>CM033619.1:38704673-40184051 GCA_019453435.1 Rhinogobius similis
ACCTTAATTAAATGCCTACGACTGGCCTTTGTTTAATTAAAGCAAACTCAGAATGGTTCTAGACGTGTCCTCACCTTCCTTTGTTGCAACTTATTGAGCCATGATTGTAATAAAAGCTCGCCCTGCACTGAAACAAACTTTTAGGAAGTTATATATATTTTTAATTACATACACATTGTGCACTGAACCACAGACAGAAGTGCAGGGCTTCTCAGTGCGGGGCATAAGAGTGCTGTCTCTGGGTCTGCAGAGTCTCCCTTCTCACATGAAGAAGTGGAGACAAGCAGGGGGTGCCATTTAAGGTAATTGAGCTATAAAAACACTGAATGAAATCAATCCAAGACGGACACGTTTAATGTCCTACTCTCTCTTCAAACCAACAGCTCCATGGAGACAGTCGAGTAGCGAACACTGGAGCAACAAATGTTCTTGAAGCCCGCGCACCTTCTCCAAAAATCTTTACAGTCCTTTCAGGTGATTGGTTGACTTGAACTCTTGCCTCACAACTAGAAAGTTATGGGTTTTGATTTCCAGACCAGGTGGGTCCTTCTGCTTGCATGTTCTCCGTGTGTTTCCTGCATGTTCTCTGTGTGTGTTTCCTGCATGTTCTCTGTGTGTTTCCTGCATGTTCTCCGTGTGTGTTTCCTGCATGTTCTCTGTGTGTGTTTCCTGTATGTTCTCTGTGTGTGTTTCCTGCATGTTCTCTGTGGGTCTTATGCATGTTCTCTGTGTGTGTTTCCTGCATGTTCTCTGTGTGTGTTTCCTGTATGTTCTCTGTGTGTGTTTCCTGCATGTTCTCTGTGTGTGTTTCCTGCATGTTCTCTGTGTGTGTTTCCTGTATGTTCTCCATGTGTGTTTCCTGCATGTTCTCTGTGTGTGTTTCCTGCATGTTCTCTGTGTGTTTCCTGCATGTTCTCCGTGTGTGTTTCCTGCATGTTCTCTGTGTGTTTCCTGCATGTTCTCTGTGTGTGTTTCCTGCATGTTCTCTGTGTGTGTTTCCTGTATGTTCTCTGTGTGTGTTTCCTGTATGTTCTCTGTGTGTGTTTCCTGTATGTTCTCTGTGTGTGTTTCCTGTATGTTCTCTGTGTGTGTTTCCTGTATGTTCTCTGTGTGTGTTTCCTGTATGTTCTCTGTGTGTGTTTCCTGTATGTTCTCCATGTGTGTTTCCTGCATGTTCTCTGTGTGTGTTTCCTGCATGTTCTCTGTGTGTGTTTCCTGTATGTTCTCCATGTGTGTTTCCTGCATGTTCTCTGTGTGTGTTTCCTGCATGTTCTCTGTGAGTTTCCTGCATGTTCTCTGTGTGTTTCCTGCATGTTCTCCATGTGTGTTTCCTGCATGTTCTCTGTGTGTGTTTCCTGCATGTTCTCTGTGGGTCTTATGCATGTTCTCCGTGTGTGTTTCCTGTATGTTCTCTGTGAGTTTCCTGCATGTTCTCTGTGTGTTTCCTGCATGTTCTCTGTGTGTTTCCTGCATGTTCTCTGTGTGTTTCCTGTATGTTCTCTGTGTGTTTCCTGCATGTTCTCTGTGTGTGTTTCCTGCATGTTCTCTGTGTGTGTTTCCTGCATGTTCTCCGTGAGTTTCCTGCATGTTCTCTGTGTGTTTCCTGCATGTTCTCTGTGTGTTTCCTGCATGTTCTCTGTGTGTGTTTCCTGCATGTTCTCTGTGTGTTTCCTGCATGTTCTCTGTGTGTTTCCTGCATGTTCTCTGTGTGTGTGTTTCCTGCATGTTCTCTGTGTGTTTCCTGCATGTTCTCTGTGTGTTTCCTGCATGTTCTCTGTGTGTTTCCTGCATGTTCTCTGTGTGTTTCCTGCATGTTCTCTGTGTGTGTTTCCTGCATGTTCTCTGTGTGTTTCCTGCATGTTCTCTGTGTGTTTCCTGCATGTTCTCTGTGTGTGTTTCCTGCATGTTCTCTGTGTGTTTCCTGCATGTTCTCTGTGTGTTTCCTGCATGTTCTCTGTGTGTTTCCTGCATGTTCTCTGTGTGTTTCCTGCATGTTCTCTGTGTGTTTCCTGCATGTTCTCTGTGTGTGTTTCCTGCATGTTCTCTGTGTGTTTCCTGCATGTTCTCCGTGTGTGTTTCCTGCATGTTCTCTGTGTGTGTTTCCTGCATGTTCTCTGTGTGTGTTTCCTGCATGTTCTCTGTGTGTTTCCTGCATGTTCTCTGTGTGTTTCCTGCATGTTCTCTGTGTGTTTCCTGCATGTTCTCTGTGTGTTTCCTGCATGTTCTCTGTGTGTTTCCTGCATGTTCTCTGTGTGTGTTTCCTGCATGTTCTCTGTGTGTGTGTTTCCTGCATGTTCTCTGTGTGTTTCCTGCATGTTCTCTGTGTGTGTTTCCTGCATGTTCTCTGTGTGTTTCCTGCATGTTCTCTGTGTGTGTTTCCTGCATGTTCTCCGTGTGTGTTTCCTGCATGTTCTCTGTGTGTGTTTCCTGCATGTTCTCTGTAGGTTTGCTGCATGTTCTCTGTGTGTGTTTCCTGCATGTTCTCTGTGTGTGTTTCCTGCATGTTCTCTGTGTGTTTCCTGCATGTTCTCTGTGTGTTTCCTGCATGTTCTCTGTGTGTTTCCTGCATGTTCTCTGTGTGTGTTTCCTGCATGTTCTCTGTGTGTGTTTCCTGCATGTTCTCTGTGTGTGTTTCCTGTATGTTCTCTGTGTGTTTCCTGCATGTTCTCTGTGTGTTTCCTGCATGTTCTCTGTGTGGGTTTCCTGCATGTTCTCTGTGTGTTTCCTACATGTTCTCTGTGTGTTTCCTACATGTTCTCTGTGTGTTTCCTGCATGTTCTCTGTGTGTTTCCTGCATGTTCTCTGTGTGTTTCCTGCATGTTCTCTGTGTGTTTCCTACATGTTCTCTGTGTGTTTCCTGCATGTTCTCTGTGTGTGTTTCCTGCATGTTCTCTGTGGGTCTTATGCATGTTCTCCGTGTGTGTTTCCTGCATGTTCTCTGTGTGTTTCCTGCATGTTCTCTGTGTGTGTTTCCTGCATGTTCTCTGTGTGTTTCCTACATGTTCTCTGTGTGTTTCCTACATGTTCTCTGTGTGTTTCCTGCATGTTCTCTGTGTGTTTCCTGCATGTTCTCTGTGTGTGTTTCCTGCATGTTCTCCGTGTGTGTTTCCTGCATGTTCTCTGTGTGTTTCCTGCATGTTCTCTGTGTGTGTTTCCTGCATGTTCTCTGTGTGTTTCCTGCATGTTCTCTGTGTGTGTTTCCTGCATGTTCTCCGTGTGTGTTTCCTGCATGTTCTCTGTGTGGGTTTCCTGCATGTTCTCTGTAGGTTTGCTGCATGTTCTCTGTGTGTTTCCTGCATGTTCTCTGTGTGTGTTTCCTGCATGTTCTCTGTAGGTTTGCTGCATGTTCTCTGTGTGGGTTTCCTGCATGTTCTCTGTGTGTTTCCTGCATGTTCTCCGTGTAGGTTTCCTGCATGTTCTCCGTGGGTTTCTTGCATGTTCTCCGTGTGTGTTTCCTGCATGTTCTCTGTGTGTTTCCTGCATGTTCTCCGTGTGTGTTTCCTGCATGTTCTCTGTGTGTGTTTCCTGCATGTTCTCCGTGTGTGTTTCCTGCATGTTCTCTGTGTGTTTCCTGCATGTTCTCCGTGTGTGTTTCCTTTATCAGACAAAAACATGTACAGTTTAGCAAAATTCTCTTATTTAGCTATAGTTACTCTGTTCTATGATATGTTTCCTTTACAGACATGGATAGAGGAGCAAAAAGTTGTACTCAAATAAGATAAAAATAATAATAATCCTAAAAACTGAAAAAAACCCAACCAAAAAATCACCCACTGCTCCTGACAGGCCGCCACAACACAATGGTTGAAGGATGTGTCAAATGCAGATGACACATTTCCACACAGGGGTCTTGGTATAACCGACTTTAACACTATCAGCTATTGTTTTTAGTCCTATTTATACTACTTGTAAGGTATTGTTTGTTTTCCGCAATCAATGCAATACAGTTTATGCATACAAAACAAGATTTGCCGAGAAGAGCTGTGCAAAAAAAAAGAAGAAAAAAAAGGTTTTACTATAATTTAGCTTTCTTCTTTCTACCACGCAACTGACCTTTTTTGCTACATACTCTCTCTCTTTCTCTTCTTTTATTTACCTTACTCCTCTGTGACTGTAGCGTTTGCTGACAGCGTCCATAGCAGCCAATGTGACTTCAACATGGCTCCGGGACTCCAAAACCGAGCTTAAAATGTAGGAAGTGATGAGCTTGGAGCGAAACAAAAAGGTTTTCTGAGTGTGTGCGCGTCTGAATGTAGGAAACAGAGTGGGAGGCTTTACGGCACAAATTAAGGACAGCGTTTGAAAAGACAGGAAGAGGCAAATGTTGGGCAGAAGGATCCAGAGAGGAACAGGATTAGACTAGGCACTGAGGCGGGAGTGTTATGAAACCATATGCTTGTAGCTCTGTCTGGCCACGGGGAACAAGTGGAGTCTGTTTAGACATTCTCTCAAAGTCTAGTCGTGTCAGCAGTAATCTGAGAGCGAGACATATGCTTTTGAGATGAGGCAAAAAAAGGGAAAAAACTAATTAATATAGCAATGAATGTTTTCGTTTGACAAGACTGAAAAACCAATAATGAATGTATAAATACTGCAGAAAGTACACTGTTTAAAGTGCATATGACAGGTTGGACTGCTCATTAAACTAAACTGTAGTAAAGATAAATATAAATATACTTCAATGTTTTAAAAAAATTCGCTTCAAATGTTATCCCAGTTGAGCTATTTTTTATTCCATGTCCTTTTTATTTTACTTCCTGGTTAAAAAAACAATCCTTCCTCACATAAAGAACTAATCTGTAAACTTCAAGGAAAAAAGTAATGCTGTAAAACTTAAAACTGTGATTAATAAACTAAACCTTATGGACAACCCCCAGCTTATTTATTTTTTTTCAAACTTATATTTTTTCACTATATATTCCCCCCCCCTGTATTTATATACACAAATATATATATATATATATATATATATATATATATATATATATATATATATATATATATATATATATATATATATTTTTAATCATTCTTAATATTTTTAATTTATTATTGATTTATTTAATAATGTATTTTCACAAATGTTTTTGTAATAAAAAATAAATAAATACTTACTGGTTGTAAATTATGACATCACACTAAGGAATTAAGAACCACAGCCTAAACTCATCTAATGTCACCCTTTTTTAACTTGACAAATAAAAATATATGTGAATGTCCCTATTTTGTTGAATTAATGTTTAAAGTTTTTTTTTGTTTGTTTGTTTTTTTACCTTTGTCTTCCTAGTATGATGTCATCAATCTGTTTACTTGTCATTTTCAACAGATTTTAAATGTTTTCTCCACAAACAGATGCCAGATTGGTTTAAAACTATACTTCAATTTCCAACCTATTAGAACCAAATGAAGTCAAAATTAGAAAATCCCAAAAACCTGTCATATGCACTTTAAGGACCATAGCATGCTGTTATTGACTCAGGCCTTTTTTTGTGTAATGTTTATTTGTCTCGGCAGAACAGAATAGGGAAAATGAATCAGACAAAATAGGAAGACACTGCAGAAAAAGAGTGCAGTCCTCCTGAACATACAAAGAGGCAGCACAGGGGCAGATCAGTCTTACGCCTAGTGTACACTGAGTCCAGTCCGGTCACGGTCCGGGACCCGCGCGGGTCTCTTGCAGACGCCTGTCACACCAGCTCCGGTTCACTGCGGTCCGTTTTTGACGAAAGCCACGTAGATTCACGTGGTTTCGCGCGAGAGCACTCGTCAAATGACATGAAAGCCGCACCAGACCGCTGCGGCGTCCGGCAAAAATAGACTTCCTGCGGATTCTTTCCGGAGACCCGCGCGGCTGCCGGACCCGCGGCCGCAGAGCTCCGAGGTCGGTGTGACAGGGCGCATTGATTTTAAGCACTTTCTAAGTCTTGCGGGACCCCCACGGGACCCGCGCGGGTCCCGAACCGGAGCCGGACCGGAGTCGGTGTGCATCAGGCGTTAGTGGTTTATTGATAGAGACATTGGATTGGAGGTTAAAGCAATGTTTAGGCGACGAACTGTGATCAGGAACACGCACCATTCGATCTGAGTTTAGACGCAAACGACCAGTAACTCATTTGGTGAAAATCTGCAATACACGCATTTGTCCAGCAAACGGCGCTGTGCTCACTGCTATCGCTTTTCACAACAGTGTAGAAGAAGTCTCACTTTCTTTTAACTCAGCGATAACTTTTAAGACGTGCTTTTCCGGAGCATTGCAGACGCACTCTAAAGTAAGTCATAATACTTGATTTTCTGTGAGTTTCTAGTGTAGATATAAATGTATTTGGCCTGAAAGTGTTGTATTTTGCGTGATGTGTGCAGACAGCCAATCACAGCACAGACACACGTGAGAACACTGTTTATCCAATAATAATGAGCTCAGAATGGTCTACCGTCCCTTATGAAACAATGGCAGTTTGCAAGTCTAGGTTCCTTGCCTCTGAAGTGTGTTCCTCTCATGGATCTATTATATTAAAGTTCCTCCAAAGCAAGTTCCTTCCAATCCAAGGCAAGTGTCCCGCCTCAGTCCAAAAAGAAGGTGCAGAGCCGCAGTCACACAGTTTGGACTTTCTGGGGGGTGTAAGTCATATTTTTAATTAATTAATACTTTTTAAATACTTTCAGATGTCTTCAGATGTAAATACCAATATTAGGCATTTTTGAGTGGATTTAAGTAAATACCAATATTAGGCATTTATTTTTGAGAGGATTTAAGGCGAGACACTACAGGCAAAACTAATTTTTTTTCAAGTTTTTGTTTTTTTGTTTTCTCTCTCAGCATATCGGCTTTCATGTGGAGACAACAAACTAAATTCAAATGCTGTTATCTTAAGATGCATTTTTGCCCCAATAGAGGCATAAGGATCACCATGTGTTTTGTGTGTATGTGTATGAACTGCTCTGGGAAATGCTGCAAATGAATTGCCCTCTGGGATCAATAAAGTTTTCTGAATCTGAATCTGAATCTGAAACAAGTAGATCCCATACACACCAAACTTTACAATCTCGGACTCAATAAGATTGTGCCGAAACATACAGAAGGATTTTTTGACATCTAATTCTAAAACTGATTTATTGAAGTTTTAAGTTTAAAAATTAGGTGAAATTTGAATTTTTTTGGACAATTTTCAGTCCAATCTAGTTACTAAACTAAATAAATAAGAAATCCAAAATCACCTCTGTATAAAGTTTTTTATAACTAATATGTGTACAAAATGAACCAAGAAATGTAAACCTGGTTCTGTGCATTTTTCAGGTTTATATGTCCAAAATATGTCCACTTTTTGACCATTTTTACACATAAAATGCCTTATTTCTTCATGAAAACATGACATGATGAAAAACTTGTAATATATTTTTTTCTTACATTTACGTAAGCAAACTATAGGGGAAGTTTCAAACTGATATCTTTAAATTTAAGATTTTTTTCTATTCACCTACAGTGTATCCCCTTAAAGTTACTTAAACTTAAATTAATTCTCCTCTTTTTTTTTACTCTCACAATTATCATGATGCGTTGAGGTAATCTTGTCAGTGCAGGGTGTGTCCGTTTTTTTCTCCAAACTAGTTCTGCTGAGACCCGGTTAGTTTACCTGCCTCAAAACCCGAAATTTATGATGATCTGCTCCTTAACTTAACCCTAATCCTAACGTGAAGCATTCAGGGCAGTGAAGGCTCCACTGATATATACTTGGTTAATTAGCCAAATGCTAACCAAACGGAGGACTCATGTTTATGGAGGACATGGACATTTGAACACGACTTGGGCAGTGAGTGATGAGCTGGATGCCCTTCCACACCCAGATCAGACCAAGGCAGGTACCTAGGCTTTGGGAAACGCTCTAACTCTGCCGATAAGTGCAGCGTGAATACGTATTCTACGCACATGTAGCTTGTTGTGGTGTAAAAGAGAGGTCAATCCGATCTATAAACATTGCAGATTTGTGAAAACTTGTGGCTATGTAGACATCCAGCAATTAGTCGAGTATCTAAATTAAAGGAGACATACTATAGTGATTCTTGAGACAGCAAAGGATTTGAAATCATGAATTGATTTTTGAAAATTTGCTTTATGAGAATTATATTTGTAAAGTAAGGTCTGATGTTTTTCTTTCTTCTAAAATAGCACATTTGCAGATTTACAGATTATTCCCTTCTCTTGTCTTCACACAAAAATGTCTTGTCTTCAGTTCCTGAATCTTGCAGGGGCTTTCTGTGAGGAGTTTGCAGCATGTTCCATGAATTTTTAGGTCTATTCCCTCTGGGTGTTGCAGTTTGTCTGTGCAAGCATTCTCTCAGCACCAACATAACACAATTGTACATAGAGGATACAGTATGTTGCCCAAGAATCCAACAACAGCAATTGGGTCAAACTGGCAACCTTCTTGTGAGCAACCACTTTCAAACATGTCAAGGTTTCAAAGTTCAACATCTCTTATTAAAAAACAACTTTCCGATACATACGAAATGAAACTGCATGCTGTAGAAATTAAAGTGATAATCTTGCGTGGCTGGACACATTTCCATGTAAGGCCTAGTAACAGTTTAATTATGCCAATAACATCTTGGCTGTGACTCTCTGCATATTTGATTACAGCCCACTCAATCTGCTCTGTAATTACTCTGATATTGACGTTTATAATGTCAGCAGCATCGCTTCCATTTGAGTTTAATCACAAAACAAATAAATCCCAGCTCCAGCCGTCTCTCTGGGCTCAGTTTAGCGGCTTTACGACGACGCTGTAGTCACTTTAGCGGAACACCGGTGACCTTTGCCGAGTGCATTAACATACGAGCTAATGAAAATGTTAGCCCGAGACGAGGCGTTATGGAGTGTTCTGTATGCTGTTAATGTTACAGTGAATATTTATACACTGACGGCTGGCTGAGATTTGCATTGCAGTTGTACTTGTGCTCGGTGACCTGTGATGGAAAAAGAGAAGAGGAAAGAGGAGCGGTGACAAAAGCAGAGAGAGGGAAAGAGCTGGGAAACAAAAGATGCTATATTATTTATCTTGTGCGGATGTAAGTGTGCATTATTTATTCTCTCGGGCAGCACTTCCCGAGCCTGGCCGCTGATTAATTGCTTCTTCACAGTTAGAGCAGCACAGATTTATAGGGTGAAACTTGGGGAACATTGTTTCACTTGGAAAGTATTCCAGGGATACAGTGAAAGGCTCTGTACCAAACTTGTACACAGTCAATACATATTGGCCAACATTGTTAAGTGATCAATAATAGGGCTGGAGTCAACTAAAGAAAGCTGCTGTTGTCCCAAATAAATCTGTTTAATCTAAAAAAAAAAAAAATTGACTAATACAAGTTTTGGTTGTCTAAAACACTATCGACCGATTAAACGACTAAGATAAGATAAGACATCCTTTCCCACAGTGGGGAAAGTCCAGTGTAGCAACGCACAGTTCAAGAACAGCAGGAAAGTAGAAACATGCTATTAAAAAAACAAGATAAATAACTTTAAAATAGACTTAAATCTAACTTCTAACATCAAAAACATACCTGGAGTTACATTCGGCTGCATTCACGCTGTTTTGAAGAATCTTGGTTTGAAAATCCTCTCCCTCCGATTTCATACGTCACTTCAAGAATTCGAGAATCTTCTGCTGTTTTAAGTCCTTATATCATCACCAGACTCGTTCTGAGCATTTCTGCCTCTAAACAAGATGTCTGCTACTGCTTGACTAGTGCTTTTTATCTCTTTTCATCATGTCTTAAAAGCACTAACGTTACTAAATCGTTTAAGCGCTAGTCGCCATCTGCTGGACGGATGCACTCATTGCATACAGCAGACAAATCCTTTTATTGAGGCCATAATAAACTTTTTTTCTGTTTCAAAACATGAGATGGTTAATTTAAGGTACTCAAGAGCATGTTTAAAAGCTAAAAACAATATGAAAAATGCATAATATTTTTCCTTTAAGAAGGTGGCTATCGCTATGCACATGGAAAGCATAAATGACAGGTAAAAGGACTTCAGTGAGGATTGCACCAGAGATATTACAGTAACTAAGCTAAACGACTAAAGTAAGACAGCCTTTGATCAATAATATTTTTTTGATATTGATTTTTTTTTCTGGAAACAAAAGCACAATGTACCAATATTTCAACTTAAAAGGAATGAAGAATACACTTAAAATGCTTAAAGAACAACACACCTGTAATTGAATATCTGCGAGACTATAGATACGTTTAATGCTACTCTGTGGAACATTCTAGGCAAAGCAATATGATCTCCATGGAGGCAAGAAGCTGGCAGACCCAGGATACATATATATTACCATATAATAACAATAATATGTTTATTTATAGAGCGCTTTCACACACATAGTCCATCTCAATGTCTAGCACAAAACTACACCCCCTTTATCTTCCCAGGGCCAACCACAAAAGCTTTACTACTTTTTTAAGGGCTTGCTCACTACAATAGGGTCAAAGCCTTCGAGCTGGAGGTCTGCTCACTCTTTGGGTGCATTCTTGTTTTTACATTCCTCCGCTGGACAGCTCCATGCCTAGAGCTAAGTCTGTAATGTGTTTGTGCCAGTGTGCTTTGAGTCACTGTGCCCGCGTGAGCTTGCTTTTAGCCTCTGTGCTCTAATGGAGATGAATGCTGTCTCCTCCACCTCCAAACAATGATTTAATCTCACAAATAGGCCGCAGCTCCAATCACTCCGTGCATGGGGATATCATTTATATTGTTTCATACTTGGGTTCTGACAATAGCTTGGGGACAGAACAGTATGACGGAGCATCTTTGGACCCATAGGTTTTGGTTTGGGCACAATGAGATCACGCTGAGTTAAATTAGTTGCCGGGGGTTGCATGATGTTTGTGTGGGCAGAGGTGGAGAGTAACTAAAGGGTTTCATGTAGAATTGATCCTTCTGAGGACAAACTTCTCATATCATAGGTTTGGGCGGGTCACGGAAATCTATGTACAGTTCATGGGTCACTTTATGGGAATATGAGATCCTTATGGGGACAAAAAACAGGTCATGACTTAAAGTTAAAGGTCCCATATTCTGCTCTTTTCCCCTTCACACAGTCTATTCTAAGGGCTTTGTTGATAAAATTTTGCGTTGTGCAATATCCATAACATAACAGTTTCCAAAAAACACCCATTTCTTGGACTGGCCCCCCTCCTTGCAAAAGCAAACGGCTCACTCTGAGATCTGACCCCCCTGAACAGAGAGCAAGCTGCCTCCCCCGCCCAACCCGCGCGCCTCCCCCGCCCAACCCGTGACGAAGCCTAGAGCGGTGCACATGCGCCGTGTGCTCCGGTAAACAGCGATACACACACACGGGAATAAACCTTTTATCCTCCTGACGTGCAAAGCGCGTGCTGAGTCCTACGTCCTGGATCTGACCTGGAGTTTGACGCGTGCTCCAGGGCTCTCGACGACGGACGACGTTGCCGCTTGGTAAATAACAAGCTAACTCTTCGATCTGTCGTATCCATCGTGTAATTACTGTGTAGCATTAGCATTAGCTGTTTTTATTCTGTGGCTGCGCGCTTCCCGGAGGCGTGGCTTAAACACCGCGTCATCCTGGTGAAGCCGTGTCATCCTTGTGAGGAGCCCCCGTCTGCTGCTCAGCCGAGGAGGACGGAAAAGACAGTTCTCTAGCGAAAGCATGCGGGAGTCAATCAAAAAAACACTTTGGGCACAACATACGAGGCCCAAATAGCACTGTAGGAAGGTTAAAACCTCTGAAAAGTCGATTTTGCATGTTATGGGACCTTTAAGGTATGATCAATGTAATATCCCCACAATTTAAAGCCTGGAAACTAACATGTATGTATGTATGTATGAATGGATGAATGGTTTTATAAATATGGATTTTATAATATCCACATAATGTTATTGAGTTCATTGTCCCTTGTGAACAAATAAATTCCACATCAGGGGCCATGAATAGAACCTCAATAGTTTAAGCAGCAGTGAATGTACTATAAGCATGCATAAGATGCTTGTTGTATTTTGTGTTGCCATGAATGCCTATTTACATAATTCTATGCTAGCATATCAACCCTATTCACAGAGGCTTTTAATAAAACATCTGGTGCCTTTCTTCTCAGAGCAGAAATTAGTTTCTGTTCACCACAAGCGGCTTATGCTGAAAAGTCATGTTTAACCCAACCCACAATGTTAAATATGGTTCATGGTTTCACAGTCTACAATCAAGCAAGATGCAGATGTTTTTATTTATATTTATACAACTAATATTACCATATCACACTATCTAAAATGTTAACACCGTTGGATCACGTAGCAGTGTCGTTTTCCAATGGAGAACATAAGGAGCGGTACCACAGGGCTTCATCTTTGTGCCACTACTGTTTCTCCTCTTTACAATACATTGTCGACTCTTTACTAAGACATTTTTCTTTTTATCTACCTTATCTGTCAGAATGAGGAATTTTCTACCATTTTACTCTAAATGTCTCTTGCTCTTATTTGGTTTTCTCACAGGAATCTCCTTCTGAGTATTCAACATATCTTTAAAAAGTTCTCCAGAAAGTGAAAGCCACACGAGGGACGTACCGACACATCCCAAGAGCCCGAACAACCACAAATGGGAAGTAAGTTATCGAAAAAAGAGCAGACCATTTTCCAGCAGGTATGTTTATGATCAAACAGATAAACAGAGGAGGAGCGCTTTGACTATTTACTCTACACGCCGATGAAACTCTCCGCTTCTCTCCACAGCTCTGGGCTTTTGTCTTGTCTCGCTAATCCTCTCCGCACCCCCTTTTCCTGCCTTCCTTTAGCGCACATCCCTCTTACACGCTCTCTCTCTCTCTTTCCCATCATGCTCTTGTCTCTATCCTCCGGCTGCTCTATCTGCACCCTGGCTCCTTTCAACCCTTTCTGAATTTTCACACTCATTTGAACATCTCCGTCTGCCTCCCCTGCTGCCCCCAGTAGCACATAAATCGTTGCCCCGCGTGCTGCCCCCCTCACCCCTGATGGTGTGACCTCTCTCTCTCTCTCACCATGATCCTGTTAAAGCCCCTTGTCGGCATTAGAATCTGTTCTCCTCAGCTCCCCGCCACGCATTACAAGCCGGAGCGGCATTGAGCGGGCGGGGAGCTGAAGGCGGACTTTGCATAGGTCAGAATCTGTCCAGCTGGTCAGTGGAGCAGCGCACACGGAAGAGGGGGGGACATCATTAATCATGGGTAATCTATGGGTGTAAGTGTATGAAAAGCAGACATAATATAAGATCTACACTCCTTATTTGATCATATGGAAGAGCATGTAGATCCCACGAGGCGCAGTTTAGGCATAAATTAGATTAGATTAACTTCATTTTCTCTCCATCACACAAGTCGTACATAAAAGGCATGTAAAAACACCAAAATATAACAACAGCAGCGAGGTCAACTAATACAGTATGGATGGGTAGAAACACTGACACAAAGCGCCTGAAATGTCAGAGTGACATGTTGAGAGGTGCAAAGAAGACATAAAAAACAAGCTTGTCTTTTGTTTGAAATACTAAATAAAGAACATAATAACTACTAACAGCGGTGGCCAGAATGTATTTTGTTGTTGATCACCTTTAAGATAATATTTTTGAGCTGTGGTTTTGGTTCCAGCAAGATCTGACAGATGTAATCTTATGTGCTGAGCAGTGGGCACGTTTGTATTTGTGGTATTCCTGATTGTGTTTCATTTTCTTTGTGTGGACAATTCAGACACATAGTGTAATGATTAAGGGCTGCAGGAACAGCAGTGTTGTGGCTGGATGCAATGAAAAGGTCAGTTAACCAGCAGTGCACTGTCAGCACAACACATTCTCCCTCAGAGATCGCCACAGAACAATGTCTGGTCAGTGTCCATTGGCGTCACATTCTCACACGTAAGGAGCTATTTTTTGCCAGGTTCTGACGCTCTGGGCCTGGGCCTGGAAGAAGTCATAAAAGCACATGCTCTACCATTTTTCACCCGAGGAACTTTACATTTTATTTTAATCTGGACACAACAAATGTGTAGGTCAGCAGGTGTGGTGTGTAGTTGATATATTCAGGGGTAATCTTCAAGTTCTATGGCAATTTTTTTTTTTTTTTTGAGAAATCGGCTTTAGAAGTTACGATATTACATACAAATTTATTGATGCAAGAAAATCTTTAGCGCAGATTGAACAATTCTCTTGCTTCCTTGTGTGACGCGTTGAAAGAGAAAATTATACCTTTTGTGTTTTGCTTTAAAAAGACAACACACACATTGCATCCTTTTCCATGTAGGCTCAAATGCTTGGGAATTCATTTAATCTAAAAGAACAGAACCAGACCAAGCATATTATGTTTCTGAGCAATACTTATTGTTGTACTTAAAAGGCTCTGCTGTTCTATTGTGAACTAACACTATGTCACAATGAGTTACTCCCCCATCAAAACATATTTGAATCTGGCGAAGCTAAAGTAGTCTTGGCCGAGCTCAAGATCTGGAGCTAGGCCGCTGGATAGGTCAAATCAGAGCACACATTTCCCTATGGGGACTGCAAAGTTTCTGATAATTTCAGTGCGGAAAGTGTATTTTCCCCATATATTTTAAACATATTTACATAGTTATATATTTTATGTATTTCTAATCACCCACAGCAAGGTTCCTGTTCTATCCCGTCAGCCCTTGTGGATCTGCCCCATCCATCCTTACGTCCCCCACTGCAGCCTCCTCCTCCCTCTCCATCACTCTGAGAACACTTTATCCACGGTGGCCGGCCTTTCCGTTCCACTCACAACACTTTTCCTCAAATCTTCTCCTTCTCCCCATCCTCTCGCTTTCCTCTCTTCACACGGAGCAGCCAAGCCTTGCAGCCCTGGCATCAGTTTGTTGGTTGCCACGACAACCTCAGAGCCGGGTTATTTATAGCATCTGATCAGCGTGGCTCCCTCACAATACAGCTCTGTTTTTTCTTTTATGATTGGTCTGATGGGCTTGTTCTCATCTTTGAACTTCAGATCAGAGAACAAGCGCGCCCTAATGAGTGATGATACAGCTGTTTTCAGAAGACATTAATAACCTGATCACGCCAGAGTGATATATGTAGCGCTCTGAATTCACTTCTACACATTGATCAAACTGGAATGGAATGTGAAAAGGCAGAACATTCAAATATTTGAAGCTGACTGGGCAAAGCATCACAACAGCGGAGCAAGCCAAGGAATCAAACTTTTGTGCTTCTGTACAAGTTTTTCAACAACATTTTCGAACAAAATAGTCCATATTTCTGCTAAAATTGGTTTAAGTATGTTGTTGTGTTTGTTTTGGTTTGTTTGGTTGCCTTACCATTGGCTTCGACCCAAACCGTAATGCTGGCCTGTGATTGGTCCAATCTCTGGACCTCTGGCTCCTCAGGTCCAGTCGCAACAGCGGCTGTCCAATATATAGTACATTATAGAAACAATAGACCTTAGTCACAGGTGAAACTAGGTGAGGCCAACTATTAATCAAACAAGACAGACCAATTAATCAAGTACCAGGTGACAAACAAACAATTTTCTAACAAAGACAGGTATTCAGTGACTCCTCCCTGGGGGCAGGACTCCCAGTACTCAGAGTAGCATATAAGCCCAAGTTCCCATACCAGCTCTCTGATTGACAATGACTTTTGGATAAAAGTCGAAACGTCTCGATCTTTAAACGGCGTCCGGATGACAACCTCTGAAACCCTTTCTACGATACATTATAGATTGTTTTGAAGCACACGAGTTACTTTACCATCTGACAAGACCCGAACAAACTAGAAGTAGAATTTAAAATAAATATATTCAAATAAACACTACAAATCAGTCGAAAGCCTTTACATTATAGGGGTGGGCAATGTAGCTGAAGTGTTTTTCCCTGGGACAAAATGACAGTTAGGCCTATACTTGGGCGAAGTTCAAACCACTGATCTCTTTTAATGAGATTTCATTTACGGTAAATGTCAAACTGTAGAACATTCCAGACACAGCTAAGGAAACAAGGCGGCAAACCAGCCGACCAGAAAAGAGACATACAGTACACAGTGCACCTTTGAGTAAAAATTCAGACTGGAACACTCTAGCCTGCTGTCATTTGACTACAGCCACACACACCTCTAGAGTACTTCCTTCCACCTCCAGCCTCTTCTCACTTATCTGCCTTAACCTATCATAGCCCAGAAAGTAAATGGAGCTTCTTCTCATTCCCAGTCAAATTTTCCACCTCCTCCATATCTCCACCTCAGCGGTCACCCTTTCTCTTTAACTTCATCATCACCACCCGTGTCTGAGCTCTGGGGGATCAAGATATCAGCTCATATCCTGCGCCATATTTATCTATATTCCTGCTGGGGTCAAAGCACCAAAGCTACTTTAATAAATCTGTCTAATGCATTTATTTGCCTGTCCAGAATGAAATGTTTATCTGTACGTGCTTAAATCAAATCAAAAGCACAATTTGAATGATCACAATAGCCAAATGGTTCAATTAGGCTATTTTAATGAACAGAACATTATCCTGTCTAATACATTTAGTCTTTTTGTCTTTATAAGCTGCATGATGAACATAATAAAGAAGCAGTATAATTAGACTTCAACGCACTTATTTTCGAGCTAAATTAAACGCTCTTGTTTTTTCGTTGCTCTTGATTAATTCTTGATCTTTGTTGTTGTAGATTAAATTGACGCAGCCTGAGAGTTGAATAAAGAGGAAGGAGGCTGGAGTTCTAACGCAGGAGGAGACATGAACCCTGAAGACATTGCGATTGTGTACTTTCCTTGTCCGGTCTGGCTGTGCTTCGGCTGTCGGAGCAATGTACCTCTGATTACGAAGGCCAAGGTCATGAGAGCTGAGCTGGAAGTATTTGACCGTCACAGGGGAGAAATGCTTTTTTCTACCGCAATTATTGATCATTGTTAACAGGGCCGGTTCTAGGCATTTGGAGGTCCTCGAACAAGACTAAAGACGCCTTGTTTTAATAATTTGACATAACGATGGAATATAAAATGAAGACAAGCAATCAGGAGTTGACTTGGGAGAAAAAGTGATTCAGGATCTGTAGAGGAGCAGGCCCCATTTATCAACATTTACATTGTCCTTCTTACAGTTAAAGATGGGCGAATGTAAAGGAAGATTTTTAAAAATGTGCTAGAGTTTTAGAGTGGAGTATATTTTTATTTTGTTATTCATTTTACATTTGTCCAGAGCCCCCTATTGGTGGTGGCCTAAACATTTGCATTACATCTTTTTTTGTCTGGAGTACCCCCTAAGTTTTGTTTCGCACTTAGAATACGCCTTAACTTGAGTTTCAGGTAAATGAATAGGTTTACTAGTTGCATATTGTTAATTATTATTAGATTTATTGTTTTAATTGTATTTATGGTCTAAAAAACAACTCAATTTACAACTAATAACACTTTTTTAAAATTCAGATAAAAGTACATTTCATCTTCTTTTAAAATCTGAAACAAAGTACCCCCTGACAACTGTTCACGTACCCCCTACTCCTGGTTCTAAACTAAACTACGTGTGATCATATAAAACCCTGTAGTTTTAAAGTCCAAACATGCCGAAATACATGCATTTCATGTTTGAAATCAGCAGTTTGTTGCAGTTTTACACCACAAAACTGCTTATAATTGTTAGTATTTAGACTGCTTGTATCTAATAATTCCATGCACCCTAAACTGACCTTTATCCGGGATGTACCTACAGACCCAAATGTCACTTTAACATTGATCGATACACAGTCGACTTGTCATCTTTCTGTAATTTGACAGTAATTGATTCAGTCCCATCCAAAAACGGGCTATTCTATTTGCATTTACCAACACTTTCGCTGCCCGGATGCTCTCAGCCTCCCCTCAAATGAAGTGCGCTCTGTGTAAAGTGATTCTTATGGATGCACATTAGCCCGTGTTAGCACAACCAAGAGCCTGCATCCCAGACTGCATCACATTATGAACCTTCTCATTGTCTGCTGCTCTCCGCCTGTGTGTGTGTGCGTCCCGTCGCTAGCATTCATCACAGCCAAGGCAGCCTGTTATATGTCGCCATGGCAACCGGCCCCAGCGCTTAGCCTCCACCGAGAAACCAAACACGGCGCGATCAATAGTCCTCTGCAATAATGGGGGCCGTACGCGCGCCGGGTTTGACCGAAGACCGGGAGTTTTATTAATGCGAGGGGCGGTTGGGCAAATTCTGACGAGCGGACCGTGAGAGACAAGCAGTACTTTGAGTCAGGAAGGAGTATGTTTGAGGTATTTGGCGTGAAAAGAAGTGTCAACGCGGAGAGAGTCGAGCTACACAGAAAAGAATACAGACTGAGTTCGAAAGGATTGGCAATTTTGTTTTCTGAGAAGCGGTGAAAAATCAAGAAGTCAAGTGTCGAATGTAGGATAATAACTACATAAAAATCCATTCTTACTGTGAGCGAAGTCGCCTCTCCACACATCTGGGGTCTCATTTATACGTCATTACGGTGTGAGTTTCCATATTTGAGATCTAAGACAAGACAATCTGACGTAAAAATAAATGGTCCGATCATTTATTGCTGGCCTTTTTGCTTTGGGGCTTTCTTAGATGAGGCTGAAGGCGAGTTCATTTAGCACGTTCAAAAAGGTTTAGCGAAGGTTGTGTTTTTTCTCATACATACATTTTTATAAGAATCCCATGTTAAGTTTAAAGGTCCCATAACATGCAAAATCGACTTTTCAGAGGTTTTAACCTTCCTACAGTGCTATTTGGGCCTCGTATGTTGTGCCCAAAGTGTTTTTTTGATTGATTCCCGCATGCTTTCGCTAGAGAACTGTCTTTTCCGTCCCCCTCGGCTGAGCAGGCAGACGGGGGCTCCTCACAAGGATGACGCGGCTTCACAAGGATGACGCGGCACTCAAGCCACGCCTCCAGGAAGCGCGCAGCCGCAAGAATAAAAACAGCTAATGCTAATGCTACACAGTAATTACACGATGGATACAAGAGATAGAAGAGTTAGCTTGTTATTTACCAAACGGCAACGTCCGTCGTCGAGGTACTGGAGCACGTCACACTCCAGGTCAGATCCAGGACGACGCACCGTCAGGACGGATAAAATGTTTATTCCCGTGTTTGTGTATCGCTGTTTACCGGAGCACACGGCGCATGTGCACTATCTCCGCTCTAGGCTTCGTCGCGGGTTGGGCGGGGGATGCGCGTGGGTTGGGTGGGGGAGGCAGACTGCTCTCTGTTCGGGGGGGTCAGATCTCAGAGTGAGCCGTTTGCTTTTGCAAGGAGGGGGGCCAGTCCAAGAAATGGGTGTTTTTTGGAAACTGTTATGTTATGGATATTGCACAACGCAAAATTTTATCAACGGAGCCCTTAGAATAGACTGTGTAATGGGCAAAATAGCAGAATATGGCACCTTTAATAAATCAGACCTCTGACTTATAACGTGACCTTGTGGCTTCATCTGCTAGTCTCCATGGAGATCAGTAAGTTTAATGACAATACTATGAAACATTCCAGGCAAAGCAATGCACAGTTCCATGGAGAAAAGAAAAGTTGAACGGTGTGGAAAACAGCACTTTGCATTAAAGCTACTGTCAATATGATGCTAAAAAAGCAAATGTTTCATAGCGAAGGCCATTGAGAACAGTAAAGATCAGGGAAAGTGCATGGACTTTAATTTTAACGCACAATAAAATTAACTTTAATTACGTTTACAGAGAATTTAAAGTGCGTCTGATATTTCTCAAGGAAAAAAAAAACAGCTAAAAACATTCAGGCCAAATAGTTAATAGAATTTCATCCAATTAAACCTCACTGGCATAAAGGGGAACAAGACCACGCCCAGAATCCAGACTGACCTCAGACATACATTTGGTGATAGTGAAACCTGAGACTTGTGTGTGTGTGTGTGTGTGTGTGTGTGTGTGTGCGTGTGTGTGTGTGTGTATTCCCCAGAGCTCTATTTCTTTTGTTTACCACTGGAACACAAATGGGTCCTTGTTAGTGATGTAAAGTGTAAAGTGTCAGATAGTTCATGTCGCTCAAAGACAGCAGACTATTTACACATTACAGTAATTACAAATGGTCATTAATATGCACTGTCAATATCAAATAAATGAAAATATAAAGAAAAATAAATTATCCATAATGTGTTTATCCATACCTGTTTTTGAATGCCATAGTTCCAACTCATCCACAGTTAAAGATTTTTATAGTATTCTTTATATCGTAGAAAGGGTTTCAGGGATGGTCATCCGGACGCTGTTTGAAGATCGAGACGTTTCGACTTTTATCCAAAAATCATCGTCTTGACTTTTGGATAAAAGTCGAAACGTCTCGATCTTCAAACAGCGTCCGGATGACAACCCCTGAAACCCTTTCTACGACTTTCTACCACACCTGGACGAAAGAGGGATTACATCGAAGTATTCTTTATATTTATAGACAGCTCAGTGCATTCATACTGTTTTTGACACTTCACTTTTCACACTTTTCCACTCAGGTCGTGCAGTGTGATCTTTATGAGTCCAAACTGAAGTAACAGATCGTCTTCTTGTTATGTTTTTAAGGATTGTTTTTTTCAAAGGCCTGTATATACTTTATTGGACAGCACAGTTCAGCGTGAAATGGGGATGAGACTGGGAAATGACATGCAGAAAACGTAATTAAGTTTTATTTGAGCGGGGAAATCTTTTACAAGGGTGTCGAACCTTGCCACATCACCTAAATAAAGTTTGATTTGATCTGTGTGGTGAGTGCAGAGTGTGGATTCCCCCTCTGAATGTCCCGGCTGGTTGTTTGCCTGACTTTGCCCTGACCCTTGTCTGGTCAACAAGCTCCTTTTACCCCCATGAAGCTCACTGAAGCCCAGCCGCGTGCATGACTTCTCCAGTGCGCTTCAGCTCAGGGGAATAGAGAGCAGCCACCACAGCAAGTCAGCCATGTTGATGAAAAATGTCATATTGCGTTAAAAAATATATATCCTAATCAAGATTTTATTTACTTATTTCACTTTTTAAGATAAGATTCAATGCATTTTTCATAAAACTGTGAAAAAATGATGCGCGGGATGGGAATTAATTTTCTCTTTTATAAATGGCAGGTTATAGAGATATAGAGAGGGAGAGGGGGGTGAGAAAGAGGAGAGAAAGAGAAAGGGGGGGAGAGAGAACGGGGTAGATAGCAAAAGAGAGGGAGAGAGAAGAGAGAGATTTTTTTTCTTACCATTTTTAAGATAAGATTCAATACATTTTCCATAACACTGTGGAACAAATATGTGCTTGATGGGAATTACTTTTTTGAGCGTAAATAATTTTAACAAACTATTTATTTTTCTGTTGGGGAGAGAGAGAGGGATGGGGGGTGAGAAAGAGTGAGAGAAAGAGGAGAGAACAAAAAGAAAGAGAGGGGGGAAGAGAAAGAGAAAAAAAGGAGCGAGAGAATAAAGTAGAGAAAGAAGAGAGAGAAGGGAGTAGAGAGAGAAGAGCGAGAGAGAAAGGGATAGAGAGAAGAGGGAGAGAGAAGGAAAGAGATCTTATCTTAATTTTAAGATAAGATTCAATGAATTTTTAATAATACTGTTAAAAACTGTGATTGATAGGAATTATTTATCTTTTTTTAATGTAAATGGCAGGTTATAGATTATAATTCTAAGTGTAAACCATTTTAACTAACAATATTTATTTCTTTTTCCCTCCTCAGCTTCAGTAAGGTTGAATAGACACATAATAAAACATTTTTCCTCCTGTGAATTCATAAACAAGCCTTGACTGGAGTGTATTTCTGCCTTTGCAGTTTCTGAACAGTTTTGAGATTTCCCTAAAAGTGTTTGAAAATATAAACAACCGTCTGAATATTTTCCCACAGCAGTCGATCCACAGGGGGAAGCGAGGCTCGCCAAAATCCTGCTTTTCTCCCAGGAGACATTAATAGAATTTGGCACGGTTCAAAAACATGCCGTTATCGTCCTCTTTTGAAGTAAACAAACAGACGACCTTTGTGTGGATGTGAAACGTATTATGTCGGAGCGTGAAATTTTGTATTCACTTTACACAGAACTGTAAAGGAGAACAAGAAAAGGGAGGCACTGAGATTGTCAGGGGTGTTATTGGTCAAGTATGTCTGTAATACAACGGAGAGCTTTGGATCAGGGCAGGATTCAACTGACCATGATTTGAGACGAGCTGCTTTTAGTTTTTGTTCTTTGAATGACGTTTGTAATCGCAGGAATTGGGGTTGCACTCATTCTAAATCATTCTAAATTGCTAAGGTTAACTTTAACTTTAACTTAGTCGTATCTTGTGTTTGTTCCGCCTGGCCGGAGCCCATTTGACCCAGGTCACTGATAGATAAATGTCATCTAATCATTATCCACTCTTCCTCCTTGGCTTGATGTAATGTGTTTATGTTTCGACTATTATGTGATAATTGTATGTTGTGTCTTCATGATGTGAGTGTAAAGCGCTTATACTCTGAATGTGTTGTATGCGTCGTGCAGGGAGAGATTACTCTGTAAAGGGACAGACGATATTCACTTTGGTACCAGTGAATAAATCAACTCTTTGATCAGACTCATTCTCTCCTGACCTTTTTTATGGTTTTTACTTGTTTTATTTAGAAATCCACAACACCCATTTTTCAACAACACGTTCGATCCGGATCAGGGTCCTTTTCTTCAGATGGACAGTCAGACTAGCCCTTCCCACATTGTCTAGTATGAGCGTGGTGATTGACGGTGGTCGAAGGGGCAGATGGCGCAGATTGGCAGCCTCGCTTACATCAGTGTGCCCCAGGGCAGCGGCGGCTACAATAAGAGCTTACCACCCTTGGAGTGAAAAGAATGATGCAATGTGAAGTGCTTTGAGTGTCATGAAAGGCGCTATAAAAATCCATTGATTAATAATTAAACGCATACTCAGTTTATGTGTAAAAACAAGTTGCTTAAAGAGTAAGAAAAAGTAAAAACATGACAAACTTCTGTAGAAACACTAAACACTTTCAATCAGAGGCGAGAGAAGTTGGATTGTGTTCTAAATGATAAATGACAAATGAGTGTGTCGGTTTCAATAAATGAACCTAACCGCACGACTCTGTTTGGTCTGAGAGGGGAAAAGGGTGACCAGACTCTAAATCCTACAGTCTAGATCAAACTTTTCTGGCTGGGACCCCCAAAATATCCATACAACCGGCTCAGGACCCCCAAAGTGAGATGAAAATAACCGTAGCAATAATTTTAATTGTCAAAAGGGTGTTAAATCAGGTCTAATATTTGTTATTTGAATAGTTTATTGCCTTATTAGACCCTATTTCACTAAAATATCCTGTTTTTAGTAAAAAATAGAGTAAAAACAGTGTCATGTTAATTTAAATTAGATCTCGAAATCATCTCGCGATCCCCAGCTCACCCCTTGCGACCCCCCGGGGAGTCCCGACCCCTACTTTGGGAACCACTGGTCTAGATCAGTGGTTTACCCTCAAATAAGTACCACCAAAGTAAAGATTTGGCTTTCTGAGTAGCACCAAATCCAAATGGGGTCTATAACAGGACTATTTCAGGTCGAAATTAGGGATAAACCTGGTCTTAAGTAGGAATACACCATTGCCACAGTAGATTTAACAAGAATTTTACAAAAGGAAGAGCAAAAAATGTGAATAAAATGTACTCTAAATGAAGTAAACATTACAATTGAAGAAGTTTGCGTACACTGGTCAAGATCATTTTGCTTCATTTGGAAAGAATATACGAAAACTTTAACAAACAAAACACCTATAATCAAGCTACTCTGCATGTCTATCATTTTCATAATTGTTCATATTGACCAGTAACACTGACTCTTTTTGGCTACAGTGACAATCCTCAAAATAGCAGCACTTTAACCATTCATGAGACACCGAGTCAAACTGTGCGCCGTGAATTATTATGATATTCTAACAGGCTGCAACTAAACATGTCTCGTAATTTTACAGAGTCGTGTTTTCCTGCTCATATTGTACGTTATGACTGCAGTATATTTTAAGTGGGGGTAGTTGACGGAGCAGCAGGGCACGGAGGCATGTAGAGTGTAATGTAGCATGGTCCCAGAATCTAGATCACTGCACCAGCATCTCTTCAGTCAAACGGGCTCCTCTGGTCTCCACATGTCTGCCCCACTTTTAACTGCACATCCAACTATGAAGAGGCAGGTCAAGGAAAAAGCAGAGGAGAGCATGAGTTTGATTTGGAACAAGACTGAAACGTGTAAAATGCATAGTATGTAAGGAAATGCAGGCGTTGGATTTGGCAGAGGTCTAGTAGACTTACATCCTTGCCTTTTCGCCTTGCCGTAAAGGATACTACGCACTTTGATTTTACTTTATCATAGGGATAATACAATTTCAACAGTTAAAAAGGTACTGTTTATTTGGCTTATATGTTAAATGCTCGTTTTACGTTGTTTTGTCAATGAAGAATGTAAAGAAAAAGAAGTTTTACTAAATGTATCCAAGCTGAACTTCTTTTTATTCCACACTTTGTTCTTTTTAGTGCATGCGTTTTCAGATGAAAGCGTAAACTATTGCTTTCTATCTGTTTTGTCACATCATTTATAATAGTTGACAAACCCAAAAGTTGATGTCGTGCTGGACTTTTACAAATGCTTTTTTCTGCACGTTGTCATCCCAGATTAATTAATTGAAGCTCAGGCCTTACAGATTTCCACATAGATAAAAAATAACATTAAAATAGATTTTAGATAGTTATGTATAAGTAAGTTATTAAAATATCTGTATTAAGGTAAATGTAAACTCTACAATGTTTACGATAGAAACGGTTTCAAAGCATATCTTTTCTACACCGACTAGTCTCCAATGTTTAAAGGTCCCATAACATGCAAAATCGACTTTTCAGAGGTTTTAACCTTCCTACAGTGCTATTTGGGCCTCGTATGTTGTGCCCAAAGTGGTTTTTTGATTGATTCCCGCATGTTTTCGCTAGAGAACTGTCTTTTCCGTCCCCCTCGGCTGAGCAGCAGACGGGGGCTCCTCACAAGGATGACGCGCTTCCCTAGGATGACGCGGTGTTTAAGCCACGCCTCCGGGAAGCGCGCAGCCGCAGAATAAAAACAGCTAATGCTAATGCTACACAGTAATTACACGATGGATACGACAGATAGAAGAGTTAGCTTGTTATTTACCAAACGGCAATGTCCGTCGTCGAGGTCCTGGAGCACGTCAAACTCCAGGTCAGATCCAGGACGTAGGACTCAGCACGACGCACCGTCAGGACGGATAAAAGGTTTATTCCCGTGTTTGTGTATCGCTGTTTACCGGAGCACACGCCGCATGCGCACTATCTCCGCTCTAGGCTTCGGCACCTGTTGGGCGGGGGAGGCACGTGGGTTGGGCGGGGGAGGCAGCCTGCTCTCTGTTCGGGGGGGTCAGATCTCAGAGTGAGCCGTTTGCTTTTGCAAGGAGGGGGGCCAGTCCAAGAAATGGGTGTTTTTTGGAAACTGTTATGTTATGGATATTGCACAACGCAAAAATTTATCAACAAAGACCTTAGAATAGACTGTGTAAAGGGCAAAATAGCAGAATATGGGACCTTTAAGTACAATTTTCACACAACTCTGTTATTAATTCCCAAACATCGTTCATGTCTGTTTCAAAAAGATTTGTGGTCTTGGCCAGGTTCCTTCATAGAGCATTTTGTCGTCCTATATTGAGCAGTGTAAGTTTGGGCGAGACAGAATGATGTCTCTGTCAGATGAGGGTCTGACAGAGAGTCTGATGAGCCGGGCCTTGGTGGGTCCTTCCCGGATGTGAGGAGACGGAGCCGAGCCTGTCAGAGCACTGCCTGCAGGGACACGGGGGGAGAGAGAGCGAGAGACGAGAGAGAGAGAGGGAGAAAGTGGAGAGAGCGAAAGAGAAGCAAGAGAGAAGGTGAGAAGAGGTAGAAAGAGGGTGAGAGAGAAGAGAGGGAGAACAGTGAGAAAGAGAAGATAGTGATGAAGGGGTAGGAAGAGAGAGGGAGAAAGAAAGAGCAGGAGAAAGAGGAGAAGAGAGACAGAGAAATAAAAGGAGAGAAAGAGGGGAGAGAGCAAGAGAGAGGAAGGAGAGGTAAAGAAGAGAGAGAGAGGGGGAGAAAGGGAAAAGCGAAGAGAGAGAAAGTGGAGAGAGCAAAATAGAAGCAAGAGAGAAGGTGAGAAGAGGGAGAAAGAGGGTGAGAGAGAAGAGAGTGAGAAAGAGAAGATAGTGAGGAAGGGGTAGGGAGAGATGGAGAAAGAAAGAGCAGGAGAAAGAGGAGAAGAGAGACAGAGAAATAAAAGGAGAGAAAGAGGGGAGAGAGAGAGAGAAGAGAGCAAGAGAGAGGAAGGAGAGGGAAAGAAGAGAGAGGGGGGGAGAAAGGGAAAAGCAAAGAGAGAGAAAGAGGGAGAGAGAGAACGAGAGGGAGGGAGAGTTAGAAAGAAGAGAGAGATAGAGAACAAGAGGGAGGGAGGGAAAGTGATAGAGAGAGAGAGAGGGAGGGAGTGAGAAAGAAGAGAGAGAGAACGAGAGGGAGGGAGGGAAAGAGAGAGTGAGAGAGAGCATCAGGGAGATAAAGATGCAGCCAAGGCCAGCACATTTGGTGGGCAGAGCAGAGCTTTGGTTGTGCTCACATTAGAGGATATTGTGTGAGGTTGGAACATTTTGTTTGGACAGGTTCAAGTTTAAATCCCTATCCTGCCTCTCTACTTTACAAACTTCAGCATTCTTGTGTACATTTGGCTTACATTGATTGTGGGGCATCTAATGTCATTTGGAAAAGTTGCCAGAGAGGGAAATGTTAAACTTTCACTATTTATTGACAGTCCAGAATGCTACCTCAATTTCAAATTGTATCCAAAACAAGTATTTTTGTCATTTTTTGGGATTATTTGCTATTGAATGTACACTGGTTATATCAAATAAAAGGATGTAGTCTTTATTACAGCTTGGAACTCTATCCAGTCTGGACTGAAGTTGTGTGAGCTGGTGTCACTGAGGTGTTTTCACTCCATTTGAAAAAACAAAGAGCGTAAATCGAATGAAAAATGTCTGAGCTCCAAAATGCAGCTCTTTGTTTTTAATCTTTTGTATTGTGTGTCCTGTTTAGTGATGTGTAAATGTTTTATAATATGTGTGTGCTGCAAATGTTGCACTTTGACCCAGGTCACCAAAATAAAAAGCGTTCTCAATCTCAATGGGTTCTTACCTGGTTAAAAAAAGGTAAATAAATAAAATGATTTAGAGTAAT
The DNA here is from genome assembly GCA_019453435.1 of Rhinogobius similis. Taxonomy (NCBI): domain Eukaryota; kingdom Metazoa; phylum Chordata; class Actinopteri; order Gobiiformes; family Gobiidae; genus Rhinogobius; species Rhinogobius similis. The sequence continues at coordinate 38,731,931 of CM033619.1, forward strand.
CTTTCCATTTGGATTATGGTTAATACTACTTAATAATACTTTATTTATTAACCTTTATTTAACCAAGTGCATAAAAAACATTGGGATTGAAACCTCTTATTGAGGGAATTTGATTATTAACACTAACAACTTTGACAGATTAAGCTGATGTGTTGTATTATTATTTTTTATTTTTTGCATTATCCTAACGTGTATCTTAATCTGGGTGAATGCATACAATAACAACAATGCATACTACTTCACCTTATGCAATCTATTCATATCAAATAAAGAAACCCGTGCGTAAAGGTGATATGAGAGAATGATGAAGGGGTTAAATCCGACTTGCTCTTCATCCTAACGACAAGAACCTACTCCTGACTACCATTCTTAACGTCTTTTCTCTCTCTCCTCCCGTCCACCCTTCACTTCCCATTCCAAAACCAAATTAAAAAACCGAAATCAAACACATTTCACGCGTCCACCTTCTCGCAAAAACACGCGCCGTAACGCCCTCCTCCTCTCCCCGCCGAGGTCTCCGCTGGGGCCAGTCCGTCTGGGAACATGAACATTAGCCCCGTCGCCTTTAACACCGCGCAAACCCCTACACAGCATTAGGTCCGCTCCACCGGAGGCGAGAGTGCGCGTCTTGTCCCCGCCCCCCGACACGGCGCCCAGCATCCGTCCTCCTCATGCTCTCTCACGCTGCGTGCTCCCCATCACAAACCAGAGCCGAGCCGCGCAGCCCATGGAGTAGTAGTAGCGTAGTAGAGTGCGGTGGGGGTGCTCGCGTTTTCTTTCACCCCGTTTTCCTCCCGCTTTCTTTCATGGATACGCGTTCTGGGCGGAACACGGCTTCATCGCATCGCGGTAAGTGTCCGATTGCGCGGCGTTCGGGGGGGAGATTCGGGTTGTGGAGATGGGAGGAAACCGGGCTTGTGTTGCTATTGTCTGGCGCAAGTTCGGAGCGCGAGCAAGTCCCGGCGCCGGAGTGTGGCTGGCGAAAGTGTGAGGCTTTTTACGCGCGATCGTGCGTAATTTGCACTGTGGTTTTGCGTTAATGCGAGGGGAATGGCGTTTAAACGACGGTAAAGAGGAATCGATGTCGGCATTTGGACAGACACCTGTCTCTACCAGCAACAGTGACCGCCCTCCTGCTCAAATCCTCCATCATTTCCATACAGTTCGTTAGCGTTTACCACCAGGCAAATAGCGTTTCATCCCTGCACGTTCATTCACGTTTATCCGTGCGTAATTTTTCCATTTCGCTGCACAAACGCGTCCTAAAAAAAGAAGCCCCAGTTAAAATTCTCGTCCTTCTCCCCGCCCCCCAACAACACAGACTGGCTGTTCGCTCGCCCCCCTTCACACAGGCAGCCCCCCTTTTTCAGACGATGGCTTTCAGATCACTCACAGATTGAAATCCCTTGGCTATTAAGACCCCCGATAAGCAGCAAAAAGTGTAACCTTGAGACAGACCCCGGTTTTATGGCGTTTTATGTTCTGCTGAGAGCCGTGGCCTTTCACAGGGAATAAGAAATGAATGAAGTGCAGCTGGAGATGGAAGATGATGTGTTTGAATCGTGGGCTATACGTCCAGTCCATCTCTACCACGTTGTATTGAAAATGTCGCTTGTGTAATTTCGCTTTTGTGGCATGTTATTAGTCCATCCATCTCCAGTGTGTGAAGGATGTGGCCATTTTCGACAAAGACGGTCTTTGTTCTGAAATAGCCTGTTATTTCATTTGATTTAAAAGTATTATGAGTAACGTGACTGACCCAGTGTTTAATTACACATAGATAACATTGTCAGTACTATAATAATTAGGCTATACATCATTATTTAGAGCTGAACGATTTGGGGTAAATATCGAATTGCAATTTTTCTGACATGATTTGGAATTGCGATTTATGTTTTTGATTATTGGATTCTGCTTGAAGTTTACATTTAAACGTGGCCGGGAGAATTGACAAAAGATTCAAATAAGCCTGTGAACTGGAAAAATAATACAATAATGTATTTTAGAAAATGTTTGTACAGAGACAAACTACAGGGTTAGCGACTTTTTTTCAGAATAAGAGCATATGGTGACGTTTGTGGAGGAAATGATGGTGCGATTTTCTTATCACGTCCGTTTAAATTGCGATTTCGAGTCGATAGCGATTAATTTGCAGCAAGTATAAGGCTGAACGATATTGTCAAAGTATCTAATAGCGATTTTTCGGACGCACCGTGCAATCAGATGTGCAGTGTATGTTTCAATAGTTGGATTCTGTTCAGAGAAGCGCACATTTCAAACATGTCCAGGAGCGTTAATATTTGAGAGAAGACTTAAACATGAAGTAAATATGTTGTTTTTTGCAGAGGACGTCAATCATTTGCTGATAATCTTGCTGTTTTGTTATTCTGTCATAATCGTTTAAGTCAAATGGTGCTGCTGTGGCTCAGGTTGATGGTTTGATCTACACTTTGACCTATGGATATCGCAGTTATGTCCTTGGGCAAGACACTCCACAGATATGCGTCCGATGAATGCATGTGTGCTCTGGCGTATCGTGACTTTGCAAGTGTTTAGTGTGTGATGTGTTTGTGGAAAATGGGACAAAACTTAGCCCGTGCTACAATCTGGGCCACGAAACAAATACTGATCCAGCGTTTTTATCTCAAGATGCATTTTTAATCGTCTCTTCTTGCAAAATTATTGAAACGTCTGTCCAAGTGCCGAACTGTAATTTACTGCATAATCAGCTCGCATTATGGCTTCACTGCTAATGTAATATATGCATTTGTCCCAGAATATACAGTATATTTGCATAAAGAGTGCGCTGTGTATGGTAGCAGCCTTAGCATGTATAATGGTCTATGAATTGCAATAGATTCTTAATAAGTATTTGAAACAAGTCTTAGGTCGGCTGCACACTGAAGGATTTAAACATCTATTGTTATTTATCTCCCACTCGTAAGAAGGACAACGACAACACGCACTTGTCGTTAAAGATTTGCTGCAAGCGAAGGACTGCGAAAGTGTCACGTGATCTAACGAAGTGTGCAATGAAGGCGAGTGGCTGCTCTTTGAATGGGTTCTGATTTAGAGGGAAAAGGAAACAAAATTAAGAAGGAATGCGTTTGATTAAATCACGGTTGGAACGGCTGCAAGAACGATGTATTTACTCTGCTTGTAGCGTAAGGCGAATCAACAAATGAAGGAATAATACATTGGACAAAACGTAATGAATTATTTGTAGCATTGTCAAAACTGAAATTCTCTTTTGTAAAATGTAAAATAGTTCAACAAAACTCTGTGTTGGTGTCTTCTATGCTTTTTCTACAGATTAAGAGCTGTTACTTGTCTGTCTGTCTGCTCTGATTGGCTGTTGTAAAGTTAATTGCAAGTTGTTGTTTGAAGTTAATGGTAAATATCCAAATTGTTGGAACCTTTGAGGTTTTGGACCTGTGACCCAACAAATAGTAGTTACAGAATCCCACTGTCCCCACATACAAATACGAACTTGTGTAGGGTAAGGCAGTCGATGGTGTCTTAGTCAACTCAGTTTTCATATGTTGACAGATAATTTTAATTTGGTTTAAAAGGATTTATGTGGTAAAAACAGCAAAATGACATAAACATACACTGTCTCCTAGTACTTTTCTGTATAAATAAATGTTTTGGAGTTCAGTTGTTGTTTTTTGAGTCCAGTTTGGGTCAGATACATGGAGATACTTCATAGTTTTAATGTATTTTTATCATGTATTTGACCCTTTCAGTCCATCAATAGGGCAGGTCTTTAGTCGATCACACTGAGCACCTGGCTTTAGCAACAGACTCTCTCCCTAAAGAATCAATGAAAGCACACCTAAAACACTTTCCCTTCCTTTAAATATTTAAAAAAAGAAACCTTAAAAACTCAACATACAGTGTACTACGCATATTGACTTTTATTCGAGTTTTGTTCACCTTTTTTCACAATGAGTACTTTTCTTCGCCTCCTCCTTTCTTGTAAGCTGGCTTTACATTTCCTCGCAGCTTCTTTGTGGTGAGATCTATAGCCTCGGAGTTTTGCCGCGTTGTTGTATGTGGCAGGTGGAGCTGGGTACTTCCATGTACTTCAGCAGAATGGTGTTTTCGGCTGACAGATGGCAGGTGGCTGGGCTTCAGGTGAGCCTTTACTTGGCTGTCACACACACAAACAGAAGAACAGAGCCCGCTGGCAAACACACTGTACCATCCTGCTTCAGCATAAAACTATAGGGCTGCTGTTTCATCATCCGGAACAGATGCTTCGTGTCTCAGATTAGCTTCGCCGCTATAGATGAGTCAAGTTTTGCTGTTAATGTGGGCAGGGATTGTAACATCTGTCGGAGGATAACGATGCAGTTTTTGAATGATTCTCTAAGCCGCCGATTCTCAAACTTTTTACTGAAAAGTAAAGAAAAGATTTGGCTTTCTGAGTACCACTCAATCTAAATCTGGTCTACAACAGGACTATTTCAGGTCTAAATTAGGAAAAAAAACAGGTCTTAAAGCTGGGGTACCTGGTTTTCACACAGCGAAACCAAAAGCAGGTTTGAAAATCTATCTGGCAAGTTACTAGCTCTTTGGCACGGCGTTAATATTCACATGCATTCATTTTAAAGCTCGTGCATAGCTTTAAAGCTGCTTTTTCACACGGCAAAGTGAAACTGGGGCGGTCCTCCTAAGCACAGCCAATCAGAGCGCTGCTTTCGGCTCTCACTTCTGGCTTAAAATGCTTTATTATTATTTGCAGACGACACATAGTGGTCTAATTTTGTCATTGAGTGCTGCTGTTACAAGATATTCTTTGGTGGAAAACACTAAATTTACAACAAAAAAATAAGGCTTTAAGTAGGAATACACCATTGCCACATTTAGTTTTAACTAGAAATTTACTAAAGGAACAGCAAAACATGTGAATATAATGTAGCCTAAATGAAGTAAACATTACAATTGAAGAGGTGTCCATGTACCGCCTGAAGAAGTTTGCGTACCAGCAGTAGTACACGTACCACAGTTTGAGTAACACTGGTCTAAGCTACAAGGCCGATCAACTTAATTTAGTGAATTTTTTAATTGTATTGGCAGCTCTTTGCATTTAAGTTTAATTAGCTGTGGTACCCAACTTAATTGTACATGAGTAAATATGTTTTTCCTCTGAGCATTGTCTGCATCTTGTAAAAGTTTTTAACCAGGGCTGAGACAAGTATCAATCAATTTTAACTAACCGATTATTTAAATAACCGTCGAATGGAAAAAAAAGAAACATTGAATAATCTTTTTTTGACCTATACACAACTTAAATAAAACATCTTGTGGGCTGAGAGAACGGTTTATCACTCAGACAAAGCAGAAATTGCCATTAAATGATACAAGACACATGTGAAGTTAACCTGTATTGTTGTAAGTATACTCTGTGAAGATGTTGTCAATTAGCATTTATTAAGCCTCTTTGCGGTTACATACTGTAAAGATTTCATTTTCACTGGCCTTTTATGGTTTAAACAGCTTGTCGATTAATTGAAAGAATAATCGCCTGACTAATTGATTACCAAAAATAATTGTTAGTTGCAGCCTTAATTTTAACCATCTCAAATCCAAAATAAAAAGCCTGACATGCCACTAAAAAAAACAAAAAACAAAACAAAACCATCACTGTTTCTAAATTTTATGAACTATATAGTGGCATGAACATTATTCGCCAAATTATATACCATATTTCTTTACTAAAAGGTCTGATTTGGTCATGTTTAGGGCTGCAACAAGTTCATTGATTGATTGCTACTAACCAATTACTGAAATAATTGTCAACTAATTTAGTAATTGAATAGTTGTCATCTGGTCCATAAATAGGTTCCAAAACATACCATGAGCTGAGAGAAGTTTTATAACCCAAATTGACTCGCAATTGCATGAAAATGATGCGGAAAAAGCATAAAGATGTGTGTATTTGATGAAAACACTCTTTTGTCCATAAATGTATCCCATCAGGATCCTCAAATGACTTCACTTCAGTGTCAACTAATCAATTAATCAAAAGTATAATCACTTGACTTATCGATTATCAAAATGCTTGTTAGTGGCCATGTTATAGTGCCCAAAAGTGTGCTGCATTTCAAAAAACTATATTTAACTATAACCAACATCTACATAATCATCGTTTACCTTACAAGGTGAAATATGACGAGAATTAGAAACCTTAGAAAAGAAGACAGAGGAGATTTATTGAGGGACTCTGACCTTTCACCTCTGTAGTATATTAGAGCCTGGATGCCATTTTGAGCCAAAGCCAAGATCAATTTAAAGGGCTGTAAAAGGCAATAATCAGTATATATTGGCAGAAATGCTTCTAATGCATTTCTTCTTCTAGTCTAATTCCTACTCTTTGCGCTTGCTTAATAGCTCAAACATTTGTTAAAGGTTAGGCGTTAACATTTTATTTTTTTGGACGGTCTTCAAGCTATATTGGTTTTCAAATCCCCAATACAATATTTTATAGTGTAATTACCACATATTTGGGATACTTTGAGCCCTGTTGTGAATCATACCGCTCCATATTGGTGAGAAAACAGTCTAACGTCACACTGTAGTCATGCTCACTGGTCACTCATCACAGCATAGGCGTTCTCCGACACAATCGATGTCACGGGAGGACATCACCTTCACTGCACTGTGCATTAGTGAGATTAAACCGCAAGACGTATTTTGTATGGCATCATCAGTCTCATCGTCACCAAAATTTCCTGGAAGTTGTGCAGCGCAATCATAAAGTATGGCTGCGAAATGAATCAAATTTTAATCAGGATCAAGATTAATTTCTAATCGTCAATGATGAAGTTTGGTCCTTTTGTAACTGAGGGTTCCACAGCCAGTTCTCTGTCAATAAAAGCATGTAGTTTTGAGCAAAGTTTGAGGAAAACATTTGACTATTTTGTGTTAAAGCTGGGGTACCTGATTTTCACACTACGGAACCGGAAGTTTCAAATGTATCTAACTCGTCCCTAGCGCTCACAAACCTTTTAGCACATTGTTAAAATTCACATGCATTTATTTTCAGCTCTGTGCACAACTTTAAAACAGCTTTTTTCAGACTGCAAAGTAAAACTAGGGAGGACCACCCAAGCACAGCCAATCAGAATGCTGCTTCTAACTCTTACTTTGAGACAAAATACTTATAAGACGCAGACAGCACGCAGAGGTCTCATTTTTGTCACAAAGTTTTGCTTTTACAAGATACTCTTTGGTGGAAAACACATAATTTACTCATTTCCACCCAGAAAGGTCAAGTACCCCAGCTTTAAATGACAGTAGTAAAAGTCTGCATTGTTTATAGGTCTGCAAAAAGTTCCAATCAATCAACCAGTCGATTATAGAAGTAATCGACCAATGTTTTGTGACTCAAATTGAACTGGAATTGCATGAAAATCATAAAGAAAATGTGTAAATTTAGTGTATTTGATGAAAACACTCTTTTGTTCGTAAATATGACCCTCAAACAGCTTCACTTCAGCTTCATCTGGGTCAAATAAAGTATGTTCCGTCTCGTAACTTTTCGTTCCAAAAAATTGATCAATTAAGCCAAAGAATAATAGAGTAAACGCAAAATGATCGTTCGTTGCAGCCCTATTGAGGTTCACATTGAAAGCCTGTTTTTACAAAAATTGAAAACGGTGGTTGACCTATATGAGGGAAAAAGGCACGCTGATTTATTTTTATTTTTTTTGCCCAGCCCTACCAAACATTTTTTCAACCCAGACAGTGTGCATGAACGAGGGAAAGAAGCTGAAGCCCTGGAAAGTGAAGAGAGGCATAGAGGGAAGACTGCCTCCATAGAAAGGTCAGTGCACAAGACTGAAGAGGACAAATGGCCTTCTGGCTGTAACCTCTCCCACAAATGCCACCCACACCATTAAGTTTAATACATGGTGCAGTACATGGCGATGGTTCAGTGGCGATGTTACGCTCTAAAAATAGTTGAGAACGTATAGCTGGTTAGGCTCTAGAAATAAGCCGTCTCAGCAAGGGAGTTGTGTTCGAATTTTGCTTACCTTCAAACTTGCAGTAGAACTTTTTACATTTTGTTGTTTATATTACTGGTGCTGTTACAAATTGTCAGCTGCTTCTATCTGAAATTCACCAGTTTTCACCTTAAGATAATCTTACGTAGGCAACTAATGATACAAAAGACAATTATCCCTAACATGGGAACTGCAGTGTGGCGTATTAATTACCTTGATATATATAAAATACCATTAGACCTGGCTGGATGATATACTGTCTATTGATCAATCACAATTTTCTGTTGGATTTTTATTAAAAACAAAAACAAGAATGACTTTTGATATTAATTTCCTGACCATATACAACACTTTCCTTCTTTCTTCTTTATTTACTTGAGCAGCTTAGTATAAAAAAAAAAAACAATGTTGAACATAAGTACAACAGAATGCCCAAAAGGAGCAGGCAGACGCATAAAGCTTATTAAAGGTCCCATAACATGCAAAATCGACTTTTCAGAGGTTTTAACCTTCCTAGTGCTATTTGGGCCTCGTATGTGTGCCCAAAGTGGTTTTTTGATTGATTCCCTCATGCTTTCGCTAGAGAACTGTCTTTTTTGTCCCCCTCGGCTGAGCAGGCAGACGGGGGCTCATCCCATGGATGACGCGGCTTCCCATGGATGACGCGGTGTTTAAGCCACGCCTCCGGAAGCGCAGCCGCAGAATAAAAACAGCTAATGCTAATGCTACACAGTAATTACACGATGGATACGACAGATCGAAGAGTTAGCTTGTTATTTACCAAACGGCAACGTCCGTCGTCGAGGCCCTGGAGCACGTCAAACTCCAGGTCCGATCCAGGCGGTTGGCCTCAGCACGTCGCACCTTCCGGCCGGTTAACCTGTTTATTCAGGGTTGGTGTATCGCTGTTTTCCGGTGTACACGGCGCATGCGCACTATCTCCGCTTCTAGGCTTCGCACGGTTGGGCGGGAGCTGCGCAGGTTAGGCGGGAGGCAGCCTGCTCTCTGTTCGGGGGTCAGATCTCAGAGTGAGCCGCTTGCTTTGCAAGGAGGGGGCCAGTCCAAGAACTGGGTGTATTTTGGAAACTGTTATGTTATGGATATTGCACAACGCAAAATTTTATCAACAAAGCCCTTAGAAAAGACTGTGTAAAGGGCAAAATAGCAGAATATGGGACCTTTAAGCACCAACCCCCTTTACGGTCCATTTTCTTGTACAAGCTGTTGATACAATAAATAATGTAGGTGAACAATATACATCCAATACCTTATAATAAACACCAGTAAATACAATAAGTGGACAAAAAGTAAACAAATATAATAAAAAGAAAAAATATACGAGTAATAACAAACACTATCCATTACAATCGAAATCTCTGATATTGTGCATTTTTATAACTGACATTTAACACAAAGAAAGGTCACATTTTTGATCGATAATTAGAAATTTGAATTCATAGCTTTGATTTGACCTTATATCTGTCAAAACTGTCAAAATAAGAGCTGCATGCTGATTATTCATGAATCCAATATCTCTTTTTTGCAACTGCATTCATTTGTAGACAAAGACAAGCTCACATTATTATAACTTACAACGCATTTATTAGTTTTAATTAGTCTGGAACCTCCATATTTTACTTTTGCTGTTGTTGTACTTGTTGTACTGGGCGATATGGCAAAAAATTATAATTGCGATTTTCTTGGGTCCAGATAATGATTTCGATTTTATCATGATTTGTGTTCACTTTGTTTTTTCTATTGCCTTTAATAGAGCTGGAAATGCGATTGTGATTAGATTTTCTATTAAGATTCACATTTTAAGCATAATTTTGTCGCTTTTAGTCACATTTTTATCACATTCAGTTGTGTTTGTTGTAATTAAGTGAGTCTTTGTCACTTTTAGTTGCATCTTTGTCACTTTTAGTCGCGTCTTTGTAGTTTTTAGACGCATTTGTGTCGCTTTTAGTTGCGTTTTGGGGCATTGAGTTGAATTATTGCACTTAAGAGGTGTAAGAGGCAAATAAAGTCATCTGCTCAGAGACTACAGAGGCTAAACAACAGGAGAAAAAGTGTGTTTGAACAGACAGCTGCATTAAAAAGAGAAACAGTGAATCACGATACGACGATGTCATAAAAATAGCAGATTGTCACAGGGATGAGCTCACGATTTGATTTTTATCACCATATCGCCCAGCCCTAGTTGTACTTGTTTGTTATTTGTTATTAACTCTTAACAGAAGAGGACAGCAGATCTTGCAACAATCCTAGCGCGCACTATATATTATAAAGGCAGTGACACATTTCTTATGTTTAAAAACTGCCTCCCAGGCGTTGTGTACCGGGGGGGTCTGACCTTTGACCTCGTCCTGCAGAGCTCACCAATGATCATGAAACCACACACACACCTACAGTTCGCCCCGGCCCCTCACTTCATGCTTCCTCTGACGGCAGGTATTTGATTACTGGGAGTCGGGGCGGGAGGCTGGCTCTATTAGTGCTGTGGGGGTTTCCTGACGGAGCGCTGGATATGTAACCGGGACGTCCCACGGGAGAGCGCTGGCCTGGGGTGAGATGGGCTGGGTCTCTGGAGAGCGAGCTGAGCGCGCTGATACACACAAGTGATACGGAGACAAGGAGGGACGTGGAGGGAGCAGCGATGGGTGGATAGTCAGGAATGTCCTCAAGGAGCAGGGGTCAGAGGGGTCTATTTTGAATGTTGGTGATAAGTAAAAAAAAATACAATGCAAATATAGTCTAGTATAGAGCTGGGCGATATGACAAAAAATGATTATCACGATTTTCTTGGGGCCAGATCATGATTTCGATTTTGTCACAATTCATGTTAACTTTGTTTTTTTTCTGTTGCCTTCAATAGAGCTGCACAATTTAGGAAAAATATCTAATTGTGATTTTTCTGACCAGTGCGATTAAGATTAGAGTTGCGCTTTAGGTTTGGATAATAGGATTCTGTTTTATTGCTTTTTAGTTTCTGTTACGTTCAGTTGTGTTTGTCATATTTAAATGAGTCTTTGTCATTATTTGTCACTTTTTTTCACGTTTTTGTCGTGCTTGAGTTTTTTTTTGTTTGCATGCGCTTTTTGGTTGCTTTTCCGCGCATTTTTATCGCTTTTGGTTGCGCTTTTGTGTCGATTTCGTTGAATTGTGCAGCCCTTGTCTATAAGAGGTAAATAAATTCTTCTCTTTATGTCTTCTCAAATTAATATTTAGTTTCAAGACTAGATTTAGTATCAGATTTTTGATGCTTTTGACAGCCCTAGTCTGTACACAATGCGTACATGTAATGCTAATGAAAATTCTATGTGATTATATAAAATACACCAGATTGCAGTAAAGTACATCTGTTTTCGTTAACTTTCTTCTGAGGTAGGATCTCCAGCTCCCCTGCTTTGTTGTGTCATAAAAACCCGCTTAAATTGTCTATATCTGGACATCTTACACTTAGACAAATAACATACGTTTGTCAATGTTAAGGTTCCACTTTAACCCCCTAGTAGCAGTAACATTACTTCAAAATTGGGGGGGCGTTGACCAGAGAAATTCTTATCCAACTAAGCACCCGCTATATCGACCGCTTAGTCGAATAAACGGGGCTGTGGCAAAAATATATCAAAACTAGGAAGTACTCAAAAAAGCACTCAAAAGACAACAACTACACGACAACTATTTATACGGAAAAGTACTACAAAACAGTGTATATGAGTTTGATTAAACACATGATTTATTCCAAAATCTTCAATCCATATCGTCTTGTTTTTGCTATTTTTGCTGTATAAATCCGTTTAATCTAATTACAAATAATTAGTCGACTAAAAACATGTTGGTTGACCCATACCAGACACCATAACCTTAACCCTAAACAACTAAATGATTACAGACCTACTTCAAAAATATGATTCAAGGAGAAGTACAAAGTAGTGGTCCAAGAAATGACTCGATTAAGAGTAAAAATGTTTTGTATGAGTAACTGTAATAGCAACTTTGTGGATGTAACATTATATTACTTATCATTTAATGTTAATGTAATTGGAGAAGAAAATAATACATTGAATATTGCACAAATGACCCCAAAAATTTGAAAAAACTACATTAACTGTGAAGTAACGTAAACACAAATGTAAAAACCGAGTACCTCCCTCTCCTGACAGTGAGTTATAAAACTGCAGCAGTGCCAGGAAATGTGTTCCACGATGACAATGTTGTGATCATTTCAAGGATGTCTGATAAATGAGTAGCCTGCCGGAGATGATTCAAGCTTTTCATCCAAGACCTGTGTAATTAGCATCCATGAAAGCGCACTAATGAAGAAATACTTCAAATCACATCCATGCATTCCAGCTAGCTTCATACTGTGAGTGTTTGTGACGCTACGCCGTTGACCAGAAAGTCATTGGAAAAAACAAATTACATGGTTTCTAATTCGGAAATGTTGGAATTCTCTCCTTCTGTACGGCTCGTTTGCATACAGCACAGTGGGAGGTTTGACACATTTCAGCTCTGGGGGCCGTGTTGGGGCCCCGTGTTTTGTCTAAGGAGCACAAGAGAGCCTGTCATAAAGGGCCAATAGAGATTTTTTTCCAAAAGCATATATTGTTAGTCATCCCATGAATATTCAGAACTAACCTTTCTGTTCAGTCGGGTGTAACTAATGCCTTATCCTTGTGTTGCCGGAGTTTAGATTGCATTAGCCTAGAGCACTGAGATTTCCAACGTAACTTCCCATTAAAATGCTACTCCATGAATAAATGTAGGGCTGAAGTCGGTTTAGCTCTCAAAACTTTTCAGAATCGCTTTGATCTTTGAGCATATATCTGGCCCAAACTGTACTTTCAAGACATTTTATACGGCAAAGTACTTCAAAACGGTGTATTTATGTAAAAAAGCAGAATAAACTCATGATTCTGTACCAAATCTTCAGCTAAACTGCATATAGTTAGTTGACAAATAAAACTTTTGATCCACTAAAATCAACCAAACACAGCTCCAGATGAATGTTGTTGTGTACATACCCTTTATTCTTAAGTTGTAATTTTTTTTATGGTCTTTTCTTATGGTTTTATGGTCATAATTACGGAACAACTTATGTGATAATATCAACTTTTTATGTGACAAGAAACAATCCTTAATCCTTCATTATCTTTGTCTGCGTTTCTGAATGATGTGACATAACGGCCTGATAACAAAGCACCATTTGACTTAATTTTGCTTCTAAAATTGTCCCGATTGTTATCTTTTAGTTCTTATCACCTTCACCCCTTGCCCTTTAATGAGTGAAGCCGTCTGTCGTAGCAAAGGCAAAGTGAATGAAAAATGAAACTTACTCTGGTGAAATTGTTTTGAACTTTAAACACTGCAAGGGCTGCACAATAAATCAAAATCAAATCGAAATAGTAAAGGCAGAAACTATTGAAGTACAATTATTTCCTACACAAACAACAAAATATCCACTTTTATTCTGCAAAACAACTGCAAACCCTGTAGTATAGATTTGTTGAAACGTGTCCTGAAACAAGCAACCAAATGTAACTAAACGGGACAGAAACAAGACTAAAACATGACAAAATCATGACTAAAAGTGACATCAAAGCGACTAAAAGTGCCAATAACGTGACTGTAAGTACAAAAACGCGACTAAAAACAACAGAAATGAGACTTAAACTAACAAAAACGTGACTAAATGCGACAAAAACATGACTGAAAGCGCCAGAAACTAGACTAAAACTACCAAACATGTGACTATAAATGACAAAAATGAAAAAAAAAAAGTGCCAAAAACATCACTATGACAAAAAAGTGCCAAAAACGTCACTATGACATCACTGTGACTGAAAGCGCCAGGAACTTGACTAAAAGTACCAAAAATATGATTATATGTGACACAAACGTGACTTAAAGTGACACAAAGGCAACTAAAAGGTGACTATAAATGACAAAAACACGACTGAAAACACAAACGAGACTAAAACTAACAAAAACGCGACTAAAAGTGATACAGGCGTGACTAAGCAAGCTAAAAACATGACTATTAATGACAAAAGCGTGACTAAAAGCGTCAAAAAACAGGAATAAAACTAACAAAGATGTGACCATGAGTGACAGAAAACAACAAAAATGGACTGAAACATGTAAACCTTTTAATATTTATTTTATTATTTTATTTTATTATTTTATTTTATATTTATTTAAATTATAGTTTGAATCTTTGAGTCTTTTGTCGGTTCTCCTGGTTGTGTTCGAATGAGAATGATGAGAACGTTGAACAGAATCCCATTATTAAAACAGATTGCAAATCGAATCGTTATCGCAATACTGGACAGAAAAATCTCAATTAGATATCTTTACCAAATCGTGCAGCTCTAGCGAGGAGCACTTCCTTGAACATCACCTAAAGACACAAAGAATCAGAATCTCTAAAATTCTTCTTCCCTAGCTTTGAGATTGTGGCATTTGGGCCTTTGTCCTTTTCCTGCTTTTTCAGCCTCAGTTTGTTACCGCGTCCTGTCCTCAGCGGGGTCGTTGCTGTTGAAGTAGGATTTACTGCCAGTGGGAATGTCTTCATGGGCGGGCTGCAGCACTCGTCGTCTGCTTCGTCTGTCTCTGGGAGCAGAAGAATGGGAGGTATTTTATCCACCTCAAAATCCCATAAAATCCTACAAAAAGTGGTGTTGTACGACTATTTGTAACCGACTTTAAAGCTATTACACCAAGTTAAAGGCTCTGTGCGCAATTCTCAGCCAAGGAAGGACATTTTTTAGTTTTTTAGTTATGCCCATGGATGTATTAAATGAACTGGATAAGGTACGCCCCCTCTGTCTGTGGTCCCAGATTGATTAGTGGCCGTGCGAGGTACTGCAGCCTCTTGGAACCGGCCTTTTTCTAAAATTGCTCATTATAATTGCAGACAGTACTGAATTATTATCTGTATTTAAATAAAATAGAAGGAAATGTTCTTTTCTACCGTTTCTAAAATCACCGAAATTACCGTTTTTATATGAAGTGGGGGTTATTGTCGTCACGTGGCGCCCTAAAGCAAAGATGGCAGCCTCCGTTTCAGAAAGTAAAACAAAGATGGCAGCCTCCGTATCAGGAAGTAAAGCAAAGATGGCAGCCTCCGTATCAGGAAGTAAATGCGGAAGTAAGAAACTTTTTTGGGGTCATGCGCCAATGAGCACTCTCCATAGGGATAAACAGGACGGCCATCTTGGATTCATCTTCCAGGTTTTATTATAGTTCTATGATTATGCCTCAATCAAATCGAAATTGCAATTTGATTTGGCGTCAAATAGCAAAGGCCGCAATTATTCTGATCGAGTTAGTTCCTCTGCAAAGAACAAAACACCCTGTCTTTTTATGAAAATCTTGTTGCACCTGTAGTTTGCACCTCGACAAACGCGTCCTCAAACTCACTGGATTCTTTTATTCGTTTATCAGTTCATATTTCACTCTTCTCTCGAATGCGGCAGGAGTTGTTTACAGTTTTTGAACAGAATTCTGCTTTTTAACCATCGGAAGTCTAATTGCTTTCACGATCAGGGTTGCCAGGCTTCAGCAGCCAAACCTGCACAAGAGTGTTTGAAAAATCGCTCAAAAACAAACATTTTTCTCCCCAAAATTGTGCAGCCCTACTGTTAGCTCCAACCGCCTTTTGTGTTGATCCATGAGAGAAAACTGTATGGGACTGTCACATGCAGATGCTTCTGGATTGTTCTCATTCATACCTTTTTATAACGCATTTCTTCTGTCGCAAAAGCAAATAGTTACTTTTTACATTACATTACTAGAAGAAAAACTACTACACCACTATATCTTAAGCTACGTTCACACTGCAGGTCGAATGTGATGTTTTTGCCCATATGTGAATGTTTTTTTCAAAAGCGACTGCACTTTCAGATCTGATTCGAGACTGCAGTCTGAACACACAGGTCACATTAATATGGCTTTATCGGCGCTGAAATTAAACAGGAAACACATTTCATGGTAAAAATCAGTGATAGTGAAGCGAGAAAGGGCAAAAAAATTGTAAAGTGTGACAAAGATAAAATAAAACAAAACAAACAACAAACTTTTGACCATTTGAGACAGAAGATAAAGATGGCTAAAGGCTTGACACATGATGTTTCCTCAACAGCTTGACTCTTGGTTTTGTCCTGTTTCTTCTCCACATCAGACACATTTCAGAGCTGTTTGGACCGACACATGAAAAGTGATTTGAGTGCCATTTTATCTGCAATGTGAACGGCCTCTCCAACAACAAAATCAAAAAATTTGGGAAAAAAAAATCTAAATTTAGCGTCAAGACCTGCAGTGTGAACGAAGCCTATTGTCTTTTGCAACATGAATGACATAGTCCACTTCTTGACATTAGAATCCTGTTTTGTTGCGACTTGGCTGTTTTTTTCCAAGGTGCTTTTATATTCCATTTCTTTCGGGTAACTTTTTAAATTTTTAGTTTAGTTTTAGTTTATAATTTAGGTTTAAAACGATTGAGATGTAGGTTATGTTGTTATTGGAGCTAAGGCTCTTCATTTTTTGCATTACGTTGAAAAATGATTGCGCTAAAGCTGTATGCAACCAAAGAACATGGCTAATGTTTGTAATTGTTAAAATCTGGTTTTGACGTGACTAAGCAGTTTTTTTCCAATGTGCTTAAATTTTCCCAGTTCTTTTGGGTATTTTTTTAAAATTATTTTTTAAGAATTTAGCTTGAAAATGATTGAGCTACAGATAATGTGTTTTTATTTTCTCTTTTCTTTCAATAATATATATATATTTAATTATAATTTAGGTTGCAAAATTATTTCGATGTATGCTATGAAAGAACATGGCTAATGTTTGCTTTTGGGGCTAAGACATTTCATTTAATGACTGTTGGCTATGCTAGCAAAAGTTTATTTTTTAGACTATCTTTTAGTCCAGTTAGGGTTAGGTTTACAAACTCATAATTTGGTTAAGTTTAGGGCTTTGGGGCAGGTAAGCTAACCGGGTCACGGCAGAACTGCGTTGCTGCAAAAAAAGACGCGGCTAAGACTAAAAGCTTTGACATCAAGAATGGTTTGATCTAAATATAGGTCTCGATCTGAAATATATTAAAGCTGCATGAAAAAAAAGTCTTCCCTACTCTATGGAACGCCTGTAACACGTTAAAACGCCTTTTCCCTGCTTATTAATTCACATTCATCCATATGCATGAAGCACCTGCAGCATTAGCGCGTGTTAGCTAATAGCGTTTGTTGTGGTTCGGAGCAATGATCATGACCCAAGGCGTGAACACCCAGCAGGACGCTAACTAATGCTTTTGATCTTGAATAAATAAAGATACAACGTTTAATTTAGTGCAAATAGAAGGCATAGGAGTTATCTGAGCCTGTTACCGCCGCTAGCATGTGGGCTATAAACAGTCAATAGTCAATCCCGATTCCCAACAGATTAGCAAATGAGATCATTAAAGCTGCACTGCTCTCAAATAGACGTTATCTCTCAAATAGCAAGGCATTTTGGTCTGGAGTTTCATGCTGGTACGTTAAAGTATAGATTTATTGATTAAAATGCAGTGTAGGTTATTTTTGGTTGATCTTTTGCCTTTCCTTATTTGATTTTATTTATTTTTTTTCTTATTGTGTTTACATTGCAGACAATGTTTTCAAATTAGGATTCATTTCCAATAGTGCACATTTCAACACTTGAAAAAGCATTATTAACATTTGAGAGAAGCTTGAGTTCTAAATGAGTTTGTAAGCAAGTAAACAGGATTTTTTTTTTTTTTTTTGCATATGACCAATAGGGATGCAATGAATTTTAGTCGTCATCTAAAATATGATTGTTTTTTAGATTAAGCGACTAGTCAAACTACAATTCTTTTGTACAGTGAGACTTTTGAAATATATTTTTTTACCAATAAATGTTGAAACATGGCAACTGGAGGGCTTCTAGATAATAACATTAATACAATTATGATAAGGTCTCTTTGCTTGTGTTTTAAGTCGGTATACTTGAGATAAGGATTACAATGATCAAAATATGATTCATTTTTATAGTGAACTATTCACGATTAATTAGCCCTAATGTGCAGCCTTTACGATTTAATAATTGTGACAGTGCAAATTGTATTTTGGATTCAGTTGTGATCAGTAGTGTTCCCTTTTGAATGAGAGGATGTTTAAAAATGATTTGATATTATTTCTCTTGTGTGCTTTTATTATGCCGAGCAAAGACAGTAATTGAGTTTCAAATCTCTTCAGTACTTGAAGGGCAGAGACTTGCAAGAGTGAATCATTTTGCAACAACTAAAACAAACAAATATCAACCAAAGTCATTTGCTCAAAATCTAATTGAGTTTTTGGTTTTGAACTGAAGACTTAAATGGTTTGTTCAGTCCGTAATAAAATCATTCATCAGTGTGATCTCGCTGTGATTTATCTTCTTTGACATAATTGTACAAAATACAAAGCATCGTCTTGAATGAAGCGACACTGACCTAAACAAGAAGAAAGACTATTAGACAAATATTTTCTATAAATAAGCCTCCTTTAAGTATCCTTTAAATAAGAAATTTAAAGGATACAAGTATTTGCAAAATCAACTTTTAAGAGCGTTTAACCATGTTATAATTGTTTTCCCTTCTTGTAGTATTGTATTCACATGTTTGAATAATCTTTATTCTCTGACTATCCTTATTTTCCTCTGGCCACTCCTCTGTATTTACTTTGTTTTCAGATTTATAGTTTATATATATTTTTCTTTACTGGTGAGACACATTTTGGCACAAAAAATAATGAATAGACTGCTTACTATTGTGTATCTGTCCATAGTCGAGGCCGTCGGCGTAATCCGGCATAGCGGCTCTTTGTTGTGATGGCGTTCACTGTGAAGAATTAAAAAACAGCGCTGCAGTTTTTAGCCCAGAAGTCAGCTGATATGTTTCTTTAATTAAGTTGTTTTAAATCAATGTTAGGATTTAAAAATATAAAATAATGATCCACAGGAGTGTCATAGATTATAACTATAAAGCAGACAAATAATGATGTCTTCTTTGACTTTAAATTCATATTTTGTTAAATGGGCACAAATGAATAACCCGTTTAACTTGAACACAAAGCTTCCCTTGTAATCATATCATTTTGTGACATAATATCCATCCATTAGCATTTCATGGCATTATTCTCATTCACTTTTCAATTATGTCTTTGTAAATGGTGGTGCGTTCAAAGATTCCCCAAAAAACGGTACTTCTAAAACATCCCCAACACTTTAAAAATCATGTGACACTCTCCTAATTACGTCCCCAGTGTTATCCAAGACAGATACTCCAGTCTCTTCAATAATTCAGCGGCGTAAAAGGATTTTAATCGCCTTGTAAGTGAAAGTTTGAATATTTATATTGTTGCCTTCATTAAAATGGTTGAAAAACTCTCAAAAGTCACGGGTAATTTGTGTAGCGGCTGGAACTTTAAAATTACTTGAGCGTTTGGTTGGCAAGATAACTTCGCCTCATCAGAGGAATGAGGAGGTGAGAGCGGGTTCAGCCTCTGTAGTGCTCTGTGATGGGGAAGAGTTCAGACAAAGTGCATTTTAAGTCTTTTGAGGAGGAACTTAGTGTCTGGAGTTCACAGCCTCTGACAAACTGCTCTGAATCTGCCCGAGATAATGAATGCATAATGTCATGATGCCTCGCTCTGGAGAAAGAAGTGTGGAAAATGTTCCTGGAGGAGTTTAGCGTATGAACTTTTAGAGCTAGAAAAGGGAGTAAAAGGATTTTCTGTTTAGTGTACAATAGTCGGATCAGCGTTTAAAGCTTGGGTACCTGACTTTTTTGTGTAAACGGATAATTATTTTCTGTTTTCCCCCAAAGAGTATCTCGTAAAAGCAGCACTTTATGACAAAAATAAGACAACTGCGCACTGCCAGCTTCTAATGATAAACTGTTTAGGTCTCATCAACCAGGAAATAAGAGCGGAAAGCAGCGCTCTGATTGGCTGTGCTTGGGGCGGTCGCACGAGTTTCACTTCGCTGTCAGAAAAAAGCAATTCTAAAGCTGAGTCCGTGCCTGAAAATGAATGCTTTTTAAAATTTTAATAATGTGAGCGAGTAAGACGTATTTAAATACCTACTTCCAGTTTCGATGTGTGAAAATTGGGCACCCCAGCTTTAAGATTTGTAAATTTGATCAACTGCTGACCTTATTTTATTTATTATGTTGCAAAAATCTGTGTTGTACATTTAAATTTCATATTACATTTGAATTGAGTTATGTGGATGGGGATGACAGTGCAAAATAGCTTCTGATTATTCGTAAGCTGATTTTGGATCTCTAGCAACAAAACAAGCTTGGCGCCTGCTGCTATTGGCTGAATTTGAGCACAAATACAGACACTTTAGTTTCGGAAAAAAGACTGTGCCTTTGTGGATGGGAAACACATTTTTTCTCTATTTGTCAAAAGTCTAATGCGCCAATCCAGCTTTTTCTGTTCTGTTCTGTATTTAGACCTCACGTGTCATATGTGAGTTTTTGGCACAATGCACTGTTAAGGTGCAGAAGCTGCTTTTCCCCTCAGAGTAAAGGTGGAAACGTGAATCAGTTAATCACATCGCTGCAATGAGTCACAGAATCCAGTGTGTGCTGTTCAGAGCAAAAGCACAATTGTCCTTCACAGCACATGCCAATTCTTTTAAAACCAGTATTATTCCATATCAGATATAATTATTTGTAGACTATATTGTGCAAATGTGAAAAAAATGATGCAGCCTACAATTATTGCATTTGCAGTTCAAAACACCGTTCTCAATAATATTGTTTATCAAGATATCTTCAGAGGCAGTATATAATTTGTTGAAAAATATGTATTGGAGTGAACATGTGGTTTCTGAAGGTGTTGTCGGTGTGTCAGTTAGCAGAAGAAGACTCATCGATGTTAGCTTCTGTATTCACTTTATTCCGGAACTTGCCGTACGCGCCGCCATCTTGTTTCTGTTGTATTAGTTTACATGTAGCAGACGAGCTTAACAGAAATAAAGTTCTACATGGACTAAAAAGCCGTTTTCAGACTGACCAGGAAATCGGTGCGTTGTTGACTTGTTGTTGCTCGTGTTCATTCAACATTTTACACAAATCAACCTACTTTATGTAACATTTTAGCGGCAAGACATTTTCCTCGTTCGTCATTAGCTTTAACGGAGTTCTCGTCAAACGGAAGTGCGTTTACAACGGAAGTGCAAAAAACAGCAAAAGTGGGCGGGGCAGAATAAGGTCAATAGTCTAGTCTAGAGGTGACTGAATCAACACTTATCTCTGCATTTATCCCTTACAGCTGTCTCTCACAGCAGATACTTCAAACGTTAACACCTTTTTCCAATTGTGTTCAGCGAGAATGAGCCCAGATTGATAGTCATAATTTTTCCATTCTTTAAAACAACTCCAATTCCAATTCAAACAACATCTGAGGCCATGTAATCCTTGCCTGGGATTTAGAAAACACACATTCTTTACGCCAAGTGAGTCTGGTCGCTCCACACACTGTCACACCTCTAGTCAAATCCAAAGAGTACCGGACAATCAGATTAGTTTATTTCCGTTACACAAAGGAGCTGATTGGTCATCTATCACTGTGATATTTGATGCCTTTCTTTTTTTCCTTGTGAACAGCCATATTTGGATGGATCCTGCATGTCCCTGATTGACTAATCCACCTGTCAATCACGCCCGTCTGAACTCTCGGAGATGAAAATCCTCACCAGCAGACGTCTCACTTAAGGCTGTTGTTGACTAAAGAAATGCTTGGTCAACTAAACACATGCCCTGCCGATGGATTAGATTTAGATTCAGATTTTGAGTTGGCAGGAGAAAACATGCCAATCCTGAAATACGCCAATCACAACATCAGAGACGAGACAAAAGATTCACAGAAAACTAGAATTATAAATAGGCATATACAAAAACTAACATTATACAAAAAGAGGCACTACAACAATCGAAGATCTTGAGGTATAAAAGACATTTCCTTTTTTCTGGGTTTGCTCTTCGATTTGATTAGTCGACTAAAAAGCGGGAGGGGCAAGAGCGCTCAAAATGTGAAGTATTCCTATGTATCTGACGCAAACTGCACATACATCACTACAATTGCACAATATACTATTTATATGTGTTAACAAAATTGCAGATCAAAGCAACTAACAATTATTTTGGTAATCGATTATTCTAGTGATAGTCTAATTAGTTGTTTAGAAGAGGTTTTAGTCCAGATAAAGTGGAGCCGTGTGGGAACGTCCTAATGAACAATATTTAGACGAAAGGGTGTTTTTATTAAAAAAACACAACATTCACACATTTTCCGTATCATTTTTGTGTGATTCCTGCTTTGTCTGAGTCATAAAACCTCTTCTCTCAGCTCATGCATGTTTTGGAGGCTTATTAAAAAGATCCTCCAGTGTATAATCAATATAACTACAATACTACATGGATGATTAATGGTAATGCATCAGTACTAAAAACGTGCTACTTTTTTGACAAAGCTTGACAAAGGAATTTAACGCATTCATTTTCCAGGACTTTTCAAAGTAATGCTACCCAACAACAAGTCGATTCACTTGTTGCAGCCCTATATTCCATCTCTTCTCCTTTTCACTGTTGTTCCATGTAAATCCTTAATCTAACCTAAATAATTAGTTGATTAATACAAATTTTGGTCGACTGAGACAATGTTTTTCAGCCTTTTTGTGGCGCACTGTTTGGTTAAAAAGATACCACGGCACACTGCTAATGGGACCTTTTAATGAAAAATCAGTTCAATTATGGTTATGGTTAGATTCATGATTATGCCACTGTCTGGTTTTTTAAAGTGCGCATGACAGATTTTTAATGGTTTTCTCATTTTGACTTTATTCAGTGTATTAATACCTCAAGGTATAGTTTCACACCAATCCGGTAGCTATGGTAGCTGTGGAGAAAAGTTGAAAAATATGTTGAAAATTACAAGAAATAAACAAATAGATGACATCACGCTAGGCAGACACAAGTTATGCATAATTTACACAAAATAAACGACTTTTTTGACACTTTAAAACATGATTCAACAAAAATATATTGTATTGTCAAATAAGAAAATATGTGACATTAGATGAGTTTTGGTGCAGTGTTCAGGATGGTTTCTTGGTAATTTCCTAACGTGATGTCATCATTTACAACCAGGAAGTAAAATTAAAAACCAAGAAAAAAAAAAAAAAAGGCTAAACTGGGGTAAATTTGTAAACATTTTAGCAAAATTTGAAATATATTTTATCTTAATTGCATTTTAGTTAAATGAGTAGTCCAACCTGTCATAGGCACTTTAAAGGCCCTGTACTTGATTTTTATTTACTCTACTTAAAATAAATTCTCTATACATTACACATTGTTTGATAGAACCAACTTCATAGAAAGATATTGGGTTTGTAATGTATACTCTGTGCATATTATAAACGCATTTTGTGTGGAAAGAACTAGTGCAGAAGCATTTGCCAGGGTCACCTCTTTTCGGCCAATCAGGCACATTGTACACTACGACATTTTGATTCTCTGTCATGATTTCAAAAGTGCTACAAGCTAATTGTAAAAAGAGTGAGAGGAACTACATAGAAACAACTGCATAAGACTATTCCGGACAGTCGTTTCTGAGTAATTGTGCAATATTGAGTGAAAGGAAGGACTATGTGGGCGGGACTAACACTTCAAACAAAAACATGTTCCTGTCTCATGGTTCAAAATCAAGTGCAGGCCCTTTAAATTTGACATTTGCGCCTGTTTTGTTTTCTTATTTGGTACATTAAGTCTGTTCAGAACACTCAAATGGTAAAATATTCAATTAAATCCATGTATGAATCCAAATTAGAACGTTTTTCAACTAATACGTCAAGGCACATGAGTGTTCCCTGGCACACTTAGGGACTGAAGTCTGAAGGACTACAGGCCTAATCCCCACTGTGTATTTCTTGACTGTCTGTCTCTCCACATTCCCTGAACCCTGACCAGGACACGACCAATCAGACCCCATCTCTGCAGTCATATTTCACAGTCAGCCAGTGTCCTCTCTGAGCTGGAGGGAGGCCCGGTCTAGACAGAGTCATCATGGAGCTGCCTGCCCGGGTGAGGAGCAGACACTGATGACTTCTGACAAGAGCTGTCGGCCGAACCATCTCATCACCTCTCATCCCAGCGCAATTAACAAGCTCCGGTAAATTGAAAATCACGATCATTCCCAGTTACTGCATCACCGTTTGAAAGTGTCACGTCCCCGAGCGAGCGAAAGGAGGAAACGGTGCCAGAATTCGGAAGCGCTTGGGTGCGACGGTTCAGTGATGTGGCCGTGCCGAGCTCGGAGGCTGCTGGGTAATAAACGAGTGCGGCGAGGACGGGGTGACATGATGGCGAACCTTTGGAAATGTTCTGATTTGAGTCATCTGTCACAGCCCGCAGTCAGATAGGCAGCCTCTCACTCCAGCTGACAGACGGCATGTGCAATCAGAAGGAAACACATTTGAATAAAAGTATTTCTGACGTGGTTAGGAAAGACTTTCTAAAATATTACTGCGAAAATGACATATAAGACCAATTACATTTGCCTTGCTTTCCCATAGAGGACTTCAATTGACAGGCGGTGCTATTTGCCAAGTTGGCCACCCCCCAAACTTGGCAAATGGCACCGACCAAAGCTTTAGAAAGGCATTTACACTTTTAAATACGCATTTGAGCAGCAGTTGTACAGCTGGTAGAGTGTGCGTCTACTGATCTATGACTGCAACAGGTAAATAGATTAAGTAATTGAAAAAATGTTAACTGGTCCATGCACAGACATGCCATGAGCTGAGGGAAGAGGTTTTATGACTCAGACAGAGCAATTATTATGTGAAAATGAACTGGAAATGTGTACATCTTGTGCGTTCGGCTAAAACACTCTTTCATCTGTGAATGCACTCCACCAGACATCCTCAAGCAGCTTCACTGGATTCGCGGTCTACTAACTAACAACTAAGCAATTAATCGAAAGAAAAATCATTTGCAAAATCATTGTTAGTTGAAGCCCAAGACTGATCCAAAAGTTTGTGGTTTGAATCTCGCTCCCAGTGATAGCAAAGTTATCAGAGCGGTCATGCAGATCCATTTCCACTTGGCCTCCTCTTGGCTACACTGTGAGAAATTTTGGTGTATAAAAACAGTAAAGAACTGGCAGTATAGTTGCCTTTATTTTACTGTATTTTCACAGGGCCTTACGGTTTAATTTTTTAACGGTTAATTGCTGTTCAAGAAATCACATTATGCTACTGTGATTTTCGACTTCGGGTATATTACTGTTAAATTACATAATCTTACTTTTTAATTACATTTTCTGAATTTGTAACTTAAATAAATACATCTATAAATAAAAAGACCGGTATTTTAGTTTTAGAACATTTATTGAATATTTATAAAGTAGATCGTTCAAACACATATTTACTTGTTGTTGTCAAGATCAATTGTAACAACTCACAACTGTCCATCTGCTTCCTCAGCACAGTTCTTCACACTTGTATTCACTGGAGAGCACTTTTTGACTAAAGTTTATGCAGGTTTTCCTTTTGGATGATCATTCCCCATAACAGCACCTGGGAACATAATAAAATGTGATTTAGATATTTAGACATTATGGAATAAATGAACAGCAATTCATGACTCAGTTGAATGTTGCCTCTTCTTGGCTCTGAATAAAAGTAAAATGTTATATTTAGACTGAAAAGGTTATACATTTAGAGCAGATAACTTTGAGAGACATCAATAGAAAAGATCAAATTGTGCTGAATGATAGAAATGAGTGACATTAGAGATGGCTTGTGGACATGTGCAGTATATTTTCTGTTAGAATTACCTCGGCAGTATCAGTCTCAGCCACACAGTTGGTCATGTCCCTTTTTTAAATTCCTGAAAGCAAAACCAGATTTAGATGTCGTCAAAACACAAACGTACCAGCACTTACCACAAAAGTTAGCTAAGAAGTTGCACGAGAGGAAATGATAACCCAGTCTGTTAAAACATGAGACGTTCGCATTCCGACCAAAAGAAAACCAAGCTTCACAATTCAAGTTGATGTAGATGTTTGGTCAATAAGGAAATATCTAACCAGGACTAATCATGAAACATCTCCATGCACATATAGTTTGAATAACTGACTTAACAAATAAAAATAAGTATAATCTAGTATGTTATCTTACTGTACGTGTTGTTAAATAAATTGTCAAGGACTTAATTAGACTCAAAAAGACTTAAAGTGAATGTCCATAATTTCCTCTACTTTAACAAAAAAAAATGTAATTCATAATTTTGACCACCTGGCCCTGTTCTTTAATGTAATGTAAGTGATCTGCAAATATAGTCCCTCCCCTTGCCGGTAGCCACAACCACTCACAGTTCTCTGGCCGTCCAGTTCGACCAAACAGGTGTGGCTTTGTCTGAGCTCAGCTGTCAATCAACGAGGACACGCGCAGTTTGTTTGAGGCGGAAGTGGCTGCTGAATCAACAGAGCACCGCCGACCAGACCAGATTAGAACGGAGCAGCCAACTCTCGGACAGAAGTGACCAATTCCTCGACAGCCTTCCACTTCTCAGAGGACATTTAAACATTTTAAACGCCCTTCCACTAAACTTGCCAAAAAACGATTGAGAGACGACAACCGTGTGAATACAGGAGCCTTTTTGAAGCGATGGAGGGCGGTTCGTGAACTAAAAGGATTCAAAAGCGATGAACAGTAGGCAAAATTCCTTTTTGACAGGTCAAATCAAATCAAATCAAATTTTATTTATAGAGCACTTTTCATACATAAAATGTAACACAAAGTGCTTCACAGTGCATTAAAAACATTTCCACATGCCGTTTCCCTCCCAACCTCCCCCACAACCACCAGACCCCACACACCCAAACCCCCCACAAACAGTCACCATTACATACCCGTACACTCACACACACGCACACGCACGCACACACACACACACACACAAACACGCTCTAAGGTACAAGAGGCTGAGTACAGATACACCAGTTTATGAAGCGCCATCAGAGGAGCCGTCTGCACCAGGAGCAGAGCAGCCGCAGGACACAGACTCAGAGCCCAGAGGAGAGATGAGGCACACATTAAACCTCCACCAGGGGCCCATGAGCCAGGGCCCAGCAGCCACAGACGAGCACCACTCCTGGTACAGAGGGCCCTTCAGAGGAAACACTGGAGAGTCTAAAATGAATAAAAGAATAAATAAATAAATATGTGGAAATATGGAAATAAATAAAGAATTGGGTAGGAATAGAGTAAAACAAGGACATAAATTAATCTAAAAGGTGACCAATTGATATCTTTTGTATGTTTATTTAGAAATGATGTTGCCAATAATGCATATTAACATATTTTTCATATAAACATTTATGTCAAAACGGGGCGGGAGCTAGAGTTGAGACTTTGTCTCTGCCCCAATTTTCAAAAGTTACGGACATTCATTTGCTCAAATCACCCAAACATTTGAACATGACACATTAAGATGAGCAAAATATTGTGTTCTACTTTGGCTTTTATCATAAAAGGGTGTGTGCATGTGTCCGTTAAAGACTTTACTCAGATAAATGCACTAATAATAGATTCTTACTTTGGAAATCTGTTTCTGGATGAATGTGGATGTCATTGTGCTAGTGAGTCTTCACCATAGAACTATAATTAAAACTGGAAGATGAACCCAAAATGGCGCCCTGTTTATCCCTATGGCGTGAGCTCATTGGCCCCAAAAAAGTCCTTTACTTCCGCGTTACTTCCTGATACAGAGGCTGCCATCTTTGCTTTAGGGGCACCACGTGACGACAATCCCCATGATGCTTTGAGCGACGGGAGCGATCACACAGCTTGCAAGTTTTTTTGTTAACGTTAGCTTCTGTGATTGTAATTGTATTCTGCATGTTCGATCACATGTGAAAGCGTCTGAAAGGAAATAAAATACAACTTACAG
This sequence comes from Rhinogobius similis, assembly GCA_019453435.1. Taxonomy (NCBI): domain Eukaryota; kingdom Metazoa; phylum Chordata; class Actinopteri; order Gobiiformes; family Gobiidae; genus Rhinogobius; species Rhinogobius similis. The sequence goes on from CM033619.1 coordinate 38,759,948, forward strand.
GTATTGCTAGTCCAGCCATGTCCACGTGCTTCTGTTTGTATCGTCCAACGTGCTCGTTCTAGTGGCTCGCACATGTTTACCGTGACGTCAGTTAAAGGTCCCATATTCTGCTATTTTCCCCATTACACAGTCTATCCTAAGGGCTTTGTTGCTAACATTTTGGGTTGTGCAATATCCACAACATAACAGTTTCCAAAAAACACCCATTTCTTGGACTATATATATATATATATATATATATATATATATATATATATATATATATATATATATATATATATATATATGTACATATATTCATTGTTTTCATGGTAGAAGCTGGAACTTGAATGCCCATCATCCCAAAGTTCACGTTGTTGGGAGAGCAAACTGGCAGGTTCTGCGCTAATGCTGTCTTCAACGTCTATGGAGGAGAGATGTCCATATCCTCACGGGTCCTCAACCCGCATGGCTCTGGGTGGCAGTTGAGCCTCTTTATTCTTCGCTTGGTCAGCCAATAGCGACACATCGGGTTCATTGTAGAGGCTGGCACAGACTGTGTTTTTTTCAGTCCCAAGTTTTGTCCCTGAATACCCTTCATGTTATTGAACAGACTTGAACTGGGAGTGTCTCTCATCCCAAAGTTCACGTTGTTGAGAGAGGAACCTGGCAGATTCTGCGGTAATGCTGTGTTCACCGTGTCACCCGTGTATGGAGGGGAAGTGTCCATGTCCTCACATGTGTCCTCAACCCGCATGGCTTTAGGTGACTGTTGAGTCAGATTCTGAGGTATCACTGTCTTCAACATGTCACCTGTGTATGGAGGGGAAGTGTCCATATCCTCACATGTGTCCTCAACCGGCTTGGCTTTGGCTTTGGGTGGCAGTTTACTCTCTTTTTCCTTGGCTATGCTCAGCGAATAGCAAGACATTGTGTTCACCTTGGAAGCTGGCTCAGATTGTGTTTTTTTCAGATCCATGTCTCCCATGGCTTCACATGTGTCCTCAACCACCGTGGTTTTGGGTGGCAGTATAGTTTCTGTTTCCTTGGCTTTATTCAGCGAACAGCAAAACGTTGGATTAATCTTGGAAGCCGGCACAGATTGTGTTTTTTTCAGTACCATGTCTCCCATGGCTTCACATGTGTCCTCAACCGGCTTGGCTTTGGGTGGCAGTTTAGTCTCTTTTTTCTTGGCTTTTCTCAGCGAATAGCGAGACATTCTGTTCACCTTGGAAGACTGTGGTTTTTTCAGTCCCATGTTTCCTCCTTGAGAGGAATTTGACAGATGCTTATGTATAACTGCCTCATTCTCTGTGTAGCTGAACTCTGGGCCAATCTTGTAGAAGTCTTTGAGGACTCTGGATAGCAGGTTTTTAGAAGTCGACTAATTATTCTATTTGGCTTAAAATCATTTTTATTACAAAAACAGCAAACCAAGAAGATATGGAGATAGTTTGCTGAAAATGTTTGAAGTCTAATATATTAATAGTTAATTAATAGCATGAACTCTTCTGCAGTTGTGTTTTTAGTGCATTTTGGGTCAGATACCAGGAAATATTTTTTACAAAGTTATAGTCAACTAATCGGTCGATAGGGCAGGTCATCAGAAGCAAATCAAAGTAAACACACATTTTTTATGCTTAGACTTTTGATGTAGCATAGTTACTTAATACAAATCATCTGATCAGCCCAAACATACACAAATATCTACAATTACTTATTGTGTAAGAGTTCAGCCAAGAAAATGTAATCCATCAAGAACGTGCTCATCCATGAGGGTATAGTTGCTTTGCTTGGAATGTTCCACTGTTGAGTTTCAACTTCATAAAGTTATGATTCAGATCTGTGGAGAGGCAACTAAGCAAATAATACCAGTAGTAAATTAGAGGCGTAACAATTATTTACTTATGTTTTTCAGCAAGTTTAAATTCAGTAAGTTTAAATTCAAAGTGTCTTCTTTTTATGAGACTGAGTAATTTTTATGAGTCATAACTTTTACTAAATTAGAGAATATTTGCAGCGTAAGAACATCTACATTCTGTGCTGTACTTTGATCTACTGCTCTTATTACTTTGTGCAGCATTGACTGCTCCTTGAACTTAGTCAGAGTCAGAATGGCCTACGGGCATTTCAGAGTTACAGCAACAATTAACATGGCCTTGTCCTTGGAAGTGGAAAACTTGTAAATGTCAAGCAGATTTCAACATGATTCTTATGAGAGCTGAACATTTTCTTTATCAGAACTCCTCAACTTTGTTTTAATAGTCTGTGATTTTTTTTTTTTTTTTGTATTAGTCAGCAAGTGAAACTATTATTTCTATTGTACATTGAGAGTTTTAAAATACATTTAAAACCGGATAAATGTAAAACAATTTACCGACTGAAGGTTTTTAGAGAATTGTTACAAATAAAAGTGAAATATTGAAACTTGTTTATTATTATTTGGACTTTATAATGTGGCTGTCTTTGTTATAAAAAAATATTTTGTTCTGTGTTTTAGACTCTATGGTCCAGATTATGATCAAAGATGGAAATTTGCCTTTATGGCAAAATCTGGCATATTTACTTGTGATCATATTGATTAATATGCACTGTCCCATTTCAAATAAACAAATGGAAAAAAAAAGTCCACTGATCACGATTATTGTAAGGCTTGTAATCCTTTAGTCGTTTAGTCAATCAACTGGTCAATGGAGTCTATTATATATGAAGTAAAAACGAGAAGATAAGGAGTGAGTAAGATGAACATTTTGGAGTTTAGCATATAAATACGGTTTCCTTGTACTTTTCTGTATAAATAGTTGTTTTTGCATGAACTCCTGTGCAGTTTTGGTCTTTTGAGTGCAGTTTGGATCGCATACATGAAGATACATTATTATAGTTTTGATATATTTTTGCCACACCCGGACCAGCCATAAACTTAATCCTTTACCTCCCTCCTAAGAAGCAGACGGGCTAACACGGTATTAAGCGCTGGATTGTAACTGATAGCTTGGTTTCCATCATACGGCACATACACATTTGTAATGAATCATAGAAGGATTAAGAGCCTTTCTCCAGAGGCACCATGAGCTGTGCGCCAGCTCTGACATTGATCTCCAGTAAGAGGGGGAACAGGAGTTATTACATTCTCTCCACAGGTAAATAAGATTACAAGTTAATTCTGCAGTTCCAGTGGCTGTTAAATTCTGCACAATGCTAGTATTCAGTGCCATCCTGAGTGTTGCTTCACACACAAACAGATTGACTGTATTAGTGTTCCGTACAAAGTGGCTCACGATGCAACCTGGTCGATAGAATAGACAGGTACTTAAAGACTGATTACACTGCAGGACTCACAGTCTGTGGTGTCTGATGTCCAACAGAGATCCATGTGTTTGGCCCCTGACGCTTCACTGGAGCTCATCCAGAAGAAGGAGGCAATCCTTAGATGCAGATGATAATGAACTGAAACACAAAGTATTTATTCAAATAGTATAAGTAAGTTTTATAGATAGAAAATGTTATTGGAAGTTCAGAAATAAAGTTACTAAATTAAATAACTTAAAAAAGAAAGCGTATTAGTCAAAGAAATTGAATATGTATGTGGGCACATGATCAGTAAACCTTAATATTACCAATCATTTCATTTCAACTTCCTCATAAGCAATGCATGACTGTAAAATATATTGACTTTCCTGACAATGTTGACAATGTTAAATGTATTGATGCTGTAAGTGAAGACAATGTTAAGAAGTTGCTTCTCTCTCTACCTGATGATAAAATGCCTGGCATTGATCATTTTGATTGACAACAAATTTGTGAATAAACTAGTGGGTATTGTCACCAGCATGTCACTTGGCAGGTCAGCTCTGGTGATTTAGTTCCTTTGCAAAGTCAAATTGTATGTGGAGAATAGTTGTATTTAGATCCTCAACAACTTGGAACCAGCTGTCTGTAAGTATAAGACAAATTAGAAAAAGATATTCCTTTAAGGGTTAAAAGGACTCAAAAACAAAACAAAAATGTGTGAATGAACTGTATCAAATATTAAGATGGAATAATTCAAATTGAACTGTATGTGAAGTTATTTGCTTGATATGTACTGAAAAAAGTTCAATGTCAATCTGATTTTATGTTGAATGACCCCAGGAAGACTTTTGACTACTTTGTGCTTTTCTTTTTTCTTATTGTTCTAATATGGTCATGGCTGGAAATACGTGAATGGCTAAAACTTTAATTGTCAGTGTGCATTGTTAATTGAATTGTGGAACTCATATTTGAAGATGCACTACATAATTTTTCAGGTCAAGGTCCTCTACTTTCTTGTTTCCAAGTTATTTTTCAAAGAATAGCATTAAACGTAGTTATCTCCATGACATGGATACGGCACCGGAAAGAGTTATTACAAGTCAGATGAGATGTGAAAGAGGCAAAACTCTTGAGAAATGAGAAATACTTCGTTTTCTGGAAAACTTTCAGGGGTGCCACCACTTTCTGCCATGACTGTATGTCAAATGCTGTTCTGTAGAACATTCCAGGCAAAGTAATAAAATGTCCAGCAAGATAAGCAGGCAGTGGACCCCACCTACTGCCATGTGGTGAAGTTACACAGTGCACCTTTAACAAAAGGGTTAACATGCAGTGTATTTGAGGTCTATGTAGTTCTAACTCTTCATTCTACAGCCTAGTATTACGTTTATGGCTGTTGAGTGCACATTTCCAGAACCACAGCCAAATTTGTATTAAACTCAGACTTTTACAGTTTAAGCTTCAACATTTTACCAGCATAATTAGAAAAATAAGCGGCGTCTCGTGATAGTTACACAATTAAATGATCTTGTTTTTAATTAAAAGTCAGCATTTGTTCCGTGCTCATCCTCCTCCTCACCATACGCTGCTTTTGTTATCAGCACTGAACAGTTAGCAAAAAGAAACAACCGTCGCACACAATGACTATAAATCTACAACAATTATTTATACTGTCGAGCTTGATCAATAGCTATTATTCAACCATTTACTCAGCACAAATGTCTGACTTACACTTTTGGAATTAATAAATGTCTTATAAAACAATCCAGTCTGAAGAGATAATGAAGTACATATAAAGAGTTCTATTACAAAGCCAAGTGCTGATGCTAGAAGTTGTACTGCAACACAACAATTCAGTCTAACACAGAGAGCCACAGAATCACACAACACAAACATGAAATTGGAGTAAGCTATAGAGAAATCAGAAGGGAAAAATGGGCTTTAAGGGTGTGCTGACACTTGCACAAACACCACATGAAAGTTCACTAAAGCTGAACCTAGGCCAGGGCTAAACCAGAACTAAAATAGGACCAAATCAAGTCCAAATCAGAATTAAACTTAGCTCAAACAAGGACCAAACAAGTACAAAACAAGAACAATAATCAACACAGCTCCTTCCCTGAATTAAAACTTCTGGGTTTGGCTAAACTCAAATTTATTCCATATAGGCCTCAGTCAACATATGGGCTTATTATTATAGCGCTAGCCGATAATACTTTGATGTCGCTTATTCAAAAACAAACTGGTATCTGAAATCTTTTAATCCTACTTCTATTCACCTTTTAGGATGACCTCAAAGCTCCTCTTTGTTCAGAATAATTCCATTATCGTTATCCTTATTATAGTTGGTTGTCCCCTATGTGCTTTTTTAGCTCAAACTAATTGCTCCTGGTGGGATTTATAAAGCCGTCTGAATCTGAACACAAACACCAGAACAGTTACACTGAACATTAGCTTGATATCTTGCTAGAATAGCTTCCGTTCACATTCTACAATTTGAAAATGTCATACTCTCAGATGGTGGGTAAGGATCTATGTAACGCTGTGACTCCAGTCCGGTTGCGTTTCAGGACCTGCGTGGGTCACTTGCAGATTGCCTGTCACGTCAACTCCGGTTTGCTATGGTCCGTATTTGACGAAGATTCACATGATTTCGCGCAAGAACACTTGTTGAATGTAGGGCTGCAGTCAACTAGAGAAATTCTTGGTTGACGAAAGACATTCCCATTGACCGATTAGCCGACTAAAAGAGTGCGTGGCAAAAATACATCAAAACTCTGCGGTATCTCCATGTGTCTGACCCAAACTGCACACATAAGACCAAAAATGCATAGGAAAAACATAGAAAAACAACTATTTATAAATAAAAGTACTAGAAAACATAGTATTTATATGTTGGACTTCAAAATCTTCAGCTTTCTCACTCTATATCTTCTTGTTTTTTCTTTTTCTTTTTTTGGTCATATAAATCCATTTAATATAGAAAAAAAGTTGACAAATAAAAATGTTGGTTGACTACGGCTCCATCGACCAATTAATCGACTAAGCAACTAAAGGATTACTAGTTGAATGACTTGAAAACCACACCAGACCGCTGCTGCGTCCGTCTAAACTAGACTTCTGCTCATTGTTTATGCAAATCCACAGCCGGAATTGATTTTAAGCTCTTTCTTTTTTTTAAGTCTTTGAGGCTATTGTGAAAACATGATTTTACTTTTGTGTATTTAAGATGACAGAGAACACGTTAAACTTTGTGCTAGTTTTTGTTCCATTACAGATTAGATATTAACCATAAACCAGATCAACAAATCTAGAATCTGACCTTTCAACACCAGATTCTACCATAGAAAACCTGACCTGACTTCCAGCTCAATTTTAATTCTTGAATGTTACTGTTTACCATTGCAGTTAACGTTAATTTATCAAAGCTACTTGTGCAAACCCTCTGCTGCTGTCTTTTTTCCCTCGTAAATGGATGAGAAAGCATAATAGTCTTAGATTATACTCCCATTTAATGAGTCTTCCCTGGGATCTCTGTGCTCAATTGGAAACCTAATTTAACTAAAACTTTGTAATTAAACGCTGGCTGCTGTCCATTCCCTTGTTTGCAGTGATCTCTTGCTTCTGGTTCGAATATTATGTTCCAAAAAGACAGTACGCCCTGTATCCATCGAAAACAGCCACTCATCTGTGCCTGGATTATAAAGCCAAACGATAGCAGGGGATGTGTGTGTCTCGCTGATCTGTTGAGGGGATTCCAGATGCCCGAAGTGGGGTACAAGGGCACTCGGGACAGCCTTTCATCTGCTGCCGCTGGGAGAAGGATTATTTGGGTTTTCTAAATGAAGGCGGCGTGGAGGGATTCTCTCGCTTTTGTTCCAGAAACTTTTTATGCAAAGACGGCGGCTGCCAACAGAAAGCAAGAAAGTCAAATTCTGTCGGAAAAAGTACTGGTTCCATACTGTATACATAATGCGAATGACGGAAAAGATGGTATGTATGGATGTTAAAATGTTGTCCAAAAAGTATAAAACAGACATTGTGGCTTGGGAATTAAGGACGATGCATGAACGAAATGAATTTACACAAAGCAAATCATTGGAAGAAATGTGTTTGTCTTGTTTCTTGTTTTATTAAGTTTAATGGGTTGTTTAACAGAAATATAGCGACTGTGGCAATGCATATACTTAGCAGGTTTCAGTTTCTTGTTTGACCAAAGATGGAAGAGGTAGTTTTGTTCATAACTCAGACACACATGGATAGTATCTTTTTTTTCTTCTTCTGATGCGAAGGCTTTATTGGACACGCCGGCTGTTGTGTGAAATGGAGAGAGAGAGAGGATAGAGACATTAGGCGGTCGTGGCTAAGAGCACTGCACCACCGGCAAGCACCATGGAGAGTAATTTGTTATGTTTGTGTGCGATCTTAGCACCTGTCTGTGAAAATCTTCCTGAGTCTTCATTTCAAGTATTCTGACCACAGCATTAAATCTACAACAAAACAGAATTGAACACGCTTTGTTATTATCAATTAGCGCCACAAAACTGGCTACAGTGGTGTTGTCATACTAAAACTTCAAACTTGATTTTGATGTTAAGGAAAAGGCTCTATTTGCAGTACAAATGTTGGTACAGCAAACTAAAACACATTTAATTGAATTTTATACACTCAATTTAAAAAAGAACTTAACAGAACAAGAACTAAGAGAGCAGACGGGGAAAAAACAGCAACTAAAGACATCCGTATCAAAGAAAATGTCCCATTTTGTGTCATTTGTTCCGATTTTCTAATGTCTATTATTAAGTCTGTCCAGTCTTTGATTGTTGGTTCAGCTGGTGTCATCCATTTTTTCCCCCCTGTAGCCAAAAGGACACTCCAAAGATACATGGTTGTGAAATCAAGTGGATGGCAATTTCAACAACAGTTCTAAGCAACAGGACAGTCAAAACTTTTAAAGAATGAATCACAAATGTATTTAATCTCATGTTGTTGTGTCATTCTAGTTCTGATACAGCTCAAGAGTGCTCTTAAACTTTCTTCCCATTTATGATTTCCATTTTTCCAATTCAATAGACTACTTTGACAACCTTACTATAGAACATAACAATTATTGAAAACCCTTAGACTCTTAGTATGAAAAGCCAGATGTTACAAATGCCAAATCAATCACCATTTGTCTTCCTGTGTGATATGTTGGATGACAGTTCTGCTTCATTCTTTATTTGAAGTTTCACGTATACTTTCCGTGTTTCTGTCCCTGCAGAGTGAGCGCCTGTGAATCCGGAGAGGTCCCCTCATCCCGATGGGCGACAAGATGGCGTCCAACCACACCATCCGCAGCTATTCCATCATCCCATGTTTCATCTTCGTGGAGGTAAGGAGGTCACTCGTTCATAAATCATGCTAAAACCCTGTGCATACATTCTACACGGACAGTATCTTCTGCGTCTAAAATGTTCACAAAATGCTGCTACCTCGCCGAGCTCCTTTGGTAAATTATACACAGCAAAGTGAAGCGTGTAGTGTCGGCGAGCGGGAGGCCTGTGCAAAAGTCGTGTCTTCCATATTTAATTACCACGTCAGCTCAAAGTCCTTAATCAGAGCGATGTCTCCAGACACCTTGCATTACTGTCTCTGCGCTCTCTTCTTCTCTCTCTCTCCTCTTTCTCATGCTTGACTGGTTTAAACTCTTCTACATTCTCTCCTAGTTTTGTCTCACTCGGCTGCCCAACCCCTTCAAAACTTCAGTCCAAAGTGTATGCCCTAGTTATAGAGGTCAGACTTTTAGATTTAAAAGTAAGACATGAGATACTTTAATTGAGTTCTGTACAACACCAATATAGTTATAAAGAAGTTGTATTGATGAACTGCTAAATGGATCCACATTTTGCAATTTCTCGTTCTTTTATAATATATAAAATATACAGTTGCTTGACCAGGGGGCACCCAAGTGAGCACCCTCATGCAACTGGCACACCTCTGAGTGAAAATAAGGTTTGCTGAAACCAGCTGAAACCATGGATTTATCCCAATTATCGATGTTTTACCTGCACAAGCTAAGGTAAGTGGCTAATAAAAGCGAGCTTACAATGTGACTCTTAAAAAACAAGTCGATTATTTTTAATTGCTACAACAGTGCGTCATAATTATGTTGATCAGAGCTTTCATTCAGGGTGTTGTGCTCAGTTCAAAGACCTGTTGCTGTCACTGCTCTGCATTTCAATAGTCACACACTGAGCTCTATTATAACTCGTACAGTAAAAACAACGAAACCAAAAACTACTGTGTGCGTTAATGCAACCGGTTATCTGACTATTGACCGGGAAGGGCTACATCGATCAGTTAAAGAAAAAATGTGAATGCCTAAAAAGCAGTGCTCTGAATGGCCTGCACGAAAAAAAGCCCCCACACTAATGCTTGAGGGTATTAACAATGTGCCAAAGGATTTGTGAGAGTTAGCAACTAGTTTGAAATTTTTTTATGCGTACTTCAAGTTTTGCTTTGTAAAAAATATGTACCTCAGCTTTAACTAAAACAAGTGAATTCTATTTTTGTGACTTTCTATTTTGTTGACAACTCCATTTTAGTTCACTGAAGAGAGAGGCCGTTTTAACCAGGTAAAACAATAATAGGCAAGGTGTTTTATTTGTAGACCACACTTCGTACACAAAAAAGATGCATTAAACACACAATACAAACAAATAAAACCACAAACAATTGTTTAAAAATTCACTTTAAGAGAGAAGAGCGCAGATAGAATCCTTTCAGTCAAATGCACAGCTAAACAGAACTGTTTTTAGCCTGGATTTAAACATTTACAACATGTACTTTGATGCTATGCCAAGTCTAAAGCAGTTCCTTGTAAGACAATATCCAATAGTCTTATAACGTAATCTGCAAATCTATACTAAATTAATTACCCCCAGTTCTTCTTAACAACCCTGAGTTCCACCAGGAGTCGTCTGTGTACAATAGCTTGAGAATCACAGCTATAAAATGTGATTTCTTATTATTTCTTGCTCAGGACTCACTTTAACAACTTTTCGACATCATACAGTAATTCATATTTGTCAAAAACTTTCAATATTCTGTTAATTAATAAGCGTTATCTTGTCAGTAAGTTGATGTTTGCAAAGTGACATCCCATTAGTCACCGCTCCGTCTTTAGCTGAAAACCCTTCTGTTGAGCAGCCTGTTAGTCTTCTGGAGGGACTGGCTCATTTTCAGCTCAGAAATATCAAACTGCGGATCAGCATGCTCCTCACTGGACTGCGAGAATTGAATACGATGCATTTTAGTTCTGTTTTGCCATATAGACAGATGATGGATGGTGAAAATGCAGTACTGTATTTATTTATTTTTTTGTTAATTGCTTTTTAATACCTTTGCAGTTGTTTTTGTAGATCTCAATACGGTTAAGTGCAGTATGATAAAAAAAGAGTTCCATAGGCAACCATTTGAACGGTGTTTTTGAAATCGAGAAGTTTCATCTGTCATCCGGGTTCCATTTATATCAATCTCATAACGACATAACATTGTGACATGATACAAATCTGGTTAGCATACTTTGAGAACTTTAAGGGAAGCATATTATGTTTTTTCATATGGTTATTTTAAATATCTTCTTGGATACCTTAAATTTGCCATCTCATGTTTTGGAACAAAAAATAAGCATAATGGATTAAATGAAGCAGATGGCGCCTTGTGGTTACATAATTTAGTTTGTGAGCGCTTTAAGAGACGCTATGATGCGGTTAGCAGTAGCAGTTATCGTGTTTAGACGGCAGAAATGCTTAAAACGAGTCTGGCGATGATTTAAGGACTTAACACAGCAAAAGATTCTCAGATAAGTGACGGATGAAATATGAAAATCATCACTGATTGAGGGAGTTCAGCAGGGAGTGTTTTTGACGCTCGGAGGGAGAGGATTTTCTAATGAACATCCCTAAAAATGGCGTGAATGCAGCTGAACGCAGCTCCAGGTATGTTTTTGATGAGGGAACATTGTTAGAGTCAATGTAGATATGGTTTGGTCCCATTCTTGTCCTAATCCAGTCCAAAGTAAATTACAGATATAGTCCCAGTTAAAGAGGGGGTTTTACACTTCTATGGGGTATTCATTGTTAACACATAGCATCTATAGATCAACATGTTATCTTTTGTTGGTTTGAAAATGTTATGTTCGCCAAAAACAACATAATCAAATGTTCAGTCTCAGAATCCCGCTCCCAATGCCAAGTCAGATCTGTTTTCCAAAACGAGCTGCAATTTATTCATTAGACTTCTCTTTATTGTTGGGAGGAAATCCTTCTTCAGAGTCCGTGTTTTAGTTAGTCCATTATCCACCCTGCTTTTGTTGAAGATGCTATAGCCCTCGGTAAAATGGCGTAAACAAGCAAAGTGCACTTTCCCCGATGTTAGCTTGTCATTTAAACAAACTCTAGCCACTTTTCTCCGATCGCCTCGTCCCTGTAAAGCGTGAAAAGAAGCGTGTCTTCTGTCCATCCAAATGCACTTTCTGTCCAGACACATTTTCAATAAAAAGCCAAAAAGAAAAGTAGTGTCAGAGAGCAGGCTTCCTGGTTAGCTTGTGGGCGGGGCACTGAAGCAAATCCAGAAGGGTCAGAAAAGAGGATTCAAATAGTTTGAATTACATTTAAAACCACTTCAGGCCTGTTTTTGATGAGGGAATAACTTTATAACATATAGCATAGAAAGCTCCAAAAAGTTTATTTTGCATAACACTCCTTTTTTAAGTTCTAATTTTGATGTGATGACTGTGCTAGTGTGAATGCACCCTGAACCTCTACAAAACCATCATTTCCATAATTCTATTCTAAAATAGTCCATAAATCCATAGGCACTAATCCATAGGAGCTGCGTGGCCATTATATATTTTTGGCCCTTATTGGCGTCTACCCTGTTTAGCCGATTATGCAGCAACTATCTGGATTTGTTATTGCACCAGTGTAGCAGAAGTAGCAGTTTTAGCAGAAATGGCAATTCTAGATGATGGACGGCCACTCAGCCGTAAACTCATATTATAGAGCCATATGCTGCAGAGGAAAATATGAGTTTATCTGCTAGTAATATTAAATGACTGCATCTTGTAAATATTTAGTAGCCTAAGTGCAACAGTAGATGTCAGGAAGCAGGATGTAGAGGTCAGAGGGTCAAAAGTTGGGACAGATGGGGTCAGCTAAGGTTCAGTAAAAATGTCACTGGGGTTTAAGAGCAGTCAGCCAAAAGCCTGCCTCGTGAATATAAACGAGCAGTATCAATAGTTTACGCAAAATAATGTATATCTTTATATGTCTAGGTGGGTGTGGACACTCTTTGCATGTTTACTATAATCTGTTTCCATTTCTTATGGAAATCAAGCTTAAATACCAAGAGTTTGACATTTATTTGCATAAAAAAGCTTTGACGGTATCTTTGACCTCTCTCTATCTCCCACTGATTCTATTGATGCTTTCAAGACGTGAATGCAATGTATTTGAAGTGTTTTTTTCTGTTGTCAAAAGTGTTGAAATTCAGATACTAAAACTAGTATTAGATACTCATTTAAGCAAGTATTGATACAAAAAAAAAAAGAAAAAAATAACACCAACAGGACTTCCTGAACAGTTTTAGAATAATCTTGAACACATGCTTCAATAAAGAAGGTATACAATTATTTTGTGTTGAAAATGTCAGTCTGTTGTCTAAAACCTTGACCTCGACTCTAAAAAAGAACATTTAGGGTTATGCCAGGCAGAAACAAGAATGAAGTCTATTCCTTTCAAAATTGTAGTGTTAACCTGTTAACCCTAACCCTAACCCTAGTTGAAATACTATATAGCGCCTTACACTAGGGATGCACCGACTCTGCAACATCTGCACAGAGCCAGCGGCCGTTTGACGCCCCTGCACCACCTGGAGCTCCATTGTTCACTGAAGGAAAAAGCACGCCATATCATTATAGCGCCCCCTCCCTGTGGCGCGTAGAACACAGCTCAGGTGGATCTGTTTGTCGTGCCTGTAACGTTTGAAACCATCAGGAACATCAAGGTTAAATTCTTTTTTATCAGAGAATAAAACTTTCTTCCACTTTTCAATGTCCCGTTTGGTGCTCTCTTCAAGGAGACGAGGCCTTTGAAGACGTTTTGTGTTTTTGAAGCCCTTCAGTGGCAGATGTCGTTTGATGGTTATTGGGCTGAAGTCGACACCAGTAACGGCCTTAATTTGGGTCGAGGATCGTTCAGTGTCTTGCCGAACAGCCAATCGACTCCTCCGGTTCAGTCCTGGTGTAATTTTTTTGGGTATTCCACTTGACTTTTTTGTTCCATAACTTTCAAAATCTTTTAAGAAATTCCAAATGACTGTTACTGCGTCCCACCTCAGCAGTGATGGCGTGTTGCGAGAGGCCCAGCTTATGCCGCTCAACAACCCAACCACGTTCAAAAAGAGAACGTTTTTTTACCTTTGCCATCAGAACGTCATGACAGCGTGAATACTTGACAGAAAATGACTCTGAATCTGCATTTTTGCATAGATTTTGGCTTTTAAAGGCATGTGGTTCTAAACTTTTGATCAGCTGCAGAACTATAGACTATAGAACTACAGACTATTTCAGTTTTATCGTTGTTTTCAATAAAATATTCAAGTTTTTTTTTTTGCCATTTCTTGTTGTAAGCTCTACTTGGAACAATGCAAAATGTGACTTTTGTCCATTTTTTGGCTGGTCTTAAACTTTTGATCGGGACTGTATCTTTGACAAAGGAAGAATCATTTTATCAAAGTCATTAAGTTAAATTTATATAATAATAATCCCATTAGTATTCTCCCTTTTTCATCTCCCCACTGCAGAGATGCAATTGCTCTGTGAATTTACAACACATGCCAGACCCGTCTCAAACTACAAGTAATGTTAGTTAGAATATTGTGAACGCAGCTCTTCAGATTCTTTCATTTCACACACAACAAAACTTTGCCCTAAATCTCGGTTTTAGATACTCAACCCTCGACATAGATTTCTACAGATTAAAGCCGTGGTTTCAGACGCTTGCTCCGCTCCGCATCAAAACATGCTCCGAAGATAAAAGATGATTGAGATTCCACGTTTCTCTGTAGATGTTGCTCCCACCTCCACTGACTCATCTAAAGCCAGCGCTGCTTCTCTTCCTTTTCTCGCTTTCTTTGATGTCTGCGTCAGCCCCGTTTTTTCACACGCCCCTCCCTCCTCCTCGCCAAACGCGCTTTCCTCCCTCCATATTTCACAGAAGCGTTCCCGTTTCTGCTTTATTTTACACTCCTTTGCATCATTCTGTTTCTGCAGTCCACGTTTTCTTTTGGCTTCCTTCTGTGTTCACGGTTTGACTTGAGCGCGGTCACGTGACTCGGCGAGATCATCTGGGCTGGAGAGCGGAGCCAGAGGGCAGTTTGTTTATGCCGATTTGTGGATTCAGTCAGATCAGAGTGCACTTCCGTCTGTTCTTGGGTCTTGATCATTTGCAGTTTGAGTTTGCTTGGGTTTGAGAAGTTTACTGAGCTTGGGCTTCAAAATATCAAACAAAAACATATGAAAACATAGGTCTCACCATAATTGTCGATTTATCTTTCAGTAAATGACAGAATGAACAATCGTTTGTAGGAAATAATATTTATCGTGTGTGCTTTTATTGCACTCGCATCAACTTCATTTTTAGTTTATTGTTTGTATTTGAGCTGTAAAGGTTTCAAGATATAACATGTCTAAATAATAATAATCTTTTACACATTTTCGTTCTTTGTTCTGTTTATTTATTCATGCTTATGTTTTGTGTACATTATTTTGAAAAAGAGTTAAGACTTTTGGATTTAAATATCTGTGGCATTAAGAGGTATTGCAATATTTTATGAAACAATGTATCGTGCTTGGAAATTTTCAGACCTTTGAAAACAGGATATTGTGAAATTCGGTGAAAAGCAAAATGCATGTAATCTAAACTTGTTCTAAATGGTTTGGCATGCAAATTATGATAAGTGCTACTTACTTTTACAGTTGGCAACCCTTGTGTTTGAGAGGCATGGGAAATAATGTCACTTTACCCACTTGTGTAGTTAAAGTGACAAAAATGCATTGCACCTGCCCGGTAAGAATAAATACAATTATATAAAAGACAATCTCAGTTAAATACAAGCATTTAAAGGATGTCTATGTGGATTTGTTAAGCAAATGCAATGTTTTTTATCACTTTACCCGCACAAGCACTTTTCAGAGACTGTGCACGGCCGTATGTTTTTGTGTTGAAACAGTGCAGAGCTGACCGTGGTCCTGATGTTGTGTGATGTGACCTGCAGCACTGAGAGCCCAAGACAAATTTCCCTTTTGGGACAATAAAGTTTAACCTGAACATGAACTTGACAATCTTTTAACATTTTGTACATTTAAGAGTTTTTTGTTTGTAGTAACCTTAATGTTCTTGCTCTTTTCTTTTAGTTCCACTCCACATTTTGATACGTAAGGGGTTTTCCCACTGTAGAAACCTTTTTCAGTTCCTGGAGCTGATTTTAGTTCGTTTAGCCACACTCTGAGGACTTTTTAGCTTCTGCTCAGGGGCAGGTACTTTTCAGTCAGACCAGGAAGTACAATTACAACAACAACATTATTGTAAATATGCAAGCAAGCAAAGTTCATTTGTATTGCGCCTTTCACAGACAATGAAGTATCAAAGTGCTTCACAACAAAAATATGTTGACTTATGTTACATTAATTTTCTTACCTAGACATTTTTTGATGAAAAAGAGAATTAACTTGGACACAGTAGCTGCAAAAATGCCATTCTTTAGTACTAAGTAGTAACTAAAATTCAACAACTGTGACTGATTGTGCTTTATTGACAATTTCATTGTTTGTTTAAGCTTTTTGTGTATCGTTTTTTATATGCAGGTTTACAGCTCAAAAGGAGCAGCATGAAAGGAAAAAACCTTTTGTAATGCTGATTTAACCAAATAAGTTTATTTTATAGTCAGTTTATTTTATAGTCAGTTTATAGTTAGACAGGCTTTCAGCCACTGTCACTGTCACTGTGTGAACGTGTGAATGAAAAGTGAGACACGCACATCCGCTCTGAAAAGAGAGTGCAGGAACAAAAGGTACATATAAAATAGTTAAAAGGTTGGTCTGTACAACTCAATCAGCTCCAGAAATGTTTTTTTTAATTAAATGCTCACCACCATGTGACATTTCGGGGCCAGCCCTTCATCAGACACACTGTGAACGTGATCAGTGGGGACTGGGTGGTTCCTCAATCTAAATAGGGACTGGGGGAACTGGGGGTTCTTGCTATTGGTATGTGTGTGCTTCCTTCACTAGTTTGTGTGCTGCTTGTGTTCGAGTGGATAGCACAGGGTAGTGAGTTCGAGCCATTTACTGCATGTCATTTCCCACTCTCATCCCCATTTCCCGCTGTAGTTAAAAAAAAAATCTTTAAAAAATAATAATTTGCCAGTTTGCATAGTATCGTTACATTGATGATTGGAAGTTTTTCTGCTCAAGTTTCCTTGTCAGTTGAATAATTAGTGCAGACAAACATCCATCTTTCTTTTTTTTATTTATTACAAAATCAAATTAACAAATTGAGGTCAAACGTTGCAACCTCCTTTTAGTTGGTGCCAAAAAAGAGATTGCTTCAAGGTGTGGAACCCGGATAAGTCTTTTTGAGCGATTCTTCCTACAAAAGATGCCAGCTCATAGAACACACAAGTTAAAGGTGAATCATGTCATCAAGACATGTTTAAAATGAATGTTTGAGAGAATAACAGAGAGTTATGACATGGGGGAACGAGGATGAGTGGGACGATGCTAAATCATAAAAAAGAAAAGACGCAGAAATGATGAAAAATTAATTATGGACGAGCGGCGGAGGTGAGCGGTGAAGAATGGGGAGAATGAGGGCTGCTGCACACTGTATCTCGTCCTCTGGGACCTTATGTAACACCGAGCCCCGGGCTGCAATTAATATACAGTAACTAGGACTACGCATGCCTGTATAGTCAGATAAGGTAGGTTTTTATAAGCAGTGTTTCAAAGACTATATGGTTCCTCTTCACTACAAAGTGTGTCTGATTTATACACAGCGCTTGTGGAAGATCCTCATTTCAGATTAAGGTACTTTATTGTTCTCAAAAGTAGAGCTGGGCGAAATAATCACTATTTTTATTCCTCGTGGTGGATCAGTCTGGATTTGCTTTGCGTTAGATTTCCACAAACAAATACAATGGCTTTTAAGATTGTTTCCATAGACATAAACAAGACAGACTACAAAAATAGTCAAATTCCTTCCTCATAAAGTCTAAACTCTGCTCCACATCACACGCTTTTCACTGACAGAGGATTGGCTGTGGACCTTTTGATAAAAAGACTCAAGTTGTTCTTGAAATGATTCGATTTTGATTTGATTAAAATTGCCCTTCTCAAAAAGATGTCCACCAATAAAATCTTTATCTGATCTGTAATCTTTAGGAGAAAGATTATTTTTGTGATTGGCAGCAGCCTTTTGTTTGGTGTCAGTGCAGACTACTGGCTACAGCACTTGGAATATTTGATGCATTTGAAAATAGAATTGACAAAATTGGAAATGGTAATGTGTGTTGTGTGTTGTGTTGTGCTGTTAGAAAGATGAGTTTTACACATATACATAGAAGGGGCTGTAATCCTTTAGTCGTTTAATCGGTCGATGGTGTCTTAGATTTTATTTAAATTATTTTATTTGCATTCAACAAATGTATGTAGCAAAAACAACAAAAACGAGATTTTCTGAGTTAGCTGAAGATTTTTGGTGTAAATCTGTATCTCTAACATATAAATACATTGTTTGCGATTACTTTTCTGTATAAATTGTTATTTTTATATGAACTCCTGTGCAGTTTCAGTCTTTTGAGTGCAGGCTGGGTCAGATACACTGAGATACTTCATAGTTTTGAGGTATTTTTGCCCCGCCCCCTTTTAGTCGAGTAATCGGTTGATGGGTCTTTAGTCGACTACAGCCCTAACACATAGTTGGTTATTTACTGCCTTATTCAAGTTAATCATTGGACATTATAGAGGCTTTTGTTATCATCAGTTCTCATTAGGGCTTTATTACTGTAACATTTGAGAGAAGACTGAAATGTGAACTGATAATAATACAAGAATCCCATGTACTTCAGAACAGTTTGAAGAGGTCTAAAATAAGGCACAAGATTTTTCCTGTAAAAAGACAGGATATTTTGTTTTATTCTTTGGAGAGAACATGTTGTGACTGTACCTGATTTTTATTGTTTTGAAAAGTTATAAAAGAACTAGTTCAACTCTTTACAGCTCTTTGTGTGTCCCAGCATCCAAAATATTCACGTGGTGAGTTTATAAGCACTGTGTCTTATAAAGTCTCTGGTAAAGCTAACAAACATTAGCATACTAACGGCACACTTCCTGCCTCTCGAAGAATAAAATGTTCTATAAATAGATGCATGAGAAAACCCATTTCCACCCAAATCGATGCTTGAACTGTATATCTGTACTAGGGCCGAACAGAGTTTACTTTAATACACCCAAATCAGATACATGTATACAACTAGTTCTGTTTTTTACGTTTCAAAACATTAGAGTTCAGGTACACTGTCTTAAATTGGACATATTATGCAAAATCTACTTTATTTAGTAATCTACCATTGTCCTCTTTGACCAACCGTAAAACTGTAACAGAACAAAATGTACAATTAGCTGCTGTGTAATACAAAAAATGTGCTAATGACATGCTAATTGTTAACTAACAAATGAACTGGCTTTTAGCTTGATCAATTCTTATTAAAATGAAACATAACTTACATAACATTAAACACGCAACACAATACTCACGGACAAATATAGTCCAAGGCAAAAAACGTTTTAAGAGAACACTGGCTCAACACGTGACAGACTCAGCAATATGTTCGGCCATCTTGCTTTTACATGTGCTCTACCAAAGAAAACAATAGCACTGCGCAACCACACGAGGGAGCTGTAGGCCAATGTACAAAATATAATTAACCTTAACAGTAGGGCTGTAATCCTTTGGTTGTTTAGTCATTGAATCGGTCGATGGTGTTTTAGTCGACCAACATTTTTAGAAGTCGACTTATTATTCTATTTGGCTTAAAATAATTTTTATTACAAAAACAGCAAACCAAGAAGATAAGGAGAGAGTTAAAAATGAAGTCTAATATATACATAGTTTCCTGGCATTTTTCTGTTTTTACTGTAGTTTTTGCATGAACTCTTCTGCGGTTGTGTTTTTTCAGTGTATGTCATTTCATTGTCGATTGAGAAAGAGAAAAGACGTGTGCGTGAGAGACAGTGAAAAGAGAAGTGAGCATGAGCACTGAGCAACAAATAAACTGTTTATAATGATGAAAGAGGATGCAATAGATTATGAACAAAGACTGGCCTAAATACAACTGCACATGTCTGTAGGAGCGACCAGAGAGAACGATCAGCCTGTGTGTGCAGAGTGTGCTGTAGTCCAGGTCAGAACGCCACAGTCTGGAATGAGCCAGCGTCGCATCTGCTAAGTAAACAGAAACCGTGTGATGCATAACATGAAACGCCATCTTTCTTTTGCCTATGTAACGTTCCGCTGCGTTAGAATCTTTTATAAATGAATCCTGACAAAGCTTTATTGGTCGTATTGTTCATAAATCAAATTGAAAGTATAAAGAAAAACTAATTAATAGAGCAACAATCGTTTACATACTGAATTGCCTCGCGTAATATGCTTAGTAAATGTATTATGATGCTAAACTAAATTACTGTAAATAAGATAAAAATGTAATGTCATATTTTTGGAATCTACTGTAGACAGTCCAGGATTTTGAATTTTTTATTGTCCCCTTTGTAAAATTTGTTCTCATTCTTCAGTGCTCATGAACAAAAGAAAACCCATCTAGACAAAGGAAGGACATGCAAACCCAATTGTCATGGCCCTCATTTATCAAGTGTATGTTCATGTGCAAAACAGATAACCGTGCATCTTACACAGACGTTAAAAAAGATGCAGCGCAGTTTTTGCTCATTTGAGTGAGTGAATATGCACAACGGAAGCTTTCACCAACAAGCACAACATTTGAGGCAGAGGAAATGCGAAGGAAGTTGTTTAGCGTGTGCTGCCTGATGTATCATAAGTATGAGAGCTAAAAGTCTGTAATAATACAGCACTGTGGAGATAACGGTGCAAACCTTTAGCACGCTATAACTGCTGCCATAAAAAAAATACTGTTTTTACACGCAACAACTTTGGTATTAATTAACTTAAGTATTTCACATGAACCGAAGTGTTCCACTGTGTCTGTCCACGTTCTTAAAAAGCAGAGACTGTGGGGTACATTTGCCTGTTAAGTGAACAAGGATGAGGCGCTGTGTCTCTGCACGCATCAAAGTCCAAAGCAAAATGTCTCCCTGATTCACCAGCACCGGTTAATTTGCAGATAAAAGTTTTCACGAGTGCATTAGACACTCCTCACTTCAAACGCTGTATGTTTTATTTATTTTTTAATATTTAGTTTATGCTTACAGTTTAGCACCTGGATTGATAAATATGGCCCTCTATGGGTGTATTTGCTCTTGCTCTGATTGAAGCAGACTGGTCCACTATAAATCAGAAGTCTCAATACAGTATTCTTCCTGCCCCAGAGCTCTCCTGCAGCGCTTGTGAGTGTATAATGACCAAACTAATAGGGAAATGGACTAAAAAGCACAGTTTGAATGGCATAAAAAATGACAGCTGAATATATGTGCACCTAACAAAAGCATGTGAGGGAAAATGTAGACCACAGAGAAGTGAACAAGGTTTACAAAAATGCTATAAATGAAGTGAATGTACAAATTCATGCCGAAACATTCGATTTAACAAAATATTCATAAAAGTTTGCCTTAGGGACAAATGTTATGCATTATTTGTGTTATTGGCCTTTAAATATGCTCTTGAATATTTTTGTTACAACAGCTCATGTTGTAGAACTACAAAAAAATGTTTTACTAATAACAATGTAACATTGTCCTAGCCATGTGAGATGCCATAGTAACTTAGCTGTAGCTCCATCTCCTGGCTGCAGAAGCAATTACACAAATTTGTATATACACAATGCTTTGCTCTGCTAGCTGTCCTGAGCTGTCACCCAGTTGTAAAGATGGTGATTAGACGGCAGAAATAGCCCGAATGAGTCTGCCGATGATTTATGGACTTTAAAACAGAAGGAGGATTCTCTAACCAGTATTCATCAAACCAGCGTGAATGAAGCTAAATGCAACTCCAGGTATGGTTTTGATGATAGAACAATGTTAGAACAGTTTTTAAAGCTCAAATTTTAAATTTTGTATAATAATTGTCCTTTTCTTTCTGTCAACACTTCTCTGCACACGGCACAATCCCCTCCTGGTGAGCAGCGGCACTGAACGTAGTGCAGTTCAGTTTGACGGCACTCGTGAACCAGATCAATGACGTCATGAACATGTTGCACACCCATTCCTTCAGACCAGAATACGTGTCAATATGTGTTATAGGACCTTACGTGTTGTGGGAATCAAACCAGAGACCTCCTTGCTGTAATGCAGTGGTTGGGGGGTCACAGGGCACAGAGCTGGGGGTCACGAGAAAAACATAGAACTGCATTTAAACTATATGATACCAAATATGAAACCAAGCGAACTGTACTGACAATGTTTGTATTGAGAAGAATTCAAAAAGCTGGATAAAATACACTGTTATTTTGTCTTATTTTCTAACAAGAAGAAGGTTATATGCTTTTCACGTCTTATAAGGCCACTGTGAAATATGGCAGTATGTGAAATTATAACCGCGGTGGATTGCTGGGCTGAAATAGCTTGCTAAAGAGCTCAACTTCAGCCGCCAAAGGAGACAGATAATGGCACGCTGCAGTGACTTTGTATAGGCCTTCCATGACAGGCGTGTTGTCAGTCTGTCCTTCACACCACAGAGAGGCTCGAGGCACAGCGGCCATAATAGAGCATTAACTTATGCCTTACCCAGAATAAGACACACTTGTCCAGCTGCTGAAATGTGACAAGAACCAGCTCATGTTAAGTTACAGAAATAGCTAAAGGATGGAGTTCTCAAAATACAGTTCATGGAAGAAACAGTAACATTGCACTGGTTTTGTATAGGGTTTTTGAGAGCGCTCATCATTCATTCACTTTCCAAACGTCATGGATGGGTAGTGTAATTAATCAAATTTGAATCGAGATTGAGAGTCTCTGATCAGCTTGGCTCTTTTTTATCTAGGCGTCTATGGCTAATCCTCTGTCAGTAAAAAACATTGGAGCAGAGTTTGTACTTTGGAGGAAATTATTTGAGTATTATCGTTGTGTTAGATGGCAATTATGAGTTGAGGCAAGTCTGACTTGTTTATGTTCAGGAAATCAAGTTTGAAAAACCTTTGTTTTAATAAGACAAAATTTTGATTGATCAGTATGAGGAGAAACATTTTGATTTATTTTTTTGTCAAATCGTCCAGCTCTGTACGTCATAACTTACATGTTTCATCACAGCTGTCTTGGGGCTGCCTGACAAAGATGTGACATTCTATCTGTGCCACCAAACACTCTTTCACTTATTAAAGCATAAGGTGGATGGAGTGTCTTGCCTAAGAGCATCTTGGCATATGTACTTGCTGAACCTGCCAACCCTTGAACCACTGTTTAATCCAGGGCCCAAACCTGTTGGCCCGGTGACACAAACCAATTTTCCTCCACCCTCTGACCTCCTGGTGAAGTGGCCGATATCATCCTGAGAAGTACTTTCCACTGCAAGTTTAACATTTCCTTCCATTATTACCTCAATTATTGTCATTTTGGTGTGAAACATGCCTGATATTAAGGTTCTGAGACTGAAAGAAGGTGTGGTGGCACTTTAAAACCATAGATAAACTTTTTTAATGATTCTTCATGGTATTGACCACCGGTCTGTGGCCCTCGCCTTGGTCTATGTTTCAATAGCAGACCTCGATGAAAAAAGTTAAGACACCTCTGATTCTTTCTGCCCCAATCAAGATGACTACAACTAACACCCTGAAACACTCATTTAGCCAACTCATTTGTGCAGCCAAATCTACTTTGTGTACTTTGACTTGCACTACCTAACCCTGTGTCCCATTTGAGATGATCTTTTGTAAATGGCCCAAAATAAATAATCTGAAATATACTTTGAGACCTTATAACTTGCCGTTGTAATCCCTCATTCATCCAAGAGTGGTCCAAAGACTATAACGGAAAGACTCAGAGAACAATAGACTTGAAACTAGTCTAAGTAAACACATTTATAAAGTATAGAGCAGATTTCAGGTACTTCTGGTTGGCAGCTGAATGACTTCATTTCAAAAACATATTCCAGATGACGAGCGTTGAAAGACCTAAGACCTAATATACATAATTTTATTCTGAGGAGAAATTAGTTTATTAAGTTTTTGACTAACTATATCGCAACGACACTGGGAGCAAGCTATTAACATGCAAGCTTTTAGTCAAAATGTGTGCTTAATGTCAACGATATGTGTGCAGCAAAGAGTACACTGCAAAATCTTTTTACCAACTGCATTTACTTGTTTTATTTTCCAATTTCAGGATCAAACTCCACAGACGCCCACAATAAAAGATTGCGCTGGAAAAGATGGGAGTTAAAATAAGCCGAGCATGTTGAAATGACCTCTGTGGTTCCCTGTTTTGGTCATTTGCGATGGCTTGGTTGGGCTCGTGATGTGGTACTGCTCGCTGCTCTTTTATTAACGGCTCTCTGTGAGTAATGTCTTTGGGCCGCTCTGGGGTGAGTGATAGAGAAAAGAGCGCTCCGGCCTAATAGATATTTCCAATAAAAACAGGTTATAGCAGAGATGAAATGGCCCTGAACTAGCTCAAGGGCAGCCTGATTGATCCATCCAAATCCCATCATTTGGAGAAGGAAAAGTTAATGAAAAAGTGGCTTCTGTAAACAGCAAAGAGGAGGGTGGAGCACTTTGTCGTAATGCGCATGAGCTTAAGTTCAGTTGGAGAATATTTTGTACTTGTAAAAGTTTTGTGAGAAGACTATTCATGCAGTGTTTTCCTTTTAAACGTGACATTCAGTGCTAGGGTGAAGATTACTCAACATTTCAAAAGCAGAGGACTTAACATATTTTAAAGCTTGAGAATGCTGTTTTATCCAATTAGCCAGCAGGATATAGAGACGTTTTGGCACCGAGATGGAAGGAAAGAGCAACACTTTCATCGGCTCATGTGGAGATCAAGACTGCTACACACTGTATACGGGATTAGTGTTGATACTGCAATACCAAGGAAGGCTCCATACTCGATTTTGATACTACAATGACAATTAATCTTTTCTGGACAAAGTAATGTTTGTTTAGACCAGGCATGTCCAAACGCAGGCCTGGGGGCCAAATGCGGCCCTCAGACCAATTTTTCTTGGCCCTTAGGCTTCCTGGTGAATCGGCCCACATTGTCCTGAGAAGTACTATTTACAGCACATTTCAGATTTTCTACAATTCCAACCTAAATAACTAACATTTTGGTGCGATACAGACCTGATATTAAGGCACTGAGACTGAATGTAGATGTGGTGGTGCTTAAAACATCAGATAAATGCAGCTTTTTTAAACGTTTGGCGATTGATTTGTGGCCCTCCGCTTGGTCTATATTTCAATATGTGGCCCTCGATGGGAAAAGTTTGGACACCCCTGGTTTAGACCATCTCAAACTATTCAGTAAAGGTCCAAGTTTAACCTATTTATGTCTTTTGCTCCCCAGTACTGATACTTTTTCAGATCATTATCTAATTTCGATACTAGTTTCAGTATTGATTACACTGAGTTCTAGTTGTCCACGAAGGTGCGACTTGTAAATTCACGCTGGAACGCTCTCACTTCTTGGAATTTCTGCTTGGAAACATTTCAAAAGCCTGGGTTTAGTCAATCCAACATGGCTGTGCCCTGCGTTTGGGTCAAGTTTTACCTCAACAGTTAAAATACTCCTAGTACTTGTGTTATTTTTTTTCCTTTAGTTGCTCTCTGCTGCCCCCTGTTGTCCGTGAGCTGCCCCTGTACTACCATCTAGTGCTTACAGTTATATTTACATTGTTACGCTAATATTGCTAAAGTCTGCATGGAGCTCAAGACAAAAATTCACAAATGTTGATTTATAGCATACAGATGTAGTAACACTATCCGGGTTAATAAATCTACTTAATTGGATCCATATTTTGTTTAATTGAAACACCTTCTTGGGTTTTATTGTTTGATTTGAGTCATTACAGTCAATTCACTGTAATATATTGCTCATAGTTTTTCCCGACTTGACGCTGGAAAGCAGAAACTCGAAGAAAACGTCTCTCTGAGGTCCGAGTTTCGACCTCTGAGGACGACTGGAATGCAGCGATAGTATACTATCCAGGTATAGTTTCATAACTGTATCAGTGGGTTTCAGAATTATGAGATGTCTGCATCGTTGCCATAGCATTTCAAAGTATTCCACATTTTGGACAGTAAATAAAGTGCTCAAAATGTTGCATATTACATGTAAAAACTACTACTGTAAAAACTAGGGTGCAGCAAAAATTATAATCACGATTATTTGGCTCATAATTGAAGTCACGAGTATTTCCTTCAATTATTTCTATATTGTTGAAAGGATTCTCTAGAGAAATATTTTAGAAAAGTGCCTTTGTTTCACTTCGATTGCAACATTTTTGTTATTGAATAGAATAATAATGGAAATCACGATCAACAAACCTGCAAAAAGCATTGTACTGATGACTGATTTTTCCTTCTGTTACTGTCATTTGGGTGGCACAGTGGTTAAGACTCCCCACATCAAGAGGGTTCCAAGTTTGATTCCTAGACCAGTGCTTCCCAACCAGGAGTAGGGGGACACTAAGGGTGTCAGGAAATTATCAAACACAATTGAACCTAGACAGTCTGAGAGAACAACCTTCTACTGACTGAGAATTAAACAAATAGTCAGACACTGGCCTTAGGCTTTCGTTTTAACGTGCACGGGGAGAGGAGAGTGGCGCCTTCAGCTCGTCCCACCAGCAGAAGTGACCCTCTGTCCAACTTACTGCAGCCTCTTCCAACTTGCCACCCCCTTCCCCTGCACTTTTATTCAGTCTAGACAGGCATAGGTCAACATACTTCTGGTGCTCCCATGACCTCGCAGGGCAGGAGGCAACAGCTGTTATTGACAGATAAGTGAATTAGTAAACAGGTCAAGAACAATACTATATCTATTGTTGAAACAGCATTGCTTGCACTAAACATCTAGTTCTCTAGTGACTAGCATTTCACACGTAAGCACATTCCTATAAATGCATTGTTATTACCAGAAATGTGTCATTTTGACAATCCCAATAAAATTCTCTTACATTTCCCTCCTGTTTGTCAAAATAAACATATTAAAAACATAAAAAGAATAATCATAGAATCACACTACAAAGTCTCCCTCACATCAGCATTACAACGTTCTACTGGATAGGTTTAGTTGTAACACGTCATTTTTACTCTGTAGTTTTCAAAGCTGGTCAACATCATCATCATAATTTACTCCAAATTCTTGTGTACTGAGTAATTTGACATACGTGACCTCAGAATTCAGGGTATTAATTACATTAGCTTGAACCATGTTCTGGACTTGTGAACGTAAGCAAGGGAAAATACAAGTAGTGAAAAGACAAAACAACAGTAGTACAGCCAACACTGGAGATAGAAACTTCAACATGATTTGCCACCAGTTACCACTCATTATCCAGTCCATAAGGTCCCAGGAATAGGGAGTCTCACTTTGTTTCACTTTGTCCAGATATTCACGAAGGATGTCGACCTTGTCATGCAGCCTAGTGTAGTTATCATGGTCTGATGGAATATAAGTACAACAGTGGTCAATGCCCAATTTTGTGCACAGGCCTCCCTCAGAGGCATACAACAGATCTAAACCAACACGGTTTTGC
The DNA here is from genome assembly GCA_019453435.1 of Rhinogobius similis. Taxonomy (NCBI): domain Eukaryota; kingdom Metazoa; phylum Chordata; class Actinopteri; order Gobiiformes; family Gobiidae; genus Rhinogobius; species Rhinogobius similis. Next base: position 38,787,205 of record CM033619.1, read on the forward strand.
AAAGTCATGGTCCGCAGTGCAGTTTTTTCTGGGTCATTCTCTAACTGATCAAGGATGCCATCTAAAATTTGAGTGATATTTTCTAATGCCCACCATACATCATTCATTCTGTGGCCCAAATAGGCCACACCATACCAAGGAAGTGCGGTCATTGTGACCCCCCTCCAATCAGATATGAGTGGGTTATCATTATAGGCTGCAGAGGCTCCTACTTCCAGACCTCTTCTCCGTCTTTTAGGTCTAATTAGACTTTTAGTGAAATTGGCAAAATCGTCTTCGGGAATAATTAGTGATGACGGACCCATTCGTGCCAAATAACATGTCCCACACCAGTTATTCGGTAGATATAAATATACCTTGTGACCACACACCCATACCCATTCTGGTGGAGTCCCGTATCCACTTGTTCCAGGCAAATCTGCTGAAACATTCAGGGTGATACAAACTAGTCCAATTAAACGGGGACACGGAAGGTCTGATGCGGCCCCAAACTTTGGTGTTAATTCTGGAACACTATCAGCACAGGTTGTATTTGCATAACCAGTTATTTCTCTGAAGTTCACAGGAACAATTGTATCACATTTTGATTTACCCAAAAAATTGTTTGCACCTTTTGAACATTTCTGATCAAAACACAACTCAGCCTTACGTGCCTCTCTGGGGACAGAAAGTCCTTTCTGTATTGTCTTGTTAGTGTATTCAGAAAAATTACGGGGAATCAGCCAATTTGTCACATTAATATTCACATTCTTACATTGAGGGACCAAAGTATTGGTCCACTCTATTGTAGACAAGAAGGGGTGTTTCTCATAGTTAGAGTAATGAATTATATTGCATGTTATTTCTAATTCTGACACTGGATGAGGCATAAGATGTGGTGCTTCATTAGAATGATGTGGAATAAATGTACAGACATAACATCCCTGGGTTACATTATAACTTTCTACTGTTAATTTAGCCATTCTGTACCATAAGTTATCTAATTCAGCATGAACCTTGACCAAAGCTCTTTTGTCCACGACCTGTGGAGGAGGTTGACCTGCAATCAAGACAGGCCACAAAACAAACCTTATCATTATTACCCAAATAATAATGTAAACACCACACATTACTTTTTTAACGAAATGGTGTTTTTCATGTCTCTGTTTCTTCATTCCAGCGTCGTCCATCTTGATTGTAGATCAACGTAGGGTGCCCAGTAAAGATTTACTGTAAGAACACCTTTTCCTCGTCGCGATGCCCAGCGGTTTACCCGCTGTCAAAACACCGTTGTCGTCACTGGATACAAAAGAAGTCCTGCGTCTAGAAGAGTCTAATGTTGAGATGATTCTGGTGTCAAGGTATTTCGTAGTTTGCAGTGTGAGAGATGGACCCAGGAGGGACGTCCTTCCACTTTGACAGCAGTCGGTGTAGTCAGCAGCACTCGGTGAGGCCCTTCCCACCGAGGGCTGGTCCAGTTCTTCCTTTTTATGACTTTGATGAATACCGTATCTCCTGGCCTCACCACCTGCAATGTGGAACAATTGCCTTCGGGCAGATTATGTGTTCTTCTTGTTTCCTTCATTTCAAACAATTTTCTCATGTGAGTTACTAGGTCGTCAGACTCATCTGGTTGAGCTGTGATGGGTTTTAAGTCTGGTAGAGTATAGTTCCTTCCATATAACATTTCAAAAGGACTCAATGTCTGTCCGTCTACAGGGAGTATATGCATGTATGTTTTCACTAAATCCAGGCATTCTGGCCACGGCCTCCCTGTTTCTTTCACAGTCTTGATTAGTCTATTTTTTACTGTCCCGTTGGTCCTCTCAATTAATCCGGCTGATTGGGGGTGAAAAACACAATGTCTCTTTAAGTCCATGTGGAAATGTTGTCCTATTCTTTCAATGACACTGTTTACGAAATGTGAGCCATTGTCTGATCTTATTCGTTGTGGAATGCCAAAAGTAGGGATAATATATTTACATAGGGCCTTAGCAACTGTCAATGCATCAGGTTTGGCTGTAGGAAAAATTTCTACCCATTTAGTAAATGCATCTATTATTACAAGACAGTATTCTACTCCTCTACTTTTTGACAATTGAATAAAGTCCATGTGAATTTCTTGAAATGGGTACTGTGGCTCTGGAAATGCACCTCTTCTTGGTCGTAAATGTCCTTGAGTGTTGTGTTTTATGCATGTCAAACACTGCCTGCAAAAATTTTTTGAATAGGTATTAAAACCATAAGTATTATAATATTTGTCTACCAGGCTATTCATCCCTCCTGTTGACACATGGCACGGCCCGTGTGTCACTTCAGCTGCCCATTTAAACATGGACCTGGGTAGCCATGGTTTATTATCGGGTCCTATAAAAAGTCCATCTATTTCTTTTGCTCCTTTTTGTAGCCAAAGTTGTTTCTCTTGATTCAATGCTTGGGCCTGCTTTGATCGTAGGACATCGTCATGTGGTTGTGGAGATGTAGTTATAGTCAATGTCTCTGTACTAGTAGCAGCTTGTTTTGCTGCAGCATCCGCGAGTCTGTTTCCATTTGAAAAAGAGTCTTGTTTTGTAGTATGTGCCTCACATTTGCATACTGCAAGTCTCTTAGGTAATTGAATTGCCGCCAAAAGTTCAATCAAAAGGTCTTTATGGGTCACCGGTTTTCCTGTACTGGTGATAAACCCACGTCTCTCCCACTGGGTGCAAAATTGGTGTACTGTAGCATATGCATATTGGCTATCTGTAACTACAGTTACTTCCTGTCCGCTGTATAACCTGCATGCTTCTGTTAAGGCTACTAGCTCTGCAGCTTGTGCGGAATAATTAGATGGTAATTTTTCCTGTAACAAAATTTTGGTTTCAGTGGTCACCGCAAAACCCACGCAATTTCGTCCTTGTGCATCTTTACTAGCGGAACCGTCAACAAAAATAATGTGACCTTTGTCTAAGGGCATATCTTGTAAATCGGGTCTTGGTTTATATATATGTTCCGCTTTTGCTATACAGTCATGTGGCGTTCCGTCTAAGTCATTGGGGAGCAGTGTGGCGGGGTTCAATGTAGTACATCTCTCCACTATCAAGTGGGGTTGTGCTAACAATGTGGCCATGTAAGATAAATGTCGGGCAGGTGACATGAATGCCATTTTAGTTTGTAACAATAAAATCTGCACAGCATGTGGCACTAGGAGGGTCAATTTGTGATATAGTACCACGCCTGCAGATGCTTGTACTGCCATTGCTGCAGCGACCACTGCTTGCACACAGTGTGGCATAGCTCTAGCCACTGGGTCTAACTGGGCCGAATAAAAAGCAATTGGGCGCAGTTTTGTGCCATGTTTTTGCAACAAAACTGATGTCATGTGTTCCTCTCTGCAATCACATGTTTGAATAAAATCTTTTTCATAATTTGGGAGTGCCAGTACAGTAGTAGCTGCCAATGTAGCTTTTACTGTTTCAAAAACTTTATCTGTTTCTGCAGTCCATATAATTTTGTCTGTAAGTTTCATTTCGCCTGAATGTATCAAGTCTTGGAGTGGTCTTGTCAATATGGCATAATCTATTACCCACTGTCTACAATAATTTATCAGACCCAAAAATGACAGCATTTGTTTCTTTGTCTGGGGTTTTGGGGCTGATAAAATTGCTTTTCGTCTAGTTTCTGACAGTGTCCGTCCAGTTGCTGTGAGCATGTGACCTAGATATTTAACTTCCTCTCTCCAACATTGTAGTTTGTCTTTGCTGACTTTATTCCCTGTTTCTGCGAGAAATCTTAATGCTGCAATGGTGTCTATTTTACAATTATTTTGATTGGAATTTGTAATTAATATGTCATCGACATATATTAATATTTGACTTCCTTTTGGAGGAGTAAATTTTTCCATGGTTGAGGTGATGGCTTGGCTAAAAATTGTTGGACTCTCACAATACCCTTGTGATAATCTTGTGAAAGCATATTTTTTGCCTTGATAGGTAAATCCAAACCACCCACTCGAGTCCTCATCTAATGGGATGCTGAAAAATGCATTGCTCAAGTCAATGACAGAGAAGAATTTTGCTTCTGGTGAGATAGAATTGAGCAATGTATGTGGATTAGGTACATTTGGTGCTCTTGCTTTTACTGCTTCGTTCACGGCTCTTAAATCCTGAATCATACTCCATTCTTCTGAGGGTGGGGCTTTTTTTACTGGGAATATCGGAGTGTTGCATTCTGCCTCTGGTTTTTCTATTATTATACCTGCTTTTAATAAATTTTGTATCACTGGAGCGATGCCTTTTTCTGCATCTTTCTTTAAAGGATATTGTCTAACCACAGGTCGATATTCTGTTTTACCTATTATTTTTACAGGTTTAATGCCTTTCATTAAACCCACATCAGTGGGGCCTTTGCTCCACAAGGTGTCTGGTAAATCAGCTAGTTCTAGTTCCTCTTCTGTGGTCAGTGCTAATATTTCAGGTCATGCTCTATCAGTGAGATGAGTTGCAGGGGTTAATGTTACTCTCCAGTTTAACCTTTGTCGAAACCACCCAGTTCCACTTTCTTCGATATTTTTATATTTTGTTAGTTTCCATTCTTGGATGTTTTTTACTTGATGTAAATAGCAACCAAGTTCAGCCCACGTGTCTGTGGGGTTTCTGGCCACTGACACGTGTCTGGCACTGGGTGTGCACATTAGCTTTTTAACATTTTCGGGCACTTCTATATCAGTAAAGGCTGTTTGTCCTTTAAAATAGAAGTAGTTTAATGTCACACCTATGGGGCCTAAAGCATGTACTGCTTTATTGTACATATCATCTGGGCCTGGATTTCTCTTAAAACGTAATGTTAAATGTAGATCTTGGGGGCAATGTATTTCGCTCCCTCCCTTCACGCAGTTTTCAGCCATTTCAACTAATTTTTCTGATGTTTTAGTTAAATCATTTTCGGGGAAGTCCAAACTCCACCAGTAGTGTGGGGGTCCTTGTGATTCTAACACGTTTAGAGCACAGTGTGGATCACTGTAGTTAACTGGCATGACACCCATGGTGCCATCTCTTAATGGCATAATTGCGAGTCCCAGTGCTGCTAGTAAGTCCCTTCCTAATAAATTATGTGGGCAACTTGCCAGCAGAACAACTTTACGTTCCACCAGTCCTGGGGCGTTTGGTACTTCAAATGTTAATGGTTGGCTTATTTGTGCTATAGTAATTTTACCACTAGCTCCTAATACTCGAACTTTTTCTGTACTGGCTTTAAATCCGTCTATGTGTTTAATTACAGTTCTATCTGCTCCAGAGTCCGCTAAAAATAACATAGGTGTACCATTCACTGCCAATGTTACGTGTGGTTTAGTTTTGTACACTTCATCTGCAGATAGATATATTTCATCTACTACTTCCTCTTCCTCCCATTCATCTGTCTGCTCAGCTAGTCACATATCTGAGTCTACCCTTTGTTTCCACTCCCCCTGTCTTTCCTGTCTCCCACGTTCTAAATCCCTATTCTTCCTTTGGGGACAATCTCGTGCGAGATGTCCTTTTTTGTGGCAAATATAACACTTGCCTTCTCTTCGATCAATTTCCTTTTGATCTCTGTATCTTTTATTCCTATTTTGTCCTTCGTATGGTCTGTTTCGATCTCCTTGGTTTTGTTGGTTGAGAACATAAACCGCAGCTCCAGTTTCAGTCAATAGAACTGAGCTGGCCTTTTTCTTTTGTTTATCGCGAATCACGCCTTCAGCGTGTATAGCCCAAGTATTAAAATCTGCCATACTTGCAGTTGGGAGTCCTACAAAGTTCTTTTTTAACCATTCCTGAATTCCAGAATGGAATCCATTTAAAGTTGCTGTTTTTAATTGTTGTTGAAATGCAGAATCTACTTCGTCACTTTCAGGGATGCCACTATTAATTTTAAATACTTCTCTCATTCTGAGCGAAAATTCTACTACAGATTCATTGTCTTTTTGTTTGCATTGTTGAATGGCTAAATAATTTGCCCTTTTTTGAAAAATTCGTGCTTGTGCAAAGAATCCATTAGGTGCCCGCAAATAGTTTAATATTGTGTCCCACTCTCTAATATTGTCGTTGTCTCGTGGCTCATAATATCGAGACACCAGTCCCCATTTTAGGCCAAATGTGAATTTTAGATGTGAGCACATTTCTTCTCCATTTAATTTAAAACCTTCCTGGAGTAAGGTTATGTCTCTGATACATTGTTCTATATCTGTTTCTGGTTTTGTTATTCCTTTTGCTGCTTCGGCAGTTTCAGTCATTGTCCATGGACGATAAACATACAGGGGTTGTGCCTCATCGTGTGGATTTGGGACTTGAATCATTGGAAATACTTGTTCTGTTTTTTCATTAGGGTCATAATCTTCCCACCCCTCATCACCTCCCTCCTGTTCTTCAGTTAGATGTGCTTGATATCTTATGGGTTTAGTACTCTGTCTTTTACTTTTTTCCCTTATTGGTAATGAGGGTTTTTGTCCTGTTGACTTACTTTTAGAAGTTTTATTTTGTTTAGTATTATCTCGATATGGTGGTGGCGGTGAAGTACTTTTACATCCGTATTGTGGATCTTTTGTTTGCAGGGCTAAACGTTTTAATTCTTCTGTGGGGTATAATCCTGATCGTTTTGGAGTTCTACCTCTCTTTATCTCTGTGTCGCTAACATCTGTTTCCACTTCAGCTAAACCCCCCCCTTGGTCTGGTGCTGCTGCTGCGTCAAGCTCTTCATCTTGCACCGGTCCTTGACCTCTACAGATTATATTTGTCCCGTCATAGTCATCTGGTCTGCACAATAATGTGCTAGCCATTTTCCCAGTGGAGGGAAAACTCTTTAATTGTCCTCTCCTTCTACATTCAGTTTCCCATAATTGGAGTGCTAATGTTTGTTTACCAGGAGTCCCTGCTTGTCGTCCCTTCATTTGGTCATGATGTCTGAGATTAGTCTTTAATCTCCTTACTTCGTTTAATTGTAGTTGACAAGTAAAATTATATTTCTTTTTCCATTTCTTAACATACTTCACTGAGTCCGGGAATTGTCTAGTCATATATTCTAAGTCTGTCTCGGGTTTTAAAACTTTTGTCTTTATTACAGCACATAATTTTTCTCCTGATTTTGTCATTATTATTTTGCCACGTTTTCCTTCAGAGAAGTGTTTACTGGGTTTAACCTCTGACCCCAATGACAAGCTTCTAGTTCACTTTAACATGAACCGGTCATAAGCTGGGTGTACTCACAGTCAGAGATTTCCACTGAACACTCTTCTCTTAATGAAAAACCAGCCTAAAATTCCTCATGTAAATTAGTCTTTCATCCACTTTAATGAGCAACCGTCAAATTGTAAGTTTGAGGTGAACTCATTGATCTGAGTTAACTTCTGACTGAGTTAACTTTTGTCTGACCTGTTTGGTTGTCTCTTGAAAGTCCGGCTGGATGGAGGTTTTATGTCGCCGAAGAGGATAAGGAAGATCAACTGGCCACTGGAAAAGTGGTCTTCTTTTTACTCTGCAGAGATTCTTCAGCTGTCGTCGATTATCCTCCACGGAGACGTCCAACTCCAATCCGGCTCGAAGGACCAAAATCTGTCAGGAAATTATCAAACACAATTGAACCTAGACAGTCTGAGAGAACAACCTTCTACTGACTGAGAATTAAACAAATAGTCAGACACTGGCCTTAGGCTTTCGTTTTAACGTGCACGGGGAGAGGAGAGTGGCGCCTTCAGCTCGTCCCACCAGCAGAAGTGACCCTCTGTCCAACTTACTGCAGCCTCTTCCAACTTGCCACCCCCTTCCCCTGCACTTTTATTCAGTCTAGACAGGCATAGGTCAACATACTTCTGGTGCTCCCATGACCTCGCAGGGCAGGAGGCAACAGCTGTTATTGACAGATAAGTGAATTAGTAAACAGGTCAAGAACAATACTATATCTATTGTTGAAACAGCATTGCTTGCACTAAACATCTAGTTCTCTAGTGACTAGCATTTCACACGTAAGCACATTCCTATAAATGCATTGTTATTACCAGAAATGTGTCATTTTGACAATCCCAATAAAATTCTCTTACAAAGGGGTACGTGAGCAATGACCAGGGGGTACTTGGTTAGATTGATTGGTTGGTTTTAGGTTTTAAAAGAAGATGAAATGTACTTATATCTGAATAAAAAAAGTGTTATTAGTTGTAAATTGTGCATCTTTTTTTAAACCATAAATCTAATTAAAACAAAAGCATAATAGTAACAATTGACAATATGCGACTAGTAAACCAGTATTAGTAACTAATATTTGCCTGAAACTCAAGTTAGGGGGTACTCGAGACAAAAAAGTTTTTTTTCCTGTGTGCACCGGAGACTTGCCGGGTCCCCCCGGTCCAAAGCTGTGACCCTGACAAATGCATTACATGATAAAAATAATTGCTAAGAAGCATTTATTTCAAACAAATTCACTCCAAATGTGTTCACATCCGGTTTCCAATCATTTAACTGAGATTTTGACTGTTTAATTTGCACTAAAATGCACTAATTATTATTTTGTCTGGTTAGAGTGTCAAGTTATCACAGTTCTGGGGATCCCCTGAAATCTCTGGCGCCCCCCAGGTTGGGAACCACTGACTTAGACTATAATGGATTTGTCTGGTCAAACCCAAAAAACAAAAGATGCAGTAGATAAAAAAGAAAGTGAAGCCATATTCAACTTAACTTTAATAAAACAGTTACTTACTTAATTACTTAAACAGGTCATTGTAATCCAAGTGGGGAAAAGACAATAACAAAACACACTAAAAATTCAATAATGCAGTTTATTCAGTCTATTCTGCTCTTTGCACACACAGCTATAAATACTCACCACTGCATGATACTGCAAAAATGACTGGGAATTGGATTCAATATTAATAGGCAGAACAGTCTGTGTTATTCAATGAGTTGGCATGGGAACAATCATTACACCTAGACACACACACACACACACACACACACACACACACACACACACACACACACACACACACATACACACACACACGCACACCTAGAGCCATCTTTGAGCTCTGGGCGTTCCAACAGTCCTTCTGTGACTCCACTGCCTTTTCTCTCTCCCTCAGCCATATTGTTCCTCTGCTCCACTCTGCAGGGCTGTTACTCTCAACAACTGTTAGTGACAGGCCAGTGGAGGCAGCGCACGTCTTGTTGTGGACAATGGGAGCTGAATACTGTATAGCATGTGTTGGATTGAAAGTAAGAACCAACACATGGCGAATATTGTGGGAACAGGGTGCCATTGTATGTCGACGTCCCTTTCATACGTTACATCATGCGGACAAAATGATAACGTAACGGCAATCAATGTAAACTAATTCAAAATAAGTTAAGATTACGTAATTCAGGACAAAATAAAGTTGAAGTCTGTCAATTTTAACTGGTAAAAGCTACTACGTTATTACGATTCTTAAATATTTTCATGTTCTTTTTAATAAGCAACATTCAGTGATGGCCTGTCTATCAAAATGAAGTGTGAAGTCTGAGCTTTGGGCCTTTGGTTGTTTAGTCAATTAAGGCCAGATACTACAGGCAAAACTAACTTTTTTTCATTTTTTTTTTTTTCATTTCCCTATTTAATTAACATACAGTGATCCCTCGTTCGCGGGAGTTGCGTTCCAAAAATAACACGCGAAAAGTGAAATCCGTGAAGTAGTAGTTTTATTATTTTACAATGCAATACTGAACTATGGAATGAAACCAAAAATCAAAACCTGTTTTAAAGCCCCAAATTTGTTTAGAACAATAATTTTAATATAGTAATACAAGGTTGGAAACATTGTCACTCGCGTATTTCACAGTCCGTGCCTCTTCGTCCTGACTCCGCTCCGCTGTAGCGTCTGTTTCTACGTTGTCGGCGCAGAGCGTTTCTTCGACATTGTGGGTTTTATCACAGAGAAAAAATGCAAACGTAAAGTTGGCAGAATGTACAGAAACGAAAACTGTTGACAAGTGAAAAACCAATACAGTACAGCGTCAATATTTTATTTCTAGACAACAGTAAAGCCCCTGAGCCAATCAGGATTCAGAGCACAATGTACTGTAAAAATATCCGTACTGTAAAAAAAAAAAAAAAAAAAATCCGTGAAGCAGCGAAGCCGTGAAAGATGAAGCGCGATATAGCGAGGGATCACTGTATACGTTTTTATGTGAGAACGGCGGAATCGTTCCATTTACAGTTTTAACTTCAAAAAAGGTGGCAAAAGTTGCATTTTGCAGCCACTTTCAGTAAGGTTTTGTTTATGTGGTTGGTTTATGCAAATACTTTATCAGATCTGTACATTTCTTTTGAACATATTAACCATGAATTTTAAACTCGCCTATATCAGTTTTTCTGATTTATACGTCCCAAATATATACAATTTAGGCAATTTTTACACATAAAATGCCATAATTTAACATGAAAACATTACATGATGAAAGAAGTGTAATCCATTCCAATCTTTAGTTTCAACTTGATATCTCTAAATTGAAGATATGTTCCTATTCATCACTTACTGCAATCATTAGTCGATTTACGCTTTTATTAGTCGACTAGTTATTTATTGGGAATATTATACATCCTGAAACTACTGAAAAGAGAAGGCTTGAAGTGAGATATAGAGTTCTGGGATTTATTTTGGTGGATGTGTCTTGTGAGAGTGCACTTTGGGTCAGACATAGATCATAGGTACTTGATAGTTTTGAGAGCTTTTACAAATCCAATGCTACTCCGCTTTAGTCGACCACTAATTGATGCACAGCGCATGTTTTTAGTCAACCAAGAATGTCGATTACAGCTTGACAGCCTTCTCTAATTGTAGTTTTTCAAAAGAATGGCTGAGTTGTTTTTTCTCCTTGTTTTGAGCAAATACAGCATTGCGTTTTATCCCCAAACTTCCAAAAATGATACACTATATTGTTAACAACACATCTGAATGTTTAATGCAGCCTCAAAAACAAACCTGGATGTACGTTTGAGAATCCAGCACATTCAGCCGTGCCTCTCCAGAGCTTCAAACTTTCCCGCCTGATGTTTTTTTGCTTTTTCTTTAAATCCTTACACTTTAAATTGTGTGTTATTGCCAGTGTTAAAATGATCTCCATTGTTAAATTTGCATGTTGACCATTCTTTTTAGCTTCAGTCTAACTCCTGCCCCTTCTGTCCGTCTACTATAGTTGTATTCAGGGGCGTTGCAACAAATTCTGGGCCCCAGGTACAAACTTTTAGTGGGCCCCTAATGCATCATTTTTTATGTGATTGATTTATAATTTATTTATTGTTTTTCATGTCGTATAGTTTCTATACTCCTAACAATATCTTGCAAATGTATAGACATCCTGTTCAGCTATAGGCTTATATTATGATACAGAACTGTTTCTATTTGCAATAACTGCCAGAACAATTTCACAAAGCTCTTCTAACGTATTATTACTATACGAAAATACACTAAATGCAAATTATAATCACTAGTTTTATTCGTTAACAACTTGTATGAACAATGATTTTGCTCTTTTTAAAGATTTGACGGGGCCCTCAGACGTCAAGCGTGATTCTCTGAAGGACTTTACTTCAGAATGCATTTTATTACAACAAAAATAGCTCAAAGCGTAGAAAAATAACTGAGATTTGAAAAAAAAATCACATGCTTTTGCTGCCCATGGGCCCCGAGGAAACAAGTACCCTTAACCCCTCCAGTCCGACGCCCCTGGTTGTATTGGACCCCGATGTAAATTGAACCCTAAAATATTTCGACTTGTTCATGGGCTTGTCTGTTCCTCTTTATATTTAATCTTGTATCTAGAAAAGCCAGATGAACAGATACATTTAAGAGTTACTTTCCCTTTAATTTCATGGCCTTATTTAGGTGCTAGAGCGTATCCTACTTCTTCATTGAGCTCAAATCCCAATTAAAACTGCAGCCAAACTCATTTGTCCATTACTTTATTGTGTCTTAGATCATGTTAATTATTGAGACAAAGCATGACAGTAATTTTAGTTGCCGCGCTTTTTCACATGGCAGAACATAAGAAGTTAATTAAAGCCAATAATTACATCACATTTCGTCTTTATTCAAGCTTCAACTGCAGCTTCGTGAGTGTTCCCGGGAAAAGGCACAGTGACACAGTGACACCTTGTGAATAGAAGCAGTACTGCAAGAGAGAACAAATAAATACATACAATTCTCTTATAATATTGTTTAAACAGAATAACAAATAAATACTGTGACATTTTAACTGACATAACTGTGTATTTGATGTCCATTCTTTGTCAATTTTAATTAATCAGTTATTCATAGTTGGAAAATGGTGCCATCCAAGTAGTTACAGATATAAAAAACAACTGCAAATCAACAATTTAACAAAAGCCAGGAGAGAAGTACATATATTTCAAATGATTGTGCAACTGTGTGGCAAGAAAACTGGAGGAAAAATTTCTGCTTCAATACATACCTCTATAAAAAGAAGTTATTAAGCGTATCCTGGGCTTTCCCTCCCCGCTCTACAATGTGCTGTTCATCTGCAAGAGCTCGTTCAACATTAGATTATTACTGCCACGCTGCTGCACTGAGAAACACAGGAAATCATTCCTGCTGTTGCCATCAAACTGTGACACTCTGTGCTGCAAAATCCTCTTTGTAGAGTTACTGTGCAACATTGGGTTCACTTGTAAAATTGTATGTTGTGATTTTTTTTTATTTTTTTTTAAATAAGTTAAACGTAAATGTATGTTGTTCAGACCCAGAGTTTAGTTGATAAAAACATATTATTATATTATTATAATTATTATTATTATATTGTGTTTTATTCTATTGTGACATTGATTGTTTAATTTAGCAACTTATTTGGACTTGCCTATTCATATTTTTTGAGAACTGCTTTTCTTTTCCGCTGGTCGGTTGTATGTCTGTGGTAAAGAATTTTCCACTTAGGGATGAATAAAAGTAATTCTTATTCTGTTATAGTAAAAACCTTTATCTAGGACAATGGTTCTTGAACATTTGACACCAAATAAGCTAATATATGTCTTTCTGAGTACCATCAGATCTAAACTTGGACATTATAAAGTCTAAATTAGTTCTAAACATGGTCTAAAATCAGACTAAACAACAGATGAGGCAGTTCTAAATAACCGTTCACCAAAGATGGACAAAAACATGAACAGATTTGTCTCTGAATAAACAACTATATTTGGGTATTAGATGCACAGATGATTCACTACACTATGCTAAGTCATAAATAGTTCAACTGAAAGGAGGAGATGACGAGAGATCACTCCTGCGGTCCACACATCTATTGTATTTTTTGTCCTCCTTTGTATTCACTTTCTTTTTTCAACATAGGGTTTACCACAGTGAATAAGTCAATTTGCCAAGATATTCCACTTGTTACTTGCGTTTAACGACACGATTGAACACATTTCTGTTTGATTGACATAATACTGACTGAATATAGTTATCGGGATACTAAAAATAATCTAAATATTAATTTGAGTCAATATTGCCCCCACAAGTCGCCCAGTGAGAGTCACAAATAGAGATGGACTGGTTTGCTGCTATGTCCAATAGATACTTTATTGATCTTGAAGGAATTTCAAATTTAGCTGCGGAAACCTTTTCACTACGCTTTTCAAAAAAATGTGTGTAGACCGCAGGAGTGACCTCTTGTAATCTCCTCCTTTCTGTTAAACAGTTAGTGATCAGGCCGATATTCACACTTTTTAACGTATTGGCTATCGATCATCTATATCCAGCATTGGCCGATATTTTGTTTGGGCGTAAAGAAAAGATAAATAGCTCAGTTTTATTATTTATTGCGAAGTGGGCACTACACAAAATGTGATTACACTATTTTATTAAAGGTAGGTCGTAAAACAATGCTGTGGAGGTCTAAAAATACACTATATTGATATTATTTTCTTCACTATACTTTTATTCTGCAGATATGTGCAATGTACAGACAGTAATTAAGTTTGCTGTCATTTGAAATCATATATTTTTTGGAAAACTGTCAACATCGGCCATACATATCGGTCCAAAAATATGGACAGAGCCTGTGTATGTGTATCTTTTTATTGTTTGTATTTTATTGTATGGTTTTAATAATTATATTGAGAGTTTGATTTTATTTCACTTTTTATAGCACTTTGGAACAGCTTTGACTGTAAAATGTGCTTTAGAATGGATACTGGATTCTAACTTCAGAATCGACTAAGGATGGGACAATAAAAAATAATATAATTTATCATGATTAAAAAGACAAGACAATAATTGTTTGTGCTGGTACATGATAATCACCAATAAAAGAATAGATTGTTGTTTTTTTCACTTTTCACTGTTTAAACATGGAACTTACGTCATATTTTAAAACTACAATCTTTATAAATATTGTGATATTATCGTTAATAGCAATTATCTTGGCCTTGATGATTGTGACGCAAAAAAAAGCCGTCCCATGCCTAATATCGACATCGGCCATAAAAACACCATTCTTGTCGATCTCTGGTCACAAATTGACCATCTTTAGTTTTTTCAGGCAACCACAGCACCACGTTACCATCCTGTACCTTCCCCATCTGTCATTTCACAGTAAAACACACCAGTAAACGCAATAACGCTGCTTAATTCCACATCGCACTTGAACGGCATCGTCTGTGTGTCTAAGCGTGATGACGCGGCGAGCCTGAGCCAGCAGCGCCCCCGGCACTTTGAGCCGAATGACTCAAAGACTGCAAAATCACATTACCGGGATGCTGTGTGATGTTTAGTGTTCTCTATTCATTATCAGCGACTAAAATACCCCTATACCATACAAAACCCCCTCGCCGCCCGCAGCTACTTCTGACGAGCGCACGGAAAGGAGGCCAGAGACAAAAGCCGCGCGCTAAAAGGAGGAGGAAGAGAGCGACAAACCCAGAACACATGGCCAGATTTAAGATGCTGTTTTTGCACGTCAAACTAGCAGACCACGGCTGACTCAGTGTCTTGTAACGTTAGAACGGAACGAACTAATCGACTTGAACCATGTTTTTCTTCCAGCTGGTGATCATGTCCGGGACGGTTCTGCTGGCCTACTACCTGGAGTGCACGGACCTCTTCAGCGTGCACGTGCAGGGCTTCTTCTGCAACGACGCCGAGCTGATGAAGCCCTATCCCGGCAGAGAGGAGGCCAGCTTCATCCCGCCGCTCATCCTCTACTGCGTGGTGGCAGCGGCGCCTACGGCAGTTGTGAGTACAAAACAAAACCACTTAACAATCTGGGCTTATCTGTGCGTGGATATATCGATTGGCTGAGGTAAATTGCAGTTAATGCAATCCTTCTCACGTCTGAATCGATGCAGGACTTAAGGAGATGAGATTTGAAGCTTTGAGGAAGTTACTGCAAACTTCTTGCTACTTTTTCAGTGTTGGAACTAATGTGTAGTATTCAAATATGGGCTGATCGGACTGTACTACTGATATATCGTTCAGTATAAATAAAGTGAGACAAGTGGACGAAGTATTCAAGTTAGTAAAAAACTATAAACTAGTATTACTATTTGTGTTACTTTTATTACTGCTAAAAGCTCATTTATGCTCTAAATTGGTGTTTCTCAAACTGTGGTACGTAGACACCTCTTCAGTTGTAATGTTTACTTCATTTAGAGTACATTTTATTCATACATTTTCTCTTCCTTTATTAAAATTCTAGTCAAAACTACTGTGACAATGGTGTATTCCTACTTAAGACCAGGTTTATCCCTAATTTAGACCTGAAATAGTCCTGTTATACCAGGTTTAGATTTGGTGACACTCAGAAAGTGGGACTTGGGGTAAAAAGTTTAAGAACCAATGCTCTAAATAGCGGCTCCTGTACGTCCTCTGCATTGTTTTGTCCGTAATTTGGTTCGTGTAGGATTTGTCTGCTCGCAGCATATGAATGGGTAGCTTCGGCACTGTACATGTCACTGCACTGACCACTGGGGGCAGTAGAGAACGCAGCGCAACAGAGGCTAGTGACTAGAACCAGCTGCAAAACAAATCAGTTATCTTCTCACCTCGTTTTCTTGGTTCTTTTCCAACTAATGTGATTCAAAAACTGCCGCGAGCGCCTCCATTTTTGTTTTTTCTTCAGTTTCAGTCAATTTTCTAAGTGACTTTGAGCGCCCTCGGGTGGTTACTGACCAGAACGCAGTCTTGACGTTAGAAATGGTTGGAAGTATAAATGAATACAGTAACCGCGTTTATACCCACTGCCCAGTTTACGTACAAAAAAAGCCTTAAGACTATTACTACTATTTACTCCACTACTACTTCTACAACTGCTAATGCTACTTTCACTATATTTACCACTAAATACATTGGCCAAATATCTAATTACAATTTTCTGACAAGCTTTGGGATTGTGATCAGATTTGTGACTCCTCTTTTATTTGTACAATTTAGTTCAAAGTTCACATTTTAAACACGTCCGCGAGCGTCAACATTTGAGACTGAAACATCAACTGCAAAACAAATACAACAATCACACGCATTTGTTGTGTACATTAGTGAGACGGAATAATTGGGATATAGTCTTGTTGTTTGCACTGGAAATTATGTTACTTAAATAACTGCAGCATTACAGTGATTTGATTATTGCAGCTCTACTGGGATTCGAGCTCATTGTATCTGGGTTTTGTTCGTTTAGGTGTTGCTACACTTGATATGAAGCAAGTTGAAGAAACAAAGCAATGAACTTGTTTGGAGAAATGCATCTAGACTTACTGAAGGAAAACAGCACTTGTGTAAGGAAGAAAATTGTTGTTGTCACTAAACTGTCATCAGTCACCCTCCTCTGGGTTTTTGACATGTCGAGGTGTTAAGTTTTTGATGCCTGTTAACTCGCTGACT
The DNA here is from genome assembly GCA_019453435.1 of Rhinogobius similis. Taxonomy (NCBI): domain Eukaryota; kingdom Metazoa; phylum Chordata; class Actinopteri; order Gobiiformes; family Gobiidae; genus Rhinogobius; species Rhinogobius similis. The sequence goes on from CM033619.1 coordinate 38,804,054, forward strand.
GATGACTATATCACGTAAACTGTTCCGTCTGATGGAAGTAACCGTGATTTATTTCTGATTGTCTGTCTGTCTGTCTGTCTGTCTGTCTGTCTGTCTGTCTGTCTGTCTGTCTATCTATCTATCTATCTATCTATCTATCTATCTATCTATCTATCTATCTATCTATCTATCTATCTATCTATCTATCTGTCTGTCTGTCTGTCTGTCTGTCTGTCTGTCTGTCTGTCTGTCTGTCTGTCTATCTATCTATCTATCTATCTATCTATCTATCTATCTATCTATCTATCTATCTATCTAAACATAAATTATAGTTTCACACTAATCAGGTCGCTGTTTGTGGAGAAAACTTGAAAAATCTGTTGAAAATTGCAGGAAGTAAACAAATCGATGACATCACATTAGAGAGACAAAGGTTATCAATAATTTACACAGAAGAAACTACTTTTTTGACCATTTAAACATTGAAAATAAATATGTTCATATATATTTTTCTTTGTCAAATGAAAAAATCTGTGACATTAGATGAGTTTTTGTCCAGAGTACAGGATGGTTTCTTGATCATTTCCTAGTGTGATGTCATCTTTTACAACCAGGAAGTAAATATTAAACACCAAAAAAGTAGCTAAATTGGGGTCAAATTTGTAAAGATTTGAGCAGAATTTGAAATATATTTATGTTAACTGCATTGTAGTTAAATGAGTAGTCCAACCTGTCATAGGCTCTTTAAGACTCCAAAATCTTCAGCAAACTCACTTCATATCTTCTCATTTTTGCCATATAAATCATTTTATAATATTTGAACATAAATAAAATGATTATGCAACTAATAAAAATCTTGGTCAACTAAGATACCATCGACCAACTAATCGACTAAAGGACTAAAGGATTGCAGCCCTAGTACTGTGTGTCCTATTTAACACAGCGGGTCTCACAGAAGTAACATCCTAAAACAGTGGTTCCCAAAGTGGGGGTCAGGACCCCTCGGGGGGTCGCAAGAGGATGAGCTGGGGGTCGCGAGATGATTTCCTGATCTCATTTTAATGAATATGACATTGTATTTGCTCTATCTTTTTTTATTTTAAACAGTATCTTTTAGTGAAATAGGGTCTAATAAGACAATAAACTATTCAAACAACTAATATTAAACCTGAATTAACAGGCTTTGACACTTAAAATTATTGCTACTGTCATTTTCATTTCGCTTTGGGGGTCCCGAGTCAATTGTGTGGCTAATTTGGGGGTCCCGGGCAGAAAAGTTTGGGAACCCCTGTCCTAAAAGGAGCTGGAGTGTCTTTTGTGTTGAAGTTTGTTTATATAACACAGCAGTAAAACCAATCTAAATATTCCATGACTTTACAGTTTGTCTGTCAGTTTGTACTGATTTATATTTATGTCCACTATTAATGCTCTATACTGCCCTCATTTATTATGACTTATGCATTATGTATTCTTCTGTCACAATGAACCATTAAGTTGTTCTCTGAGTTTATTTATAGTGAGTGCAGTGAAACCCATTTGAATGAATTACAGATTAATGAAGACAAAACCCTGTGCTGTCCATATCAATCGTAAGACACATAACACATGCAAGTAATACGGCTATAGTTATAATGATGTTACAGTTATTAAATTAGAGGTGGATAAAGAACTTCATTAAATGTGTTGTTAAGTTATAATAATACCACAATACATTTACATACTGTATATAAAAAAGACTTCTGAAGTAAAAGTCAGTCCGTATTAAAAAGAATCCATCAAGATACTATGAAGAATTAAATCAACTATCAGATTTGACAACATTAATAATGCACAATAATAATAATAATAACTAGATGCTGTTGCAATAGCTGAAGTTATTGCGAGTGACTGCGCAATTGAATTCGTGTGATGTTGGTCTGGTCTGGGTTTCGAACCCACGACCTCCTTATTGGGAGGCAGAAGCTCTAGCTGCTCTGCCACCGTGCACCTGCCTAAAACAGTTTAAACAGCAAACTTTCCTGTAGAGGACCAACAGAAAGGCTCCCACTGTAAAAGATAGGGAAAAATTGCTCGGCAAATTATGAAAAAACTACAAAAGGTACATGTACCAAAAGTAATAGCAGACATTAGAAGACTAGGAACTATTGAAAAATGGAAAAAAAATTAAAAGAATCAAAAAACTGTGGCCTGTGAAACGTGCCGAAAAACCGGAAAATACAAGAACAAATAGTGACTGCCTATGCATAGGCAGTCACTCAATAACAATTTGCAGATAACAAACAAACAAAAAGTATAATTGTGCACTCTTTTCACCAAATCCTCTAACTGCAGTTACACACACAGCCACCAGATGTCACTATTGCTCCATGCTTTTACCCACAGCATGCGCCATAGTTTGTGCACCCATGGGTCAATTCATTATTAAAGTGTGTCAAATCCTATAAGCAGATGCTCCCGCAGCTTGTTGCCGTGCTTGTTTAATGTAAGTGAATATTGATGCAGTTGTGCGTTTGTCTCCTGCAGCGCACACGTGTGTTTGTGTGTGGAAGGTGAAGCCGGTCAGACTTCGAGGCAACCACAGACAGACAGGGCACACATGAGCTGCATGTCGATGGCATGTCACTGCACAACACACCTGAGGAATGCACGAGGAGGACGGATTTGTAGGCATCCAGCATCGACCTTGGAGCCAAGACAGTGCAGCGCGATTCTCAATAAAGTTTACACTTCTTCAAATCTGATAAAAATCGTATAGAAAAATGAGTGAAAACATCTATGAAGGTTTGAAGGTTGTCTTATCCAGATCCTGAAACTAGTATCAAAGTTTCATACTCATTGGAACAGGTCAACTATGGAGTAGACCCACGTGATGAAATTAAAGCCCCACATAGCCAGAAAATTTAGCCAAAATAATCGATCTGTATGGAGAATGCTCTGACGTATGGTTTTAACTTTCTATTTTCACAAAATCCTGAAGGTGACATACCACGTCCAACTCAAATGTTGATAATTAAGATGTTGTTTCATGAAACGATACTTGATTGACGTTCTCAGGAAAAGGCTTGATACCCAATCCCAATTTCTATACCACAATGATCATAAAAACGCTTATTTGACCCATTTTTAACACAAAATAGTTGCCGTTTTTTTCATAAAACCAACTGATTTTATTGTAGTTCTAATCAAGACTATTTTAAACTAACGCGTTATTGATGTATATGTTTAAATCAAGTGTTAGTATCGACTGGCATCTGAGCATTGAATTTTGACAACTCTTTAGAAATGATAATGAAGCCTGAAGTTCCATGCATATAAGACTAATACATCAAGCTTTTTCCTAAATATCAAGTTTGAAACACTAATGTGAACGTGTTATCAAGGTGTCTGGTTTAATGAACTTAAGACACCTTTTCAAAAAGCATATAAAGTGAGCTAAGGTAGACTTTTTTTGCCCTGCAGAGAAATCGGATCTCTGCTTTTAACTCATCCCTCAACCAACACCACTGGGCAACCTCAAAAACAGAGCAGAGGGAAACCACAGCGCAGCGCCCGAGGAACCTTCTCAACATTCTGAGTCAGGATCTCAGGCTGCGTGTCTATTGGGCGTAGTGTAGTTTAGCGAAATAAAACCAGACACAAGTGCAGAAAAAGAGGCATTTCCAGAGGTGACGTAATGCATTTTGTCAAACATTGTTATAGGATATTCTTCTTTTTATCTTTTAACAACAGAACTCTTACATGTGCTTCAAATTTCCCTGGAACATTAAGTAATTGTCCTGCGATACTTCAACTTAAGAGTCAAGACCGCTGGATTGGGTCTAATGTAGTTACCTAGATGAGTTCATTTGCATCGCTGATTAAGTCGACGTCTGATTTTAATTGACTTATCTATTAGCATGCTAGTTAGTTAACGAACCAGGAGCCATGCTAAACGAACTCAGTGTATTTTATAAGTCTGTTATATCGATGCCAAATACATGGACTGTCAAGCTTTTGGAGAGATATTATGAAAAATCGACTTGTAAGTCATTTTAACCACGTTATAATGGTTTCTGCTCATCATTGCTCATATAATTCCTGCTTTCATCTACACCACTGCATGTACTGTCTTCTATGATTATTATTGTTATGAAAAATGTATAGGGTTCAACACTGTATCCATTTTGGGGGCGAAAAAAAGGCGCTGATAGCTGCTGTGCGAACTAGGGCAGAATGATTTGGGAAAATATGAACTGCGATTAGATTTTTGATTTATGCTCTGTTCAAAGGTGACATTTTGTTTAGTTTGTCATTTGTAGTTTAAAAATCACATCGGAAAACATGAAGAAAAAGCTAAGAATGTACAGAAAAATGCGTTCAGGACTGAAAAACTGAAATATGAACTACACTAATTGCGTGTCTTTCAGTAAGAACGTTTTTGTAAAGATCTAAACTACAGGATTTGTGCTATGCAAACTAATATTTTGTTGTTTGTAGAGGAAATTCTGGTACTTCAAAAATTTCAACCTTTGCCATTCGCTAATTGCGTCCGTTCAAATTGCGTTTTCCATTTGATTGCCATTAATCTCACGGCCCTTGTGTGAGCTGCAGTTACAGGCGGTTATAGGTGTCAACATGGGATGACTTTTTCTGGTGGCAAAGAACGGGGTCCAGTAAGTTGTGACCTTGCGAGTTAGTTCCAGCTCAATTTTGACATGACAACATCATTTCATTCCATGTCAAAGAGTCTCGTCGCCCGCTGCCGTCCCCCTTTCCTCCCAGACTTTGACCCACACGACACCCGCATGACTGCTCCCAAGGTCACGGCCCGTCTCTCAAGCTACAACTCACCCTCTTAAATCTATAATCTGTCCTGTTCTGTTTAGGCAGGTTATTTTTATTGTTTTCAACTCCATGCCATTATTATTGCTGTGTAGTCCCACATTGTACTCATACTTTGAGACTTGAGCTTGTGTTCTGTGTTGATGATTAAAGCCCCATCGTGTACCTTTTTAGCCATAAAAATAGATTAAAATACTATCTTGCACTGAAAAACATCTAGAAACACGTGTCCTTACTGTATCTAATACATTCCACAGTATGGCATGAAACCATCTATCCCAGTGGTGTTCTGGTGTGTGGCTTTTTACTTTCTATTTCTATTGAATCATGCATGCGACAGGCCCCTTCCATAAAGTCATGCGATGTTGCTTAATAAAAGAGAAAGGGAAAAAAATAAGACAAAAAGAGGCAGGCGGAAATCAGCAACTCTATTTTAAAAAAGAAGCCAGTGGAGTCGTTTCCATTAAAGGAGACATGCTTTTTTTCAGGCATGTATTGAATTATAACATAAGTCAATCATGATTTTACATTTTGTTCATTGTAAACTTTGATCTAAAACAGCGCATTAATCAAAACAGGTCCATTGACTTCCTTTTCAAAACTGCTAAACTGACACCGTAACTGTTTTTATCTGTGTATTAGTGGCCACAAGACATTTTAGAACTCTAAATGTATTGCTTGTAGTCTTATTTTTTCAAATAATCATCGCAAAGTACAGGGATATGCGGGGATAGGGGATAGGTGAAAACAGGAATTTTCTGATAATTTGCGCCTCAGTTGCAGGACAAAGCAGGAATCAATCAAAATTAGGGCTGTCAAAGTTAACACGTTAGCTCATGCGATTAATCATAGAAAATTGACGCATTAATCAGAAACTGACGCAGATTAATCACACGGGTTGATTTGACGAAACTATAACTATAGTTCTATGAGTGTATGAAGGGCCCTTACTCCATAAAATGTGTGTTTGGTCATGTAGCCTAGATTGACCTGAAACGTGTGCCACAGATCAATATGAAATGTGTAGACTTTAATTAAGTCTAGACAGATCTAAATAACGTATTTAGATCTGTGAATTAATAAAATGATTTAATTTTCAGAAGAAAATGTGCAAAAACAGACATGTAAACTATGACACTTGAAAAAGCGCGTGATGCGATTAAGCATGATTAATCACAGTTCAAGCGTGATTAATCAGATTATTTTTTTAATCGTTTGACAGCACTAATCAAAATACAACCTTGCGTGAACTAACAAATAAGTTGATTTTGCATATTACATCCCCTTTAATAACTTGTTTAGATCAATATTGCGGTTTAACATGAATACAATATAAACATAATTTACTTGTGTCATAGATGATTAGTAAATACCAGCAAAAAGCGTTTAAAAACCATACATCACATCATATACGGCGTCTTTGTTTGAATATGTATGCACTTGGCCGCACTTGCCTCATATTCCTTAACCATAGAGTTCCATACATTTCTTTATTACTGCAAGACTCATTCCATCCTCCACTCTCCAGCTTTCAATGGACATTCTTATTAGCACTTCAAGAGCCACTTAATCAAGACAGTGATTGCTAGAAGTGGCTGGCGGCTTGGCGGGCATCATCTATTTATTTGCAGCGGGGCACTTCCTCATCGCACGCCTTCTCACTCGTGTTTTTATTGTCTTTGCTCTCTAAACATTCCGCACTGTAAAAGTAAAAGTTATTGGGTGTTTTACTGAGGGGATAAAACGCGTAGTAAGTGTGGGTTTTTGTCTAGCAGGTTGCAGAGGGGAAACAAAACCATGCAAGTTGCAAAGTCGGCCGCACTGGTTCGTAACTCGTGCGGTGACATTGAGTGTATTTGAGGTTTGGACACATCGTTCCGCACTCGCGAATAAATATGAAATGGGGGGAGTTGCTTGCGCGAACTGGAGTGGACTCATAAAAAATGTTTCGCCAAGTTGCACAGATGCTGTTGATGTAAAATTTAGGTTAGCGTCCAAGTGCCTGTTGGTTCACGGGGTTAGGAGCGCCGAGGCAGAGCGTGGAGCCGCAGTTTCCAACGCGCTTGAATATTTTGCCTGACTGTTGCATTTTTTACTACGGTGAGGTGATGGATACTCTACCTGGTGATTTTGTTGTTTGAGTTTGACCCTGGAGCAGTGAGTGAGGCTGTGCAGAGCCAGGGGACCCATCTGCAGATCCAGAGTCATACATGCGACTTGAAATGACAAGAAAAGTGTTTATAGTTCCAGTTAGAAGCGTTTAATTTAACAACACAGTTTTTCACCAAAAAATCTGACGACATTTATCTTTAGAGATGTCATTTTTAGTACTTTTTTCTATTCAAAAGATAGAATATTTTGTTTGGAATTGTTTATTCTAAGGCAACGATGCATAAAAAAAAAAAAAATCAGGACAAATGTAAAGTGCCTATGACAGGTTGGAGTACTTGTTTCACTAAAATGCTGTTTAGATAAATATATATTGACTTGTTTAAAGGTGCTTTAACAATTTTTTTCATGTAAGAAAGTAAAATCAGCTCTACCTCATGTTGTAAAAGCATCTATTTGGGTCAAAATGATACCGCTGTGTGCTGCAATTATAGAGGATAGAAAAGGATATTTTTTTCTTTAAGGATATTTAATGTATTCAATTGTTATAATTTTGCTTCCACTTCTCACCTCAACATTGATTTTGAATGTGTCTTTAGCTGTTAGCGTTCGCAATTTGCTGCAATATCAGATTCATTTTGCAACCATGAGGAAAATCTGCAGCGGTGTATGCGGAATTATATTGTGATGTTCTAGATTTCATATTTCCCAGAAAGCAAATGACAATGTATCATGAACACCTTTTTTTGTTGAAGTAATGTTTAAAAGGTTAAAAAAATCCAGTTTCTTTGATGGAAATTATGCCTAACCTTTGTCTCCTTAGGGTGATGTCATCAGTTTGTTTATTTCCTGTAACTTTCTACGTATTTTTCAACTTTTCCACACAAACGGCTACTTGATCGGTGTAAAACTATAATTTATACTTACAATAGATATTACTACACCAATTAAAGGCACAATTAGAAAATCATGAAAACTTGTCATACACACTTTAAGATGCTATTTTTGTGCATGTTGAAGAAGACCCACCGTGCTTTATATAGTTATAATCTGACACCCATGGATCATTATGTTAGATTTTAGACATTTTAAATTGCAATATTGATCTAAATTGACTGAAAAACTGTCTTCTTACTTTTTACTGCCCCTTTACGGTACGTTGCAGCAAAGAGCCTCATGCTGTTTATGAAACTACTGTATAGAGCTGCAGTCCAGGATAGTGAGCCGCATTTTTTTTCTTCTTTCAATTTTGCACAAATGTCTATGCGTCACTGCCAAAACCCATATTTGTCACAGTTTAAGAAAATAAATAGCAGAACAAAGTAAGTAAAGAGCAGTGGGCTCGTATTGGAGAAGAATATGGAGAGCAGCGAAATGGCGTCTCGTCCACAGGAGAATTACTCAAACCTCATGAATCACTCTACATATAAGTTTGAGTGCTTGAATGAGAAAGGGAATTAGTCAAAATATGGTTAAAAGTGACTACGAAAAGTTGATTTTGCATAATATGTCTCCTTTAACGACCATACATGATAGACTGTACACACGTAGTATTGTATCTGCGGGCTGATTTCATTAGTTGTCCCACATCCCACATTCACCCTCACAAGCGCACTCTTATTCACACACCAGTGTATTTCAACACTGGAAGCAATGCGGGTGAAGTGTCCTGCCCAAGGACACAAACGCTACAGCCTCTGCCGCCCCGCGATGTGTTGCAGTGGAGCATACAGGCCTTTTTGTTCCCATGGAGGATGCTGTGTCATTTGATTAAATTTATACTCCAGCTCGTCTCTTGGAACGCACAGCTCAGCATCAGCCAATCAGGATTAACAATGGCACGCCTGGATGACAGCCAATTAGCATAGAGGCTGTAATTTACGGTCCACATGGTCAAAAAAGAAGAGGTTACACAGGACATATTTTTATTATACGGTCTATAAAACTGCTCATCCATCAGAGATTCAGTTTAATGGACAACATATAGACAGTGCTGTCACTCTTTCAAATAAAGATATTACTCACTTACTTCAGAGAGCGACGATAACTCTTTAGTTCATAATGCTGTTGCCAAATCATCATCATATATGTTTTAAAAAGCGAAAGAAAAGAAATGCACTACGCACGCACTACACATTTTTAGCACATCTTGGCTGTGACGTAAAAGAGCAGCTGAAATAGAAATGAATAGAAGGTTAATTCCGCTCATGTTAAAGATGCTTTTTCAAATGTGTGTGCTTTTGAAAATGCCTCTGAGCCTAAATTGCCTTTAAAATGTGTTCTATATTCCAGCAGAGGGAGTTAGGACTGCATTTCTCGGCATATTAAAAACCCTAAAGTAATTTGTGTGAAGCTAAAACATTGGTAAAGCCTGTTAAAGTGTGTGAGGGGCCCTCTGTACTGGGAGCGGCGGTCATCTGTTGCTGCTGGGCCCTGGCTCGTGGGCCCCTGGTGGAGGTTTGGCGTGTGCCTCATCTCTCCTCTGAGTCTTGAGTCTGTGTCCTTTGCCTGCAGGCGACTCTCTGCTCCTGGTACAGACGGCTCCTCTGATGGTGCCCTCACAGCTGGTTCACCTGCATTCAGCCTCATGCCCAGTATCTTAATGTATGTGTGGTTGCGTGAATGTGTGCGCTTGTATGTGTTTGCGTGGAAGCTTTACTGTGGGGATGGTGGGGTCGGGGTCGGAGTGGGGGTGGGTTCGGGGAATTGTTTTTAATATGTAAACTGGAAAGCACTTTGTGTTACAATTTTTGTATGAAAAGTGCTGTATAAATAAAGTTTGATTTGATTTGTAACTACGCTGAAAACACACACTTTCTACTAGTTTACTCAGACACACTTAACCCTGCGAAAACAAGAATGACCGCAGAGTTCCCTTGACTCCGCTGTGACATTAAACATCAACCTGTGCACCTTGATCTAACCCTCGTACTTCACTCTGCACCCCTCCATACTGCATATTTTAATAGTACCGACCATGAATCTCCCCGTCCGCCCGCCTTTGTCACATTTAACCTGTTCCATGACAATGAGGCCGCGCGTAATGGAATGACGAATAATCTGCCTGAATAATGTGGGCAGTGATTTTGTCATTTTAATGTCCACTCTAATGCCACAGGTAAAATATGTGATGGCCTTTGAAGGGTAATGAGTTGTGCCAGTCCATAAATGGGTGGATCTGATGAACCGGCCAATGCACAGAGACCGGTGGGCCGCTCGGGTCGGCTCAACCATTCCTCGGACGTGTACAGATCTTTATGTTTTATGTATGCTTCGACCTTTTCTATGGTATACGGATGCAGATGTTTTCATTGGGGAGCCGCTAAGCCAGTGACGAGTGATGCATGCAAATGAAGTTTTGTGTTGACGCCGGGTTATTTGGACTGGAATAACTCGGCTGTTTGATGAGAGATGGCCGTGTTGTGATTTGAGGTCATCATTCGTCAGAAGATAAATATTTGGGTTGCGATGTGATTGAAGATGGATGCTCTGTATCCTAGCGGCATCGATATTGTGAAAAAAATGAAGCTACAGTTTTGGTGTAGGGCTGCGTGATTTGGGGATTTTTTTTTTTTTTACCAGTACTGCAATTGCGATTAGTGATGTATGTTTAAATAAAAGGTATCTGTTTGAAGACAAAAAGACTCAAACAGGTCTACAAACTGACAAACTGCTAAAATAAGCACATTTTAATGCTGAATGATTGTGGAGAAAAGGATTGCACTTCAAACTGTGCAGCCTTTGCGATTTGCTAATTGCGTCCATTAAAATAGCCATTTCGATTTGATTTAGATGAATTGTGCAGCCCGAGTAAGAACATGGTAATAACATCGACACAGGGACAAACATTACTTCCTTGTCTTTAAGTGCCTATGACAGGCTGAACTACTAATTTTACTAAAACACAGTTAAAGTGCGTATGATTTTCTAATTTTGATTGTCTTTGCTGTATTTAATACCTTTTGTACATTACGTCACTATTCTGCAACCATGTTTCACACTAGGCCAAAACTCCTTTAATGTCACAGAAATTATTATTTGACCAAAAAAAGAAGTGTTCGAAGTATCAGAAAAGTATGTTTTAAGTGAGTGAATAGAGTCCCCCCATTGTGATGTCGCCATGTTTTACAATTCATTCAGTCATTTTCAACATATTTTTCTTCACAAACGAATACTTGATTGATGTTAAACTACCATTTATATTTACAACAGGTATTATCCCATCAAACAAAGTCAAAACTAGGAAATCACAAAAACCCGTCATACGCACTTTAATACTCCAAATAACTTCTCCCACTGCAGGGTAATTAAAAGGGCTGGAGTAGATTAAAAAACACGTCATTAAAGCCCACACAATACAGAATCAACAATAATGCAAATAATTTATAAAGAGCTAGACGTGTGCAAACTGTTATCAAAGAAGTAATCACGCTGTTCAGAGTTTCTAGGAGCTGCATGGCCCTGGGCGCAAACATCTCCCGAAGTTTAACAATAACAATGCAACACTTTCTTGTAGAGCATTAGAAAATCAAAAATGCTGCAATTTTTTAAGTAATTACCTTAACAAATAATGGAATATCCTGTTTTATTCTGCATAAAAACTGATTGATTATTCGTTGATTACATGCCACATCCTTTTTGTTCCATTTTCCTTCAATTTATGTTAGTACGAGCCACTTCAATCTCACACCTTTTAATGGCTGCCCTTCTCACCCCAGGCACAGGACAGAACATTGCATTTGGAGTTTCCAGGCAGCACTTTTCCATTAGATATGATGTAATACCAGCGCAGACCTGAGGAAATGATGCATTAAGAGACTAGTTTTAACACAGACTGAACAAGGCAGGACATGTTTTTTAGCTGAAATTGTATTTTTACATTTTTCGGTCTGCAATTGTTTTCATTCTGTTCTGTTGAAATGTCCAAAAACCAAAAAATCCACACCAGGTCTTCAGCAGAACTATTACATAAGTCGTTCTAAACCAAGACTAACATAAAGGAGTAGCTGTGCAATGTTTTCCTCGTGAATTTACAAGTTAGGCATAACCTGCAACAATCAACATTATGCAGATAAGATAAGCTTAACATTCAGAGCATAATTTATCCATTTATTTTTTGACATGATTGTTATTCTAATTTAGTTTTAAAATTCTATTCAATGCATGCGATAAATACTGATAACAAGTGTCAACAAACTCTCAAACCAGGACTTTTCAATTTAATTTTCTTAAGGGCCATGACCTCTGGGGCGAATAAGTGCACGACGCGCCACCACTTTAACAGTTTGGAGGTACACAAAATATCCAGAAAACTAGATCTGTTTCAATACTGATTACATAACTACACATTTGATTTTTGTGGAAAAATAAAATACAAAATGCTTTACCAGCTAGGACTAGGCCTGAACCAGGACCAAACCAGGTCTAAAGCAGAATTAAACAAGGACTAAACCCGGACCAAAAAAGTATAAACTAGTACTAACCCTGAATTAAACCAGTAAACGATAAAAGATGGGCCGCTCAGATCGTTTGGAGGGCCTGATTTGACCCGCAGGCCTTAAGTTGAACAGGCCTGTCTTAAACAAGTACACTTTCTTGGCCTGACTACTTTGGAAACTTCTTGTCCACAGTTGATATCTGAGGAAACAAAAAAATCAATTATAATGTAGAAGAGCTTCTCTATCACCCACTGTTCAACTACTAAAAAAGCAAAGGCGGATTTCATAATACTGTATATATTGTACCAAGTTCAGAAAATGCTAGCTCCGTCTGCTGTTTTTTAACATCAACGGAACAATCTGTTTACTTTTCTGTGGTAACTCAACGTCAACAACCTCCATTTAGACTTAACTGTGACCCAGCTTTAATTAGTTGTGCTTAAAATAAAGTTAATTTGCCAGGAAACGCTTTAAAACTAGGAAAAAGTTGCGTTTCTCGTTGAATCATCCAAGAGTTTTCACCCACGTCAGACAAAGCCTCCGGTATGATGTGTTGCCAACTGAATCCATAGCACAACTTTTTAATTTCTCCAGAAAAAAAACTTCATTTCCCATTTGTTTTGCAGATCTTTATCGGCGAGGTGGCCATGTTTGTGATGAAGTCCACCAGGGAGTCTCTTCTGGCCCAGGAGAAGACCATCGTGACGGGGGACTGCTGTTACCTCAACCCCCTCATACGTCGCGTCATCCGCTTCATCGGTAAGAACCCAGTCTCAGGAAGCGTTACCCAGAGCAACCATCACCCTAATCGCAGCAGGCAGGAGGCGCAGACCAATCAGGTACAGGAACACCGAGGATCAGCAGGTTTCAAAGCACGGCTGGGAAATGGATTGTTAGATTGAAAGATTTCTGTAAAAATGTGATCAACCAGACTAGAGCCCAGGAGAGCGTTAGCTGCATTGTACAAAGTAACCTGTATAATGTTTCATATAGTATTTTAGAGCTGCTTACAATTTGAATTTCCTTTTAACAGTTCGCTATACATATAGGAAACAGGTCATGTTATCTGTGCCATGATTTTGTGTCCATATAACGTCAGTAAAAGGCACGGAGGCGTAGAAATGAGGCTCAAAACAACAAGGACTGTGTTGACTCATGAAGGTGTGTGGACTTTAAAACGAAAGGAGAGTTTCTGGATTACCTGGTGACATCATGCAGTGGTGCAAAGAGTTTTGAGTTGAGTGAAACAAGAGAAACTATGTACAAATGAATCAAAGCATTGCTCCTGGTATATTTTTGACGAGAAACGAACATTATGTCATTGTAAAAAGTTTGTGAAAGTGTTTTGCTTTTTAGAATCCTTAAATCTACTGTGCATTTTTCCTTTTTCTTTTACGTTTTAGGCAGAACTGACTAATCATCCCAGTAAGTTTGCAAACACGCTCTTTATTGAGGATACCCCTTTGTATAATAAGCACAATATTTCATTTAGATGTAAATAAGTTTAATTGGTGTAAAGGGAAAGGCATGCAAGTTAATTATACACAGAAGTGCATTGACGCGAAGCATGAATGATGCACACGGGCAATCATTAATTTAACTTAATTCACTTTAGTGTTAACAAAACATAACACACTCATCATCATGTTATTCCAAACGGTGATGTGAAAAGCATATTTAATCTAATTTAAAAATGTATTTTGCAGGGGTAAGCTACAAAATACACCTGCCTAGAGTTGAGCAATTAATCGTGTAAATAATTGTGATTTCAATTCTGTTCAATTACAATAATGTTGCATCATAAATACAATGATGTGACTTCTGTTCAGGGTTATAAGTGCACTCCTTTCACCTCAAAACCTGGAGCACTTTTGTAAACATTAAAAAAAGATATATTAAGTCTATGCCACATCAGGACAATTACTATATTTATTGACTTATTGTTCAGTAAATTAGAGTTTTGGGACCAAATATTTATTGCATGTACCTTTTCTTTGCACTAGCAGGAAATGTGTTTGTTTGTTTGTTTTACAATAAGATTTAAGCTGTAGATAGTCAAATAAGTAAAGTTTCTGACTTTCAGTGTTTCATTTTTGTACTTTATTGGGGTTTCCTTTCATTGGAACATGGTCATAAAACTTAATATTATCGTTTATCATGTTATTTTCTTTAATAATATATTGCACTTCAAAATGCGTTATTGTGACAGGCCTAATTCGTTCTATACTTTTTCTACAGAATCATTTTTGCAATATCGAAGCAATCGTGATTTAAATTATGAGCCAAATAATCGTGATGATAATTTTCACCATAATTGAGCAGTTTCACACACACTTACAATAACGCTATGAAGTCTCAAAATATTCACTTACGAGTTGCAGTTACTCTTTTGTCTTTTCTTGACTCGAACCAAGACTTCACCTTCTTTAAGACTGTCATTGTTGCAGTCGTGTGTATTTAGATCCGGTACAGTCCAGTTTGGAGAATGTCCCTGGTCGAGCAGAGCCCCTCGATCACTGACACCGGCTGTGATGGATTCACTCATCTCTCATGTGAGTCCAGCCCAGACCTTGAAAGAGCAGACGGCATGATCAAGCCCCGTGTTTTGTAGACTTACCTTCAAACTGTATGAAAAGCGCTTCATAACAAACTATATTTCTGCAAAAGAGTGGATTTATACGACACGATGAAGACATTGTGCCTCTGCTGTTGCTGATTTGTTGACTTCCCTGACGGCGCCTGCTTATCCAGCCAGCAATTTAAGGCGGCAAATATAAGAGAAGAAAAGCCATTCATAGCTATGTATAATGTTATGACAAATAAACTGGAGATGTTTTAGATATTTTTGACACAGTAAATTGAGTTAAACTAAAAAATAAATGTACGTGACTGAATTTACAATCAAATCTGTGACAGCATTTCAAAATAAAATAAAACTCAAGTAATTAAACAAAGCTAAAAACGCATAAAATATCCCCAACACTAGATCTGTTTCAATACTGATGAAATAACTTCTATTGTATTAAATTTAAATGGAAAAACAAAATACAAAATGCTTCTTCCTGTGCAAAAATGAACAACCTAGAAAAATTAAACTACAACTAGATACCAACCAGGTCTAAACCAGGACTGACCCAAAATCAAACTAGGTCTAAAGAAGAATTAAACGAGGTCTAAACCAGTACCAAAAAAGTACTAAACTGGAATTAAACTGCAAACAAGAGAAAATCGATTTTGGAATATTTGGAAGCTGAGTTATGGGCTGGATCAGACCGTTTTAAGCATTGTTTTTCAACTTTTTCTGAGTCGTGGCACACTTTTTGTTGTTGAAAAGATGCTGTTTCCGATCATCCACTAAAACATTATCAAATGACTCAAATTAAAGAAAAAATTGTGTTAATAATGTCGACAATGTTCAGTGTGTTTGTTTCTGGATCCGGACATTTAGCATCAGTGGTCGTTTTGTGCACTTTTTTGGTTCAGAAGTTTGCTCAAGACACTGTAAATAAAAAACTGAAAACTCTGTCAGTCCGTTAACCCAAACTGGACATTTTTGCATGGCACACCTGGCAATCCCTCAAAGCACACTAGTCTTCCCCCGGCACTTTGGGTGAAACTCATTGGCTTGAAGGACCTGATCTGGCCCATGAACCACAAGTTAAATCTTTTCTAATAGAGATAAAAACATTAAACTTTTTCAATTTAACAAAGACATTTTGGACTTCTTTTAAAATTTTCTTCGAATGGTTGGAAAACAGTGGCCTAAAGTGCAGCTCTTCAAAAAAAAAAAAGCTCACAAAAGATCGATTTTTTCCGTATAGCTTCCTTTTTTTTACTTTTTCTTTGTTCTTCTATTGACCCGTGCGTTGGCCTGTCAGAGTTCAAGGCTGTGCTGGTTCTTTGGAATAGGATAAGAGTGAGCAGCCGTGCACATCGGAGCGCGTCCATCAGCCTCTGTGTGGCAGCTCATACTTATGCTGACAGTTGTCACCTGTGAGTGGAGCTCCAATGCAAATCGCCCCCTGTCTGTCACCGACGCTGTGTAAAAGCTTTGCCAATATTTATTCAACTTTTCTGGCATCTCTTTTATACCTTTTTGGGATTTTTTTTTTTTTTTTTTTACTGTAGGAAACTTACATAACTGTCTGGTGATTGAATATTGACAAGAAGAGGCATTACACGGAGCAGCAGGTTTAAAAGTGTCCGCCCACAAACCAGAGCATTGTCGGCTGAATTGCAACTCAGACTTACGCATGCTGTTGTTGTGTCCATGAGCAAGGAGTGTCAGCGCTGAACACAGACTGGCAGCCACTCTTTTGTCAGTCTACACACAACCACTTATGGAGAATAAGTAAGTAATGGAACTGTAAAGCAAATTAGAAGGTCAATATTACATTTTCAGAATCAAGAATCAGAATCGGTTTATTGCCATTGTCAGTGATCAAAATTCACAAACATAGGAACTTGCTTCGGCGTAAGGTACAACATAAAACAATGAATACAATTTAATAAAATATATAAAAGAGGCATGCATAAGATTAAGAATAAAATAAAATAAACTAGAATAGACTAAGATAGACTAAGACTATACACAGAACTGTACAGTTGGACAGACAGTGTAAATGTTCCAGTGCAAATAGATAGTTCTTTTATAATGTATTGTTAAAGTGGCAGGTGTTATGCTGTTATAAAAAGATCATGAGCCCAACAGCAAAGGGAAATAAACTTTCAGTGCTAAACCTAGACTAAACCTACACTTGAGTTGTCAAAAATAGTTCACAATTTGCAATCAGCTTCCTGTTATATTATGCATTTTTTGTATCGTGATTAGCCTGTAAACATGCTCTTGAATACCTTAAGTTTGGCATCTGATGTTTTATAACAAAAAAGTTAATAAAAAACTAAATTAATATGTTTAGGTTTGTTCAAACAAGTGTGAATGAAACTAAATGCAACTCCAGCTATGTTTTTTGCATAATATTTGTCCTTTATTACAATATCACTGTAGCCCCCAGCTCTACTGTAAGAAACCTTGGGGTCCTATTTGACCAAGATCTCTCGTTCAAAGCTCATATAAATCAAGCCTGTAAAACAGCCTACTTTCATTTGCGTAACATAGCCAAAATTAGAAAAATCCTGCCCAGAGACGATGCCGAAAAACTCATCCATGCATTTGTCACATCCAGATTAGACTATTGTAACGCTCTGCTTACAGCGTGTCCTAAAAGCTCTATAAGAAGCTTTCAACTGGTTCAAAATGCAGCAGCAAGATTATTAACAGGTACTAGAAAAAGAGATCATATTTCACCAGTGTTGGAGTCTCTTCACTGGCTTCCTGTTGAGTTTAGAATCAAATTTAAAAATCCTCCTCTGACTTATAAAGCTTTAAACAATATGGCCCCATCCTACCTCAAAGATGCAATAGTAAAGCGCACATCCAAAAACAGAGCTCTTCTGTTCTCAAAATGCTGGACTATTGTTAGTCCCCAGAGTCTCTAAAAGCACAGTAGGAGGTCGAGCATTTAGCTACCAAGCTCCTATGTTATGGAACCAGCTCCCTGTTCATGTAAAGAGGCCGACACAGTCTCTACATTTAAGACCAGGCTCAAAACGTTCCTCTTTGAAATAGCTTATGGTCAGGCCAGTTAGGAACAGAAATAAAAACCTACAGTTTTAGCTACGCTGCCCTTGGAGCAATTCTGCTGGGGAAGTATGGCAGCTTGAACACTATCCTCTGGTTCTTCCTACTTTATCTATCAACAATATTTAATATTACTTCAACTGTAGTCTGTTCATTGCTGTTCACATGTTTCTCTTTCTCTCCACTTCCCCGGGAGTGGAGACTGTTTCAGACATCACTGCGGCGGCTGCTCCAGTGACGACCCCCCACCCCCACCTGTCTGGGACGATCTAGCGCCACCCGCCTGGACAGCTGGATTAGCCACACCCTCGTCTGCCTGGACGAACTCCTTCTACTTTAGATGAACTGTTCCTCATCTCCTGCTGGAGGATCTCTCTACACTGGTGGACTGCTCCTCGTCCGCCTGGAGGAACTCTTTAAAGCCACCTCCCTCTTGAGTGGTTCTGGCTCCACAGTCCAAGTGGATGCGTCAGTCCTAGTTAATCTGCAGCCTGTCCGTCCATGGGAGTAGGATCTCTCCTTCACTGTGGTTCTCCCCGAGGTTTCTACTTTTTCCCATGGGGTTTTGTAGTTTTTCCTCGCCGCGAAGGAGGGTCAAAGGACAGGGGCATTCTGGGACAGTTATCTGAACTGCTTTTACCTGTGGCCCATCGAGGCAACTGTTGTTGTGATTTTGGGCATTATAAAAATAAATTGATTTGATTTGATTTGATTTGATTTAAACTGTGCCTTTTTGAGGATGGTTGGTCATTCAAAAGATATCATTGAATTGTTTACTGTCCTCTCTTTTTATCCTTCTGAAATCCATAGATAAGCATAGTCAGTGAATGGAAGGTGAATTTCTGACAGGTTGTGGAGATAGTCTGCCGTAAGAGTGAATGAATAAGACAGGAGCTTGTGTATCGTGGCTGCTCCAGATGTCTGCTTTATTTTGCTTGACTATTGTTTCCTTCTTGAATCTAAACACTAAATGTATATTGTTAGAGTGTGTGTCTAATCCAAAGGGTCATCAATTTTACACATTTCCGTCAATCATGTTTGGAAAATAAATTACAATATGCTCAGTCCTGTCATTTTTTGATTAGGAGAAACAAAAGGGTCACGTCCTGGAGATTTATTCAAGTAATATTCATTCACTTGAGACATTGATGATGGAGGTTTATGGGAGGTAATGTAAGAGGATAAAACCACAGCCTATGGTAACACTAGGAGGACATATTAAAAGACTCATGCTATTTATTGGAAAAACTTGCTAATTGTTTTCAATAGCTGCTGTCTACAGTATATACACTGCCTCCAACGAAATAGAAGAGTGCGTGACCTTTATTTTCTCTGGCAACTTTGTTTTTGGACAGGTGTAACTTTTGATATACAAACCTGTACCAAACTACTGAAATATTCTTACTTTAAAGCGTAGAAAAGGTTTCACTGATAGTCATCTGGACACAGTTTTGACAATCAAGACATTTCGACTCTGGTCTGCTACTCTAAGCTGCTGAAGCTTTGCCCTCAGGTAGGAGTTTCAGATGGAAGTCAAAATGTCTTGATCTTCAAAACAGTGTCCAGATAAGTGCCCTTGAAATCTTTTTTACGACGCAATAATACTTCAAGAACTAAAAAAAAGGCTTTAATATTTATTCCCAATATATAGACAATAGCAAAAAAAAAAGTAAGATAAATTTCTAAGCTTTATATGTTGACGTAGAATCTGTGGATTTTAATTTCAAAATGATTCTTTCTGAACTTTGCTTTTCTGAACAGTGGGATGCCCTAAGCTTAATAAACATGTTAATCGTTATTTTTTCCTTATATCACTTAATGGTTCATGCTTGAGTGCCTCACATTCAGAGTCATTGACATTTAACAAAATGTTATTAAGTGTTTTTTCCCTCGTCTTTTGAAATGTCAAGTTATCTCATATAAACACCTTTTTTTCTTTTCTTTTAACTCTAATTTGCACAATATCAGCACAACACAATATCACATTTAGTATGGCTATTGGAATAACTGACAGGTCTTCACTGGTTGTCCACCGTTCACTCATTAAAAGTGGGTAGAGTTGCCGAAAATCAGAATAATTGTACTTATCTAGAAAGAAAGTAATATAATAAAGCTGAAGGAGCAGTGCAAGAAAGACAAATGTTCAAATCATTTAACATTATCAACATAAAGCTTTTGTTGCTGTTACACTGTCAAATATATTACTCAAGTAGAAGTGTAGAAGTGTGTCAGTGTGTGGCGTCTTTGAGAAGTACAGTGCTCTTGGAAAGTTACTGATGTACTTGAGTACCACCCGCCCCTGTGTGAAACGCATTTGTGTAGCTGCTGGTGACTTCTCTGTTTAAATACACTAAACCTTTTTGGCTCAAAGATTTCAGCAATTCGTCAGCGCACGGAGCCAAGTGGGCACAGGTCCAGCTCTGATGCAAGCACCACTGCAGCTTTTTAGTAAAACTCTGTTAGTGCATGGAGAGGAAATGAAATTTGATTTGTAAATAAACAGTACACACAAGTTTTGCAGAGTGGGATTTAAATGTAATTAAAGCATTTTGTTTCATATACTATTTCTTTCCTCTAGAAAGTAAGTATAGTGTATTCTACATTACCCCTCTGCATTGTACATAATAATAAATAGTAACCAAAATAGTGAATAAGTGCATTCAAGTGGCAAATTAAAAGACTGTGTGTACATTATAAGAAAAACAAATCCCAGCCAAAACTACGTCAAGACATTTTATAATTTCTCAAAGGCCAGTTTGAATTGATTATAGAAAGACATTTGCAAAATAAAGGTAAAATGTAACTGTAACTGGTGGTTATCGATGGAGATGGTATTGGTTGGCCTGAAATGTTCCAGGGTGTGGCATTAAACTCATCTATCTTGCGTTATTTTTATTGTATTTCATAACCCAAAACAACCTTACTGTAACTTTGCCTGGTGCCGTCTTCTGCTTAGATAAGTTTGTATTATTATTAGCCTTTAAACATGCTCTTGAGGACTTTAGTTTGCCATTGAATGTTTTGGAACTAAAGAAAAAAAGTGTTTGGAAACTAAATGAACATCTGTTTCTCTGCTGTTTGCGTTACAGAGTTACAGTGATTGTGTTTAGACAGCAGAAATACTAGGAAGGAGTCTGGCGATGATTTAAGAACTGAAAACAGCACAAGATTCTGGTATAAGAGACGTCAATTATGGGAAAAACGTCATTAACTGAGTAGAAATTTTAGGGAATGTTTTTGGCGGTCAAACTAGCGTGAATGAAGCTA
Organism: Rhinogobius similis; assembly: GCA_019453435.1. NCBI lineage: Eukaryota > Metazoa > Chordata > Actinopteri > Gobiiformes > Gobiidae > Rhinogobius > Rhinogobius similis. The sequence continues at coordinate 38,825,309 of CM033619.1, forward strand.
AATACAACTCCAGGTATGTTTTTGATGACAGAGCAGTGTTAGAACATGATTAAAAGCTCTCACTATGACATAATATGTGTCCTTTTCCAACTGTACATTTCTGTATATAGTCTTAGTCTATACTATTCTACTTTGTTTTATTTTATTCTTAATCTTACGCATGCCTCTTTTATATATTTTGGTAATATTTTATTCACTGTGTTATGTTGCACCCTACGCCAAGTTCGGTGCCACTTTATATTAACTACACCTTATTTTACCTTAACAAAGCATGAGCAAAGACTTATTTCATACTGAACAAACAGTTTATTAAGCCTGATTCAGAATTAGTTACTACTTAATTAAGGTTAGGGTTAGGACCAGGAATTTGGGTTAGAGTATTAGTTAAGTAGATAATAAGCCTGAATCATTCTTAATAAATTCTTTGTTCACTATGAATTAAGTCTTTATTCATGCTTTACTATGGCAGGAATAAGTGTAGTTATTATAAAGTGTTACTGCAAGTTCCTATGTTTGTGAATTTTGACTGACAATGGCAATGATTCTGATTCTTTACCGTGGAATATTCCGTGTAAAGTGTCCCCAGGGAGACAAGCAGGTGTCGTAGCATCCACCAGAAAAGTTACGTAATTCGCTTTCTCGTTCACCTAGTCTGGTAACCAAATTCTTAACACATTTATGCATTTTTTTTGTTTGTTGTGTTTTTTTATTTTTAGCTTCATTTAATTACCGATCTTTTTTTTTTTTTTTTACAGTCTTACACCCTGTTAAACTGTCTGACATTTTGCATTCTCCTTAGTGTATCTACCTGCTTGGCCTTCCTGACACAATCACTACTGCATTTTAAACCGCTCATCTGAAATTCATAAGCCCGTAGTTCTTCATCTGAATTACCATTCCATCTGGTTTGGGCCCAATCTCTCAAATTTGTTGGATCATTGAAGTTTCTAGTCCTCTCTCTCTCTCTCCTCTGCTCCTCTCATTGCCCTTCACAACCCCCTCCTCCCCCTCCTCCCTCCCACTACCTCCTGCAGATGAGAATACAAAGCAGAGTAATTTCATGGCTAAGCAGTCCAGATAATCAGTAGCCATATTTCACAGAAGCCGGAATGCAAACGCGGACAGTGGTCGGGGTTGGTGAGCCTCCAGAGTGTCAGCATAATCATTCATACCACTTTATTTTGTTTACCCGCTCGCCTCTACCTGTTGTCCGCCGAGTAACCGCTTAGCACAGTTTAATTTTATGTGGAAATGGGGGGAGAATGCTTGCCCGTCATTCTGGGATTTAACTCTGTGATGTGTAATCAATGCCCCGAACTAAAGAGGGGAGTTTATCTCATTGTGTGCTTGTTAAACTAATCCGCGGACAATTGGCTGCATCAGGCTAATTGGCGCTTTCGCTTTCTCCTATACGATAAGTCTTAGTTAAAAAATGTTCCTGTGCACTCCTGCCGCCATTTTGCAGGCAGAATGTTCAATTTAGTTTTGTCTTGCTGTTGCAAAGAATTACAGAAAGGCATCCTCTAATGTAGGGCTGGGTATATGCTCCAAAAAATAATCAAAATGTTGGTTCATCTCGATTGTGCTTTTTCTAATTTGTAATTTGTTTTGCATTAAAATGGCTTTCAACATTAATTCCTGGAATGTAAAAAATACAGACAGAAAGTCATATATCTTCCTGTCAACTCTTAAACCTCTCGATTCAAACATTCTGACATCCAACAACAAGCTGATCATGGACGATTAAACATGATTGAATTGCAGTCTTGATTAAAATTTGGTGAACTCCAAGTAAAATCTATAACAAATGAGGCCAGAAACGTCAGAAAGGTGAGGATCTCCGATCATTTATTAAGTGCCTGTAAATGGACCACACTTCGGCCTAGAACCTACTGAAAATACTTTAGTTGGAAACCAGTAAAGCAAGATATCAATAGAAACTTAACAAAATGAACTTTCATTTATACTATTTACATTTGTGACAAAACTTAAATTTGCTGTGTTATGACTTGTTGACATATGATTATCCTTAATGGACTCATGTAACTCTTCCTCTCTTACAGCAGTGCATATTGTTTATGTGTCCTTGAGAAAGACACTTCAGCCCATACAGTATTTCCCATCAATGACCCTTTGATATTAGCATTGAAACTACTGACACAGATAAAGACTTTTGCAGTTGAACGTTTTATTGCTGATCAGGGCAGGAGCTGATCAGTTTCTTCGATGGTTGAGAATATGTTTTTGCGGTAATGCTGATTTCTTGGCTTTCTTCAACGAAAAGAGAGATATCGGGTTCGTCTTGGACGCTGGCACAGACGGTGGTTTTTTGAGTCCCATATTTTTTCCCTGAATGCCCTTCAGGTTAATGTCCAGACTGGAACTGTGAGTGCTAATCATCCCAAAGTTCACGGGAGAGGAACCTGGCAGACTGTGCAGTATCACCGTCTTCACCGCGTCACCCATGTACGGATGGCACGTGTCCATCTCTTCAACCTCAGCCGGCATGGGTCTGGGTGGCAGTTGAAGTTGATACACAGGAAATGCCGTCCTCAACATGTCGCCCGTGTACAGAGAGGAAGTGTCCATGTCTTCCACCTCGTCCTCAACCACGATCATTGGCTTCATCATGGAAGCCGGCACAGACGGTGGTTTTTTAAGTCCCATGGAGCCAACTTCTTTGTGTAAAGCCCTGAGGACTTTGGATGGCACTTCGGTTCTGTGCCTCTTGGCCGTCCTCTCTGCAAGGCAACAGTCTGCGATGTTGGTGGGCATTACACCGGAGCAAACAAATAATGAGGAAACCCAGGTTAAAAGCTCATTAAAACTAATTTCACAAGCGAGTTCTATTTTATTCCTCAACTGAAATAAGGATATCGTATCCAGTCAAGGGATATTGTCTAAAATTGTATTTTACAGATTGTTAAAAAAAATATTATATATATATATATATATATATATATATATATATATATATATATATATATATATATATATATATATATATATATATATATATATATATATATATCTATAGATATAAGGGCTCAGAGAAGAGCTGGAGAAGGCCTGGAAGGTGAAGGCCAAGGTGGTGCCCGTGGTGATCGGAGCACTTGGGGCAGTGACCCCCAAACTGGAGGAGTGGTTACAACAGATCCCTGGAGGAACATCAGACATCTCAGTCCAGAAGAGCGCAGTGCTAGGAACAGCTAAGATACTGCGCCGAACCCTCAAGCTCCCTGGCCTCTGGTAGAGGACCCGAGCTCAGAGATGGATGTGACCACCTGCGGAGGGTGAGCAGGGAATTTTTTTTTTTATATATAGGGAAATAAAAACAGCCTCAAACATTCAATTAAACAAAAAAAGCCAGTTGTTTTTATTTCACTTTTGATTTGTCGTATGCTCCATGGTCCTGTTATGTGTTTTGTGTGTTTCAAATTTAAACATTTGGAAAAAAAGAAAAGAAAGTATAAACATATGCGAGTACATCTGCTTGTTGGTTATGGGTGGAAACTTCGCAGGTAAATGAATGCACACTGCCTTTATTAGACTTACAAACTGTATTGATCCACTATTTACAAGGATAAAGTTGGGTGCGGCTATAGGGCTCTCACACTTTCCTGCCTGAGCCCTAAAAATATGTGTTCAATAGTGATGTGGCATACATAAAGATAAAAAGACAGAAATAAACATTCAACATGCATCCACAATAAAGCTGAAGATGAGCTCTAATTTGATGTTTTAACCCAAAATGTCACTTACACCAGGTGATTCTCCGCCCTCACCTTTTTTATTTCAGTTTTGTATATAACATCTTAACTTTTTATCAATCTGACACCGACTCTTTGACTCCGTCCGACACAGGCGATCAGGTTTATGGTCTTGTTACCAAAAGATATTCTGACTTTAACTTTGCCTAATGACAGCAGGGAGAAGAGGTGAGGGCAGTGGGAAATGTGAATGCACACACCAATTTACCCCGGATTTGAGCTGTACTGGGGCGTAAGTCGAAACGGAAGCGAGTCACTTAAGAGGTCTCATAATGTGTGCCTGTCTCCCTCAGGTGTTTTCGCGTTCGGCCTCTTTGCCACGGACATTTTTGTGAACGCGGGCCAGGTGGTGACAGGGGGGCTCTCTCCGTACTTCCTGTCCGTGTGCAAACCCAACTACACCGGAACCGAGTGCCGCTTCAACCACCAGTTCATCGTCAACGGCAACATCTGCACTGGCAACCCGGTGGTGGTGGAGTACGCCCGCCGCTCCTTCCCCTCCAAAGACGCTTCGCTCAGTGTGTACTCGGCAGTTTACCTCACGGTGAGTAGGAAGTGTGTCTGAATATGCGCTGGCGTGTGATAAACTAAACCCACTTCTTGTCATGTTCTGTGCAACATTTCCAAAAACGACAGCAACAAAAAAGTAGACATGGAGCAACCTGATAATACTTTTGAATGAATGCTAAGGTGGGATGCACACGTTTTTTCCTGTAATGGAGTGAATTTCATTGCTAAACGTCATAATAACTACAATTATTCAAAACAAAGACTTAATTCATTGAAAATGTAGTTTATTAAAGGTCCCATATTCTGCTATTTTGCCCTTTACACAGTCTATTCTAAGGGCTTTGTTGATACATTTTTGCGTTGTGCAATATCCATAACATAACAGTTTCCAAAAAACACCCATTTCTTGGACTGGCCCCCCTCCTTGCAAAAGCAAACGGCTCACTCTGAGATCTGACCCCCCCGAACAGAGAGCAGGCTGCCTCCCCCGCCCAACTCGCGCGCCTCCCCCGCCCAACTCGTGCCGAAGCCTAGAGCGGAGATAGTGCGCATGCGCCGTGTGCTCCGGTAAACAGCGATACACAAACACGGGAATAAACATTTTATCCGTCCTGACGGTGCGTCGTGCTGAGTCCTACGTCCTGGATCTGACCTGGAGTTTGACGTGCTCCAGTACCTCGACAACGGACGTTGCTGTTTGGTAAATAACAAGCTAACTCTTCGATCTGTCATATCCATCGTGTAATTACTGTGTAGCATTAACATTAGCTGTTTTTATTCTGCGGCTGCGCGCTTCCTGGAGGCGTGGCTTAAACACCGCGTCATCCTTGTGAAGCTGCTCAGCCGAGGGGGACGGAAAAGACAGTTCTCTAGCGAAAACATGCGGGAATCAATCAAAAAAACACTTTGGGCACAACATACGAGGCCCAAATAGCACTGTAGGAAGGTTAAAACCTCTGAAAAGTCCATTTTGCATGTTATGGGACCTTTAAGAATGATTCAGGCTTAGAAACTATTTAACTAATACTCTGACCCTAATTCCTAACCCTAGCCCTAACCTTTATTAAGTAGTTACAAAGCCTGAATCATGCTTAATAAACTATCTGTTAATTATGAATTAAGTCTTTGTTCATTCTTTATTAAGGCAAATTAAGGTGTGGTTATTATTAAGTGGTATATTTTAGTTTTTTCCGTCATATAGTATATTATAAAATCAGCACCTTGTGACAAAATAAAACCGCTGCGTGTTTCCTGCATCAAATAATAAAATATGTTATCTTTCCCTACAGCGCTCAGATTGACTGAGCTTTGAGCGTCACTTTGCTGTCTGAAAAAAAAAAAAGCTGTTCTAAAGCTGTGCGCCCAAAAATTAAGGCAGACAAATATTAACGATGTGCCAAAGAGTTTGTGAAAGTGAAGAGTTACATTAAATAGATTCTTCCCTCTTAGATTAGATTAGAGTTTTAAAGTAGATTAGATATGAGAGGTGTACAGCAGAACTAAGTAACATTTTTGCCCTTTTAAACGTCTCTGTAAGACTAGGTGGTTGTTGCATAATATTTTCGGGGCATCTGAGGTCCCGCTGCTGTCTCTGGGCGGGAAATCTGCCGTGCACCCGAAGACAAATATCCCGAGATGCCCTGGCTCTTTTTAAAATATTTGCCAACGTGAAATGTTTTTGTATGTATGTGATCGTACTTACTTATTTCAATTTATAATAACGTGTTTTACGTCTTTTCACTTGCAGTGTTTTATTCGTAAGAGAGCTGCAGGTGGAGCTCTGTCGCTAAAGTTACTTAGTTCTGCTTTAAGTATTTAGCATCTTAAAATATAAATTCTATAAAACGATACAATCCTAATGTCTATACATTTCAGAATATTGACAACGTTATGTTACATTCAGTCCATCTTTATTTCCAGATTTAAAGTATCAACACAATCAATCAAGGTTCGGTTTTGAAATGGTAATGTCTTATTGCCTAGACCAGTGGTTACCAAACTTTTCAAGCCACAACCCCCAAAAATAACCATGTAACTCACTTGGGACCCCCAGCTACAAATGAAAATAACAGCAATAATAATTTTAAGTGTTAAAGCATGTTATATTAGGTTTAATGTTGTTTATTTCAATTGTTCAGTGTATTTTTTAACCGGATTTAACTAAAAGATACTGTTTTTAATTTACAAATCAAGTAAACACTGTCATATTCATCAAAATGATATCTTGAAATCATAGAGTTAAATTAAATGTCAACTAAGGCCATGAGGTTCATTGTTTTAAGTTTCATTATGGAAATACCAAGGCTACAATGTACACTGAAGTTAAATGAAATCACTTGAAGCATAAATGTGAGTCAAAGTTTTAAAAACAGTCACCCGTTTGAAAGTAGACGCTAACATACTAAATATAATCGTTTGGTAAAAGTGTTGATTTCTTTGACAGCGCTGGGACTGGTGGCCATATTAAAGTGATATTAGACAGGAGAAATGTCAAAGCACTAAACCTTCACCCGGCCCATGAACACAGCGGACACAGAGGGCTCTTTTTATGTCTTTGTGTCATAAATTCTGCCAATGTGTGAGGAGGTGATAACAGGCAGACATGTCCAACTCGACACTTCTACGGTTTAACTTTTCAGCCGACCCAAAATGGCCTTTCATGTTTCTGAAGATGTCCTGCCATTTTCGGTTTAAAATGCTGACCATATTGTAAAATTCTTGTTTGGTTTGCAAGCCTGAACACATGAATACAAATATGCAATAGATTATGGCCCCATTTTGACTTGTTTTTTTAATTGAAAAGGGGTGGATTTCATGCCGTGCTTGCACAAAGATTCGTTATATTACCTTCTGTTGTTGTTACTTGGAATATAAATACTTTGAGCAGATTATTTTTTGAGTTGAAAAGCAGTTAAAGGACATAAGAATGGAAGTTAAGACTGTGACGGAGAGGTAATTTGGACATCCCCCCCCAAAAAAAAGCTATTACAGCAATTAGAGAGCAGTGGCTGAATGAGACTCAAAGATTCAGCTGTAGTTTGTAGAAACCCCAAAAGCAGTTCAAAACCTGCCTCTATAATATTTTATTCACAGTGAAACCGCTTTTGTTTTGTGAGAACTCCTCTTGCCTGATGTAAGATTAAGACATCTTTTTGGTCAGCGCTCCTGTGAAATTGTAAAAGGATTTGAGGGGATCTTTAAAAAAAGAAAAGAAAAGACAAGACAAAAACAGTTATGAGAATGTTAAAAACTTTTCTCTTTTCAGATGTACATCACGAGTACCATCAAAACTAAATCCAGTCGCCTGGCCAAACCGGTGCTGTGCCTGGGGACGCTGTGCACAGCCTTCCTCACTGGACTCAACCGCGTCTCCGAGTACCGCAACCACTGCTCCGACGTGGTGGCCGGGTTCATCCTGGGCTCGGCTGTGGCTCTGTTTTTGGTAAGAAATATGTTTTTTTTTTTTAATGTAGGCAAAAAAAAGTACAATTTTGAAGCGTGAACGATAAGTCAAGTCAAGTCAAGTCAAATTTATTTATAAAGCACATTTAAAAACAACCACAATGGCCCAAAGTGCTGTACAGACACAATATAAAATACAATAAGACAAAAACAGACAAAAACAAGCTTAAAAAAAAAGATAAGAGGGATTTCTATTTCTGCCTTCACGAACCCTATGTGAATGAATTAAAAGTTGTATAAGTCTAACTTTAGAAATGTCTACAACTTCTGTATAAGTGTATATATTATCTGTATATATTTTTCATGTTTTTTCTAATTATTTTGTTTGGTGGAATAGTATGTAAAGTAGTATATAAAATGTAGTGAAGTGTCAGTTTGTGAAGAAAAGTTGAAGAGAAAAATGCAAGAAAGTGACAATTTAACCACAAGGAACACTTTTTTCAAGTTGTTTAAAAGTTAATGTCACAAAATATAGAGGTTGTCCTGTATTTTGACTTGTCATTAATAACTATAATGTAAGCTGGACAAGCTTTGGCCCTATTTACAGTATGGTTAACAATTTTATCTGCTGCTGCTGATGATGTCCACCCAGGAAATAAAACAAGAAACTTCTCCAAAATAGTAAATTTTTTGCAAAATCTTTGTAATAATTATGTTTAGTATGATTTTGTGAAAGCACTAGTCATATGAACAATGTACGCTACAAAAAGTGTCAAAAGCCTTCAAACATGGCATTCCCGTACGTTGTAAAAGTGCCCTTTATAACAAAATCTATGTTAATTATCCAGCCATCCATCTTCTTCCTCTTATCCGGGGCCGGGTCGCGGGGGCACCAGTCTATGCAGGGACTCCCAGACTTCCTTCACGTTAATTAATTACAAGTCACTTACTTTCTCTGCTGCGTTTCTGCTCAAAACCGTGTTCACTCACTCACCTTTGACCGACGGTTCACACGGGTACAGCCCTCTCCAACAGCTGTCCCTTTGAAGAGCCGGGAGAAGTTCACAGAAAGGGAGAGAGTTTTAGACTAGCTCTGAGTGGACTTTTAGAGTTCAATATCAGTGTGAACGAAGGTAAAGTTTCTTAGGGGAACAGTGTCACCTGCATCCTTGAAAGGCCGCATGACTTAAGTTTGAGATTCTTAGCCAGAGGAGTTACTAGAACAGTTCTATTTCTGCACTGTTTTATCCTCAGAAAAGGGATAAGGGCGCTCTTGTTATGTGCCTTGTTAGAATAAATGTTTTAACAAAGGGATAAATGTGCCGACTAGACTGGTGCTCCCAAGCAAAGAAGAAAATCCCATAGCCTGCCAGCATTAATAAAAATAAAGAACACGATTTCCCATGCTCACGTCTTGAGAAATCTGCACACTCCGGCGTGGACTCTATTAGAAATGAACAGCCTATCCTAAGAATGTTATTTGCTTCATTAACACACCATTACGTTGTATTAAGATGGTTACTGATCACTGCACACAGAGCGGCAGATCTAATTTCCTCCATTTTTGTTCTAAAAGTCAGATGGGAACAGTTTTTTCAGCTTGATGGAGAAAACAGCCTGCTGGTGCTTGTTATTGAATTCTACTTGACTTTTTATACAGTGTAATGGACATTTGGCACTACTTTTTGGGGTAATTATTTTATAAGTGATGAGTAATCAGTCAGTGCAGTGATATGACTCTTAAATAAGGCTGCAACTAACTATTATTGTAGCAGCGATTATTTGCAATATTGCTATTTAGCCAAATAAAGGTAAAAATAAACAGACTTTAGACTTCTAGACAGATGATATTTATGAATAAAGTCTATTATCGATGAAAATTAGAATTATTTCATTCTATTTTGAAATTTTAAAAACTTTTAGTGTGGGATTTTGAGTCTTTATTGTCCAGATATAGACTAACGATTATGAAAATAGTCAATAATTATTTTAGTAGTTGAGTCCGATTAATTGTTGCAGTTCTATCCTTGAAATGACACTTAAAGGAAAAATATTTAGCATTTTTTTGTATTGCTATTAGCATTTAAGCATGCTCTTGAGTACCTTAAGTTTGGCATCTCATGTTTTAGAACAAAAAAGGTCCTAGTCCTGTTTGTCCTGGCACTTACTGATTTTAGGTGCCATCTACTGGCTGCATAGCGCTTACACAAACCAGAAATGCCTTTGTCACGAAATGCAAGTGAGCTAGTCAGTTTGTTGTGACCGTGTTTAGAGGCAGAAATGCTTGGAACGAGTCTGGTGCTGATTTAAGGACTTAAACAGTAGAAGATTCTCGGATAAATGACGTCTAAAACTGGAAAAATGTCATTGATCGAGGGACTTTAGCAGGTGTTTTTGACGGTTGGAGGGGAGAGAATTTTCCAACCAGCATTCCTCAAACTAGCGTGAATGAAGCTAAATGCAACTCCAGATATGTTTTTTATGACGAAACATTGTTAGAACATGGTTAAAAGTTTTTTTTTTTTTAAATCACTGTAGCATAATACGTTCCCTTTACGTTTTTTGGTTTTTTTTTGGCATTTAGGTTTTATTAGAGCGAGCAGTACACAATGTGCAATGGGGTGAATAGATGGGAGAGACATTCAGCAGACATTTAAGGCTCAGGCTTACACAGAATCCACTTGCATATGTACATATGTGCTGTATCCAAACCCTTTAGCCATAGCATTGTCTGAGTTCAATGTCTTCGTCTTTGTCGTCTTCTTCCGCTTATCTGGGGCCGGGTCGTGGGGGTCTAAGCAGGGACTCCCAGACTTCCCTTACCCTTGACACTTCCTCCAGCTCCTCCGGGCGGATTCCGAGGCATTCCCAGGCCAGCCAAGAGACATAGTCCCTCAATGTGACTATGTGAGTTCACATAGTTCAATGTGAGTTTGACTAATCCTTTCTGAAGTTCAAGTGAATAGCGTAAAATACTTGTGTCTCCTTAACATCATTGTGCTACCGTTGTGTTTTTAGACAAACCAATACACCTACCATATATTATTTTTAGCTTGAATGCTTTGTCTTGTGGTCCATATGTTCAGCATGGCACCCATAAAAGGCATTCAATACTTGTGGCATGCAGTGACGCTCGTTCCATCGCACCAATGCTTTTCAAGGACTGTCTAAGGTTAAAGTGATTTACCCCTTACATTCTTATTCCTTTGCTCACTGGCACGAAATTTGAACCTTGACAACGAAATGCCGAGCGATGATTGGTGACTGCCGTGGGATTCTTGGAGACAGCTCTAGTGGAGGGTTGAAGTCGTTGGGTTGGACAATCAAGGTTACGATGGAAGCACTGGAAGCGATCCGTCTTGTTTTAGCATAAGATTGCAATTCTTGCCTGAATTAGCAATCGAGAACCGTCCTTTCTAGTCTTGTACGATGGCCAGGTTAAGCAATCTACCCACGAATTTCGATCGGAGAGGAGCGCTTTCGTCCTTGAGTTACGATGGGTAGATCCACCGCGGTTCTCTAATGAAGGTTATAAGCTTCCAATGATTGGGCCATAAAAATTGACACGGGCTGAGTGAGTGATCTCCGGGGAAAGATGGACATCCGAAAGTCAATCATCGCCTCAGCACTTTTGAACCTTCTCATCTTTAGCGTATTACCAGCAAAGCGCGAAGCGAATCCAGCCGCGTATAACTCACACAGTGACCTTATGTTGCCAATCGAGCTTATTAAAGACTTGTCATCGGGACGCGGTGGACAAGTGATGGACTGCGATCGGGAGGTGCGTTAATTGGTACAGAGAGTCTTGAGATAAAATATGGCGCAGATCTCCGTCGTGGTCCAAGGGAGAATGGGACTCGGTGATGTGCCAGTGTAAACGGCGAGTGATTCCCCGACAAGATCTTATCCGGAGATAGAAGGATTATTGTTAGGAGTTTTCGGAGATTTAGAATGGTGTGGGTCTAATCTGTGCTGGAAGTGGAGCCAAGGAACAGGACAAAAGGAAAGAATGCTGAGTGGACTCTCGATGAACTGTCTGCGGATTGCAAGAATAAAAGGTTTGAGACTAGAAACGGGATACCTGCTTTGATTTAACCTGTACGTTATTCTGTTTTTGTGTTACCTGCCAAGAGACAATTGATGGAAACGACAATCTTTGATATAATCTGTCATATTTACACTCACGGATATTCATTAAAATGCGCTGTCCCTATCAGATAAATAAATACATCCTCTACTTTGACATGCACACTTTTCTGGCTTTTGGATAAAAATAAAAACACAATTAACTGTTTCCCTTAGCTAACTGATCTTATCTGAATCTCTTTCGCTCTTAAAGATATGTAAAACACTCAATTTAACCAACAAATCGTTCATAATACTGCGCTGTGAGTGATGGCCATATGTTTTAGCTTTAGGCAGGTCTAACATAGCCTAACTGACAATGAAATTCAAATAAGTTGCTTTAAGTATGAGCGAAACATAGCCTAACGAACAATGAAAATTAAATAAGTTGAATTAAATGTTAAATGTGGCCCATCGAGGCAACTGTGGCCCATCGAGGCAACTGTTGTTGTGATTTTGGGCATTATAAAAATAAATTGATTTGATTTGATTTGATTTATCAGCTAGTTTGTTTGTTTGTGCATTTTAGTGTTCTTAATCTGTCTGTTGTTAGTTGTATCATGTGCAGCTTTTAGGCTCTTGGAAGGCGCTCTATAAATAAACTTGGATTGAATGATTGAATTGAAATGGCCCAAGTCAGTGTTTTTCAACCACTGTGTCTGGGAACACTAGTGTGCATTGAGTTTTTTTGAGTAAACAGATTCACAAAAAGTGATTGATTACAACTATTTACTACATTGGAGTTTCCTAAACATACTTCTGAACAAACCAAAAAAGAAAGCATGGATATTATTCGTCTCATTACATTCCACATTTTACTTTACTTTTAGTAGGGGGTGTGCTGTAGTATATTTTCAACCAAAAAGTGTGCCGCAACTCAAAAAAGGTTGTAAAACACTGGCCTACGTAACAATAAAATTCACATAAGTTGAATTAAACATGTTTTCCGCTCATATTTGCAATGATCATAGTAGATCTATAGAAAATCCGTCCCCTGTCTCCATGCAGACAAGCAGGTTATGGTACACTTAGAAACCCAGAGAGAAAATTGTCTTTTGACCCATCCTTCAATGCTCCTGGGGCATCTCTACCGGAGCAGCGCCTGGGGACCTGTCTCCAGATCTTTGTCCTAGGCTTGGTGAGGACTTCCATAGCTGGAGGATTTTACCTGGTGGCAGACGCTCTACCAGAAAAGTTACATATTGCTCCTTTAATGAACTTTTTGGCACTTTCTACCATGTTATAACGTTATTCCCTCATCAATCCTATTTTTGAACCGTTCTCCAGTGCTCCGCCCACAGCGCAGGTATTCTGTGAGGGGAGGGGTGAGCAGAGCTGTGCCGGTGGTAGCCATCAACAGCTACAACACGGATTTGTTTGCGCTACTTTTCTGTTTGTTTGTTTTTTATTGAAAATGTGTCCAGACAGAAAGTGCATCTGGATGAACAGTGGACACGCTTATTGTCACACTTTCCAGGGACGAGGCGACCTGGGGAAAAGCAGCTAGAGTTTGTTTTAGTGAAGCACACCATCCGAGAAAGTGTGCCTTGTTTGTTACACCATTTAATTGAGGACTATAGCGTCTTCAGCAAAAGCATGTTTGCTTATGCACTAACTAAAACACTGACTCTAAAGAAGAATTTACTCCCAATATTAATGAGAAATTTGGTGAGTAAGTTGCTACTCGTTTTTCAATTCAATTTTTACTTCAGTTTATTTTTGTATCGCCCAAAATCACAAGAACAGTGGGCCACAGGTAGAAAGCAGTTTAAATATTTAGCAATTGACCCTCCTCGGCAAGGAAAAAACACAAAAAACTGGGGGGAAAAGTAAGTTCATCCAGTGCAGAGAGAGTTCCTCCAGGCAATTGGGAACATCCAGGTCTACAGGTCAGGGTCTGAAGCTGCCGCAGTGTCTGAAGAAAGTGTCTGAAGAAAACCGATTTGGCTGTGATACCTATCATCAGTGTTCATCGCACGCAATTAATTACATTCTCTCGTTGCTCTGTTTTGTTTTTATTACGTTATTATTATTAACTTCATAAACCGGCGTGTGCTTGTACTGTACTGACACTGTGGAGGAGGATTCTGAGAGTCAAAAACTTAACTAAACTGATTAAACATTTTAATATGTATTTTTCAGCAAATATACCAGTTTCAAACCAACAAAAGTTAACATGGTGATCTCTATATGCTACGTTTTAACAATTAACACCCCATTTATTCTCCCATGGTTCATTACAAATTGTCAGTCAGTATAATTCCACATATCTTCTTGAGCCAGGACAAAAGTAGCTCATAAAGTACATCATATATTGTGGTGCAGCATCCACTATTTTCTGTTGTATCATTTTTAACCCCATGCATATCCATGAAAAGACATGAAAAAGTATTGCGGAAAGGCTATATGTCATCCAAGAAATAGACCGCTGCATACAAAAGAAAGATTTATTTCATTTACCAAACTACCACCAAAGCAGAAAGAATGAATTTGTCACCTAAGAACGCGCTGGTGGAGTTGATTTGGTGGCACAGTATCAACAGTGACTAACAGCCATTTTTTGTCATCAGTTCGTGCATAATGCCCTTGCCAAACTGAAAATAAAAAGATGCAACTGAGAAATTAAAACAAATTCCACAAAATCTGTCCGTGACTATTTGGCTCATCCTTGGATATTTGGAAAAATGTTTAGCTAATATGTTCTGTCGTCAAGAGTTTTTGTTAAGATTTCAATGACGCACTGACACCAGTAACTTTTCCGAAGAAAAACTAAATTAAACTAAATAATAAGAAGAAAACATTTTTAATTATTGAGCAACTGGAATAGTTTGCTCAGCTGGAGGTCAAGGTTTAATCAGTATCCTATCTAAAAATTTTGCTGCACAAATATTAGTTAAAATCACTTTATTTCAGAATTTTTTCCATGTATTTGAATTATTTTGACTAGTTTTTAAATTTAAATTTGCAGGACTAGATTTTTTGATTTGGTTCAAGCTTTTTATGACTCAGTATTTAATCTCAATGCATTTTTCTGTTTTCACGCTAAATTATATGTTCATGGAGTTTATTTAGTTAAAGGTGCTACGTGTTACTGCTGTCTAGAATGTTCCACAGTGTGGCATTAATCTTAGCTATCATGCATTTATTCAAATACAGAACAAATGCACCAAAAAATACTTCATGCGCCCTTATTTAAGTAAAAATTATTCTCCTGACAGATTTAGTTTGGTCTCGAAATACGACAAAAGCCATTTCAACCAAACTGAAGCTCAGAAATCAAAGCTAACAAATGAATCCAAGACGTTTTCCAGGCGTAGATCTGTTTTTCAGTGTAAATTTGACCATTTCCTTTGCTCACTGACCCTTAAAGGAGCTTGGGAGCTTTCATCCTCTACAAACGCGTGGACCTTGAGCCTCGTCTCTCTCTCTGGTTCGTTTCTGTGTGCTCTGCCTCGGGGCACGGCTGGCCAGGGGATAGATGCTCCCCCCCCGGCTGCTCTCTTTGATTACCCAGTCCAGACCGGGCAGGCGGCGCGGGCGGTGTTTCTAATGTTAAACACATCACAGTGAATTTCTAATAGAGTCTGATTTACAACACACTCTAATGAGGAAAGCAGAGCCACACAGGAGGCGCTGTCAGCAAGGCACAGTGTCATACGTGCAGGCAGGCGTCGAAATTAATCTGTTATTGTTTGTCTCGCACATTGCCCGTTTAAGGTGTTAGCCATTTCATCCATTTATGTAGACTTTTCGATTTTTATTATATTTGTGTTGAACAAAAATATCCACTTGTTGCAGTTTGAGAAAATTCTTTATTTGTCTTTTGACCATAATTTTTTATTCAAAGAAGACGGTAACTGTTTGGTCTTGTTCATAAACCTCCTTCAGATAACAATTATGAACAAATATCAGCACGGTTCTAAAGGAAATCAAAGTCAAATTCTTTGACCCTGGTCACTTTATGTCCTCTTATTTCCCATTGAAAGTAAATATATAGTTTACGTTTCGTGGATATAGGTTACAACCATTGATCATCATCATGACAAGTCGACTATAAAAATTGATAATCAACTAACCATTAATTGAACTATACAGACTCTAAAACACATGTCAAAAGATCTTTTATAACAAAGACTAAGACATTAATACATCAAATGGTCAAAAAAGAATAGATTATTGCTGATTTTTATCAATAACACACTTCATTCATAAATATTCTCTATCTAGAAGGCTCCAGTCACCACATTTCAACCTTTATTTGGCTGATAATGCATTTAAAATATAGTCGACTAATCGAAAACAGTATCTCTGACAGTCGACCACTAAAATAATTGTTAGTGACAGCCCTAATATAAAGTATTAAAATATATATATTTTGCTTTGGATCAACATAATACAATTAAATGGAAAACGATAATATTGTATGTTTAAATGGAGTCAACGTATAACATTTTCAGTGTAATATCTGTAGTTGACGGAAACATACATACATTTTTCAACGTTAATCTTGTTTTGATTATAATTTGTTGCAATTAATAAAGGCTTTGACGTGGTTAACTAAACCAACATACCATTTTCCATCATGATTTGCATTTCATTTATTCATTAAGAACTAGAGAAAAGTCGTGACGCTGAAATATTACACAAATAAGTTGATTTGAGTTATCACTGTTTATGTGCACCATGAAGTCCAGACAGTTTTGCCATGTTTCCACCGGTTAAGATACTGGTTTGACTTTCTAATGAGCTGTAAATATTCCTTTAAACTCTGCACCTTCTTTTGAAACATCATCCCCAGCTTAATTACCAACACTCAAATATAAAGACCAGCATCTTTCTCTTAAAAAGCTTTGCAGTCTGTATGCAACTTATTTGCTGTAACGATCGGCAAACTGCAAATTCACACAGCCGTAATGACAATGCCGGTGCACGTGGCAACTTTCGGAATGAGGTTAATACTGCGCAAAACGTTTTTAAACGAATCGGGTCGAGTTTGTTTTGAATCTCTTGACCGTGCATGGCCGCCTGACTCTCCCCAGCCCTCGCCTCTACGTTGACCCGGCTGTGCGTCTTTCCTCAGGGCGTGTGTGTGGTGAACAACTTCAAAGGTGTGCACGGGGCGGCGGGTAAACAGAAGCCGGAGGAGTACCGCGGCCTGCCCCTCATGACGTTCCCTCGAGTGGAGAGCCCCCTGGAGACCCTCAGCGCACAGGTAAACCACACGCATCTGACCCCAAATCTGTTATCTCAGGCGCGAGCATTATCTGACCCCATTAACGCCTGCCGCCCCCTGTGGACATGCAGCGGAAAATTAGATTCAGGTTCACGTTGAGATAGTGTTGGACTGGTTTTGGGATATAAAGGGGACATATTATGCAAAATCAACTTTAATGAGCTTTTAACTTCTTTACATCATTAGTTTACTCAAAGTTGTATTTTCATTGATTCCTGCACATTTGAATAATCCTGTATTGTCCACAACTGAGCCTCAAATACTTAGAACATTTCTGTTTGTACATACCCCTTATCCCTGCCCACATTTCTGTACATAGTTGCAATTATTTGAAAATTTAAGACTCCGAGTGATACGTGTTGAGTTAAAAAATACTTTAGACATGTTTCAAAAATAAAACATGTAAGTTACATTGTCCTGCTTGTTACAATGAAACGTCTGTATGAAGAGGCGGGGCTTATCAGTTCTGTAGTTTTGAACAGGAAGTTAATGGACCCGTTTCTATCATAAGGCAGTTTTAGAATAATTTCGCTGTTTTACAATAAACAAAATGTAAAATGATGATCTACTTATGTTAAAGTTCAATATTAAGTAACTAAAAAAGGATAATATTCTCCTCTCCTTTAAGTTAAATTGCTTCTTATCTGTCTGATTTAAGGTCATGTTGACAGTCACTTTAAATAAGAGAAACAAATATTAGAGTAAGAGGAAAAATGAACAACAAAATGTGACAAAATCTGCTCAAATTGTGACAACATTCTTTATTCAAGCAATTTGAAATGATTTAAGATTATTGTTTTAGTCTTAGTTAGATAATGGACAGTAGTTTAAACATAAAATGTCACTGAAATGTTTCTTTAACCGTGCACATAATTTGACATAGGACAAAGCCAAAGTCAAACTTTAAAGTACAAGGACAAGCTCATCATTTACCTGTGCCTACTTTGGAAATACACCTGAAAAGGAATACAAAGACATGTTTTTTTTTTTTCTTTAAAAAAATAATTCAAAATAATATTGGAATTCTTAAATCTAATCTGCTATCATTTGATCTCATATTATTTGCAGACAACAAACTGTCTAGATCAGTGTTTAGGATACCATAATGGTTTAAACCAAATGTTGATCTAGAATAGTCCTGTTTAAGACTGGATTTAGACCTGGTTTGGTGCTCTGAAGGCCAAACTGTTTCTCAGATGGGACACTTGGAGTGAAAATTTTGAAACGCACTGCTCTAGATGAAGCGATAAGGCAGCTAATTTGCTTTTTTTTTGCTTTCATTTGATGTGTTTTTTTCTCCAAACTTCCAAACAACAAAACTAAATATAATTTTTTGCCTGTTTTTCTTTCTTTATATCGTCTTTCTTTCTATCGTGTCTTCCTACATTCGTCCTCTCATGCTCCAAATCTGCACGTTTGTATTATTCCTTTTTATTATGTCTTTTCCATTTTAACTATCGACTCATTTTTATTTCCCTCATCTTGTGTTTTACATTTCTTGTATATAATTTACCATATTTTTTGTTTGTTACAGAGATGACACATGCTCTAAAACCAACACCTCTCTTTTCTAATATGCCACTTCGGTCTGCTAACACTGACGCTGATTTCACCCTCCTTTTCCTTTACCTTCCATCTTGCCCCTTTCACAATTTCCTTTCCTTTTCCTTTCCGTTCCGTCTCCCTCTCCATCCCTGTCGTGTCTTTGCAGAACCACTCGGCGTCCATGACTGAGGTCACATGACTAAGGGGGCAGCACCGGGTCACGTTCGCGTCTCCACAGCACTTCCAGACCCAATGACACAAGACGCGGGACAACGTGGCTTCGATGGCTGAAACACTCACACACTACTGATAGCATCCGTTCAGCTCGCCCGGGGAACAAAAACTCGGATAGCTTTTCAAATGGTTTACCTTCCCGTTTTGTACAGCCACAGCCAAGAAAACAACTCAAGACTGCGTTCACTTAAAAGCACAGGTGGCTTGTCCCGAAGGGTTAAACCATTCGAAGCGTAATCCGTGTTGCCGGTTCCCTGTGTCGTAGTTAGAGGCCAGTGTTTTGTACATTTTGTATGAGCGAGTGCTGTAGCCTGACAATGGGTTGCACACGATTGTATTGGCTGGAAGGACAGTCCGTCGTGTGAAAGCTTTATAAAGTATTGAGAGGCTTGTTCTACCGTGAGTGGACAGTGTGATCCTGTGATGTGTTTGCACTGGAGATCATTAGTTCATTTAGTTTGTACATAGGAACAAAAAAAAAAAAGAAAGAAAAAAAAGAAACACTGACTGCAGCTTTGTAAAATAGAGAACTGTACAAGGAAGGGCATCTGGAGTACAAGCCAGTGCCACGCCAGTCATCTGCAGGAGAAAGAAAACAAGTGCTCAAGCAGGTTTTATTTACATTTGTTTGATTTGCATTTAGACACTGGTAAATAGTGCAAGAAGTCAAGACGTTGCCTGGCTGTCCTTGAGAAGTTCTCTCAGTTTGGCTGGACGTCCCTCCGGCCAGTACACACTGGTACCAGACATTTCACACAGCACACTTCAGTCAGCTGACTCACTAGGTTTGAACTCACTTCCTGTCAGGTGCTCACCACATTGTGTCTGAAGACGAGTAAATATATTGTTGTTGTTGTTGTGTGATGTTTGTCATTTGTACAGAAAAAAGAACAGAATCCTTTTTATTATCTCCTCTGTATATTACATGACCAAGGTCATATTTTGTAAAGATTTTTGTTAATCTGTATGACGATGACGTATGATCCATTTGGACCTGTCTGCCTGCTGTAAACTTGGATATGTTTTGGTATCAGTCTCTGTGTTTCTTCCCTTTGGAGGAAATGACAATGAAGAGTGGGACATCCTTGAAGATAAAGGATGGGGTCTATGAGCCCTGTGTACAGTAAAACATTGAATTGTTAGTACTTTCTTGTTATGTCTGATATCCCTCTCTGTATGTTTCCACTCTTCACTTTAAGTTCATATTTTGTACCCACTTCATGGAACCCTGGGAGAGGTTTTGGACACAGCTCGTCTTTACAGTTTCACTGTGATGATTGGGGCAGTGTCTGACAATGGGCTAGCACCACAAAGGATGGAATTCATTTACAATTGATTTTATTATGGTTCCTGTGGAAAATGTGTAAAGTTATATTGAAAACCCTTATGGTGGGACTAGCCTCATTAAAGCCCCTCCACACACCCTCCTTATCCCACCAGTGGATTGTGATGTTGTGACTCATTTGTTTTTGGGAGCTGCCCAGCATGACCAGAGTCACCATGTTTTATAGATATCATTATCATTGTGGTTATAAATGTCTTTTCTTTGACAACAAAACAAACAAGTGTTTCATTTGAAATGCTCTATATATTTTTTCTTGGTTTGTCCACAAAATAAATAGTCAGTAGCAAAATGTGCTCTCTGTGTGTTTATTCTCATTATTTTGAATGCAAAATACATTTTAAATTGATCATCTTATTTTACAGCAGTATAATGACAAGAAGGGCAGCGTGAATCAGCCAATTATCTTTGATTTCTGCTGTAAAGAGGCATATTATAGATGCAAAGTGGTGCGCACATCTGAAATAAGGGCCGATTCTACACTGCAGCTCCTTTTAATTAAAGTTGTTGAATTGTCGGAGGCCTCATCAGACTTCATCTCAGAATCTAATTTAGTTTTATGCAATAATAGTCTGACAATGGGTGCACTCCTTACACAGTGACACTTCCAAAACTTTATGCAACATAATGGGTTTCTCAGTTGGCAAACACCTAGGAATATGAACAAATGGTCCATTTATAATAATATAAAACCCATGTACTCTTACGTTATGCCTCAATGTTCTTAGTCGTCATTCAAGGTTGTCTTACAGTTGGTAGCAACTTTAACCATTTCATATATTTTCAATTTACTGAAGTCGAACAGTGTCAGAAAGCTTACTTTATAATGTATGCGGTTCTTCATCTTCAAATTTTCCCTTCTTTTTTGCCAATAAAGTCAGCACAGAAACACACAACCAACGCAATTTATTCTATGAGTGAGTCAGAGTAACTACTTTCCCCAATTAAAGCGAGACACTGCAGGTCAACAGAAATATCATAAATATCTTACATGTAAAAAATATCAATTTGAAACTTCTCCTGTAGTTTACTCACACAAACTGTTTAACATGTTTTTCATTATGTACTGTTTTCATATAGAAATAAGATTGCATATAACAAAATTGCATATATTTGGGACATTGAAAACTGAAAAATGGACAGAACCAGGTATAAAAAAAACCCAGGCACTCATGAGACTCATTTATTAGTTATGGCACCTCTCTATGGATCCATGAGCCCCGATGCATTTCAGCTTAAACTGAAACCAGCAGGCTTTGATACATCTACAGCCCCTTTACCAAAGAGCACCTCTTTTACCTTTTCACTACTCACTGCCTGGAGGTCCACGAAGCGTTCCTCGTTATCCTTTGTTCAGAACCAAGTATACATTTCTTGGTTCATTTTGTACACGTATACGTACATATGTACAAAATTAAAAACTTAATTACTTAAAACTTGAATAAATCAGGCTTAGAATTACATATCACCAAATCATTCTGTATGTTCAGTCAAAATCTTGGCTGAGTACAAGATTGTAAAGTTTGGTGTGTGTAAGCGAGAGAAAACAGCCTTTGAAGTTATAATGTCTTACGGAAATCTTTGGATGAAGTAGATTAAATATTGGAAATAATAAAACATTTTAGGGAGCAGATTGGACATACTGAGAGACCAAAACAACTGACCAAAAAAAAAAAAAAAAAAACAGTTTCGCTTGTTGCGTCTTGCCTATGTGCCTAAGTGCCTATGACAGGTTGGACTACACATTTGACTAAAATGTAGTTAAGATAAATATATTTCAATGTTTGCTAAAATGCTGTTCAAATTTTATCCCAATTAAGCAATTTTTCAGGTTTTTAATTTCACTTCCTGGTTGTGAATGATGACATCACACTAGGAAATTAGAAAGTACATTGGGCAAAACCTGATCTAATGTTAGAGATTTTTTTAATTTCACAAATAAAAATACACATGAACCCCTTTATTTCGTTTAATTAATGTTTAAAGGGTCAAAAAAGTAGTCTGTTTTACGAAAATTATGCATAACCTTGTCTCCCTAGTGTGATGTCATCAATTTGTTTACTTCCTGTAATTTTCAACGTATTTTTCCATTTTCTCTACAAACAGCTACTTGATTGATGTAAAACTATAATTTATATTTACAACAGGTATTAATACACCAAATAAAGTTAAAATTAGAAAATGTTAAAAACCTGTCATACGCACTTTAAATACTTGCCTTTAAAGTACTTTTAAAGATTTCACAGGCTGGTATCACAGTATCAAATGTGGAGAACAGCATGTAGCACATCCAGCAAATTATCAGCGCCAGGAATCGACCAATTCAATAATACAATCTAGATCGTCTTTGCATCAAAATCTACACTTCAATTCAGAACCGCAATCAAAAATGACTCACCCAAACGAACCGACTACAGAGCCATCATTAAACAAACCCGGTCTTTCCTTCTCTGCGCCTGCCTCTGCTCCTGCTCGGGTGGATGTGTCACGGCTAAACAAGTCCCCCTTGGGCACAAAGCACAGTGACAGCTCAGCCCTCCCAGTCCCTGCTGATACCACAGTCTTCTGCTCTGTCAGGTATTCATTTCAGCGCTGTCAGATCCAGCTTCCTCCTGCAGTAACTCACGCTTAACCGGCAGACCGAAGGAGGCTGTACTGACCGCGCCACGTGTTTGTGGAAAATGTCATTCCGGCTTACCAAATTGCTGTCCGCGAGCAATGGCAGAGAAGGATATAGCGCCACAGCGAAATGCCAGCGCAATGTAGAGTGTTGTTTGTGTTCATGGCCACGGGCTGTTTTTGAACCGTGATAGAGTATGTTTACATGAGAGGAAATGTGAAACTGAAGCTTTTGTTTTGTTTTTTTTGCAATTGAAAGCAGCAGGAATTTCGGTGACCTACTTTGGCCTCTCAGGGTCTAAGCCAGAGCTGCACGATTTTTGTGACCAGTGTGGTGACACGTTTAAAAAAACAGGAGAATTGAGAAATAGACGGAACCGTGAATCGACAAACAGATAGAAAATCAGGTGTTTCAGATCGTTTTTGTCACTTTTAGTTGTGTTTTTGTCACTTTTTGTCAAGTTTTTGTTGCTTTAAGTCACGTGTAGTTGTGTTTTTCTCGCTTTAGTTGTGTGTTTGTTGTGTTTTCTCCCTTTTAGTCACGTGTTTGCCGCTTTAAGTCAGTCAGTTAAGTCAGTCAGTTCTGTTTTTGTCACTTTTAGTTGTGTTTGGTCACTTTTCGTCACGTTTTTGTAGCTTTAAGTCACGTCTAGTTGTGTTTTTCTCGCTTTAGTTGTGTGTTTGTTGTGTTTTTGTCACTTTTAGTCACGTTTGCCGCTGTAAGTCACGTTTAGTATTATTTTTGTCACTTTGAGTTCTGTTTTTGTCACTTTTAGTTGTGTTTTGTCACTTTTAGTTGTGTTTTTGTCACTTTTCGTCACGTTTTTGTTGCTTAAGTTACGTGTAGTAGTGTTTTTCTTGCTTTAGTTGTGTTTTTGTCACTTTCAGTCACGTGTTTGCCGCTTTAAGTCACATTTAGTATAGTTTTTGTCACTTTTAGTTGTGTTTTGTAACTTTTAGTTGTGTTTTTGTCACTTTTCATCACGTTTTTGTTGCTTTAAGTCACGTGCAGTTGTGTTTTTCTCGCTTTAGTTGTGTTTGTTGTGTTTTTGTCACTTTTAGTCACGTGTAGTATTTTTGTCACTTTGAGTTCTGTTTTTGTCACTTTTGGTTGTGTTGTCATAACTTTTTGTCACGTGTTTGTCACATTGAGTAGTGCTTTTGTCGTCGCTCTTTTTGTAGCTTTAAGTCGTGTAGTTGTGTTTTTCTCGCTTTAGTTGTGTGTTTGTTGTGTTTTTGTTACTTTTAGTCACGTGTTTGCCGCTGTAAGTCTCGTTTAGTATCGTTTTTGTCACTTTGAGTTCTGTTTTTGTCACTTTTAGCTGTGTTTGGTCACTTAGTTGTTTTCATAACTTTTAGTCATGTGTTTGTCACATTGAGTAGTGCGTTTGTCGTCGCTCTTTTTGTAGCTTTAAGTCATGTGTAGTTGTGTTTTTCTCGCTTTAGTTGTGTTTTGTCACTTTTAGTTGTGTTTGGTCACTTTTAGTTGGTTTTTTGTCACTTTTCGTCACGTTTTTGTTGCTTTAAGTCACGTGTAGTTGTGTTTTTCTTGCTTTAGTTGTGTATTTGTTGTGTTTTTGTCACTTTTAGCCACGTTTTTGTTGCTTTAAGTCATGTGTTTGTGTTTTTCTCACTTCAGCTGTGTTTGTCGCTTTAAGTCACGTTTAGTTCTGTTTTTGTCACTTTTAGTTGAGTTTGATCACTTTTAGTTGTGTTTTTGTCACTTTTCATCACGTGTTTGTTGCTTTGAGTCACGTTGAGTAGCGTTTTTGTCGTTGCTATTAGTTGTGTTTTTGTCACTTTCAGTTGTGACTTTTAGCTTTTAGGTGTGTTTTGTCACTCTTACTCAGGAAAGGATGCGAAAAAGTAAAATATCAGAAGCGATGTTGGTGAATCCAAAAAGAGAACATGGGCTAACAAGAGAGGTAAATTTTAATAACATCCAAACAATTCAGGTGCAAGAACAGTGGCTTCACAAAAGGACTCCTCCAGTGTGCAATCGACTGTATGAGAATCACATATCAGAGTGTGTCGTGTTGATACCGTTCAATGCTTTGAATAAACAGTGAAAAACACCACAAAAGAGAATTCTGTTACATGAGCAGGAATATTACAGGAAACAAACAAACAAAAAAGATGTTCTTTTCCCAAGATAAGATTTAGTAATATTTGGTTACTGGGCGTAATATTTTATGAATGCAAGGTGCGCTTTGGTGTCATTAATTTGACAAAATAAATACAGGAGGAGACAAACCGATGGCAAAGAAAACAGGAACAGATTCAACGCTTCAATAAATTCTAATTGAATTGAATTGCTCTCACTATGGTATGGAAGCCCATTTCCGCCTGTAAATTAAAAATAAAACCCAGCAAGTCAAAATTTTGAGTTTAAAAGTCATAATTATTAGTTAAAAGTCCAAATTTTAAGTTTAAAAGTCATGATTTCGAGGTTAAAAGTCATAATTATTAGTTAACAGTGAAAGTTTTGAGTTTTGAAGTCATAATTATGAGTTTAAAGGCCATTATGATTAAACACAAAATTTTCTTTCTTTAAAACTTAAAATTTTGACTTTTACCCTCATGGCTTTTATTTTTTATTTACTGGCAGAAATGGGTTTCCATACTATGGTCTTATACGGCAAGAAAAAAGTACATGGAGTAGGTTCTATGTCATCTGTTTCCATTTAATGCTGATACAAAGAAACTAGAATCTACTTAAAATGTACAGTATGTTCAATTAACTTAATAAAACATTTTAAAATGGTAAAACAAGGCATGATTGTTTATTTTAAGTCAATGTTTCATCTTTGAGTGTAAAATAGTAGAAGCTAATTTGCAAAATGTGCTGGTTATTTCTTATTCATTTTGAAAAGTCAGCTAAGTCCGACTGTTCCTTGGAGCTATGTTCTCTGATTGTTCCTGCTGAAGTCTCCTCAAAGGTCACACATGACAATGCAGAACAAGAATGGTTCAGAATGCCCTCATGGCTGATCTGACATCAAGGATCAAGACGTAGCCTGGTGCGTTACAGCTGGGTCCCACCACGAGGACTTTGGCCTGAGGAGGGGGGCTCTGTGTGCACCTGCTGGTCACATCTCTCCCCACGGAACATCACTCAGCTGGGAGGAAATTGTGCAAGAAGTTGAGATGTAAGTTGATATCATTTTCTTTTACTTTTGATAAGACTTAAACTTATCTAAAAAAAGATTGAGCTACCAAATGTACCAATACCAAATGTATTTCTAGTTTCGTCCCCATACGGTATATTGTAAAAGCAGCTCTTAGTAACAAAATCAGACTGAAACACGCTGCCAAAACAATTCTGTCAATTACAATCCTTTCATAAAGACGTCATTTTCTAAATTTCGCACATTTCGCACACTGTCTTACTTGCAGAAAGTGAGATTTATTTAAAGGTGAGGCAACATTTTGGCAACTAGGGCTTCATCAGACAAAATCACGTCGCTTAAACTCTGTATTAGCCCCTTAAAGTTGTAAATTGTTCATAAACTTATCTCCGCAAAGTGAGGAATAACTTTGAATCACTGACTAAATGGTAAAATTTGAGTACAGTCCCTACAATGCACATTTCATCCATGTTTCCATTACATGATCACACTCAAAAGAAGAAAAGGTTGTCACTGAAGTATAAGCCCACTAACCAAACTTACATTACACCTTGGGAATGTAAATGCGTTTACTGAGAAGCATAAAGAATGAATAGATCCAACTCCTCTGGTTCATGATCTGTGATGGTTGAAAACTATAGATGATCTCTGACACACTGACTTGAATAATTCTTTCGGAGACCAGCAGTGTTATCTGTGGAGTGCAGGGCATTTCGACACAGTGATTCAAAGGTTGCATTGCCAAGAATCAAAAACCCACCGTGTTGCATAACTGAAACTTACACCTTGACATTTACCTCAGTGGCCCTCTAAACTGACCAACGTTCGGACCAGTGTTTAAGAAATTAGTTATCAAAGGTTGGAAATCCAAGGGCATCAAAAGCCAAATTAAACTTTTAATTTTTTTTCTTCGCTGTTAGAAGGCTGAAGCAAGACTCTGGGGACATAACCACATAATTGGTTGGGTTCAACTTAGGGTCATTTACATTAGACGCAGGTGAATTAGCCCATTAGGCTTAAACACCAGTGAGCCCTCATATCTATGGTTGCGCTTATCTTCGTTGCAAGCAAATCTGTACCTTCAAGGGAATGGAAGATTGGATGGAGGAAAGGAAAAGGTGGAGAAAGAAGGAAGGACGACCCGGGATGGGAAAACGAGTAGAAACTGGGAGGGGAAGGGGTTGCACAGCTATTCAGTGAAAGCATTGGTGAAACATCAGAACACATTTTGGTAAAGGTTCCGCGTTTGGTGCCGTCCATTCCGATTCGATTTGATCTCGATCCAGATTTAGGGAGTTGTCTTTCCGGGATTTCAAAGCGAGATCTCTTGCCCAACCCTATGACCTCAGTCCGAAGGAGGGTCCTGCCCCCTGTAGTGCTTCCAGATCCAGAGCATCAGCCATGGAACTTTTTAGGAAGGAGGTTTCCGAAAAGGGTCCGAAAGTCCAACCAGGTTTCACTGGACAACAATAGCCATCAAAACTCTGGTAGTGTGTTTGTGTGTTGATTAGTCTGCTGGTGGGACTGGGTGTACGAGGAAAACTGGTTGGCCTGTTGCGCGGCCGGCTGATTCGAGGGAGTCTGGTGCTCCGCTTGGTACTGTTCTAACTCCCTTTTCCTTCTCATGGCCGACTGTAGCTGCTGTTTTATCATGTGGATTTGACTCTCCAGTTCTGAAAGCTCTTGAACTAAGGGATTTCGACCCACGCTCCCAAGTCCTTGCCCGCACTCCCCCATTCCCCGACAGTGCACGGGGGTAATGCCGGGACACGTGCCCCCTTGTCCGGCTGTGAGGCGGCCCAGCAGGTCGGAGCGGCCGTTGGAGGTGGTCACTATGGGCAGGTGTTTCTCCAGTAAGGGGATGGAGTGTGGGTGAGGGGAGGAGGGCGGCAGAGTGGAGAGGTCCTGGGTCCGCTCCAGGTCGTTCTGCACCTCCGGAAGGACTCTACGTCTGTTGCAGTGGGAGGATTCTGTCGCGTTCCAGCATGCAGATTGGTTGTTTCCTTCATTACACCTGCAAAAAAACAAAAAAAAGGTTTTGAGTGATAAGGGTACTGTTTACCCGGGGGCTTTTTTTTTCTTCTCATTTTTCAAACGCTTTAGTCTATTTTTATTAGTATTATTATTATTTTTTGTAATAAAATACATTGTGGTTGAGTATAGTCCTTCAGAGACCAAACACATTTATGCATGACATCTGAAGGTCCATCACCCCCAAAATAGTCATTATAATTTGCAGTTGGTGTGTTTTCTTATTGTAATAATACCTTTTGAGATGATTAAAACAGTTCTGTATCATAATCTAAGCTGTTAGCTACACAAGTCTTTAAATCAGTGCTACGTGAATATAGAAACCATAGTGTATATTCTAAAAATTGTGAATGAAAAGAATAAATAACCTTAACAAACAAATTTGCTAGTGTAAATAAATCATATACAAAATTATGTATGGCTGCTTGAAAAGGTTTGTACCTGGGACCCAGATTTTGGTGGCTCCGCCCCTGCAACCTGATACCACTTTTAGTTTTTAAAATTAAGATTATTACCAATCTCATGCTAAAATAGAGTGATAAAAGTTGTACGTTACAAATGCGACTTAGGTAACGTAAAAACCTGCAGAACGAAAAACAAATTAAACAAAATTGTTTCTCTAGGCACCAAGATTGTGGGGAGACCTCAGAAACCCCTGAGCCAATTGTACAGAAAGGACACTGGATAAAGCTAAAATATATAGTGTCAGACCCTTCCCATCCTCTGAGCTTCTGCACTCTGGGCCCTAGAGTTCCAACGGCAACAAAGTCTGTTTTTAAAAAGTCCCTTGTGCTGTGGACATTCTAAATGCAGCGGGAGTTGGAACATGTGAGCCTCAGAAACGTACTGATGTTTCATAATGCACTTCTTTTTCTATGGCTACTGCTGTTTTCATTTTTGTTGTCCTGTGCTGTTTTTATGTGGTGGTGAGCCAAAGACGAATTTTTACTTCAGCAGACAATAAAATCTATTCTATCCTATTCATAAAAACAAAACAAAAAACTTTACTGAAATGTGCTCTTTGCGTTTGACCCATTCTTGAGGATCAGAATAGCTGAAAGATGATCCTGCAAGGCTTACATTGATGATTGAAAACATGCCCAGATGAACCCCACCCAAAATTATTCCCACAATAAGTGATCTTTGCCACTTCTGCACAGTCACTTCACAAGAAATTGGCAACATCCATTGTTGTGTTTTTTTTTTTCTGGGTGTCATATGCTCAGTTACAATTTTGAGTTAATTTAATAAAATTGGGAAACTCGTCCATTTTTAAGTTTAGTTTTCCAAATCAACAGAACTTGGATTGAATGCAGTTTGTGTCCCCCAAAAGTTTTAAAGTAGTTTTTAACCATTTTGAATTTTAGAAAAGCCAAATACAATATCCTGTGTGGGTCTGATATTGATCATTTGGAAACACTGGCACAGCAGGCACTAATTTCACAAACAACAGACCTCTCCAAATTTAACAAAGTTTTAACCAAGATTCAACAATGATCTGGGCTTTAAAAACCTGTAAAGTAAACAGTGTATAGATGAGCGTGACATGAGAGCTCAAGAAAAAGCATCTGCTCTATTTTCCACGTTGTAAGGATCCTTCAGGACACGGTGTACTTTTGACTACTAATGATCACCAGCAGCAAAGGTGACACAGGCAGGAGGTGTGTGGGTGTGAACATCAATGAAAACTGTCCAGAGACCACAACTGTATAAGTATGTATGCATGTAGTATTATGATAAGATAACATAAAACAAGATACAATTAGATTAGATTACATAAAATGAGATAAGATAAAATAACTTTCATTTGTCTAACAGTGGGGAAATTCCACTGTTGCAATGCACAAATCAAGAACAGCAGAAAAACAGAACTTGCAATAAGAAAACACAAGATAAACTTAAATCGTACATACGGTAGAACACAAAGTAACGGTAACAGAAACTCTTATGTGCAGTTAGTCTCTATGACTGTGGTTATGCATTGCAGTATATGGGCAGAATAAATAATAGTATTAATAATATTGCATACAGTAGGTGGTTATGGCTATGATTTTTACAGTGCTACATATGGACAAATAGATGGCAGGTAAAGTTTTGAAAAAGTATTTACAACAAGCAAAAAATAAGGCTACGTTCGCTCTGCAGGTCAAATCCAATCCAAACGTGACCCGGATCTGATTTTTAATGTTGTGTGAACAGTCCGAATCTGATTACTTCAAACGTGATCCAAATAACTTTCATATGTGGTACAAAATCTGATTCAAATCTGATCTTTTGCAAAGTGACTACATTCTGAACAAGAAAGTCACATTAATCTGACTTCTGCGCTGAAGTTAAAGCAGAACTCAGTAACTTCAGCGACAGAGCTCCCCCTGCAGCTCTCTTGTGAAAATACACTTTCCCCCTTCCTTTTTTTTGAAATAAGGAAGTACAATCACATACAGAAACAGTTCATGTCACCAAATATAAGGTGGATAATGTGAACTGCATTGGAATTGAGCATCAAGACTTGTAGTGTGAGCGTATGTGACTTGGGTGGCATTTGAAAAGAAATCTGATATGGGCTGTTCACACTATTATGAAAAAAATCAGATCCTGGTCACATTTGGACAAAAAAAAATAAATAAATGACTGACGATTAACTGTATTACTTGGCCTCATGCCGTTACCTGGTTGTATTTTAGGCAAACAAACCAACAACATCTCCATGGAGCAGATGGCGGTCCCGACAGAAAAGTTACATATGCCTTTGATTTTCAACCAGTGTGTCGGGGAACACTAGTGCGCCTTGAGGTGCTGCCAAAATGTCCCATTTGGATTCACACATGGTTTTAAAATAAAAACAACCATTTTGGAGTGACCTGAACATCTTTCTACACCAAAAACGAAAGCGAAACCGACAAATTTAAAGAACCAGACAGTGTCACAGACATTATTCCCCGCATTATTTACCTGATTTTTTTTCTAAAAGTTGTAAAAGGTGGTGTGCCGTGCTATGTTTTCAAGTAAATAAGCATGCCGCGACTCAAAAAAGGTTGGGAATCACTGGCATACGCAGCTTTAAATGTATATCGATGTTTCCATTTATAAAGTATAGACTATGTTAAACTGCAAATCGTTTCAATTCAGTTTTGTATACTGGACAATCATGATTCAAGGCACAACAGGAGTAGCGTCTGGTGTTGTCTAAAGCTCTAGAGAGCACAACTCATAAGCCTGCATCACAATATGGATTTCAATTATCACATTTGATCCAGCCAGATGACTGAAGCCTCACTTAAAGTTATTAATTCCATATTGTGGTAATCTGTAAACAACGCAGAATCCCTCAAAGTATAAACAACAGCGTATATATTTTATTTTGTGCCCAAAAAATATGTATCTCAAATGATCTGAAGGCACACCTCTCTTGCCCGGAGGCTTTTATCTTTCATTATCCGATCCTGATCTTTGCTCTTCCGTTCAGTACGCTCTTATTGCTTTTATTTATGAGTATATGATGCTTTCCACTTGAAGACACTTATCAAAGAGCTTTCTGGGTTTCATGGAAAATGCCACGCAAATTAACGCAGCGAGCCTCTATTACTTAAGGTCGAATAACTTTATTGGTATTCATTGGACTATGACTTTCATCTTTATATTCTTGTGCTTTCCACTAATAGGGTGTAGGTTTGTGCTTTTTTACAATTAAAGTAAAGAGAAAGTGAAAAGGGACAATAATAATCAATCAAATGCTGTACCAAACGTTCATATTACATTGCCTTTTTCCTCTCCACTTTTTAAGAATACTGTGTTCTTACGATCTGTGAAAGCCATTGTGAAGTGGACAATTTATAAGAAAGCGCTGGCAGAAGACAAAGCTATTTATAAAAAAACACTTTTGGGTCATTCTTTGGGCTCCACAGTTTCAGCGCACTCGCAGACGAACGTGAAAAAAGGTCCACAGCGATCCGAGTACATCAGGAAAGCACGTCGTTTGAACTTATTATCAGAATCGCTGCCGTAATGGGAGCACAGGGTCGTTATGGTGTGTTGTCGACATCGCATTATCTCAAAGACGTTAATGGTTTAATAGAAACTCATATGGCAATGTGGCTAAAATATGATCGCAATGTTTAACACTTAATGCTGCCTCTAAAGAAGACATATTATGCGGTTCCCTCTTGGTACTCGGCGTAAGACTCTAATAACGGATCTCGATAATACAACTGGGACCGTTAAAGTCCTGATGAAAACTGCAGAGCTGAAAATCCCCAACTCTTCATAGCGGCATGTCATTGTTGCAAACAGTGGTTTTTTCCATTAACATGTTTTTATCTTGAAAAATGGCAACGATATAAGAACCCGGGGTCTGTTTAGAGATGTGGGCAGAGACGGGGAGTAGGTGATACTGTAAATTTCTAAACATTAACCTTAAATGCAGAACAAAGTAGGATTACTCTGAGAAGCTAATGATGAGGGAGAGCAATTATGATGGTTTGAAGTTGAACGTCAA
This sequence comes from Rhinogobius similis, assembly GCA_019453435.1. Classification (NCBI taxonomy): domain Eukaryota; kingdom Metazoa; phylum Chordata; class Actinopteri; order Gobiiformes; family Gobiidae; genus Rhinogobius; species Rhinogobius similis. Next base: position 38,857,743 of record CM033619.1, read on the forward strand.
ATCTGCATGTCTGCTTGACGAATGGACTAAAGGAACCTGCTTCTTTTCCTGCTTCTGGCCCAAATGCAGAGTCCACACTTCACCTTGATTGATTTAATCTGCTTTAAATCTCTTTATGTTTCCAAGTGAATCGGCGTTACTAAAAATAGCAGTAATTAAAAATTAAAAAAAAACATATAACTCAAATGTTTTTATATAGTTCACGCCCATGTTATTTAACACAAATGCACGCAATCGCCATATTACTTTTCCTCCATTTATCATTATTATTTTTTTAATCCTCAGAGTCTAAGGACATATGCTTCTTTCCTGCAAACCCTGGTTAATCTGCTTGTCTTTTATTGACCAATGACTGTTTCATCTTTTGATTGGAAAACTTCCCGTTGGTTCAGGCGAGACACTGCAGGAAAAACTAGGCTTTCATCTGGGAACAACAAACTTGTCCAATCTGCTCCTACATAAGTTTTATTCTTTCATTTAATCCACATCATCCATAGATTTGTCTGGGACGTTGTCACTTCAAAGGCTGTTTTTCTTAGAATGCATCTTTCTCCCACAGAGAAATGAAGATCAGCCTTTAAAGTAGCTCCTACACACACCAAACGATTATTCATTGACTTATTAAAGGTTTAAATTTTAAAAAATGAGGCGAAATTTGAAATTTTCAGTCAGAGCTCAAATTCCTAAAATGTATAGATAAAATATGTTCAAACTAAAATATTTTTCAGATATAAATGTCCCAAATATTTGCATTTCTGACTCTTTTTACACTTGCAAATGCAAACACATTTTATACTTACATTTATGTCAGTAAACTACAGGAGATGTATCAAACTGATATCTTCAAATTTAAGATTTCTCCCTGTTGTATCTCGCCTTAAATCAACAATTTCGCAAAACCCTGTGAGGCGACTGCTGTTTTTGGCTCCTACAAACATTAATTGAACCAAATTGAATCACCCCGACCTATCTTTAAGCCATACCATACCGTCTTCACCGAGCATTAGCAGGACCCAGACACTCCCAGAGCCTCAGACAGGGCAGTCCGTCTGAGATGCACCGATTACCCATTAGTCAATTAGAGGCCACATCTGTAAAACCCCCTAAACTCTCTCTGATGACCAATTAAGATGGACCGATTCGGTATCAAACTCCGCGCAGAGGTCGAGAAGGTCCCTCGCGCCGATCGATGATTAGCTGAAGTTTCCGTCGTCTATCTTACACAAGCGAAAACACCGAAAACATTAAGTAAGACAAACAACATCATGAGGAGTGGGTGTGAAGTTAGAAACGCCTGATTTATGGACGGGTATTTGGCGAGGCAACGTGTAAATAGGAGTAAGTGAATCAGCAAGTGCAAAATGTTGTTTGGATACAATCAATCAAGGTTATTTCTCCGAGCTTTAAAATTATTACAGCATTATTTATAGAAGTGGTGCAGTGGAAACACCAACACAACAGCCGTAATTAATCTATGCAAGCGAGTGTTTATGATTAGTCATATAGGCACGGAGGGTTTGGAACCAACGGCTTTATTTACTCCGGCTACAACTGTGAGTAATTAGCATAGTTTGGTTTTGTTTATTAAATTAGTTTACAAAAAAGCTGTGATGCTGTTGTAAATCTGGATCGAATGTGGGCTGAAAGAGGTGCCGCTCATCCGAAGTAACAGATAGAAGATAAAAAAGACTGGCGGTGGTAACGGCCTCAAACAGAAACCATCAGGTGGTTGTCTTGTTTAAACTAGAGCCAAGAAATGATTGTTTCTGAAAGTACAGATTGCTGCACTTTCCTGAAGGGAAAAAAGGTAAAACTTTATAATAACGACACTTATTTCTGCCTTAATAAAGAATAAATGAACATAGACTCAATTCATAATCAACATATAGTTTATTAAGAATGATTCAGGCTTACTAATCTAACTCTAATTCCTAACTCTAAAATTAATTAAGTATTTACCTATGAATTAAGTCTCAAGTATAAAGGAAAACTGAGGTGTAGTTAATACAAACATGGAACCAAAAAACACAACACAACACAAAGACTGGCATTTTTAACCAGAGATGTGTTTTGTTTTGTTATTTGTCTCTAAATGTAGATGAAACAGGGTGGAACTTGATGAAACTTATAGCACAAATCTTTCAAACATCATTCTGCAGATATGCTATGATGCCTCAGCAGTAAATTAAAAATGTTCTAAAGTCGCTGTGTGAAAGTTGATGATATCTGCGAGAGGGAACATGCCTGTGTCGTCCCTCAGTCGTTAAACTTAACTGATAACACTTACTCTTTAGCAATTTACTGCAAACAACACGCTTGTATTAGTGACTTGTGTATTTCGTCTAATAAGACAGAGCTATGAGCTCATTTAGCTGACATGTTTCGGCGAGAGGACTTCCGCCTGACGAAAGCAGACAACTGTCTTATTAGAAGACATTCACAAGTTAATAATTAAAATAAGACAGGATACATTTTCCAAACATAGCTTGTGTTAGCTTCAGTCTAGTGATCTCCTCCCCTCATACACTTACAGTACAGAAGACAGTGGCTCACCAGTTCTCTGTCAGAGGAACTGAAGAAGCAACTTGAATGAGTGGCAAAATGTCTTCACATTTAAAGTTAAATATAGTTTTGCTATGTGAGGGGATTTTTTTCATTTACTTCATTTTACTTGGATATTTATCTGCTGTTATAAACACTATTGTATAATGTTTAAACTTCATGTTTTGAGTTCAAAGTGGCTTTAATGCTGTGAGGATTCACAGAGAGGCCAGGTTATAAAAAGGTAAGAATGGCTGTAGAATTTTTTGTCCCCAAGGAGAAATTATTTTTCACAAACACAGAACTTTGCACAAACAGACAAAAACAACAAGAGATACACTGTATTGCAAACTGGATTAGACTCTGGAATTAATTTCGAACTTGGACTCGTACGATAAAGACTTGAACTTGCTTTGGGAGACTCAAGGGCTTGACTCGCACTCAGACTTGTCCTCAGTGACTTGGAATTGACCGTGACTTGGATTAGAAAAACTATGACCCGACAACCCTGACATGCATAATCCTCACTGCTAACTCTTTGCGTGTGTGAAACTGTAGAATTGTCCCACGTCCTCATGCAAAAGTGGCTAAATGACAGAATATAATTACAGCTAATTCATCCTCATTACCCGCGGCACTCATCACACGGCCAGTGATTGTATGTGTTTAATCCCCCTCCTCAGAGTTCACCTGAGTGTCCCCTCAATAGCAGCACAGCTATAACCACCACTGTGTGGACGCTGATATGGAAGAGAGCCGTGAGCCTTTCTGTTCAAATGTTCCAGGTCCCTCAGATCTAACCTCACTCTAAATGCATTCAATAGCAGCAATGATTTCAGCACTTTGACGGAGCCGCGGTGCCCATTTCAGATGGATCAGATTACAGAGCTCTCCCAAAGCCACGGCGCTGCACCACACTGACCAGATGGAGAGCCAGGATAGGAGTCAAATAACATCAAAAACAGCCCGGATTTTTGTCAAGATGTGAGAAATATTATGATGAAATATTGTGAAAAAACTAAAAATGGTTACAAGGCGATGTATGCAGCAAACGTGTGGGAAGATGATTGTTAGAAATACCAAGGTCCATGGTATTTTCTCTTTTTGCTTTGCTTTTAATCTACCCTTTAATGACACTTTGGCAATCTGAAGTAGCATTTGGCAACCGCAGTACAGTGCTTGGTCAGGAGTACCTAGATTACAGAATTTTGCGTTTATGTGTAAACTGCATATTTTTGGATCAAGTTGGCAACCAGTATTGTATAAGTGTGGGTAACGCATATGGAATCACACAAGAAACGTCAATACTTTTATTTGTTCATTGTTAAAACAAAGTATGTTGCTTTTTGAAAATCAACCTTCAAAACAACCTAGTTTGTCTTAAAATGAACAGAAAACTATATAAAATAGAAGACATGATGGATTTTATTGAAAGAAAGTCAAGGTTTTACTGTGTAACTTGTATATATTATATTATATTCACTACTGCTACACGGTTGACGTACAATATGAGATTGTCATCATCAAATTCATTGTATAGTTGTATCCCCAAGCCAAAACCACTGACTTGCATGGCATAAAGTTGAACTGTGTAACTTTTCTGATGGACGGTCCATTGCCTGCTTATTTTTTGTCACTTGCTTTGCCTGGAATGTTCCACTGTATGCCATTAAATGCAGAAAATAAGGCCTGGTGCATTGCTGACTTGTACGTTAAGCATTTTACACAAATCCTTGTACTTTTTATGTTTTAGTGCCGAGACTTCTCCCTCGTTTTCCATTTGCATGAACGGGGTTCAAACCGGAAGTGCGTTTACTACAGGAGTACGGCTCTGTGGTAAAAAAAAGAGGCAAAAGTAGGCAGGGCGGAACAAGGTGAATACTGTGGCATTCCAAGTAATGCAATAATATCTCCATGGAGAGCATCTGGTGGACTCTTGACAAGAAAAGTTGAATAGTGTGCAAACAAATGTTGAAATTCTAACCCTACTGCTTTAAAGAAAAAAATAAAATAAAAAATTGGTGCTTTCTACCACCACCATTTTTATTTCCTCATCAAAAACACGCCTGAAGTGGTTTTTAAATGTATTCATGCATATTTGAGTGAGTAATCTTAGCTCTTTTCTTTCCTTAAATAAAAAAGTATTAAATGATCTTGGCTCTTTCCTGCGCGCTATGGATTTGCGTAAACTACGTAACCAGGAAGTCAGTGCAGTGCTCCGACACGGCCCCTCCCGTCAGGTGTTCCGTGAGGGGAGGGGGAGCAGAACGGCGCAGCAGAAAGCGGCTACAGCTACAACACGGACTTGTTTATGCTACTTTTCTTTTAGGCTTTTTATTGACAAATGTGAGGTATGCGGTGTTGTTGAAACAGTTCAGCACGTGCTAATGGAGTGCAGGAAATTTACAGCACAGAGACACATACTCAAAAACAAACTGTATAATATGGATAGGGGCTGGAGTTTACAAAGTATATTGGGAAAAGGGGATCGCAAGCACAGCAAGGCACTAATGGGGTTCTTAAAGGACACAGGATTATATTATAAGATATAGATAATAGTTGGTATGTCATCTAGTTAGGGCACAGTTTTTTTGTTTGTTTTTTTTTCCTTCCCCCCTCAATAAATACCATTAGAGCGTAAACTGAAGACTATCACCCTGAGATACAGACCACGGTACAGTAGGTGGCGGCATGTACCTAACGCGATGGTTGCGACCCGTCAATCAAACAAAAGAAGAAGAAGAAGAAGGCTTTTTATTGAAAATGTGCCCAGACAGAAAGCGCATTTGAATGGACAGACGACGCGCTTCTTTTCACACTTTCCAAGAACGAGGCGATCGGAGAAAAGTGGTTTGTTTCTGTGACAAGCTAACATCGGAGAAAGTGTGCTTTGCTTGTTTACACCATTTTACCGAGGGCTATAGCATCTTCAACAAAAGCATGTTGGATAATGGACTACCTAAACACGGACTCTGAAGAAGGTTTTCCTCTCAACAATAAAGAAAAGTCTGGTGAGTAAATTGCAACTTGTTTTGGAAAACAAATTTATCTGTGACACGCCAGACACGTGACCTGTACGCCGCTGGCAGCCATCTTGCTTCTGGTCGCTAATGTAAACAAATCTAAAGAAAATCTGCATAAATTGCTCAAATATCAGAACAGTCCTAGTCTTTACTCTCAGCTGTGCTTCTGACAATTACACAACAACAAATAACATCGTACAAAAGTATATCAGCATTTTAAAACGCAAATGTGGCTTTGTTGTAGGGAGTAATGTACAAAATGCTAACATGATTAGCATTGGTCTAAAAGCATACAGGTCAAACATAATGGGCTTGAAGAGATCGTGTAACAACGGAAGTATGGCTTGTAAGTGTCTGAAACTTTCCCTGTTTGTGGTAATAGTGCAGCACAAAGTATTAATTAAGTTTTTGACTGATTTTGAACTTTTTGTGGTTTCTTTGATGGAGGTATTTGCCAGTCTGTGTAAAGTAACTGAAAAGCCCTTCAAAAGCTCTGAAAAGATTTGCGCTGAGTACACGGTGAGACGTTAGTTTGCAAAAAGCAACACCTTTGAGTGACCATTTGTGATTTGTCGCTCTCTGTAGAAACAATATGCCTCCGACCAGCCACAATTTAATTCTAGTCTTGATATGTGATGTATGTTGGCATGAATCGATTTAGTTTAAAATGCGCTCATCTGAGTTTATTACACTTATTATTGCCTCATAAATTTGCATGTGCTTGTGTTGAGCTGACCCTGTGGACCGGTAGGAGCGTAGCGTTGGGAGCAAGATTCTGAGCGTCAAAATCGAAGTTGAACATTTGAATATGTTGTTTTCGGCAAATATAGCATTTGCAAACCAACAAAAGATGGTGATCTATAGATGCTATGTGTTACAACAATGAATTCCCCATAGAAGTGTAACGCCACCTCTTGAATAATCGTTTCTCTTTGACTCTCTTGGTCTCACCCAGAGTTCCCCCATTACATTTTTCCAATCTGGAGCTATGGACTCCAGATTGCGTTGGAGAGGAAAGTCCGAGGCACTTTAGGGTCCGAAAAATCCGCTGCACATTGGCACAATTCTTATTCTTACTTCAATACAGTTCTTGAGGTGATTGAGTTGGGAAATTTTATCAAACTTTTTACAACGAGAGGAAATCTGTGGAAAGATCCTTGTCCATGACCTAACTAACATTACTGTATTACATAAAGAAAACAAGTCTGATGATCTCTGGCCATTCAAAAAGCTCACCACTTCTGCATTTAACGTCAAATAGCTCATATTACAGCCCACACCACATCTGCACCACTCACATCCCACACTGACCAGATGTGTGCCCTCGATTAAAAGCCCAAAATGTCACTATGTCTGCATGATTTTGTGTTTTGTGAAAGTGTCTGACGCTAATCTGGACAAAGTACCGTACATGAAGCATATATGAGGGTCTAGCCGGCCAAAAATAAGGCTCTCTGATTGACTTTCCGGCCTCTCACTGAGCCAAACAATGCACAGATGACGTTGGGAGAGATAAGCCCATCCATTTGCCTTCACCGATAATAGGCTTCGCGCACACTGACCGTTCTATTTAGTTTCTGATTAGCTACGAGTGCCTTAACGGACACTTGGAGTTAATTGGTGTCACTTACCGTCCGCCAAGTTATCAGCTGCATGTGCAAAAATGACAACTTCCCTTTCAAATGGTTTTGTCGGCTTGGGCGATGGAACTCTTTATGACAAAAATTGTGATTTGTGTGAACTTCTGTGACAAATGTACAGCAGCACTCTTGATGGAATACAAACTTCAAATGTTATTGTTATTAAAAGGATGAGTCAGTTATAGTCTACATAGTGGCAAATAAAATATGTGAATAGTTTATCAGGCAACTCATACCAAGAAATAACTCCCAATGTGATTTTTCGAATTTATACAAAATGAGCTACCTATGGGGATAATAATTCCTTCCTGATTTGAAGGATTTTGCGCGGACCTTTTCACATTCACAAGATGTAATTTTGATGAAATGTTCGCTATGGTGATGAAGGACTGTTGCAATTGCCTAAAAACATAAATATACAATTCAAATTTAAGTCCACGCAGCACATAAAAATGCTTACTGACATGAGATGGTCCGTACAAACGAATCATACTGTAATTTTTCCAAGGTATATTCCATAATTAATTATCAACCTTGGTGGACAATAAACTGGAGAAAGATAAATATTTTGGCCAAATTTAGAGCAAGATTTATTTGAATTATTTTAAGAATATTTATGATTATTGACATCACAAACAAAAATAATTCTTCATAAGTTTGAGGTACACTTAGTCCCCATGAGAAATTTGTCCTTTGCACCCGTCCGCTGGGGCACCTCCTCAGGAGCAGATGGGCATCACAGCACAGCACCGTGAAATCCATCTGCAGATCTTTCTGCTAGGCTTGGTCAGGGCTACTGCAGCTGGAGGATTTTGCCCGTGATGCATGTTTTAAATTGATGGGGGAAACTGAAACACCCGGAGGAAACACAAGGAAAAACACAGATAGGCCCAGGCGAGAGCGCTAGGCGCTCTGCCCCTGTGCTGGATTAAATAGTAATGTTTTCTGGTGTTTCTCATGTGTGGCTGAGTGTCAAGTCGCCAAAACAGCCCTGTTTTTTCATAGTTTGGAGATTAAAGCTAACTCCCGCGTTGAAAATCCATCCAAGACAACATATAGAGCGGCACCAGCCTTTAGAATGCAGGCGTTCTCTTTACTTGCACATCTTATCTATAATCAAGATTATTTTTATTAACCAACCTCAAAAACAAACAAATCAACATCCATATGTGCATTTTAGGTTGATAAGGCAAACCAGAACACCCAGGCTCACAGAGTTATGCAAACACCATGTTACCTCTTACCACTGTGCCACCAAATGACAATATAATAACTTTCTATAAATATGCTGAATTCAACATTTGAGATTTCCGTCATCAAGAGAATTAGCCTTGGACTTGAATTTATAACCATATCTCTGTTACACAACTCTTATCTGGCATGTGATATTATTTATGCACTGACCACAATACATTATGGACATTCTTGACTGATTTCAAGTTCTTCTTGTTCTCATAAATATTGGAAGCGCTCACCAGTTCTCGTCACTGTTTGGACAGCTGTTTCCTGATCATACATATTAATACACTGAGAAACTGTTGGGTAAGCATTCCATTATACAACTTCTTAAAGGTTAATAAGGCTAAATCCCATGTGGAACTGAATACTCTAATATGTCATAAATAATTTAATCTGTTCAGTTAAAGCTGCGCTGAGAATGATTTTTCTCTCACATGATTTTTAGCTGATGTGGGATTCTTAAGTGTAGAACGTACCTTTTCTCTGGTTTGGTAACAGTTGGTAGTTTGTCGTCCGTGAAGACTGAGTTCAGCGCTCGATGTAACCTCTGCAAAAAATAACAAATGACTATGTAAACAGTATTCTAAAACAGTAAACTTATTTAGTTGAAGTTGTTGTAACTGATTTTTACGGTCTGAAAAAAACAAAACATAAAAAAAAACAGAACTACTTAATTTTAAAAAGTTTGCAGTAGTCCAAATTAATTCCCCCACGTCGATTATGCAGTCCCAAAATATTCAATGTATTAAAGTATGAAACTAACATGCTAACAGCGCTACTAGGGAGGGGGCAAAGGGGTCAACCGTCCTTGGCCCAGGATCTTAAAGCCCCAGTATTGCACCTTTTTCCTATTCATTTGTTGTAGAAGGGCCCACGTGAGATGTTTTGCCCTGGGTCCCCAAATTTCTGCTGACGGCCCTGCGTGCGTTTATTAATTAACATGCACTGTCCCAATCCAGGGAACAGATAATGACAATGAAATACCAATAATGTCTGCATTCAAGCTGATTCAACAGTAGTCAATCTCGCACAATTCTATAAGTTAGAAATAGAGGTGGGAGTGCATCAATGGGTCCATCCAGTAAAAATCAGGTGCTTCTCAAGGACAAAAAAGGAATACACTCGAAAGCATAGGATCGAGACTCTCAAGTAAACTGAATGTGCAATTTCAAATCCAGGGGCTCAGAAAAGCAGTCCAAGGCACTCTGATACAAATATAAAAGTCCTTTATTTGGCGTTTTGACCTTCACAGCTCGATCATATGCTTTCGAATTTATTACAGTTCTATAGGTTACTTGTTGCTTTTCAACTAAATGTGCACTGTGTAACTATTTTGATTAGGGGTCTGCTACCTGCTTGTCTTCATGGAGATGTATGTTTAAGTTTTGAGCACAAAGGAGTTAAATTAAATGTCTAATTAGCAAAAAATTTCAAGCACCACTATTAAAAAAGTGACATAGTGCTGGGCAAATTGATTGAAAGATCGAGAGATTGAGATTCAGTTGCGTCCAATCATCAATGGCATGGCTAAAGTTTTTGAATCAAGTGGTATTTTTTTGTTAAATTGCGCAGATTAAAAGTCTGTATAGTTTAATGAAACCGTTACTATATACCATTCATAGTTAGTTTTTTGTAAAGACTAAATAGAATTGAATTGAAAATTGAGATCGATAAATGCAAGGAAAATGTTGTGATTATTTCTTTTTCCATATTGCCCAGCCCTACTTTGAAGTACTTTGGTATGGCTTCAGGCACATTGTAGCACCAGGCAAACATGATAAACCAGCTGCAGAATCACTCAACCGATCGAATTAAAAATGAAAAAAATAATAAAAATCTACAGCGTATTCAACCTTTACGGCTTGCAGCTTGCTATAAACACAAAATAGTCCACAACATGCTGCGCTGAGTACACAACCAACACACAATCTGCCAACATAATGTGAAAAAGGTGAAATAAACGCTGCACCAGGCTGTAAGTATTCCCCAGTGCGTGTGTGAGCGCCTGTGTGTAGTCCCTGTACCTGACTGGTGTGGAGCCAGTACTTGAAGCGTGGCTCTTTGACTCGGGGGATGACCAGCTTGTAGACAATGTGTTCCGCTACGGTGGTGATGAGAGATAAGGCCACGCCCACACAGAGCATCACGAACAGGCCCGAGAAGTGCTTTATCCCCATCTGCAGCGTCTGGACACACACCAAATACAACAAATATAACACTGAACAACATTTTATGATACACACTTTGAGGATCGAAAGGAATAGTGGCACAGACAACGGTATTTTTTTTTATACAGCAGTTATTAATGTAAAGCTTCTTGAACATGTATGTGTTCAAGAAGAAAGAGGCAAGACGTTGTGTTAAAGCTCTAGTTTGAATGCAGCAATTTAAACCACAGTACAATAACATATTATTAACATTATTTTTAAAAGGGCACTGTTTCCAACTATTAGAAAATAACTTTAAATCAGTCTGGCATTTGTAAAAGTACAATACACATTAATGGCTGAGGTCATGCTTTCTTCCCTTTTTAATGACTGAGCGCCAAGGCCTGTATTAACAACACTGATGGTGACTTAGACACAAACACATATCTACATGTGACATAAAACCATGAAAGTCAATTTTATTGTATTTGTTCATGTCATAGTGTTCTGGCAGAATTCATTTTACTGCAATTGTGAAAACAGTGGAGCGCTGCAGCTCTTTTATAAACAAAATGTCCTTAAAGTATTAGGACACATGGTTTCCAATATGACATGACACGATACAACAAAGCTGTGTGACTGTATATTACCCAACAATATATTGTCCCTAAAAGTTACTAAAGGGATTTTGGAAATTCTTTAATATTTGTGTAAACCTATCTTACTAATAATTGGCGTAAAAACTTAAATTTCACCTAATTTTTCAATCAGTCTTAGAATTTAATATCAACAAATCCTTCTGTGTGGTCTGGCAAAATCTTAAGTGCAAGATTGCAAAGTTTGGTGTGTGTAGGTGCTACTTTAAGGGCGGTTCTATGTTCTCTAGGGGAGAAAGATGCATTTTGACAAATTTGACTGACCAAACTGACTAAAAAATTAAAGCATTTGCCTGTAATGTCTCCCCTCACAGCAAAAATCATTAGTGACTCACTTGTTGGACATGTACTTGTGTAAGTCAAACAATAAATTGTGTTATTTACAAAAGTAAAAGAAAAAAGTGCATTATAACTTTTCTGGTGGAGGGTCAGCAGAGTGATGCGGTCGGCTTAACTTGAATTACACAAGAAACAAAACACTGCAATGGAGAAGCTGAAAGAATCCAGAAGTCACTGAACCTTTTGGACTTGGAGATACACAAATAATCTCAACATAACAAAAAACAATAACGAACTTTACACACTCTGACTGCCACGTGCCGGACTCCATGGAGATGTTATTGCTTTGCCTGAGTCCACAATATGTAAATAAACTAAGGCAAGGCAAAGCAAGTTTATTTGTAGAGCACAATTCGTACACAGGGCAATTCAAAGTGCTTTACATAACAGGAAAAATTGCATTAAAATCACAAAATACAAAAAGACACACAGAATCATTTTAAAATAAAGCGCTTTAAAAGAGAAGAGTGCAGATAGATCTTTCAGTCGTTTGCACATCTGAACAAAACTGTTTTTAGCCTGGATTTAAACATTGTCAGAGTGGAGGCCTGTCTCACATCTTCAGGGAGACTGTTCCAGATTTTAGCGGCAAAAAACTGAAATGCTGATTCCCCATGTTTAGTCCTGACTCTGGCACCTGCAGGAGGCCGGTCCTCAGATTGCGAGATGGTTCATATGGCACTAACATGTCAGAGATGTACTTTGGTGCTTTGGAGAGACTTGAACACAAGCAGAGCTGCTTTAAAGTCTATTCACTGAGTCTGAAGCCAGTGCAGAGACCTGAGCACAGGACTGTGATCGTACTTCCTGGTTCTTGTCAGGACTCGAGCAGCAGCGTTCTGGATGTACTGCAGCTGTTTTACAGATCGTTTGGAGAGGCCAGTGAACAGGCATTACAGTAGTCTAACCTACTGGAGACAAATGCATGGATAAGTCTCTCCAAGTCTGGTTTAGACACTATACCTTTAATTTTGGCAATGTTTTTAAGGTGGTAAAAGGCTATTGATGTTATTGATTTGATGTGGCAGTTAAAGTTCAAGTCTGAGTCCATTATTACCCCCAGATTTCTAACTTGATTTGTAGGTTTAAGAGCGAGAGACTGGAGGTGACTGCTGACACTTTCTCTCTGTTTCTGTGACCCAAAGACGATGATTTCAGTCTTGTCTGAGTTTAGCTGGAGAAAGTTGTTTTGCATCCACACTGTGATCTGTTGGATGCAGTGACAGAGTAAATCCAGTAACCCACATTCACGGAGATAACCAGATCCACGAAAAGGAAGCATGCTCAGAGTCATGTTCATGTTCATGAAAAGATGCTGGATTTCAAAGTTCAGTAAACATACCGTGGAACATTTTCAAAGCATTAACATCTCCAGGAGACGTGCAGTTGGCGGATAATCATGACAAATACTTGTACCACAATAAGTTCCACACCATCAATGCTGTGTTTTTCCACATTAACTACTTTACATTAACTCATTCCACTTCTTACCAAACTGCACCTCATTGTTAAACTAAAAATTCTAATGATTGCCCCTCAACTCTGGCCTGATTCTCACTGAAGCAACAGTTTGATGTATTCGGTGCAGTCACAAATTGTTTCTCTCACAATATTTACTGACCTCCTGGGAGTCGTTGGCCGCTATTGTTTTCCAAATTCCATTTTAAAAACAGCTTGCATGGTCAAAACGCTGCACTGACAATGCAATGCATCTCTATTACGGCTCTGCTTTGTAACACAAGACTATTATTTTTCGGCTTATCCCATTTAACGTACAACAAGTAAATGCCACTGTGTATCAGATGGTCCTTAAAGGTCCATTCTATCTTACTTGAAAGGTGTACTGTGACTGTTCTGGTGAGGGTTCCATTTATTGCTTGTCTCCATGGAGGTATTATTGTTTTGCCTGTTAGCTTCCACAATATGATCTTAAACTATGTACCATTTACTAGTTTTCAGGAGTTTTTGCTGGGAAAATACTAGAAAAACATGCATTTGTTCCGACCTGTAACCTGGCCAGGCGGTTTATTTTCAAGAAGGAATTGAAATAGTTTTTCATCAAAGTTAATGTCGTGAATGAACTTGTTTTAACAAAAAGATTCCCTCTGACTGAAAAGTACCTGCCCTTGAACAGGAGCTAATAAAGTGCCCAAAGCGTTGTCCCAGTCCCTAGTTCCTACAGTGAATGTGCATCAAATAAGAGACTGGAACTAAAAAGTCATACTGTGGAACCTAGTCTTAGATAAACTTCATTGTTCTGGAGGCAAAATGTTTGGACACAGTAGATCACATAATACGATAAAAGAAAAACAAAGTGATAATTAAATTCCAAATAATTAATGTTATTGCATTGCCTGGAATGTTAACTTATTTGGAATTTCATCAACAGCAGGTGGTGGACCTTTTACCACAAAAGTAAAGTTAGTTGGACTACAACTATCTTGCACTTGTCGTCTGCATGGAATTACTCCGTGCTCACTGATCGTGTGAAGGGATCATTTCTCATATCTTCATTTGTGCATTCATCTAGTCTACTGTGGCTTCATATTAGAGTGGGATCACCAGGCAATAATGAGTCTGCATAATTTACCACCACAATCACGATCATTTGTTGCTTTGTTTTTATAGCCGCATTCATGTATGATGCTCTGATGTAGAATCTGACTGTATGAATAACCCTTTATTTAACTTATTTTCAATGATCCTGTTGACAATATTCAGTCACAATTATGCCAATCTTTCGAAAATGTGTTAAATTACGCGTAATATGGTCTTGGTTGAGGTTCAAGTGTCGCAAAACGAGTATAAACTGTAAAATTAACCATAAAAGTGCAGAAATATCATATAGAGTCTGCTTTAAAAGATTGTCAGTCAGCTGAATACAGTCTTTTGAAAGCAACCAGGACTAAACCAACAACAAGAGATTAAATGTTTTCTATATTTTTGGAAGCTAGATTGAGGGCCGGATCATATCTCTTGGAGGACCTGATTTTGCCTTGAGTTGAAAAGCTTTAAATACTCTATATTCTAATTATGCTAATTCTTCAAAACAAAACGTTTCCCAAGTTAGACTAAATAATTTGAAGGGGCACTAGTCGCGTTGAGAAAACTTTGCATTTGATGAGGATTGGCTTAAGTCTGAGTGACCTTTTTTGCGCGTCATTCCTCATTTCTGTGTTGCCTGGTTTCCCTTGTAACTCTGTCAGCCCAGTTTAGAAAGTAGTCGCATGGAAACCGAAAAGTCCCCTCACATCAGCTACACAAGGTGCTACAATGTCTTTTTAATCCGAAACTAGCGCATTCATGACTTATTTTATTTTCTACATGGGAAATATGTGGAATTGTCAGGTAGAACAGTTAGCAATATTAACATGTTTCCCCCAATGTATTATTTACGTCTGTGGAAGCAAGCAGGCTAGCTTTTTCCAATCCAGAGAGGACAAGCAAACCAAACCACTCTGCCCCCGGCAAATCTGATACTTTAGTGTGATGATAATGCGTTACTATGTATTCGAAAGGACGCTTTTGAAATATGAAAAAATGTAATATGAAAGGCTTTAATTAATAACATCTGCAGAACTGAACCAGGACTAAACCAGGACTGAACCAGGACTGAACCAGGACTAAACCAGGACTGAACCAGGACTGAACCAGGACTGAACCAGGACTAAACCAGGACTGAACCAGGACTGAACCAGGACTAAACCAGGACTGAACCAGGACTGAACCAGGACTAAACCAGGACTGAACCAGGACTGAACTAGGACTAAACCAGGACTGAACCAGGACTGAACCAGGACTAAACCAGGACTGAACCAGGACTGAACCAGGACTAAACCAGGACTGAACCAGGACTGAACCAGGACTGAACCAAGACTAAACCAGGACTGAACCAGGACTGAACCAGGACTGAACCAGGAATAAACCAGGACTGAACCAGGACTGAACTAGGACTAAACCAGGACTGAACCAGGACTGAACCAGGACTAAACCAGGACTGAACCAGGACTAAACCAGGACTGAACCAGGACTAAACCAGGACTGAACCAGGACTGAACTAGGACTAAACCAGGACTGAACCAGGACTGAACCAGGACTGAACCAGGACTAAACCAGGACTGAACCAGGACTGAACTAGGACTAAACCAGGACTGAACCAGGACTGAACCAGGACTAAACCAGGACTGAACCAGGACTGAACCAGGACTAAACCAGGACTAAACCAGGACTGAACCAGGACTAAACCAGTAACAAGAAATAAAATATTTTCTATATTTTTGGCAGATGGGTTGCCCCGAGCCTTAAATTGAATAGCCCTGGTCTAGGGCAAAGGCATTCAGCGTCAGAGGTGGACAGAGGTGCAGAAAACAATTGAGTACCCATTTCACTGTCCAAAGTAAAAAATAAAAAGACACAAACAATTATTAGGAAAAAGGAAAGGTAAAAATGCTTCTCCTGTACAGACATTTTTAAACGTGACACATTTTTTGTTTGTTATAAACCACGGTATTGATCTAAAACAAATGAATAATAGAAACAGGTCCATTGGCATTTTTAATCCGGAGTCATAAATAATTGCAAGTAAGTATAGAGTCGTGCGCAGAGATGGGGGGTAGGTGAAAACTGGTCTTTTCTCAGCATTCAGTCCTTAATGTAGGACAACACAGGGTCCCATATTATGCAAAGTCAACTTCTGTGAGCTATTTATCTTCTATAAGTGTTATTTGCCCCAAAACAACCCCCAAAATGGTTATTTGTTTCATCCGTGCATTTGTTAGCTTTAATCATTTGAAACGAGGGGTGTGGAGAACCACATCTGCTCCCCGTGTGACAAACGTGCTGTGGTGATGTGGGGACCCTCCTCCTTCAGGAAGTGTTCCGACTCTGCCTAGATCTCACTTCCATGTACAAGCAAGACTGACATCAGAAATCCACTTACGTCTTCCATCCAGAGTTTTGTATGATATCTATGGGGAAAAAAAAGTCTGCTCAAGTAACACGCCTCCGGTGGAACACTGAACCACCTCATTTCACTTCCATTTGCTTTGAGCACGAGTTATTTTCCCTAATATTGCTTGCTGATGCCACAATAGGACGGCGGAGGGGGGAACGAGTCACGTATCGGCGGCGGACGCGGGAGATAAGAAGAGACAGCAAGCCGGAGCTAGTCGTTTTCTACTTCCAGGTCATTCAAGAGATGGGCGCTTTTTATAACTATTGTGTGATAAATGTTGCACAACACAAAATATCATCTTAAATGCCCTTAGGATAGACTATGAAATGGGAAACACAGCAAAATATGAGACCTAACTTGTTACTTCAAAAAATGTGTAGCAGTTTAAAAAGTATGGCATGGTCTAATATGAATCTGTGCAATCTCTCACTCGTCCAGGACTGGTCAATGATTAGAAATATATAAATAAATCAAAGGTATTTATCTGGACAACATTTATGAACCTAAGACGTTTAGATTCCCATCTGGAGTCATTTTCAATCTGAAGGGACTGGACTCAGACTGTATCAACACAGAAGGCACTCAGATTCTGGCGATACTTCCTTTATTGTTGTGGATTTCCTTAATGCACTATCACAAACAAAGACCTAAACGAAGCTCTGTCTCTTCCAGTTGAAAAGAGTTTATTTTACATGTGCACAGGCAAAAATGATCTTTCTCTCCGTGATTCCACAAAGTAAAGAGAGCCTGAACAAGGATAGAACACATCCTTCTAAACACGAAAGGTGGGGACATTGGAAGCCGGTAAGAACTAGTTTAATGAAAAAACAACAACAAAAACAATACTAGGTAACCCCAAGGATGTAATTTATATCCCAAGGTCTGTTTTAACCCATGTCGAGATGTACAATATAAACGGTGACCTGTGACATATAAGTGACCATTCCAATCATTATAATTAATAAAGTATATAGTTACATGACATTTTTTCCACAACAGTATACATTTGTAGCTTCTGAGTCAAGTCCCTTCAGATTAAAAATGACTTCCATAGTTGAAACGTGTAGATTTAAACTTATTTAAGCTCTACCTGTCTCGGTAACTCGTAGCTTGACCAATGTCTACACCGAAATACAACAAGTAACACTTTAGTTCACTCTTGTTCATTTTCTTCCACTTTTCTCAGAATTGTATCACACTTATCATCTCATTTCCATAATTCCAAGCGGGAGAGGAACACTTCAAAGTTGGAATCATGAATCCTTTGATCACAATTTATTTCTTGGTAATGTTTCACTTGGCCCTTTTAATGTTGGCTAATTGAATAATATCTCATTTATTGGTATCGATTTTTTATTGGACGAGGTGGTTTCAGAATGCAGGGGGAGTTGAGTGGTTGCCAGGTTGGGTTTGGCTGCCACGCGCGAGCCAATCCATCAGCGTTTTCATCTTTCCACAGTCGCACCACCCACTGCTGGGACGGTAGCATTTATCTGAATAAAAGATTAGTGAATAAAATGCTGAGCAGGCCTGAACAGAGCCAACTCCTCACTAATTCATACTGTTTGAATCACATGAATTTTCGCGTTGAAGGTATTTCCTAACTGTGCATTGTAAACCTGCCAACACATGCAGCACTTTGATCGATTCGCTAACAATGAAGCTGGCACCCCCTACTTTTAATAACACTTTAAATAAACAATGTGTCCAAAGAAAGAACGAAAAAGAGCAAAAAACAGTGTGAAAAACTAGCAGGAAATATTGCCGCTACAACCACTTCAGAGTGCACAATGAAACTTTTCCGCCTCCTGCTTCTTTTCATGGAGATGTTGTTGCTTTCCCTGGATTATTCTACGGTTTGGAAATACATGTATCCATCTCCTGGAGACAAGCAGATGATGCAAGCAGGCCAAGTTACAGGTCAAGTCTGCGGAGAGTTGAACCAGCTGTAAAAATGTTTTTCAATGTATTTTTTCATCAATAAAACACCTGTAACTGAAAAGAGACACTTTTATTGCCATACTGTGGAATATTTCAGATCAAGCAATAACATCTCTGTGGAGATATAGTGGACCTCTCAAAAGAAAAGTTACATATGTGCACCCGTCTGGAGGAACGACATTTCTCAGAGACTTTTATACTACTACTAACAATAGATATTGTTTACATTGCACTTCCTCTCACAGCCACAGAAAAAAACAACAACATATAGACCAACAACATTTACAGTTTACATTCACTATCATTTAATTCACAATTTGACACATTTAACGTCAAAAGAGGCAGGGGGCCCTCTGTCTGTGTCGTAATTTATTTTTTATTGTCCTCCGTCTGATAAAAGGAAACTACCAAGCTGCTGAGCATTTTATACATAAAAATGTACCCCTCTTGTTTCCAGTCAAATCAACCATTCTGGGATGGTTCAGAGTCAGTTTGTACTCCAAACACAAATATTATATGGATTGTTTTTTTTTAAAACAAAAATTTAGTGAAATTAGCTTCAACTTTGACAGAGAAATTGTCAAAACCCAACAAATGCCCAAATTTGTGTCCATTAGTCCTCACTTTTCATATTTACCAAAGAAAATCTAGGTAGAATTTAAAATATTTCTCTGTGCAGAGCTTGTTTCCCTCTTATAAGGAGACTAAATCAGACGTAAGAGGCCAAAACACAGACTCTTCACACTTCACAAAGAGACATTTGTTTGTGTTCAGAAACCGCCTCAGTTTAAACTGGGAATCATTTTAGTCAGGCGTTTTAGAAAAAAAGTTTTTAAAATGTGAAATATTCACAGCACACTATAATCTAATGAGCACATTATAGCAAGTTTCAAATGTTTTAAAAATTAATAAATTAGTTATTTTTGCTTTCGGATCAGCAAGGCCAGTTGCACTTTACTTTTTCTGTAATTGGCCATACAATTACTCATATACATATCTGTGATTTTACTTTATTTCACAATCTTAATCAGAACTCTAAACTGAATGTGACAAGTAAAACCAACTTAATGTATTTGTTATTTGTTGCACCTAAATCCCAAAACTATTTACAAAATGGTGTTTATTTGTACACACATCTTTCCTTATAAAGAATGATCCATAGCCAGAAAATCCCACATGAATGCACTGCACCTGGAGCTGTTCAAACGTCTGAAATTGCCAGAAGCATCTACAAAAGGTCCATCTATAATAAACCTTTTTCTACTGGAAAAATCTTAACAACAAGATTGCATCTCAATACAGACAATACAAGCTCCAGTTAATATTATAGAAATTGTAGTAACGACGCCGTCAAGCCACTTAAAAAGAACCCATAAACTTGAACGTAATGGCTTTCAAATTAAACAGCCCTATGAGCAGCTTATGGCAGGCTGAAATGTCAGTGATAATAAATAGAAGGAGCCACTCAAGCAGAAGATGGTGCCCGGGCAAAGACAATGAATGAATGTGATTTTCATTTGAGTTTGATAAAGGCCATTTTGTGCAGAATTTCAAAACACTTCAGGGAGAGAGTTGGACTTTGCTGCATCCTGAGCTAAAGGGAAAAAGGAGAAGAAATTGGCTGCACTGTTGGGTTTCAGTTGGTTATATTTGGAAATATGCAGTTGATTGTAAGGTAAAGCATAATGTTTTATCCTCTACATTTGACCCATTGTTTAGTGCGTCTAGGCCAACCTTTCAGGAGCAGTTGAACCCATCTTCAAATCTTGAGCTTGGTTTTGGTTTTAAATTTAACTGTTTGGCATTGTTTTATGGCTAGTTATCACTGGGGAGGCAGGTGTCCAAGATCAAAAAAGCAATTGTGTCAGACAGTGTTGCAACAAAGCGTGAGGAAATAACTCATAAAAGGGGAAAAAAATGACATATTTAACGAGTGACAGTATGCTAAGCCAAATTTGTTCATTTTTAAATATATATAATAATGGTACCACTTCTTAATTATGGCACCACACATCTTAATTAGCCTTAGCAAAGCATAAACAACAAATAGTTTATTAAGTATGGTTCTGACTTAAGTAATTACTTAATTAAGGGTTTTCTTATGCTTTGCTATATCAGGAATACGTGTAGGATTAGTGTAGTTATTATCCAAAATAATATAAAAGGTTATCATTACCAGAATCATTAATTAACCACAAGGGAGTTACATTAAAACTACCTGTACAGGGCTGTTTCTAGTTTTGTTTTTAAAAGCCCTATACAAGATGTTTTCAGTGCAAGTCTACTTTGACAAATTGCAGTGGAGATTTTCCCATTTTTTTGAGCTATAAACATTTCACAAGTACATTTCATGCTCATACTTCATACTGAAATTAAGCATTCTTAAATAGAGTGGTTATAAATACAGTCTTTGCAGTGCTTTTCTCAGCAGAACCACTGAACATTGAACTGTGGGCCCCCCTATTGGTTTGAAGGGCCCAGGAAAAGCTCATAGTCTGTTTACAGCCAGGAACATTTGGCCTTTGAAGTTGCGTAGGTTTAGTACGTTCGATCTTGAAACATACGCAAGAGCTGAAAGAGATTAAACACAATCTACATTTAGCCAAAACTTCCAACATGAAAACTGAAAAGTCATTTAGCAATTACCTCTTGTCACACCCACATAATCACTCTCCCAAAAAGCCATATGTTCCTGTCAGTGTGCGCATTTTAGCTTGACGGACACATTTGGCAAAAAAACTTACTGGCAGGCCTCACTTAACCGAATTGACTGATGTGTACGGTGTTGATAATACATTTTTCACGGCACACTAAGCCTTCCATCATGTTGCTTTTACATTAGCCGCTCTTACCTCAGTGACTGCAAAGCTCCGTTTTCCGCAGGGCACCACCTTGTACCATTTGTCATGCAGCATGTCCATGAAGCCGTCCGACTTGTACTGGCTCACCAGCTCCGAGATGTTGGAGGTGAGAGGAGAGTTCTGGGGCAGGCCAATGCCATATCCTGCCACACACGCAGAAGAAAATGTACATGAACAAGAGTGCATTTGTGCTAACGCGAGTACAGGCAAAGTGAACAAAGAACTAGGTGCCATTGCCCTGCTATTTCTTGTAGTAGTCATTGATTTCAACTTCTTCTTATCCGTGGGTTTCAGAGTGATGAAACATGACAATTGTTATAGCAATTAACGATTCAAAACTACATATACTACTGTAGCTTCTGAGTGGTAAAGAAGTCTCAAAATGGCGCCAATGAACAGGAAACGGAAACCCACGAATAGGAGACATTTTGAAAACATTTGCCCAGTCATAAAATCATTGGTGGAAATACTACTGAAAATGTTGCAAAAACTAAAATGTACTCAATTAGAGGAACAAATAATGCTGATAAAAATGTATAAAAGTATATATGGACACAAAAAAAGAACTTGTTAGTTTGTTACTTTTGAACGCAATTCAAGACTCAATTGAACTTTATTTGGAAAAATTGAAACTGAAAGTAGTTTCTCCGTTGTTGCTCCGACTGTGCAGAACTAAGCTAGCTTGTATCAATTGGCAAGGGAAGATAAATGACTAGGGCTGAAATAAGTTAATCGATTAATCGCAACTAATCGATTGTTGAAATAATCGCCAACTACTTTAGTAATCGAATAACTGGGAAAAAAAAAATCTACACTGCACATAGACTCCAAAGCATGCCATGTGATGAGGGAAGGGGTTTTATGACTGAGACAGAGCAGCATTTAACCCAAAATGACGCTAGAAATGTGTGATTTGAAAAAGGAATCTTATGACTTCACAAATCTATTAAGATATTTTTAAGCTGCATTTCTTTAGTTTCATCTTGGTCAAAGGAAACAATCTCACATTCATGGCCCTTTCGTGATCTAAACAACTAATTGATTAATCGAAAAAAAAAAAATCGACAGACTAATCGATTACCAAAATAATCGTTAGTTGCAGCCCTATAAATGACACTTCAACTCTCCACTACAATTCATTTTGTCGACTGACACAAATTGTTTTGGGAGAAAATGTAGTGTAGCTGCAGCGTTCCTGTTGTTTATCTGATTTTCTAAAACTGTATACTTGCTTTTCTGCATTTAGATGTCAGGTAGACAGTAAATACTATGTAGAGTTGAAGTTCTTTATAATTTATTTTAGATGGTAGCAGGTCTTTCACATTTTAGAAGTGTATTGAGCTCTTACAATACATACAATTTTGACATTCACTTCTAAAACTCCAAATGTTCTGACATAATCTACATCATTTCAGAAATGTGCAGAGACAGCGGGGAGACAGCCTTACATGGGGAACTTGGGAACATTGTGACTTGTTCAGTTCTCAGGAACACCTTTGATTTTTAATCTAACAACGACATGGATGGAATTAAACACAATTACAAGAAAGTATTGTATTTGTAGTTAGTTATCGAAAGAAGAGTTGGTAAATGTGAAAGTAGCAGATCGTCTCTTGGTTTGATTCAAACTCTGCGGATGCTAATTAAGTACCTTTGCTTTTTTTTTTTTTTTTTTGTATCCCGCTCTTTGATTTGCATTGTATCCCGAAAGCTTAGGGGTGCATTAAGTAATTAACAGTAGCGGTGGTGGTATGCGGGGCTGTAGAGGCAAGTAATGGAAGTGTCCGCAGGGGAAATACTCTCTCGCACGGGGCGGAAGAAGCCTGCTAAATGGACCAAAGATTAACGCTACGGCTGACGCTAAATAATCTTTTGAAAGCCAGCAGATTAAGCATTGTTGCACTGCTGAGACACTGATAGTTTTAAATTTAGGAGGCCCCGGGACGCAAGAGGGGAGCTTGCTGTGATTAAAAATAAATAACAGCTACGTGTAAAGTGCGCTAAGAACATGTGCGTCTGCGAACCTCGGGCGCCCTTACCTTCAATGGCAAATGGTTTCCCGACCGTTAGCGTCTTGCAGTCCGCGTCAATGGACACTTCGTAGTCTAAAAGAGCCTTGTCCATGATGAATGCGTCCAGCTTCTGCGGATCGGCCCTGGGAATGCACAGGGGACATGCAGAGTGAGTGGAAAAGGTGGTAGAGTAAAACGCACACAACAAAGTGCTGCATCGTGGCACTAACGGTGATCTATTATGCATAAATCTAAATGGTCTTTGAGATGGCGATTGTTGTATGAATAATGTGAATAATGTGAAACAGGGGGAAATGTGGTAATGGCGAATAAAAAGTCCAAGAGCCAAGTTTGGTCTTCTTTTACTTTACTGGATAAATATATTCCTACATTCACACATACACAAGTCACAGCTTTTTGAATCCACCTTGCTGTGTTTGAAAGGTTAAAAAAGATATATTTAGTTATACTGTGCGTTAGTGATAAAGTATCTGAACTCATCTCTTGCCTATGAAAGTTGTAAAACGTGAGGAATAAGGATGGACCGCTGGAAACAAAAAAAATCAGTGCCTTTAACAACAGGAAGGGGTTCATTTACCTAGTGTTCAAAACCGCATAACCGATTAATTGTTGCCGCCCCCTGTGGCCTGAAAGAGGCAAGGACACTCTTTATATTTTAACACAACTGATGTACAAATGATGATTGTTTTTGCTTCTTCTGCGAGTTCACAAGTCACTGGGATTGGTTAAAGCAGCCTGTCAATCATTCAAAACATGACAGACGCTGACCGTTTGGGTGAACGGGAGGAGAAAAGTTTTGGAGCGTTTAGTTACACTTAAAAGAAAAAAAGAAAGTTTGTGATGGATGATCCTTTGGTAAAGAATAAATAATGAACCAGGACTGACAGCCAATGTAAGATGAACATAACCAATATTCCACAGGAAGTGAGATATTAGACTATATACATCCCACCAGACGACACCTGCAAGTTCTACATCTGCTCGTTTGGTCCCATGTAGCACTGGGCTGATTCTGTGCTGGTCTGCTTAGCCATATTATGCACTACTTTCACACTTCCATTCTAACATAAATTTGCCTCTGCATAAAATAAACTGTGAGCTTTATTTTGGCTTCCTTGAGAATCTAAATGAGGTGCATCCAAGCACTGAATGCACTGTGTAAAAATCACTTCCCCAATCAACAGGCGAGCGCGAGAGCTGGAGCTCTTTGTGGTCATTTATCAGAACAATAAAGAAATGGAATGCACGGCAAGATGAATTATGTTGTTTTTGTTTGCACTTGCTTTGATAGAACTGTTAACTTTGGTGTTTCTTTCTTGTAATATATGACATAAATAGCTGTTGGTATAGAATTACCAAAATGGGGTTTTCATTGTCAGTACAGTTCTCTTAAAACACAAAGCAGATGGAAAACTCAATGTTTTGGGGCTGATTTACATAAAGTGCAACCTGAAGGTTGTTGAATTGCTCCCAGTCCAGACCATATTGTCAATGTGTCTTTGGGCAAGACATTTCACCATCCCTTGTCTGTGTATGAAAACGTTGCGTCAGTGATTGATGGAATCACAGGTGCAATGGAGCACACTGACCACAGCAGTTCAACCCTTGGCAACTGTGGCTCAAATTGGATTACCACCACATGATGTGAATAGATAATGACTATTCTGTATCACATTTAGAGGCCTGTTAGATTTTAATGCACTTTACAAATATAAGGGTTATGATTATGTTTTAACTTCATAATATAAATTACAATGATCTAAGTTTTTTTTGTTTTGTTTTTTTACAATGCAGTGTTCTACAACCATTTTTAGGCATCCGCCAGCCTCAGAAAAAAGCAGCTCTTTAGTGCCATTCCAGTTCCAGATGTCTCCTTTACTCAGGTAATTGTTATGAAACAAATATTGTCCTATACTGGAGCTTTTAGACCAATACCCAAATGTCTAAAAAGCTATCTTACCAATCAATATATCACCCCAACAAATGTTTCAGTCTGACTGTTAGTGTGGCTCTTGCTTGGAATCTCCTCTCTCCAAGTCCAGCCTTGTTCATGGTCTCCCCTGCACTTTGACGGGCCTCACGCCATTAAAATGACTGCCTGTCAGCCACTTTCTGCCAATTTACTACTATTTCTCACTCCTGTCTGCAATACAGAGGTGTGATATTAAGTCACAATGCTGCGAGCAAGGCTTTCACAAATCTACCATGTGGAGACAGCTCAGCCGCAGTCGCACAGAGTCCTGTTGGAGACACAAGCTTTTTAAGTTCTTATCAAGGACTGTTTCAAACCTCCAGGTCCTGCCTCATGTCTGAAGGTAGATCCTTATTATCGCTGATTTTACATGCAACTTTACTGTCCTTGGTCTGAAAACCTACGGATAATGTTAATGAAGTCAACTAGGTTAGATTTGGAAAACTACAAAGAAAATTCTTGATATATTGGCCTGAAATATTTATAAGTTGGTAATTAGTTGAACTTGTGCAGATGATTTATGTGGATATAACCCTGATTTAACTAAGGAATAACCCAAAGACAAATTATTATTACTATTATTTATAACATTTAAAATGTGAGGAGAACGTTTGGAGATGATAAGATCAGCTAAACTTGAACAATAATTAGTGTTGTTCCGATGCCATTTTTTCTGTCTGATCCGATACTGATACTTCAGATCAAGGGAGTTGCTGATATTGAGTACCTGTTTGATACCATTACAACTGTTAAAGTTCAGACCAATTTTGACACATT
This sequence comes from Rhinogobius similis, assembly GCA_019453435.1. Lineage (NCBI taxonomy): Eukaryota > Metazoa > Chordata > Actinopteri > Gobiiformes > Gobiidae > Rhinogobius > Rhinogobius similis. Next base: position 38,883,866 of record CM033619.1, read on the forward strand.
TTGACAAATGTACAAATACACATGGAAATCCTTACTTCTATTTTTTTTTTTTTCAAGCTTGACATCAACTGTATCAAAAGTAGTGCCAACAAAATTAAATAATGCATCTATAGAAATACTGGATTACTGAATTTAAGACACAACAACATTTCATTCATGGGATTCCATTGTAAATCTCAAGTATGAAAAAGTGCAGCATTTACAACATTAATTGTGCTGTCAAACTTAAGTACTGATAGAGACGTGACATCGTCGCTCTTATTACCTGTAGTGAAGTTTACACTTAACGTCTTTCCATTTTGTGGAAATGAGTTCACAGTCTGATACAGGGCAGGGAGCGCTGAATTGGATATATATTTACAACCAGGTAAACAGCACCGCGGCGCCGAGTACTCCATTTAGCAGCGAAATCCAACATTCTCTACCACTGACAATGGTTCATTGTCCAAAACAATTACTTCAATTATCCTACCACTAATGCCGGATGCTTGTGGGGAGTCATTTGAAAACATTTCTCTCCACTGGAAACAAGTTGCCAGAGTTTGTTGCTTCTAGCGCGACACGTTCTTGTTGTTTTTAGCACAGGGCTACTGCAACAACTTCCTGAAAAAGCAGCAAAGAAGACGATGACATCCAGGTAGCAACGTTAGCTAAGCTGATGCACTTATCGACTTATTTGCGCCCTACTTAAGTTATTTTATTGTTAATTGTTTTCATTATATACATCATGGAGTCTGATCGGAAATTTCGTTTGGGTACTCGCCGATACCTTAAAATAGTGAAGTATCGGCATACAATCCAACACTGGTATTTCAATAGTTTTATTTTTGTACATTGCTATTGTGAATGAATCCACTAGTTTCTCATATTTCTCATAGTTTTTTGTCTCCAACTTTCACAACCCCATGTGGTGGCCATGTGAGACGGTGATTGTTTTTTGTGTTTTTTAGGTTGGGTTCGATGCACGCTACGCCCCTCGCACATTCTATGTCCAGCCAGTCACCTGTCTGCCCCAAACACTCCTTTTTCCTCTTTTCCTTTTTTCCTTTACTTTGCAACATGATGCAACACCGATCACAGATGCACATACACTCATGACGTCTGCTGACATTCCCAGATCGCCATAACGTCCACGGATCTGTTTAGTCTGTTTGTGTTACTTTGAGCTTGTTTATTGTTCGCCGTCGTGGCCTCAGAGCCGGGTCATGACACCAGCACTTTGCACTCCAGTCTACAAGTCCTTTATTGATGGATACACTTTGTTACAAGAAAATAGTTTCGCTGGAGTTTTCTGTCAGAGAAACAAGACTTTAATGAGGTCCATGAAGAGTACAAAATTGTTGTCTGATAGCTGATAATGTCTAGTCTAGCACTTCCCTTAACTACAGTTATTTTCACAAGCTGCTGTTGGCGCCATTGTCCGTGTAAAGCGATGGTATGTTGTTAAAAATCAATGGAAAAGTCTGCAATGGAGTTTATGTCTTTCTGAGTGAATTTTTAAAAACCATTGGTAACACTGTTAGACATTGTTTTGACTTTTCAACTCCTGAATCCAACTTCTGGCTCCTATATTTCAGTGAGTTTGATAAAGTATGGTGTTGTAAAGTTGTTGGTTTTGAGCTATGAGCTAACCGTCATGGCACGGTTAACGCTCTCGCTTCACAGCAAGAAGGTCCTAGGTTCAATTTCCAAACTCCTTTTTGTGAGGAGTTTGCATGTTCTCCCTGTGTTCCTGTGTCTCTCCGGTTTCTCCTAAAAACATGAACAATAGGCTCCTCCTCTCTGGGGCCAAATCACCCTTGGAAAAGAGGTTTCGATCTCAGTGGGTACTTACCTGTCTAAGGTTAATAAATTGGCCTTGGGGGAGTCACCTGCTTGTCTCCATGAAGATTTGTTTTATGTCTTAGTATGGAACATTCTATACAAAGTAACTTCTTCTTTTTTAGGTTACGTTAAACTTTATTTTCACCGGAGGGAAATTTGTGTTGGACTCACAGTGCTGGGGGTCACATTACACACAGCAGAGAAACTACTGGTCTCTCTTCAGGGGGACAAGTAGTTGGCAGACCCTCTGTGCACCTTTAAACTACCGGTAACATTCTTTTCTGATTTGTTCAAAATCTTTCCAGAACTTTACACTCAAAGCTAGTATTTAGTTCGTCACGACACCATTTAGCACCAATCAAACTTGCCGTTCCAATCCCCGAGCTTTCCTTCTCCCCTCTGCACTTCATGTTGCGCCTTGGCACCCTTGTACGCCGTCTTGTTCCTGCTTGTAATTTTCTTCAATGCCTCCTTTTTTTTATCTTTGAACTTTCTAATCAGCATTTTCCCAGCTCAGTGAAAATCTGGCGTCATCCATTCTAATGCCGTGCCACCCCTGCTTCTGGGACAGCCACCCTGCCATCTCTCCTTACAATATTGGGTTTATACTCCATGGGGTTTGCCAGGGAAAAGTCGAAATAGCTTAGAATGACAGGGTAAGGATGAGTGCTGAATGCAAACGAGCGTACAGCAGCGAGTGACACAAACAACAGAGCGACTTTTTTGTTCGGACACAAAGCCCAGACTTATTATCCCACTGAGAGAAACTGTTTTTCATTTGATGACAACAAAAGATAGAGGAGTTGAAGCGATTTGAAAGAGATTAGAAAGACGCATTACTTGTTTGGTGTGGGGCGAACAACTCACTGATGTTTAACGCAAATATTTGGTTGACAGTGAGTGTTTTTCTATCAAGATTTACTGATTGAGACAACATCGGGGAATGTGTTGTCGAACTGCAAAGTATTGTGGAATGGGTGGTCAGATCTTAAAAAGTAAAACGTGTTGGAATTCACATCCATATCCATTAGTGTGTAATCTTCACTAATGTTTACAAGGCAATTTCATGGCTAATTTTTGCACTTTTCATCTGACTAATGTAATGGTTCCTACTGTCACACAATATGGCAGATTCATAATATAACTGTAGTCCAATCTAGATCCTTGGCTTTATAATAACTACAATTCAATTAGCCTTAATAAAGCATGAACAAAAACTTAATCCTTAATGAACAAACAGTTTATTTAAAACAAGTCAGACAAAGTGAGTGCTTAATTAATACTCCTAATTCTAACCAATTAATTAAATAGTTACTAAAGCTGGGTGTCCACTGCACAATTTTGTCTGTCTGACACGTAAGATTTCCGATTGTGTCATGTTCGAAATCGTGGGCCGTAGCTTGTAGGTTGTGAGACAAGGTGCAGGGACAAAGCTTAGGTACACTCAAAGACGAGCTGCAATATTAAGGAAAATCTAGCCCTAACCCTCGCAGAGTGACTTCTCCTTTTTGTGCATCTACAATCAAACCATGTCAAAAATGTAAATACAATCGCCACTCAAAGTGCAGCAGAGGAACTCCACCATCAACTTGACCATATCTCCTTGTTTTGCTTGAACTTGTATATTCGCAAAAAACACTGATAGCATGTCACGCTACTATGTAGTGCTAGCCTCACCTAACTGGTACAGCTTTACCCCACAGAGTTTAGAGCTTGAGCTTTGCTCAGCCAAACTTTGGTGGTTGCTGCGACTCATTGTGTGAATCATCGCACTTTAAATTCCCAATGTATTTAATCTGACATCCATAAATGTTGTAAGACAAAAAAAATGTGCAATGGACTTGAATCATTCTTAATAATCCATTTGCTCTTTATGAATGAAGTCTTGGTTCATGCTTTATTAATGCTGATTAAGTAGTTATTATAAAATGCTGCCTAAATATGATATTAATTTTGGTTACAACAAAAATCTTTGTCTTCTTTGGTAAATCTTTAAAACTGAAATGTGCACTTTCAGAGTATGCTGACCTGTCAATATGTTTATTTGCCTATTTTCTGCTGACAAATCTATTCGCCCTTCTATACTAACATAGCAGAAGGATATTGCTGCCTGGCGTGTTTAAAATGCCCTTGTGTTGCTAATTCCACTGTGGGGTTTGTCTGTTTTGTCTACCAGCCAACCTTTCTACATAATTGTTTTGTTTTTGCAGAGTTGAGATGTTGGCAACACTTACATTTTAGTGAATGGCAGGCATGGTGTAGATGCAAATATGACAATTAATCCAATATTCAACAAATGAGAAAAAAAAAAAAGTGTCAATTTGTGAAGAAATGTTGAAACTGAAAATTCCATTCAACATTCATTTTACGCAACAAAACTTTTTACTGAAAGTTTAAAGCTTAATTTGACAAAATAAAGGCTTTGTCATATATTTGTACGTTAAATTGTAACTACTGTGTAAAGTAGGTAAGTTTTAGCCCTTGTTTACTGTATGGTTTCTAGGTGAGAGGTATAGAGTTACCCCTACATTTGTGAGATGCTGCCTGTGTCCAAACAGGAAGTAAAATTATAAACTTGGTAACATTAGCAAAGTGACTGTATATCGCGCTTTGCTCTTACTTGAGGTTGTGGATGCCGTCTGGAGTTGCCGGGACGTTGTATCTCCTCATGTACTCGTGCATTTCGGGGAAACTCTTTTTAACGTAGTCCTCAGCGCTGCTCTCTCTCACTGTGGCAAACCTAAACCCCTGAGAGGGATGGTGCAACTGCAAGACAGAACAAAGAGGCACCTTTAGAAAACTGGAAAATATTTTAGCTTAATTTTTCACTTGTGTGCTGTTGTAAGAACAATAATGTATTTTCACTAAGGGCCATTTACACTTTTAGGACGTTTAGTGGGCTTTTTAACCTAAATTAGAGAAGGTTTGTTTATAAGGATGGGACAAGATCCCATGCCATAAGACCTCACAGGATAAAACTGACACAAGAATGTGCACAGATTTCTTATAAAGCAGTAGTTCAAAAGCAAAAACATACAGTATACAATCTACATGAATGAATCAGAAATTGTGTACAACTGAACCATACAATTTAATAATTGTAAATACTGTCCAAATCTGTCTTACCTTGTACACTCAATATAGCTTTGTTTTGTGCGAATTATGTCCTAACCGGGCTTAAAGGTGACCATTTATTCAATTTTTTTTTGTTTTTGTTTTTTTTTTCTTAGGGCTTTTAACCATAATCTAATCGCACCCCCTTGTCATTACACCACGTTGTATTTGTTGTATTCATGCATATTTGAGTAATATTTATTTTCCTTAAACGGTGACAATTGTAGGATTCGGCTACGTCAGTAGCCATTTTGGCACAAATGGAAAAAATCCTTTGTTCACTCTTGTGAACTGCAGTTCTCCAAAGGGCAATTTAACACAAAGGGGCTGACACTAGCGGGTATCAACTCCTAACTAAGCACATTTGACTTTTAAACTTACTAGATTAGAACTATGTAGCACAGTGGTTCCCAAACTTTTTTGGCTTGAGTACCCCCTAAGCTTTGTCTCTCTCAGTCAGAGTACCCCTTAATTTGAGTTTCAGACAAATAAATGGTTTACTAGTCGCATATTGTCAAAAATAACTTGATGTTTTTTGTTTTAATTATATTTATGGTCCAGGATACTCCAAAAAGATGGTAAATTACAACTATTGACACTTTTTTAATTCAGCTAAAAGTACATTTCCTACCTGTGGGGAAGCTGGCCAAAGTGGTCGAAGTAGGAGGCAGACATACAAAAGTCTTGTACCAGACAAGATTTATTAAAACGAACAAAACACATGTGCACACAACTGCACTGAAGTCTCTCTCTGAAATGGGGCCAGCAGAACCTTTTTATGCCCTAGGCCCCTCCCCTAGGACAGTACACCTGGATTGCAGGTAACTGCACCCTTTAACCCAATGGAGGCAATGGAATTACATTTGCTCCTCCATGGACCAATGTCCCCAAAACAATTCAAAATGGTAAATGAAACTATGAACACAAAAAACAAATTTTAAACACCTTATTAAACAAAAACTAAATTGAACTATGGCAGTTCTCCCCTCCACATGGTCTGGCCCATGACCCCTCCAAAGGTTTTAAAAATGGCCGCCATGAGGCCCTCCTCCTCTTTGACCAGACCATGTGGAGGACAAGGTAAGTTGCTGAAGTGAACTGAAATACAAATTTAAACAAATAAACATATTGAAAAGGAACTTATGTGTTGTGTGATAACTAAAAAACTAAACAAAACAAACCCGGGATTAAGTTTACAGTTGATTATGAGAAATTGAAAATAAAGACAAATTAGAGGTGATTAAAGGGGACAAAGACCCACTTTGTCACACACCCCCCCTCTTAAGACCGTTACTCCTGTGAGTCACGGGACAGGAAATCCATATATACGCATTTTTTCAAGATTCTAGGCAGAACGCAGTAACCAATTTACAATAAACACTCACACATTAAGACAGTAGGCAACTTCAAAGTGTCCAAAGTTCCTCTTGTATCAAGAACTTCTTCTCCAATGCAAGTACCTTACTTCTCCTGGAAAGAGTCTAGTTCCAAACAGCTCCCAATCTTCAGCAGACCAAGAACGCAGGCCCGGTGAACCTTGAGCTGGTGAACCTTGACTCCTCAGTGGGTTCTTGGACCTCTGGAAAATAGAACCAAACCATTCTCCAAACTCCTCCTCAGATAGCGCTGGCTGCTCCAACTGCACACAGCTACAGTGAAGACACCAAGCACTCCACAGCTCCCGACAGCAGCTCATAGCAACTACTGACGTTTATGCCACAGTCGCTGACCAAAACACGCCACGACTCTTATGGTGTCCAAGCCAAAGGATTGCTCCATTTTTCCGTGGTGGACCTCTGCACGAGATCGCCTCTCTTCAGGGGCCTTCTCTGCAAGCTCCACACGGCTTTGCTGTACCTCCCATTGGAGGTGAGAAAACTGGTTCCTTTGTTGCCTCATAAGATCTTGTAGACTTGCCCGTTGTCCCGAGATGTTCAGCTGTAGTTCTCTGCCGAATGTCCCCTGTTGGTTGTCAAGTGGACCTGTGACTCCATCAGCACGAACCTTCTTCCGTCTGGTTTCCATTATTCGTCACTGCTCCTACTGGCCTGGATCCCACCACTGCCACCAAATGTGGGGAAGCTGGCCAAAGTGGTCGAAGTAGGAGGCAGACATACAAAAGTCTTGTACCAGACAAGATTTATTAAAACGAACAAAACACATGTGCACACAACTGCACTGAAGTCTCTCTCTGAAATGGGGCCAGCAGAACCTTTTTATGCCCTAGGCCCCTCCCCTAGGACAGTACACCTGGATTGCAGGTAACTGCACCCTTTAACCCAATGGAGGCAATGGAATTACATTTCCTCCTCCATGGACCAATGTCCCCAAAACAATTCAAAATGGTAAATGAAACTATGAACACAAAAAACAAATTTTAAACACCTTATTAAACAAAAACTAAATATAACTATGGCAGTTCTCCCCTCCACATGGTCTGGCCCATGACCCCTACAAAGGTTTTAAAAATGGCCGCCATGAGGCCCTCCTCCTCTTTGACCAGACCATGTGGAGGACAAGGTAAGTTGCTGAAGTGAACTGAAATACAAATTTAAACAAATAAACATATTGAAAAGGAACTTATGTGTTGTGTGATAACTAAAAAACTAAACAAAACAAACCCGGGATTAAGTTTACAGTTGATTATGAGAAATTGAAAATAAAGACAAATTAGAGGTGATTAAAGGGGACAAAGACCCACTTTGTCACACTACCTGAAACCATTCCAAGTACCCCCTGGTTGGGAAACACTGATGTAGCAGACCAAAAATTCAGTGTAAGTCAGATGAATTCTACTGCTTGTGAGGTTTGTTCCACACTAAGATGGTGACAGTGGCTCAGTGGTTGGAGCCACAAACATAAAGGTTGATGAAATGAATCCTACCCAATCCAGAGAATGTTGGTGATGTGTCCTTGGGCCAACCTTTTTTATGTCTGAACGTGATGTTGCAGATTGGCAGCCTCACTTCCATTTTGTCTGCCCCTGGGCAGCAATGACTACAGAAGCAGTCTACCACCACACAGTATGGAGTTAATGATGGGACTCTGGGCATATTGCTATAACTATTATTACAATATAGACTGTATGACTGAGCACTTTTTACCTGTGTTGTGTTCAATAGTGCCGTGTCTTGAGCAAAACGTGTATCCTATTTTACCTGTGAATGAATAAGTGTTTGACATTGTGATTGGCAGTAACAGAATGCCAGACACATTGCCGGCTAACTACCCCAGAGCAAAAATATAGTTATAGCTAATGAGCCACCACAATGCAGCTCCTATGGGACTCCTCTCCTGATCTTTAGCTTGGTTCATTATCATGAGGACCTAGTTTACCATGTAGTGCCTGTTTCAGCTTTATTACTAAAAAAAGCCAGTACCTTTGGGTCGTGTATCCCTGATAACTGCTCATATGTCTTCTCCCCCACCATCACAGCAGCCAGGTTAGCCGTGTAGGTGGACAGGCAGAACAGACAGAAGATGGCCCACAGATTCATCAGCAGGCGCCCCGTCCAGCACTTTGGAGTCTTGATGGCCACAGTACGTCCAAACAAAATGGCGTAACACACATTGAGAGCGGAGGAGAAGGAGAAGACTTTGTCACGGTTACGTCCACGAGGCGTCATACCAAACGGACTGTGCCATTCGTACAGGGTGAGGAACACAGCGGTGACGTGCAGAGAGACGAAGATGCCCAGCCACATGGACCAGTGAAGAGGCCACATGAACGCCCCGATGGGAGCAGCCGTGTCCCGGGTCCGCACCTGAATGGAAGAGACGGAGAAACTTCAGTTAAAGATTGTCCTTCACAGATTGCTTTAAAGGTGGACTGGTCATTTTTCTGGCAGAGGGTCAGCCGCCTGCTTAAATCCAAGGAGATGTTACTACTTTGTCTGAAATGTACCACAGCATGGCATTAATGCGATCTCCATGGAGACAACCAGGTGACGCCACCAGTCAAGATGTAGGGCAGATTTGTGAGAGGCGCTCACCATAAGCATGCATGTTTCTCAAGGTATTTCTTTGAGTCATAAACACTTACATAATAATAATTAAATAAATGCTAGATCATTCCAGACAATGCAATAACATCTCCATGGAGACGAGCAGGTGGAAAACTCCCCACCTGGAAAATGACGTGCACTTTTAAATGTTTTCAAATGTGTTTTTAATTCCATTAGCACAAGACATTAGACAAAACTGAAGTATGTACAAACCATCTAAATGATTGCCTGTTGGCCTCTAACTTGGCTCGTTGCTGGAATGGAGAATGTGGCACGGTGTTTGCCCACTAACTGGAGTAAGTAAAACGCCAAATACAAAAACAAATTAAATGTACAAATAAAACTGCATTTAAAGGTGTATATTTTACCGGTTAGACGATGCTACTAAATAATAAACCAGCAGATGCAGCTAATCAGAATTCAAACGGCACAACCATGAGACTCACAACTACCCTCTTTGGTCCGCTAACCTTACTCCTGCTATAATCATAGGTGTTGAAGGTTTTACAGCTGAAAATCTCACCTTTTCTCAAGGTTACATGAACAAGGACAGCCCCGTAGTGCTATCTTTCCAGCTCTGACGACGCATTCATGTGTTCTAAGTTGCGAAACAAACTAACACATATTTAAAGTGAGATTTTAACCATATGCAATTACAACACACTACCGAATGCTGATCCTGACTTTAAACCGAGTTCTTCAGCCTGCTCTTAATCAGGCTTGCGAAACATGGATCAATTTTCTCAATTTACATGTAAACGAAAAACCTCTCTCTAGTTAATTTGCGCACACACACTTGTTTTGTTATTGGAGACATGAATGCTCGGTGTGGACCTAACAAGTGAACTCTGGTCACCCTGGAATAGGAGGCCTGGGTTTGATTGCATGAGAGCCCTGGGGTGGCCCTGGAATGTGGTGTGAATGTGCAATGGACCAGAGCTGGAAAAGAACCACAGGACTGCAGTGCGTGTCTATACAGTCATAAACTAGAGGGGCAAATACGGGCCAACAGTAAATAAAATATGTGGAATAGAATGTACTGTACTGTATGAAATTAGCTGTATTGATGCTTTCAAGTAATGTCGTCAGTATTCTTTGGGGGGTAAAGCTAACTGGAGGCACTGTTCTGTCTGAAGCTATGTTACTCAAGTTAGACAATCTGATCATAAAGAGCTGACTTAGTTAGAGCTACAACAAGTGAGCTGATTTGTGCTGTAAAAGAAGTCCCTCTCCAACAACATTACAATCACAAGTTCATGTCAACAAACTGTCAAAAATGATGGAGACAGCAAAATAATCTAAGAGGACCTCACACAGTAGTTTCTGTGATACATAATTCACCATAAGTACGTGTTAGACTGTCGATTCTAGTAAAATCGTATTATATAGTAAATTATTATTGAAATGAGTTGAGTTGAATTGAGTTTGAACTTTATCCAACTCTCCATGCCAATAAGCTACAGATTTAAACCCAGAGGACTGCAATGCAAGAAACTTTCCTCTAGTTGTTCTGAGTCATGGTCAAGAGCACACCTTCACATGCATTCATTAACTGAAATATATAGCAAAATATAACTAAGCCAGCTGCGTGGGCAAAAATGTGTCAACTTCAATTTCTAATTTCTAAAGTCTAGTATACTTGAATAGTGAGTAGGGATATCAAGGCTATTCAGTTAATTACTGAATGGTCACAATATAATCGTTCAAGTTCATATAATGATCATAACAAACATTTGACTTTGTGATACTAGTCAGTGCTTTATTCTTGTACGATGAATTATTAGAATGAAAGGGAAGAGATTATGACCCACATAGCTTTTTCTAACAAATGTGGTTGAGTTAAATTGTTTCTTGAGTTCAAGTAATTTGTAATAGCTGTGCAAGGAAAAGAAAAAGGTAAGACATTTACAAAATGCCTTTTCACTTTAGTCAAGTTCAGTGTAACAGCGTGGAGACTGATTCCCTCCTTCTTTAAAGCTGCCGGCCAGTCAGATCAGGCACTATAATAATAATTGTTGTAATAGGGTCACTCCACAAAGCTGTACACTTACGGCTCAGCCCATATGGGGAATTGCATTACAATCCAATAACCAAGGGCTTGCAGTAATAAAACTCTGCCATATTGATACAAGTCAGCAGCATACCAATCGGGCAGAGTTGAGGTGAGGTCAATGACTGCGAGAGGTGGAGGAGGGGCCACAGTGTAACACGGACCGCAGAGGAACAGATCCACAGCTGAAAACAGCCATCTTAAATAAGTTAAAAGTGCGGGAATTTGAGTATCTTGATTTGAGAGCATTTTGAGAAGTTGTAGAAAAATGGCAATGGAAAATCTGAATCTTATTCCAACTTCAAATAAGACTAAAATCATATATTTTAAAAGGTTCTTTTTTATAGACCAGTTTGTTTGTTTTTCAACAACTCCCTGTATTCTTGCTGTTACGTGTCTTGTCAGCTGATTTACATGAGACCATAAACGGGAGCCTTTTGACTCTCACACACAAGGGAAGACAGCGCCAAAACGTGTGTAAATCAGTGTGAGTGAGCAGTCGAAACTGGCAGCTGGAAGAACCTTTTAGAATAAATTATCAGACGACCAAACAAACCTCATTGGACTATGAGTAAAACTGTTTTTTTTTGTTGATATTTTTATTATTAATATCAAATTTGGAAATACTATTATTTGTTATAGATTTGGGCTTAAAATAATAATAATACAATTTGGCAAACGTCCATGACCAAAATGTCATCAAATCTATCCAGAAACTACTTAAATCAAGACATTTTTTGTTTGTTATTTAAAGAAACTGAGGTGCACTATGTAGCATTTCTGGAGGAGGGTTCGCTACCTCCCTCTCTCCATGGAGTAGCTATTGCTTTGCCAAGAATGTTCCACAATAGCGTGACCACGTTCACTGTAAGAATGCATACTTTAGACATTTGTAAGATAATAAAGGCAGGATAGATAACTTTATAACCATACTGTGGAATATTCCACGCAAAAACAAAAATATCACCAGGGACAACAGATGGAAACTAACCTGTAGCTAAACTGGCATATTTAGATGAATCATATGTTCCTTAATATGCACTGTCCCTTTCATAATAAAATAAATAAATGCGACTCTAGACTCCGTGAGAAAAGTGACGTCTTTTAGTGCATCTTTAAGATAGTGAGGCAGCACTGACCAGGATTCCCAGGCTGGTGGAGAAGAATGGAGAGGTGAAGTCTATTACTTGGCTCCTGGCTGAGTTAATACTGAAGGACGTCACGGCCAAGTGAGCAGCTCCACTGAGAAGATCCCCCACCAATCCTGTCCAGCGCCCATTTTTGAATCCTCCATACTTCCCATCGCCCACAATGTAGAGGTCAAAGGTGAACCCCATGTCTTCTGCTAGCTTCTCCAGCAGATCAATACAATAGCCATAGCAGCATTTTTTCAACTCGGTCGGTACAGATCCATTAGGTCCAGCCAGGTTTTGAAAAAGGCCTTGCAGAACCGAAGATTCATTGGTGAGTGGGTCAAGGCACAGCTGGCCCGCGGGACAATGCCCATCCCCGTCCACTTCCCGGGTGAAGACGAACGGGTGCTCCACCAGAGTGACCACCCTCATGTGCAGCCGGGCGGATCGTCTCCAGTCGCCGCCTCCCCCTGAGCCGTGGTGCCCAGGCCAAGCCCCCTGGTCCTTCAGCACTCTCCCCCTCCGCCAGCGCCCGAGCCGTGTCCACGTGGGCTGTCCGAGAGGGTCCAGCTGCAGGGACCAGATGTAATGATGTGCCTCGGACTGGATGTTTTGAGTTCCGGGCTCTTTGGAAATAAGACCGCTCTGGCCTTCAAATGTGGTGTTGGAGATGAATCTGAGGAGACAGACAAGAAAATATCATGATTTAATAATTATAGTATGTTAAAGTATTAAAGTAAATTCAATATATGATGGATTATAGACATATGATAGACAACATTTGAGCTGTAATGGGTCAAATAATCTAAAACTCATTAATATCATTAATGATACTTAAGATTGTTTATTTCTTGCATCTGATGTTTTTTATGATACTGTTAGTTTAAAAAATGTTAATGGGGATATCCGGCTTTAGAGTAACTGTGTGCGTAGCAAAATATTGATTCAGAATGATTATTTATTGTGATATTTTCAGTTACAATATCACATTTCAAAGTTTGCTATTGTGACAGGCCAAAGTACATTGATAGTATACTGTATATCTATGAAGTTATGAACGAGGAGCAGGGGCAATATTTAGGCAACATATGGCCACCAGAGTCATGGGGCAACATAAGCTTAAGTCTACGTGCTACTGCATCAGCCACTGGAGGCTCAGAGAAATGCTATACAGCACTAAAAATGCCACACATCCAATAAGGAAAATGTCAGAAATTTAGAGAAGCACAAAACAAAGCAAAGTTTTCTGGATAACAACCAAAGTATAAACATGCAGTAATATCACCTTATGCCCTTCTTTGAAGACTTCATAATTCATAAATTGTAATTCATACACATTTTGTGTACCTTCAAAACAACACGGAAGCAACACGGAAGATAATATATTCCTCTCCTACAATTACATATTGATTGGGTTTTATCTATTTTACCACAAAATACTGTTTTAAAAACTCTGGATTTACAGGAGACCCCATGCTCTTTCCTTTTGCCGAAGAAATGTAAAATTTATGTAAGCTGCAAAAATGTAAGGGGTATGTTCCAAAAGTTGAATGAAAACCACTGCACAGATGATTTTCAAATACATCCAGCATTATGTCGTAAATCTTACTCATCCATTATTTTAGGAAATTGAATCTCCACAGTCACGTCTGCATGTAAGGAGGCACCCAGCAGTTAACAGACATATAACCTGACACTCTGACACACGCCGCGCACACCTGCCTTCTCTCGCCTAACATCCTCCAAACAACACAAGGTCAGCATGAGCTCAGCCCAAGGCAAGGGTGACAGACGACGGCGAGCCTAGCCATTCAGCACCATGGACAGAGACACACCGAGAGACAGCCTGTTCAGCATTATGGACAGAGACATTAGAGGGGGAAACGCACAAACGCATACACACACACAAGAAACCTGTTCAGCATCAGCACAAAGACAAGGACCAGAAATGTGACAGAAAGATAGTATGTTCAGCACCATGGACAAAGACTAACAGGGGCACATAGATATTAGAGGGGAAGAGAGAGCGATAGCCTGTTAAGCATGAGCTGCCTGGACAGTGACAATGCTGAGAGAGATATAAACGAGATGTTCAGTGCCATGGAGAGAGAAAGTGGGAAAGAGATAGAGAGTTACACAGAGAGTGTTCAGCGCCATGAACGGAGATATCAAAAAGAGAGAGTGAGCGATACAGAAAGAGAGACAGAGTTCAGAGGGAGAGAGAGAGAGAGAGATTTGATACAGACCTTTATAGTTTCTGATAAAAGCCTTTTTTGCCAATACACTATTCACATCTTGAACTATTTATAAAAAAACAAATGTATTTACATGTATTTACACTATTTACAGAGAGAGGGACAGTCGGTTCAGCACCACGGACAGGGACACTGCAGATAACAGTCAGGGGCAGGATGATGGAGACTTACAGCAAAGAGCTCACAGCTGTTGGTTCACTGAGAACACAATTTATTTGAGTGAGAAACAGTTTGGGAAGAAGTCTGATTCACATCATCACATATATTATTATCTCAAATAACACACACAGTGTTGTTTACTAGATCATTAGCTAAAAATTAGTAATTGGCTTGATAAACAAAATGTATTTCAGTCCTAAAGCTGTGAAAAACATCTATTTTGTAAACCATCTGATACAATGGAATTGACAAGATTTAAAATGCCTCAGTCAAAATGACTCAATCACAAAAACAGTGTTGATTAACTTTGCAATCTTTTCATAATTGGAAAAAAAACTATTATCACTCATATTTCCCACTCTGGGAAGAATCAGGATAAGAATCAGAATCAGAATCAGAATCAGAAGCGGTTTATTGCCATTGTCAGTGAAATTCACAAACATAGGAATTTGCTTCGGCGAAGGTGCAACATAAAGCAATGAGTAAAATATAAAAAATATATAAAAAGGCATGCATAAAAATTAAGAATAAAATAGACTAAGATAGACTATATACAGAATGTACAGTTGGCAGACAGTGCCATACTTACACCTACACCTACAACTACAAAAAAGGCTAAATTTCACATTTTACTTTACTATATCAATGTCCCCCAACAGCAACTTTACTCCTCCTTGTATTCGCCCCCCAAAAAAATCCAGCCGGGATCAGATTTTCCTCTGTGCAAAGCTTGTGTGACCACTTATAATTAAAGTAAAACAGACACCAGAAGCCAAAAGTAGAGACTCAGCTTCACGACGAGTCCCGCCATTAGTTTATACTAAAAAGGGTTCAGAAACATCTTAAATTTTAATTGGGATATTTTTTTGTTTTAAATGGCTCTGATTCAAGAGAGAAAGAGAGAGAGAGAAGAAGGAGAGAAAAGAGAAAAAAAAGAGTAAGAAAATAAGAGAAAAAAGAGGAGAGGAGAAGAGAGGAGAGAGAAATGGTAAAATAGTATTTTTTTTCCCCCACACTTTTACTCTCTCTCTATATATCATTCATGCTAACAATCATTTAGGCCAAGGAAACGACAGTGGAGCTTTCTAATACACTGATAGGAGGTGACTGAAGTCAGTTGATGAGGCACATGATACTCAGACAGGTAGGTACTGGTACCAGATTGATGATCACAGGGTTATGTTCTTCATGCGCATGGCATACATGACAAAGAATGTGATCCCCATACATGTATACCGTTGGTTGCTCTTAAATTTAGCACAAACAGAAAATTATATACTGTACTTGACATATCTGGTAGTAGAACTGTCACAGTCACAAGTATCAGTTTGACAGAAGTGTCTAACACTGAGAATTAACAACTGCATATGGTAATAAGATATGATTTAAATGTGGACACATGCTGACTTGTTGTCTAGTATACTTTCACACATGGACACAGTCCAACAGCTCACTTATGATATGTAAGAGATGTACCTATGATAAAAGCATGCTTTCATACACCATACACTTTTTCTTTACTTTCTAATGTAATGCTCCCTGTCCCTGCCTTTTATGAGAACAGATCACCTGTGTTTGCATTGGATACAGTTTACGAGGCTCCTTGCTGCGGTGGATGGCTTTATTATGTGAGTGACCTCAGCAGCTGTCCAGAAGGCGTCAGAGTGTGTGACAGGAGCAGACAGACCATGGTCCAGTGATCATACCATCCTTCACACTGAGCCTCGGTACTGCCATCTGAAGGTGGAAGATACACAGCTCTCCTGTAGCTGTAGAATGTAATCTAGTCATTCTTTACTGTTGCAGTGATGTTATTGCCAATGACCCTCAGTATAATATTAAACTTACCTACGGAGTCAAGGAAGTGACACCATCAGGCCAAGTTACAAGTTACAAGTTACATATTAGATCAGAAATGCATATTTTTTTCTGGGCACTGCAAGCAAATAAAGCACATGTAATTGAATTAAAGCAAGATATTTAATGTTGTTAAATAGATGTTGCAGAACCTCACTTTTAAATCTGTATAACACATACATCTCTAAATTACTTACTTACAAACCCTTCAGCACATCGTTAATATTCTCAGACATTACACAGCTTTAAAACTGCTTTTTCAAATTGAAGTGAAATTGGGGTAGACCACCCAAGCGCGGCCAATCAGAGTGTTGTGTTCAGCCCTTACTTTGAAGACAAATACTAAAGTATCAGATGCAAACAGCACACAGCTTCTCACTATAAGTGCTGCTTTTGTGGCTTTTTAAAGTGGAACACACAAAATGTACTTATTAAAAAGAAAAAAAGAAATAAAAGGGAAAAAAAAGTGGGCACCCAGCTTTAGTGCCATGCTGTGGGATGTTCCAGGTAAGCCCCACACCAGAATGACAAACACCAACCACCCACTACATGTGCATACACTTATATGAAGTATTTGGGCAGCATGGTAGCACAGTCACAGTTAGTGCTTTGCATCACAGCAAGAAGGTTCATTTTTCATTTGATGAGCT
Organism: Rhinogobius similis; assembly: GCA_019453435.1. Lineage (NCBI taxonomy): Eukaryota > Metazoa > Chordata > Actinopteri > Gobiiformes > Gobiidae > Rhinogobius > Rhinogobius similis. The sequence continues at coordinate 38,900,912 of CM033619.1, forward strand.
CATTTCCCAAAACAGACAAAAATGTTGTTTTCAAAAGCCAAATCTATTTTAATACAATAAAAATACAATTCCATTCCTTACTGAGCAACTATGCTGTTATTTATAATGTGTAGAAGATTATAAATATGAAAAAAACAAACACTTTCCCAAATGGACTTTTCATTTTATTTAAAGGACACATATTCAGCTATAGTGACTTTTTTGAGCTTTAAACCATGTTCTAACAATGATCTGTTATCGAAAACATTCCTGAAGTACCATTCAGTTGCATTCACAATGTTTTGAGGAATGTTTATTAGAAAATCCTCCCCCCTCCGAGCGTCAAACATACGTCCTGCTGAACTTCTTTGATTTTCTGATGTATTTTCGGCTCATCTACGTCACTTATCAAAGAAGCTTCCGCTGTTTTCAGTCCTTAAATCATTGCCAGACTTGTTCTGAGCATTTCTGCCGTCTAAACACGATAACTGCTGCTGCTAGCTTGATAATTGCCTTTCGCATTCGCTGATAGAAATAATATAGCTAAGCGCTTGGTGCCATCTACTGGCTGGATGCACTAGTAGACTTGCAGACTCCTGAGGAAAAGATGAATTATTTAGTAATAAACCTTTTTTGTTTGCTTCAAAACATGAGATGACAAATTAAAGGTACTCAAGAGCATGTTTGAAGGCTAAAAACAATACAAAAAAATGCATAATATTTTTCTTCTAACACATAAGTCCCAAACATAATCTCTTTTTAGTGAACTACACTGTAAAATATTCCTTTATTGATTTATATGGGTTTTTGCCCCTGACACAAAAATGCAATTAACATTTGGCTACAACACTGCACCTTACAACACACCTCTCAGACTAAATGGACTTAACATTTTAACCTTTTCCCCAAAATGTGCTTTCACGCCACCATTTCCACACCAAATCCCCATTCTCACCTTTTTGTCCCTGTGTTGCAGCCTCAACAAGCGCTAAAGCTCCCTGACAGTTCAACTAGACTTCATGAAGGTCAATGTCTTGTACATGCTAAGCTTTACCCTCCGATTCTGTCACCCCGCTTCTGCTACACAGTGGGACTTTAGCGACACGTCGTTCTACATCCCCAGTGGAGCGGAGAGAACGATTTCATGTAAAAACGGAAAATGTCAGCTTCTTGCAAAAGGCCGCGTATATGCTGAGAGATAATTCGAGTTGTTCAGGCGAGACATCAATAACATTTTAGCGTGTGGATGTTACAAGCACTTTGAGAGCAGCCGAGCCTGGCAGCACCGCAGAGTTATGAGAAGAGAGTTCCCCTCAAGCAGGAGAATCAGCTGCCTTCTCCTGCTCTTTCAAATCCCGCGTTACTTTTACATCATTGCGCAGAGTTGACAGAAGGCCACCAGGGGGATAAGTGCGACATGCAAACACAAATTCGAGTACGATTTGCATGTTTGAAGGGATGTAGTAAAGATTATCCCTTTTATGCCGTTGGAAAAGTAGGCTACATAATGTGTAGCCTGAGTTACCGCGTGTGAAGAGGTGGCAGTAGAAAGCGGTGAATCGGCGCTGGAGTGGAGCAACTTGGACTTTTGAATGAGACTAAATGTGCAATTAAAAATATCTTTGATACTTAGAAAACTGGTTTGGAGCCCGAATGCTAAAAGCCTCATTAAAACAAACACAAAAGCAAAACATTGATTCTCACTTAAGCAGGGCAATTTGCAGAGTTTCAGTGATAAATTACTCTTAAACATTCAATTCTCTCAAGGTCCTGTATTTTCAACTGTTTATGTTGAATATCGTGAATAAGACATTGTGCTTTTATCTGGTACAAACTGTGACACACTAAGATCACATATTTAGTGCTGAACCCAACTTGTTTGACCACTTTTGGGGACACATCAGGGGAAGGAGAAAACATTTTTAATTTTCAGAGCAGTGGCGCCTCAAATACAAGACCGTAAGGATAAATTCAACTTCAAATGAGTTAATGTTTGTTAATGTTAATGTAATGAGTTAAACTTGTATTACATAGTTAGAATATGTCTCCTTCAGTATCGTTGAATTACCTCAAAGCCGTAGTTGACATGAGATTTGTTGTTGCGAAATGCCAGTAGAGGGGGCTAGGACAGCATTTGCAAGCACCTTGAAAAGTTAAGTTGATAACATGAAGCACCAGCTTTCTTCATAACAAATATGTCATTTTTGTTTTTTAAGCAGACAGAACCTTCACTGACAGTATCTCCTGCATAAACCTCATTATCTTGTAGTGTGTTATAACCACTGTTGCAACACTGCCTCAAAGCCTGTTTTTACAGCCTTTAAAAAGGACCTTGAGCAATATCTACTATCCATTCAAGCATCCAATTATCAAAACGCTATTACTACTCTAATTACCTGTAAAAACGTTTTGTTAGTTCAAGAGACTTATCAAGTACTGTATACTTAAAATATATTTGAAGTGGAGTATCAGCGTGTTCATGGCTCATTTACTCATTCATTCTTTTTTCTTTTGAATGGTTATTGGTAGCATCATGTTTTATCTCTTTGCATTTATGACAACTATCTGTGATGAACTATTTGTTTGATGTTCTGATTAACATCTGCCCCACGATGCAGCTCAATGGTACTGTATATTTATGATTTATCCTCTAAATAATTAAAAAACGGATCGTAGGAAGCTAGCAATGGCAGCTGTTGCGAAAAGGCTTAACTGTGCATTGGAAAGTGAACTGAGCACTGACATTATGATGAGAACGAGACTGGTGTAAGGCTATGAACTTTAAAAACCTCAAAGGAGCCTCGTGGATTAGCAGACAAGATATGTAGGATTATTATATGTGAGTGAAACAAAACACAACTCCAGTTCTGTTTTTAATATGAGACAGCATTGTAGCATAATTAAAAGACCAAAAAACTATGCCATAACTGTCTATTTCTGTGTAGAACTTTTAACTTTTATTTCTGGACTAAACCCTTTTAAAAGCCCCTTATGGACAAGTGTAGAAAATGATCACTTGTGTCAACCAAAGTAATTGCTATGTCCATTTCAAATAAATAAGCAAACCGTTACACTCTGTCCTATAAGGCTGTTTTGCTGTCACTAAGCAGAATCTTTAGAGCATATCTTCTTCCACAGCATCCAATAATTATCATTTCGCATTTTCTTCATTTTGAGCTATTGAAAAGAAAGTTTAAAAGCTGACTGGCCAAGCTATTTTGTGTTGCTGGTTCATCATTTCCACGGAGTGACACAGTTCTCAGTCTGAACAAACTGCTGACATGTAACACTGATATGATGTGACAGTATTTTTAAGTGACAGTGATGTCTCTGTGAATCAGCTCTTATTCAAACACACCTGAGTCAGTCCAAGTTGTCGCTGCTCCAGTTTGAAAGGCGCATCGATGCGAGACCCTCAAAAACATGAGCTCGGTCTAAACAACTTTGTACAACTTCATTCTCCACACAAAGGCTCAAGGCCAAGCTGCCAACTGTGTGGAAAAGGACAAATAAGAAGGTCGGTTGGTTTGTTAATGGGTTGGTTGGTTGGTTGGTTGGTTGGTTAATGGTTTAATTGGTTGGTTTTTTAATGGGTGAGTTGATTGGTTGTATGGTTGGTTGGTTGGTTAGTTAATGAGTTTGTTTGTTTGTTTGTTTGTTTGTTTGTTTGTTTGTTTGTTTGTTTGTTTGTTTGTTTGTTTGTTTGTTTGTTTGTTTGTTTGTTTGGTTGGTTGGTTGATTAATGGGTTGGTTGGTTGGTTGATTGGTTGGATGGTTAATTGGTTGGTTGGTTAATGGTTTGGCTGGTTAATGGGTTGGTTGGTTGGCTGGATGGTTGGTTGATTAATGGGTTGGTTGTTTGTTTGGTTGATTGGTTGGTTGATTGGTTAATGGGTTGGTTGGTTAATGGGTTGGTTAATGGGTTGATTGGTTGGATGGTTAATGGGTTGGTTGGTTGGTTGGTTGGTTGGATGGTTAATGGGTTGGTTGGTTAATTGGTTGGATGGTTAATGGGTGGGTTGGTTGGTTGGTTGGTTGGATGGTTAATGGGTTGGTTGGTTAATTGGTTGGATGGTTAATGGGTTGGTTGGTTGGTTGGTTGGTTGGTTGGATGGTTAATGGGTTGGTTGGTTGGTTGGTTGGTTGGATGGTTAATGGGTTGGTTGGTTGGTTGGTTGGTTGGTTAATTGGTTGGATGGTTAATGGGTTGGTTGGTTGGTTGGTTGGTTGGTTGGTTGGTTGGTTGTTTGGTTGGTTGATTGGTTGGTTGGTTGGTTGGTTGGTTGGTTAATGGGTTGGTTGGTTGGTTGGTTGGTTGGATGGTTAATGGGTTGGTTGGTTGGTTGGTTGGTTAATTGGTTGGATGGTTAATGGGTTGGTTGGTTGGTTGGTTGGTTGGATGGTTAATGGGTTGGTTGGTTAATTGGTTGGATGGTTAATGGGTTGGTTGGTTGGTTGGTTGGTTAATTGGTTGGATGGTTAATGGGTTGATTGGTTGGTTGGTTGGTTGGTTGGTTGGATGGTTAATGGGTTGGTTGGTTAATTGGTTGGATGGTTAATGGGTTGGTTGGTTGGTTGGTTGGTTGGTTGGTTGGTTGGTTGGTTGCAAAAATATTTTGAAGGAGGGAAAGATTTTACCTGTAAAAGATTTACTGTGTAACTTTTCTAGTAGGCGATCTGCACGATCTGCATGTCACCAAGGAGATATTTTGCATTAGTATGGCACTAATGTTAATTATATTACATTTATTGAATTGCATGGGTTTTTATTGCAAAAAATACATTGAAAAACGTCTATTCTTTCTGTGAGCACCTGTCCACAGATCTGGGCTCTCATTTATGTGTGTGGACGTACAAAATATGTTACGTATGTGGCTTTCAACGTTATGTTTGTGATCTATAAAAAAAGAGGATGAGGAAATGACAAGTCTGGTCCACAAACACTTTTGCGTTTGGGTTTTCAAGACAGAGAAGACAATCTGAGCTCAGAGATGTTTGTGTTTTGTCTGTACAAACACTTTTAGTAAGAATTCCACGACAGGTTTCATTAATGAGACCCCTGACTTGTCGTCACTTGCTTGTCTGTGTGGTGATACATAATGTTTAATTACATATGTTGTGGATTTACTTTACACACTTAAAAAAAAAAAAAAAGAAATTTACATGTGCACAAGTAAAAATATCTGACTCTGACATAAATGAGTGCAAAAAGCAAAAAAAAAAAAAAAAGGAATGAGAAATTTAACAATGACAAAACACATCCTTAAAAATAAAAAATAAAAAATATAAGCCATAAAAGCCAGTGGTGGAGACTTTTCAGACCAGTTCAGTTTGGAGAAAAATATCACAAGGCTGAAGGATTAAGACTATCATAAAGATTAGCCCCACAGACGCACCTTTAACATTCAAGGTCCATCTTAGCACATTCAAGATTTAGTAAAGAAGTTAATGTTCGCTTTTTATCTTGGACACATTTTTCCACAACACAGGCAGGTCACCTTTAAGCCAAAGCAATTGTGTGCCACATTAAAAAGCAAGACCGCTATTTTTCCTAATGATTACACTTAAAACTTATTTTACTATTATAGATTCTAGACTGTGCACATTGTAAGTACATTGGGGGAAAATAAACATATGGAGGAAATCATGGTTTAGAAAAATGTCCTGGACTTTTAATATTTGTAATAATAATGCAGTGGATATATAAAGTACCTTTCAAGACACCCGCGGCACTTATGACTGCATTATTCATTCACTACAAACCCGGCAGTGCTAAGCTACAGTAGCAAAAACTGCTTTGGGGCAGACCAGCAAAAGCAGGGCTTCAAATCTGCACCATCGGCCTTTCAAACTACTGACTACCACGCACACAAACATCATATTCACCCTTTACTCTAGAGCCACTGCCCCACTGTTAATGCAACAGTTTCAAAACGATGGAGCCGTGCTGAACTATCTGATACCATTTTATAATAACTACACCTTAATAAAACCTGAACAAAACAAAAATGAACAAATAGTTTATGAAGCAAGATTCAGGATCAGTGACTGCTCAGTTAAGGTTAGAGTTAGGGTTCGGGTTAGGCATTAGGGTCAGACTAGAGCAGGGTTCACCCGGGGGCCAAATCAGGCCCTTCAAGGGATTTGATTCGGCCCTCAACCCATCTGCCAAAAATATAGAAAATATTTTATCTCTTGTTATTAGTTTAATCCTGGTTTAGAGCTGCTTTAGACCTTGTTTAGACCTGATTTAGTCCCAGTTTAGACCTGGTTTAGTCCTGGCTTAGACCTGGTTTAGACCTGGTTTAGTCCTGGTTTAGACCTGGTTTAGACCTGGTTTAGACCTGGCTTTGTCCTGGCTTAGACCTGGTTTAGACCTGGTTTAGTCCTGGCTTAGACCTGGTTTAGTCCTGGTTTAGACCTGGTTTAGACCTGGTTTAGACCTGGCTTAGTCCTGGCTTAGACCTGGTTTAGACCTGGTTCAGTCCTGGTTTAGTCCTGGTTTAGTCCTGGTTCAGTCCTGGTTTCGTATTACATGTTTCTCGTCTTTCAAAAACATTTCTGGCCACAAGGACAAAACCAAGAACCTTGCCCTCGGTAAAATAAAGTTAGAATATTAGTTAAGTAGCATATAAGCCTGAATCATTCTTAATAAACTATTTTTTTTAGTAGGAATTAAGTATTTGTTCTTGTTTTATTAATGCAGGAATAAGTGTAGTAATGTGTGTTATCAATGATCTTACATCTGTTAAATTCTGTAGTTGTAAAACAATAATTGCCCTTTACACTGAAGCTCATTGACATCTTATTTTGTCACAGGAACAGTGGGAAACTTCCCCAAATCCAAATCTCCTATTTTGGCCTTGGCTGGTGTTTAGAGACTTCGCCTCCAGTCTGCTGATGGATTCAAAGTCCTAAAAATATCCTCCATGACCGGGCGCTAACCTTCTGGTCGAACTGCACTGTGTCAGGATTAGAGGAAGTTGACCACAGAGTACCTCACCTTTTTAACAATATAGTTCTTAGTCTATAGAATACTTGTTACAAAGTGATTGAAATGCCCAGGCAGCTCTCTGAATGCTCCGAGCAAACATCACTTTATTAAAGCAATCCCTCCCTCAAGCTAACAATACATTTAACTTCCCCCGGCTCACGGAATACAACCCACAGCGGGGGCATTTTGCACGGAGCAGTTCTATCTCTGCACACAGCTGCCTGGGATATTCACTTTTATAGACAGATCCGGTGGGCAAGTTAGGCTTGAAAATGACTTTTATAACAGCTATTTTGTGTGGGAAACGCACTAAGATAAGCTTTAAAAATATACATATCACAGATAAATCTTATCAATGTTGTGGTTGATATCTTCATCTTTGTGGTTTTGTGTTCAGCAGGATTTATTCAAAATGTCTCCCTTTCAGATCTGTGTGTGTGATATGCCTCTTTTGGCCTATTCTCAATGACAAATTCGTTTTGGCGTATTGTACAATGGAGGTTCTGAACGGAGAATAACCCAGTTTTATCTCTGATTATTTGGCATTACTTTATGAAGACACTGTCTTTACCTTTTTTCACTTTCTTTTTACAGTGCATTTTATAAATCACCTCTATTTCATATGATTTAGCTTTAAAACTGAGTATTTCAAATGTGTTTCATTTATAATAATAATAAGGATGCATCGTGGTTTTCTGGATTATTCATTCACTCCACACATTCCTCTCTTCATTTTATAAAGGACACGATTGTGTGTTATTAAACTAGACGAACTAAATCTTTGCAGAGATGGTGGAGTAATCAAAACAAAAATTTCTTCCAACTATTTCCCAAGTAGACGTGTTTACTGAAGAGATGTACTGTGAGTGGGTGAATAGAAGTAAAGACAAAAGTATTCGAGAAAATGATCACTCTTATTCTGTGTATGTCTGGATGTAATATCTGATTTACGTTGATGTATTTAGAAGGAGAAAACATTAAAGGGATGCATGAAGCCTGCACTCTAACTTTTTTTTAAAAGGAAGTACAATCATAACTGAACCTGTGTTGCCAGAGTCTTACCCTACAGACAGAAACCTATTCAAGTGTTTCTCCTTCTCATTTTATGGACAGGTCATGCCTCATGTACAGCTCAGATCCTCTAGAACTCCCGCCTCACTGAGCTGCAGAAGCTGCACTGACTCATGATTGTTGCAGGGCCAGGCCTCTATGTAGTGACCAAAGAGAGGACACAGGTTTAAACACACTGGATTTCAGCTTTGAAACTGGCAACACTAATGTGAGACTCATGTGAGGCTCATTCTTTTTTCTGGTTGGATAATCATCTTGAGAATCAAAACTCTAAATGACAACTAGGCCATCGTGTCCAATTTTTTCTTTTTGTGTAATTAAAAATAAATCAGCAGTTCAACTGTTAATAATAAAATCGATATCTGGGGACACGGAGCGCTCGTGTTTAAATTATACACGAAGACTCACATCTGATAGAGCAGTGCTACCCAGTGGCTGAGTGGTCTAAGGTGCAGCACATATGCCATGATTTCTGCCAGCCTCAGCTTTGTGATTGATTGATTTCTGGCTCCAACAAATTGCCCCTCCAGCTCTTCACCCCCTTTTCACCCTGTATTGTCCAATCAAATTACGCCTACGAGCCAAAATCCTTAAAAAATAAGTCCATTATCACGTGTAGATCAACTCACTTTGAGAAGAGTAACCAAAATGATTACTAAAGTAAGAGCACTGCTACACTTTAAAATATATTTCTCACGTAGGAGTGCAAAGTATGATGTCTGGAAACTACTCCAAGATGTACATTTGATCAAAAAGCTACTCAAGTAGATGTATTTTAGCCACACTCTGCCAGAACCTCTGCGGTTGCTGCATTGCCAGTTACTATTGTTCTGTATTCAAGCACGACATTAGCTCCAGTCGCAGTGGCAGTACCTTCAAAATTCATACCCATCGTTTGAACCCCACTTCTGCTCTGTACATATGACCTTGCACTTTTCCTAACCCACGAGGAAAGGTGTTCCTGGAATCCCTTACGTGAACAGTCCAGGAGAAAATCGACTGCACACGTGAATAAATCATCAGCCATGCATCCAAATAGTCATAAATCTTTCAGCATCATGTAATAAATAATTAGGCCCATATGCAGAATTTGGACATTTCTACAAGGCTTTGCACTCGAACGGGGGATTTATATGGCTTTAAACTTTACTTTCCCCTCTGGGCAACCCATTCACTGCAGTGTTAAGTGATGTGCGGTGGACAGTATGCTCCATAGGAAAAGGCTGAAGGATGACAAAAGGTCTAGAGCTGTCAAAGTGCACCAAATGGACACCAGGATTCAAAGAGGAGACCACTGACCTGATTTAGAGGATCTCAACCATAGTAAACAACTGGTATGGAAGTAATATACAATGCTAAAGTAATGGAAAGTATTAATATTTACTTAAACTTGGGGAACACTGTGATTTTAGAGTTTTAAGGCAAGAAACTACTGGCAAAACTATTTTTTTTCCCTTCAATTTGGTCAGTTTTCTCCCTCAACATATAAGCTTTCATGTGGAAACAACAAACTTGTCCAATCTGCTCTTAAAGAAGACCGAACGTGTTTATGTCCGCTTTATACTTCTAATCTACAACACCAGTATGTTATATTTTGGACTCACAAATGGCAATCACTCTAAATACAACTTCGAGTGGTTTAATGTCAAGGGGTAACAATTATATTATTGTTAAAAGCTTCTAAAAGTTGATTTTGCTTAACAGGTCTCCTTTAAAGTGTGTATGACAGGTTTTTATGATTTTCTAAGTGTGACTTTTTTGACTTATTCAGTGTTTTAATACCTGTATCAAATCAAATCAATTTATTTTTATAATGCCCAAAATCACAACAACAGTTGCCTCGATGGGCCACAGGTAGAAAGCAGTTCAGATAACTGTCCCCTGTCCTTTGACCCTCCTTCGCGGTGAGGAAAAACTACAAAAAACCCCATGGGAAAAAGTAGAAACCTTGAGGAGAACCACAGTGAAGGAGAGATCCTACTCCCACGGACGGACAGGCTGCAGATGAACTAGGACTGGCATCCACTTGGAATGTGGAGCTGTAGTAAATATAAAGTTTTTCCAATTGTGTGTTTGCAGAGAAATATTGGAAACTATGTTGAAAATTACAGGAAGTAAACAAACTGATAGCATCACACTAGAGAGACAAAGGTTATGCATAATTTATGGAAAATAAACTACTTTTTTGATCCTTATGAACAAAATATCAACAAAATAATGATATTCACATGTATTTGTCTTTGTCAAATCTTTGAAAAAATCTGTCACATTAAATGAGTTTTGGTGCAGTGTACGGGAGGGTTTCTTGGAATTGTCCTAATGTAAAAAAAATCTTTAAAAAAGAAATAGCTAAACTGGGGTAAAATATGTAAAGTTTTCAGCAGAATTTATCTTAAATACATTTTAGTTAAATGAGTAGTCCAACCTGTCATTGCCACAAATACTGCAGAGCCAAAATTGCTTGAAAACGGCCATAGCATTGCACTTCTTGTTTAGATGAAAGTCAAACCTCTTATTTTGTGAAACGTGGATCAAATGCGGATATTTTGCACAAAAAGCTGGTGACAACACACAAAGTAGTGTTGTGTTTACTGAAGCTAATCTGCAGCAGCTTCGCTAATCCTCACTGCGTAAATACTGTTCACACGGGGAACTCTTGCCTTTTTCCTCACTTTTATCTTTAAGGATGCTTCAAACTGGATTAATGCCGATGTTTTGTGGACTCCCCTCCTTGAACCGCCACCTTAACGTGGTGGAGGGGTTTGAGTACCCGAATGATCCTGGGAGCTATGTTGTCGGGGGCTTCATGCCCCTGGTAGGGTCACCCATGGCAAACAGGTCCTGGGTGACGGGTCAGGCAGAAGCGGTTCAGAAGCCCTTATGAATAGCAAACAATCAAGGCCAGTTACGTCGCCGGATTGGGCGTCACCGGGACCCACCCTGGAGCCAGGCCTGGGGTGGGTGCTCGACGGCGGCGCCTGGTGGCGGGCCTTTCCCAGGGCCCGGCCAGGCCCAGCGAGCGAAGCGGCGTGGGGCCGTCCTCCCGTGGACCCACCACCCGCAGGAGGATCCATAAGGGGCCGGTGCAGAGAGATCTGGGTGGCAGTCGAAGGCGGGGACCTCGGCGACCAGATCTCCGGACACAGAAACTAGCTCTGGGGACATGGAATGTCACCTCGCTGGGGGGGAAGGAGCCTGAGCTTGTGCGGGAGGTTGAGCGCTACCGACTAGATATAGTCGGCCTCACCTCCACGCGCACAGCCTGGGCTCTGGAACCCGTCTCCTCGAGAGGGCTGGACGCTCCATTTCTCTGGCGTTGCCCGGGAGAGGCGGCGGGCTGGTGTGGGCTTGCTCATAGCCCCACAGCTCAGCCGCCACGTGTTGGAGTTTACCCCAGTGAACGAGAGGGGTCGTCCCTCCGCCTTCGGTGGGGACAGGTCTCTCACCCGTTGTGTCGACCTACGGGCCGAACAACGGTGCAGAGTACCAGACCTTCTTGGAGTCCCTGGGAGGGGTACTGGGACGGTGCACCGCCTGGGGACTCCGTTGTTCTACTGGGGACTTCGCGCCCACGTGGGCAACGACAGTGACACCTGGAGAGGGGTCGAGGAACGGCCCCCGATCTGAACCCGAGCGGTGTTCAGTTATTGGACTTCTGTGCTAGTCACAGCTTGTCCATAACGAACACCATGTTCAAGCACAAGGGTGTCCATCAGTGCATCGTGGCACCAGGGACACCCTAGGCCGGAGGTCGATGATGCGACTTTGTTGTCGTGTCATCTGACCTTGCCGCGTGTCTTGGACACTTCGGGTGAAGAGAGGGGCGGAGCTGTCAACCGATCACCACCTGGTGGTGAGTTGCATCGCTGGCGGGAGGAAGCGGACAGACTTGGCAGGCCCAAGCGTGATCGTGAGGGTCTGCTGGGAACGGCTAGCAGAGCCCTCTGTCGGCAGGGTCTTCAACTCACACCTCCGGGAGAACTTCTCCCAGATCCCGGGGGAGGTTGGAGACATTGAGTCCGAGTGGACCATGTTCTCCACTTCCATTGTCGATGCGGCGGCTCGTAGCTGTGGTCGCAAGGTCTCTGGTGCCTGTCGCGGCAATCCCGAACCGGTGGTGGACACCGGAAGTAAGGGAATGCCGTCAGGCTGAAGAAGGAGTCCTATCGGGCCTTGCTGGCTCGTGGGACTTCTGAAGCAGCTGACAGGTACCGGCAGGCCAAGCGTACTGCAGCCCGGGCTGTCGCAGAGGCAAAACTTCGGGATTGGGAGGAGTTCGGGAGGCCATGGAGAGGACCTATCGGTCGGCCTCAAAGTAAGTCTGGCACACCCCCCGACGCCTCTGGAGGGGGAGGCAGTGCTGCACCATCACCGTTACGGTGCGGGTGGAAGCTGTTGACCTCGACTGGGGATGTTGTCGGAAGGTGGAAGGAATACTTTGAGGATCTCCTCAATCCCACTGTCACGTCTTCCGAGGAGGAAGCAGAGGCTGAGATCTTGGGCGGACTCGTCCATCACCCTGGCTGAAGTCACTGAGGTGGTTGGCAAGCTCCTTGGTGGCAAGGCTCCGAGGGTGGATGAGATCCGCCCTGAGTATCTTAAGTCTCTGGATGTTGTGGGACTGTCTTGGTTGACACGTCTCTGCAACATCGCGTGTGCGGTCGGGGAGGCGGTACCTCTGGACTGGCAGACCGGGGTGGTGGTCCCTCTGTATAGAAGGGGACCGGAGGGTGTGTTCCAACCACAGGGGATCACACTCCTCAGCCTCCCGGTAAGGTCTATTCCAGGGTACTGGAGGAGAATCCGACCGATAGTCGAACCTCGGATTCAGGAGGAGCAGTGTGGTTTTCGTCCTGGTCGTGGAACACTGGACCAGCTCTATACTCTCCATCGGGTGCTCGAGGGTTCATGGGAGTTTGCCCAACCAGTCCACATGTGCTTTGTGGATCTGGAGAAGGCATTCGACCGTGTGCCCGGGCGCCTTGTGAGGGAAGTGCTCGGGAGTATGGGGTCCGGGGCCCTTTGCTAAGGGCTGTCCGGTCCTTGTACGACCGGGCAGGAGCTGCGTTAGCATTGCCGGCAGTAAGTCAGACCTGTTCCCAGTGCATGTTGGACTCCGCCAGGGCTGCCCTTTATCACCGGTTCTGTTCATAATTTTTATGGACCAGAATTTCTAAGCGCAGTCAGGGCGTGGAGGGTGTCCGGTTTGGGAACCACAGGATCTCATCTCTGCTGTTTGCGGATGATGTCGTCCTGATGGCTTCCTCAACATGCACTGGGACGGTTTGCAGCCGAGTGTGAAGCGGCTGGGATGAGGATCAGCACCTCCAAATCCCAGGCCATGGTTCTCGACCGGAAAAAGGTGGCTTGCCCTCTCCGGGTGGGTGGGAGTCCTTGCCTCAAGTGGAGGAGTTTAAGTATCTCGGGGTCTTGTTCACGAGTGAGGGAAGGATGGAGCTGAGATTGACAGGATCGGTGCAGCGTCTGCAGTGATGCGGGCGTTGTATCGAACCGTTGTGGTAAAGAAAGAGCTGAGTCGAAGAGCGAAGCTCGATTACGGTCAATCGTTCCTACCCTCACCTATGGTCATGAGCTTTGGGTAATGACCGAAAGGACAAGATCGCGGATACAAGCGGTCGAAATGAGCTTCCTCCGCCGGGTGGCTGGGCGCTCCCTTAGAGATAGGGTGAGGAGCTCAGTCACACGGGGGGAGCTCAGAGTAGGCCGCTGCTCCTCCACGTCGAGAGGAGCCAGCTGAGGTGGCTCGGGCATCTGTTCCGGATGCCTCCTGGGCGCCTCCTCGGGGAGGTGTTCTGGGCATGTCCCAGGTAGGCGGCCCCGGGGTAGACCCAGGACACGCTGGAGGGACTATGTCTCTCGGCTGGCCTGGGAACGCCTCGGGATCCCCCCGGAGGAGCTGGAGGAAGTGTCTGGGGTGAAGGAAGTCTGGGAGTCCCTGCTTAGACTGCTGCCCCCGCGACCCGGCCCCGGATAAGCGGAAGAAGATGGATGGATGGATGGATGGATGGTTTTGTGGACTGGATGCCATGAAATGCAGGTGAATACCACAATTTAACTGTATAGCTTTACAATAGGACAGTAATTAAGTAATTATTGTCCTTAAGTTGTGAATTTTTTTTCTGGTAAGACAGTTGTGAATAGCTTTATGCTCATTTAGGCGTGACAGATCTATCAAACTGACCAAGCCTGCCCCCTGGTGGTGGTCTTTATAGAAGTGAGTCCCATGTGTGAGCCAAAGTAAATGCTCCCTCGTCTCTGTTGATGGTCCATGTGCTCCGCTTCATGATTTCAGTAGCCTCTCGTATCCATCTTTTGTACTTGTGTTCCTCAGTTCCTACTATTTCTGCGCTGTCCCGGTCCATGACATGGTTTTCTCTTTTGCACTGGTCAGATATTGCAGATTTTAGGATTTCTTGTGTTAGCTTTTCTCTTTCTGATCTTGTTTGTCATCCTTGTGTTTCCTTCTCACACTCTTTTTGTGTTCTTTTTTCCTTGTGTTAAAAGTTCTCCCAGTCGCTCTAATGTATGTTTAATTGCATGTTTTGCATTGAAATAACGTTGTCCTACAGAGACGAGGGAGCCTTTACCCCGGCTCACACATGGGACTCACTTCTCCACAGACTAGTTTGATAGATCTGTAGAGCTGACCACACCAGAGACACGTCACATCCATCAGACCTCACCTCTGACGAAGGCGGAAGTCCTGCCGCCGAAACATGTCAGGTAAATGAGCTTATAGCTATTTATTACTGTCTTATTAGAAGAAATTCACTAATCAATAGTTAAAAAAAGACAGGATGAATTTTCCAAATATAATGATTGTCCTTTTTCTATTTTCCGTGCTTGTATCCGTCTCCTCTGTGTCTGTCGTTCCATTAGCCCCTGACGCTCCGCTTTATTGGCTGTTGCAGTAGCGCTAATGTTTGTGGTTGAAATATCAGATAGTGCGTTCAGAGTTGTACTGACATCACACACATGAAGAGAGCAGCCGCTTAAAAATCGCTCACGAGGATCCAAAGTCAGTCTCCCCGAAGTCAGGCTCTAAGTGCACTTCTGAGGAACATCTTTAGTATTTTTTTAGTTGAGTAATCAGCAACATCAGAACTTTAAAATAAGAAAACACCAGCTGCTGATTCAGTCTAATGTTGACTCAATTTAGACCTGATTTATTCCTGGTTTCAATGTTTGTTTTTGTAATTAAGCCTAATGAAATCAAGATAGATACAGTAAGTTAAATGCCATACTGTGGAACATTCCTGGCAAAGCAATAACATTTCCAATTTCTAAGTAGTGTTTCCATGTATCTGAATCAGTATTTCAATTTGAATAAAGAAATGTGTTACTTCCACTACTGCAATGAACAACATTATATAATTAAAATGTGTTTTGTAGACTGGGGAAATTACAGTTATTAATGCAGTGCAGATTGCTTTGTTTCTTTTCTATGTTTTATTTATGCTTTATCATAACACATTACTTTGTTTTTTATTAGAACTGTTTGTTTTCTGAAGCTTTTCGTTTATGTGAAAGAGCGTTGAATTGACTCCTAAACCCAGAAGGAAATATTTAGTTTGCAAATATTACAAAAATAAATGGCACTTGAAAGCGTATTGGACAATGCAGCTATGCTAATTACAAGCGTATATTTGTTTTGTATTCTTGTGGCCAAAACCAATATTTATGCGCGAGTTCTTCTGTGAGAGAGGAAAATAAGACGGGGTGTATATGCCAGGGAAGCAGACAAATGCTAATGAAAGTAAGGGAATGTATAAATTCTTAAAGTAGTCTGTCGTGCCAAATCAAAATGTTCAGCTTTAGCCGTGTCATGACGTTGTTTCCACATTCAAAACATTCCTGGAGTAGTGTTTTGTTTCTCTCATGCACGTTTGACTAATCTTGCACAAACGCCATCCGACTCTGAAGCTCTGAATGCTGCAGCTTGATCACACAGTTGGGCGGTTATCCAGGAAGTGTTCCTCTGTGTTTTTAAAGTCAACGCACCTTCATCGCACTCATTCGGATCATTCAAATCGCCTCTCCACATAAAAGCAAGCAGCTATTCGTTCAATGACAACAACCGAGACCAATCATCATGAAGGTTCAAAGGCATTTGATACGTTTTCATGTTGTTGTCTTGCTTCGGTGTCGTGACCGTGACAGCGATTGTTTGGTGCGTCCAGGCGGTGTTCATGCACATGACGGCCGTGCATCTTCTCGCTCTCAGACACCTGTCCACGCTCTTAACCCCCTTTTCCTCTTTTCCTGATTCCCCTTCTTTCAACGTGTCATCCTGCCACACCACTCACATACACGGATGGCCCACGCACACATCCACACACCCCAGACTTCAGTCCGCGTTCCAGCATCGCCGAGACGTCAACAGAGCCGCTCAGTTGTGTTGAGTTTTGGCGACTCTTCGAGGATTTTGGTGTTCCTGGGACCACTTGTTAACGTGCGTTGTTCGTTGCTTCGTCTGGGTTTTGTGTGGCGTTTTGTTTGATGTGCAGGGTGCATGTCCTGAGTTGTTTAATAATCGGTGTCCGTACAAGGTTCACATGAACTCCAGCCATGTTGGCGACCCTTACTTCTGTTCACGCCGAAATGACAATGTAAACATTTAGTTTGTTTTGTGTGTTTGTGTTGAGTTTGGTTTTGTTTCAGTCCACGAGCCGGGTTGTCTAAAACTTTACTTAGTTTAGCAGGATACAACCTGTGGTAAATATTTATAATTGTTTAACATCAATCAAGTTGGAGTTCATTAAGAAAAAATAAAAGTTAAAATAGTGCCAGAATCCGTCATTCTATATCATCAAAAAAAGCGAAATTCCATCCAAATAATGTGTACTTTTTTAGTAATGAGTGCAAGTGCTGAAGATGGAAAGTGGCAGCAGCTAAATCTGGTGCAGATCTTTTCTTTAGTAAGATTAATGGATTTGTATATGGTCCCTGACAAATAAAGACAAAAAACTAAACCAACTAAACGTATGAGCACACTTTGAGCCTCTAAACTGAAACGACAAAATCGCATAGTTAATTTGAACCATCTCCAAAACACAAACAAATGCAAAAGAGTAGAACATGTATAGCAGTAATGCAGTGTGACTGATAGTTATTTGGTTGTATGCTGTATTTATCTCATGCGGTTGCTCTCAGCTTGTTCAAAACACTGTCAGCCGGCCTTTTTCCCCTCATGATAAAAGCCGGTGTAGATTCCATACATTATTCTGCTGTGAGTCCTCTGGTGGCTGCGCCGTGACAGTGGACGGAGCATAAATCCATACTCATCATACGCTGGAGCCCCCCGAGGGTTACTGAGACTAGACTGTAGAGAGGGAGAGGGAGGGAGAGAGAGAAGGGACGATGGGGAGGTAGTAGAGAAGAGTGAAACAAACAAGGGAGAGCTAGAGAGAGAAGGGGAGAGAGTGGAAAAGAGAGAAAGAGACACGAAGAAGGAGAGAGAGGCCGGGGAGGATGAGAGAGGGGGTAGTGAGAGAGGGAGAAAGAGGGGGAGAGAGAGAGGGGAGATGGGGAGGTAAACAGAGGAGGGAGACAAAGAGAAACGAGGGGGCAGAGAGCGAGAGAAGGGAAAAGACGGGGAGAGAGGAGAAGAGAAAATGGGGGAAGAGAGACTGAGATGGAGAGGACAGGAAAGAGACATGAAGAAGGAGAGAGAGGGGGTAGTGAGAGAGGGAGAAAGAGGGGGAGAGAGAGAGGGGAGATGGGGAGGTAAACAGAAGAGGGAGACAAAGAGAAAGGAGGGGGCAGAGAGCGAGAGAAGGGAAAGGACGGGGAGAGAGGAGAAGAGAAAACGGGGGAAGAGAGACTGAGATGGAGAGGACAGGGAGAGTGAGAGAGGGTATAGAGAGAGGGAAGACGGGGAGGGAACAGAAGTGGGAGACAAAGAGAAAGGAGGGGAGAGAAAGAAGGGAAAAGCTTGAGAAAAAGGAAAAGAGGGACGGAGAAAGGGATGAGAGAAGAGGGGATAAAGAGAAGTGAAAAGATGGAGAGAGAGGAAAAGAGTGAATGGGGGAAAATAGTAAATAGTAGTAAGAGAGAGAGAGCGAGAGAGGGGGAGAAGAAAGGGAGAGAGACAGAGACAAAGATTAGAAAAGAAACAGAAGGAGAAGAGAGGAGATGGCAAGAGAGAGAAAGAGAGAAAGGGGGGAAAGAGAGATAGAGAAGGAGAAGGGAGAAGGAGAACAAAGATGGACAGAAAGGAAAAGAGACAAAGGGGAAGACAGATACCGAAATAGAGAGAGAATTAATAGAGGGGGAGAGAGGAAAAGAGAGAAAGGGGAAAAGAGAGATACAGCGGAGAAGAGAGAAGGCAGAACAGAGACTGAAAAAAAGAGAGAAATGAAAAGAGATGGAGAAGAGACAGGGGAGACCGCGAGTGAGAGAGAGAGAGAGAGAGAGGAGAAAGAGTGAGAAGGAAGATAGAAGAGAGATAAAGAAAGAGGAGGAGCGATAGGCAAACAGAGGTGGAGAGCAGAGAAAAGAGGACCAGAGAAAGAGAGAGAGAGACAGATGAAAAAGAGATGATGCATAGGAGGAGAAAGAGGGGAAAGACAGATGAAGAGAGGGGAGCGTAGAGAAGAAGGAGAAAGATGAAGAGGACGAGACAGACACAGAGATTAGGGATACAGTAGAAGAGTCGGGCTCTTGACTCACTCGAATCAAAGACGGCGGCAAAAAGTAAAGCCTGTGTTCAAACAGTTAAAGCCCTGCTGTGTAACATTTCACACCACCCGCTTTGATTAAGAGACTGCTTGGTTGTTCATCTGATTCATGAACATAACACTTTGCATCTTTTCACAATCAAAAAATGAACACTTGTGCATTACTTAAGTGTCGTAGGCAGAAAAATGTGAATGTTCCACAATATCGATGACTTGATGAACCCCGAGCCTTGTCTCCGTAGAATTATTTTCACAGATATTCTCTCCTCCGCAGCCACAAAACTTTAGACAACTTCAACTGGCCATTCACCGTGGCTAATGATCTGTTCTGCTGATGGTTTGTGTGGGAGGCAGAATATATCCAAGGACAACACAAGAAATAACAAGTGGACTTATTTTTTCACCTGTCAGTTGTCGAGATCCGGTCCTGGCTTGTCCTCTATCCTGCCTTTCCTCACTTCTGTGTCTGAGTCTCCCCCTTGTCTGTCGTCATGAGTTAGACCTGCCTGCAGTTTATCTTCAAATACGTGGCTTAACCCCTTGAAATAAGCCAGTGTTAACCTTATTTTCGTTGTTCTGTTTCTGGGTCCAATATATATTTAATTACGGAGAGCAGCACAGATCGCTCACTGTGGATGAGGTGCCACTGTTCCGTTAGGAGTCTGTTTTAACTGGACGCTTTCTGGCAAGTGCAATAATCAGTCTACCACAATATATCAATATTTGTGCAATAAAGCTACTGAATAAGAACAGTAAGAGGAGATATGATGGTGATTTAAAGTCTGTGATACCAACAATTGTAGCTATTTAAAGCGTAAAGGACGTTCGAAGGATGTTCTAACAATGTCCCGTCATCAAAAACATACCTGAAGTAGCATTCAGTGTCATTCACGCTGTTTGGAAGAGTGTTTATTAGAAAATCCTCTCCCCTCCGAGCGTCAAAAACCCTTCCTGCGAAGTCGTTTTAACCGAGACGTATTTTCGGATAATCTACGTCACTTTTCAGAGAATCCTCCACTGTTTTTAGTACTTAAATCATCGCTAAATTTCTATCGTCTAAACACGATAACTGCTACAAAAAATCTGCATCACAAGTTAGCGCTGAAAAGAAGTGCACTAGGTTGTGTTTTATGCTGGTGCCATCTGCTGGCACTTAATAAGTGTCATTTCATTGTGACTGATAACACACTTTTTTGTTTTAAACATCAGATGGCAAATTTAAGACAGTCAAGAGCATGTTTAAAGGCTGAAATATGAACAGAAATATGAAAAATGCTGAATATTTTTCCTGAATGATTTTCATGAATCACTTGTCACTTGTCAAAGCAAACTGTGGTTTATGAAAATTAGGCTAATGGCATTTAACTACTAAGTATCAAATAGATAAATAAAGCAGAATGGATTCAATGTCTGAATAAATACCCTCAATTTAGAACACAAAATGTATTAAAAAGTGGAATAATTTTGAGATGAATGGTGTGGTCAAGACCGTGGTTTAGATTTAGAGGTTATATAAAATTTTATTGGCTTATCTAAGGTTATGTGTTGAAGTTAAAGTTGAGACTAAGATGACTTAAGATGCCAACTCTGATATACATGACTTGGACTTCTGGGCTTCAGGACTGCAAAGGTCAGACAGAGAAGGGCTGCCTGGTCTGGACGCTCCAGTGTTGGAGAGTCGATCTCCAGTGTAAGGAAAGCCTTTTGTAAAGCATCACAATGTTACAGCGACACAGAAAAGGCTAAGACCAATTACATGAGAAATTGTTGTTAGTGGAAAAATGCAAAGAGTCCTTTGTTAAAATTTGGAAAAATTGGAAGTGAGTGCTTTCCTATCAAATTACAAATCATACTACTTTGGAATAAAAAGACATCGACACAATGGGCACACATTTGGAAATGAAAGCTTGGCTTTACCCTCAGGAATGTTTTGTTCCTGAATAGATGCTCAGTGGGCCAGTGATGGCTAGTGTATTTCCTATCAGAATCGTGCAAAACTACCTTCTGGAGTTTGGCGCGAGTCCAGTAAGTGAACAATGTGGGGGTATTTCTCACAAGACATTTACAGATCAAAATACAAGCAATATTGACATTATTTAAAATGTACATTTCTTCATTCTGTGGAAAAAGGTTTTATTTAGATGAGTTAAAAGTTCCTTTGACTGTGTCTTAGTTTTTATCTGAATTAATGTAAGTCTATTCTTTTTTGTTGTGCCATTAAGAGTTTTTGTAATCCAAGTGAGAGCTTCTCTTGCCCGGTCAAAATAAACCTGCATCGCTTTCAGAGGCATGTGATTTCGACCACTTGGAATGAGAAGTAGAATTTCAGGCTTTCTGAAGCTGAAAAGAGGACAATAAATCTGTCACAGTTCCCCGTAGTAATTTCCTGTTATCAAGACAATGTCAAGGATGATGTGTTCCAAGGTTCAGAGTTCAGTTTTTACTACATAACTATTTGTTGTATTCTGCAAATTGCACCTTTCTGTTCAATAATTTCTGAACTTATGGATGTATTTTAATTTATTCTGTGTGTATGGATTGTGCATTTTCTATTGTGCATTAAGCCGAGGGCAGTGAGGGTGGACTCACTAGTGGAACAGTAAGGTGTCTTAATATACCTGCATGATATTATTTTGCCACATGATGTTGGCAGGTGACTGTTTGAAGCTGACTCAGAGTGATGCTGTGAGAACAGTACCAGCACCTGTTAGCTTCTCCCGCTGAGCGCCGCTGCTGTGTGGAGGAGGATAAGACGTAGCCAACAGGAATTATTCACTATCAAATATGTTATTCATCTTTTTGCCTCACAGTATAAAAATTACAAGATCTTTTCATTCACATATGCAGTAACTTTCTCAGAGAAAAGGTTTTATCAAAAAGTAATCACAGACTTCAATACTTCCGCGCTCTTTTCTGGAGTGCAAAAGTTCAACACGCCTAAAGCAAAATAAGTCTGAATGGGTTTAATAATAAATTATTTGCACAACTTTGTACTTGCGCCCTGCCAATCCAATCACTTTCTCATATCTTTCACAACCTGAGGATGTTTACTACCACTTATAGTTTTAGTGAAGATGAAGAATGAAGGGCATGGAGTGGATGCATTAGTAAGCAAAGAGAAAGAGATAAACATCTACATCATGTAATGTAGAATTCAAGAATTGTAACGTTTAAAGTCTGAACTGAAAGATAAAATGCAGATATTTGTAATTTGAACTCAGGGCCATTGTCAGAGATCAGTAGGCACTGTCGGAGCTGAGAAATCATGGAGGAACCCTCAAATGTTTTATACAAAAATGAATATTGAAAACTACTCAACTTCTGTAATCCTGAGATAAATGCCATTAAATTCAATATAACCAACGCAATACAATAGACTAATTTAAATCAAGTAATTTTAATTTTAATTGCAACAAAACTTAGCCAGTTTGACTTTATTGCAGAGATCGTGTAGCCTTTATAGTGTGTGAGGGCAGTTCCACATCCCACATATGTGCTGCGCAGCTCCTCCACTTCGCCGGCGTACGACCACATTGCAGATGAAGTCTATTTTCCTCTGTGCTTGAGTATGACAAGCTCCACAGATCAGAGTGCAGCAAACAGGAAAGAGAACGGCAACAGCGTCCTGATTTGCAAAGTAAATACGCTCACAACGGATTTCCCTCAGTGCATAAGGTTGTTGCCAGGGGCACAGGAGCAAGCTCTGGTGCAGGGCCCTGTTGGGAGCAGACACAGCCACGCACAAACAAGCGCTGGAGCTTTAGGAGGACTGTAGTGAGACAGTTAGTGAATCTGTTGAATTCCAGACAGGGAATTACAGCATGTAAACACTGGCTCTTCAATAGCAGTACGTGCTGTCTGCCAACTACCAGTGCATGCTTTTTTTTCACTACGAAGTTGTCCTCTGTTTAAACCAAACCGTGAGACTGACTGACCATTCTGAGTGTCCTGTAGTTTCCTTCACAAACTCCATTCAGTCCAGATATATTTACCTCTGAGCTTCTCTTTAACTACAGCTGTACTTCCCCAAAATATAAACTATATTGAGCCTTTGTCTCTTTAGCTTCTGGATATGTTTTTCTTGATAGTGGGTAAAACCATGACCTCCCTGATGCTACACCATTTATTTCACCCCAAAATAAGCATATCTCTTTCATAAAATTGTAAGACGTGTACATCTCAATTTTCAAATCACTGCGTGCATCAACACGTATGTATTTATTTGCATTTAACACTGTGTCCCAAACTGGAATAAGATTTGTGTTTTGAAATATTATCATTTTTTTGGCAAATGCAGTCCGTTTCCTTGGCCAAATAAAGAGGTTGTTGGGGTCGACATATGGTAATGCAACACCATCATCGTCGTTTTGCATTCATCCAACAACTAACTGAGTCCTTGTGTATCGGGTCATGGCTGTTAAGAAATGCCAGCTGGCACAAACTTTTAATTTTCCGCTTTGTATATCGTGACAGCAGAGCCCCTCTTTCCTCTAACCTTAGTTTCCAAAGAGAGAAAAACACGTCTAGAGGTTAATTGGAGCAACTTAGTACACGGGAATGGGGAATATCAACATGTCAGCCGCTATTAAATCTCTGACTTTAAACTGGAATGGACTGTTCAAATTGAATTGAAATAAATAGGAATGGCTTTTATCACCTTATATTGACTTTCCAGCAGGGTTCATGCTTACTTACTCTTTATTTTCAGTCTCTATTTTCAGTAAACAGAAATGTCCTGAAGCAACATGCGACGCACGATCTTAACAATGTCCCCAAAGTGTGGTCACAGTTGGTTAATCTTTTGATGGACAAGAGTAGGGACGCACGTCTTCAATCTGTTCATTATAGCAGGACTAAGTCATTTCAGCAACAGAGCTCCCCCTGTAGTTCTCTTGGGAAAATACAACAAGTGAAAACACGCAAAAGCTTCTCTTTTTTACTTTTTAAAATGTGCTTTTGTCTTTTTTATTGAAATAAAGAAGAACAATCACACACAAAAACATTTCACGTTGTCAAATATATATATATAAAAAAACGAGCCAGGGTTTGTCAGGAGACTTGTCTTTGGGTCGGTGTCGGAAAATGTTGCAACGCTGGTTTTACGCCCAGACAAATAATAAATATGCAAGCACCACAAGGACTTACAATGACGTTTAATAAGGTAAAAATGTTACTATGTTCTACTTTAACCAATTGTTGGAGCCCTTCGCGGTCGATAATCAGTCAACTGTGCTTCTTTATTAAAGTTTTTTTGCTGTTTGCTGTACAAGTCATAATGGACCGCAGTGCTGTTCGACGTAAACACAGAGCAGCGTAGCATGACACGACTGAATGAAAGCTCCAATTAACTCTATTTTAACACACTATTTATAGATTATAAATTAAACACTTAAGAGTCACGTTGTACAGTCGCTTACATTAGCCGCTTACCTTAGCTTGTGCAGGTGAAACATCGATAGTTTTCCATCTGAGGCAAAAGTCTGTCTGTTTTCTACACCAACATGAAATCCAAGTTAAATAAACATGTAAGATTAATATTAGTTCATATTGCAGTGACACTCAGGTTTGCTCTGCCTTTACGGGATAAGCAAACTTGTTTTCACTCAGAGACGTCACAATTCCATGAGGGAGCTCGCTCGTGCGTGTGTATAACAACATAGTAAACAAGGCAAAAAAAAAGAGACGTGTCAGTTAACTGGGCAAGATGTCTTCATTCAGTTAAGTGTTTAGTCACAGTTAATCGGCTAATCGGTTAACCATGAACACCTCTAGACAAGACATGGTAGGCAAAAGTGGCTTGTGGCCGAGTGGCAAGAAAAATGTTGAAAAAGTAGAGCTGTGTAATTAACTGACTTGAGAGCAAGATTCAATTGTTTCTAATTGTCAATGACCCACTTGGGCCTTTTTAATCAAGAGATCCACAGCCAATCCTCTGTCGGGTAAAACATGTGGTTTGGAGCAGAGTTCACAGGTTGAAGGACACATATTCTGCTACAGTGACTTTTTTGAGCTCTTAATCATGTTCTAACAATGTTCTGTCATCAAAAACATACCTGGAGTTGCATTCAGCTGCATTCGTAATATGTTGAGAGATGCTGATTAGAAAATCCTCTCCCCTCTGACCGTCAAAAGCACTTCCTGCAGAACTCCCTCGATCGCTAACGTTTTTCTGATTTTACACATCACTTATCCGAGAATCTTTTGCTGTTTTAAGTCCTTAAATCCTCACCAGACTCGTTCTGAGCATTTCTGCCTTTAAACACGATAACTGCTTTCTTAAAGCAATAACTTCACTAAATTGTGTATAGTGCTAAGCACCATCTACTGGTTGCATAAACTCAGTAAGTGCCAGGGCATACAGCAAAGTTTTTTTTTTTTAGCACATAATAAACTTGTTTTTTATTTCAAAACATGAGATCGAGCAAAACATGAGCAAATTTAAAGTACTCAGGAGCATGTTTAAAGTCTAATAAAACATGTTTTTAAAAAGCCTCTATTGTTTATATTCAGCCATTCTCATTTGTTTTTGTAAGATAAAATAAAATTGAAAATTGTGATTGATCAATATGTGTGATTAACTTTTTTGTCATAGCGCCGAGGCCTACAAAAAACTGATAGTGATGGTTAGAAGGATGGATGAGTTTGTAGTTTGATCTGTTCATAGTTCCGTGGTAACCTTGTCTTCTCCTGGGCTCTTTCCATCGTAGAGTTCTTTTATGGCTTCTTGTACTTCAGAAAATTAGAACATCTAGAGCAGTATTCTTTCCATCTTTCTCAAACTTCATTCCAACTGCCTAAAATGACTCCATCTTCCTCTTTTACAGTGTCAAGCATGGGTCTGCATTTCTTGATAAGATGTTTTACACTGTCTATGCCACATAATGTAATCTAAACAAGATACAGCGTCATCTGCAAACACCATGAACCCATTTCCTTCCGGTCTGCGCCTGTAGATTCTGCTGTCCTCTGCCCCTCTCATACACTGTACCTGGCTTTACCAAATCCCCAGATTCACAGCAGGGATTAAGTCCTATTTCCCACCCAGCCAACAGAAGTCTTCTCTCAGGTAAATGTACTGCATCACCGGGTCAACCAAAGGGCCCTCCCAAATTTGGCAAAAAGCTGTCTGAGTCCTGAGTTTATCTTTTCACCTCCCATCAATGAGGGCTGTAGTATAATACAGCATGACCCCTGCCTTGTGTGTTTATATCATTGATGACATTTATATGATCAGCAAGAAAATGAGATAACTGGCCAACTCCGATTTAAACAGAATTGTCAAAATGCATATAGACCCGGGGACTACATTTAAAGTGCGTATGACATGTTTTTATGATTTAAATAATAGTTTTACACCAATCAGGTTGCTATTTGTGGAGAAAAGTTGAAAAATATGTTGAAAATGACTTTAAGTAAATAAATTGATGATATCACACTAGGGAGTCAAAGGTTATGCATAATGTACACAAAATACATTACTTTTTTCACCCTTTAAAGGTTTATTCAATAAAATAACACCTTTGTAACACCTGCCACTTTGATAATATATTATATAAGAACAATCTATTTGCATCAGCCAACTGTACATTCTGTATATAGTCTCAGTCAGTCTATCTTAGTCTATTTTATTCTAATTTTATTTTATGCATGCCTTTTTATATATATATTTTATTTTATCCATTGCTTTATGTTGCACCTACGCCGAAGCAAATTCCTATGTTTGTGAATTTCACTTACAATGGCAATAAACCGCTTCTGATTCTGATTCTGATTCTGATAAAGGTGTGTTCATGTATTTTCTTTGTTAAAGGAAAAAAAAAATCAGTGACATAAGAGGAGTTTTGGTGCAGTGTACAGGGTGGTTTCTTGGTTATTTCCTAGTATGATGTCATCATTTACAACCATGAAATAAAATTAAAAACTAAAAAAATAGCTAAACTGGGATAAAATTTGTAAAGATTTCAGGAAAATTTGAAATATATTTATGTTAATTGCATTTAGTTAAATGAGTAGTCTAACCTGTCATAGGCACTTTAAGGTGTCATGATCCAAATCTCCCAGATCCCACAAACATATCTGGAGAACTCCGTACTTGCTGCATGTAACTGTCTGCACGTTGACATGCACAGAGAACTCCAATTGCGCTAAATAACCAAACTCAATTCGTCTTTCTCCAAAAACTTGTCAGACCACTCATGTCCCAGTCTACATGCACAAAAGAACCAAATAGGAAATTTAGGGTCGTCTAGTACAGGGGTTCTCAAACTTTTCTGGCCGGGACCCCCATAATAGCCATGCAACCAACTCGGGACCCCAAAGCGAATAGTTTGTAATAGTAATAGTGTCCCAGTGTGTTAAATCAGATTTAATGCTGGTCATTTGAATAGTTTATAGTCTTATTGGGCCTTATTTCACAAAAAGATACTGCTTTTAATATAAAACATAATTCAAATTAGATCTTGAAATCATCTTGCGACCCCCAGTTCATCCCTCGCGACCCCCCGAGGGGTCCCGACCACTTTGAGAACCACTGGTCTAGTACAGCGTTTTTCAGCCTTTTTTGATGCCTTTGCGGCACATTTTATGGGTTTAAAAGCTACCACTACCAAAAGCATTACCAAATCAGACCATTATATTACTATAAAAAAAAAGGTATATAATAAACCAAATAATGTTTGTGCCGCTGTCTGCTTCTTTAAATTTGTATATATATTGTAATAGTAATGGTTATGTTTTGGTGCAGAAGTTGCTCAAGAGACTCCAAAAAGGTAAAATGCAAAATCAAGGGCCTAGTCATTTTGTAAAACTAATACAATTTTGCAGCCATAATTGCAAATAAAAATGGCTGTCATACACCTAACCACCCTTTTGGCAAACATACTGTGGACAAGTTACATCTCATTTACGTGTTGCATTTGATTTTCAGACAAGCTAGGAATTGCGTTGCTCAAGTTATTTACCCTCCCAGCGCAAATAAACACGACGAAGCTCTGGTAATTATTTCTTTCATTTTAGCGTAGCGGATCAAAACAAAACCACACGTGCATGTCCGCGGCAGAGGAACTGTAGTTTGTCTTTCTCTGCTGATATAAAACGAGTAGTACGCGTTCAAACACGAGTCTAATACTGTATTTTCGTTTCCTTCCTCATGCAGTTGAATGCCTCTCGTAGCCTGCTCCCGTCTTTATCGTCTTATCAAGTACACACAGAATTCGTAATTGGGATGTTTGAGATTCAAATCAAGACACCTCATATACTTCCCAGGTTTACATGCATTTTGAAAAATCAGTTTAAATTGTCCTTGGCCAGTTATCCCGTTTTCCTGGCGTGCATTTAAACGTAGCGTGCGCAGTCTGATCACATTAGCAGAATAGGATAGGAAAGCATAAGGTAAGAACATCCAGGAAAACACAAGTCAAGACGGTAGTGATTTTAATACAGCGTGGCCGTGGTTCTCAAGTGTACGAGCGCCGTCATGTAGCGAGCATATTATTTTCTGGTGTCAGTGTGGGTTTGGTAAATGTGCTGTTTGGCCTCGGTCTGCTGCGTAACGTGACAGTTTGTCCTGCTTGTTGTGACTATATACAGTACCATGTGGATCTGGTTCGGTGCTTTTGAGCTCAGAGGAGGAAATGGCCTATAAACCTCACTGGTTCTGGTGCATTTGGTGATTTCCGGGAAAAATAAGGTTGATTTTAAGGTTGTTTTAGTAGAACAAGCAGCAGTGGGTGTTTTTTGGATGTTTTTTTTTGTAATTAAATGGTTACTTTATTTGGTAATTCCTTACTTTCATCACTTCATAACAGGTAGCTGTAACTAATTACTTTTTTGAAGGGAATCGTCCTTTGAAATGACAAATTTCCGCTACATTAAAAGTGAAAGTAACTGGCATTTAACCCAGCATGAGAATGATATGGTCCTCTGACAGTCTTGTTTTTATTTCTAGGGTTTTCAATTTCAATTTCTTTTTAATTATTGGTTTTATTGGCTTTGCGTTTATTTGCAAAGTAAGTGATTTTTGGTGATTATACTGCAAAGGGGCCCAGGGCAGGCCCTCAAAAGCATTT
The DNA here is from genome assembly GCA_019453435.1 of Rhinogobius similis. Taxonomy (NCBI): domain Eukaryota; kingdom Metazoa; phylum Chordata; class Actinopteri; order Gobiiformes; family Gobiidae; genus Rhinogobius; species Rhinogobius similis. The sequence goes on from CM033619.1 coordinate 38,929,723, forward strand.
TTTTTTTCAGTTGCATTTCTCTTAAATCTTTTTTTGTTGTAATAAAATGTACAAGAGACTAAATACAATTATGCATGATATCTGAGAGCCACATCACCCATTTAGGAGGAAAATTCCACACATATTTGCCAACAAATAAAACTTTTAATTGTCTGGTAGTTTTTGCTCAAATAAACAGCACGGTATCATAATATAAGCCTATAGCTACATAGGATGTCTATAAATTAGTGAGTTATTGTTAGGTGAAATGTTGAAACCATCGGGTGTATATTCTAGCAAATGAGAATGAAAAAATAACAATAATTTGTCCATTTGTGTATTGGGGGCCCTCCAAGAAGATTTGTACCTGGGGCCCAGGATTTGGTGCTTCGCCCCTGATTGGACTGGAAAAACTATCAGAGCTTCAGTGTGTTTGTTTGTGCTGCGGAGACAAAATAACTTGTGAGCAACGCAGTTTTAGCACGTCTTTAAATCATATGCTCAACGTAAATTAGTTGCCACTTGTTAGCCAGAGTGGGCTATATGTATGGCAGCTTTTTGTATTAGCATTTATAGCTAAAGTTTTCCCACTAATGCTAAATCACTAGACGACCCTGAACATCTTTTAGCTGTTTGTTCACACCTGTTCGATTCTTTGACCTCTATGTAAACTGGGACAAGATTGGTCTGACCTGTTCTCTGGAGAAACAAGACAAAAATCAAATAAAGGGCGTGCTCAGAGTTACCAGTGCATGCAAACATAGTGATTGTGTCCTGGGCCTGTCTGCTGACTCAGGGAGTTCAGCGAGATTCTCAATGGAAAAGGTCAAAGTCTAATTGTAATGTGGTGATGTGCAATCACACTCTCATCAGTCATGAGGGGATCTGAGAGAAGGGGCAGATTGCATATTAGAGAGATGATATGATTGTACTGTTTCTCATCTGGGATTTTACAAACTCTTTGGTGGTTATGGGAATTGTACACTAATGGGTTTTATCACAAAATCCATGCAGCAAATAACTGCTTGTGATGATATTATTAGACTGTTATGCTAAATCAATATCTTCAAGCAAGAAAAAAATGATGCAATTCCTTTGCAACTAAAAAAGAAAGAAAACATTGGAATTTCTGTGCTTGAAACACCTTTACTGAATATTTCTTTATAGGCATTTGTTACGGCCCCAGGCCTACAGATCCTGCCTCCTTTTGTGTTTTTTGAATATTGTGTTTTGTGAGTCTGTGTGCTGCAAAGAATTCGGAGCTACACTCTGGATCGTGGTTGGCTGCAGACAGCTGGTCCCTGATTGGTGCCACCTGAAAACACTTGGCCAATCCTGTGGCTCCACATCAGCCCCGCCCAGTATTTAAGGACTCACTTCACACCTGTTCGGGGCTGCTGGCCTGAGTGTGGCCAGTATGCCGTTGTGTCGTTCAGGGCTGCAGTGGCGGCGCCTGTATTTTGTTGTAATGTGTCAGGGCTGCTGGCCTGAGTGGCCAGTATGCCTTTGTGTCATATGTGTCAGGGCTGCAGTGGCAGTGCCTGTATTCATCTGTGTTTGCCAGGGCTGCAGTGGCAGTACCTGTACCTTTGTGTTTTGTGTTCTTAGTTTGATTTTGTTACTTTACCTTTACCCCCCTGTTCATTAAATTGCATCTTTATTTAAACCTTTTCCCATCTTTGGTTTATTTTGTTACTTCCCCTTACCCTTAGCAGAGCTGGGTTGTAACAGCATTTCTATACTATAGGCCTGGTATAATGGTTTAGCCCAATTATGATAATGAAACTCAAGCAATGATTTACCAATAGATCTCCTGACCACATTTCTTCTTACATAATTAAACAGATTATTAGCAGAACGGACGGTATTTGCCGAATAGCATTGGTTTTCATATATGTTTTAACTGCTATTTTACTATTATTGCTGCTTTTACTATTGTTGTAATCGTAAAAAAATATGCTTCCAACTAAATCTTCCCTCGTCTAAAACCCAACCAGCAATGGTTGCTCTCTCTTTGTTCCTTCCAAGATCCATACCTCTCCAAACCACGAGCAATGCTTTTGTGTAACCACCCACTGCAGAAACTGGAAAGACCCATCGCTGGCCAAATTCCTCCACTGTGGGCTACATTCTCTCAAAACAGGCAAGAGGGGACTTTTATCATGGGTGTATCAGCTTAGCCTACACCAGAAAGGGGAACGTCTGCCAAGATTTGTTACTCTCATCACAAGAATTGCAACAGAATAGAACAAACAAAATCAACAAAATGCTAGGTCTGAACATGTCCAAAATTGTTACCTATAATATTGGATCATCTTGCTGTGTTCAGTTTCAATATGCCAAACTGAAACCATATTAGAGCCATTAGAACCACATTATCTTGTACTCGTGAGAACTGGATTATATATACTTTTATTACCAAATTGTCATATCACACTGATTTAAAGGTGCATTATGTAACTTGGCGGGTTGACCGCTTTCTTCTCGCCAAGAAGATGTTACTGCTTTGCATGAAATGTTTCACAGTATTGTATTAAACTAAGTCATCTACAGTATCTCCATGGAGGCAAGCAGTCGATGTCACCAGGCCAAGTTACGGGTCAAATATTTGAAGAGTAATCCCGCCCACTTTCTTTCTTTCTTTCTTTCTTTCTTTCTTTCTTTCTTTCTTTCTTTCTTTCTTTCTTTCTTTCTTTCTTTCTTTTTTAATATTTCACAGTGGAATATTCCAGGCAAAGCAGCAACATCCATGGAGGCGAGTTGAAAGTGCACCTTAGATGTATTTATAACGTTATTGATATGTTCCAAGAAATCACTGACATTCTGGAAGGTTCATAAAAATTACTTAAAGCATCAAACACGGAACAGTCTTGACATGGCCTGCAATCAATAAGCGCTGCCCTAAAACAGTGGGTTTCTGCTCTGCCGCTCACAGTGCAACAAAAATGGTGCAGCAAAGTGAGGCTCTGATTTTGGAAAAAATATATCTGAACGTTGCACAGCGGACATTCTTCCATGAGCCGTTCTTTGTGCTGGATGTGTCCAAAGTACATGTGGTATTCACAGGTCGGGTTCGGGCAAGGCAAGGCTGATTTGATTTAACAATGTATGGGGTTATGTATTTCCTGTGCGGAGCATCAAGGACATCTTTAAGCTTATAACGTGTCAGCGGAATGCAAGTATAAAGCAGGATCAGGTAAGGCAACAGAGTATGAAATTATGTGCATTGCAATGACAAAACTGCCTTTTTAAATTTTTTATACAATTTACAACAACAAAGAGAGAATAAAATGCTAACCAAAGTAATTATCTGAGGTTGGAAAATGATCAGGTGTGGGCCAAAAGCACAATGGTTCATATTTGACCTGTGATCTTGTGATCTTAGACTCTCTATAGAACCATTTTGTACAATTTTTTGACAGATTATTGTCCTTATATGTAGCACACTGCCAATATTTCTCTGTGGAGTAGACTGTTTGTGTGTCTGGTGCTGCATTCAGGTCACAGTGGCAGGCTCCTGTTTGCACCAGTGCGTTCTGACCATTCGTGGAAATGCTCTGAAGCTACGAACTCAAGCACAGATCACACCAGCAAGAAATTAGGGTTTGTTTTTATCAAAGTGTCAGAGTGGAGGATTGGCACCATAGACCGAGCACACACGCGCCACTGCAGTCAACATGCTGGATTATATTTCATCAACGTTTTGAGTCAGGATTAAAAGAAATCTTATCTGTGGAGAACGGGGATTTGAGAGTAGGCCTGTCACGATGACAAAATTTGATGTGCGAGATATTGCTTAACAAAAATATCACGATTAATGCTAATATTAAAAGTACTTTATGCCACTAACTCAATAGCCTTAGACTAGGATTATCCCCTTTTCTAAAAAAAAAAAAAGAATTGCTACAAATAAATAGCAGCATTAAACACTTAAGTTCTAGTTGGTATCTATAAAGAGTCATTACTTATTCCAGCCTCTACAGCTCAAATATAATTGTTCATTCATTCATTTTCTACCACTTGTTCTTGTTAGAAGTTGCAGATGACTGGGGCCTATCCCACTGACTTTGGGCCTTAGGCGGGGTACACCCTAGACAGGGGCCAACTCGACACAGCGTTTACACAGAGACACTGACACACACAGACAACCATTCACTCTCACATTCATTCACTTGGGGCAATTGTGACTTTTTTTTATTTCAAAGTTGTGCTAACACATGCACATCTGGTCCGGGAAAGCAAAGAAAATGTACACACAATAAATAGTAAGTCCCAAAATATATTGTTCCATGTATCATATATTGAAAGATAAATTGATCTGAGGGGTATCTGAGCAGGGAGTGTTGCAAATGTGTTTGCTTGGACAGTATCTTTCTTTAGTTAATGCTTGGCAACTGAAAAGCTACCACACGTAAACATTACTAGTCTGTTCGCACTTTGAAATTACTATAGGCTATATCCTGGACCTAAAACCTCAAACAACACCACCCAGGGGCAATACATGCTTTTAGTAAATGTATTTCCATTGAAGAATAAAACAAATCTTTAAGAACCATATGCAAACAGAGAGAACATGCACACTTTTGTCAATTGGTAAAGTAAAAACACAACGAAATAAAACAGCAAGACAATGCCAGCAAAAACTGAAAACCTTACCTTGACAAGTACTCCCCCGAACTCCCATTGCTGGATTGCATTACATCCATACAGTTAGTAGTTCCGGGTATTAGCGCCAGCGCCGGGTTTTGCATTGCCGCGCTTCCCACGGCCCGCGTCACCACCTCCAGCGAATCCTGCACGTAATGATCCAATGACGGCGACCCCATGACCCCGTGAGCTAGTAATCCCAACGGTAACCCCTCTGTTCTCAGCTCCGCCACATTCTGACTGTCCCCCAGCACCCAGTGGTAGTCCGGGAGCATCATCTTCGTCGCGATCGCCCAAATCCTGCGCACTTCCCGAATGTCGCACCCAAAAGTCACCACCGACGTTGTGGTTGACGTTTCTCTAAGCGCATCCAGAAGTTTCATTACAGCTTGCTGCGGATCCGACTTAAGAGGTGAAGCCGTGGAGGTGGTGGTGGTGGTGGTGGCAGCGGAGACGAAATACGGCAACGATGACCGTGTCGATGGCTGGTCCGCTCCGCTAGATGGCGATAATGAGGAAAAACCCAACGGTGAGGCCAAGGATGTGGTTGTGAGATTGACGAGCGTGCCCAGGTGGAAGCGCGTGTTGTTCTTGATGAGGAGGAGGAAGTCGCGGATGTTCCAGTCCTGGCAAAGAAGGACGCTGATGTCCCACCAGCCGTTCATCATGAGCAGGGAGTAGAGCAGGTGCGATGGGGGTGCCTCGAACGTCCGCATGGCCACTTGGAAATGGAGAGGATTCTGCAAGAGAAAGGTAAATTAGATAGAGGTCAACAAGCTGGGAGAGAGCTGTCAACAGTAGGATAATACAAATGATAACAATTGAGATACTGCAATATTAAAGTGTGTGTTTCAAATTGTGAAAGGAGAAAGAATTCAAGATAGACAAGAAGGTGTTCAAACTGTAACGAACGGTTCTAACTTACAGTATTCCCATATGTATTCCCATATCTCTCACTAAACATTTGGTACTTCGCATGAATTCACTTTAGAACCGTCAACACACTGTTATGCTAAACCGTTATTTAGCGACACACCAGGCTTTTTACACCAAGTTTGCAACTAACAAAAACGTTTACTAGTCCCATTTACAATATCGTTTTGGGTAAGCTGGATATTGCAGCCTCAAGCTTAAGGTTAAGATAGAATAGATAGAAGTACTCTTCATTTGAAAATATAGGCTTTTTAATAACATAACCTAAATTAAACGAGGAAATATGTCAGTTATCGTATAATAAACACCATGAAAATCCATCAATCCATGTAATCTACATTTTTCAGCTGGCCCTAGCATCTAACCTTCTTGCTCAGGCGGACAAAAAAACTTCCAATTTTCATTTCAAATGGAAAGCCACTAATTAAGCGTAAAACTGTGCACATCTCCTCAGCACAATGCTTGGTTCCACTGCTAAAACACTGTTCTGAAAGAGACTGTGAAAAAGCATCCACCAAAAGACAGACAGTTTGAGACACAAGAGGTGACGTCTCAAAAAACCGAGCCTGTGACCATCATTCATATTTCATACAGTTCACCGACATGGATGGTTATTGGAAATAAAGAGCCTGGGAGCATGAGAGTGTTGAAGAACTCAGCAATAACAGTCAAAATGGTGACAATGGGGATGGAGGAAGCGGAGTGTAATGTTAGTATTGTACGTCTGAATGAAAATTGAGATGTGGACTGAATAAACAGAGCGATTGTGCTAGCTACCAGTAAATCCGGCGTAAATGAATTGAATGGTCTTTCTCAGTATGATGATGAGACTATGGTAACATTAAATAAACTGAATTAAACTCTGTATGAATTAGACTTCTCTCTACATTGTGGAATCAATATTAGTGTATCCTTTCTTAGAATCAAAACAATAAGAAACATTAACAAAAGCTGAACGAACCTGATCATTTAATTTAGGGAAAAGTCCATCATAATCAAGCCAACAAATTCCTATAAAAAACTAGGCCTATTAAATGTTGTGATGTCTTCTGAAGAACAGCAAATATTGTATCTCCCCTTCTGAGAAAAACACATTTACCACAGTGGGCTCTTTAGACCTGACAGCGCTGCCGACTGACATTATTAAATGTGTATGGTTGAAAAAGTATAGCCAAGCTTAACGTTGAAATGTATTGAAAAATGTAAAAAATGTGGTTGTAAATACGAACTATCACACATTAAATATTACTATAAAGGCACTTTACTGTATTTGTCTTAACTAACCTACAAGAGTTCTAACTTTGATAATCCTGTTTCTAGGTTTTGAACAAACTAAAAGAGGGAAAATTAGTCTTTCTACCAACAAAAAGAAATGAGTTTGAACATTTTAGAAGTTAAGACAGTGTTCCCGGGAGTGATGGATCTCCAATAGTGAGAATCTCGACAAGTCTCAAATGATGTCACTTGTTGTGCCCCAGTAATACTTTGGTCTATTGTGAAACTGTTTAAATGGCCCCACACTATAGGGCTCACTTTTTGATTATCTTTATGTTGATTTCCTGCTTTACCACATGCCAATTTCAAAATGCTTCCTGGATTATATGGAAGCACTAGCAAACAATTTTGGCATCTTATATGATTGCGTAAAATAAACCATGCATTCGAAATATAGAGTAAATACACAGACAGTAGAAAAGTATATTGGACATGAATTTTTGAATGGTTGTTTGAGGAGTCATTTTTATTGTCAAATTAATATGATACTGTAAGTGTGTTTTTTCATCTCCGTGAACATGCTCTTCTCCTAGGTCAAAGGTCGTTCAACATCTGGTTCACGACAACCCATTCGTTACTTTAAGACTCCTCTACACCCATTTACGTCCAGTCTTGGTATGCAAGGGCCTCTTTGATTAATATGTGTTCATACTTCTTTGTGTTCGTAGAAACGTAAACTCTGTACTTGGAACTCATTATGTACGCCCACTTTTACTCTGTTTTGCATAGACGTATAAACTGGTGGTCTCTTCTGTGCTTCTTCATCGCGGCGTCTGCAATCCGCAGACAAAGCGACTGGATCCAGTAGACTATTTTCACATCTACCTGGTCTGGCCTTCTTTGATTTTAATCACTTAATATCAAATGGCGTTGTCGGCAGGATCCATTAATCATACTGGTAAGCGATAGCATTTGCTTATTTGTAATCTTGGATCCGAATCTGGGGATTTAAGTGATCATGGTTTAGTGTATGTTAACACGAGGCATTAACTGTCCGGGCAGCAACATTGGGTGACATAGGCCTATGTATTGCAAAATCTGTAATTCCTGAAAAAAAAAAGAGCATGAATGACGTTGCCCATGCATTTTAACAGAACCGTAGGAAAGCATCGACCTGTCACTATCCCAGAAAGGTTTCAAAGGATGTCACTGGACATCTTGAAGATAGAACGTTTCAACCCCCATTGGGAAGTCACTATTAATTTGAAGGTGATGGCCTGGGCTGGATTAGTTTTGTCCTAAAGAATCAGTTATACCCTGAAACTATTCTGATTAGCATTTAATCAGGCATGTAAGAGCTGTGAGGTGGACAACGGAATACAAAAAGGTGGTGCAACCCATAATGAGGCAAGCAGGTAAACAAAGGGAGAGGAGTTACAGGTTAAAACTCCTTCATTAGGGTGGGACAAATCAGAATCAGAGCACTTTATTGATCCTTAAGATAAATTATTAATTCATAAATTGTTACGAACATGACTTTCTACATCACGCTCAGTGGCGGACTTACCATTAGGCAACATGCCACAATTGCCCCCAACTTGAAGGGGCCCCCAATCAGATCTTCATTGACTCAAGGTTCTGAAACAGTTGCTAATCTCTCAATATCACAGTTAAGTGGTTATTAAAATAAATACTAAACAGTAAATGAAATATAACATTCTAAAGTTACAATTGAATATCAGAAATTTGAATCAGCTGAAACATGTGTTAAAATGCCCCGACAAACGTGTAATATAGTTGGATTTCTTAAATATTTTTCTAGGGAAGGACCCCCAAACCCCCCTGTTTAAAGCTGTTTAGAACATATAAACTTTGAAATGTAAAAAACACAAACAAAAATCAAACAATAAAAACTTAAAGCTTCCTTCAAGAACACTTCAAGAGACACAACAGAAAAGTTCTACAGAATCAGACTTGATGAGGAGGGGCCTGTCCTTACTTTTGCTTTGGGCCCCAAAATCCCTTTTCCCAAATGTATGATTCATAAAAAGACAATTTAACATAGAAGCTGTCTGGTCCAAAAACGCAGGACTTTGCACATCAGGGCTTTCAGAGATGAGAAAGGAGGCGATAAGTGCTGACAGAAATGCGGCAAGAACTGTTTTTTGGAAGCGTTTTTGTCCGTACGTAAGAATTCAACACAAAATTGTATAAATGAGACCCAACATAACTTCCTGGACCTTACTGGATGAATCAGGGATTACAACAGCCTACTATACCAGACAACTGTTTCTCTGTCATGGTTCATAGTGTGAGAGACGGGACAAAGTGGGCAGCAGTTCATTTTTAAACACGAGTCACTCATGGTTCAAAATTGGCTACACATACTCTAAAACATGGGATCATTAAAAAAGAAATGATTGCTTTTTATGGATTCTTTACACTGTGAGACATTTCAACCTGGATTTACTATTGATTTCATCTATTAACACTTCTCTGGTACTATGGCCTTCTCTGGTAGATGAGAGCGTAATCATGACATTTTGAAGCTGCAGTGAATGAAACATTGACCCATAGTCTCAAACTCCGTGTTTTCTTTGATTTGTTTTGGTAGATATATGAAGTTAACAAGGAACTAACTGCACTGTGAAAGACCTTCAATCTTTGTCTGCTACATCACCATACAAATCCACACAAACTTCTCAGTGGGACCCTAATGAATAACTTTGTGTATTTCATGTATCCCCATAAATGTGTTAATATTATTATTTTTTCATTCACTATTGCTAGAATATTGCCTCCTAACTAACTAACACCTAACTAACTCACTAATTTATAGCTCTCTTGTGTAGCTCTTACTATATTTTGATACAGCACTGTTTACATTTGCTATAACAACCATTTTCACAAACTGTGAAAAATAACTGCACTAACTGCAAATAAAAATCACTAGTTTTATTTGTTAACAACTTGGCTATAAAGTTAACAATGATTTCTCTCTTTTTTAAAGGGTGATCGGGCCCTCAGCTCTCATACATGATTATATTTCATCTCTCAAGGACTTTACTCAACCATAATGCATTTTATTTAAACAAAAATTAAAGCGTTGAAAAAAGTGACAGCGAAAGAACCATCACATGCTTTTAATGGCTCTTCCCTGCTCTGGGCCCCACGTAAACTACTACCCGTTACCCCCCCGTCCGACGCCCCTGTCTCCACCAAATAACTGTACCCAACATCACAATCTGTCTGCCTATAACCCATAAATCTTCAGGAATCATTAAACTTTTCCCAATCCCCCTTCAAACTGACAGCAAACACGGCCACTTTTACGCGATTTCCAGTTTCTGCAAGGTTGCCCGCGTAATTAGGTCAGAGGAGCCGTTGAGACGGGGGTTCAGCGAGCCCTATCAAAACATCTCCAGCTACTCCTTCACACCCTCACAGTCCATTCACGATGAACTATTACAGTACGCTCTAATCAGATAAGATATAGCGCTCTTCTGTAATCTGTCAGATGAAATTAGGAGCCGTTTGTATGGGCTTCCCGATCCTCGCTGTGATAACTTGGCACAGTCGGCCGAACGCACAACTGTCACTGCAGCCATCGGTCATGCTTAGCTTACGCACACACACAGCCGCGGTGAAAGGGCCCGCGGCGCTTCTGTCTAATTGATTCCACAACTTTTACACCAGCTCTGCACTAAAAAGACCATTAATGGCATTTATTGGTTAAATTAATTTGTCTCATTAATCACCTTAGCCAATAGGCAAGAGAATGGGGTGATAATTACTCTTCATCTTATTAGAAATGCAGTAAGATAATGTAACGATGACAAAACATGACTTTGAAGGGTAACAGGAATCACAGTATGGTTATGGAGTTCTGCATTGAACGCCAAACAACTTGCGGCTAGACATGCCAAGCGTTCATTAAGGTACATCATCAAAAACTATGTAACCGAGCAAACAAAAGAGCTGTGGAACAACCCAAAAACTGTTCATTCACTAGTGGCAAATGTTTATCACACTACGGTGTTAAAATACTTTAGAATTAACGCTGAGATGTGACGGCACAATCCTGAGCTCTATTGATACAGTCCAGGTCGGATCACAGCTGACCCTTCTCACCTGGACATGGACTATTTGAGCCCCTCCCCTCGAACAGGAGACTACGGTCCATCCAGACCAGAACCTCCCGCCACAAGCACAGTTTCTTTCCCTCTGCCGTTGGACTCATGAACACTCTGTAACACCTGCCACTTTAACAATATATTATATAGAACTATCTATTTGCACTACCACATTTGCACATCTGCCAACTGTACATTCTGTATATAGTCTTAGTCTATTTTATTCTTAATTTTATGCATGCCTTTTTGTTGATATATTTTTTTATATTTTATTCATTGCTTTATGTTGCACCTACGCCGAAGCAAGTTCCTATGTTTGTGAATTTCACTGACAATGGCAATAAACCGTTTTCTGATTCTGATTCTATAAGGCTCTCAATACAGATAATGGTGATATTATGAAAAGTAAAGAATTAGAAAAAGATCACACAAAAAAATAATTATATGGACATCGAGTTGTCAGAAGATCTGGATTATGTCGTTACACCTCACAGTTAGTCCAGGCATAAATGGTAAATGGTCACATATTTATATAGCGCTTTTCCACCTTCAAGGCATTCAAAGCGCTTTACATCAAGGAACCATTCACCCATTCACTCACACATTCACACACCAGAGTACAAATAAACAAATGGAGATGCTAAATTAAATAAGTGTTCAGTCAAAAAGTATTCTGACGTGGTGAGATTATTTTTTCACCAGTAGTGTTCCAACAGTTTATTGGCTCTTGTATTCACTTATGTAGTTTTGCCTAAAGCGTCCCTATTGCACAGAACACAGCAAATCACAAGCTCTGTAGTTTCTGATTATGGCATTGCAGAAAACAGATACTTTTCTTCAAGTATTAATTAGAATTTAATAGAATTTGTAACTGTTATTTTTCATCTTTTTTCCTTTTATTTGACGTGTCTACGCATTAGTTTCTCGGAAAGTGCACTGTGATTAATCTCCCAGAGTTCATGGTCCATCTGTACCAAAACAACTACTGCTGCTTACGAGGAAAAGAGAAAGGAAAATATTATCACAAGGGGCTGAAAAACATCGGTGTACTTGCAAAGTAATTACATTGCACTTACATGGCAATCGCTGTTAAATAGACTACAGGCAGGCATGTGGAAACCTTGGCCTGGGGGGAAATATAAGTGCTCTATTTCAAAAGCTCTCATAAAGTGGCTGTGGTTTTATCTCAAATATGTCTATGAATCGTACTCGTAGGTGACAACTTTTCTCCATCGCTGTATATTCTGTAAGTAGCAATAAAACAATCTTGTAAAGCCCACACTTGACAACTTTTTTATCATTTATCTCTGACACATTTACTGCGACGCTGTATTCGAATACACTGGGTAAAAGCCTTGCCTATAAACTATTCTATTCAGCGTTTACCATGCAACCCCTGCATACTCAATCTCCTAAGTAAATAACTTCTCGGTGCAAGGCTGCAGTTTCTCTTACGCATTCATCTACTGCTTTTGAATGTGGAAATCCCCCCACTGACACGACCTTTTATCACTCCAGTTATATCATCCAACAAAACACATTTAGTATTTCAACCCAAAAATCTGCAACTTCCACTCTTTGATAGAAAAAAAAATGCACTGCATCACAAAATCTGCAGCCAATTGTTGAATAAAAAGAATCTCTAAAGATGGAATATCGATTTTCCTTTATTTGGATAAAGGTATGATTAAAGTGGCTTTGTGTTTTTGTTATATTTTAACGAAAACGCATGGTTCCATCAAAGGCATGCCCGTATAATCAATTACACAGAACTGCTGAGCTGGCAGAGCAGGCCATATATTGCAAATAAGGCAGATTTTAAATCCCATAGGAACTCTCCAAGGCCGTGACCCTTCAATGTATATAGATCTCTCCTTTCAAAAAGAATCTTACTTACTTCTTACTTATCAAAGGAATCCCAGTAATTCAAAACCGATTCAACCGGTGATGCTTTTCCGCAACCATTAGCTTCAACATGCCAATCTCATTAATCTACAAAGTACGTCATCTGTTACAGAGCCTCTAATTCCAACAGAGATCAATAAAAGATTAATCACTTAAAGGAAACATGTCCTTACACAAGGAGTGTGCAGTACAGGGATGTGAAGCAGGAGAGCAGAGCGGCCTGTCAGACTGTGACACGTCTGAAACATGTTGCATAACTGGAGTTCAGAGTTGCTTGTTTTGTAAAGGCTGCAGTGATCAATTCTAGACTTTTGCATTTTGCTTGGCCTCAATCCATGTGAATTACTGTAAATGTGACCTTACTTACAGACACAAAGATTAAACATTCATTTAAGAAAACTAATACTTTCACTGTACAGTATTTACATACATTCACAGTGCTTACTGTACATGCACGGTAATTATGCTTTAAAAATGTTCGCTTTAAGTTTCACTGGTGGAGGGTGGCAAGCCTTCTTCCTCATCTATCCTGACAGAATTGCACCAAAGCTGCCTTTGGATGCAGTGGCAAGGCTTTTTATATGTTATTTAATCAATTATATGTCTAAAGCAGCATGTAGAACTATAGTTTAAAGAAATTAATAAAATAATTTTGTATAGTCTAATGCTATGTTTTGCAGTTCATTACCCTCCAGGTACAGTATGAATGCAGTAGTCCAGCATTATAAACAATATTTCCAGACAAGAGTAGCCTATAATTTTAAATAAAATGTGTTGATCTTTTCTTTTGATTGTGTTAAATGTTGGACCAGGTTTGTCGTGTGGATCCTTGCTGGAGCTTCAGTTTATGAGCTTTAAGTCTGACTGGACTGTATTGTAGAAAACCACTCCAGACCACCGAGTCGTTCAGGACAAATACTCATTGCGCATTCTTTCTGCAGATCCGCACCTGACCCGCGCCCGGAGTGCTCTGGGGTCCCGAACCGCACCGACTTACATTTGGTGTAAACACAGAGAATAACAGAGGGAGCGTATGAGGTGAGATGACAAGGGCCTGTTTATATCATCTGCTTTTAGCACAGAAAGTTGTTTTATTTGTCAAACATACAGACTAATAAAATATGACACATAATGTGGGCCCAATTTGCTGTCATTAATTATTTAAAACTGAAACATATTGGCCAATTTGCAGAAATGTTTTGATCTTTCTGAGCCCTTGAAATCCTAAAACTAAAAAGTCAACGTTGCCTCTTTTATGCTGTTCCAATAACACATCATTAAATACAATAGATTTGCATAAATACATTGTGCATCCGTTCGCAGGGAATTCTTTTTAAAACAGTATACTGAGAAAATTCCGACGGTGCCTGAGTTCCCATGGCGTTCTTAACCAGTGAACACAGTCCCTTGTTTACTCCTTGGACACTTACACACCCCACAGCAGCCAGAGGTGTGAGCCCTTTTAATGTGTGGGTTTGTTTGTTTTAGAGAGGGCTGCAGTCAAACAAGGTCAATATATCGAATCAACTCTTCTCAAGAGACATTCAAAGTGTTCACAGTTCAACTCCTCAGTTCAGAAATTTTTACTTTCAGAAACCTACTGGGATTTCTACTCAAACAGATTGAGTTATAAATGGAAAGTTGGGCCAGTCCCATCAAAATCACACTGTACTAACTTATTTATGAACTGCCGTCACTTTTTGGAATTATAAATACTGAAAATGCATCGCTAATGCAATTTTTATTTAAATTATTCCACAAAAAAAAGGTACATTCATTCACGTGCAGTCCCAAAATACTTCATTTTCCATCCAGGATTAGCCGCAAACGCTTTAAAAAAAAGTCCATACCGGAATAATAAAGTTAAAAAAAACCAACAACTAAGAAACAAAAAAGCCTGTTGTCCACTGCTATGGAATTTTACTTTCCTTATACCTGAAAAATAGTAGCCATAGATCCAACAGTAATAAAAGGACAACTACATTTAAATTAAAAAGCGTTTTTTGACCAAAGACAAAGCTTGAACATATATAAAGAAGTGTCTGATATTTTGGAACCTTGATCGCAGAGTGAGCCCTCCTGTTGTGTTTGACAAAAGCACACACATCTGCACCATCGCAATAACAACAGATGATCTCAGCCCCAATCTTCTGCTTTGTCTTTCAGCAGAAGCAAACTTTTCCAAGCACAAAAAGACTGCTAACAAGTGAGTCTAGCCTCATCTAACCGGCACAACTGAGGTGATGGCGTCTATTGCCTCAAATTTGCTCAAACAACTTTGACCGCGGCCGCAATTAAAGGTCTGACACATTGCTGACAACTGCTTTTCAACTTTCACAGTGCTGAACAAAGCTGCGGAAAAATCTGCTTTTTCCAACTCGGCACCATGGTTTTGGAATGGTTAACAAAAGTACACAAAACCTCCAAGAAAATTGTAATTCAAGTGGTGTCAGAGAGATGTTTAGAATTTTCTTGGACTTGTGTTGATTACGTTGCGTCTACCTTAACCTGGTCTCTTGTGTAAAATAGATTCTGAATCGCACTGGGACTTCCTGTTTAAATAAAGCTATAGAAAATACATAGATAGCACATTGTGAATAAATAGTGGTAGTGTGACCTTTGAAAATCCTTGAATACCAAAAAGCGATTCATTTCACACCATGATTAAAGATGTACTCGCATATAGTTAAATAGACGCGCATAAGGCCATTTGACAGTACGATTTGGTCCAAAAAGTAAAACACCAAATGTTAAATCCGAGATGAATGCCGCTAGTGTACATCCCAACGCTAAATTCCATTCCTTTCACTGGTGGGTGGCATTAAATTCAACCCACGACCGAACGCAAAACGAATCAATGCACCCAAAACATTTTTCTCAGAACCTCTCAAAATATTGGAAAACTGAACCAATAAAACGGTAAAATATTTCCTTCTGGTTGAACAAATAAATGAAGCTTATCCAAAAAAAAACCCTGCACATTTAGCCGAACAATGCGGCCCTGTCTGCCCTCACAAACAATGGCAGTGGTGGAAAGGCGGCTAGTCGTTAGTGCTCATTGATATGCTGTAACTGCCCTGTTAGTGCCACCTAATTAAAGAGCTCTACTGCGCTACACTAATCACTCTGTGTGGGTGGCTGCTCCTTAACACCAAACACACGCAAGTAAACTTCTCCAATCGCAGCAGGTGAGCGCCCCCACTGACATTTATTGACGTTTCAATGTTGTTAATGAACTCCCATACACATCAGGCGTGCTTTTATATTCTTGGCTTCTGTATCAAGGTGTAGAGTGAAAGATTATTAAAGATGATGAAGGGTTATTAAGATTTACACTCCGCTGACTTGGTTTAATAGATCACACACTCAAAACAAAGTGGTTAATTTTCTTGAAAATTGATCATTTCCCAGGTTTTGCGCGAGGTATAGAGAAAAAATATTATTAAGGGTAGTTAAAGTTAACAGTAATTGAAGACATTGAGCTAGTCACTGTCCGTGGTGCTGAAACCCGAACCACCTATAAAAGCTATTTGCCTGAAGCAGATCTAAATGTTGACTTACACGTTTGGATGAGCAGACAAAAACAAGTCTGAAATAGAAGATAAAATATACAAAATAGGTTTTAAAATGTAAGAATGCACTGTTACACTGTCTTTAGTGTGATGTACAATAACTGTTCCGTGTTATTTTTCTTTTATGTCAAGTTTGCTTCAACCAAATACAAATTCTGAAACTTCTGAAAGCCATTTCTGTTGCATTACAAAATTAATTAGCAGACTGTGGCGTCAAAACAAGAAGCAGTCACAATTACGGGGCAGCAAATTATTTTAATCACTTATACTTGTAAAAGCAATTGAAAATATGCAGATAACTGTTTACCGCATTGTGAATCAACTAAATTACTCTGATTTTGAACCTTGGTTGTTATTATCATTAATTTTCATTCATCATATGACACAACATTTTCTGGATCAGAGTTTTTGACACACCAATCGTTCTGTGGACATGCTTTTCATTGATTTAAACATACAGTGTCTAATGATTGGTTGCGTTGAGTGTCACAAATGGTAAATGCTCATGTTAGGTCAAGTATAGTCAATGAACCTCACCCATTTATACAAGATGGGTTAAGTGTCTTGCCCAAGGACACAGCAACAATATGCGCTGGTGTAAGAGGGCATACATAATGAATAGACAGAGCGTTTGATTCTAATGGTATCTTCACAGGTCATGTAGCTAGTCCTGGACGTTTTTAGAATTCTAGTGCTCCTCTTAGATTGCAAATTATAAGTAATCAGTATGCAAATATTGTAACTACTAAGTCAAGGCAACTAGCCAAAGTGTGGTTTTCTATTTCCGGGAAAGTGTGCTGATTCAAGGGAAGATATTTAATAACTATTATGCTGTACACATTTAGGATAAACTATTATCTCAAATGCCTTAGGGTAGACAATGAAACTGAAAATATAGCAAAATATGGGACCTTGAAGGCATGGAAAACAAGGAAACAAACAGAAACTTTGATACACGATGGTTTAGGTTTGTACCAGCTCCTTGACCACATTTGTGTAGAGTCAAAGTCTAGTTAAACGTCATTGTTGAGCGTGTAAACTCTTGGCTATTTTATTTTAGTCGGTGTAATCCCTCATTCGTCCAGGAGTGTTCTATTGTAGAAAAGGTGTCAAAGGTCGTCATCTTTACCCTGTTTAACAGTATTTTTAAAATGATTTTCAAAACAGTATTTTATTTGTTAAAATTGTTAAAATATTCTAAAAACTTTAAATTAATTGTCCATTTGTGGAATGTTCACGTTGTAGCAAGAGGCACGAAACAAATAATACTTAAGAATCGCATGTGTATGTACGTCTGGAAGTGGGTATTGAACCATCAACCTTTGAGTCTGTGGGTTAAAACTACTGCTGCCTATACCAGGGAATACGTAGCCAACTTGACAGATCTTTGATGACTTTTCGCTTGTCATTTCCACTTTATTTTCAGCAGGTAGTTGTTTCCCAGCCATTCTAACAAGCCGCCACACTTGCTCTATAATTCTGAGCTGGGCCGTTTGACAGAAGAGTGCTTTTTTGGCTGGATAAATGTCCAGACTCATATCCTGCCCCAAACCAACAGTCATGGTAGATTCGTAATAAATAGTGTGTTAGACGTTCCCTCCTCTACTGAAAGCTGTGAAACTTTAAACTTGTCTTAGCTCGGAGACGGCGCATTTTGTAAGACTGGTAGAGCTTAAAGTAAACGTGCAAGTGACATTTAAATTCATGTTTACGTGCAGTGAATAGTGCTCATCTTCGACAGCTCTAAAGTTAGACACTTCCTGGAAAATAAATACTTTTTGAGATATCAATTTGAAAATGTTTTCATGCGTATTACTGAGACTGACACAGTAACAAAAATATACAGCAAGTTTCCGTCATTTATTGTTGTTGTTGGTTGTTTTTCTAAATCATACAAATAAATGGAGCTAAAAGTGCATTTATTTTAATTGTTTTTTGAACATTTTTTCATGTTTAAAAGAAATACTTCTGAAAAAGCAACGTTCAAAAGCGTTCTAGGATACAAGACAAGAACAGCTGATGTCTGAAGTCTTGAATGTGTCATAAAAATGTATCATTTGTGTTGAATTGTATTATTATTTTTGTACGCCTTTTTGTATCTTGTATGTTATATTCTGATATATATACATGGGTAGATTGAATAGTATTTTAACAGGTGTTTATCTTTATTTTTGATTGCACATGTCTTTATTCTCCTGCTGTTCTTGTACTTTGCATTAATAATAAAAACATATTTATGTATAGTTTGGGGAATGTCTGTGTTCCCAAAAGCTTTCTTGAGAGCAAATCTGAAAATTGAAAAATATGTTTTTTTTCCTCACTTTCTCGACTTGTTTTAGTACATTCTGATCTATCCATCTCAAACGCCTTGATGTCTCTGTTCTAATGTCAACAAAGCCTAAACAACTGGCTCCTAGCAACTCTGCCTTTGACACCACCCAGAGGGGAGCGCACAGCAGGAGGTGCTGCAGTTCACTGATCGGTCACTGGTGTCATTATTAACAAGGGTTTCGCTCAAACTTTCCCCAAAGAAACCTTTAAAAGATTGTCGGAGCGCGCGGAGATGACATTTGGAGGGTATTTCAACATAGCCAACAGTTGACTTCACCCTGAAACAACAACATATTCTCTCGCAGTTCCATAGACGCTGTGCATAAACAACCCAAGGTATTTTTCAAGACGCCGTTGAGAGGTCCGTGTCCTGTTATACATTTCTATAACTGTCTACCCATAGCTGCCATAAATCAAGATTGCTTTTGCAGTTCTGAACTTGTGGAAAACTTTAAAAAATACAGCCCAAAGCACTGTTCAGTTTGAATGCACCAGTAGCTCAGGCCAAATGCCAAAAGTTTCTCTCAGCCAGTTCTTTGTTTGGGCCGCTTTGCATAAATAAACTATTCTCTTTAAAGCTCAGGCCAGAATCTCAGTTTGCCAGAGAACTTTGCACTGCAGGGATTGTAAATGGTGCCACGTGACCTCTGCTTCGGAATGACGGCCGATACAAGAAAGAAGTGGAATGTTTGCTCCGTGAATAATTCTCGTGTGCACTTTATACAAACATTTTCAAACAAAACAAATGATAACAACATGAGGAGAGAAGAGGAAAATACTGTTGAAAAAAATGTACCCAATACGGAATTTTAGTGTGATTATTATGAGAAGAAACATCATGATAAAACAATGATGATTTAATATCATGGACTCAGACTCAAACTTTCTTAATGAAAAAGTAAAGTCACATAAAAAGCACTATACATTTCTTGTACAGACAGGATTAAAATGACTTAATTTTGCTTCTAAAATAGTTTTGATGATTAGTTTTTAGTTCTTACAATGATATTGTGAGATGAATAATCATGATTATTGATTCACAGAATAATCTTGACATCTCCCATTATACAAAATACTATGGTGAATGAAATAGAATTGCTCAGATGGTTAAATACAGTATCAGTATTTTTTACATATATTATTTAAGTACGTAATGTGTATTTCTGTTTCAGCTCCATGTTATAGATGACATTTGGCCATTCCAAAGATATATTTTGTTTTTTGATCTGGATCTAACTGGCCAAACGCTGTCTATTGTTTGCTGTCCATGGTGCTGAAACATCCACCCTTCCACATCCATTCCAAAAGGCTTTGGATTGATTCACTTTCAAAAACATGCCTCAAGTTTGAAGATGGAGACAAATGACCTACATGACAACCCATCGGGTAAATAATGCATCAAACCCTCTCCAACATTTCGTGTGTGTTATGTAAGGGTCTTACTTCAGTTTGAACATTTGATACATTTTGCGTAGAGCATAACATTTGTAAAGCAAATAACACATTTTTTTTTCACTAAATAATTACTATAGGTCAGCAACATGAGAGGAAGGAAGTTTGTGAAATACATTGCTGCATTTTAGTTACACCTTAACACCTTATTCTTAATTGCATTGTTTTGGGACAAACTCACTATATGATGATTCCAAGCATCTGAATACAAAGTTCTCATCTGCACTTGTTTGGTCCTGGTTTGAGTCCAGTTTAATCCTGACGAACACGTGGTTTGGTCCTGTTTGAGCCCTGGTTTAATCCCAAATTTAAAGTGATGTTTGTACAAGTGTGAACGCACCCTTGGTCTTCGGAAAAGGCCCCATTTTCACGAGCTCCAAATCCACTCAAACTGTCAGGATCCATTTTTGACACATTTCTAAAGACGTTCTAAACATCAGTGACAAGAATCCAATAAATTCAGTAAATTGAATGATCAAGGGGCTGACCAACAGGCTGAACTCATTTTCTCTATCTCATCCTTCTAGCATAACAACATCTTGTCCACTCTCATTGGCTTGTTAAAGTAATTGACTCACCACTTAGACCCGATTGAGAACATTTAAAACCGAGATGGAAAAATCAATGGGAGTGAAAAAGAGAAGACAGAGTCAACGAATGATTAAAATGACTTTGAGTAGACCTTTCATCAATACTGCTTTATCTGTAATTAGACAGAGAACAGGTAGAATGTAATGCTTCAAACTGCAGGAGACGGGGCGAGCTGCTTAACGCGGCCCACTAATGGCATTTGTATGATTTGACATCGATCGGATCAGCTACGAGGCTCGTGTCAGCGTGAGCCAATCCGTGTGCGTATCGGTTGCTGTGGTTCTGCCGCTGCTGTCACCTGCGCGCCCACGTTCACGTCACTGCAGTTGCCTGTGTGTGTGTGCGTGTGTGTGCGTGCGCGCAACAGTTCCAAACACACTCAACTCGACGGGAAGTTTTACCTGGCTGAAGCGCGTGAACTCCCGCTGCACCACGCTGACCACGGGCACCTGCAGCGCGCTCGAGACGAACTCCAACTTGACAAACTCGTCCCTGTTGCGCGGGAAGGCGATCATGGCCAAGACGCCCTGAACCACCACGGTGTGACAGACGCTTTCCACGAAGGACAGCGGGTCTTCCTCGGTGTCCGGAGCGGCGGAGGAATCGGAGGAGGCGAAGGAAAAGGCGGGAAGTTCTCCGAGTCCAGACCCCACCGCCAGAACCATCTCCATGGTCAGGTTATAGGGCAAAATCCCGCCCCGGTTCATAGCCTCCACCGCCAGCAGAACCGAGTCCCTGGGCGAGAACACGCGGTTCTCCTTCGGGCTGCTGTCCTCCCGTTGGCGCGCTTGGCTCTTGTTCCTGTTCGCGCCTCTAGTCCTGAGACTCGCAGACCCGGGCGCGCTGGCACTAGTCCTGACCTGCCTCTCGTCCCACTGTTCAGACGCGGCAGGGGGGGTGAACAGCCGCGGCTGCACGTGCAGAGCCCCGAGCCGGACCGTGTGCCCGATCCTCTTGAGCACCTGGCACGGCTGCGGGTGCGAGAGAGCGCGCGGGGGCAGGTAGGCGAGGGCGCACAGCAGCAGACACGCACCGCTCATCCTCGTCGCCAGCCCCATCGTCCCGCCTGGCGCTCCGCAGCAGCAGCAGCGGCCGCGTCGTGGTGCGTCGGTCCGCGGGCACAAACAACAGGCTGCCGAAGCGCGAGACCCGGCACCGGCTGATCTCCAAAAGTGGCCCTTTTCATCTCAAAGCATCACTCGAGCCTTCGGTCAAAAACAAGAGACGAAAAAGACACAGTGCATATTCCTTTTGCGCGAGGTGAAACACAAAGCCCCAAATTGTTGCTCTATTGCGCATCACGCACATTCCCAAACACTCCAATCCGGCGTTATCCCAAAATCAGTATCCAGAGCGCACGAGTCCAGAGGCGAGCGCGGCGAAAGCAAAAAAACAATCGCGAAATCACATGACGGAAAACACAAACGGATGTTGTCCTTTGCGCGCGTGATGCCTGGCTCGAGTCAACCTCCACACTGACACTTGTACCGGCAAGACCTCCGGCACGAGAGCGCGGAGTTGTGCGCACGTTCCTCCACAGTCCTCAGTCCACCCACAACCCCACCCTCTCCCAAAGTGTCACAGGGAACAAGTTGCATAATGGATATATGACCAAGACATGTGGCGGGGAGAGCAGATGAGACCCCGAGGAAGCGCTCAAAGCCCGCAGTTAAAATATGGCAAAGGGCTGTTTTTGGCACCGGAAAATACAAAGAACGCGCTTAATTTAATTTGTTATAGTGTGGTCTGGTGTCATTTGAATAGATTAGTTCAAGATTAATCGGAAATATTGAGGATAATCAGATTAGGGCTGCACGATTTGGGGGAAATATCTAATTGCGATTTTTCTGACTAGGACTGCGATTGTGATTCGATTTTCTTTTTTGAAATATAAAAAGATTCTGTTCGAAGTTTACGTTTTAAACACGTTCAGGAGAATTGACAAAATACACAAGAATCACATGTATTTCGGAACATGTGTGCACAAATCTAAACTACAGAGTTAGCGGTTTTTATGCAGAATAAATAAAGATATTTTGTTGTTAGTGAAGGAAATGATTGCACTTCAAACGTTGCAGCCTTTGCGATTTGCTTATTGCACCCATTAAAATTACCATTTTTATATGGTTTTGATTAATTGTGCAGCCTTGAATCAGATACTTGAAGTTTTATATTTAAATTTCAGAACTGATTAAAGGTGCACTATGCAACTTTTCTGCTTGCCTTCAGAGATCTTGTTGCTTTGCTTAGAATGTTCCACTGTAGCATCAAACTTGTCTAACTACAGATGTTTGTATTGCAAAGTCAAATAAAGACATACATTCTAAGAGTGAACAGTGGCCCTACACAGATCTGACCTGTCACTTCACCTGGTGGCATCAACTGCTTGTCTCCATGGAGATAGACGTGGAACATTTCTGGCAAAGCTATGACATCTTCATGACGAGAAGAAGGTCAGCAAATCCTTAACTTAAAAGTTACATAATGCACCTTTAAAAATGTTAATACTGTTTTTTTTTTTACATTTTATAATATTGACCTTATTCTGCCCCGCCCACTTTTGCCGTTTTTTGCACTTTTGTTGTAAACGCACTTCCGTTTGACGAGAACTCCGTTAAAGCTAATGACGAACGAGGGAAAAGTCTCGCCGCTAAAATGTTACATAAAGTAGATTGATTTGTGTAAAATGTTTAATGAACACAAGCAACAACAAGTCAACAACGCACCGATTTCCTGGTCAGTCTGAAAACTGCTTTTTAGTCCATGTAGAACTTATTTTCTGTTGAGCTCGTCTGCTCCATGTAAACTAATACAACAGAAACAAGACGGCGGCGCGTAAGGCAACTTCTGGAATAAGGTGAATACTCCATTTAGACCTCTCCGTTTGTCTGATCAAATCTTAAAGCGGCAGTTGTTTTGATTATGACGGGGGTGCCTTGTGTACTATGCCCCAGTTCTGTGGAACTCTGTGCCAACTGTGTTACAAACACTGACACTGTTGCTATGTTTGAGGCACGACAACTACACAGCTGGTGAATAAGAACAAGGTTTTTCACCATATTATGTTTTCATATAGAAATAAGCATTAAATGTGTAAAAAAAATGCATGTCTTTGAGAAATATAAATCTGAAAAACTGATTTTGGATGTCTTATTTAGTCTTTGAGTAAACTTGATCTAACTACAAATTTTGGTAAAAATGCAAATCTATCAAGGTTAAACTTGTCAACATCTTGAACAAGATTGTATAGTTTGATTTGGTGTGTGTAGGTGCTACTTTAACAGCTCATCTTTATGTCTCTGTGGGAGAAAAATGCACTTTGAAAAAATGCCTTTGAAGTTACAATGTCCCATAAAACTATGCTGATTAGATGACATAATAAAACACCTTCAAGTGCAGATAATGTTGTTATTTCCCTGTGAAAGCTAGTATGTTGAGAGAACAAATTGACCAAAACAATAGAAATGAGATGTTGTGAAATGTTTTGCTTTTAGTGTCTCATCTTAAAACTATACTTAAAGGACAAACGTTATGCATTATGTGTGATGTTATTGACATTTAAACATTATATTGATTTTATTGATTGTATCTTTACTTTGACATCTCATGTTTTAGAACTAAAAATAAAATGTTTGTACAAAGAACAATATAACTTTATCACTGTCTTGGGAGACGCCATATTAACTTAGCTGTGGCTCCATCTACTGGCTGCTGAGGCAGTTACACATGTGTATATATACAGTGGTTTGATATGCAGAACAAGTTGATTTAAGGATTTAAAACAGCAGAAGATTCTCGGGTAAGTCACGTATATGATCTGCAAAACGTCACACATCGACGGAGTTCAACAGGAAATGTTTCTGACGGTCGAAGGGGAGAGGATTTTTCAAACTAGTATTCATCAGACTAGCATGAATAAAGCTAAATGTAACTTCAGGTATGTTTTTGATGATGGAACATTGTTAGAACATGGTTAAAAGCTCAAAGAAGTGACTGCAGCAGAATATGTGTCCTTCAAGACGTTATTCATTTTACACGTTTATTTATTTTTTTATACTTATTTTTGAATATACATATTGATGTATTATTGCATGATTTTACATAAATAGTTGCCTTTAATTGCACTTTCTAAGTTTGCCGTTATTTTTATTACACAAGCCCAAAAATGTTTAGATTTAAAGAAGAAATCAAAACAGAAAATTTAGTTGTTGTTTTTTTTTTTCTTTCTCAGTGTGCTCATGTTCTGGTCTGCTGGATACTCTCCACCCACCATTTAAAAAAACAACAACATTGGCTTGAATTAGAGGAGCTGAAAACTGCACATAACTAAGAAATTAAACTGACTGTCAATTGAACTTTTGCTTTTCTGGATAAATCTTCATGGACTGAAATAATCGAAACGAACGAATTGTCTCCGTGTGAAACATACAAAAAGTGCGTTTATGAGCTCGGCCTGACATCAGAACAGGTGTTATGTTAGAATCCACTTTATTAGCCCAATAACAGTCTGGATTTACTGCCGCTGTTTTATGAAAGAGTAAATTACACTTGTGAGATGTTCTTTAACTAAAGCACGGACATTAACTATGTTTACGTATAAGTGTGTTCATTCATGATGCAGCTTTTTAAAAACACAACGATTGGAAGTGATTCGCGATCGAGACGGCGACATTGAGCAACAGGCGGAGGAGACAGAGCGGGTGGCAAAAGTGAAGATGCTGAAGATCTTTGTGAGAGTGTCGAGGATGAAAAGTAAGAGGAATCAGATGCATTGTAGTTGAAGATTTTGGAGAGGAATAGTAAACATTTTGACCAAACAGCTGCTGGCAGAAGGTCTGGCAAATGACCGAAAAGGATATTTACGGATGTGGTGCAAAAGGACACGCTGATTCAATTTAGCGAGCCTCGAGAGGAAACATCTGTTCATAAAAATGTTAATATTTTATTCAATTTTTTTATTTATTTTGCGAAGCTGTAATTGTCTCATAATAGGGGACATTGTATTAATGTCCAAACACAGGTTGACAGCCGACAAAATCCTGTCTGGAGGAAAGCTGCTGTAGTTTAACTGTCATTTCAGTCCTCATCGTGACGTTTAATCAACTTGTATTGTATTGATTCTGATTGAGTGCTGTCACACGTTTTCTCTGAGTTAACCTGGAGAACACATGGCTGCAGTCTGGACCAATCATATCCTTTCCCACCAAGATGGTTTCTGTTCAGTACTGGACTGGTGCCTGTTTTACAACCGGTTCTGAAATGTCCACACAAAACATGCGAGCTCCTGGTTCTGACTTTGGATCTGTTAAAGCGACAGTATGTGGCATGTTATCTGCTTGATTGATGGAAATAGAAAGTCAAATCCTTACTTGATTTGTTTATTTTTTGTTTGTTTGGCAGGGACAATGCAGTGCAGTTACAAAGCAAAGAGTGCAGCTGACATGATGCGCAGAGTTTATTGCAGGTGCTAATTTTCAGCTCTTGTTTCCTGTTGGGCTTTTCTACAATAACACATATAAAAACATTACTCTACTCTATAACCTGAACTGAACATTCTCCATGGAGTTAGATATGTTTTATGCCATGCTGTGGAATATTATAGCCAAAAGAACATTTCTAAACAAGTAGGACAAGGCCTAGTCGTTTTAGGAATCAGGTTTTTGGACGCTCAGAGTAAGGACGCATGGAAACTAAAATAGAAAAACTAACAAACTAACAAACTAAACAAAACAGTGTGCTTTTATTTTTTCACTTAAAAGTTATGTACTTGGGATGTAACAGCTAGGCTAGAAAAGACAACCATATTGAGAAAGTTACATATCATTGTTAACCTTAATAAACAATGGAGAACAGAAAACAAAGTCAGTCTTTGCTGAAATACAGCAAAAACTGTAGGGGGTGTAAAATGGGAGAAAAACACCCACGTGCTAACTGCCGTCTTGTTTCCGTTGTATTAGTTTACATGGAGCAGACGAGCTCAACAGAAAATAAGTTCTACTCGGACTAAAAAGCCGTTTTCAGACTGACCAGGAAATCGGTGCGTTGTTGACTTGTTGTTGCTCGTGTTCATTAAACATTTTACACAAATCAATCTACTTTATGTAACATTTTAGCGGCGAGACTTTTCCCTTGTTCGTCATTAGCTTTAGCAGAGTTCTCGTCAAACGGAAGTGCGTTTACAACAAAAGTGCGTATCTGTGGCAAAATGCGGCAAAAGTGGGCGGGGCAGAATAAGATACACTCTCTCAAACCCTTGTTCTTGAAGGGTAAAAAACCGAGTTGCACTGCACAGAACCAGGACCAAGACCAACACCAGACTGAACCAGCCCTTTGGTGGAAAAGGACTATCAGAGGATTCCACTTAAGAGAGAAATATTATGCAAAATTGACTTTTATGAGCTTTTGACCACGTTCTAACATCTTCCGTCATCAAAAACAAACCTGGAGTTGCATTTAGCTTCATTCACACCATTTTGATGAATCCTGGTTTGAAAATCCTCTCCCCATCCGACTATCAAAAACAGTCCGTTCTGAATTTCTTCGATGTGTGATGCTTTTCGAGTCTAATTTTCTGTTTTTTAGTCCATAAATCATCGCCACACTCACTCTGAACATTTCTGCCGTCTAATCACAATCATTACAACTGCGTCACAGCTCGACACTCATACCCTCAGAGGCATATGGTATTCAAATGTGTGTAATTGCCTCTGTAGCCAGTGGATGGAGCCAAAGCTAACTTACCGTCTCCCGAGGCTTTGACAAAGTTTTATTGTTCATTGTTTCATCGTGTATTTCTAAAACATGAGATGTCAAAGTAAATATACTCAAGAGCATGTTCAAGGGCCAATAACAACACAAACAATGCTTAATATTTGTCCTGGATCACCCAAATGAACGATTGGCTAATGGTCAGATGCGGACTAATGATTAGCTAATGGCCGGGTTCTAAATGAGGAACACGCACGAGGGCACAACGTGAGATCAATGAGGCAGATCAATGAAGCAGCATGACCTCAGAGGAAGAAGAGAGGAAGACTCTGTCATGAAGAAGACAGGAGCGAGAGAAGGAGGGCTGGACAGAGGGGACAGTGTAAGGATGGGTAGACTTGAACAGGACGCAGAGCAGAAGATGAGAAGACTGCGATACAAAAGATAACGATGCTAGACTTGTGCGAAACTGTAAAAACATCACTTACAGTTATCAGTTATAGGTCAGATCTGTAGAGTAGTGTTTTTCAACCTTTTAAACGATACCGCAACACAGCACCTACTACTAAAACAAGACCAAGTCAAACAATTTAGCGAAATAATATGCTAAATAATATCTATGCCGCTGTCTAGATCCTTCAAATTGGCAATAGTGATGGTTTTGCGTTTGTTTTTAGCGCAGAAGTTGCTCAGGACACTCCAAAATGGTAAATTAGTCAGTTACACCCGCATTTGTGAATCTGTTAACTCAAGCTGGACATTTTTCAAGGCGCACCTGTCAAAAGGCACACTAGTGTTCCCCGGCACACTGGCTGACAATCAAGGCTGTAGAGCATTAAAATGACTAATTGCAAGATAGATATGTTTAATGCCAAGTGTAACTGGGGGCTCGAGGACGTGGACCCAAAATGCACAACTCGCCGAAACAGTTTAACAGAATTTATCGACAAAAAGTGAACAAAACAAACGTGAAATGCAAAACCATAGAGGCTTAGACAAAAACTGAACCGATGAACTGGCACAACACAAAGGGAAGGAGGGGCTTCAATTATCAGGGCAAGTAGAGACAAAAGATACAAGTGGGACACATTAAGTAAGGTCATGTGATCACATAAGAACCTGGAAAGAGACACACGGCAGCATCCGAACGTCCCTGACCCCTCATTCACTCCACAGTCCTGCGCTCTTGAGCAGACTAAATAGTGCACTCAATCACGGAGCGATTCGGACACTCAGTTCACCACTTTCTCTTCGCCGCGGGTCACGTGACTCAGGCGTCTGGGAGAACAAAAAAGTCGGCGAAAGTCTGATAAAAATTGATTTCTGTAATGAATGTGGGTCACATCCGCCTGACACGCACATACTTATAGACTATTAATCATCATACAAGTTATTAACATCATGGATTGTGCATTAAACATCAAACAGACTGGATGAATCAACTTTTTGCTGGAGATTTGTGATTTATCCACAGCTCAAACTTAAGTAAGTGGCAAACGCTAACAACTCCGAATCAGAACAACTCTGCCATTGTCAGTGAACAAAATTTATAAAAGAGGAACTTCCTTTGGCGGTAAGGTGCAACGTATGACAATGAATAAAAGCAAAATATATAAAAGAAGGCATGCATAAAATTAAGAATTAGCTAATAAAATAGACTAGATTATATACGTCGATGTAAACCCTCATTCGTCCAGGTGTGGGCCATCGTAGAAAGGGTTTCAGGGGTTGTCATCTGGATGCCGTTTGAAGATCAAGACGTTTCGATTTTTATCCAAAGGTCATTGTCAATCAGAGAGCTGGTATGGGAACTTGGGCTTATATGCTCCTCTAAGTAGTGGGAGTCCTGCCTCCAGGGAGGAGTCACTGAATACCTGTCTTTGTTTGGAAAATTGTTTGTTTGTCACCTGGGATCAATCAAAGAAGACAGACCAAATAATCAAGTCCCATTATATACACAACTCTGCTGCGTACTGGTTTGTTTAAATGCTTAGTTCATAGCCACAGCTCTTTTATCTGCTTGTCGCTGTGCTCTGTTGTTTTTCCGACTGTCGCATTGCATTGTGGTCAATATGTAGTGACCAGCACTCGACATTACTTTTCAAACATTGTGAGTGCGCTACTTTTTCACCTGCTGGACATTCGGACAGCACTAAAAAGGCATGACCGCTGTATGGTGCTCCATAGAGGGAATAGTGGACAGTCAGACATATTTTAGAACCAAAATAAAACAGGAAGTATGAACATAACTTAAGTCAAAGTGCTGGATGTGACACCAAGAAGATGGTGAAACTCCATAAAAAGTACATATTAAATATATGCATGTAAAATATGATGAATATGATATATAAAACGTCTTCTGGATTTTGTAGTTTTGCTCTCCAATATGAACCAGAACTAACCGATGCAGATCATTCTATTGCACGTTCATTTATTTATTTTTCATGCACAGTACAGAAGATTTTTACATTTCATTCCCCATGTTTCACCCATAAGCTTTTTCCGTATCAAACAATGGAAGTGAAAGTTTAATGAGTCAGATGATGAAAGTATCATTTGTCATGTGAAGAGTGTCTACAAACGATACACACCTATAATTAAGAACAAGATGGAGCTCTAAATGAACCGTTTTCAGATGGATTGGTTCTGGATTCTGAGCTCTCTGAACGTTTGGGAGTGACACAGTTTCAGTATGACATTTGGGTCTGCGCTGAAATGAGATTGAGACTTTCATTTTCTCCACCGGGTTTTAAAGAACATTGTCATTTCGGCTTCTCATGAAAATTTTAATTACGGGAAATTTGGAAATGTAATTGCATGTCGCGCAGTCACCAGAAACATTACCCCGAATGTTATTCCATCATTTCCACAGCCGTTATTGAGAGGAGGACACCCAGGGATGCAGTTTCAGAAAAGATCACAGTTTTGTTGATAATCCTCTGGCAATATTTGCGTATCATTGACTCCACGGTAACAAGAGCAACCATACTTTTGAACTAACAATGGATTGCAATTATTGTCAGGAATAATAATGAATAATAATGAGACAAGTTTTACGTCTCCTTTTCTTGTTTCTCTTATTATAACTAAATAATGGCACATATTTATTTGTATTCAGGATTTATTATCAGTTCCTATTTATTATTGTTTAGTGATGCCTCTTATCATCTACAGTATTTGTTGATGATATCCAGATATATTGCTCTTTTAAACCCTCTGGGATTCAGAAGTTCACTTCCTTTGTCGGTTGCTTAGTGCAAATAAAACAATGGCTAAGTAACAACTCTCTGCAGCTTAACGCAGACAAAACAGAAACTCTGATTATTGCCCCTGATGACTCTATTCCACCTCGGCGTTATCTGTGATAAAGACTCTAAACAGTGGACAAGAAACTGTTTTGAAAGAGTTGAAGAAAATCTATAAACTCAGAAAAACTGCGTCACAAAAAGGTCGGGAACTTATAATTAATGCCTTTGTGTCTTTGCGTTTAGACTATTGTAGTTTTTTTCACGTCTAAACAAGTAGCTGTTTCGTCTGCAGCTGGTTCAGAACTCTGCAGCGAGGACCTTGACCCGCACAAATACACAGCTCACATTTCCCCTGTTCTTAAAGCTCTTCATTGGCTGCCCGTCTCCTATTGAATACACTTTAAAATAAATGTTGGTTCTGACTTTTAGAGCCCTGCAGGGTCAGGCCCCTTCTTATATCAGCGATCTGATCCAGCCCTACACTCCCTCTCGCACTGAGGTCTGTGGATCAGACAAAAGGAGACTGATCCTTCCAGTCAGTGGCTCCCAGATTTCCTGTTTTAGTTTTCTGTATTTTAACTTTTGTTGTTAAGCACTTTGTGTCGGTGAAAGGTGCTATACAAATAAACCTTGCTTTTCTTGCTTGCTTGCTTTAAAAAAAAAAAGCATTCCAACCAGAACCTTTCGCCACAAGAACTGTTTATTTCCCTCTGTCATTGAACTCATGAACACTTCAATAAATCATAAATCATCTCAGCATTTATTCATATATACTGCTGGTTTCAATTTTGTTGTTGTTTGGTTTGCTCTCTCAACATATCAGCTTTCATGTGGAAATAATAAATGTAAATCTGCTCCTAAAGATGTTTCATTATTTAACTTTAACCACTTCATCCTTGGATTTTTTTGTGTGACATTGTAGGCTGTTTTCTTCTGTAGACGACACCAAACATTACAATCTTGTTGCAATCTAATGTGTACAAAATGAACAAAGAAATGTAAACATGGCTCTGTCCATTTTTTCAGATTGAAATGTCCCAAATATGTGCAATTCTGGCTGTTTTTACACATAAAATGCTTTGTTCCGATATGAAAACATGACACAATGAAAACATGGGAGTAAACTACAGGAGAAGCTTCAAATGGATATCCTGTAAATTAATTGTTTTTCCTATTCACCTGTAGTGTCTTGCCGTTTTGGTATTGTTTATATTTATTTATTTTTTTACAGTTGTTATAGGATGCACCATACTGCGGAAGCAATTTATAGTTTGTGAGTTTTAGTTCATCGCCAGTGGCAATAGAACTTTTCTGATTCTGTCGTAGAAAGGGGTTCAGAGGTTGTCATCCGGACGCCGTTTAATGCGTTTAATGCGATGGACCACACCTGGACGAATGAGGGTTTACATCGACCTTTTCTGATTCTGATATACATGGAAAACAGATCATTTAGCTTTGGGGCTTTAGCCATTTTACTACTGAAATACCCAATTCCAATGCCATGTTGGGGCTTTACATTTTTATCACTGCTTGGTTTAAATCCTTGGTGGAGCCTTGTACTTTCCTAACACTTCCATTTTACCCATTTGTTTGTTATTTTATATCAAAGGACACACACTATGCTACAGTGACTTTTAACCATGTTCGAACACTGCTCCATCATCAAAAACATACCTGGAGTAGCATTTGGCATCATTCACGCTATTTTGAGAAAGGCTTATTAGAAAATCCTCTCCTCTCTGACCGTTAAAAACACTTCCTGCTGAACTCCCTCGATCGATGATGTTTGTTCTGCCATTTTTTAGACGTCACTTATCTGAGAATCTTCTGCTGTTTTAAGTTCTTAAATCATCGGCAGACTCGTTCTGAGCATTTTTGCTGTCTAAACACGAGCATTGCTACTGCTAGCCTGATCATCGTAAGTCACAGTCCCTTAAAGGACCTGTACCTGATAATATGCACAGATTATACATTACAAACCCAGTGTCTTTCAATGAAGTTGCTTCTACCAATGTGTAAGGTAAATAGAATGTATCTTAACTAGAGTAAATAAAAAAAACAGGTACAGGGCCTTTAAAGTAACATAACTACATTGTGTAAGCAGTAGCGCCATCTACTAGCTGCATACACTCAGTAAGTGCCAGGGACAGACATCAGAGAAACATGCATGATGAACTTTTTTTTTTTCCGATTCAAAACATGAGATGGCAAATTTAAGGCGAGACACTACAGGTGGATAGGAAAATCTTAAATATATTAAAGATATCAATTTCAAACTTCTCCTGTAGTTTGCTCACATAAATGTAAGGAAAAAAAAATGTATTACACATTTTTCATCATGTCATATTGTCATGTAGAAATTTTATGTGTAAAAATAGCCAAAAATCGCACATATTTGGGACATATAAACTTGAAGAATTGACAGAATCAGGTTTAAATTTCTTGGTTGATTTTGTACTCAAATTTGTTACAAAAGCATTTACAGAGGAGATTTTCTATTTCTTATTTAGTTTTTACATAAAGTAGATTGGACTGAAAATTATTATAATTTTATAATTATCTTTTGTTTTTCACTCAAAGCTTCAGTTTTAGAATTAGATATCAAAAAATCCTTCTGTATGTTTCATCAAAATCTTGTTGAGTCCAATATTGTACAGTTTGGTGTGTGGGATCTACTTTAAGGCTGATCTTTATGTCTCGAGGGTAGAAAAATGCATTTTCAGAAAACAGCCTATGACGTTACAATGTCCCATAGAAATCCATGGATGAAGTGGATTAAATGAAAGAATAAAACATCTTTAAGAGCAGATTGGAAAAGTTTGTTGTTTCCACGAGATATGTTGAGCGAGCAAACTGACAAAAAAAAAGAGTTTTGCCTGTAATGTCTCACTTTAAGGTATGTTTAATGTTTAAAGGCGAATAACAACAAGAAAAATGCATAATATTTCCCTTTAAGCAACAGCTCCATTCACTGTAACCCTTTTCTTTCTCGATCTCCCCGTGCACGCGCAGCCTCACGTTTGTTTGCACTTCTTATTCCCCCTGCGTGTCCGGCTGCCTTTGTCCCTTCTGAATAGCCGTCTGACCTCTTCATGTCTGATTACATATTCACCGCGCTCCTCCGTGCATCCAGCTTTTGACTCGCGTCCCTCAGCTCGCCAGCCCCGGCCGTCACCTGTCTCGCTCTCCGCACCTGTCTCTCCGGCGCTCCTCTTCTTCCTCTTCTGTTGCGTAACTGTCTGCTTCTCCGCCCTCCAGCCTGTCCCTGTGTCTCCGTTTTAGTCGCAGAGCTTTGCTGACCCTTACACCTGCCATCCAAATTCCTCCATGCTTCAGTGCCCTCCTCTGGTGACAGGGCTTATGGACGGACCTGAAAGCCCCCAGAAAGTAAATCCAAGGTTAGAACACTTATTAGCTACAGAGCAGGTTTTGTGAGGCTTGCAGTGATGCAGTGGTGAGAGTTTACCTGAACTGCAGCGCTTATGCCGTTACTATGCTAATTCTGAATGGATACGATTATAATTATTACAAAACTCAGTAGCAAACAACAAAAAATGCTGCAGTATTTTTAAACATGTAAAGATTGGTTTCACACACATGCACAGAGAAAGCGATATGACCAAAAAAAAAACAGTTTTGATTATATGGATCAATCCCGATTTTCAATTTGATTTTTGTTCTATTTAAAAAAAAAAAAAAAGTTAAATGTTCAATGTTAAAGGGCCTGTACCTAATTTTTGTTTCATTTGTTGTTTATAAACGTGAAAAACAGAACTAGTGCATGTGCCCAATTGTTTTTGCGTGTAATAAAGTAAAATCTGTTTTGTCCCAAGTAAAAGCATCTAAATGGGGGAAAATGAGCCCACAGCGCATTCTCTGCATCTATTTTTAGAGAGTTTAATTCTCCGAGAAGCAGGGAGTGTGCCTTTAGCATGCTAATGTTTGTTAGCTTTACCCGGGACGGTAAAACTCATTCTGGGCTTAAAGAAACATGAAAAATACTCATAAACTCATCGCGGTGAATATTTAGGATGCTGGGACTGCATTAGGAAAGTGAGCGACGTATACTGCTGCTGCAGAGAGTCTAAAACAAACTAGTTCTGTTTTACTGGGTTTAAAACAGTAAAAATCAGGTACAGGCCTGTAATTTCCAGAACATAAACAATGCCCACTTTTAAAACTTGCCAAGAAAACAAATAAAAAACAGTCAAATTGATTCATCCAAAGTCCGAACTCACTTTCAAACCACATGCTTTTACTGTCAGATAATTGTAGACCTCTCTATTCATTTCATTAACGTGAATCTCAAGCTTGATTAAAATTTCATTCTCTGCGCAGCCCTGAGGACACATACATTTTATTCTATTGCACGGGATACAGCTAAAATGTTAAATTTTGCCCTGAATGTTTGAATATTCTATGCCGTGGTTCTCAAACTTTAGCAAAAGGCTACTTCTTGTGGAGCTGGGTTTCTTTGCATTTCTACATCTTTAATGTAGCGACTCAGCCCTGAGACGAGTTGGCCACTGTCCAGGGTGTACCCCGCCTAAGGCCCAAAGTCAATGGGATAGGCTCCAATCACCCGCGACCCCGGGAACGGGAATAAGCGGTAGAAAATGAATGAATGAATGAATAATGTAGTGACAAAAATGGATTACTCAAACTAGACTCACGATCAAGGACTGGATTGACATTGTGATGGTAGTAAAAATTACATTTGGACTGAATTTGGAAATAGACAAATTTGAAAGACTTTGGACCAAATTGAACTTGATGTTCTTTGTGTTCTTTTTAAAATTCATATTATTGTTATCCTCATTTTTGTTTCTGTCAATTATTCTCTCTGTGGTCCTGTTCTATTCCATATGTTGCATGTTTTGAAGTTGAAAAAAGTGAACAAACAACAACAAAATGTATTCATATATTATTATTTTGATCTAATTTGCTTTAGCACTTTTTTAAGGACATGTTCCCCCATGATTTAGTCCCAGTTTTTACCTATTTTAGATCAAGTGGTACTTAAAACCTATTTGCACATATCGCTCTTAAAAAGCAAAGAATGTCTCAATGTTCTGTTGGAAATCTTTACATACAAATTGTTTCCGACAGTTTATTTTCCCTGAACTGTACAAGCACTTTCCCTTACATTTCCCAGAGCAGATTCTTGAAAGTAAATGCCCACAACATCATTTTGACATGACAGAAGTTTGGTGATGTAACAGTTTCCAGAGTTGAAAGTTGAAATGTTTCTGTGTGAGCCGCAGTGTGGAGGTCCAGACAGTTTGGATCATTTGGGTCGGTCGATGCTTTGATGCAGCTGGGGCAATCACAGACACCTAACTTGAATTATTTACTCTTGCAAACAGATGGCTGACACTGCATCAAGCTGTTCTTGTTTACACATCCATACATGAAAACCGCTGTGCATTTTAGTTGTTCAATCAAGTTAGTTTAGTTTTTTTTACAGATAAAAAAGCACAGCCAAGAAGGGGCACTGGTACCAAACACACAATATTTCCTTTTGTCAGACCTATATTTTTTTCATTGCTTGACAGTTCTGGCAAGGACGGACAAATTATTATGCATTTTTATATTCTTATTAGCCTTTAAACATGCTATTAAGTTTAGCATATCATGTTTTGGAACTAAAAGACAAGAAAAACGAACATCTATTTCTCTGCAATTACTGAGTTTAGGCGCCATCCACTGGCTCCATAGCGCTTACAAAAGCTGAATATGCGTTTGTGAAGAAATGCGAGCGGCCTAACAGTTCGTAGTGGTTGTGTTTGGACGGTAGAAATGCTCAGAACGAGTCTGGCGATGATTTAAGGTCTTAAAACAGCCGAAGATTCTGGATCAGTGACGTCAAGAAAAAACGTCATCCATCGAGGGAGTTCAGCAGGAAGTGCTTTTGACGATTGGAGGGGAGAGGATTTTCTCACCAGGATTCCTCAGACTATCGTGAATGAAGCTAAATGCAACTACAGGTATGTTTTTGACGACAAAACATTGTTAGAACAGGGTAAAAAACTCAAATGGCATCTAAAGTCAAAAATAGCATTTAATCTTTAATTTACGGTCAACTAATTTCAGCACATTTCGCCATTGTCTTCCACTGTCCTGTCTGTAAAACTTTCTCAACTTTCTCAGAACTGTATTCCCGGTGTAAGACAATTTGTGTGCCCCTCATCCCAAATTCTGAGACATTTCAGTGGAATGTGCTCAAGATATGACAAAAAAATAGTGTTGGCAATAAGAAACAATAGTTATTTATGTAAAGTGGTACCAATGACACGCAAAAAATGGACACTGAATGCATTATAATTGTTTCCTATTATCATACTTTTTGTCATGCCTTCCGTGTTAATGTGTTAATGTTAGATGTTTACACACTTTGGCGCTGTCCGTGGTACTCGGAGCAGAAATATGACAGCGTATCCGATGGAATGAGGTAGAGATAGCACTCCTCCTTGTCCCGATTTACAGACACTTCTGAGCAGTGCATTCAAGACAAAAAATATCAATCTACCGTATCATATTCATCCAGCGGGATTAAATTATGGTGCTGTTGGACCAAGGTCAAACCTGGTTTAAAACAAGTGTGACCGGTGTGTTCCTGCGTTGTGTAGATTGATGGTGTTTATGGTGCATTAAGCAGCACACTGCCAAACTTTTGGAGGCGCTCTCCGTTTAATCTGGTCGATATATAAAATGACAACAACATGGACTCAAATAAAAGTATAGCACGATAACAAAGATAAATAAAGGCAAAATAATAACAAAAAGGATACTGACTGACCTATTCCCAAAACGGGATTTGCAAAAGGGAAGAGGAAGCCCCCGAGTTTATGCAAGTGCACGAGGGATAAGCATGAAGACAACATAAAATACAAGAAGTGCCTGGAGGACAAATACAGCACAGTAAATTGAACACCAGGTATGCAGAACACAGAAATAAACAAAAGGACAATTTTGTGTATTTATAATATATGACCCGGTTAATATATATAAGATATGACCCGGTTCCACAAGGTTTCTCCGCTGACATAAATACAGCTTTGATTATGCGTTTTTCTTGCCAACACAGCTCAGCCCTGTTTGACTCTTGCACAGTTATTTCATTGTTCTATAATTACAGAGCTAAAAAGTGCTGCAGTGTTTGGCATGCAGCTTTGTGAGTAGACTGTTCTGTTATTGATTTCAACATTTAACAAAACTTTTTAACCCCTTAAGCTTCTGGCCTATTTTTCCCAAAACGGCTGACTAAAATGAGCCTCAATTCAAACTGAAGCTGTTCCTGAACCCTTTGGAGCGCAAGCAAATGTCGGACTCTTTGTGAAGCTGAGACTCCGTAGTTTTGGCCTTTAGTGTCTGATTATCTCTAATTATACTTACACTTAAGAAACAAGCTCTGCTCAGAGGAATATCAGATTTACCAAGATTTTTTTTTGTTAAATACAGTATATGTGTCTGTAGGCAGGGCCTGATTGACACTAGATTGAGCATTTGTTAGTTTTTGACTACTCCTCTTTCAAAGCTGAAGCTAGAAAATGTCCAAGCGGAATCCATATAAAAGTTCTACTACATTTTTCAAATGTTTTATTTTTTATTTGTGGGTTTGGAGTACAAACTGACCCTGAATCTTCTCAGAATGGTTGATTGGACTGAAATTGAGAGGCTTACGGCTATCTTTTTATGTGTAACATTCCCAGTATCTGGATTGTTTTCTTTTATCAGATTGAGGACAATGAGGAATTAATTAAGAAAAAGACAGAGGCTCTCAGAATCTTACAGGGTTACACACTGATTGCTTTGTTGATACCATAGAATATGACAAAATACAAAAAAAAACTTTCTTTTCTCCATTATTTGCTCGTGTGGTTTTATTTTATATGGATTCAGTTGGGAAAGCAGCAGTAACGAGAAGTGGCGAACATTTTGGTGGGCGCCTGGTTGTCTCCGTGAGCCTTTTGGACCTGGGCCCTGATTACAAATAACAGATTGGGTCCAATAAAAACCCCCAATACTGCTGTTTTCACTGGAGAACCACAGGACACACCGGTGCCAGGACCCAAAGCCAAGAGGATGTACCGCGTCTTATCTGAAGAGACTTTGGGTTGGCTTTATCATTACTCTGTCAGTACTAATTTATCCTTAGTTATTATACATACATTGACTATTTGTCGCCTCTAAAACATGGCTATTATTTTGTCAGTAAAGGCAAGTCGAAGAGGTTGTAGAATACAGTTTAAGGCTGTATGATTCGATGGTAATAGTTTGCAGTTCATGTATCACAGACTGGCACCGGAGGAATAGGTGGATTCAGGCAAGAGAAAAATGAGACCAATGATTCATTTCCACACCGCTCTTACTATCAGTGAGGAGCTTTAGAGCGTCGGAGTCTAACAGGCTGTTTTTGGGAAGAAAGTGGAACACAATCTCGCCGCTCAATCCAGTTCATTGCCCTCTCTCTATACACTATGTTTTAACTTCTAAGACGGTGATTTTCAACCTTTTTTGAGTCGCAGAAGACTTCTTTTTGTTTAAAAGATAGCACCACCTTTTAGAGAAAAAAATCGGTTATAAAATGCAGGGAATAATGTCCGTGACACTGTCTGGTTCTTTAATTTTGTCAATTTCTGGTTGTTTTGCTTTGTTTTGTTGTGTAGACACGTGTTCATGTCACTCCAAAATGGTAATTGTTATTTTAAATCCATGTGTGAATCCAAATTGGACATTTTTCAAGGCACACGTGGCAACACCTCAAGGCGCACTGGTGTTCCCGGCACACAGACTGAAAATCAAGGTTCTAAGGCAATTATAATGGCTCAATCAGCAAGAAAATATAAAGATTTTTTTTATCAATACGTAATAAGAAAAAAAAAAAAAAAACATACATCCACAGTTGGAGATGATAATGCTGTGGTTTTGTCGTGATTTGCCCATTGTAACAGCCTGTTCACCTGTCTTAATAAGGAGTTGACTCGTCTGCAGGTTGTACAAAATTCTGCTTCGAGGCTTTTGACCCGCACGCACCGTCCACATTACTTCTATTTTAAAATCTCTTCACTGGCTCCCTGTTTCATACAGAATAAACTTTAAAATCCTTGTGCTGACCTTCAGGGCTTTACACGAGCAGGAACTAAAATACAAGGATCTGATCCAGCCCTATGTTTCTGCCTGTGGTCTGAGGTCTTCGAGTCAGAACCTGTTAATGGTGCCTCGTACAAGTTTTAAAACCAGAGGAGACAGATCTTTTAAAACTGTAGCGCCCCGCCTCTGGAATGAGCTTCCTCTCTCTCCGCTGCTTGGACGCGGTGGATGCTTTTAAAAAACAACTTAAGACTCACTTTTTCCAACAAGCATTTTAGCCCTTTATGGCTTTTTTATTGCAAACTTTTGTATGTTATTTTGTACTTATTGTGTTTTTACTGTTGCTTGTGACGGACTTTGAGACCTCGGTCTGTGAAAAGTGCTTTTCAAATAAAGTTTACTTACTGACTTATTTACATTCAATATAAATCTGGTCATAAAAGAACGTAAAGTAATAAGAGGATTCATTTATTCATCCATAATACTGTTGACACAAAACATATTCAACACATTCAAACAATCAAGAAATAAATTAATGGATTTCATTGCGTCTATGTGACCAGAAAGTAGATATTTGCCTTTATTGCTTGGACATTTTCACACAAATTATTATGTTTTTAGCATCAAAAAGC
This sequence comes from Rhinogobius similis, assembly GCA_019453435.1. Classification (NCBI taxonomy): domain Eukaryota; kingdom Metazoa; phylum Chordata; class Actinopteri; order Gobiiformes; family Gobiidae; genus Rhinogobius; species Rhinogobius similis. The sequence goes on from CM033619.1 coordinate 38,970,162, forward strand.
TACAAATCTTTGCTCCAAGAAGTGCATCTGGCACACGATTCATTTTAACTGCTTATCAACGCACCCAAGACTTACTGAATCCTACATATACACTTTGCAAGACGCAGTCCCAAATACACCGAAGACCTGTCTATTCTTTCCACTCAGGTGCTCATGATTCTAATCCCATACTCCGCTGTGTGATCTATACTGCGTTAATTACATCTGCAAAGCTCAGCAATCCTAAATCAATACCTCTCAGTCAACTCAGTGGGATGATTATTACAGCAGCCCGAGTTATTTTTCTAACCCACCACAACACGGACAGTCAAGCTAATGCTAGTATTTGCACACATCAGAAGGCATCATCCCTGACACTAATCTCCATATGACACTAGATTCATGCTAATCGCTAACGTGCCAGTAGCGGCTCTCCAGGAGGAATGCTAATGGTGATTCTGCACACCACTTAAACATGGACCAACCAGGACTTGTGGTGAATCTAAAACATGTCAGGAGAACGCTACGAGTTAGAGATAGACAGATGGTTTTTGCCTGAAGTGTTGAGGTCAGAAAAATGATATACAGCTTCTGTGAAGAGAGGTGTCAAATATACCGGAGCAATGGCTGATGGGAAGGGAGACATTGAGCCTAGAGGGAGCAGACATGGGCATCAGGCTGGAATCTGTCTTTAGGGCGCTATCAATCGTTCTGTAGTCGTTCATACCAAAAAATCGGATTCATGCAAGGATTTTAAAATGAACTCAGGTGAACTGGCTTGAATGTTGCAGATCCTCCTATTGTCCCAACCACTTGAGCCTTACACTGCCCTAAGGGTGTTGGACTGAGGGGGTAAAGAGCGTTGATTTCCCCGGGGCCCAGGGCGGAGAAGGGCCCTAAAAAGCATGTGATGGTTTTGTTTTCAGTCGCAATTTTATCATTTTAATCCATTTTTGTTAAGTGTGGTTGAGTAAAGTCCTTGAGAGACTAAATACAATTATGCATGAGACCTGAGGGCCCCATCAAACTTTTAAATAGAATATAATCAAGAGAAAAAGCATTGCTCACAATTAGCCAAGTTGTGATCAAATAAAACTAGTGATTATATTAATACAATTCAAGATCTTTGTGAAATTGGCCTGGTATTGTTAAGTGTAGGGTGTATATTTTAGCAACAGTCGATGAAACAGTATAAAACATTTTGTACACGGGGCCCAATGCGATGGTTTGCACATGGGGCTCAGAATTTGATGCCCCGCCCCTGCACCGCCACTTTGCATAGTCAGCAAGCAAGCGAAAGTAAAATTTTTTACAATTAGGGTAAGGTTAGTGTTAGGTTTGGGAACTTAGAATTTGGTTTAGAAATTTGGAGCAGGTAAGTTAATCGGGTTTCGTCATAACTGCATAATCAAAAAAAAAGGATGTGTCTTGGAGGGGTCTGGCTCCGGCTTCAGACTTTTGACTATGTCTTGCTCATCCAATTACGAAACCCCACACCGTCTCTTTCTTTCGCCACTATTTTTAAAAATCCATTTGTATGATAGAAGTTGTTTATTTACGGGAGCGCATATCAGTGAGTGTCGCGAGGACATCGTTATTAGGGACAGCTCTGCGCTTGTCGTGACAGAAGACAGAGAAGAATGCTGTGTGCTAACAATGTGTTCTCTCTCCACTGAACCTGGCACCGAGTCCGTAAGCATTCCTCCTCGGGTCTCATTTGTAAAACTTTCCAGGCACCATACAGTACACGGCGAATCATATAAACATGGGCCTGTAATGTAGTTGGAAATCCGTTAGTTTATTTCATCGTATTGTTTCGCTCGCTGTCCATGCACATTCGCGGGAGTTGTGCAGCGAGCGCGGGGTTTCAGTTAGTCGGGGAGTTGTTATTGCTTGAACTAAATGTTAGACGTGATGTGTGAAAATTGTTAGATGTTAAACAAGGCCATCCGTTCCTCAAAACTGTTTATTCATGGCTTGGGTTTACAAGGGGAGCGGTTGGAGTCGGTACACAGCTGTTTCCAGTGCAGAACTCAAATGAAGGAAGAATTTGCTTGATATAGGAGTCTTGTGTTTAAAACTATAGGCCTATTGTCAGATAGTCACGTCGCACCAAAAGGATCTGTCCTTGTGCATTTGTATTTGCAACAATTGTTATTTAGATATGTGAAGAGTAACGTGAAGTGTGAAGTAGGTTTTATTTATTATCCATTTATGCCTAAGCCTTCCTCCTTCCATCCTTTTTTATATAAGTTATATAAAACAATGGCCTAACATTTGATAATCTGTGTTCTTTCTGTAACCGAACTGTGAATAGATTCAAGATTACTTCTTGTCCCGAAGGAAAATTGTCCTGGACACACAGGCTGCCACACGAAAAAACAAAAAAAAAATAGAACAGAAGACAGATATAGAACATGACATAATCTAAATGTAAAACAGTACTTCCAACAATGACAGAGTAAGTCTATGATCTCTCACTTTCCTTTATGTTAAAATTGAAATTTTTTGTTGTGACTTTTGATATGATACACAAGGCAAAAGACAGTCACACATACACCTTCTGTGCTGTAAATGGCGCACTGAAGACCATGTATAGAAGTGTAAAATTGTCCACCAACGTTTTCTGTCAGACTCAGCATGTCCAAGATCACTGGCCTAGAACCGAGTCTGGTCTGGGACGAGATGCAATCATTTGCCGTGTGTGTCTCAAATGCAGAAAACGTCTCTCTAATATCCCCAGAACATTCAGAATGAGTTTAAAATTTAGTGCTTCGTTAGTTTTTTCTGGAAGTCCAGACTGGTTCTCATCCTTTTCATTCTTTTTTACGTGTGGACTGCCATGTTTGTTTGGACACTACCCGACTATCCATGAACACTTCAACAAAATACTGTTCAAAACTGGGATAAAACTGCCAACCTTCAGCTCATTTTTCAAACTCCACTCACCATCCGACTGGACCAATGGCCTGCGGCAGTACATTTCCATCAGTGGATCCCATTTTCAGTAATAGAGTTAGGGAAGACATATTTAAAGTAGATAAATGAGGATGGGCCAGGTTCCCAGACATTTGTTGAATTTGACCGGAGTGTCGAGAGACCGTAGTTTGACAGATGTTACGGCGTGTGCATAAAGCAGCGAGTTAATGACATTTACATATGCAGGCCTTCAGAGGGCACTAGACCTGGACATGGAGGAGCGAGCGAGGCTGCTTTCCGTGGATAATGAGAGATTGTTTATCCAGACAGATTGTCATTGACTATAAGCGCTCCCCCATCAGCTAAAACAACACAGCTGTCTCTTTGTGGACGCGTAGCAGAAATATTTAATTGTCGAGTGAAGCCACTGAGAACAAGAAGAGATTTAAACACAGGCACTGAACGTACATATTTTATTCCACTGGGGGTTATTTGTTGCGTCAGTCATTAGTGCTATCTGTAAAACAGTCAGGGTACAGCCTAGAATGCTTGTATGCAGGGGCGTAGCACCAAATTGTGGGCCCCAGGTACAAACCTTCACGGTGTGCCCCTCATTTTTATATATGATTTGTTCATCCTAGCAAATTTGGTTATTATTGCAATTTTTTCATTCACTAGCTAATTTCTAGACATTCTTTCCAGTCGATATTATGATTCCACAAACATCTGAAAAGGTTTTATTACTGTAAGACAATACACTAACAGCAATTTATTTGTGTATTTGAATTTTGACAGCATTAGCATATTAATCAATGCGTCAGCAGCAGCTTCAACATAAACATGGTGGAGTTAGCACGCAAGCTAAATTTCATAATTATTTGTTCACAACTTGGCTAAAAAGCAATGATTTTTTTTGAAGGGGTGAAAGGGCCCTCGGAACTCATGTATAATTGTTTTTAATTTCTCAAGGACTTACTCAACCACATTGCATATTTACAACAAAAAGAGAAAAGTGTACAAAACTAAAACAAACAAACAAACAAACAAAAAAACATCACATGCTTTTGAGGGCCCCGGTAAACAAGTACCCTTTACCCCAGTGAAATGCCCCTTATTTGGCATAGATTATATATGCAAATGCAAGAAAATTTACTGACACAGGATGCTTTTAGTTAAACCTGGAGACGCCTATTTCCAAATTATGAAAGTAAGTATATAAAGTAAGTAGATATTCTAATCTTATCTCATACACCCTTGGTCTCCAAAAAATATTTGGCACATTAGGCCTGTCACAATAACACATTTTTACGTACAACATATTGCTACAGGAAAATATCATGATTAACGATAATATACTTTATCCTAGTAAACCCTTTTCTAAACATACAAAATTGTCAAAAAACATGAATTGCAACAAAACAAATCTCAGCATTAAACCCTTAACCCTATGAAGAGTCATAAACATTATTTATTTCACTCTCTATAGCTCAAACATTTTGTATTACAGAAAAATAACAATGATTTCCCCACTACTGCAACGAAAATACCATACCATACCATACCAACTTTATTTATAAGGCACTTAAAAAACTTTTTACAGTCGGCCAAAGTGCCGTACACAAAACAAACAAAATCACATAGTATTAAAAGCTAGTGAAAAAAGGTGCGTTTTTAGAAGTGATTTAAAAACAGACAGAGATTGAGCCTGCCTAATCTCTAAAGGCAGCTGATTCCACAGTCGCGGAGCAGCAACTGAAAAAGCACGGTCCCCACGAAGCTTGCGTTTTGTTTTTGGGACAACAAGCTGCAGCTGATCTGCTGACCTGAGGGCTCGAGAGGGGGCATAAGGGTGGATCAGATCAGAGAGGTACGAGGGGGCAAGGCCATTCAAACATTTATAAGTAAACAAAAGAATCTTAAAATCTACTCTAAAATTCACTGGGAGCCAATGAAGTGAGGATAAAACAGGTGAAATATGATCATATTTCCGAGTTCCAGTTAAAAGCCGTGCAGCAGCATTTTGGACGAGCTGCAGCCGGGAAAGAACCGTCTGATTTATGCCTGAATAGAGCGCGTTACAATAGTCCAAGCGAGTGGTCACGAAGGCATGAATGACCCTTTCAAAGAGGTCCCTTGGTAGCATGGGCTTCACTCTGGCCAGTTGTCGGAGATGGAAAAAACTGGATTTGACCACATCACTTATTTGGTGGTCAAGTTTTAGGTCAGAGTCCATTTTCACGCCCAAATTAGAAATAATTGGCTTCACATATTGCGATAATGGCCCTAGATCCACCGGAGGAGCTTGTGATGCACCAAAAACCATCACTTCAGTTTTTTGGTGATTAAAATTTAAAAAGTTTAATGACATCCAAGCTTTAATGTCATTGAGGCAATCCAAGAGAGGCGTGACAGCATGTGGGTCATTTTGTTTTAACGGGAGGTAGATTTGGCTGTCATCGGCATAGCAGTGGAACATGATACCATGTCTCCTTAGAATAGATCCAAATGGGAGCATATATAATGGAAAGAGCAGAGGTCCTAAAATGGATCCTTGGGGAACTCCCATTATTAAGGGGACTGAAGAGGATTCAAAGTTTCCAAGGTTCACACAAAACTGTCTCTCTGCTAGGTATGATCGGAACCATTCCAAAGCTGGTCCATGAATTCCCACCCAGTTTTCCAGCCTGGAAAGAAGGATCTCATGGTCTACCGTATCAAATGCAGCCGTCAGGTCCAACAGCACCAACACCACAGTGTGACCAGTGTCAGTACAAATAAATATATCATTAAAAACACGCAAAAGGGCAGATTCTGTGCTGTGGAGACTTTTAAAACCTGACTGAAATGTTTCTAAAATACTATGTTGATCTAAAAATGTCTTAAGTTGAATAAAAACAATTTTCTCTAATATTTTAGAGAGAAATGGCAGTTTAGAGATGGGCCTGAAATTTGACAATGCAGAGGAGTCAAGGCCTGGCTTTTTGAGCAAAGGGTGCACCACTGCATGTTTAAATTCAGCAGGGACAGTGCTGGTTAACAAGCTGCTATTTAAAATAGTTTGGACAGCAGGGGCTAAACTCTCAAACACCTCTTTAAAAAGACGAGGAGGGAGTGGATCCTTAAGAGAGCCAGCAGGCTTCATATGTGCAATAATTTCCCTTAGTTGTGGAAGGGACACAGGCTCAAACTGCTCAAAAACAGCTGAACAGGGGACGTGCACAGAGGGATCATAAGACGAGGGCTTTATAAGTGCTCTAGATGTCTCAACCTTACTGACAAAAAATGAAAGAAAGTTTTCACACAGTTCAGGTGAGGGTTCTAAACAAACAGACTGGGGTACATTTAACACAGAATCAATAGTCTGAAAAAGAACACGTGGCTTATGACAATTTCTAATGACAATATCAGAAAAATACAACATTCTTGCTGACTTTACAGCATTCTGATAATAGCGCCAGCTTTCTCTCATAATTTGAAAAGACACTTCCAGTTTATCTTTATTCCATTTGCGCTCAGCTCGTCTACATTCTCGCCTGGCGGTGCGAGTAGTTTCATTTAATCAAGGCTCGGATCGGGGTTTGGATGTTCTGATTTTAAGCTGAGCCACAGAATCAAGAACAGTTTGACAGACCGAATTAAAGTGACCGGATAGCTCCTCAACATCTGCAGATACAGACTGGGAGAAGTTTGCAGAGAAAGCGGTAGCGAACTGAGCAGCAGTGGAGGGTTAAGTATCCGACAGCAGCGCGCAGGAGCGCAAGGTCTGGCCATTACGCACGGCATATTTACATTAAAAATGACAGGCATATGATCCGAAAACATTGCATCAAGTATCACAAGATTTTCAATAGACAATCCATAGGTTAAAACAAGATCGAGTGTGTGCCCTCGCTCCTGCGTAGGGCCAGACACACACTGTACTAAGCCAAAGGAATGGATAAGGTTAAGAAAATCCTTGGCTAGCGGCTTTTCGGGGCAGCACACATGTATGTTTAGGTCCCCGACAATCAACAGCTTGTCGTATCCTGCCATTACATTCGCGAGAAAGTCAGAAAAGTCACTGATAAAATCCTTATTGTATTTAGGGGGTCTATAAATGACCGCGCACAGGATCGGCGTGGAGCGACCCATTTCAAAGCAACACAGCTCAAAACTGGAATATGTGAAATGCTGCGTTAGCTCTTTGCACTTTAACAATTGCTTATAAACAGTTGCAATCCCGCCTCCACGGCCAGACACCCTCGGGGAGTTGAAGTAAGAGCACGCCGAGGGCAAAAGTTCAGAAAAAGCAGTGGACTCACCAACATTTAGCCAAGTTTCTGTCACGCAAAGAAAGTCCAAACCCTGGGTCGTGAAGAAATCCCTGAGAATGAATGTTTTATTCCCCACCGATCGGGCATTAACCACGGCTATCCTGATAGCAGCTGGAGCCGGAGCGCTAGCAGAGACGGTAGCCGGCTGAGAAATCTTGCAGAGCGGTCGAAGATTGCACAAATCCACTCCTCGCCGGGAGACCCGCGGGGACGGGAGCCGTCGATGGGGCCAAACGTCCAGGCCAACCAAAGGGACCAAGCAGGGAGCGATGGGATCCAGCGCACGCCATGACACGAGCCGGCAATGAGTAGCACGATAATCCAACGCAAAAGCCGGGAAGGAACACACCAAGCTAGCCTTCAGCTTCACCTGGCGCCCACTGCGCCTTCCTCTGCGCGCACGGCGTCCTCTGCGCAAGAGTGGAATTGGCACACGAAGCAGGTAACCTGGGATTGTGCGCAAGAATGGGGGTACAGAACTGTTTTGCCCATCTTGTTTAAATTTTACAATATTTATAACCGCTGGTTTCAGATCTAAAAGTGCCTGACGATCATACATCAATATAGATAAGACATAGGCAGGGATAGTTGATAGAAACAACAAAATAGCACAAAGTGCCGACAGGGACAGACAGCGGGCCAAATACACTGACGCCATCTTAGAACCGTCAAAGCAAATGTACACACGGTAAATACTGAGGCCCAAAATATACTGTCCCAATCATCTTATATTGAACAATAAGTCGATATAGTAATTATCGTGACAGATCTACACTACAGTACTACTACATGCATGATATTTGAGCATGTTGTCAGGTTTAGAGCAGCTTTTTCGGCCAATCCTCGTGCAGATAAAACAGCACATTGCAGATGGATATTTCTTCCAGATTTCTATTCCAAGTTGATGAAAAGTTTTATAAATGCTGACAGCACCTTGCGGTCTGATTCTTTGCGAGTTCGACTCCCGAGCCTTTCTGTGTGGAGTTTGCATGTTTCGCGCTGTGTCTGGGAGAGTTTGCTCTGAGTACTCTGGTTTCCCCCCCCCCATCAACCCAAAGCACCACCTCCTGCTACAGTCCTGACCAAGCCTGTGAAGATTTCACCCGAATCAATTCATGTGGAATGTGTGTATTCATGCAAAATAAATAAATAAATACATGAAAACAAGGCAAATAAATCACTCTCAGAATGAACAATGAAGAAGTAATGATCATCTGGTTTGGGGCAAAAAATGGGAAAAGCCCACAAGAATTCAGCTGCAGAGTCCTTTGTCTGAGTGATTACATAATCTATATTACACCCATCTCTATGTATTTATCATTGATTACTGTGTGCATTGTCACTATCTAAGTAGGTTTAATGTGAGTATTTTGGATGTGATGAATTCTAGAACAATGGAGAGCAAATACAAGCAAACTTCACACATGTCTGAACCAGGAATCAAACTTCATCTTTCTCTTTTACAGCAGCAGTTCTATTCCCACTAAACTATTATTATCATTAATTTCTTAGATTTCTCTTAAAATGTAAATATGATTTTGCACTTTGTGTTGCTGTTTTGTTTTTCCCTTTGCCCCAGGTCACCCTTGAAAAAGAGGTTTTGATTTCAAAGGGTTCTTACCTGATTAAATAAAGGTTAATAAATAAATACAATTAGCATTAGAGAAGGAACGTCCTATAATACATTTGTTTTTGAGGTTTTAATGTCTATCCAAGCATGCATTTCAAAATTGTATCTTTAAATCATGTAAAACCTAAATCAAATTTGCACTTTACTGGCGACACATATAGTAGCTAAAATACTTACCTTATGTCCATCATGAGTATTTTCATTTAAGCCGTAAGTGACATTTCATTTCCAGACGTGACTCGACTCATATTGAGCCATGGAAAGTCCCCTTTGAATCACAGGCTTAAGTCAATTTTCTACCCCAATTTCCCACCATTGCGTAAAGTCATTTCCACCAAAAATAGACTGTGGCTGTGAACAACTCCAAACAAACAAGTCACGCCGGCAGCATTTCTAAACACCTCATCAATGGTCTTGACTGATTCCACCATTTTCTTCCCCATAATTGTGTTTTTCCTCCCCATTCCAGCCACCTGTGCGAATGTTTCTGAGCGCAAGTCAGGTTTAACAAAAAATAAATAGATTTTCTTTATCAATTTGGACGCCTGGTGGAGTCCGAACCACAAGGTAAACAAACCGGCTTTCGGATGATAAGCCTTGCGTGAGATGGGGGCTGTCTAGAGGCCAGCCAAATGACTTTTGTCTAATGAGTAAAACATGACAGCATTCGATGTCAGCGTGGAGTAAAATAGGTGCAACAAGTGAAACCCGCCTCGGAGCTGTTTAGATTTGAATTCGGTAATCGCTGCTGTTGCAAATTTGGCAGACAAAATCTAAATCCAAAATGAAGAGGATGAAAGTGCGCTATGATCTGACTATGTAGATAATGAAAGCACCCTGGGCCAAACAGGAAGTAAAAATTTTTTTCTTATCTTTGACACGAGCACCAGAAAAGAGCAGGGCCTTGAAAGTTACGAAATCAAAAGGAAACGGCACGCGCCACGTAACTTTTCTGACGGAGGGTAAGCAGCCTGCTGTTTTGCCTGGAATGATCCGCAGTCTGTCAATAAACTTATCTATTGCGTTTATTCAATTACAGGTGTTTTGATGCTCAGAAATATCTTGGAAAACGTGCATTCTTTCTCTGAACGGGCTCGCCTCTCCACAGATCTGACCTGTATCCTGGTCTGGTGACATCACGTGTTTTTCTTTATGGAGAGTGGCGAGTTTAATACCATACTGTGAAGCATTCCAGGAAAAGTATCTCCAAGAAGACAAGCAGGTATGATAAACATGATCAAAATGTCACATCACTGTCACAGCGGTTGTGTTTAATTCCAATTTCAAAGTTGACGTTTGACGCACTTTTTTTAGATTTAAGTTTAACGTGGAAAACGATAATTGTCACACATTTTGGTCAGATAGCCAAGATGAGATTGTATGAGATATGAGATAGGATAAATGTTATGAAAAATTGACTTTTTTGAGCTTTTAATCCTGTTTTAGTTTGATGAATCCTCTCTCTCCGACCAACAGAACTCCCACGACGAATGACGTTTTTTCCGATATGGACGTCACTTTTAGTCCTTAAATCCTCGCCGGACTTGTTCTGAGCATTTCTGCTGTCTAAACACGATCACTAGAACATCCAGGCTAACTCGCATTTCTTCCCAAAGCTCAGTATTAGCTGTGTAAGTGTTACACCACTCACAGGCACTTGGGTGTAGAAGAGTTCTTTATTACCTCCACCATCGGCAATAGGCAAAAAACATTCAGAGCACATGTGTTCTCTTTAACAGTTACAGACAGAACGCCTTTTTTTCTTAACAACTTGACCTCTGTTGTAATTCCTTTTAGCCTCTCGCTGACGTGGCCACCTAGTGGCGGAGATGTATAACAGCATCTAAATCAAACTGAATGAACTTACTGAATCTAACCCATGAAATATAACACATTTTACAATGCTTATCTGAGACAGTTCAGCCAACACTCATTCAAGTGCTACAATCCTCCCCTGCTAAACAAATGTTGTCCCCAACATTAGCAAAATATTATCTAACATGAACCCAACAATTAACTTTTCATGCGACCCAAAACAAAATGGCATATGATCAGAATAGAATAAATGTTCACAATGCAAGTTCACTTTATACCATACTATTAAACCAAAAGGCGATATAATCACTTTGTACCCATTACTCAGACAAGCGTGTAGCTTATAACCTTGTTGAGATGTTATCAATAGCACCAGTATTACATTTTACTCTAAACACGTGTTACTATCGCTTCTCTATATACTCCGGAGCTTTAAACAAAGGCAGTAACCTTACGTCGACATATGCTTTTACCAACTGTCCTTTAAATCATTTCTTTCCCATTGTACCATATAAATTGTTTGTAATACCCAATATTTGATCAGGAAAAGTCACAGGTATCGTTATACCAAGTAAGTACCATTAAGTGTTGTTGGTTTTTTTTTTGTTTTTTTTTGTATATATATAAGCATAAGTGCATAAGAAAAGATTTCAGTCCAAGTTCAGTAATAACTCACAGGCACCAAGGTTTGATAGAAAGGCATCTGTGGCGCTATCCAAGGTACTCCATACTGTCCATGTCCATAAAGTGGAGATACTGCGTTGGCATACAGCGGACTGGCAGTAAGTCCAACAACTCTCTGGACAGGCTGACCAAGTGCATCGTAAGTTAATGTCTCTCTTGGCCGTCGCTCTCTCTGAGACCTCCTCACCATGGTGTCAGACAATAGTGTCTCTACAGCACCACTGGGTTGGTCTGGAGAGGGAACAGTCTCTGTTGTTTGTGGAATGTCCTTTCCAATGTCCTGATCCGGTGAATTGTCCATTCTAAACTCCTCAGCATCTACTCGGAGCTGGTGAGTGTCCATTGTCAGCTCCTGAGTATCCTCAGAACACTCGGGCTGAAAACGTTGATCTAGTATAACCGAAGGTGTAGCTGACTCCTCTGGAGAGTCATGATGGTGGTGACACCTCAGTCTTTGAGTCCAATATTGTTCCTCGTCATCTGAGCTTTCCTCACGCTCAGACGTGTAACTCATTGTTTTGTCTTTCGATGTGTGTTGTTTTGGTTTTGTACTGTGTGACTCAGGTCTGGTTTCTTTGGGAAGAGGCAAGGCATTACAGGGCATTAACATGTTGCGATGAAGAATACGACCACGTCCGGTGCCACGCTCAGGCTTAACCTCATAAACTGGGCAATTTTCCCCTTTCTGAGACACCACCACATGTACCTGATCCTCCCAATGTGAGCACAACTTCCCTGGCCCTCCCCTCTCTGACATGTTCCTTACAAGAACTCTGTCCCCAGGTGAGAGAACTGCACTTTGTCGCTTTTGGTCATAATAAGTTTTTCCCCTTGCTAAAGTCTTTTTAATATTTTTGGAAGCGATGTCATATGCTTCTTTCATTTGTTTTTGCCATTTTTGAGCATATTCCTCATGTGTTTTACATCCTGTTGTCTCATTCAGTCCAAATATTAAGTCTATTGGAAGACGCGGGTGTCTACCAAAAAGTAGGTAAAAGGGTGAGTAACCAGTCGATTCACTAGTTGTACAGTTATAAGCGTGAATAACCTTGTTTACGTAGTCACTCCAATTTCCCTTTTTGTCTTCATCCAGGGTCCGCAGCATAGACAGTAAAGTACGATTGAATCTTTCTGCTGGGTTCCCCTGTGGGTGATAGGGTGTCGTTTTTGAATTGTCAACTCCTGTATATTTTTGCAGCTGTTTAAACAAGTTATTCTCAAATTCTCTGCCCTGGTCATGGTGTAGTTTACAAGGAAACCCAAATTTAAGAGAATAGTCATTAAAAATCTTATCTGCTGCAGTTTTGCCAGATTTATTGCGAGTCGGGTAGGCTTGGGCAAATTTAGTGAAGTTGTCAAGTAACACCAAAATATACTCATACCCTCCCCTGCATTTTTCAAGGTGAAGATAGTCTATAGAGACCATCTGAAATGGTGCAGTAGCTGGTACATGACCCATAGGAGCTCTTGTCTGCACTGTAGGCTTTTTCTGGATGTTACATTTGCACACTTTAGTAATGAAAAACTCAATATCTTTGTACATGTTAGGCCAGTAAAACCTACTCCTAGCTAAGTGCAAAACACGTTCTACCCCTAAATGACCCATTTCACAATGAAGATATTTGTACACCAGTTCTTTGTATGTCTCTGGGAGCACAATTTGACAATATGTTACAGTTTTGCGCATCAATAAACCGTCATCAGAAATACAAAGTCTCTTCCATTCATGTAGTAGTTGTTTTACCTTAGTGTCTTTGTTCGTGGATGTTTTGTCAAACTTTTCTCCTGATTTTTTCAGGCCGATGACAAAAGCTATAGCAGAGTCCTGCAACTGAGCTTGCAACAGTTCCTTTTTACTGATTGTCAGGTTTGGTTGGTTGTCAAAAGTGATGTCATTTACTTGAGGATTGCTTGTTATAGCAGAGATCCAGTCCATGTTCTGTACTTTTTGTGTTTCAACAGCATTTATTATTGCATTTAACACTTCAGGCGAACACTGCTCAGTACATTCAGACATGTACGAGTCCATACTGGCAGGTGTTCTGGACAAGAAGTCTGCATCAACATTGCTTTTTCCAGGTCGGTATTTGAGCGTGATGTTAAAGTCAGCCAACTCGGAAACCCATCTGTGTCCTGTTGCATTTAGTTTGGCTGTACTTAAAACATAGGTCACAGGGTTGTTGTCACTATAAACTGTCACTGAGGGGGCATAAAACAAGTAGTCTCGAAAGCGCTCTGTAACGGCCCACTTAAGCGCTAAAAACTCAAGTTTCCCTGAATGTAGTTTATAGTTTTTCTCTGCTGGTGTTAGTGTCCTTGAGCCGAACCCAATCACTCTGAGTCTACCTTCTTGTCTCTGGTACAAAACAGCACCAAGCCCTTCCTCAGACGCATCTATATGCACTATGAATGGATCCTCAAATCTGGGGTAAGCTATGACGGGTGGGTTGGTCAAAATGTCTACCAGATAGTTTAGAGCGTTTTGGTGAGTATCAGACCAGGTGATTTCCTGAGTAGGTGTGGGCTGTGCTGCTTTGCCTGACCTTACCTTAAATTGTGAGCCTGAGTGGTCAGCTGACAACAAATCATACAAACACTTTGCATGTCTCGAAAAGTCCTGTACATAACTTCTATAATACCCTAAGAACCCTAAAAGTTTGCGGAGTTCTTTGATGTTTGTAGGCGGGGCATTTTTGAGAGCTTGTACTGCTGATACTTCCTTATCGTCCATTTTGTATCCTTCAGAGGAAACGATTTTGCCTACATAGCGCACTTCGTTCTTGAATAAGTCACATTTATCAGGTCGCAGTTTTATTCCCCAAGATTGTTGACGTCTGAGGACAGATCTCACATCCTCAATATGTTGTTCAAATGTCCGACTGTACACTAAGACATCATCTAAGTATGGAGTGCATATTTTGTCTCTAAGTCCTTCCAGGCTCTCCTCCATACTGCGCTGAAAAGCTGAGGGAGCGTTGGTGAGACCGAATGGAATCCTGTTCCACTCGTACAACCCCCAAGGCGTTGTAAAGGCAGTGTATTTCTTCGAATCCTCGCTGATCTCACCTTGATGGTACGCTTTGCCTTGGTCAAGCACACTAAACCACATGTTCCCGCCAAGTCCATCAAGTATCTCCTGGATGCGTGGTATAGGGTGCCTGTCTGGAATTGTCTTTTTGTTAAGGCCCCTGTAATCGATACAAAGTCTGAGGCTTCCATCGCGTTTCCTTACGCACACCACAGGTGAGGCGTAAGGTGATGTTGATTTGCGGATGAAACCTTTACCCAGCAAGTCCTGGATGTGGTTCTTCACTTCATCATAGAGTGCACGAGGGACTGCATTGTAGGCTCTAGCGACAGGGATCTCATCAGTCAGTTTAATGTCCATTTTTAAATTTTTGATGAAGCCTACTTCTTCTTTGTGTGCGGCAAATGCACCTGACTCAGCCCTAAGCATCTCCATCACAACGGCTTGTTGATCTCGGGTGAGGTGACTCAAGTTGACGGGTGGATCATCAGGCTTCTCAAGTGAGCTATGCGGACATTGAGAGTTTTCAGCTAGTACCGAGCAAACCTGATGTTGGTCAAGATTAACTGGATAGCTGTGTGTCACTCTCTCGATGCTACCTAAAGATGTCTTTGCTGGCAAAACTATGTCACGCTGTGTGGTGTTAGTGACATAAATCTTAGCTTTTTTGGAAGTGCCCGATATACTTAACAACTGGCAGTTAAACTTTAACCCTTCATCTAAGGCTAGGTTTTCATCTGGCTCAAAAAGCACTTCAGTTTTTAGTCTCAGGTCTGTTTTAATGGGACAGCTAATACAGTGTATCTGTCCACTTGGCACAATAACAGCTGTGCGCCCTGTTCTGACTGGATAAGTGACATTTTCACTTGTACTTGTATGGATAAGGTTCAAAAGCGCCTCTGCTTTTCCTGCCCCAACCTTTAGTGAGCTTCTGAGTAAAGCTACTCTGTCACTAGGCTCAGTAGGATCCTGTTTTATCAATTCTTCAATGGCATTAAACCCTATTATTGGCTTTTGCATAATGTTACAACTTACTAAGAATGGGACTGAGACAACATTTTCAGCTGCAGCTTTTCCTTTTGGGTCACAAAGACTAAGGCTGACTTCTACCCAACCTTGAAAGGGGATTTCAGATCCGTTTACAGCTCTCAGGTCTAAAAATTCATGAGTACTTAGTAGATCACTGATAGGGTGGAGTTTTAAATCAGGTAAGTTGCTAGATTTCCATGACTCACCCATTATTGAAACTTGTGCTCCTGTGTCCCACAGAGCTTGAGTTTTACACTTGTCCATTTTGCACCAAACTAGACACTTTTTGCCTATCAGCTGTACTACTCTTTTGCGTTTTGCACTAAGGTTTAACATGCTGGATGGTTGGTCTTTAACTTTGACACAAGTTGTCTCAGTCTCTGGTAAAACTGTTTTCTTGCTTTGGCTTGACTCTACATGCTGGACCTTTATGGAGTTATGGGGTTTAGTACTTGGGGACTTTGGTCCTGGAGCTGTGGCGCGTCCCTCAGTCACAGCCTCCTCCAGTTTCCCTGTTTCAGACTTCCCCCTACCCTACATCCTTTTGCCCAGTGTGAGTCGCTGCCACACTTAAAGCAATGGTCGCAGTCTTTGTTCTCTTGTTGGCACGCAGTGCATTGCCTCCTCTGTCTCGGAGTAGACTTTTTGAATGTCTTGGTTTGGTTGTCAGTGTCCTTTCTTTTGTCACGTTGGACAGTTTGCACAAGTGAAGCTACCTGGCCTGTAAGCTCTCTGATCGCTGTGTTACTTTCTTCTATTTTAGTGAAGAGTGAGTTGTCTTTAGTGGGTTTATTTGGTTTAGCTACAGGCTGGTTTATGCAGGGGTCATTTGTTGCTTCAACCTGCTCGACAGCATTTAGTCCTGTTCTAAAAGTTGACCTGTTTGTTTTAATTTTCAGAACTCGTTCACTTTCATTGTATTGTGCGATTTGCATTTTCTGCAACAGGAGCTCATCAGTGCTGTTTTCGTCCTGCAAGTACATCCTCATTTCTGCCCTGACATTGTCATTTAACAGCCCGGTCATAATTGACTGGAAGCACTGACTTTGGACAAGCTCCTTGTTGTACTTGAGACTAGACTGAGTACGCTCCGATGCAAAGAGGATTTTCTGGCGTAAATCAAGCACTCTAATCAGAAAGTCAAGAGGTGTTTCATTAGCTCCTTGTGTTGCTTTTGTCAGTTGTTGATACAACACAGTTGCATCTTTTTCTGCATAATGGGCTCTTAATATTTGTCTTAAGTTGGCCAGACTGAGATTGATTTTTCCTTCTAAATAGCTCCTTAGTTTCAGTCCAGGGCTTATGGCACGGACAACAGCTTCTACTATTTCAGTTTCAGGGTAGCCCTTTCTTAAGCCACTTTCAATCTGATGCTCAAGACTACTGAAGCTCAGGGTGTCTTTTGATGTTGGCTCACCCACATGTCCATTTATGCGGAAATCTTTCCTGAATCCGCCTGGAGAAGCGATACAGCAGCTGTTGCTTGTGGAGTCCCGTCCTCTGCGCTGAGTCCCGCCGTCCAGCGTTGTCCTCGGCGCCGCCTGGTGCTCCAGCGATGACACCCACGAAGACGCGGCCTGGTCCGGTGACGGTTCGTTGTCCTCCCGCGACGCGTATTCCTCTCCCGGGGTTGCCGACTGCTCCAAGCGCGTCCCCTTAGCCGCTGCCACGCCTGTAGGTGGTGACGGGGACGCTGCTCCCGCCGCCACAGCCGATGACCTTGCTGCTAGTTGCGAGTCCAGTGCATCGTTTAGCTCCAAAAGCACAGACATGCCTTCATCTTCGCTCCGCAAAAGCTCGTCTCGCTCACAAAAATCAATTATGAGCTTAACAAGAGCACGGCGGCTTTTTCTAGTAATGTCCTCCTCGGCTTTGCTGGTAATGCTACACAGTTCACATACTCTTAGCAATTCGTTGATTAAAAGTCCGCATAATTTCTGTTCCAGCTCCAACAGAAAATCTTCGCGATGCTCTGACATGTTTGCAGATCTTGCCCTTTTATTGAATTCAACTGAAAAAAAAGGAACAAACGGTCCGTGTCGCTCTAGCTTGACGTAGCTAGCTCTCAGCTTAGCATTAGCCTCTCGCTCTCGCACACTTTACCGTCTATTTCCAGTCTTTCTCCATGAGGCAATCAAAATCTCGGTGGGACCTCCAAATTGTTACACCACTCACAGGCACTTGGGTGTAGAAGAGTTCTTTATTACCTCCACCATCGGCAATAGGCAAAAAACATTCAGAGCACATGTGTTCTCTTTAACAGTTACAGACAGAACGCCTTTTTTTCTTAACAACTTGACCTCTGTTGTAATTCCTTTTAGCCTCTCGCTGACGTGGCCACCTAGTGGCGGAGATGTATAACAGCATCTAAATCAAACTGAATGAACTTACTGAATCTAACCCATGAAATATAACACATTTTACAATGCTTATCTGAGACAGTTCAGCCAACACTCATTCAAGTGCTACATAAGCGCTATGCAGCCAGTAGATGTTCGCCAAAACTCTGTAAGTGCCGTGGGAAAAAGTTGAGATATACAGATGTCCATTTAGTTTTTCATAAACATTGCCAAACCTTAACGCACCCAGGAGCATGTTTAAAGACTAATAACAATACAAAGAATGCAATATATTTTCCCTTATTTATATTCACTTATTGGTCTTTTTACTGGCAGTGTATTTTCACAAGAAAGCTGCAGGGGGAGCTCTGTCGTTGAAGTTTGTGGTTAAATTGAAATGGAAATAAAGGAATAATAAAAAAAAATAGACAGTGTTTAAATGAGAATGTATGTTGGTTTAAATGTGGTGGCAATTTTTTTTTTAAATGTACAATTTATCCAAGTTTAGTCCTATGTGTGACTGGCCTGTACCCAGACTTCCCTCGACTGGCTTTTGTTTGCAATTTTAGACAAACCTTTCATTACAGCAAACTGACACTTTTGCAGCTCTTGTGTAAAGGAGTAATCAGAGGAAACAACTGGTCCAAAGTCACCTCTGCCTGTTTGTAGCTTGGAAATAGACTTTTAGTTCTGTGAGTGAACGCTCCAGACTCCACATGCCTACACTGTTTGCGGAGTGAAGTGGCTGAATGCACAGAATTGTGATTGAGCGAATGCCTTCCACACCGCTTTCCCCGAAGAGCGCACAACAGCTGCTTACCTCATACAAAACAATTTCACAATATTGTTTTGACAAGGTCCCTGTGCGCAGCGTGTTATTTGATTTTCTGATAGTTCTGCCGAGCACCTGCAGTATTTTGACATGTGACTCAAATCTTTGAGAGTGGGGGATTACAGCGGCTTAAAGGATGCCTCGCAAAGTCTCGGAGTTGATCCTCAATCCACAAAGAAAAATGTTAATTTGTACCCTGTCTTAAGTGGGGGGTTTTTCTTTTGTATTCCACAATGTAAAAAGTAAAACATGTAGCTGCCTTATCTCACAAACAAATGTAAACAACACCAGTAAGCCTGTCAGCTCTCCAGTCTTCAGGGTATCTGCTTATGTTTATGCCCGTTGGAAGCCGTAAAATAAGTAAACGCAAGAAACTTTATTGTATAATTTATTTTGTCTTGAAAACTGCTTATGACTTAGAGGAGTGGCAATTAGTCTTGAGCAAGTATTCATATTAACGAGTTTGGGAATGAAATGTGTTGACACGTCTTACATTTCCACAGATTTATCATCCGTGTTAAATCTGTTTTTAGTGTTGCTAGCTTTTAATCCTTCTAGTTATTCCTTGTATTTATTAACACCTTCTAAGATTCTCAAAGCGATTTATTTTGCATTATTCATTCAATCTGTGACATTTGTCTGACCACCACCGATCACTTCCACAAATACAACATTCATTGTCATGATGGGTCAAATGTCCTGCCGAAGGACACAGCTCCACCAGAAAGAGGTCAGTGCTGGGATTAAACCAGCCTCCTGTATTGTCTTCATGGAGTAAAACAGAGCACCAAGAGAAATCACAATCACAGATTAAAAAAACAACACGCAAGCTCCACATAGGCCTAGTGGGTTGTTTTTTTGAACAAATAAATGATATGGCAAAAAAGTCAGAAATGTTGGTAAATTAATACCCAGAAGTGCAAAAATAGTGCTCAAAACAATGAAGACCTTTACAGTCTGTAGCGGCTGTAGCAAAAGCAGGCACTGAATTTCTCTCTGGAGCTGGTGCCTGCAGCGCACACAACAAATTAACAAACACAAATAACAATTGTTAACTTTCCAAATTAATGTAAGCAATTCACAAATATTAAAACAAGCAAAAAAATATCACAATAATAACTGTGAGTAAAACCGCGGTTATTAAAAAAAAGAACCGCCACCTTAACGTGGTGGAGGGGTTTGAGTACCCGAATGATCCTGGGAGCTATGTTGTCGGGGGCTTTATGCCCCTGGTAGGGTCACCCATGGCAAACAGGTCCTGGGTGACGGGTCAGACTAAGAGCGGTTCAAAAGCCCTTTATGAACAGTACAACAACAAGGTCGCTTACGCTCGGATCGGCATTACCGGGGCCCCACCCTGGAGCCAGGCCTGGGGTGGGCGCTCGACGGCGAGCGTCTGGTGGCCGGGCCTTTCCCCACGGGGCCCGGTCGGGCACAGCCCGAAGGAGCGACGTGGGGCCGTCCTCCCGTGGGCCCACCACCTGCAGGAGGATTCATAAGGGGCCGGTCGCGGCGATCCGGCAGCAGTCGGCGGGGGCCTCGACGCACCGGATCTCCTGGATGCAGAAACTGGCTCTAGGGACATGGAATGTCACCTCGCTGGGGGAAGGAGCCTGAGCCTTGTGCGGAGGTTGAGCGCCATGACCAGATATAGTCGGCCTCACCTCCGCACGCACAGCCTGGGCTCTGGAACCCGCCTCTCGAGAGGGGCTGGACGCCCATTTCTCTGGCGCGTTCGCTGGGAGAGGCGGCGGGCTGGTGTGGGCTTGCTCATAGCCCCACAGCTCAGCCGCCACGTGCTGGAGTTCACCCCGTGAACGAGGGTCGCGCCTCCGCCTTAGGTGGGGACAGGTCTTCATCGCTGTGTCGGCCTACGGGCCGAGCAGCGGCAGAGTACCAGACCTTCTTGGAGTCCCTGGGAGGGGTACTGACAGTGCACCGCCCGGGACTCCGTTGTTCTACTTGGGACTTCAACCCCACGTGGGCAATGACAGTGACACCTGAGAGGGGTAATCGAGGAACGGTTTCCGATCTGAACCCGAGTGGTGTTCAGTTATTGGACTTCTGTGCTAGTCACAGTTTGTCCATAACGAACACCATGTTCAAGCACAAGGGTGTCCATCAGTGCACGTGGCACCAGGACACCCTAGGCCGGAGGTCGATGATCGACTTTGTTGTCGTGGTCATCTGATCTCTCGGCCGCTGTCTTGGACACTCGGGTGAAGAGAGGGGCGGAGCTGTCAACCATCACCACCTGGTGGTGAGTTGATCAGCTGGCGGGGGAGGAAGCCGGACAGACTTGGCAGGCCCAAGCGCATCGTGAGGGTCTGTTGGGAACGCCTGGCAGAGCCTCTGTCGGAAGGGTCTTCAAATCACACCTCCGGGAGAACTTCTCCCAGATCCCGGGGAGGCTGGAGACATGGAGTCCGAAAGTGACCATGTTCTCCACCTCCATTGTCAATGCGCAGCTCGTAGCTGTGGTCGCAAGGTCTCTGGTGCCTGTCGCGCGGCAATCTCCCGAACCCGGTGGTGGACACCGAAGTAAGGGATGCCAGGCTGAAGAAGGAGTCCTATCGGGCCTTGCTGGCTTGTGGGACTCCTGAAGCAGCTGACAGGTACCGCAGGCCGCGCATTGCAGCCGTGCGGTTGCAGAGGCAAAACTCGGGATTGGGAGGAGTTCGGGAGGCCATGGAGGAGGACTATCGGTCGGCCTCAAAGAAATTCTGGCAAACCGTCTCGACGCCTCAGGAGGGGGAAGCAGTGCTTCACCAACACCGCTACGGTGCGGTGGGAGAGCTGCTGACCTCGACTGGGGATGTTGTCGGACGGTGGAAGGAATACTTGAGGATCTCCTCAATCCCACTGTCACGTCTTCCGAGGAGGAAGCAGAGGCTGAGATCTTGGCGGTGGACTCATCCATCACCCTGGCTGAAGTCACTGAGGTGGTAGGCAAGCTCCTTGGTGGCAAGGCCCGGGGTGGATGAGATCCGTCTCCAGTATCTTAAGTCTCTGGATGTTGTGGGACTGTCTTTGGCTGACACGTCTGCAACATCGCTGGCGGTCGGGGACAGTGCCTCTGGACTGGCAGACCGGGTGGTGGTCCTCTGTATAAGAAGGGGGACCGGAGGGTGTGTTCCAACCACAGGGGATCACACTCTCAGCCTCCCGGTAAGGTCTATTCCAGGGTACTGGAGAGGAGAATCCGACCGATAGTCTAACCCTCGGATTCAGGAGGAGCAGTGTGGTTTTCGCCCCGGTCGCGAACACTGGACCAGCTCTATACTCTCCATCGGTGCTCGAGGGTTCATGGGAGTTTGCCCAACCAGTCCACATGTGTTTTAGATCTGGAGAAGGCATTCGACCGTGTGCCCCGGGCGCCTTTGTGGGGATGCCCGGGAGTATGGGGTCCGGGGCCCTTTGTTAAGGGCTGTCCGGTCCTTGTACGACGAGCAGGAGCTGTGTTCATTGCCGGCAGTAAGTCAGACCTGTTCCCAGTGCATGTTGGACTCGCCAGGGCTGCCCTTTGTCACCGGTTCTGTTCTATAGTTTTTATGGACAGAATTTCTAGGCGCAGTCAGGCGTGGAGGGCGCCTGGTTTGGGGACACAGGATCTCATCTCTGCTGTTCGCAGATGATGTCGTCCCTGATGGCTTCTTCAAGCCAGGACCTGCAGCATGCACTGGGACGGTTTGCAGCCGAGTGTGAAGCGGTTGGGATGAGGATCAGCACCTCCAAATCCGAGGCCATGGTTCTCGACCGGAAAGGTGGATTGCCCTCTCCGGTGGGTGGAGAGTCCTTGCCTCAAGTGCGGAGGAGTTCAAGTATCTCGGGTCTTGTTCACGAAAGTGAGGGAAGGATGGAGCGCGGAGATTGACAGGCGGATCGGTGCAGCGCCTGCAGTGATGCGGGCGCTGTATCGGACCGTTAGGTGAAGAGAGAGCTGAGTCGAAGACTAAGCTCGACATTTACCGGGTCAATCTACGCTCCTACCCTCACCTATGGTCATGAGCTTTGGGTAATGACCGAAGGACAAGATCGCGGATACAAGCGTCGAAATGAGCTTCTCCGCCGGGTGGCTGGGCTCCTTAGAGATAGGGTGAGGAGCTCAGTCACACGGGAGGAGCTCGGAGTAGAGCCGCTGTTCCTCCACGCCGAGAGGAGCCAGTTGAGGTGGCTCGGGCATCTGTTCAGGATGCCTCCTGGACGCCCCTCGGAGGTGTTCTGGGCATGTCCCACCGGGAGGTGGCCTCGGAAGACCCAGGACACGCTGGGAGGGACTACGCCTCTGGTTGGCCTGGGAACGCTCGATCCTCGAGGAGCTGGAGGAAGTGTCCGGGGTGAGGGAAGTCTGGGAGTCCCTGCTCAGACTGCTGCCCCCGCGACCCGGCCCCGGATAAGCGGAAGAAAATGGATGGATGGATGGATGGACAAAAAATGGCAAGTCACATGACGCCATTTGTGACGTCACACACCATGTGTGACGCAATGCAATGACGGTGAAAACCTTGAAATTTGTGAATGGGAGGAAAGTTTTTGGCAAACAGCGATCAAGTGTGAAACCCATGACTGTTAAGATGGCCAGGGAGCAGAGGGAACCAGGGACGGTGTTCGGCAGGTAAGACAAATACAGGTACAGGTGTGTGCGCATGTGTGCTGGTGCCACGGCGCACTGGTTTATGGACTTACTACGTCACACATAAAAGACCCCAGGCTGTACAGGATTTAAGCCAGGCCCTTGTTATATGTGGCCTACAGAGTAGATCCTTCCAGGATTAATGTGTGCGCCAAAAGGCTATAAACAGGATTTTTAAAAACGTTTTTAGACAGCGGAATGCATTGCTGTCGTTTACATGTGTGTCGTAATTGCTAACGAGTAATAAAGTCAATCTCTTACTACCAGCTCCATTAAAGATTAAAGTTGAAAATTGGTGCTTTGCAAAGTAAAACTAAAATTTCTTTGTCAAACTGTTATTCTGCAGTTGTTAGCATTAAGCTGATTTGGCACTATTTGTGAATAATATATATATATATATGTATATATATATATATATAAATACAACCACTTACAGTACAGTACAGTAACGTGACGTGAGTATTTGTATATTTGTAATGACTTACTCTCCTCCCCTGCTCATGTGTGGTTGAGTAGTTGTCAGTTGCCAAAATTGCCCTGTTTGGAGTTAGAACCATCGTACGAAACCAGCCTTTAGAATGAAGGTCCTGTTTTTACTAACACTGGACTGGTCTATAGCATGGATCTATAACATGAACAGGATTTTGGGCAATGAGCACAGGCCGTTAAAACCACACTACCTTTGATTCATCTTCCAGATCTTTTGACACTTCCACGGTCTAGTGACAGATCTAACCTCTTTACCACCAAGGCACCAGTGAATGAATGCCACTCAAGAACACCGTCGTCGTGCCTGATCCGTCTCTTGGGAGGTGAGTGAGCGAGTTACCCCCAGTGAGGAGCATGTTTAGTGACTGAACATATTAAAGTAATCCATAATGCAAATGCAGGAGACAGTTAAGTCTAGTGTTCTACTGGCTCTTCTGCTACTGTTCATCAGCGCTAGACTGTATAATCTGTTACTAGTGTGATGGACATAAATCAATGATGTGAAGCACAGCAAACCGCGTGTCACTGTTGTTTGCGTTGCTGAACAGGGATTTGTAACTGAGTCGTCATTTTGTTTCACTCTTAGATTTACATCCTGAGCAAAGGTCGAAACATTACGTATGAAAAATTATGTGCTAAATAAATTTTTTTTTGCAACACTATGATAAAAAGGATCAATAACGAATCAATCCATGTTATCCCAACATGACAAATCATTTTGCAACCAGTGTTTTTGTGCACGTAAGTAAATACATAAAAATAAAAAATAAAAAAATAAAAACATACTAAGTAAATACATATAGAAATGGTTTGCATAGAGTTCGCTTCTATACAGTATAGATCATTTCTTACACTTAGTTAAGACCTTCACCCGTCCATGACCCACGACTCTTGGGAGTTGTTCACATGACTACACCTGCCGTATAAGCTGAGACATGGGACTCTTGAGTTAGCTAATGCTCCATCATAACCATCATTTACTGCACGGATTGTACCAGTTATGCAAAAATAGACAATGGATTCATTACAGAAAGGTGGATACACTTGCTCTGACGGGACGGAGCCTTTATTGAAAAGCAGTTAGCAGTCAAAGGAATTTAAACCAAATAGTTTTATGTAAATCTCCCACAAGTTTGACTCTTTTGAATTTGATGGACTCTCTGACAACTGGCAAAAACGTTTGGTTATGAGCTGTGTGTACCGTTATTCATCCGGGAGATTTCAAATGAGGCCCTCTAGATCTTTTGCCAATCATCCAAGATACTTTCCAATTCTGGGGAAGAAACTGGTCTGAAACGGAACGTTACACTGTCGTAAGGGGAAGAGTTTCAAAGGCCCTGTGCTCAATCTTTAACCATAAGAGAGGAACATGGTTCAGTTTGAATTTGTGTTGGCTTCATGCACAGTCCCTTCTCTCGCTCTAATGCATGGTTCCAATTCAACAATGTGCCTGGTTGAAACAAAAAAAAAACCTTTCCCTCGCACCTATAGGTTAGGCCAAACCGCTTTCTCAATGGACAATCTTTTTCTGATCTCGCTAGGCCTGACACGATACTATGTCGACTCGTTCAATAAATGAAAAATGGAACAATATTTTTTGGACAAAACATTTATCGTGTACTGTGACGGAGCAGCCTAACTGCCCGCCACTTCCTGACGGCGCGCTCTCTTGCCCGAGGTGCCGCGCCGGGAGCGCGCACTGAGCGCACGGGAAGCGCTCCGATGTTCCGCGGAGCCGGCTCTTTTCCCCATCCGAACCACAATCCTCACTCCCCACAAACAGTTTCCCCGCTATCCGGACTCTGATGCCCCTGTAGAGCGTTCGGGGGTGCACACTCGGCGCCTACAGTCACTCTCACCTGCTCCAGTGATCGATCCGCCCTCCGGTTCCGTCGGCCAAACCGGAGCACTTCCTGGTCCTGTCTTAAATACAGCAGAGTGGCGCGCTTGTCGGCACCACGGGTTACAGGACTGAACCATTTTAAGTTAACTTCTATATTTTGTTGGTTTGGACATTTCGTGGGAGTTAAAATTAAACCATATGGAGGGTTATTTATTTAGTTAATTATTTTTGTGGTTTGAAGGGGTCTTTTGAGTTTGAATGTTGTATTTGTTTATTTTATCCAGTAACCCCCTAAGAAGAAGAAGAAGAAGAAGAAGAAGAAGAAGAAGAAGAAGAAGAAGAAGAAGAAGAAGAAGAAGAAGAAGAAGAAGAAGAAGAAGAAGAAGAAGAAGAAGAAGAAGAAAAAATTTGGGGGAGAAGTGCCCAGATGCTGGCTATTGTAAGTGCCCTGAGTTTGAATCCTGTAAATACTTTGTTTCATTTTTTGCTCATTCCTGCACTGTAAATATTTTCCTGCACTGTTTTCCACTGTTTTGGGGATTTTTTGTGGCCAATAAAAGCGTTTACACGTCAGTTTTGCAGCTGAGCCATAATTTTTCCTTAAGTTCAAAAAGAACCCGTGACATGTACATTTTCTTTGCAATAATGGATCTTTTGTTAATTTATGATTACTTAACTTATCTTAAAGTACACACAAAAATGTTTTATTTGAATTTTTATTTGCTGCATATTTTATATTTAGAAAGGGGTTTAGTAGAACTGTCTTGCTTTAAGGTTATTGTGTTATGTAGTTTCAATATTAACGCTTATTGTGATATTTTTCTGTATCTGGATGTAAGGGAGTGACCAGATGGTGCACTTGCGCTTTGTTTTCATTTAAAGTTCGCTGGTATGTGTTTTTGGCCCTTTTCATGTCCAAGGTCGGCCACCGTAGCGGCAGCACAAAGAGGCTGCGCATTATGCATTTTTCCCTCTTTGCTCTGTTCTTACTACGTACGGTATGCGCCGCTAATTGCTCTTATGATAATCCATAAGTATCTTTGTTATTATTGGCCATCTACCAGTTTATTGCACTAAATATTTTACCTATGATGTTCTGCTAATTCTTGGTCCTGTTTATAACAACTAGCATTTGTGATTTGTTCAGTTTTGTATCTTTCAACATAAGCTAGCGGTACATGAGATCCATACTGTGTATTAATGCGACAATCAAACATTTACCATTAATTAATTGCATTTTTTCCTCTTTGCTCTGTTCTTACTACGTAAGGTCCCATGAGCCAAGCAACTTATCAAACACCTGTCATGTTTATTCAAGAGCATCAAAATAAATGTGCCTCTGACCGCACGTTCCACAATCCAAAAGAACCGCCGTGGCATCTTTTTCTCTGCACCACACCAAGCCACTTTCACATCACTAAGACACGACGCAGAGTCCTGAAGCTCGGTGTGCTGAGACAACTGGGTCCACAGTCAGTCCGAGAGGGTTACATCTTTTCATGTATATCATGTATATCACTCTTACAAATGTGTTGTCATAGGCCTAATCTGAGACAACTGTGAATACAGGAGTGGCTCTATTACAAACTGTAGTTGTGTCCTTATCTGTTCATGGTGTTCAGATGGACCACTAGCGCAGATTGGCTGCCTCGCTGTCGTTAGTCTGCCCCAGGGCGGCTGTGCTGTGGCTACAATAGAAGCTTTTAACGCCACGGAGTATGACGTGAATGAATAATGGACGAAATCGTAAAGTGACATTGAGTGCCTTGAAAAAAAAAGCTTTATAAGACGAATGCATTATTGTTATTAGCAGCTTTTCCAATGTGGAGTAAAAGCCGATTTTCTGAACTAAACTAAATAAAAGTTAGATACAGGGCCTTTAAACGGACAAATACATACTTCTTCAATAACTTCTTAGAGTAACTGAACATCTTCCAATTTAAACCTAGTCCCGATGACCTCTGAAACCTGCTTTGTGACAAATATTCTTAATGAAATTACAGCAAAAACAATGACCCAGCTCAAAAACAATGACCCAGCTCAAAGTGTAGAAACAACTTCCAGATTCCTGTATAATAAAAAAAATCCTCCAACAATGGCCGTAAGCTTGTCAGACTGTGGCTATGTTGACATTACAAACCCCTATGCGCTGGTGTGTGTCTCTGTGAAATCTGCCAAATAATCCAATCATAGTTGTGCCCCGGTATTTGGACCAGGCAGTGCAGTCAGCGTTTCAGTCGCTGTACAAACTTTGCTCAGTTTAGTGTTTTTGTGGCACACCGGATTACCAAACCAGCAGGGGGCCCCGTCTCTGCTGAGCCTTCACAATAAGAGCGCTGGCCCCGAAATACACTGGCTTTCGGAGACTGATACTTTCCTGTAATCTATGCCCCCTTCTGCGCGTCACTCCAGTGGTCTGTCTCTGTCGGCTGTGGAAATTTATGCTGCCATTCCTCTTTTACTATCCATTACTATCTTATACTGTATACTCTGCTCTAGACATAAATCTCTGCCGTGCTCAGCTGCCCTTTTCATTCACTTTTGTGGAGTCAGGAGATTGGTTTAGACTGTTCTTAAAGGTATACGCTAACTAGTTTTAACAATTTCACCTTTTGAAATGAGCTTGGGGCAGTGTTATTGTGTGTTGAAATGATCAGAAACATCGTATGTATTGAAATCTTTTTAATTTTTGTCTGTATAACACATAGATATGGGCGATATGTCAGGTCCAATATCGGTATTGGCCAATGTAGAATAAAAAATAAAAATGGCTGATATTTGGT
Organism: Rhinogobius similis; assembly: GCA_019453435.1. Lineage (NCBI taxonomy): Eukaryota > Metazoa > Chordata > Actinopteri > Gobiiformes > Gobiidae > Rhinogobius > Rhinogobius similis. The sequence goes on from CM033619.1 coordinate 38,998,478, forward strand.
GCCTATATCTGTCTTTTTTGTTTTTGTTTTGGGGGGCAGAATATCGACCAATATATCGTACTTTAGCCCAGAATCACAAATCACTATCAAAGCAATCAACCAATTAATGTTAGAGATGCTATAGCAAAATATCCTTCATTCAAAATGGTGAAATTCTGGTATTTTATCATTGCCAGATCAAATGAGAAACTTTTTCAGTTTGAACTTTTACTCCAAAACACTCCAGAATTTCGCTTTCATCTTTTCTTTAATTGCCTGTTTCTTTCACCACATCTGACTAAAACCTCTCCTGTCTTCTGTATCCTCTTTCCTCTAATTCCATGTCCTTCTTCACAACATTTCTGATTCTGAAATGTCCCTGGGTGTACTGCCCCTGTGTTCCTTCCGTTGTACCACACCAAACCATGTCGACCGCTTCTCTCATTTTGAAACATAACCCTCCACTTTGCACTTGACAAGATAAACACTCACAGAAACCTGTCAACGATTCTATTCAAAGGAGAGTAATCCAATCCATTTTCATTTCCAAACCACCTGATGACAGAATTGTTGTAGTGTAATTGTGAATGGTTTGTTTTGCATGGATCTAATCTAATTCGCTTCTTAATACGCTACGGTTTGAAAAGCCAGTCATATCATTCATACTGACAACAATGACGAAAAGTTGAATCGGTCTGGAACATCAGCCACAAAACTTTTGCAGAAGTGCCTCGGGAATCGTGTCTGCTGATAAGTCTCATTGAATCTCATTTCCAAAATCATTATCTTAAACAATTAAATTCTTTCAATTCATCTTCATTAGTTTAATTGGGTTTGATGTTTCTATAAATGACTGAATTTGACCATTTTCTCTGTCCTTTTGTTGACCTAATTTCTTTTCATTAACAAATGTATTCTGGGAAGTCCTCTGTCAGTAGAGTCTGTGCATGCGTGCCTGTCAAACTTTATCGTCTCACTAACGCTGTACCCGCCTCTGTCCTTCTCCACTTGCTCTGTCGCACTGCCTCCCATGTTCATTTCAGAGGAAGCTGTAGAACGTAAAAGACATGCAGGCCCCAGAGAGCTCACCGAAATGATAATCTGAACCCTCTTCTCTCCTGCTCTCACTGCAGTCAAAGCTTGTATTGATATCAGTTGCATGTCTAAATTGTATTAAGATAGATATTTACTCTATAGGGGGCAAAAGGAGTTTATAATCTATGCAATTTCCTACATTCTTGTGCATTTCAAGGTAACTTCTTTGAGGTACAATTTGTGCTTAAGGTTTTATTTTCAGATGAACAGAAATACTGTTTAATGATAGTTATTTGCTTGGAGACGCCACACTGTTTAGGCTTTAGTGTTCAAGAATGAGCTGGATGTCCAATGTAGTTTTTATCATTGGAGGCCTCTAAATAAAGAGAATACAGATCAAATCAATTAATTTTTATAATGCCCAAAATCACAACAACAGTTGCCTCAATGGGCCAGCAGTTCAGATAACTGTCCCAGAACGCCCCTGTCCTTTGAACCTCCTTTGCGGCGAGGAAAACTACAAAAAACCCCATGGGAAAAAGTAGAAACCTCGGGGAGAACCACAGTGAAGGAGAGATCCTACTCCCACGGACGGACAGGCTGCAGATGAACTAGGACTGACATCCACTTGGACTGTGGAGCCAGAACCACTCAAGAGGGAGGTGGCTTTAAAGAGTTCCTCCAGGCGGACGAGGAACAGTTCACCCAGTGTAGAGAGAGCTCCTCCAGCAGTAGATGAGGAACAGTTCATCTAAAGTACATGGAGTTCATCCAGGCAGACGAGGTATGGCAATACAGCTGCCTTACACTAGCTACTTTGCTGTTTGAACTCTAGTAGTAGTATAAGACTACTTACTAAGAATAATACTTTGGACAAACATTTTCTTTGTTCAGTAGAATCACTACTTTTAACTTGAGTTGGATATTTTTTGTATACATTACACCCACCACCACTTCTAAGTTTTATCACACTGCAATGTGGACGGTGGCTTCTGAAAAATGCACAGGATATAAATCTTGTATGGAGTTCTGAACTCATGTTTGTGTTGCTTTGTGTGAGAACTATAATACGTGATATGTACGAAGTCACTCACTGGTTAAGCACGCAGCTCACATTATGAGCATGTAAAATCTCATCTTTATTCAACAACGCTTTAATACTTTCTTGGTTAGCACAAAATCAATTGTTGAAAAAAACCCCATTGTGTGCCAGAGTGTTAAAAAACAAACACTGAATGCCAGAAGCAATTCATAATGGAAGCTGTGGCCTCTTAGCTTTGTATTGGCATGCTGCAGAACTACTTTTGACTCTGATCGGCAGACAGGCGCATACATGCACAAGGCTCAGCGCTGCAGTGATGCCAAGTAAGGTTTTAGCAAAGAGGGGTCTCCAGCAGCAGTTCAATGTTAACGACTGTATCTGTGTGGAGAGGACTTAGGCAAATTATCTACTACAAGCCCAATGCCCCCATCTCTGCTGACGGCCTGCTACTTGCTGAAAGATTGAACACTTGTTACAGGCGCTTTGAAGTCACCTCTCCAAGCAACACCACTCATCCCTTGATCAAGAACTCACAACCCTCCTCCACACCCCACACGCCATGAGACTTTTCACCAAAGCATTTCTGAAGTCGGCAGTGTACAGTGAATAGATACATGGCACCAGACCTTCCTGTCCCCAAAAATCACTGGACTTTATGATAGGTCTGTGGTGTTAATGTTTGCAATCATGAAGTCATTTGAGCGCTTGGTTCTGTCCCACCTCAAGTCCCTCACCTCCCCTCCCGGGCCCTCTGCAGTTTGCTTAGAGACCCAACAGGTCTGTAGACAGCTCCACTAACCCGGCCCTGCGCTTCATACCCAGCATCTGGACTCCCCGGGAAACTGCCAGGATCCTGTTTGTAGACTCCAGCTCTGCATTCAACACCATCCTCTGTACTCTGACTCCACCTGCAGCGTGGAGCGCTGATTTCCTGACAGACCAGAGGCACCGGGTGTGGCTGAAGCACAGGATCTCAACAGAACTGTGCTTTTCTCCCTGTACACCAACTTTACATTATTTAATACATTGTAATACATTTTTGCACCACCAAAGGGCGCCCGAGTGAGCAACCTCATGCAAAAGTGACATCTCTGAGAGAAAACAATTCCGTTGACAACATCAATTTAGTGGATTTATCCTATAAAGATGGAGCAAACCTGAGTGTCACTGCAGTGTTTATGAAATAATGATAATCTTACATGGTTTATGTAACTTGGATTTCACGTTGGTGGAGAAAAGAGACAACTATTTGCCTCAGCTGGAAAACTATCAATCTTTTACCTGCACAAGTTAAGGTAAGCGGCTTTACAATGTGACTCTTAAAAATGTTGTAATTACTCGATTCATTATCTCTACAACAGTGCCTACAGCGTTTGTAGGAGCTTTCATTCAGCCGTTTTCTGTGCATTTCAAACACTTGTTGCTCTGTGTTTACTGATGTATTCCACTGACGTCTGTTTTGACTCGTACAGCAAAAAAAACTATTAAAAAAAAAGACACAACACGAAAGCACCTTGTTTACACTACTGTTGCAGGACAACACAGGATTAACTATCAAAATACAACTTTGAGGAAACAAATAATGAGGAAACTCAGGTTAAAAGCTCATTGAAATTAATTTCACAAATCAAATCAAATCAAACTTTTATTAATAAAGCGCTTTTCATACAGAAATTTAACACAGTGCTTTCCAATTTACATATTAAAAACAATCCCCCAAACCCACCCCCACCCCGCCTCCATCATCCCCCACGAGTGAGCTCTATTTTTTTCCTCAACTGAAATAAGGATATCGTATTCACACAAGGGATTTGGTGTAAAATTATTTTATTTTATTTAAAAAAAAAATAATAATAATTAAAATAAAGTGATGAAATGTGATGATTTCACCATTTCAAAATCACACAGGAAGGAAATACAAAGGGCAGTATTATTTGTTTTATTACATGTTGAAGATAATTATTCAAAAGCAAAACATACAATCAATGCAAAAGAACATTACATCAGTGGTTTGGGTCATATTCTGTCAACACTACAGCAAATACACAGAATATGCAGGCAAAGCAGAAAAGTTACATTGTGTAGCTTAATATTTTAACAACAACCTGTGCTTCTGAGACCCTGGACCACGTTTTGACAACCTATGTCCTACCTAGATATGAGAGTTCAACAGAGGCATGGGGTATACAGGACAGGAAAATGACGAAACATAAACGCAACAAAAGGAGCGAAAGAACACGGTCATAATGTGGTCCGGGAAAGTGTCATGGAGCAAACTGCGCCGTTATCAGGTCGCACCAGCTCCGCAGATATAATGTAGCCCTGTACAGTCAGGGCACTGGGACGGGGACGACAGAGGCTCGATTTGCATTGAATAAGAGTCTGGAGCCAAAGTCTGCTGGCTGGACACTCTCCCCAGATGGAGCACTCCGAAGCCCTTGTCCCCGTCCTGCATCTTCTGTCCGCCGCAGTTCACTACAACAAACCAAACATCCCTCTTTTCTTCTCTTCATTTTCCTTACTTGTTCTTTTGCCAGCGGTTGACATCAAACAGGGCCCTTGCATAATAACGTAATATGTTCTTAAAATATAGTGTGCGAGTCTTTAACCCCTGCTGGGACTCCTTCTGGATTATCCATGACGGAGAGGCATATGAAAGGAAAAAATAAAGAAAAATGAGCACACCAGAAAGATCAATTTAGATATAACGATATGTTTAATGCAAGCAGCCAATGGGTAAAAGTACATACACTAAATAATAATGTGCAGGTCTTATATGCTTATATTTTCATTCATGTTCTTAATCTATATTTCTTTCCAGTGTTCACGTTTTGAAGCTGGAAACTATTTTTAGACTCCCTCTGAAGTGTTTAAAGAAATCAAACATGGTTCATTTTACATTAGTTTGATGTCACATAGTACATTTGCATTAATAGGAAGAAAAATACATACATATTATAGAACTTTTTATATCTGATCTTTAGAGAAATTTAAATCCCATTTGTCAGATTTGTAAAGGGCCTACTATACCTCTTTTTTTTAGCTTGAAATAAAGTAAAATCTGTGTTGCTCCAGCACAGATATATATATATATATATATATTGTTGTAACGACTGGTGGATCAAAAATGATGCAGACTTGAATAGTTCAAAAGTACAGGATTTATTCAGGAAACAGGACAGCTGGATACTGGACCGAGGAGCACAGGTGAGTACAGGAAAGGCGGAGTGGAGCAGACTGGACCGAGGAGCACTGGAAAAAACAGACAATCCAAGATGAGGAAAATCCACTGGGAACATTACTGGAAAAATCAAAGAACAAAAGGCCTGGGTGTTCACCACGAATGTAGACTGAACGATCTGGCAGGGTGTGGATGAATGAGCCGAGTCTTTATACTGCAGAGGTGTATGTTTGATTGGAGATGGGTTGCAGGTGAGTAATGGGAGGAGCCGTTGAAGGTGGTGCAGCACGTCTACTCTCTGCCCAGCTCCAGACAACACAGATGGGAGGGGGAGAACACAGGAATCTTGACATATATATATATATATATATATATATATATATATATATATATATATATATATATATATATATATATATATATATATATATATATATATATATATATATATATATATATATATATATATATATATATATATATATAAAGCATTTATTCAGGTGATAATGAGACCACAACTTTTTCTCTGCATCTATTTATAGAGCGTTTTTATCCTACGAGAGAAGCAGGAAGTGTGCTGTTCACATTGCTAATGTTTGTTAGCTTTACCCGGGACAGTCCATGATGCTATGGACTTGAAAACCCGTTAAAAGTCCTTCTAAACTCATCGCGGTGAATATTTAGGATGCTGGGACTGCATTAGGAAAGTGACTGATACATGTTAATGGTGTAAAGAGTTTTAACATGAGTTAGTTCTGTTTTTCACGTTTCAAAACAATAAAAATCAGGTACAGCACCTTTAAAAATTGAGTGCACCATTTGAAAACAGACGCATAAGCAAGAGAGAATGCAATTTTTTGGCAGAATTTATTTCTGTGTCTTGAAATTCAACTTGACACTATGAATTCAACTCATTCTCATAATAATAAAAAAAAAAATCTTTCCAAAACCCAGAACAGAGCGGTGTAAATGTTTGTGTTTGTTTATTGAGGAATGAACTCAGGCAGTTAAAATGTCGGCACTATGGACAATAATAGAAGATGTCGTTTGTTTTATTGGTGTGTGTATGTGAAGGGGTCAGCTGGGTGAATGTCATCTCATTATAAGTGCTGGTTTGTTTTTCTCCGGGTCTCGGGGTACGCTGGTTAAACCACATCATAAATTTAAAGGAACACTGTGACATTTGACTTTTGTCATTTTACAGCAGCAGCACACTCTCTAGAAATAGCAAGGACAATTGATTTTCACTGACTCCCTGTGATAGACCTCATCATCGGCGAGCCGTACCGTGTGTGTGTTATTCTTGAGCATTCAATCATGAACTTGTTCTTTAAGCAAAAACCTACTTTGTTTTGTTTCACTCACACGTTGACAGGTGCAGTGCAAAACAAACCAAACAACAAACAAAAAAGGAACTGCTTGTCTCCATGAATGTTACTGTTCATGTTACCGTTTTGCCAGGAACGTTCCACAGTATGATATTAAACTGATCTACCTTCACCTACAGATGTTTAGTAGCTCAAAAATACCTTGAACCTCTCCATCCCTCCATCGAAGTTACACTGTGAACCTTTGAGCGATCTCATGAGCTATCTTTCTGGAAAACAACAACACAAAAACAAAAAAACATAATGAAGTGACTGATATTAACACTGGGCAATATGAGGATAAAAATGGAATAGTGAGCTTGTCCCTGTGACAATCTGCTATTCATTGTTTGTTTCTTTAATGCAGCCGTCTGTTCAAACACACTTTTTCTCCTGTTGTTTAGCCTCTGAAGCTTCTGTGCAGATGACTTTATTTACCTCTTAAAGGCCAGGGCTGCACAATTCAACGAAACGAAACACAAAACTGCAATTTTAATGGGTACAATTAGCAAATCGCAAAGGTTGCAATTTTTGAAGTGAAATAATAAAAAAAATGTCTTGCTTTGATTTGAATAAATACTGCTAACACTGTAGTTTTGATTTGAACAAACATGTTCGGAAATAAGCGACAAAAGTGTCAAAAATGCACCTACAAACAACAAATGCAACTCAGTGCACCAAAACGTGACTGAAAGTGACAAAAACACGACTAAAAATGACAAAGACACAACTAAAAGTGATAACGACACATTTAAAAATCACAAACACAACTGAATGTGACAAAAACACGACTAAAAGCGATTTTTTTTTTTAAATGTGAATTTGAACAGAATCCTGTTATTAATGCACATCGTAAATCTAATCACAACTGCACTGGTCAGAAAAATAGTGATAGATATTTTTCCTAAATCTGTATTTTAGGCAGTAGAAAAATACAAGACAATGAACACAAATCGTCATAACATCGAAATCATGATCTGGCCTCAAGAAAATCATGATAATAATTACTTGCCTAACTGATATGTTTTGATTAAGTTTTTACATAAGTTTTTACTCAGTTGTGTCCACTATGCAATTAATACTAACAGACTACTCGCTTAGCATTTGCCAATTCCCTCAACATTGTTTTATGTACTTGTCATTGAGTAGTTTTTGATGTATAAACAAAAGGATACTTCACTCTACTCCACTGTTCTGTCTTTTGCTAATTACGCATAACGCAGAGAGTGACCTTGTTTGTCCAGGTTTTCATAATTAGCCGTAATGTTCCCAGTAAAATGATGACACGGCTATTGTTGGCGATTCTGTTTAATGGCAATGAAAAGTTGATCTTCTGTCAATGTTACAGTATATGTGTCTGTTAAGGACATAAAGTTGAATACTTTTGCCGGCCAGTTCAGGATGTTTACTAAGGCTGTTCGACCCAATAATATATTTTATCTGAACTTTTATTAACTGTTGTAAAAGGGGCTGCAGTGGCACAAAATGTTCTTCTAGCATCTGGGCCTTAAGAGGATAAGGGCATTTGGAAGAAGGACAAACAAGCAATAAGTGGACATGGAAAACTTATAAAAATACAAAACAAACACAGTCTTCATTTAAAGTTATGCTGGGCTAAATGCAACTGTTGCTTTTTTGTCTGTAACTGTTGAAAGAAATATGATTTAGGTAAAATATTGTTCACTTTATGACATCTTTTAGAAGTAATTTGCATGCTCCTCTTTGTTGATCTTTGGTTTATACACCTTTTTCTGCTTTGTGTAGTTTTATGGTGTTCAATATAATGTAACAATATGACCCGGTTAGCCCTCAATTTGCCTACATACTGTATTTTAGAATCCTTTGGTAGTTGGTCGATGTAAGAATATATTTCCAGAGTTATCCACGTGATAATCTGAACCACCCTTTCATGGACGTTCACCATATTATCACTAAACCGAAGCACATTGACTCATTTGATGACATGCTCCTGCCAAACCAATTTCACAGCAGCTTTTCCACTTTGATCTGCAATCTAAATATGCACGTTAGCAAAGACACGAGGCTGGATTTGAACCTTCTTTATTTGACTCTACAGACAGGTTCACGACAGCACCTTCCTCGGAAAACAAGTAGGAGAGGAAACACAACTCATACCACATCTCTGCGCTAACATGTTTAATATAAAATGTGGAAGTTATTCGTTGGATGATTCCTTAGATATTAAAGGTCCCATATTCTGCTATTTTGCCCTTTACACAGTCTATTCTAAGGGCTTTGTTGATAAATTTTTGCGTTGTGTAATATCCATAACATAACAGTTTCCAAAAAACACCCATTTCTTGGACTGGCCCCCCTCCTTGCAAAAGCAAACGGCTCACTCTGAGATCCGACCCCCCCGAACAGAGAGCAGGCTGCCTCCCCGCCCAACTCGTGCGCCTCCCCCGCCCAACTCGTGCCGAAGCCTAGAGTAGAGATAGTGCGCATGCGCCGTGTGCTCCGGTAAACAGCGATACACAAACACGGGAATAAACATTTTATCCGTCCTGACGGTGCGTCGTGCTGAGTCCTACGTCCTGGATCTGACCTGGAGTTTGACGTGCTCCAGTACCCTCGGCAGACGGCGTTGCCGTTTGGTAAATAACAAGCTAACTCTTCGATCTGTCGTATCCATCGTGTAATTACTGTGTAGCATTAGCATTAGCTGTTTTTATTCTGCGGCTGCGTGCTTCCTGGAGGCATGGCTTAAACACCGCGTCATCCTTGGGAAGCGCGTCATCCTTGTGAGGAGCCCCCGTCTGCTGCTCAGCCGAGGGGGACGGAAAAGACAGTTCTCTAGTGAAAACATGCGGGAATCAATCAAAAAACCCCTTTGGGCACAACATACGAGGCCCAAATAGCACTGTAGGAAGGTTAAAACCTCTGAAAAGTCGATTTTGCATGTTATGGGACCTTTAAAATTGCAATACATTATATTCCAAAAAAGTTAAAACTACGTCTTCTTACAGTGTGTTCTGAAAGACACGCTGCCCCTCTGTGCTAAATAGATGGATGTAAAATGTAAATTCAAGTGTTGCATCAACGTCTTCGTAGCAGCCTCCTACAAAGCCTGCCATCTGCTCCTCATCCATTTGGGAAAAGCCAAACTTTCTCACCGTACTTATTGTTCACCTTTTTAATCAGTCCACGTACCCCTGTGTATTTTCCCAACGCCCGTTTGAATACTCCGTAGAACTACTCTCTGCCTTCGTGTACTCTCTTCAGTGAACTAACGTCATCTCTTCAAACCGTATGACATTGTTCACAGCACCTGCCTCAGTCGAAGCTGTTTCTAGTTTCCATCTTGCACCTCGCTCTTGTCGCTTGGTCACTGTGGACCGTGACCTCAGCAGGCGCCGCGCTCTTTAATCACTGTAGCCATGCAATATGTGCAATGAACTCCAAAGACACGCAGGGTTATCTTATTTAACCTTGTCTGTTCACAATCACTTCATGAAGCGAGTGAAGACCAGAAGTGTTTGATAAGTGATGTTTTCTGATTAAATGGTGTACCTTATATACCTTTTATTATTAAGTTATTCAGAAGGACCAACTTGACTGAATGTTTGAATACATTTGTCTGTGTTTTAGTTTTAGTTTTTAGTCAAAAAGAATCTCTCATCTGTGAAGTGCCCAGCTCACTTAGTCTAAAAGTGAACTCAAGCTGCTTTAGAAGATATAATTACAAAGTACTCAATTACATGTATGTATGTATTTTGTCCTTTTTACTCATGTTTAATCAGGGTGGAGGAAGCACTACAGATACAGGAGCAAAAAACAATACATCAATAAAAGTAGTGAAGTACGTTTTAAATTTTTCATTTTTAGAGGCAAAAGCATGCTACATGTTTTTAATATATCTATTAAAGAGTAAAATGTATTGGTCGTGATAAATAATTGGCATGATTTTTTTAGTCAACTGACTTCTAAATGTTTTTAGATTTTTCATGTGTACTTTTGTTTTCTCAAATCTTTGAACTCCACACTTTTTGGCAGGATGTGCCGTGAAGGTGCTTTAAAAAAATGACCCGTCAAACCACACAGAAAGTACTTTTACTTTTCAGTGCAGCAGTTAAAAGCGTTCAGATAGCTGCACTCAAAGGAATGAAAAGTAAAAAAAAAAGTCCTGTGAAATGCACTAATTAAAGTACAGTTACCTAAAAATTAAGTTACCTCAAGTACAGTACTTTTACTTTCTTTGTTACTTTCCACCATCGTGTTTAATCATGTTTTATGAAATTGCACTGTCCCTATCAAATAATCTAAATCTTCTCCCAAAATAAACACACTCAGATGCGTTTCAGACGTTAGATGTAGCACAAGGAACATTAGCAAAAAATATGTGCAGCACACTTTGGCCTCTCACTGTGACTATAGCGTATTCTTCCCCTGAACTGTCCAATGTGACACAGCACTTACCTGCATGCTGATCGCTCAGGGGATAAGACCTTTCCTGTCCCGGAGCATCTGTCTTCCGCCCCCCTGCCTGCCCCCTGGGTCCCAGTGCCTGACCGTTACTGTCCGCTCCACTTTCACTCGACACCGCCACTGTCTCACTCACTTAACACATCAGCGCCTTCTCCTTTTGTCCCCTAACAAGTTGTCCCCCTTTGGCATGTTCTCTTTGCAGTGTTTTTTCTTTTCTTGGCTGGAGTGGAAACATTCCTCCAGGACTCTCTGTGGACGCTGACAATTCATGGTTACCTTCCCATGTGGTACCAGGAGACACTCCTTGGACCAAATATTGATGGAAGGTGGTTTCCAAAAACATAGGCAGTCCGACTTCGACTTGCTGGAGGGAGGAGGATAGGCTGAGCTGCTTTCTGAAAAACTGAATTTGTAAAGAAAACCCTTTTAAAACTCTCACTAGAGTAAATACAAATATCCAGGAGCTGAGCCGTGCCTCAGTCTCCTGCATGTCATTACTGCTCCTCACACACTGCTAATAGCTCCGCAGTAACAGTAAGAATTCATTCAATATTACTGTCCTTGTTACAGTTTTACACATTTTATTTCTGATCTATAGCACAACGCAGTCCCTCACATCATTTAGGATTCAATCTAAACAAAAATCTAAATCACTCAGTGGAGTGAACCGTCAAAACCTGCCTTGATCCCAGAGGCTCCCCATATACTTTTCAAAAACTCAACTCTTAAGAGTTTGAAGGCACCAAGAGGCTAACCAGCTACATGGTAAATAATGTTGATAACACTTTCATTTATTCATTTTCTGTGGCTACAGTGTAGCTTACCACCACCGAGTGTGGAGTGAGTGAATAACACACTGTAAAGCTCTTTGAGTGTCATCAAAGGTGCTAATTATTTATTTATTTGTAGTACAAAAAAAGACATTTAAAACTTAAAATTCAGAAAAGAAAAACTTGTGAAAAATGCATATACAATTAGAAAATTTACTTCTGGAACGTCAAAATCAGCGGTCCCTGTTGCGCTCTATGAATTTGCACTATATATAACTTTTTGTATCTCCATGGAGATGTTATTCCTTGGCCTTGAACGTTCCACCAGGCCAAATTACAGTTCAGATCTGTGGAGAAGCAAGCCGGCGCACAGTAAGAACGCATGTTTTTCAAGGTATTTTTGAACAATAAAAATACTTTCAAGTGAACAAATGCAAGAAGGACAAATTTAATGCCATATGGTGGAACATCCCTAACAAACAACAACATCGCCATGGAGACAAGCAGACGACTGCTTAGAGCACTTTTAAACGTGTACTGTTAGCACCTTGTATCTTACACAAAGTGCTGCTGGATTACCCTGACTGCTCTGAGAGGCTGAGATAAATGATACGTCAGCAGCCATTTCTCAAACCGGTGGCTTTATGACGTGAACACAGCTTTATTTGGGCTCTTTAGCCGTATGGGGGGTTATATAAGGACACTATAAGATCTCACAAAATGTATGGGTGTGTGTGGGGGGCTGGGGAGGGGCCAATTTAGTCTTGGCAGAATTGTCTTCAGTGTCAGCTTTTATTGGAAATCACGCAGTGTGGAGAAAGGAGTGCTTTTAGCCGCTCTTATTAAGTGTGGATATAAAACATGATCTTAAACAGCCCCGGCCCGGCTTCTCTGATATCCTGCTAATGTATCTGAGGAAAACACAAGCGTTTAAGTGTGAAAACAGCAGAGTGCTTTCATCACTGGAAATGCACTCGCCAATAAATAAAGTTATGGGTATTTTATTCGGGATCAAGGAAAGATATAGAGGCAAAATTAAGTTTACATTTGTCACAACTAGTAGAGCAAACTTAATCAAACATTAAACAAAACAACGCTTCACTGTTCAGGATGTCACAGACCCAATAGTATAGAATGCATACTTCAGATTTGAAAAGGTCTTAAATGAATGACACCATCAATAACCGCGCTTCCGTCATGTTATTTTGAATGCACATTTTGAAATATTTCATTAGTAATGCAAGGTTGAAACGGCAAATATTGCATTTAGAACCGGTAATCTGCACAAAACGTTTCTACGCTCGCTTGGATTTTGATTTATGCGCATAACAAATTCAGCAAATTGGCGGAATCACATTAAGTTGGGCTAACTCATGACATGAATATCAGAAACCATGTGACCGTCGGACTGCAGCCTGTAGCAGTGTGGATATGTGGGGTAGTTTATTCTGCCAACCTGCAGGGGGCACCAGTTGCCCAGTGTAAAAGTCCTGTGACAGTTGTGTGCTTCCTGTTGGCCTCATGTCCTTCCGGGAGCTTTACGCCGGTAGCTTTGTGCTGGGTACGACCGCCATGGATGTATTAAATGAACTGGATATGGTCTGTCTGTGGTCCCAGATTGATTAGTGGCCGTGCGAGGTACTGCAGCCTCTTGGAACCAGCCTTTTTCTAAAATTGCACATTATAATTGCAGACAGTACTGAATTATTATCGGCATTTAAATAAAATAGAAGGAAACGTTCTTTTCTACCGTTTCTAAAATCACCGAAATTACCGTTTTTATATGAAGTGACATCACCGCAAACATGTGCGAGTCACGTGAACAAGCACGTCGGACGATACAAACAGAAGCTCGTGGAAAAGGCTCGACTAGCGACACCTGTAAGTTGTATTTTATTTAATTTCAGATGCTTTCACGTGTGTCTAACATGAAGAATATAATTACAATCACACAAGCTAACGTTAACACAAAAACTTGCAGCTGCTGGTCCTTCACGTCGCTCAAAGCATCATGGGGGATTGTTGTCACGTGGCGCCCTAAAGCAAAGATGTCAGCCTCCATATCAGGAAGTAAAACAAAGATGTCAGCCTCCGTATCAGGAAGTAAATGCGGAAGTAAGAAATTTTTTTGGGGTCATGCGCCAATGAGCACTCTCCATAGGGATAAACAAGGCGCCATTTTGGTTTCATCTTCCAGGTTTTATTATAGTTCTATGGTGCTGAGGGTCATGTGACGTCGAATGCAGAGATTAAAGTGGTATGTGTCCCTGGTGCGAACTTATAATCGTGAGTGAAAGTAATGTCGCTCCCATTTAAATGTGAGCGGCTGCTTTTGTCCAGCTTTTGTCCATCCTTTGTCTGGTCTGTGCCCTGTCCAGACTCTCACTGCCCTGTGAGTGTGATGGAGTGTGAGTGTGAAACTGCTTTGGGCCTATTTTTCCTAAAACCCCAGAAACATTTGTGAAGCTGAGACTTCCTTTGTATATATTTGACTCTAATGCCGGATTTACTCCAATAATGATCTGATTGACGTCCTTCAGACAGACAGAATAATGTGCATCTTTATTTTAACTAACTAAACTGAACTGTAAATAAATCTGCCCAGAACAAGATTAAAAATATATTCACAACAATGACTTTGAAACAGAACTACATTATTTGTTGCTGCATATTTTCACTTCTGGATTCAATTATTACGCTGTCAGAAGATATATTTATGATTATTACCAGTCTTGCCCCGAGACTCCTGCACCAGTCATAATGAGTTGTTTCTCTTCCTCTGTTTGTTTTTTTCTTCTATCGAATCACGTGGCTGACTTAGATTCCTGGGGGCTATTGGCAGTGGCTGATACGTCTCAAACAAGTTACAAGTTTATCATGTTGGCATTAATAGCTCATGACTAACTCCACGAACTTGTCATATTAGTCTTTTAAACTGACAACCATCATGGATTGAATAATGGCACAGCTTTCTGAGACTATTGTGTAAAAAAAACAACAAAGAAAAAACAAACCCCTTGTTTATTCTGCAGACAGAGATGACTTTGTGCCAATTTTTCTTTCATGCAGATAGTACATGTGGATAGTACAGAGATATTAACCATAAATCTGACAGTTAAACAGCAAATTATACCTGAGGATTCTGACTTGACTTCCAGCTCAGTGTTAAACTTTAGGGATTCTGGAATTTTGTGTCCTGTTATGTGAACTCAACCTATTCAATATTTCTCGTATTTCTCGTTTACATGAGAGCCTGAAAATAGTATGTACACCCCAGTTCTATGTTTGAGACAACTTGATGACCTGGCAAAAGAAAAATGACTGTTATAAGGCTGACAGTTTAAAGGTCCCATAACATGCAAAATCGACTTTTCAGAAGTTTTTACAGTTCCATTTGGGCCTCGTATGTGTGCCCAAAGTGGTTTTTTGATTGATTCCCTCATGCTTTCGCTAGAGAACTGTCTTTTCCGTCCCCCTCGGCTGAGCAGGCAGACGGGGTTCCTCACCAGGATGACGCAGCTTCACTAGGATGACGTGGCGCTCAAGCCACGCCTCCAGGAAGTGCGCAGCCGCAAGAATAAAAACAGCTCATGCTAATGCTACACAGTAATTACACGATGGATACGACAGATAGAAGAGTTAGCTTGTTATTTACCAAACGGCAACGTCCGTCGTCGAGGTACTGGAGCACGTCAAACTCCAGGTCAGATCCAGGACGTAGGACTCAGCACGACGCACCGTCAGGACGGATAAAATGTTTATTCCCGTGTTTGTGTATCGCTGTTTACCGGAGCACACGGCGCATGCTCACCATCTCCACTCTAGGCTTCGTCGCGGGTTGGGAGGGGGAGGTGCGCGGATTGGGCAGGGGAGGCAGACTGCTCTCTGTTCGGGGGGGTCAGATCTCAGAGTGAGCCGTTTGCTTTTGCAAGGAGGGGGGCCAGTCCAAGAAATGGGTGTTTTTTGGAAACTGTTATGGATATCGCACAACACAAAAATTTATCAACAAAGCCCTTAGAATAGACTGTGTAATGGGGAAAATAGCAGAATATGGGTCCTTTAATGCCCAATATATAGTGCCTAGATTGTAAAATATATCATGAAGCTTAGATTGATTTTGAACACAGCATTGCAAAATGTAGAAACATTAGAATCTTTGCAGGGAAAATTCAAGAAAAAAGTCAACTTAACCCAGAAGAAATTTAGAAAACGCAGTCTTTTATTATGTGAATGAACTGCAAAAACCGGGCGTCTGTCTGTTTGCAAGCTGGGAGTAAAACTGCTGTTAGGGCCGCGCAAACTAAAAGCTTTTTGTACGACACTCATAATTTATCCATAAACCAGACCAACTGTTTGTGAGATGCAACTACCATTCACTTGTGCCACAGACAATACTGTTTCGAAATGACACAAATGGCACAAAGGACAGAGAAACAGACTTACGGAGCTAATACAGCGCACACATGATCGCAGTGGACGTACGTGCGTGCCCGGGATTCAAATCTGTTTCTGCGTGTTTCTCTCTACCAGTGTTTTTTCCTGCCGTTGGACAGGAGCAAGCTGTTTGATGTCATCAGCCTGTGTCCTCTTCACTCACCCTCGGCTCTAATCTACTTGTGGCAGTGTCCGGGCCGCTCATTAGTTCATGGCAACAGTCTTTACAGTAACATCTCCTCCAGTGGCAAGGTTGATCCATGGACAGAATATCAATGTGAACCGGAACACGGGCCAAAGATGATGTTGTAAGATTTATCCCTTTACAAGATGTGGGGCATGTGCTGATCAATACGGCGTTGCATGTTTTCTGCGGAGAGGCGCACTTTGAGGTAATACTGTGTCATAGCTTCAGCGTCTCCTTTTCATCCAAAAAAAAACACAACAAAAGCAAGCAATTCATTTAAACAATTTGCTGGGGCAAGGATTCATCCATCTTCTGTTCGATACTATAGATTATGCTGCATGCCTTCACCTTCACCTTTACTGTAAACGGCTTTTCAGGCTCGTGTGCACAAAGCTTATGTAAAGTTTGAACAGGAGAGGTAATTGACCAAAATGGTGAGGACAACAGTAAGTGACAGAAGACAATTTTGTTATTTGCGCATATTTATTACGAACGATCAGATCCATTATCATGACTTATTGATTACTGAAACTTATTGATTATTGAAACAGTTATCACATCATTGGAAATTGTTTTCTTTTTATTTGTTTATTCTATTTATCATTAGTATTCATTTATATTTCTCAGCAAATTGAAGGAATACATCTTCCCATCCCAACCTCTAAACTTATGCAGTCTAGGCAACATAAAGGAAAACAGATGTAATAATAATTAAGTTAATTAAGTTAAGGGACAAGTTAAGAATTAAGTTAAGAAGAAGAAGAAAAAAAAATGAACAGAAGCTGTTTAACTGTAGCAAGTATGAGGCTTATACAAAGTAAGGTAAGGTGTACTTTCAGAATCAGAATCAGAATTACTTTTATTTATCCCCAAGGGGAAATTCTTTTCGTTACATGTGCAACCGACCAGTAGAGACAGTAAGTATTAAAACAATATAAGATATATATAAAATAAAAATAAAATACAATACCTCTATATAATGTCTACCCCATTTAACTTATAAAGTGTCTTTATTAATCGACTAAACCCCCGATATGAACAATACTCAACTAAACCCCCGATATGAACAATTTACAATAAGCTTAACTCTACTATCCTTGTCTATTTACATATTCACATGATAATGTACAGTTTATAAGTGGACTTAATATTGCACAGTGGACTTAATATTGCACAATGACTTCACAAGCGGATTTACAGCACAGAGTTCAGTAGTTTGATGGCGACAGGCAGGAATGATTTCCTGTGTCTCTCGGTGGAGCATCGTGGCAGTAACAGTCTGTTGCTAAATGAGCTCTTGACCAGCACTTTGTGGAGCAGGTGAGAGGGAAAGTCCAGAATAGTCCTGATTTTGGACAACATCCTCCTCTCCGACACAACAGTCAGAGAGTCCAGCTCCTCCCCCACAACATGTCCGGCCTTCTTGATGATCTTGTTGAGTCTATTAGTGTCCCTCACGCGCAGACTGCTGCCCCAGCAGGCCACAGCATACGTGATGGCACTTGCCACCATAGACTCGTAGAACATCCTGAGCATTGTCCTGCAGATGTCAAAGGACCTCAGCCGCCTCAGAAAGTAGAGACGGCTCTGGCCCTTCTTGTAGACAGTGTCTACGTTCTTGCCGAAGTCCAGTTTATTGTCCAAATACACCCCCAAGTACTCGTACTCCTCCACAATGTCTACACTAACCCCCTGGATGGATATGGGGGTCACAGCAGCTTTGGTCCTCCTCAGATCCACCACCAGGTCTTTGGTTTATTGTTCCACATTGGGGAAATTTGTCTTGCTGCATCATATCATACATTCACATAATCAGTAAAACACACAGGCATAGTAAACAAACATTAAAGCACATACATCACTTAATTCATATCAGTCAAGGATACTGCTGTGCTGATAGAAAGTTCCATTCACAAATGGTATTAAGGATGGAATAAAGGCATTTTTGAATTTGTCATACCTACACTTAGGCAGAGAGCTTAAAGTAACACCCCTTTTTTCCAGTTTCAATGTTTGAGTACACACGTGAGTTTTCCTTATTAGCACAATGTGAATGTGTGACACCATTTTCTGTTCGTCTGACCTTATGGTCAAAAACACCCGTGTAAACCATGCGTTCACCACATCACAGGGCAGTGTAATCACGTCCCAGTCTGGTGGGACATGACCTCCTCCACCTGCCAGATGGAGCTGCACTGCATAACAATGTGCTCAAATTTCAGGCACTTACATTGTCTTCACTTTTGTTTCTTTGTTAGATATAGTCAACCTTTGCAACAATGGTCAATCAAGTACAATTTAAAAGCCATGCAAATATTGAGACTTGTACTTGAACTATATAAATTTGTCTTCTTTCCCACACTGCTGGGAGGGAAGATGAACTCTCCTTCTAATCTATGTAACTGATGCCTCCAGGTTGACATCTGATGACAAATAAATTAATGATTAAAAGTTCTGAAATGTCCATTTTTTAATTAAATGCCTCATGGGGGGGACAGGGAGGGACAGAAGTTGTCACAGTGAAGCTAGAATACACTGTGCATTAACAGCCCTTTAGCTTGCATATAAACTCTTATCAACAAACAAGGCATAGCTCTTTCTTTCAGTAATCTCTCTCCTATACCATTTAGCCAGCTAGTGCCGAACTATCATCTGCATGACTAATGTCTGCTAACTAAAGGCGTGCGGTGCATTTAAAAGGACTGTGGTCTGATTGGCCTTGATTGAAGCTAGCCGCTATCGCACCCACAGAACCCAGATACTGTAATCCTCCTTATCCCACCTCTGGGGCCTCTCTGCTGCAGGTGCACAGCTCATGAGCTGGACACACAGGAGAATCAGTGCCGCATTGTGCACTCACAGACAGGAGGTGTGTACGGGACACAGTTTATCATTTGAAATACAGATAATGGACTCCCTAGAAAAAAGTATCCAACACTGAAAATAATACATTTTGAAGTATAATACAGTCTATATGGGGTGTAACTATTTATGAACATATAACTTTGAAAGAGCATGTCAAACATATTGAGAATAAACTGGCAACAAATTGTCAACGTGTAAGACAAAATATGTTCTTGACCAAATATTACTTTTCTGTGATCTTATATCACATCTAAGGAAGCAACAATACTCTTAACTTAACTTACGTTTGAAGTACTACAGATTTGGCTCTTTTACCTTTTGGGGAACACATTTCAATTTGCTATCACCAGTTTTAATTTAGTTCATATTACCAGCTATTATTACCAGCTATTACATATTACCAAAAATCAAGTGATGATCCACTAGTTTTCTAAAAGCAACACTAGGTACTAGATCCTTTCTGGTCCTAAATGTCCTTGAGCCACCCCCATATGTTAGCTTCATGTCAGTTGGATATGGGCTTCCCAGAACATGAGGCTATATACAATTACAAGCTGTGCAAAAGTCAATAAAAAACAATCCGCCATGGTTCTCCCTCCAATTCCTCTCCCTTCACTTCAGGCTTTGGTCACATGACTCTTGGACAGCTCTGGGAGAACACATAGAGGTCACTTTAGTACTTACTTATACACTGAAGAAAAAAAGTATAATCGTTTAATATATGGGTTAAAATGACTACATTTTAACGGTTGACAAAATGAGTTACTACTTGATTTGAGCAGTGATGGTAGTTGTTGTAGGTGTAGTTTCAAGGCCATTTAGACTGAAAATAATATCAGTGTGGTAAGTGTAGTTTTTTCTAATTCAACTGACAAATACAAAGAATAAATTTAATGCCTTACTGTGGAACATTACTGGCAAAGCAATAACATCTCCAGTGAGACAAGAAGATGGCAGACTTCACCTGCAAAGTGCACCTTAAAGGTCCCATATTCTGCTATTTTCCCCATTATATCCTATCCTAAGGGCTTTGTTGATAAAATTTTGCGTTGTGCAATATCCATAACATAACAGTTTCCAAAAAACACCCATTTCTTGGACTGGCCCCCCTCCTTGCAAAAGCAAACGGCTCACTCTGAGATCCGACCCCCCGAACAGAGAGCAGGCTGCCTCCCCCCGCCTAACCCGCGCCAACCCGTGACGAAGCCTAGAGCGGAGATAGTGCGCATGCGCCGTGTGCTCCGGTAAACAGCGATACACAAACACGGGAATAAACATTTTATCCGTCCTGACGGTGCGTCGTGCTGAGTCCTACGTCCTGGATCTGACCTGGAGTTTGACGTGCTCCAGTACCTCGACGTCGGCCGTTGCCGTTTGGTAAATAACAAGCTAACTCTTCGATCTGTCGTATCCATCGTGTAATTACTGTGTAGCATTAGCATTAGCTGTTTTTATTCTGCGGCTGCGCGCTTCCTGGAGGCGTGGCTTAAACACCGCGTCATCCTTGTGAAGCACGTCATCCTTGTGAGGAGCCCCCGTCTGCCTGCTCAGCCGAGGGGGACGGAAAAGACAGTTCTCTAGTGAAAACATGCAGGAATCAATCAAAAAACCACTTTGGGCACAACATACGAGGCCCAAATAGCACTGTAGGAAGGTTAAAACCTCTGAAAAGTCGATTTTGCATGTTATGGGACCTTTAAAGGTACTTATCAATTATGTTCTAAAGCTGTGGCACCTGACTTTTTATCTTGCTAAATCAACACTTGACAAAATGAGATCGCTGCGTGCTGTCTGCATCTAAATAAAAGTGTTTTATGTCTCGTCAACCCGGAAGTAAGAGCTGAAAGCAGCGTTCTGATTGGCTGTGCTTGGGTGGTCCGCTCCAGTTTCATTTCACGGTTTTGAATCTGTCCACGAGCCCGAAAATGAATGCTTGTGAATATTAACGACGTCCCAAAAGGTTTGTGGGAGCTACGGTTGAGTTACACAGATTTAAAAAGACACTTCCGGTGTAAAAATAACGCTTTCCAGCTTTAACTGAACCATTTAGTTAAGCCACTAAGCCATGTGTCTTTTTTTTTTTTTTTCCTTTTTGTTATGGCTTTAAAATTGATCTTTTAAGACGCCTAAATCCCATTATTGATGCAAACGTTTTCACCAGCAGTGTCTCGGAATTGTCAGCGTTTCCCAGGGCACTCATGTCCTTCCTCTTCTAATTAAACCACTATAACTCGCCTGAAAAAGCAAATAATTACCAATATAATGATGCATAAATCTGGACAGGAAAGCTTGACAGGCAACTCGACCAGACCGGCCTGGCAGAGTATGGACACGGGAGAGCGACTGGGCAAAGAACGCTTGGATAAGACGTGACTGACAAGGAGACAAGTGCAGTTGGTTAGGAATAAATTAGTCCCATAATTGAGAGTCAAGTTATTGAGGGCCATCTATGGACGTTTATTATGATATCAAGTGCATTATGTGTTAAACCTTGATGGGGAATTTAAGTGAAAGCTTATGGCGTCTGTAATGCGCAGTACTTTTTGTGGGTGAATTTCAGTGGTGGAAGAAGTACTCAATTTTGTCAAAGTACAGATACATGTGCAAAAAATTTAAGTAAAAGTATCATATTAAAACATCTACTTAAGTGAATGTGTTTAAGTACCTGTTTGAAAAGGTACTTTAAGAGTAAAAAGTAAAAGTATTTCATGCAGATTATGAGACCAGTTTTACGCATTAAACGTAATTTCGGTAAAGAATTGAGCTTAATTTTGGGCAGCAAAGGTCTGTTTGAATGTTTTTTGTTGTTGTTGTTGTTGTTTTTTTTGTAGAGAATTTTATGTGTTTATTTTTTGTTTGTGAGCTTGAACTCGAAACCTTCAGGCAAAACATCACCATCAACATGTTAAAAATAACACCTCAAACAAAATGAAAAAGTACATATACTTGGTCTCAAATGTAGCGAAGTAAAAGTAAAAAGTATCTACAGTAAAAATTACTTAAATAAAGTACAGATGACTAAAAATTTTACTGAAGTACAATACTTTTACTTTTGTACTTCGTTACGTTCCACCACTGGTGAATTTAGAAAATGGATAACTGTCCCCGAGCACGCCCTGTCCTTGGCCCTTCTTCTCAACAAGGAAAAAAAACCTGTGAGGAATAGGTTGAAACCTCAGGGAGAACGTTGGACTGTGGAGCCAGAACCACTCAGGAGGAAGGTCTAATAAAGTATGGCTGCACTGTGTAACTTTTCTGATGTTAATTACAGGCGTACAAATGTGTAATAGTATCGACCCTCATATATAAAAGGGTATATGCTGTGGTTGTCATGGCTACAAGATTTGAGGCCTCGGATGGACTGCGGCAAAGATTTCTGTCGCCTCAAACCCAGTAATTGCGGAGAGTGTGCGGGCGTTCTGGACGTAAGTGAACAATTGTTCTGTTGGTTCGGTAACGGCTGGAGTGAGGCCAAAGTGGATTGTGTTTTTAGTGACTCGGCTCATCTTTGGCGTGTTTGGATGGGGTGTCGCAATGAAATTACCTTGGTAGTCACAACAGTTGTCTCCACGTTTACATGTGTGTGTTTTGTATTCTTTATTAAGTTTAATGGATTGTAGTTAGCCTTCTGCTGGCAGGAAGTCTCGCCTTTCCTTTGCAGCCCATCCTAGTGTTTCCTGGTCGTGTCCCAATTGGAAGAAGGCGGACTCCTCAGCGTTGTTTGTGAAGCGGAATGGTGTTGACTGTGGTAATGGTCCAGAGTAAAGCAGGTCATCTGGACAATGGACTCTAAAAGACTCTTTCTAAGATGGGCTTGTCAAGGATTTTGTTTTAAGGAACTGTCTCGGGTCTTTAAATTTTACTACACATTAAAAAAACAAACAAACTGAAATTGATATCAATGTCTCATTTATTCCAACTATTAGTTAATAAGAAATCACCAAATTAACCGCTACATATGCAGTCTTACTTTGAATGTGTTGTCTCCCCACAGATCTGACCCGTAACTTGTCCCGTTGGTGTCTCCATGGACCTGTCGGCAGAAAAGGTACACTGTGACAAATAAATGCTTGGTTAGAAAACATGCACACATCACTGCACTCAGCTAAACTACAAAGCATGTATTTGTCAGGTTCATGTTGTTTTTAGCTAATACAAAACTCAAACGGTTTTAATCCAGGCTTTCAAATGGGCGGTGCAGGACAAATGTGTGCCCAAGGATGTGTTTCTGATACACTGTTTATCTGTTTATCTTTAAAACTATTACAAATGTGTTACAGAATTAGCGAAACATTTAGGATAAAGAACCACAGTGGCATACAAAGTGCGTTTAAACACACTTACCGTATCATAGGACTGAAAAGACAAATTCATGTCAGGATTAAAGTTTAATTAAGAGCAATGAGATGTCGGGGTTGTGTAGGTCATTAATACATGCCTCTTCAAACTAGCCAATTTCCTCATCTTTCCCTGGAAGGTCAGCTTGTTCATCATTATACTGTTTATGTAGACATAGAGGCCAAAAAGTCAAGCAAGGTTATTTTATTCTTCAAAGTCAATTAGAATATGAAAAGGTCCTGTCGTAGCGTGAAGTTTAAGGCGTCTTAGTTAGAAACCGTGTCCTGGTGCAGACCAATTAACCGAAAATGTAGCAGTGAAACAGCATTATTTGTTCGAAACTTTGCGTATTCGCAGTGGTGTCTTTGGTGTACACAGATGGAGTTTAAGTAGGTAACAAGGCCCTGGAGACTCTGCTTGATTCATATATATTTATTTATTTCATTGTGCTTGCTGTGTGGCAACGTGTTTGTTCATTTAGTACGTATTATTTTCATGATGTACTTTGTGTTGTGAAGAAATCGTTTCCCTTTCTTTGAGTATAGTGGTTACACAATGTGCAAAACAGGGGGCTCTAAAACACAGGGCTGACTTGGTTGACTTTACATACGGCCACCAAGGGCAGACTCGCACCAAAACTGATATATGCCAATCTACATACTGGTGAGAATGACACAAACGCACCAGCAGAAATAAGCTGCGAGCCTTAGAGCTGAGCAAATGTGAAGTGACAGCTCCAGAGTGACCCTGGTTAAATATGAGATGGTTCAAGGACAAAGGATGTGGTTAAACTCACGTCCTTTGCCGTTTACCTGGAGATTGTCTGACAACACCTCAACAACAAAACGCAACACAAATAAATAAATGATTAGACCGGGGCTGAAAAAAAGAACAGAAAACAATTTGGGGCTTTTGTGTCGGTCGGCTTGACTTTTGAGTCGTTGTTTAATGTCAGAGTGCTGTTAATGAGATGCAGAAGTACGGCATCTAAAAGTGGAAACAGCTAATTAAACTCAGCTTGTCATTTGAACACAAGTTTTTCATTTATTCATGTAATTATAGGTTTGGAACTTGGGCCGACATACACATTTGTAACGTTTTAAATTAGTAACTGAACTGTTCCTGGATCATTTGTCAACATCGTGTCAACATGCCGACCTTTTTTGCGTAACTTCTGTACTTACCAAACTGCTGTTGCTGGCAGTAAACCCATTAAAGGAACATTAGCACAGGCAAACATTCAAACATATTTTACATTTTCAGTATGTGGCATTTAAGTTAGCAATTCAAATCATAATAATCTCATGATCAGAATCCCCATCAGTAAGCGGAAATGACCTCAAAAAACGAACAAATGAAAAACCCCTACGCCTCCACTATTATGCGCGTCGATATGCGAGCTTAAGTTAATTGAGACTAACTGCGCTGAAATGTATTTGCTCCTCTCTTCCTCGGGCACACATGCTGAGGGAGTGAGGCTTTGAGAGAGGTCTCTTCTGACTGTGGTCAAATGAGTCACCTGGGAATCAGACTACATCAATCCTGCTGTCAATACAGGACAGCTGAGCCATTCATTCAGGCCAGCCGCCCAACAGTGCCAGAGAGAGAGTGGGAGGAGAACGAGAGAGGGAGAGAGGGAGAAGGCGAGGGAAAAGAGGACTGGTTTGGGCCAGCTAGCTTTTTGGATGAATACAGGGATGCTACTCTTATCTCAGGCAGTTTTCTCTAGATCTATGTTCACTGTTTCAGATACTAAGATTAGTGTAGTGTATTTCATATTATATTTGTGCGTCATGGTGTAGTCAAGAAAAATGTGTGATTTGTGCTATTATTGTATCTTGAGTTGTGTATTGTATTGTGAAGGAGCCTGCGATTCTCAGCCCTAGTCTAAACTCATTCAACCCTTGGCATTTGTAACTTTCAAATTCTCCACTACTGTGAAGCATTTTTCACAACCTTCAAGGGGTAAAGCAAGGGTTACAGCACAACTAGCTTGTGAAAAGTGCAACACTATGGTTCACAATCAATAAACACGCTTTATAATTAAAGATACAGACAGCAGTGACCTGCTTAGAGCTGCTTTCACAAACCAGATGTTACTGTTGGTTTAGTCCTCATATTATGTAGAAGGCATTTAGAGACCCATTGTCTTACCATATTCAATGGTTTAGGACCCCCTTGAAAAAGAGACGATTCATCTCAAGGGGAAATCCAACATAAATAAATAAAATACAAATTCCTTTATCCATTTATTTGTAGTAGTTTGTTAACTATTTTAAAGACCCTGTACCTGATTTTTACCGTTTTGAAACGTGAAAAACAGAACAAGTTAATGTTAAAGTCTTTACATCAGTCACATGTATCACTCACTTTTCTAATGCAGTCCCAGCATCATAAATATTCACCGCCATGAGTTTACAAGCACTTTTCACTTTTTCAGTTTCTGAGCCCAGAGCGTCACTGACCGTCACGGTACAAGCTAACAAACATGAGCAACGCAAACCGCACACTTCCTGATTCTCTCGTAGGATAAAACATTCTATAAATAGATGCAGAAAAAGTGCTGTGGTCTAATTTTCTCATGAATAGAAGCTCACAATATACCTGTGCTGGGGCAAAACTGATTTTACTTTATTACATGCAAAAATCTGGTACAAGAACTAGTTCCGTTTTTCACATTTCTAAACAGTGAAAATCAGGTACAGTACCTTTAAGTTTTCCTAATTTATACTTGGATGTAAACAAAACCCAATCTAACGTTTTGATTCAAATCTTATTCACTGTTGATTATTAGTCACTACTTTTTTTTCTCAAAAATGAAAAAGTTGAACGTCTCCAGCCATGCACTTGCCCTTGAATGACATATTGGGAAAATGTGAACATTATTAAACAACGTCTAAACTAAACCCACTGAGAAACACCTTAACGCAGATGCAAACAGTGTCCAAATTAGGGGTGTTCATGGTTAAACGGTTAGCCGACTAACCATGACTAAATGCTTAACCAAGTGCAGACGTCTTGCCTGGTTGACTGACCAGTTTCATTTTTTTTAACCTAATTTACGATGTTTTTATGTTTTTTGCGCCACCAGAGGGCGCTGAGAGTGCACCCTCATGCAAAAGTGACGTCTCTGAGAGAAAACGCAAACAACATCAAATTACCAGATTTTTCCCATAAAGATGGCGTAAACCTGAGTGCCACAGCAGTAATTAACTAATATTAATCTTGCATGGTTTATTTAACTTGGATTTCACGTTGGTGGAGAAAACAGAGAACATTTTGCCTCAGATGGAAAACTATCAATCTTTTAACTGCACGAGCTAAGGTAAGCAGCTAATGTCAGTGACTTTACAATGTGACTTTAAAAAAAAGAACGCTCAATTCATTGTTCATTCATTCTACAACAGTGTGTCAAAACAGCGTTTATAGGAGCAGCTGTTTTGTGCAGTTCAAAGACCTGTTGCTGCTCTGCGTTTACTAACGTATTGCACTTGCATTGCACATTAACGTCTGTCTACGGTCTATGGTTTTGACTCATATAGTATTGCACTGATGTTTGTTTTGACTAAAACTACAACAAAAAAGTGCTGTGTTAACACTACCGGTTAACCGATTATTGACTGTGAAGGGCGCCAACTATATCTTAAAGAAAACATCGAGGATTAGGGATGCACATTTTCAAACACTTTTTTGTTTAGAGTGCCGATCATTTGGCCTGTCAGATCACCCGCTCATGTCGTGTCAACACATTCTCATGAGATCGAGGAGGACAAATGGTTGGCAACAATACAGCAACAACTGCCAGAAAATTGTGAACTGAGTGGAGTTTAAACCCCGGGACACAGCCCTCCTGGTGATGCTGCTCCTTTGAACAGCCAAAAAAACAGCAGCTCTGAGCCTGTACCCAGACTGCGAGCTGGAAATAAACCTGGAAGGCAGTAAACACTTCTGTATGCACCACTGGGTTTGGATATCTAATTGGCTAGATTTTACAGTAAGCAATTCACCACTAAAAATAACCCACAAGGCATTGCATTAGCTCAGTAAATGTTGAGCAGAATGAGGTGGTTAAGCCATGATTTAGGACAGGCAGTTGCCCAGTGGTTTGTCTCCCATTAAGGAACTCTGTCCTCTGCATTTGACCCATCTTTCAGCTCAACACATGGAGGCGACAAACTACAGAAACCAGCGACATCGGACCTGATTTAAAATCAAATGCACGAGCAGTGGCCAGCTACAGCTTCACATGTCACATTCTCCTCCAGAGCAGGGTTTTTTTCATAGACATATCCCAATAGTTGACAGGTAGAATATAAACTTATGGGGAAAACAACACAGTGAGTATTTTTCATTAATATTTATTCTTAATTTGCATGTCAGCTCATTGCTCTGTCACAGAAACTCTTTCTTACTGGCTATAGGCCACATCAACAAAAGTTGACCATTATTTAATTGCAATCGAACCTGTGCTCGTCAACATTTCACGAGCACTACTTTCACTTGTCCCCGATTTAAGGAGATTTTCACATTGTCTTCACATTGTCTTACAAGTTCCATAGGAGTAGGGCTGCAAGATGAATGCCAATTAAATGTCTCAATTATCAAATCATGAAACTGCAATTATTCGAATAATAATAATTCCCTCAGCGGTGTATAAAAAGTGCAACTCTGCAAACATGTTCTGAAATCTAACCTGTGCTGTGTCAGTCATATCTCAAGAGTAATGCTCCTGGGCTTGTTTAAAATGTCTGAACAGAATCCTTAAAGGACCCATATTCTGCTACAGTGCCTTTTTTTAAGCTTTTAAGTATGTTCTAACAATGTTTTGTCATCGAAAACATACTTTGGCTGCATTCATGCTATTCTGAGGAATGTTCGTTAGAAAATCCTCTCACACTGACTGTCAAAAGTTCCTGTTGAACTCCCTCG
The DNA here is from genome assembly GCA_019453435.1 of Rhinogobius similis. NCBI lineage: Eukaryota > Metazoa > Chordata > Actinopteri > Gobiiformes > Gobiidae > Rhinogobius > Rhinogobius similis. Next base: position 39,027,051 of record CM033619.1, read on the forward strand.
ATCAGTGACGATTTTCAGATTTCATTCGTCACTTATCCAAGAATCGTTTTAAGTTCATAAATCACCGGAAGACTCGTTCTGAGCATTTCTGCCATCTAAACACGGTCACTGCTGCTGCTAACCGCCGCATATCGTCTCTTAAGTGCTAACAGTAAGTGTCATGGCAGACAGCAGCGAAATGCTTTCATTTATTCCATTGAGAGAAAACTGGAGTACTCAGAGGAAACCCATGTTTATCCTACTGAAGTCAACGATTCATTCCTAATTCCAATTGATTCCTAATTTAGTTCTGTCAATAAATATCCATACCAGTTCTAAAAGCACTATATAGTAATCCCTATTATAAAAGGTGCTTAAAAAACATTAAGCGTAAATAAAATTGCATGGATTTTTGTTATCCTGCTCCTAATTCCTCTATTTCAGAATAACCTGTTTCTGTACCTATCCTTCCAATTTAATCTCCATTTCATGCATTCTCTAATCTCTCTGTGTTCTGCTCCTGTTGTCATGGGTGACTAATGCACAGTGATGACACGGGGGATGCATGTGTTTGACTTGGGATTTTGGGGCCTGAACATCATTGAGCCAGGGAATGTTCAGTGTTATAGAGCATTGGAAATTGGAAACGGTACATGTAGTGATGTAATGGAGAAATGTATAGACCTGTGTCAATGATTAACAAAGGCATCATCACCTTAAAAACTGAAAAGGGGCTGTACTGTTCTGCTCTGGAAAGGTATATTGTACACTGTGAAAAAAAAAAAAAAAGTAAAATGATTAAGTCGTATCAATTGTAAAGTCAAATAGTATAATAATAATAATTTCCATAATTTCCATTTGTCTTTTCAAGTGTTTTTCCAGACACTGGATTTACACACAGTACAAGTTCAGCATGCACTGTGTGCGGGTTACTTGCAGACTGTCTTTCACTCCAGTCGTTCACTACGATGTAGTGTGGTGAGCATTGCACCAATGCAAAAACAGAAAAGTACTAAACTTTTGTTTTTCTTCTACTAAGACAGACGTGCAAAAAAGCTATGAGCTCATTTACAGGAATAACAGATGATAAACGACACGTCACACTGATCAGATGAAGGCAGAAGTCTTGCCACCAAAACATGTCAGGTAAATGAGCTCTAAACAAAACAAACTGATATTAAAAAGACAGAATGAAAGTACTCATCTAATTACCTGAAAACTACACCAAGATAGAGACTCTTTGTGGGGTTCTTTCCCCAGACCCAAATTTTCTCTTGGATCTGTACTCTGAGGTCAGTGTAGAAACACAAGATTTATTTTAATCCCTTTTGAAATGTTGTGGGCCCCACGCGGGTTCCAAACCGCACATGAATTGGTGTAAAACCGCCACCGTCAAAGTCACTTTTCAATTGAGTGCATTATTCATGCGCTCCATACTTGGTGGTATCCATACCTGCCCGGGGGCAGACTGACACAAGTCCAGAGCAGGGCTGATAATCTGTGCCATCGGCCCCTCCAACCACCACCCCTCACTCATGTACCACTTTCATACTTGTGTGGAAGTGTCTTGCATAAGGACACAACGACCGCGTGCACTGGAGCTGCTGCTTCTGCACCCAGTAAGGGCACTTAAGCAATTAACTCGAATAAATATTTATTTGGAGCAACACCACCCTGAAGGGTTAATTTGATCAGATATTCCACTCAAGGATAGACACTTAGGCTCACTCAAATTCAGTGATTATAGAAAAAAGCTGTATAATATTTATTCAAATAAAGTTGGTTGGTTAAAACAGCATGACTTGCTAAACATATTTAACTTAACTTCAATGCTCTCAAATAAACAACAGGTTTACTAATGAAAGTCCTCTTTCACTGAACCCAGCAGGCCCCAAATCTCACACAAAATGAAACCACCGCACACAGGAGGAGGCTCACTGTCCGCACAAGCCTATGAGGATAATACAACTTCTCAACTCAGTGTTATAATGACTACATAGCCTACTGAGATGTAGCCATTAGATTATGAACGATCCAGGAACTGCTCCCAGCCACCCGTCACACAGTGGAGAAGGTCAATCATCGAGCCACACGCTACGGCTACAGAAACAACAGCCCAATAGCCCTGGACCAAACGGGTAAACATGGGACTGCCTGAGCCACTCACCAACGCCTGCAACGCTTTACACCTGCAACGGCTGTAGCGCACCTAATCACTGCCTTGACCCTCCATGGCCCGGGTTCATTCTTTGACTTTTACTATGACCTTATTATAGGATTTGTAGGACGACATTGCGCACTGGTTTTGTTATTCACTATTATCTTTCTCCTTGATGAGCAGTACAACTAAAGCTGAAGAAACTTTATGAAAGAAATGCTTTAAATTCTTAATATGATTATCCCTGTCCACCGAGACACACAATACCGTGGCTTGAATATGCATTATAAAGACGTACACCATGAAATATGAATCAGGCTTCACACGGTAAAAAGGTCGCCGTGCTTTAATCATTGGCCTTAACACGGCCGTGCCACTTCCCCCCCTGGATGTGCGTCCACTGTGAGTAATGTGCCGCTCAACATCAGAATGGATGGCAAAGGAGGCCCATGTCAATAGCGGGTGGTAGCTGAGAAGTGTTTTTTCATTGCTGCCTGTCATAACAGAAGGGTCGGCTCATGCATCTCTCCGAATCCAAACACTACATCACTGGGCCGGACTGTAAACACACGCAGCAAAAGACATACTACGATAGAGGTCGGAACTTGTAATGGTTCGTGATGAATAACAAGCACTTAAACAGACACAGAATACTTTACAATGCGATACATCAGCGTAAGGAGTTGTGAAGTTCTATCATTCACGCACACAACGCCATTCTTGAAACGGTGTTGTGCTAAATCCAAATATGACTTCTGTTGCTGATTCAAGGATGGTATGATAACAACCAAATGGTCCGAAATTATATGATGGAGGTTGATGATATGTAACATAAAGCATAAATAAAACAAGTTGCTGTATCAGCCAAACCAACTTACTTGATAGGAATAAATCTTAAATTTAAAGATACCAATTTGAAACTTCTCCTGTAGTTTACTCACATAAATGTAAAAAACAAAACAAAAAAAAAAACATTACGATTAAGTTTTTAATCATGTCATGTTTTCATGTAGAAATTAGGCATTTTATGTGTAAATGTGGCCAAAATTGCACATATTTGGGACATTTCAATCTGAAAAATGGACAGAACCAGGTTTAAATATCAGGATTCATTTTGTACACATAGTAGTTACAACAAAATTTACAGAGGGGATTTTGGATTTCTTATTAGTTTTTAAGTAAACTACATTGGACTGAAAATTGTCCTAAAAATTCAAATTTCAACTTAAAACTTCAATAAATCAGTTTTAGAATTAGATCAATTAGATTAAAAATCCTTCTGTACGTTTCATCAAAATCTTGTTGAGTCCAAGGTTGTAAAGTTTGGTGTGTGTGGGATCTACTTTAAGTGGTGATCCTTATGTCCCTATTCGGACGAAAAATGCATTTTGAGAAAATGGTCTTTAAAGTTACAATGTCCCATAAAAATCTATGGATGAAGTGGATTAAATGGAACAATAAAACATCTTTAGGAGCAGATTAGACAAGTTTGTTGTTGTGAAAGCTGATACATTGATACATCGGCTTTCATGTGGAAACAGAAAACTTGTCCAATCTACTCTAAGATGTTTTATTATTTCCTTTGTTCCACTTCATCCATAGATTTCTTTGGGACATTGTAACTTCAAAGGCCATTTATTTAAAATGCAATTTTCATCCCTAGGGACATACGGATCACCACTTAAAGTAGATCCCACTCACACTAAACTTTACAATCTTGGAATCAACAAGATTTTGACGAAATGTACTGAAGGATTTTTTTATATGTAATTCTAAATCTGATTTATTGAAGTTCTAAATTTTAAAAAATGAGGCGGAATTTGAATTTTTAGATCAATTTTCAGTCCTATCAGGTTTACTTAAAAACGAAGTAAGAAATCCAAAATCCCCTCTGTAATTTTTAGTGTAACTTATATGTGTACAAAACAAACCAAAAAAGTTAAGACTGGTTTATATGTCCCAAATATGGGTACACATACACATAAAATGCCTTGTTTCTTCATGGAAACATGACATGATGAAAAACTTAACGTAATATATTTTTTTCTTACATTTATGTAAGCAAACTATAGGGGAAGTTTCAAATTGATATCTTTAAATTTAAGATTTTTCCTTATTCACCTGCAGTGTCTTGCCTTAAAAATCTTACGTTTGAAGAATTTAAAGATGACATTTTGACACCCATCCAACATAACTCTTCAGTTTTACACTAAAAAGTCTCTTGTACAGGAAGCAAAACATCTTAAAACTATTTTCGGTTCATATTAACACATTTTGCTCTGGGCCAGTCTTGTTCCACTGAAGGATTACACACACTCAAAGCTATAAAAATATTCCATTTACTGTCACGATAAGGGACATTAAGTCATTCATTTAATATGGTGTTAATATGGCACTTCTGTTTGAACAAAGAGAACAATCACAAAGCACTTGCAGAGTATACTTGTTTCCAGGGCAGAGTAAAAGTATCAGAGCACTGCCAACACAGCGGGACTTAGTGAACCAAACTTGTTTCTAACTTTGAGTGCTGTAGGAGTGTTTACATCCCCTCTCTGTCCTGTCTCCTGCTGCTGCGCTTCCTCCAGTGTGACGACTCATTCTGCCAGCAGCTCTGCACTCATGTGGAATCCCCTAAACTCCTCCAACAGCAAATGTGTTCGCGTCCAGAGAATGCACAACACACAGCATTCTGGAGTTCAGTAAAGAGGTTGTGTAAAGCCAAGGAACCTGCCAGATGTTTGCCACGAAGACACAAGAATCAGCAAAAGCAGACTACAGTTTTGTTTTGTTTTTTAAGTAGTGTTTGGTTATCTTGATCAGTCTGTTACTTGAATTTGTCTGTGCAATGTATTTATCATCCAGGCGTCAAAGTCTTTTTTTATTCAGTCACCGTATTTTATGCATGTCTTTTATTCTATCATAGTTTCTATTTTATGATTATTATTCATTGTTTATGTTGGACTATAGCACTGAAGCGCATTCCTAGTAACAATGGGAAACTTATTTTTTTTTTCTGATTTCCAAAAGGCGTCTAAACTGGATTGAAGTTGACGCCTCCAACTGGCTCAATTCTGAAGCACCACTGGCAAGAAAGTTTTTTTTTTTTTTTTTAAACCTTTGTTACTATGTATATATAATAGATTGTATTTAAGAAAAAATGGTGGATGTTGGCCTAATATGTAAATTAATCAGTGGAGGAAAGAGTACTGAACATTTTAACTCAAGAATAAGCACAGTTACGTGGTTAAAAATGTACAAAATTAGACGTAATGTAGCCAAGATCGTACTTAAATGAAAATGCAAAGTGCTTGTGAAAAAGCAACTGAAAGTACTAGTTTCTTGTTTTTTGCATTTTCGATCATTCTTTCATACAAAATATGATCAATAAAGCTGTTCAAAGTTTCCAAATATCTATTGATCTCTGTATTCTTTAAGAGAAACTGTGCTGCGGAGTACATCGAGAAGTAGACGGTCTGTTGCGATGTGTATGTCTCTTCAGTGGGGGATCGGCTGTTTTTCGGCAGCTGTTGTTTCATAGATGTGGCAAAACTGAATACCGCAGAACCGCTCTTTCTGACGTCCCTGACCCTCTCCAGCCTCTGTTAAATCTTGCCCTGAGGATTCTGAAAACGTTTTCGATCAAAACTCTGGTGGTTTTGCTGTTGGCCGCAGTAAAGAGCAGCTGTCATCTGTGGAATGAGAGTGAGGGGTCATCTCAGACCATGGATCGCACCAAGTACAGCAAACAACAGTGAGACAAGACACGATGAAACGTTTGATACTCTTGTCCGTGACAAAAGGACTGGGGCGCGCACAGAATCAGAAAAACGTGCACATTTACGCCAAACAAGAGGCATTTAAGAAACATTTTGTAGGATTCGTTTTGTAGGATTCTCGCACTTTGTTTTTTTTAAAGATTGAGCAAAAACCTCTCACACAGCCTCAGTTCAGATTGGAGAGCGTTCCAAACTGTGGGAGCAGCATAGCAAAAGGCTTACATGCCCAAGTAAGTTCCCCGAGTAACTTTTGACTTATCTTAAAAAAAAAAAAATCAATTTGTATTTTAAGAATTTTTACATAGTAGCTTCAGTTTTACATAAATCAGAGGGAAAGAGGCATAAAATACAAGATTCTCTGTGCAAGATACTTAGTGGTGAGATGCAAACATACGGCCTGTTACCAACACTCCTTTTACCCTATTGTTGTTATTATTTATGTAAATAATCGGTTAAACCATAATATAACATATTTGTTCACTTTAACACTTGTTTCCTGTTTTCCTTTGCCCACGCTGTGATTCTACCCCAGTTTGTGTGGATGTGTTTTATAGGCGCAATAAAGTTTAGCGCTTTATTGATTTGGAGTGATGTGGACTCGCTGCCATCAGCTTCATCTTAGTGCCGACCCGTATTGACCACATTAATTCAGCGGGACAATAAAGCTTAAACTCTTCCACTGATCACCACTCCAGGAGGCTAAGCTGATTGTTCTGCACCATTAGTATAAAGAGGGATGGAGCGGTGGGAATGGACAGATTCTGAGGAGAAAAAGTGAAGAGATGTCCATAATGATCTCTCAGACTAAAAAAATCCACACATAGTTGGTGTTTATTAGCAAGTTGTCGATACATACAGAGTTAGGAATATGTGCTTGTCACTTACGGCTCTATAGAGGCACTTTTGCTGTGAGTCCACGCTCATGTTTGGGTGAAAACAAACCCTTGAACCCTATCGTTCAATGGCGGTAGATACAAATTCAGGGATCTTCTTCAGATCCTCTCTCCATTTTGCATTAAAATATTTGAGACCCAGCCCGCAGAATCATGGGTAAACAGCTGCTCATGCCCTCGGAAGATAAAGTGGGGTTTTTAAAGAAATAACAGATGATTACCAGCTTCTTTCTGCCTCGGTGTGAATGAACGGCTCCACACAGTGGCCATCTTTAGAAAATACAAAGTCATTCATCCATTTACTTGCTTCATGACAATAAATTATGTAAATATTCAACCAGACTTATATTAGCAATAACTAGCAGTTAGCCTGCTAGCTGTAGCTTTTGAACCCACAAACATGATGTTATAGTTTTATACTTAGTTCCTGAACCAATAAACTAGACAGCAAATAAATAAATAAATACATTTAAAAAAGCATGCATCTTGCAAACGTAGATATAATTAGAACTGGGTGCAGTCGGTCAGCTTAAATACATTACCATCCTCTCTGTGAATTGTTTGAAGCAAAAACACTGATCCTTTGCATTCCTTTCACCTTTTGCTTTGAGATAAAGATCTCTAAATATAGTTTTGAAGTTTGCTTACTTCAAATAAACTGCAGAGAAACATTTACACACACACACACACACACACACGTATATAAAGTAAGGACTGATTGATGTTACTAAATCAGATAAATCCACATTAGACAGACTGAGGAATTTTAATTTGTAAGATGTAGTTAAATATGTAAATAAATCGTAATTAAACAATATACATATAATAAAATTCATCATAAAATAGTGTCTATTCAAAAAAAAACCCTACTCATGCACATTTATAGGCCACAGGAAGGAAACCGTTTAGCTTTTTTCCCTATAAAAATAAAGTAAAAGATGTTTAAAAAATTAAAAGAAAAAAGAAAAAAGTGGAAAACACTATCCTACAAAAACTACATATGCCGTGTGCTCTTAGTTTGGGTACATTGGCAGTTTTCAAAAATGTTGCATAATATTGTTGTCTTCTCTATTTGACAAGTTTTATAAAAATATACTTATCTATTTCCCTTTACATTTAAAAGAAATAAGAGAAAAAGTCCAATAACGCTCACTTTCAAAACCTGAGATGCGAGAAGAGTTGATAATTACAACATAAAACTTGACATGAGTAATGTGAATGAGCCGAGATAAAACTGTCAAATCTTGTCAGATGGCATTTAGCTTTTATTGTTTCATTCTTATATCATATTTTCTACGCTTGATTTTTACGCTACCAAACAAAAACAAATGCATCTGTCGCCCATATTTTGTAGTGTTGCTATCTGAATAGTCCTAGATTAGAACAAAACGCACGTTGATGTTTTCCCTTCAAATCTTGCCTTGACCCAGAAGCCTCTAAAACTCTAATTCCATGCATTCAACATTAAACTTCACGTTGAAACCCCCACACTTTATTGAACTTTTAATTATGAGTTAAAAAAAAACATGACGAGAATTTTCACGGTAGTAGCAACTTATCTCCCTCAGCGTGCCGAATTCAGAAAGACGTTTTAGCTAATTACCCTGCCCCACACACTACAGGCGCAAGTTCTGAGAGATTGCGTAGACCGATAAAGGAGAAAAAAGTCAAGTCAGGGAGGGCAGTGTGATAAAAAATTAACGTCCTCGTCGCAGCTGTTTAACACTTTGATCGCTTGAGAAAACAGGAACAAGAAATAATATTAAACTTTAAATATCTTTACACCAAGATGCCATTATTTATGTGCGAACACATAGGAACGTTGGTGAGAGGTGAGGCTGAGTTTTTTTTATAGAACAATGCATAAATGAAAAAGCAAGTCCAGGTCCAGATTTTGATGAATTATTCAAGACTTTGCCGCACGGATTTACTGTACTTACCAGAGTGCTCATAACAGTATATCACAGAGCAACATTTTAGTCTCAGAGTAATTGCAACAGTGATGAATATAGTGGATACCGTCATAGTTATGGTTAACTCGAACTGGGTTGTTAAGCGCCTTCAAAACTGGGCTCAGTCCTCACAGGCCTGGTAGACTGGCAGCTCATTGGTCATCAACTCTTTACAACAAAATCAAACTTCTCTCTGCAGAACTCAGCAAGGATTTTTCACTCATCATCTGTGTTTTTTTTTTTCTGTTTTGCACCTAAGCAGCCATGCATGTTCTGATACAGACAGACCACTGATCCTCAATACTCGTATAAAATACTGCATTGACCTTTATGTAATTTGTTTACTGTTAATATGTAGATTTAAACTGAAATGACACAGTCTAAAACACCCAGTAACAGTGAGTCATGCATTTTCTGCAAAGCCTTGGTGGATGTATATTTTATAAAAGGGTCAAGTACTGTATTTAATGTTAGTCAGTAGGAGTGAGACACAATTCATGACATTAGGTCCACGAGAATGAGAAAAGATTTACATAATACATAAATGACTGTTTTGTTCACCACTTTGGCCTCACAGTTTTTTTGCTCTCATTTTAACACTGCTTTTTGGAAACTGTGGTTTCTTTCAGAGTCACGACTCACCAGGTGTAAACTCATGGGACGAATAGCACAAGATTGTTCATTATTGTTTGCACAATCTTGAGGAAATTTTATCTTGCATGATGTTGTGGCACAAGATCTTGTCCCAGCTCTATTAGTCGGCAATGTTCTAAAACATGTAATGGGTTATACTTCCCAGGCACTATGCCAGTACATTGTCTCACTGCAGTTAACAGGACAAATATTATGCAAAATTGACTTTTTTGAGCTTTTAACCATGTTCTAACAATGTTCTGTCATCAAAAGCACACCTGGAGTTGTAATTAGCTTCATTCATGCTAGTTTGATGAATCCTGATTTAAAAATCCTCTCCACTCCAACCGTCAAAAACACTCCCTGCTGAATTCCTTTGATGTGTGACATTTTTTGATAACTGACGTCACTTATCCCAGAATCTTCTGCTGTTTTAAGTTCTTTAAATCATCACTTGTGTGATCGCTATGCAGCCAGTGGATGGCGCCAAAAGTCATTTTTAAAATAAACTTTAAACTAAACTTTTTAGTTCTAAAACATGAGATACCGAACTTTAGGTACTCAAGAGAATGTTTAAAGGCTAATGATAATAATACAAAAAATGCGTCACATTTTTCCTTTAAAGAAATTAGTCATTAACGCATTCTGTAGACCAAAGTCTGTCCAAATCATGCCATGCTTGAACATGATAAACACAATACATTTGGGTGGGTTACTTTAAACTCGGTAAGACATGCCTTGAACAAAACCCTAGCTCCTTTGCAAAATGTATCTTGGTACATCCTGAAATCTGTTCTAAATCAGATCGAGAATAAATCAGGAATGGCATCCTGAAACGCAATCCACAATTCACTTCACGCTGCTAGTCATACACGTCACAGAACCGCCGTCTTACCACCACTTGAACATTCTCTGTGGGTATTTTCCGACTGCAGTCACCAAAAGCAACCAAAAGAGATGTTAATAGTCTCCACATCCACAGTTCTTTTCTTTCATCCTTACCCCCGCTGTGAAGTGCTGTGCGTGAAAAGATGGTGACGGTGATTGGTCTTGAGGGCTGGAAAAGAAGGTGACAGATTGCCACAAACAGAACACATACCGCAAGTGTGGGCTCTTTGTATTTGCCCAACCTCACATGACAAAACAGAGGTACGTGGAATACTAACGGCGTCCACAATAGACTGCCAATATTAGCCATTTGGCGCCTATATTTGCCACAACAAAGGAGGAAAACATAGTGCTTTCCCTACATTGTTGAAGCAATTTTGGCTTGAATAAGGAGCGGGGGATCTTGCAACTATAGGGTGTTTCTGTCTAAACTGGCTTAAAAGTAGGGATACAGCAATATTCAAGACTATATCAAATTGTTCGATACAGGTGTCACGATTCGATACATGTGTTCGCTCCATACGCACAAGTCTTTCCATGCCGCTGTGTTGGTTTTTATTTTGGTTTGGAAAGGAAAAGGTTAAGCACACCATCCATCGCAAATTTCCCAGTGAGGGGAGCCCATAGAACTGTAATTAAAACTGGACGATGAACTCAAAATGGCGCCATGTTTATCCATATGGCGTGAGCTCATTGGCCCCAAAAAAGTTATTTACTTCCGCGTTACTTCCTGATACGGATGCGGCCATATGATGACAATCCCCATGACGCTTTGAGCGATGGGAGAAATCACGCAACTTGCAAGTTTTTTTGTTAACGTTAGCTTCTGTGATTGTAATTGTATTCTGCATGTTAGATCACATGTGAAAGCGTCTGAAATTAAATAAAATACAACTTACATGTATTGCTAGTCCAGCCATGTCCACGTGCTTCTGTTTGTATCGGCCGACGCCCGTTCACGTGGCTCGCACATGTTTACTGTGACGTCACTTAATATAAAAACAGTAATTTTGGTGACTTTATAAATGGTTAAAAAGAACATTTCCTTCTATTTTATTTAAATGCTGAAAAGAATTAAGTACAGTCTGCAATTTTAATATGCAATCATACAAAAGGCTGAACCCAAGAGGCTGTAATACCTCACACGGCCACTAATCAATCTGGCTCGCGGACAGAGGGGGCGTGCCTTTTGCCTGGGATACAGAACCAGAATACACACTTCTTTAAGTCTTTACAAATAGTGAGTCCGGTCAGACCGCCCTCTGTCATGCGTCGAGTCAATTCCAAAACGTACCGTGAAATCAGGTGCGTTTATTTCTGTGACACATGTGAAACAAGAGAGTTCATTGGTCATCTATGTTTTAGAACCAAATCAAACTTCTCTCACCTCAAACAGAGTTTTGTGCTTTAACTCTTTGATTCTGCAAAACTTTGCAACGTTTTTCTGTCCCTGTGATATTTTTTGCCGTTCATTTTTCCTCGTAAGCAGCCATGTTTGTTTTGATACGGACCGATCATGCGTGTCCCCGATTGTCTAATCTCCCAGTCAATCACACCCATCTGAACTCGCGGAGATTTCGGAGCGACCAGACTGATATTGATCTGTGTGGACATATGGAGAGATATCATTCTGGATTTTCCAGGAAAGCGTGCCTTATCCAGTTAATTTAATACATCCGTGGGGAAGCGTTTACATTTACTACAGCTGCTATAGTAAGATAGGTGGGTTTTATCTTTAGGTTCATTTTCATTTTAGACTGATAGACCCAGAAATTAGTAAGATATGAAATCTGAGAGACTCTAAACTTACTTTGGCTTTATATAAAGGCGACTCGTGATAAAAAGCAATCAGTTCAGACATTTACTCAGAAAAAGGTCCATTAAGACATTTCTATGTAATGAAACATAATTTCAGTGATCACAAAGAAGAGAGGAGCAATGCATTCTATGTGTTTAAAGTTTTGACTACTCGTATAGAAAAAGTTAATTCTCATAGACACTTAAGGCAATGTTCCCACTTGCACCGATTGAAGCAAACTCTGGTGTGCTTCTGGGCCAGTACGCTTCACTTGTGGAGACGTGAACGCACCACACAAGCGCACCCTGCATGGTCCACTTGAAATCAGAGGTCTCAGTGCAGTACGCACCTGTCCTGGGGCGCTCCAGAGTACAGATCAAACTTAAGACCAACAGGGGAAATAGACCAAAAAAAGCACCTAATAAGAGAGTGTTAGGAAAATTAGACAGACACGTGGACAAGTTTTGAAAAATGCAAGTAAACGAGGTGAACATTTCAGACACAGTTACCTGCCTATTTGGATTGCATTAATTCCCTGTGTTCGTCTTTGTACTCTGCCAAATATGCATCTTCAAACTTCAGATTTGATTGAATATTTGGAAAAGTGCTTGAACTAAATGAGGTCATGATGTATGGTGCGGGTTTTCTCTTGAAGTGCACTTTGGAGCAATAAATGTGAACATGCCTTAAAAACGTCACGTTACAGGTCAGATATGTGAGGAGGCAAGCCACTGAAGGATTATTTTAAAAACAAAATATTTAAATAATGTAACCCAATAAAAATGTATGAAATCTCCATGGAAACAAATAGCATGGACAATCCACATCAGAAAACTTTCATAGTGCACTCTTAAAGCAACATTAAATCGTGTATTATTTTCAGTGTGGAGTTTGCAGGTTCTTTTTGTGTCTTATATTGTATTCATTGCGTAATATACTGTATAATTTTTCTTACTGAGACTCATTGCCATCTCACACTGATTGGAAATGTATGTAAAAAAAAAAAAAAAGAAGAAGAATTTATTGCCAAACAAATACGAAAGCCTCAACCTTTTTTATCTGATAGTTTGAGCTTGTGCATCTTCCAGCCTCCAATACTTTTTACTATCACACTTGTATATGCAGGTGAAAATGGTAATAGTTTCTTGTGCATTATGGAAGGAGAGGAGACCGTAAAAGCAAGTAGTGAGTTTGGATATGGTGAATGTGAGCCAGTTACTGCAGTGGTTTTACAGTCTACCTGCCCATCTCTGCTGCTGCTGCCTGCGTAGGGTTTACTTGACCTCTCTCATGAATCATAGACTTTTATTGGATCGTCTCTTAAAACTTGCACGCTGAGAGGAAATTTATGGAGTGAGGAAATGAGATTCGGAAAACCTATTCTAGACAGCTGCCGCCTTCGTATTATTCGCCACGGTCATGTGTGTCAGAGTCACAGCTATAACGATATCCGGACTGTAATCAGAATCAGAATCAGAATCAGAAATTGTTTATTGCCATTGTCAGTGAAATTCACAAACGTAGGAACTTGCTTCGGCGTAGGTGCAACATAAAGCAAAGGATAAAATATAAAAAATATATAAAAAGGCATGCATAAAATTAAGAATAAAATAGACTAAGATAGACTATATACAGAATGTACAGTTGGCAGATAGTGCAATGTGCAAATGAGTAGTGCAAATAGATTGTTCTTAAATAGTATTATTGTTGAGGTGACAGGTGTTACAAAGTGTTCATGAGTCCAACGGCAGAGGGAAAGAAACTGTTCTTGTGGCGGGAGGTTCTGGTCCGGATGGACCGTAGCCTCCCTGCCCGAGAGGGGAGTGGCTCAAATAGTCCGTGTCCAGGGTGAGAAGGGTCAGCTGTGATCCGACCTGCTCGTCCCGAGTCCTGAGACGTACAGGTCCTGGACAGATGGAAGGCTGCAGCCGATCACCTTCTCAGCAGAGCGCACAATGCGCTGTAGTCTCTGTTTGTCCCTGGCTGTGGCTCCAGCGTACCACACGGTGATGGAGGAGGTGAGGATGGACTCGATGATGGCCGTGTAGAACTGCACCATCATCTGCGCCCGGCAGCTTGGCTTTCCTCAGCTGCCGCAGGAAGTACATCCTCTGCTGGGCCTTCTTGATGATGGAGCTGATGGTCGGCTCCCACTTGAGGTCCTGGTGATGGTGGTGCCAAGGAAGCGGAAAGAGTCTACGGTGGTGATGGGAGAGTCTGTCAGGGCGAGGGGGCAGGGGGCTGAGACTTTCCTGAAGTCCACGATCATCTCCACTGTCTTCTGGGCGTTGAGCTCCAGGTTGTTGGTGCTGCACCAGGACACCAGCCGATCCACCTCCCTCCTGTAGACAGACTCATCGCCGTCCGAGATGAGTCCGATGAGGGTGGTGTCGTCTGCAAACTTGATCAGTTTTACAGAGTCGTGGCTGGAGTTGCAGCAGTTGGTGTACAGGGAGAAGAGCAGAGGAGAAAGTACACAGCCCTGTGGAGTTCCTGTGTTGATAGTCCGAGTCTCTGAGACATTCTTCCCCAGCCGCACGCACTGCCTCCGGTCCGTCAGGAAGTCAGTGATCCACCTGCAGATGGAGTCAGGCACGTGGAGCTGAGAGAGCTTGTCCTGGAGCAGAGCAGGGATGATGGTGTTGAATGCAGAGCTGAAGTCCACAAACAGGACCCTGGCGTAGGTTCCCGGGGAGTCCAGCTGCTTCCGGATGAAGTGGAGGGCCAGGGTGATGGCGGCGTCTACAGTGCTGTTGGCTCTGGAGGCGAACTGCAGTGGAGTCCAGGGCGGAGGAGGTGAAGGACTTGAGATGGGGCAGGACCAGGCGCTCAAAGGACTTCATGGCGACAGGCGTCAGCGCCTCAGGCGTGAAGTCATTAAGTCCAGTGACCCGTGTCTTCTTGGGAACAGGGACGATGATGGACGACTTGAAGCAGGCTGGGACATGGCATGACTACAGGGAGGTGTTAAAAATGTCTGTGAAGACAGGAGTCAGCTCGTCCGCACAGTGTCTCAGGGTGGCGGGGGAGACACCGTCTGGTCCAGCAGCTTTCCGGGGGTTGGACTTCCGAAACTGTTTCCTTACATTGTCCCTGTGTAGTGAAAGGCCAGTGGGGGAGGTGGGGGGACCCGGGGTGTGATTGGCAGAAATGTCTATTGTAGTGAGATAGGTGGGGGAGGGGGTTGAGATTTCGAATCGTGAATAGAAGGAGGCGAGCTGTTCAGCGAGTTTCTGGTCGTCAGCAGCATGGGGGGCTTTGGGCTTGTAGTTGGTGATCTGCCTAAGTCCCCTCCAAACCGCTGAGGCGTTGTTAGCAGAGAAAGACTGCTTTAGGCGCGTGTTGTACAGAGATCTAGCTCTTGACACCTCCTGCTAAATCTGTACTTAGCACCTTTGTAGCTCTCTCTGTCCCCTGCTCTGAAAGCTGCCTCCTTCTGCTGCCTGAGCTGCCTCAGTTTGGGTGTGAACCAGGGCTTGTCATTGTTATAAATCACCCTGGTGCGTGTGGGGATGATACTGTCCTCACAGAACTGGATGTATGACGTCACAGTGTCCGTGTACTCATCCAAACCATCCGTGGCAGTTTTGAACACATCCCAGTCTGTAATGTCCAAACACGCGCGTAGTTCCTCCACTGCCTCGCTGGTCCACTTCTTAGAAGTCCTCACTACAGGTTTGGAGAGCTTCAGCCTCTGTCTGTACGTGGGGATCAGGTGGATCATGGTGTGATCTGAGAGCCTAGGGCAGCGCGAGGAACCGCGCGGAAGGACCCACTCACTGTAGTGTAACAATGATCCAGCGTGTTCTGCTCTCTGGTCGGGCATTTAATAAACTGTCTGTACTTTGGTAGTTCCTGGCTGAGATTACCCTTGTTAAAATCCCGAGGATGATCAACAAGGAGTCCGGGAAGTCCTGCTCCGTATTCAAAACCCGCTCCGCTAACACGCGCTGTGCCTCGTGTACGTTCGCGCATGGCGGGATGTAAACAGCGGCGAGAATGAATGAAGCGAACTCACGTGGAGAGTAGAATGGTTTACAGTTAATGAAGAGATATTCCAGATCAGGAGAGCAGAGTTTGGAGATCACAGTCACATCGGAGCACCAAGCGTTGTTGATGAAGAAACAGACTCCACCGCCTTTTGTTTTTCCCCCGGAGAGATCCCTTTGTCTGTCGGCGCGGAGGAGCTGGAATCCCTCAAATGGAGCGCGCAGTCCGGGATCGACTCGCTGAGCCACGTCTCCGTGAAACACAAAACAGAAGACGAAGGAAAGTCTCTGTTCCTCTTCATCAGCAGCGCCAGTTCGTCCATCTTGTTGCTGAGTGAGCGGACGCGTTGGAGAGGAAAATCCCAGGTAAGAGCGTCTGCAGCGCCGCGTTTCGGCGCACGAGAGCCCCCGCGCTTTCCTCTTCTGCGGCGTCTCACTCTTTTGGCCAAAACTAGCGCTAAGTCTGCAGCAGACACTAAAAAAACTGGAAATAAGTCCGTGGGGGCAGAAGTTTTGATGTTTAAGAGCTCTTCACGGGTGTAAGAGCACGCGGACACACGATTAACGCACAAAAACAAACAACATAGAGCGCACCAAAACGCCAGGGCATCCGTCAGCGGCGCCATCTTGGAAAATATATAAATATATAAAATATATATATATATATAAAATATATATATATATATATATATTTCTATATATAAATATAGAAAATATATAATATAATGGAGATGCAACATCGCTATGTTGTTTGTGTATTGTAATGTACACAAGAATCATGCTGAGTTCCAGTTATCTATCTTATCTTAGGTCGGAGCTCGAACCTCGAAGTGACATTTCTCTGAATTTCTGTGTTCCAGTTGTCAGAAAAAAAAGCCCTGTAAATGGAAGATAAACAAATAATGAAAACACGAGTAGAATAAAATTATACTAAATGTCAACACAGAAAAGTAAATTTATTAACTCCAATATTGTTGTTCACTCTTGAACATCGATTTACAACTTTAAATGTATAGCTATAAATCTGTGTTTGAGCGTGAAGTTGCCTTTGTTGTCATTTGTTCTGGAATGTCCACCAGAACCGTTGCCCAAGCATTGAATGCTCTTTTCTGTACCCAAGGTTGTCCCCAAAGGCGTTTCAGAAGATTTGACAGTATTTCTGAAACGCGGCCTCACAACTGCAGACCACGTGTAACTACACTATGCCGGACAGCTGCTGTAACAATTGGTTTGCATGACCAAAGAATTTCTGCACAAACTGTCAGGAACCGTCTCGGGTAAGCTCATTTGCATGCTCGTCTAGCACGCCGGTGAGGTGTTCTCTTCTCAGATAAATCCCAGTTTTCACTGTTCAGGGCAGATGGCAGACAGCGTGTGTGGAATCGTGTGTGAACAGTCTGCTGATGTCAATGGTGTGGATCGAGTGGCCCATGGTGGCAGTGGAGTTATGGTATGGGCAGGCGTTTGTTATGGACAATGAACACATTTTATTTATGGCATTTTGAATGCACAGATACCGTGACCAGATCCTGTGGCTCATTGTTGTGCCATTCATCCACAACCATTGCCTCATGGTGCAGCGTGGTAATGCACGGCCCCATGCAAGGATCTGTACACAATTCGTGGAAGCTGAAAACATCCCAGTTCTTGCATGACCGAACTCACCGGACATGTCACCCTTTGGACATGTCACCCTTTGAGCATGTCTGGGATGCTCTGGATCAGCGTATTCATCTTACGTCTTACATCTTATTCACCCCGCCTGCTTTTGCCTCTTTTTATGTTTATGATCCACATTCTTGTAGTAAAAGGACTTCCGGTTTGACGTGAACAGTGTTCAGGCAAATGGCGATCGAGGGAAAAGTTAATAAAGTTAAAATTAGTTAAAGTTAATGCTAAAACATTATATAAAGTATTCGTTGATGTAATCCTTCATTCGTCCAGGCGTGATTCATCGTAGAAAAGGTTTCAGGGGTAATCATCCGGACACTGTTTGAAAGATCGAGACATTTCGACTTCTATCCAGAAGTCATTGTCAATCAGGCGCATACGGCAACTTCCGGAATAAGGTGAATACAACAGCGTGTTCCAGCTCCCACCAATATTCAGCAACTTGAACAGCCATTGAAGAGGAGTGGACATTTCAGTGTTTTTTAACCAAGCCATTTGTGGCTTAGGCCTACATGTTACTTAGTTGTTTAGTCAATGGATTTTGATTTACATTTTGAAAATGTTTGGATCATGGATTATCAAACTAATCAATCAATTATATTCAATACAAATCAATTTACATAGATGAATATATCATCTCCACAGAGCTAGTAAGGAACAGGCCAAGTGAACAAATGACTGATAAAGAAAACGGAAAATTAAAAAAAGCCAACTTTTCTTTTTTTAAATTGACAAAAAAGAAATTGATATTCCTAGTTTTTGTTATTGTAACCAACCCAGAAGAGCCAAATCTTTGGAGCTGAACTACCCATCCCTTGTGCAGATGCAGATTTTTCTCCTTGTAAAGAAGTGTTAACTGCATAAGTTCTGTCGACTGCACAAGGGAATACATTTGCTCTTTAATCACGTGTCAGACATGTTAGATACAAATGAACCTTGATGAGCCCTTATGGGCCTGTCGTTGGCTCTCACTTCTGTCTGTACATATTTTATGATTACTGTATAATGTATGTTCATCCGTCTTCTGTGTCACAGTGTTTACCTACCGCTGTTTCCCACCCTCAAGACATGTTGTCATACACCAGTCGGGTTTGTTTTTTTCCCCAGTCATATCGCCGAGTTAACCTAATTTCCACCCAGTTGTGTGTCGACATAGTGAAATCCTGGTTTAAAAAATACGACAGCTGTTGTTTTATTTGGTCAAAAAATAAATCATTATTGTCGATCATAATTGCTTGTAAATATGCCACTGAATATTGGCAGTTGTAAATAAAATATTACTACTAAGATTACCAGTAGAACAAGCCTAGCTTGTCTTGTTACACTTGAAAAAAGAAAAAAAAAAGGATGATTTGTTTTCCTTACTTGAGATTAATGGGTAGTTTTTATAAATAGAATTTTCACAATGAAATGGTTCAGTTGAATTTTTCATGAAACATTGTCTCTTTGTGGAAATACATTCAGGTTGAGCATTCTCCAATATTTAGTCCAGTTTGCACAACCTACAAAATAAATATCCAGTAAGATGATGGAGCAAGTTCATCCCAGCTGAGAAACACTTCACAATTCATCCATAGAAAAAAAATGCATAATTTACATTGTATTCATTCAGTAAATTAAGAAAAAAACAAAAACAAGTGCTAAAAGTTCGAGCCTTAGCCAACTAAAACCAGGGCTTGTAGATCATGTTCACTGTGGTAGTGGAGTGTTTGCACTCAAACCAAACAACAAGATACTTGAGTAGTTTGGCAATTAACTGGTGATTGTTGAGCACCACATTAGAACAAAAGCAGCTGGGACTAGTTTCTGCCCCAGGAAGTTATAAGTGGTTCAAAATGAACCTTGAGATCGGCTGATACTAATTGCAAAGTGTAACACGTCTCCAAACAAAGTTATTTTCATACAAGGGGATGACACATATTATGCTAGCAATTTGAACATGAATGAAATGGTGTCATACTGGAATGTGTCCTTATGTCTCTCATCTCCAATGGGTGCTGTTTGTCCCACATTAACTCTGTGTCTCATACTGAGCGTTAATCCAGCAGGAGCTGTGCTGATCCTCATCTCTGATTTGCCTGACAGCACACACTGGTTCCATAATTAAAATAGATCTGGCGCTATAAACAATCATTGACACAAATGACACCGTTTAATCGACAATGAAACCCCATCTAATCTATAAATGAGATCATGTGGGAATTCTCGCTACAAGGTTCATGCTACTGCTGTGCATAATGAGGGCTCATGTTAGAGGTGTAAATTGCTGAAAATGTGCACACTTCATAATGTTGACAGAGAAACTGGAGTGACATTGGCTCAACAAACCCAACGTGTGAGGTTTAATCCCAACAAACAAATACTCTTGATCAAGATGGGTGTAGCTGGTCAAAGGGGCTGTAGGTAGAGATTGGCTGTGTTTCAGTCAGTCAGCCCCAGGGCAGATATAGAATATATGACGGAAAAAACATTTTACCTGTTTGAACTGTTAATGCTGCTGCCCACTTTGTCCCTTGTTACTCTGATTTTGAACAACAGATAAACAACCTGTCCGGAATAGTTACAGGACATAGTCTCCGCATGGTTTTCATCAAACTCCACCCTCCCCTCTCTCTCCCTGATGTTGAATCATGACAGACAAACATCATTCTGTCTGTGACAGCAACAGGCAGTCATCTAACTGTGCACCTGACTGAACCAAGTGCCCCTGGCTGTTGCTTCTACATATGTATAACAACATTCATAAAATGCACACGTGATTCAATTTTATTTTTTTTTCCTCAAATAGCTGCCTGTAGATTAAACTGAAGTGTGTCATGGGTATTCTACAAGATAAAAGTCTACAAGAAGTCTGAAATCTTCAAAGATGTTTAATGGCTCAGCCTTTTGTTTCCATGTGCACTGTAAACAGTAGACAGAGTGAATGCAGAGCAGTGAAGATGCTGTGCACGCCTGTCTGTCAGCGCCTCTGCAGATTATGTATGGGGAGGATTATGTAAGTCAGGAAATTCACATTAACACCTGACCTATTGTGGTGCAGCTGCTGAGACGGCAGGTGACACACGCACACACACACACACACGCACGCACGCACGCACGCACACACACACACACACACACACACACGAGGAAAATGTACAGGCAGCTCAGAGGAATACCTGATCACAGCAACAAGGAACAAAGCACAGCGACACATTTATTTGAGAAAAAAAAAAAGACATTTGAATCTTTTGTAAAATTCCCAAAATGTATTTTACTGCTATGGATCTAGATCATTTGTAGCGTTAACTCACTCCAATCACTTCCATGGCTCCAGTGTTGTTGTCATATTCTCTAATGTCAAACTCCCAGATGTGGCAGAATAATTACAGCCCACTTAACTTGCTAAATAACAACACAAATCTGCATGCTAACATCAGTAATTAAACCTGTCTCTCATCTCCATTCAACATTAGCCTTAGAACGATGTAATGTGGAACCCTGCTACTATAATGAAGTACTTATGCATACTACAGACGCAAGGGAAAAGCTGTGTACAAGTGCGGTCATGGAAACACTGGATGGTATTCCTGGATGCCTTTTCCGCAGTGACCAAAACTTGTGATATTGGTTAGATGAGTCTTATTTTGCCAGTTGTCTTGCTTGCCATATTTTCCGACAGCACAGCGACAGTGGCTCAGTGTACTGGCCTCAAATCTATGAAAGTAATACTTCAGCATCTTTGAAAATGTTTAGATATGTAGCATTTAGCTGTAATGGATGATTTAACCCTATATGCAGGTCTGATAAATCAACAGAAAGTCTCCATTGTATGAAATTATATTATTAACAATGTTTTTAAGCTTCACTTTCAACTCATTGACTTCACTTCAGTGCTTTCAAACCAACTAACCAACCAGCACCATAAAATGTACCCTCGGCATAGCAAACACTACCGTTCCCTTCAGTGTGCAGAGAGGAGCCTGAGGCGGCAGACAGGATGAGAGAGAAGAAGATAAGCGCCATGACCTCTCTGTCTCCTTTTAACCTTCTGTCTGACCCAGGGGACGCACATTTGCCATGTTGCAAACCTCACACCAAAGTGCACCAACGAATCTGAACGAAAGACGCTGTGGATGGAATACTTATGGAAGACAATATTGTTTTTTGACACTTCTGAGTGTATGGCATATCTTTCCCCTTAAAGAAATATAATTGACAACCAAATTTAAGCTTCAGAGCTAGCTGTAAGATTAATGAGACTATTTATCTGTTTCCCAGTGCATTTTCTTGGTGTACATAGTTAGCCATTAATTCTCCATCTCCACAAGGCATTCGGCCTGTAATTCCCCTCCAGCTTTCATGATAAAGTCCTGTTGTCATTGCCGGAAGCAACAAGCAAAGTTAGTTTCCAGAGTCGCCCCAAAGTTATCTATATTATACAGTGAAAATGATGGATTTCTCCTGCCCTCTGATGTGTTTTTTTGCAACCAAACACTTTGGATGTGCAATTTGACATAATTTGATACCCTGCATGTACTGTACCCCTGTCACTCACTCAATGTTTAACTTTGAGTGAGTTTTACATGTCAGCGTTTACTCGCGTCAACATGTTATATGTCAAAGAAAAAAAAACAAAAACACATTTTTTTCCCCTCAAATTTGTTTAATGTCTCATGCACTCACATAATTTACATTTGTGGTGTTATTTGCATGTGTTACATACATATTGGCTCATTTTAAAGGCCAATCCAATTATTCTATACCATGCCAATCTTATTACCCTAATCTAGAACCTAAAAAGTAAGAAACCTTGGGGTCCTATTTGACCAAGATCTCTCGTTCAAAGCACATATAAATCAAGCCTGTAAAACAGCCTACTTTCATTTGCGTAACATAACCAAAATTAGAAAAATCCTGCCCAGAGATGATGCCGAAAAACTCATCCATGCATTTGTCACATCCAGATTAGACTATTGTAACGCCCTGCTTACAGCGTGTCCTAAAAGCTCTATAAGAAGCTTTCAACTGGTTCAAAATGCAGCAGCAAGATTATTAACAGGTACTAGAAAAAGAGATCATATTTCACCAGTGTTGGAGTCTCTTCACTGGCTTCCTGTTGAGTTTAGAATCAAATTTAAAATCCTCCTCCTGACTTATAAAGCTTTAAACAATATGGCCCCATCCTACCTCAAAGATGCAATAGTAGCGTACCATCCAAACAGAGCTCTTCGTTCTCAAAATGCTGGACTATTGTTAGTCCCCAGAGTCTCTAAAAGTACAGTAGGAGGTCGAGCATTTAGCTACCAAGCTCCTATGTTATGGAACCAGCTCCCTGTTCATGTAAAAGAGGCCGACACAGTCTCTACATTTAAGACCAGGCTCAAAACGTTCCTCTTTGAAATAGCTTATGGTCAGGCCAGTTAGGAACAGAAATAAAAACCTACAGTTTTAGCTACGCTGCCCTTGGAGCAACTCTGCTGGAGAAGTATGGCAGCTTGAACACTGTCCTCTGGTTCTTCCTACTTTACCTATCAACAATATTTAATATTACTTCAACTGTAGTCTGTTCATTGCTGTTCACATGTTTCTCTTTCTCTCCACTTCCCCCGGGGAGTGGAGACTGTTTCAGGCACTGCGGCGGCTGCTCCAGTGACGAGCCCACCCCCACCTGTCTGGAGGATCGATCTCTACACTGGACGATCTATGCGCCACCCGCCTGGAGGAACTCCCTCAACCCTGGATTAGCCACACCTCGTCTGCCTGGACGAACTCCATCTACTTAGATGAACTGTTCCTCATCTCCTGCTGGAGGATCTCTCTACACTGGTGGACTGCTCCTCGTCCGCCTGGAGGAACTCTTTAAAGCCACCTCCCTCTTGAGTGGTTCTGGCTCCACAGTCCAAGTGGATGCGTCAGTCCTAGTTCATCTGCAGCCTGTCCGTCCGTGGGAGTAGGATCTCTCCTTCACTGTGGTTCTCCCCGAGGTTTCTACTTTTTCCCATGGGGTTTTTTGTAGTTTTTCCTCGCCGCGAAGGAGGGTCAAAGGACAGGGGCATTCTGGGACAGTTATCTGAACTGCTTTTACCTGTGGCCCATCGAGGCAACTGTTGTTGTGATTTTGGGCATTATAAAAATAAATTGATTTGATTTGATTTGATCCTCTGTGGGATCCTAGTGTGTGAGTGCGTCATCACTCTGAACATAAATAATCTATTACTCAGATACATTAGCATATGGCATTGGGCAGATAATCCACATCAATTCAGCAATCTCTTTATTTGTGTGTACACTTTGCCTGTGTCTAACCTTAAGGGTCCTATCCAGAATGTTGCGTTATGATGGATGCAAGAAGTAGTGCCAGTCTTTCTAACGATAATGCAGAGTATTGAATGACACAATTTTAGCCAGGAATTTCAAGTTTGTTATCTTCTCTACCAACTTGGCTACAGAAGTTCACAATAATCTCCTTCTTCTTCCTGATGTTCAGGACAAGGACACCATGACGTCAGATTATCATTGTTGATGATTCTGAGCACTGAGCAAATTTGAAATTGAGAGTACAGTATTCACCTTATTCCGGAAGTTGCCTTACACGCCGCCGTCTTGTTTCTGTTGTATTAGTTTACATGGAGCAGACGAGCTCAACAGAAAATAAGTTCTACATGGACTAAAAAGCCGTTTTCAGACTGACCAGGAAATCGGTGCGTTGTTGACTTGTTGTTGCTCGTGTTCATTAAACATTTTGACCGGCAAGACTTTTCCCTCGTTCGTCATTAGCTTTAACGGAGTTCTCGTCAAATGGAAGTGCGTTTACAACAAAAGTGCAAAAAACGGCAAAAGTGGGCGGGGCAGAATAAGGTCAATAGAGCAGGGTGCTCAGCACATTCTTGGGGAGAACCAGTGTTGATAAAAAAGCACAGAGGAGGTGGTTGTCCCCCCATTCACACTGCCTGTGATTTGTCCCCAATCTAATTGCACACCGTGATGTTTTGTCCAAGATTCATGATCATGGCTGAACATAACACCTCCTTCCATATGTCCTTCTTCTGCCATCCATAAAATTTTACTTGAAGTCAGTTTAACTTTCAAAAAGATTGAAGCTTAACATTTTCCTGCTCGACAACATTTAATGAAGTGTGTACAATTACTATTATGCAGTTATCCGTTTGGTGGTTGGGTAATATTTCATCGCCATTTCACTGGAGGTTTGCCCCACAATGTTGTCTCCATATGCAGTTGTGGCAGTTAAAGGCAGTGTAAATCATTTATTGAACCTCTGACCGTTGTGCAAAGTCACAAATTTAATCACCGCACAGCAGAAATGAACCTATTACTGAGAAGTTCATTCTTGCATTCTTTTACTGTGTTGTATTTGCAACACTTTCACCATTCTGACGCGTACACTCTACTGCAGGGGAAAGTCTGTAATATTAGAGCCAATTACGCTGTGCTCTTATTTATAAAAATAGTACACAAAGAAATAAGCTGCTTTTAAATTACAGTACAGAACGTTCTCTGGGGCATTGGTTGGCACATAAACTGACAATAGCATATTTTAATGTTAGTGAGGAAATTTCTCCAGTGGGTATTCTTGGGAGTAGGCTGCTTGCTATGTTTTTCTCTTCTCCATGCTGCACAAACCAAAGAGGCTGTCACAGGGCAGTCAGCAGCCTTTCTTGAACTTTTAATAATATAAACTGCTAAACTAATACAAGAATTACATGCATTTCAGAACATGTTTTTGTCGAGGTCTAAACTAGGCTCAGCAAGTTTTATACAGAATGCAAATAATATTTAGTTGTTTGGTGTGAAAATTAATTAACTGCATCACTCAACGGCTTGGGAGATCCCACCTGATGTTTTTACTTTGCTTGTAATGTTCCATAGTATGGCATTTAACTTACAGTAGTTATCTTGGCTTGAAAATATTCTTATCCTTACAGTACAGGCTGAGCTCTCCACAGACCTGACCCATAACTTGGCCTGGTGTCGTCACCTGCTTGTTTCCATGGAGTAATACAAGTTTAGATGTTAGAACTGTTCCTCATCTACCTGGAGGAACTCTCACTACGCTAGATGAGCCACCTTCCTTCCATCTGAGTTCTGGCCCAACAGTTCAAATGGATGTGTTCTGGATCATCTGCAGCCTGTCCATCTGTGGGAGTAGGATCTTTCCTTCACTGTGGTTCTCCCTGAGGTTTCTACTTTTTTCCACAGGGTTTTTGTAGTTTTTCCGTGATGAGAACAGGTGATGCTCTGGAACAGTTATCCATTTGCCAAATTCTCTTGAACATTGTTTATTTAATCTGCTTTCTACCTGTGGCCCATCGAAGCAACTGTTGTGATTTTGGGAGCTACAAAAATAAGTTGAATTGAATTGAATTTGGTGCCTTAAATCCTATTCACATGGGATAAACTAGAGATGTCTGTGAAACTGAAAGTACCCCACGACGGCTGTGTGTTTTGTGAGCATCAGTAATCGATTTTCCATCACGTTTTTACAGACTTCATTCTGGAAATGACGAACTTGCATTATTTAATATGACAAGAGCATTTTAGTTCATCCCTCTTGCAAGCATTTCTTTCTATTATTTTTGTTTGTGTTGTACCTGTACAGCAGCGTGAGACGTCGTTCATTTTACCACATTGTTAACGATAGCATCCACATCTACGTGATCAGATTTGTTATGAAACATGCAAACTTTGCACCATTATAGCGGTCCATGGTTGAACTGTACTTCTGGGAGTCACGTCTTATATCCGTATATCGTATGGTTTTGTGTTTTTTAATTTTTAATTGTCAACAGAAACAACAGTTGGATCGGCGAAGGTTACATGGCGAATCAATAATAAAAATCTAGTTCAAATATGAACGTAAAATGGGCACAGAGACATTTTGAATCGATATATGGAGTAAAAACAGCCCAAATCACAGACATTCGACTAAAATCACCAGACAACCTCTGAGTTTGTTGAAATACAGTAGGTAAAATACGGGGGAATTTTTATGGACATTTTTACAGACGATTCGCACGGGACTGGTGCCACAGACAATGTTCGTAATTATTACAATTTACCCGAGGTCCCTAGGAAAAACTAATCCCATTTGAATAGGGCTATAGTATGGAACATTCGAGGCAAAGCAGCAACATCTCCTTCATTCATACAGACCCAGGGCCCATAAACACTATTCTGAATTTCCATAAGAGTGCATTAGCTTAATACAGTCGTTAACATGCTTGGCCAGTGCTTTTATGTCAAATACCCACAAAGCGCACACGACTATCTGTAAACAAATCATACTTTCCGTCTCTGTATTCTATTGTCACCTCCCTACACGCGTGCGTACAGTCACATATCCGTCATTTGGTCCTGGGCTCTGTCTGCTGTCAGAATAGAACCTACCCTCTGATAAAGGGCTTGATTTATGGCGAATACACAACGGAAGCAGACTTAATATGCAGAACCAGTGGCGAGCCCCTCCTGACAGGGGATTGGGAAGATTCCACCGTGTCAACGTGTCAAGCCAGTTATAAATGAGAGGTCCAGGACAGGAGCCAAATCAGAAAAGCAGGATGCATTCAACAGTTTTTGTGCAAACACTTTTTATGTAGCTCTCTTATTCATCAGTGGAAGTACAATTTATTTATAACGCACGCACCTCAAAAACATAATTAATTAGGTCTAACTTTGTTTTTTGTTCAGTGCTTTTAGTTGACAAAGAATGTAAGTGAGCTGTTGATGTTAGCTGTGATGCTAACACACCATTTCAACATACATCACTGTTTACTGGTGACAAAAACCTAATTCGAACAAAACACAAATTCCTTGTGCATCGACAGTATCAACGCCCATCAGAGTTTTTACCTGACATGGTCCAAAAAAAAAAAACGTCATGAGTTATTTGTATCCGTCATTATATTTTTACTGCCCGTGTACAACTGGTGGATACACTTCAGCGCTGTGGCATTTTAACTTTTAACAAGTGTTGATATTCTACACAAAACTATAAGTTGCTGCTTGATTTTCAACCTGTCAAATTGATGGGCTGCCTTCAGAATTAAAAGGACATAGGACACACTGAACAAATAGGATGGTTCTTTTGAATTTCTAGAAGTTGTCCATCAACCGGGAAGTTACCTCTAGCATCTTCCACCGGTAACTTATACCACTGTATGTTGAAGTAGTTCAGGGGTTTTCGCAGTTTTTTAAAGGGAGCCACACTGGCAAACCAAAGAGAAGGGATGAGCCGCAAAACATCACCTGCACAGGAAAAAATTGTGCATTCTCAACTTTGCTTTACATAATAAAAATAACACAGTCAAATACTGTGTAGTATTGCGTGTTTACCTCAGTACTTGGCAGTGCAGAAGCTGGCATAATGGCATTGCACCTCAATTACTTCACTTTCAGACTGGCGTGGTTGGTAGGGCAGAGCTGTGCCATGGTTGGTGCAAAATGGGATCCTGTCACCTGGAAAGGATTTTTAATTAAGTTAAAAAAGTCCTTGTGCTTACTCACATCACTGAACCTGATTCAAACTCCCCTTTCAGCTCATCCAAAACCTCCACAAATGCAGTGTGAGAAAAGTGCTGCAGCAAGGATGGGCCTCGTGAGATGGTTTCCTGAGTTTTAGGAAGTGATTGTGTTCTTTATGAGGGATCCACAGAGCAGTTATTTTGCTTTGGAATGCTCTGACAGCTTCCATCATGTCACTTAGAAGCTTGCCTCGCCCTCGGAGTGGCAGGTTACGTGTAATGTCTATTAGAGTGGACGGCTGCATGATCCAGTGTGGGTCTTTCAGCACTGGCTGGTCTTTCTCTCTTCCAGGAATGTGTAGATTTCATTGAGAAGGCACTCATTCACGGAGCAGCCATCTTACTTCCCTGTGCATCACCAAATCACTGTGTCAAAGTCTTCTCTTTCCTGGGGCATGAGATTTTGCTGCCCATAAAGCGAAGCAATGAGCTGTGTTTTTGTTGTGTTTTCTGTATTTGCCAGGTGTATTTGCCAGGTGAATAACTTTCATTAAATTATGGGCGAGCAGATTTAAAATGGCGTTCCAAATTGCTCCCGTTTGCGTGCTCGTCCACTGGCTCATCCACTCATCTATATCTTCGTGTAGACTTTTCTCAAGTGTTTCATCGGTGTTTGTGTCCTCAGTTGTCTTTCTCATGCTCAGTGTCCGTTTGCCTGTATAGTGTCCTCTTTTTATTAGAAACCAATACATTTTCCACGATTTGATGCTGCTATTTGGCTTGCTCGCTATCTGAAGTAAAACCGCAGGATGTACAACAGTCAACACTGCTGTAAGTATTCACCGCCACCAAATTAAACAGAAATAGGACACACAAGTGTTATTTGCACCATATTTCTGTAGCTAATTTAGTAATCTGTTTTGCATATTCATTTTATTTAAAAAAAAATTTGATCCTGTGAGTGAGCAAGTATTTGATTCCTGCACAAGACGGAGATTTCCTTCAAATGGAAAATGGTGATGGGATAGATCACCCACTTGACTGACAAGAGCTGTGAGCCAGTTGCATTTGCAGTGGTTTTAGTAACTCACATTTAAATAAAACTGGTTACACCCAAACTTTATATTCAGCTTTAACACTCCAGTAGTTCTGCTGACAACGGCAGATCGGCAACTTCACACCAAACTTTAAAACATCACGAGCAGTTGGGTTTTATATCCAGATGAAGGTACCAAATTTTGAATTACCTGCCTCATTAACAGAACCCTGCAGTTTCAAAGTAAAGTTTATGTAGCACATTTTTTGGCCTCTACAGTATTTTCAGTGCATTTGCAAATGAAGGTATGATAAATTACTGTTGGCATATTGTTTGTACTTACCCATCTCTTACCTCCAACAGTGGACTTATTTATTATCATACATATTTTTATCTTTTGGCTTCCAGATTTTGGTTCACATTCCCTGATTGTTGACCCACTCTCATCCATCTCCATCTTGAATTGCTTTTGTTTGCTTTGCACAACCCCGCTCTTCCCCCTCCCTCACCCGCACACATTAACTTAATCAATGGGATTGGATCAGGCAATATCCGGAAGCACGAGGTAGAACTTGACCACCTCAGCACAAAATCTCACAAATCTGAATGAACTAATTAAACGGGGACCGTGGTGTGGAGTACTACAGTTTGACAGTACGCCAGAAGTGAAGCGGCAGAGGTGCGAGTGCTATCTGATCTCGGGGGGGACAGAGGGATGCTGAGTGTGTGCATTTGTGTTGCTTTGAGCTTGTTTGTAAATTAGCTGTCTTGACCTCAGAGCCGGGTCGTGAAAATCAAGGGCGTCGGACTGGGGGGGTAAAGGGTACTTGTCTCCCCGGGGCCCAGGGCAGGGAAGGGCCTTCAAAAGCATGTGTTGTTTTTGTATTTTTCTATACTTGATTCTATTTTTGTTGTAATGAAATGTATTTTGGTTGAGTAATGTCATTGAGAGACTAATTGTGCATGACATATGAGGAGCCATCATCTCCTTTAAGATGGAAAATGATTGTTCACATAAGTATTTTAATTGGCACAAGTGGTGGATGAAGTACACATTTTGTTACACAAGTAAAAGCACAGATACAGCAGAGAAAAAAAAAAAAAACTCAAGTAAAAGTATCACATTTTAAAATCTACTCAAGTAAAAGTACTCCTTTAATTTTTTACTTTAAGAGCAAAAGCATCAAATTGTAATCTTGATTGATTCATTCTGTTTAGTGTTGGTCATTATAGGTAACTTTCCAGGTTATTTTTCTATTTAGAGGTTTCTTTATTGCTTAAATGGAACTAGAAAAAAAACAAAAAAAAACAGATAAGATGTCACCGTAAATGTGTAAAAAATAAACCCCTCTTTTCAGCAGGTCTAAAACCTAAAAATATACTTTTACTTTTCAGTCCAGCTCAGAAATGAAGTGGGGTAGAAAGTGCAAATACATGCTCTGGAGTGAACGGAGTGAAGTAAAGTAAAAAGAAAAAAAAACGTTATTAAAGTACAGATACCTAAAAAAAATCTATTTAAGTTAATGTATTTTCTTATAGTAATAACACATTTTGAGATTTGAAATGAGTCTAGTACTTATTGCAAAAACAAACAGTACTGTATCATACTATAAACTGTTAGCTACACAAGATGTCTAGAAAGCTATCAGTTATTCAGGTGTTTGTAGAAACCATAGGGTGTTTATTCAAGCAAAGGTGAAAGATAAAAATAGAATAAAAGATAAAAATAACTATAATAACCAAATTTACAGGCATAAATAAAAAAGGGCCAACCAAAAAGGCTTGTACCTGGGGCCCAGAATTTGGTGCTACACCCCTGCTGACAATACACATCGGTGATTCATTATCAATAAATATTTTGAGGGACTATAACTGTATTCACTAGCGGGTATAACTGTAGACAGGCAGCAAATAGACTCTGAAGTATGGCAACATTTAAATTAGGTTTCACATGACAGTTATTAGAATTAACAGTCCAATATCGTCTTCAGGTACATATTTAACAAGGCCATTTGCAGCCTCGTCCCGGAGTTCTTAGCCAAATGCAATTAAAATACTTCAGCTGGTTGTTTGAGTCATATGATAATCACCGCTTCTCTCCCGGGACGCTCTTGTCTGTTGCTAAGCATGTGGCTAATTTGGAGCTGCCTAATCACCCTGCAGGGAGATGACTCCGGTTAGCAGAGCACATTTTATCATCCACGTCCTCTGGGAGAAGATAAACAAATACAATGAGCTAACCTTCCCAGGAGAGACTAGTGCTTGACTCAAGAAGGACCCCAGGAAGGCACTCTGCTCTCTAGTGGAGTCTTTATAATGTACTTTGAGTGAAAGTTATGGTGCCAACGTAGAGTATTAGAATAACTTTACTGACTTTTTTGTATTATATGGTTCTATAAGAAAAAGTTCTGACAAAAAAACCTTTCAAAAACACTGCAACAAAACAATGCAGTCGGTAAATGTTAGCCGTCAGGGCAGAAAATTGCGGGGTCAGTTCTTACGCGTGGCACATACTGTAGTGTTGAGTGGCGAATCTAAGGATTTGGGGGCCCAAGACAAAAACTTTTCTGCCGTGTTTCTTGAATTGTTGTTGTAGCTTTTGTTTAGTAGTGACAGATTTATAAATTTAGGGTGGTAAGTGAACTATTGGCTAATTCTAATTCACAAGCGTTTGACCAGTTGTCAGTTCAGTGCATTTTGAATCAAATCAAATCAATTTATTTTTATAATGCCCAAAATCACAAAAACAGTTGCCTCGATGGGCCACAGGTAAAAGCAGTTCAGATAACTGTCCCAGAACGCCCCTGTCCTTTGACCCTCCTTCGCGGCGAGGAAAAACTACAAAAAACCCCATGGGAAAAAGTAGAAACCTCGGGGAGAACCACAGTGAAGGAGAGATCCTACTCCCACGGACGGACAGGCTGCAGATGAACTAGGACTGACATCCACTTGGACTGTGGAGCCAGAACCACTCAAGAGGGAAGGTGGCTGTGAAAGAGTTCCTCCAGGCGGACGAGGAACAGTTCACCCAGTGTAGAGAGAGCTCCTCCAGCAATAGATGAGGAACAGTTCATCTAAAGTAGAAGGAGTTCGTCCTAGCTGATTTCAGTAATTTTACAATGATACATTCTATTTACTGTTGAGCTTTATTGATTTAGGATTCGTTTTTTTGTTTAAAACTACACTGAACTACTTTACTGTGATACTGAGAGAATAGCAACTGTTTCAAAACCTTGCTTCTATGATCGGGGGGCATCTTATTGGGGCCCCTTCAGGTTCGGGGCCCAATGGAATTGTGGCATGTTACCTAATGGTAAATCCGCCACTGGTAGGTTGCCTGTTCTTTGGTACGACATTTCACTTCATGCTTGAGTCACGGTAATGTGGCATGCTGCAACAGGCATAAAACTAAGAACAGTTCAAAAATATTTATAGTTATGTAAAGTGAAAGTTAAGTCACATTTTAGGACTAAACTAAGAATAACTGACGTCTTGATCACCATCCACATGAAAGTAATGTTTGAGCTGCTTCATCTCCATAACACAAGATCATTTGAATCAGTTTTTACGACACATGACTCTCTTTTTTAAACACAAACCTTTAAAGTATTCTTCGCTTTAATGAACCACTGTATGTAAATAGTGTATGTGAAGTGGTGACCTATAAATGTATCAAAGGAAAACTGCTAAAATCTGAGCACATTGCAGTATTAAATATTAAAACTGTGCAGAAATAGGCCACCAGAACGGAGCACAGCACAGTGAAACGAGGCTAGACAGCAAAGTGTTCAAATAGTCCATCCCTCAAATGTTGACAGTTTTCACCAAAGTGTTTGTGTGCGAGTGTGTGTTTAACATGTGCTCTATATTAAAACTTTACAGTGCTTGACGGTTTGATGTTTCTGTACCTAGATTTGGTGCGATGGTGGCTCGGGGGTTAAAGCTTTCACCCATCCTACCTGAAGATCAGCCTTTCAATCTCAGCGCCGGCCATGTGCAATGTTGTTGCAAGACACTTCACCCACCTTCCCTGTGTACGAATGAGGTGAGTGCGTCATGGATTGGAATTGTGATTGTCAAAGGGATTGAATACAGCATGCAGGGAGTGGGAGTGAATGAATAATACAATGTAAAGCACTTTCAAAGAATTCTCCACAAAGCAGTCCTATAGAGCTCGCGATTAAATGCAAAAAAAACAAAAAAAAACTGATGGGTCATACAATACTGGGTGTTTATTATGCTGTCAGAATGCTTTTACTGAAAGCTAGTTTGGCATTTAGCAACTTTAGGCGAGACACTACAGGCAAAACTTTTTTTTTTTCTTTTTTTTTTCTGTTTGCTCTCTCAACATATTGACTTTGTGGAAACAGCAAACGTTTCCAATCTACTCTTAAAAATGTTTTATCCTTCCATTTAATCCACTTCATCCACAGATTTCTCTGGGACATTGTAACTTCGAAGGCTGTTTTATTAAAATGCATTTTTCTCCCCTCGGGACATAAAGATCAGCCTTAAAGTAGATCCCACACACACCAAACTGTACAATCTTGGATTTAACAAGATTTTGATGAAACGTACAGAAGGATGTTTTGATATTTAATACTAAAACTGATTTATTGAAGTTTTACGTTTAAAAAAATTTGAATTTTTAGAACATTTTTAGTCCAATGTAGTTTACTTCAAAACAAAATAACATATCCAAAATCCCCTCTGTAAGTTTTTTGTAACTACTTTGTGTATAAAATGAACCAAGAAATTTAAATCTGGTTCTGTCAATTTTTCAGGTTTATATGTCTCAAATATGTGCATTTTGGGCTGTTTTTACACATAAAATGCCTCATTTCTACATAACAACATGACACAATGAAAAACTTGTAATACATTTTTTCCCTTCATTTATGAGACAAACTTACAGGAGAAGTTTCAAATTGATATCTTTAAATTTAAGATGTTTCCTATTCACCAGTAGTGTCTCACCTTAAAAAAAAAAAAAAACCTCTCATGGACTAACTGAACATTCAACAAGGGGTGACGACACAATCCCGATCTCTCTGTAACTGCCGGACTGGAGTCAAAAATAACCCACTAAAGCATGGCTGTGAACCCATGCCATTTAGTACTGTCACCATCAACTTTTCCCTGGAGAAAGATTCAAGCGGCTTTTGATGGAAATGTCCCCTTAGATGTGCCGACGCCGTCTGACAAAGAAACCGAAAAAAACAACGGAGTGCTTTTCTTCTGCCTGTGTTTACACTCTCATTACTCCCCAGTCGGAACGCTTTTAAGCTGAAGGGGAGGTTAAGAGTATGCATGGTAGCAGGAGGAAGGAGATGATAGGGCCACTAGAGGGAGCGGGGCAGGGGAGGTGGCTGGAGCAGCAGTAGCAGCTTGTTGGCTTGGCTCCAGCGTGCTCGTTGAAGAAGAGAGTGATGTCAGTTTGGATCAGGGTGACAGACAGCTCGGCGCTACTCGGGGCCCTGCTGGCAAACACATGCACGCCCCCCAACACGTATGAGACTAACAGGAGAGGGACCGGAATGTCTAAGCACCGTCTAACCCTGAGCTAAATGCGTAGACGTGCGGACGGGATATTAGCTGTTGCAGCGGCGGGGAAGGTTGCGTGTGGGTAAATTCGACATACTCAGAGCACTGAACGGTCATTCTGCACAACTACAGGTGTGATTTTGGCAGGTACGTTAAGTGGATGGTGGGTAAATATTGTAAATGTTGTGGTGGAGAGTGGTTTTGGGTGAAAACTGGTAATATAGACTTAGCCAGTTAAGACAACATATGTTTTCCTGCACTACATTCACTTTATTCAATGCTGCTCACTTTTATCTCTAACTGCTGCAATCGGTTTCTGTTGTTTTGGCATTTCCAGTTGAACGGGAATTAATTAGTTTGTTTAAATGGACAACTAGGGGAAAGTCTCACTGCTAAAACATTTAATAATAAAGTACCTTGATTTGTGTAATATTCAATGGTCATTGGACATTGGAGTCTGATTACATGGCACAGTTTGAGTTTAGCCTGAGATGTGTCTGCACCAGTCTGGTTCCCAGTCGACCTCTTCCTCAAAATACTGTAAAAGGCTACAGGGTTAGTTATGGTGAGGATAGCATTTGTGTGTTTTATGTCAAATTTGCCTTAGCCTGCCACTTGAGATCTTTGCTGCATCTTGGAATGACGCTAATTACATGGAACAATCACAGTAGGTTTTAATATTCTGATGCACAAACAACGGAACATGTAAAGCATAGCTCATTGTTTAATATAAGCAACAACTGGTAATAAAAACGGAGTTGAAAGGTGAAACTGATATGAAGCCAACAATAATTGGCAAACACACCCTGCAGCTTCAGCACACATACCGGTGGCACTAAAGAGGATTCAGAGCTGTCAGCGAAATGATGAGCCATAATGTCTAAACGGGCTGTATTTGTTGAGATAATCAATAAACTATGCACATCAGTTCAAACTAGACCCGCAAAAACATACAGCAGAGCATGGTACACCGTATCAGCAGTTTTAAGACTTACACGTGTCATAATTATTCTTTCACTGGAACCCTGATAGACTCATTTTCGCTGCATCTCTACCTGCCTCTCCACCTGTGTTTAGATAAGAAATATTCCTCCTTTGACAATCTTTCACACGCTGCCTTCTCGATATTGCTGATGTAACCTGATAAATCCTCACTGTCTCCGGATATCTTCTCTTCTCTCCAATATTATGTTCAGCAAGTCCAAGCAATATTAAACCATTCGTCAAAACACGTTAATGATGATAGATGGGTGTAAAAAGTGACTGCAATAGAAGTCATGACTATAAACAATAAATATAGCCACTTGACACGTTGCAAAATCCAGCGAGTCTGATAACAACCCCACCGCTCAGCTCTGTGTTTAATAACATCTCGGAGGATCCATCTTTCTCCTGTCGGCTTCTCGGAGCCTTTTCTCCTTTCTGTCCCTTATAATGATGACACTGGTGACCTCCCACGCTGGTTGTTGCCCTCACGGACCCCTGGGCTCAACCAGTGCGCCAAACTAAGGGGAAAATCCTGTTAAAACCCTTATCAAGCAATTAGGAAGGCCTGATGGGAATGTGGCGAGGAGAGATGAGATCCTGATCACTTGCTGCTGTGTGGCTGAAGTTGTATCTGAGCTACAGTGAGGAGAGAGGGATAAGCAGGATACCGTGTCTTTATAGAATACCAGTTAGTCATGGGTGATAGGAGAAAGCTGGAGTATCATGACACTTGACCCACACAGTCCTTTTGACACCAGGTTCTCGAAGTTCCTTAATCCTCATCCCCCCAAACCCAATTTTTTTTAAGAATTCATGGCTTAATATGAACATAACCTAGAATGCAAAGAGAAAAGAAGTTGCAGTACCTCAAAAAATACATAAACATGTTGTACTTTTTCTGGTTTCTAGTATTTAACTGCAAAATAAGATGATCCAAAAGGTATTATAACATAAACAAGTCTATCCATTTATCCATATTCCTGTTCAAACCTGCAGAAATGAGAACCCTCGCCTCTTCATAGTGACATTTCACCGTAGCAAGCAGCGTGGTATACTTGCTTTTATTGCTAAAAATGGCTATGTGGCATTTTTAAACCCGAAAGCAGAATTGTTGGAATAATCACATGCAAGTACAAAGCAGTGGGCGGAGAAAAACAGACATTTTCTGAGCACTCAGGCCACAAAAGCAGAACAATGCAGGATTATTCAAACACACATTAAACAATCAAAATACAACTATATAAAATGTACTTTTTCTGTTTTAATTGTTTTACTGCATAATATCATTTGCCTTGTCCATTAAGGCATTTTTAAGTCTGATTTTGTAATTATGTATGTTTTTCCTAAAAATGTCAAGTAACTCCTCAGTCATCCATTTTTCACTCTTTGTCTCGTCAAGTTACACCTGAAGCCTCAGCTTGCTCGACGGCATTTGGCTTCTATAGGCACGTTTCGACTGAACCTGGCCCCCCAGACCTGTCCACTTGGGACCGGCTTTGGCTGCTTCTGTTAATGGCAGACTGTGTTTCCTGCAGAGATCCAGCTCGCAGAGGTCCACAATGCGAGCAGCTGACGTCACCCAAACGTGACTAATATCTTCTTCAAATATAAAATCTAAATTGTACATTAATTACACTTTTTCTTCATGTGACTGATCTCCCTGATTCATAAAAATGTTGCATGTTTGTGGTGCTGTAAGACATGGAGAAATCTTGTGTAAACAAGACACAGCTTCGTTTTTTCTCTTCAGCTTTTGCTTTTGCATCTGCACCTCTACACAACCTTTTAATACCTCTCTATGAAATGTGTTGGGTTTGGATAGGGTTGGCTGCCGTATGGACTGAAAAATATTACATTGGTTCTAAGTGCCATTCATTGTAAACAGGCAAGAGCTAATACTAACGGGCGCTAGCTTTGTTTTGCTAACTCTGTCAACTCAACAAAGTTATCGTCTCTGGAAATATGCCATTTTTTTCACACGATCAAATTAGCGTTTGGTGAGGAATGATCATTTTGTCTTTATATCCTCTTTTTGCCATTTCATTCTCACCTG
Source organism: Rhinogobius similis (assembly GCA_019453435.1). Lineage (NCBI taxonomy): Eukaryota > Metazoa > Chordata > Actinopteri > Gobiiformes > Gobiidae > Rhinogobius > Rhinogobius similis. Next base: position 39,064,868 of record CM033619.1, read on the forward strand.
AGTCTGTGTTCTCTCTTGTTCTCCTTCATCCAGTCATCTCGCTCTTAACCGGTCCATGATCTAAAGCAAGCCAGCACCCTCAGGGAGCTAGTACCTCTCGCGGACCCCTTCAGACCCCTCAAACGGGGCGGTACGGTTCACTTTTGCTCAGTGGAAACATCTCGAACCATCCATGACATGATATGTTCACTATGACCACATCCAGTCACCCAGTCAAGCACAAGCAAAATCTTTGAAAGCTGTACGCCTAATGACATAATGCACATTTATCTTCCAACTTTCCTGTTATGGAAGATGTTCACTTGACGTAATACTGTAAAGGATCAGACTTGCCATGAATTCCTAAACGGATAGTTCAACCTTGCATGCATTCAAAAAGTTGTTGGGTTTGAGTCCTTCAATGGTTTGTAGGACCTTTCCCTATTAAACGATACATTATTTTGATTTGTATTTGCTATATCAATCTTTAGCCTGAAACCCATGAATAGAACAACCATAACATGTTACTGGGGACTTTTGAATTCAAAGTGTGCTGAGAAAACATGGAACTATGACATAATTAGAGAGTTAAAGTACAGAAGTGTAATACAGTGGCTCAAATTCCTGGTGCATGTGTGTGCTACATCTGAACAGGAAGGTTAAATAGAGAGAGCGAAGCCATTACGTTACAGAGGAGTGGATCGATACACAAACCTTGTTCCGTTGCTCTTGTGCACCAGAATAGGTTTCTGACATCCTGATTTTCCTTTTTTTCACAAAGACACTTGATCAAAATACTATCCTCTCGTCCTCTGACCTAAAGTAGCCCATGAATACATTTTTTTGGCAGTACAGAACATAAAACATGGCCTTGGTCTTTGTTTGAAACATTCCAAGGATAGTCGCTAATTTGTTCCGTTATATCTCCTCTCCAACATTTTTGTATTGCAAAATATAAAACTTGTCTTTTCTCTGATACATAAGAGTTTAATTCAGTCATTGATTCTGCAGATATCTATGCTGTTTCTCAGTCCCCTGTTGTTTTTGTTCCCTTTTTTATTCATAAACCATTCATAAAGGAATGAGAAACGCCTCAAACTTCTGCTGAATCAATGGGCGAAGTACCAAATAATGCTGGAGAAACATTATCGATTTTGTTTATTTGATTGCCCCTTGAGATGCTCTCCTTTTTCCCCGAGTGGGTCCTGAAAAATATGCGGATTGTCAAGAGGAAATGTCTTCTGCGTTTGAGAGACGCGCTACAATTAAACATCCGTGAACAAAACACTTACTGGTCAATCTCCCGCCTGCCTGCAAGGAGTTAGAATGTGTAGGTGGTTCGTCAAGCCGTGAGAAACAAGTAAGCGTAGCACTGAAAATCCGGCCATGGTTAGCTTCATGAGGCATCTGGAGAGTACTTTAGGATCAACCTCACAAACTGCCTCCTAAATACAATGACATAAAATACATACTTGTAAACCAACATTCTGGAACAATAAAGTAAACCACTTCTCATGCTTTTGGTGATTGGACTGGCCTCTCGATGCCCAGACAGATTAATAAACAGGTTTTATACAGGAGTGACGCACAGACACACATAGACTTCCTGTTGAGTGTTTGCCTTTCATTAAGATGACAACCGTTTATTGCCTCTGCCTCCTCTTAAAGACACTCACGGAACATGACGCAGGTTGGACATGTCAGCTATTACTCATTGTTTATTTCAGGACCTGAAAATCGAAATGTACATGCATGAATTAGTCTCATAAACACAGCTTTGGGTGACTTGGGGTAAAAAGGGTTCTATTATAAAATTGGCATACAGCTGGTCCTTCAATAAAAACTTTGCAAATACACATCTTGAATTATACAAATTACATACAAAACACTTGTCAGCAATTTACTTTTCCATTTTAACTCTTGGTTTAGGCGCCTTCTGCTGCCTCACGTTGACCAATTCTACTGAAATGATCATCACTTATTCACCTTATTCTGGAAGTTGCCGTATTTGCCGCCATCTTGTTTCCGTTGTATTAGTTTACATGGAGCAGACGAGCTCAACAGAAAATAAGTTCTACATGGACTAAAAAGCCGTTTTCAGACTGACCAGGAAATCTGTGCGTTGTTGACTTGTTGTTGCTCGTGTTCATTAAACATTTTACCCAAATCAACCTACTTTATGTAACATTTTAGCGGCGAGACTTTTCCCTCGTTCGTCATTAGCTTTAACGGAGTTCTCGTCAAACGGAAGTGCGTTTACAACAAAAGTGCAAAAAACAGCAAACGTGGGCGGGGCAGAATAAGGTCAGTATATAATGCTTACATACAAATGACCACATTACATTACTTAATGAAACAATAGTATCAAAATTATCATTCTTTTACACTAGTCAAGTTTATGCAAAAAAAAAAGAAAGAAAAGCAATACACAAGATTCTATCCATTCAAAATGAGGAGACAATTTACATGCAAACATTAATTTATGGTTAAAAGTCATACATTATTGTCAGGATTAGTCAAATAAATAGTTTTGGTTTTTGTTTACAGTGTGGTTGCCAGGTAACAGCTCAGTACAATTGAGCAGGTATCATCAGAGACATACATATCCAGCAGAGACAATCAATTGTTATGTACATATACTGTCCCCACGGAGACTTTGCAGATAATGGCTGTCTCTGGCCGCGTATTGTTTTCTAGAAAGAACATCTGCTTTAAACAATAATTGGACGGATGTTCCAATCGTCATGTTCCCCCGTGTGCCAATTGCAATGGCAGCCTGTCAGAAAATCAACTTTGGTAGACTGCACAATGAACAGGTGTATTTTTTTGATAAATCTTTTAGTCTCACTGTCTTCCTGCATGCCTGTTGTTTACCCCATGAGCATTGTCACTGTAATTGCGGCACGTACCTGCCTTTTCTCTTGCTGAAGCTGCAAAGTGATCATGACAATATTTTTTACAGGGTTATAATAGTTGCTACCAGCTGAGCAGCAGATTGAATTTGATCTTTTTAGTTGTTATGGTTGATGGGCTTCTGTGAGTTGAACAAACATCTCAGACAGACAAGAAATGGACATTTCTCTTTCTGTTTTTCCTTTCTTTTTGCATTATTATCTTGAACACACAAGTCAGCACTGCGCCAGTATGTTACATCATTCAGCAACAGCTCCAGTAATTATGGTTCTTTGAATATCTTCTGTTTGTGGACAATATTCACAATATTGTCGTCTAGATTCATCAAGATATATCCCTCTGTGGCAAAGAAAGCTGTTTGGACATCCATAATATACATGTGATAACCTCAAGCAAATGTTGTTTTTTTTAGACATTAGAGGGTAAATGTCCAAAGTAACTCATTCAGACATGTCCTTCCCCTTTCTACATGTACTGCTTATAGCCTGATGTGATGTAATGTCACCCTTTAGGGACCGTTAAGGCATTGGACAGTTGTGTTTCCGTAACATGTTCATATATTACAGTCAATTAACTGGTTAACATAGAGTTAAAATGCAAGAATAAATATAATAACTCAAACAGAAGTCTCATACCAATAATGTGCAATAATGTTATTTTTGTTGTTGCTGTTTTTTCAAAGGTTTTCTGGCCAAAGGCTTTATTTGATGCGAAATGATGAGAAAGGTTATACTTTCAGTGTCGAACTCACGACCCCAAGGCGGCAACAACCACACATGTACAACACACGTACAACACATGTACAACACCTTAAACCACTTCACCCCCTGCAATATATACTGTTAATATCACAGTCGTTTGTGTGAAAATCTAAAGTTTGTTTGGAAGTTTTGTTACAGTATCATCTATTTGCAGTGGATAAAGCTGCCTAATGTCTTTACCACTTTATTTGGAATGGAATTACCACAAAATGCTGCAAGCAAGACCTCAGAAAAAATTGCGGCATAATTTCCATCCCTGTATTATTTCATCGTGTGTGTCTGCTACCTGCTTGTCTCTGTGGAGATTAGATTGTTTTACCTGAATGTTCCACAGTATGGCGTCTATCTCCATGGTGACACGGAGGGCACGCCATCAGATCAAGTAACAGGTCAGGGCTCATTTATAAAACTTGACGTGTAGTTCTGACTAAAAGTGTAAACGCGGACAAAACACAAACTCTTTCAAACTTTGACTCACTTAAGTGAGAATCTCTCCTCTTTGAGCTCTGTCCACTCATGTTAGAGTTTAGAGTTTTCAGACTGGAGCACATATTTTCATCATTAAGTAAAGATGACTTTTTGTTGTTGACTTTTTGCTTTATAACACTTTATAAATAAGACCCCAGATCTGGGGACAGTTAACTCTGCTCACTCTAATCCCAACACCAAAGCAGTAACAGTGCGGAGGCGGAGCATACATGTAGGAATCGCTTCTAATTATAAGTGTCTATATATTCTTCAAATTAGTTTGTAGTTCATACATTTTCAATATAAACACATTCAGATTGCCTTTTCTTTTCAAGTCATAACTTCATAATTTTGTCTGGATTTCTCTTCAGTGTTTTTTCATTCAAATTAGTTAAAAGCCTGAATTAGAAGACACAAAGCTTTCCCCTGATTAGCGTGTTTGACTTGCCATCTGTTTGCCAATGCACCAATCACTTTTTTTCCCCATTTTTACAAACAATGGCTTGTAGTGTTTCTGCCCTCAGGGTTGAACCAGTGAAGTATTTAGCACACAGCCCGCCAGTTTTACTCCTCACTTAACATCTGCACTGTCCCCCCATCCTCTCCCCCCTGTCACCTCCCTTTCTCCCGCTCAGCTGGCATCAAAGAAGGGCAGAGAGAAGGGAGTTCTGCCCCGAGTGCCAAGCCCGTTGGATGGTGATGAGTGATCCAGTGTGCCTTTGGAATACTAAACATTCCGATTTTGATCCCACATTTGGCCTGGATTCAGAAGCTCTTATTCAATCCATTTGGACCTTGTTTTTTTGTTTTATTTTTTTGCCTTGCGTCTCCATCTGCATTTGTCCTTTGCTTTGTCCTCTCTATTGTGACTTTAAAAAATCTTGGCTAGCCATACCATATACACATGTGTAGTCATAAAACATTGATGTGATGCCATCTGTACCAAGTACCAGCAATGGGTAAAGTAATCTGGAGCATATTTTGGAAATCGAGTATCACCTGAAACCAGAGGTTTCACTAGAGATAATTATAACCGACAGGGTCCAGTAAAATCCGACATGAGCCATTTTTATCCGTCATTATATTATGACTGCAAGTGTGTGACAGGTGGTACACACAGGACGTCTGGGGCTTTTAAAGGCAATAATAATAAACCCTCTCTTGCTATGAAGTCACATTTCTTTGTTACAGATGCAAAACTTTATTTGTATTTCCTCCTTAATACTCAGCTGTTGTAGCATCTGTATTTCAGTGCTTTGTGTTAATGTGCGTATCTGCAGCACACACCGACACATGCACGCGCCGCTCGTCCCTAACCCCTTCCTCCGCTGCTTGTTCAAGTTATGTTGATATCCTGTGTAAAACTAAGGGCAATATGATAAGGGCAATTTGATTTAAAACCCATCAAAATGACAGAATGCCTAGGGTGACCACCTGGGACAGGTGGGGGGGATTTGGTGGGACAGACTTGATAAATTAAATAATCTATGTACTAAACATTTTTAGAAGCTAATATAATAAAACTAATATAATAAACACCATTGTTTGATTTTATATATATATATATATATATATATATATATATATATATATATATATATATATACACATATATATACACATACATATACATATACATATATATATATATATATATATATATATATATATATATATATATATATTGTTGAGAAAAGTTGAAAAATCCATGGAGAAGTGCAGCATGCAGGTTCTCTGTCAGCACCGCTCCAGGAGCTGGGGAGGGGCCGTGTAGAAGCTAATGCTGCAGTGCATTATGTTAGTTGTAATTTTAATGGGTTTTATCGGCGGAACATTAATTATTGTTATCATCAATAATATAAATTAGCAATCATCTCGAGGGTCAACATCGAGACATCTTGGGGGGCCGTACACCCAAATTCACTTTTTGACACTTTTTGACATATATGTTTTGATTGTCATGTTCATTTACCAATGAAAAAGCAGGACACTGTCTACATATGTGGGACGTGGGACAAAAGCCTTAGCATGACTGTACAACCAAAAGCAGGACAGGTGGTCATCCCAGGAACGCCTGCAGAATTTTCCATTAAAGGTCCCATATTCTGCTATTTTGCCCTTCACACAGTCTATTCTAAGGGCTTTGTTGATAAAATTTTGCGTTGTGCAATATCCATAACATAATAGTTTCCAAAAAACACCCATTTCTTGGACTGGCCCCCCTCCTTGCAAAAGCAAATGGCTCACTCTGAGATCTGACCCCCCCGAACAGAGAGCAGGCTTCCTCCCCCGCCCAACTCGCGCGCCTCCCCCGCCCAACTCGTGCCGAAGCCTAGAGCGGAGATAGTGCGCATGCGCCGTGTGCTCCGGTAAACAGCGATACACAAACCCGGGTATAAACCTTTTATCCGTCCTGACGGTGCGTCGTGCTGAGTCCTCGTCCCTGGATCTGACCTGGAGTTTGACGTGCTCCAGTACCTCGACGACGGACGTTGCCGTTTGGTAAATAACAAGCTAACTCTTCGATCTGTCGTATCCATCGTGTAATTACTGTGTAGCATTAGCATTAGCCGTTTTTATTCTGCGGCTGCGCGCTTCCTGGAGGCGTGGCTTAAACACCGCGTCATCCATGGGATGAGCCCCCGTCTGCCTGCTCAGCCGAGGGGGACAAAAAAGACAGTTCTCTAGCGAAAGCATGCGGGAATCAATCAAAAAAACACTTTGGGCACAACATACGAGGCCCAAATAGCACTGTAGGAAGGTTAAAACCTCTGAAAAGTCGATTTTGCATGTTATGGGACCTTTAATACTGAAAATAATCTGTCAATGACGGAGAATTCTCGGTTAATGTAACCACTGCCCAAACCGGCACTGATACTAGAATTGGAGCTAGAATTTGTTTACTTACTAGACTAGTTTTGCATTGCTCTGCTCTATTGAGAGTATGAATGAAATTTAGGCTGCATGGCTAACTCTGTCACATTTACTTGTTGGACTAACGCATGTTAATTAGCACTGTCCAATAAAAAGTAAAATAAAAAACAAAGACTGTTCTCTGTCAGCCTTTCCCTCACCCCCTTCACAACTAAACAACCACAGAAAGCACTCAAACACGGCTTTGAAGTCAGCTGTCCACCTTCATCTTCAAGCCACAAACCGCTTTTGTAAGCAAGGAGAAGGGTTTGAAATACTTTTGTTTTCCCGTTGGAGAGAAATAAGATACCCCTTACCTGTTTACAACAATCTCCTCAAATTTGGGTTAAAACCACAAAATCTGTCTAATGCTAATCAGATACTTAACAGCTGTGAGGCTAGCAGAGAACAATACGGTCGGTAGAAGGACTCAGAACTAGTCTAATAAGTAAACAAGGCCTGGGCAAGTTTTGTAGACCCGGATCCTCCTAAACTGCCAGGATGAACTCACTAGATGAACTGTTCCTCATCTGCCTGGAGGAACTCTCTCTTCGCTAGATGAGCCACCTTCCTTCCATCTGAGTTCTGGCTCCACAGTTCAAATGGATGTGTCAGTCCTGGATCATCTGCAGCCTGTCCATCCGTGGGAGTAGGATCTGTCCTTCACTGTGGTTCTCCCCACGGTTTCTACTTTTTCACACAGGTGTTTTTTGTTTTTTTTTTGTTTTTCCTTGCCGAGAAGAAGGGTCAAGGGCAGGGGATGCTCTGGGACAGTTATCCATTTGCTAAATATTTTTGAACATTGTTTATTTAAACTGTCTTTCTATCTTTCGCCCTTCGAGGCAGCTGTTGTTGTGATTTTGAGTGCTATAAAAATTAATTGAAATTGAAGTTTCGGGATATAACTCCTCCATTAGGCCAGTAAAAATTACAGCGCCTCAGACCAGTAGTGAAAATGGTTTCCGAAACGAAACGTCTTGAAAAAATAAAAAATAAATACATAGAGTTGTAACTAAGCAAAGTCAGTGGAGACTATGTTAAACGTTCAATCTCCACAACAAGTGCAAAACGTGCTTGTGTCATTGGGCAAGGCACTTCACCCAACCAAGCCATTGGCACAGAGTGGCCGCCACATCTCAGTCAGTCAGCTTCATGGCAGAAGTATAATACCGCCGCCGAGTGGATGACTAATGGACTGAGAAGCTTGGCAGGCTTGATAATCACAATATAAATCTGTGCCTTATTATCCTCTTATTGAAAAGTATAAAGCTCTTCTTTGGCACAATAAATGACCCACTGTGTCAGCCCATTGTTGACCATTGCTTGCATAATTGATTATAAAAACAAAACAAAATTTGCATTCCTGAAGTTGCATTTGAGATCATATTTCAACCAATGTTAAAAGCGTACTTTCGTGTAAAGACTTGTGATTGTATTTGTCGTGGGGGAACACTAAAGAGTGCTCTCTCATTTATTCTGGGCTTACGACCTCGAGAAGAGAAAAGTTACGCTGTGTTACTTCAACTTACAAATGCAGCAGTTTGGGCAGAAGAAAGAGAGTGAAGAGACTCTCACACAAACGCACCACAAATCCTGAGTATGCAGCTTTTGTAAACCGATCAATGTGGCACCGGGCCACGCACATCAGTCTGATCACCCTCTTATATCATTTCCAATATCCTTTCACCCCTCCGCCACTGAATCACAACTTGACCGACAAATGCAAGAGATCGGTAAAAGAAATGCCACACAAAAATATCTGTTTTGTAACCGTCTAGTCTCTCAATCTGTGGTTTATTTTGAATATTTATTGATTTATAGCAAAAAGAAAGCCACAGTTTGATTTATAATATATACATGTCCTGTGTTCACACAAGAAGAAAATGATTGATCCAGGGTTTTTTCACTCTGTTAATGCTTTATAATAGGGCTTTAGTTCCTCATGATTTACATTCGTACATTAGTTAAACATTTCATCATGACCTTGTGCATTACCACATCATGAATTCACCATGAGCATGAATGCAACACAAGTTAATGCCAATAAATCAGTTGAGGGACCACATTCACAATGAAGTTATAATTCATTCATTTATTTTCTACCGCTTATTCCTATTGCCGGGGTCGCGGGTGACTGGAGCCTATCCCAGTGACTTTGGGCCTTAGGCGGGGTACACCCTGGACAGTGGCCAGCTCGTCACAGGACTGACACCGAGACACGGACAAGGATAGACAACCATTCACTCTCACATTCATTCACTAGGGACAATTTAGAGTTCTCAATTAACCTGAACACAGTCATGTCTTTGGACGGTGGGAGGAAGCCGGAGAACCCACGGTGACACGGGGAGGACATGCAGACTCCACCCAGAGAGATCGTGTGATGTTGGGGTGGTCTGGGATTCGAACCCACGATCTCCTTCTTGAGAGGCAGAAGCTCTAGCTGCTCTGCCACCGTATGAAGTAGTAATGAACTAACTAATTCAGCATGATTGTGATTACTTAAGGACCGGACTTTGCCCTCCAGCTGCTCTAATTTGTCTTGTGAGGGGTCACTGAGATTTGTAAGAAGCATGCACTGTATTTTGATTCAAATTTGCACTGAAAAGACCGTTAGAAAACTGCCTGGATCAGGAATGCACACGTCTTTGCAGTGTTGTGAATCAAAGGAGTTCATTGGTCATCTATCATTCAGAACAACATTAAACTTCTCTCACCTCTGATGAACAGTGTTTTTGTTTTTTTTAAATCTAAATCTGCAATGTTCTTCTGTCCATATTATAGTTTTTCCTTTCTTTTTTCCCTCATGAGCAGCCATGTTTGTTTTGATATGTGATTGGCTAATCCACCTTTCAGTCACTGCCATCTGAACTCGCAGGGATGAAACCGACGAACTGACATTGATCTGTATGGAAAAAAAAAAGGGAGATATCATTCTAGACTTTACAGGCAAGTAAGAAGAAAGAAGGGTGTCCAAACCAGTCTGTCCCCCTAAAAAGCACAATTATTTAAAGGGTTGTAACTTATTTTTACTGTTTTAAGACCGGCAAAACAGAACTGGTTCATGTTAAAGTTTTTACAGCAGTCACATGCATGCAGAGCGCTGTGGTCTCATTTTCACCTGAATAGATGCTTCTGCGTTATATCTGTACTGGTGCAACACAGATTTGACTTGATTACATGCAAAAAATCCAGAATATGGACTAGTTCTGCTTTTCCTGTTTCACAACATTAAAATCAGGTTCAGGGCCTTTAATTCAATGTAATCATACATATTTTTGCTAACCAACATTTTACATGCAAAATACGAATAGGTGTAACTCTATGCCAGCTAATACATTACAGCCCACTGAAGAGTAAGTGTTGGTCCCTGCTTTAACACTTCTTAACAAAGTGTGTCTAAAGAACAAATACACACAACGGTAACACTTTTTTCCCTTCCTAAACTTAAAAAGCATCCAGCAACTGTAGAACTTCTGTTCTTAGGTATTCTCAATAATAATAATTCTTATTATTATGCATTTTACTTATATAGCACTTTTCTGGACACTCAAAGACACTTCCCACTCTACACTCGATGGTGATAAGATATTATTGTAGCCACAGCTGCCCTGGTACAGACTGAAGGAAGTGAGGCTGCCAATTTGCACCATTGGCCCCTCTGACCACCACCAACCATTCAAGAACAAACCACTCCGAGGTGAAAGTGTCTTGCCTAAGGACACGACTACATTTCCTCCTCCAGCGCCCCCCTGTGGCACCTGGTGTTCCAGCGGGCTCCCATCCGAGTACTTACCAGGCCCTGACCTGCTTAGCTATCAACATCTGATGGGATTGGGCACCGGCAAGCAGGTATGGCCACGCTTCCCCCACACTTGACAAGATTAGTAGCATACCACTAGAAAGGTGCACACTTTTACTACAACCAGATTTGACCCCGCCATATGACACACCTGATGAAATATTATTTGAAAGCTTTCCTCCATGAGCCGTGGTCCACCTCCTGCGGGCGTCCAGCACTTCCTGCTGTGTGCACTGTGTGATCAGCTCTTCACTGATTGCACAAGTGATGCATGTGGTCCTCTCTACTGCAGCAAAAGTAGACGCAGCAGAATTTACGACGTGGTAATTTACTACGGCACTCCTAGCGCTAACAGCTGTTATGCATGTTTGTGTGGTCGAGCAAGGATGCGGGAGAGAGAGAGGTGAAGTTATTTACAGTAAAATCAAAGTGTGCTTTATTGTGCGGCACCAGGGCACGCAGCTGCTCCACAGCACTGCAGACTTTATGAAACGCAGCCCAGATGTTCAGACAAAGTGAACTTATATACATACAGTATTAGCATAAATGCTCTTCGCACAATGGGACTTTTGGCTCTATTGGAACCAAATAGTTAGAGTCTGTTCCTTGTCAAAAGCCATTTCAAAAGACTGGTTTTATATTGATTTTCTTTTCAGCAAATCAAATTTAATGCTTTATAATGCAGCATTTCAAGATTTTTAATGCCATAATCAACGTCAAAACAAGACGCTTTTATCACGTCAAAACAACTGTCTTCTAACCATTCCATTGGGCAACAGAATGACGTGAATATAATACACTACTTTATAATATTCAAAAAGCTTTACATGAAACCACAGCAATGTTGTTGTTGAACCCTATCTTTTACTTTTGATATGATTTCATCTCAGTTTTTAACATGTAGATTTAATAAATCCAGTACATCTGGGATTCAAAATATATTTGAATGTTAAATTTCAAAATTTCAAAAACTATTGTTAACGACAATAACCTTTGCTCTTATTTTTATTATGTTCATATTTATTCTTCTGAAAGATAGATCTTTTGTCAAATGTTTTTTTAGATTCATTGCCTGCGGGGATTGAATTTAATGCTTTTTAATGCATTTTAAGGCTTTATTTTTTCCAAAATCCTTTTACTGACTTATAACACTTATTGCCCTGCGGAACCCCTGATTTTAGACAGCAGAGGAAAGAAGTTCACAACGGAGGGAATGTGGAAAATATCTACATTTTTTATATTATCCAAATTTTTGCTGGAACTGATGTTTACTTTTTAAATATAATTAAATTTTATTAAGACTGATTACTACTTTCTCACCTTTTTTTTTCTTGTGTAAGTTGTGGTTAATTACAATCATGTTTCCAACTCTTTTTCCGTTAATTTCTATGTTTATTCTGTGTGATTCTGCCTTAAATGACAAGTATTATGCCTTATTGACTTTTTGAGCTTTTAACCATGTCCTAACATTGTTCAATCATCAAAAACAGACCTGGAGTCGCTGTTTAGCTTCACTAGTTTGATGAATCCTGGTCAGAAAATCTTCCCTCCAACCGTCAAAAACACTCCCTCGACGTGCGACATTTTTTCGATAATAATTTCCCACCATCTAAACACGATCATTACAAATTGTGATACATTAGTCAGCCCTGCGACGAGTTGGCCACTGTCCAGGGTGTACCCCGCCTAAGGCCCAAAGTCACTGGGATAGGCTCCAGTCACCCGCGACCCCTGACGGGAATAAGCGGTAGAAAATGAATGAATGAATGAATGAATGAATGAATGAATAATTTCCCACCATCTAAACACGATCATTACAAATTGTGATACATTTGTGCAATTCCTTCTGCAGCCAGTAGATGGGGCCAAAGCTAAGTTACACTGGTGTCTCTCAAGGCTGTGACAAAGTCTTCTGCAAAAAAGACATTAAGACATTATTTTTTGTTCTAAAACATGAGTTGTCAAAGAAATGGTACTCGAGAGCATGTTTAAAGGCCAATAACGATACAAATAATCAATGTTTGTCCTTTAAATGACTGAATGAAACCTTTAAAGCCCCAAGGGGAATTTGTCTTGCACACACGAGCACACGAGCAGATAAAAACATTACACAAGGTCAAGGAAACATATTGAGGCCACAGAAGAACACAGAGAGGCGACATTAAAACATGTAACTTCTCTGGTAGGATCTGCTTGTCTACATGTTATTTCTTTGCCCATAACGTTCCACAATTTAAACCTCCGCGGGGACAAGCAGGTTACTTTATCAGATCTGTAGAAAGGTGACTCTGCTCACACTAAGAATGCTTTTTCAAGGTATTTTGAGCAATGAAACATCCGTAATTAAACAAATGCATGATCGACGCAACTATTTTTATTTTACTTGTTGTTTTGTTGTCTCAATTTACATCCCAATAAAACGTCTTTGTCCTAAAGTCGCACATTAAATTGTCTAATATTTTAATTGCTGTTTATGCCTCAGCTTATAGTGAACATCCATTAAGTAATCAAATTCTTAAGTGACAAACCATATCGTTTTTAATCCCAAACAATTAATAGTCTTCATTCAACACATTTACATCAATGACTCCAGAACAATCTCCCTTTGACAAGATTTGTATCTCTTGCTTTTATAGTCTGTTACTAATAAACAGCGCTGGGATTGCAGCGTTATTAACGGTATTCAAGGGCGTAGCACCAAATTCTGGGCCCCGGGTACAAACGTTCTCGTGGGCCCCAATACATAATTTTGTACATTTTTTTATACCAGCAAATTCAGTTGTTATTGTAATTTTTTCATTCCCTATTACTAGAATATACACCCGATAGTTTCTACATACATCGGACAATAAAGCGCTAATTTATTGGCATCCTGTGTAGCTATTGGCTGTTTGTTTTTGTAATAACTACTAGACCAATTTCACAAAGGTCTCAAAATGTGTTATACCTATAAAAATACTTTAACCGCAAATTATAATCACAAGTTTTATTTAGCAATGATTTTCCTCTTTTTATATTCTATTAATGGGGGTGATGGGGTCTCAACCGTATTTCATTTCAACAAACACTGATTAAAGCGTAGAACCATCACATGTTTTTGAGCGCCCCATGGGAAACTAGCACCCTTTACCCCCCCCAGTCCGACACCCTTACGGCATTATTTAAATGAAGTCATCTAACAATATTCTAATGCCGTTTAAGTTACTATCAATGTAACTCGGCTCGTTATTTTACTCACAGCAGCGGGGATTGATCAGACTCTGCTCTCTCGCCTCATTCAGGAGCTGAAAAGGTTCTGGAAAGTAAACAGGAGCAAGACGAAGAATTAAAAACAGCGATGTGCTAAAAAAGAGATCGACGGTAAAGTAACCTATCAGAAGCGGCGTGAGGCAGGCGCAGACACTTTCCAGACATTTCATTGGTTCAGCAGACACGTGCTCAGATCCTCTGAGAAAATGAGTCAAAACGATCATATATCTTTATTTTGCAGCTCTTTGTGCTGGAAGTAAAAACAGCGGGAGTTCAACATGCGTTTGGAGTTTACAGAATGCTGAAAAGGCATGAGCCGGGCCATAAGTATAGTTTTTAAATATCCATTTGGTCGAGGTTCGGCTCTGACTTTTCAAGTGTGAGGCTGTACCGCGTTTGTCTGTTTTGGTGCCCTATGTGTGTAAGTATAGCCTATATCTAACACTAGTGGTTCATTTTATCATTTACTGGAAAAATACGGTACCTTAAACAGCAGCAGTTGATTTATTTTTGGAGGATTTTGTTGGTAATTGAACCCTTACTTTACCTGGTTATTATTACTTTCATCACTCAATAGCGCCGTGACTAACGCAGTTACTGTTGGGGAGAACGGATAACTATAACTGATTTTCATTATTACTACAACAAATCAGAATGTAATGGCAGCAATAAAAAAACAAAAAAATGCTTTATATGTGCGCTATGGAACTTTTCTCTATGCATCCTTTGCCTGAAATGTTCCACATGTCGTATTCAACTTTTGTAACTTAACATTTGCTCAATTACAGGTGTTTTAAATGCCAAAAAGAGTCTTGTCATCCGTCAAAAGGTGCAGGAAAGCAATCACTTTTTACTGTATTTTTGTTGCCACATGTAAAATAAAGGACGACCGTGCACTCAAATGTAGATATTCTGTCAACAAACCGCCTGACATGTCTTTGGGTTTAACGGCATTGAGCACGACTCACGAGAGAATCAAAACGTCCCCTCGGTTGCCATTTTGAATTGTGACTTTCAACTTGATGGTTCACAGGGCAACAGCTGAACTCCCTAAGCGCTTCCTGTCTCATCAAGTCATTTTTCAAGCCATCACAGCCATGGTTCACCCCTGGCTTTTATGTAAACACCACCGGAAGGCTCTTACTGGTGTTTGGAAATTGAAATGTTATACTCTGCAATGTATTTTTCAGGAATTGTCCAAAGTAAGTATGCTACATGTTGCAAAGCCGATGACAGTAACTGTAGCAGGCGTTTACGGCGACAGCCACAGAATTGTATTTTATTTCTCTGCTTGAGCTTTTTTTTCGTATCTGCTCCCCCATCTGCTGCTTCCTTTTTTTTTTTGTTTAAAAGGATTTTTTTTTGGCCCGTACGCTTTATTTGACAGGACAGTACGGCGTGCAATGGGGAGGAGACTGGGGAATGACATGCAGCAAAAGTCATGAGCTGGATTCGTACTCACACCACTGCGAACCTACCCCACACAGCAGGTACATGTGCTATCCACTCAGCCACGAGCAGCACCGAAACCAGTATCTTGACACATGACGCAATCCAAATGGACAGAATATTTCAAACGTAGTCAGGTTTCAGTCATACCATTTTATACAACACATTTTATTTTCCATGTAATCATCATTCTTTCATATGTGAAAGGCTGAATGACATTAAAATAAGAAAGAAAAGAGAAGCTATAGCAACATTTTAGCCTTGAAGATTGTATTTGCTCGGTCTTTCTATCACGGGTCAGCCTACTTTTTTACTTTTTTTTTATTATGCGAAATTGACTTTTTTTAAGCTTTTAACCATGTTCTAACAATGACTATTTTCACTGTGTGACGTGGCTAAGAAAATCTTCTTTTCCGTTTCAACATCTATAAATCCTCGCCAGACTCGCTCTCAACATTCCTGCCGTCTAATCAGGATCATTATAACTGCGTCACAGCTCAGCACAGCTCGCATTACAAACCATTGTGTTTAAAATTAATTGTGTAATTGCCTCTGCAGCCAGTAGATGGAGCCACAGCTAAGCTTTTTTTTATTCTGCAATATGAGATAGCAAAGTAATAATCATCAAGAGCACATTTAAAGGCCGTACAATACAAATAATGCAAAATATTTGTTCTTTAAACTCAGCCCCTCCATCTATTTTTCCAACAGTTCAGTTCACGCAGCCCTGCTCCACCTCAGCACCACATTTGCAGAGTCTGTCGTTCAGGTTCTTTTTTTTTTTTCCACACCACCAGTGTTTAAGCTCCTGGGGTAAGATTCCCAACATATCCTGCTCTGCACGTCCTGCGCATCAGGTCAAAGTGCCAAACCTAATATATTTATCATTACATACATCATTATATAGTTCTTAGTTGTATTTCATTCATTATCTTCCAATGTATAATATCTTCATTTTAGTCTCTCCAGGTTGAAATATATTTATGATTTAGAATGAAATTTTATCCTTACGATAATGTTTGTGATATTGGGATTCAGAGTTCAAAGTTCTCACTTTAACCCACTCCACTCAGAGTATGACAGAGGCTGATTTAACCAGTCACAATGAAGAGTGAACCCTCACTAGAGGCAGACAGTTCTAGTTGCTTAAAATATTATCTCTTATTGTTCTACTAAAACAGAATAAAGTTGAGAGAAGAGCACTCTCGAAACTGTTAAAGTTGTTGTAAAACTTGTTTGGAGAATCCATCTTTCAAATTATCTTTGTGACCTACATGCTACATTGCTGTTCACTAGCAAGGACCACAACCTCAAGCTTGGATGCAGAAGTTTATTGGCGATCAAGAACGATAAAATGCTTGAGAGTAGATGATCAATGCCGTTTTGGGGCTTCTAGCGATGAGGGCAGCAGGCTCCCGGGCCTCCATACCCCCCGACTAAAGGATAAGACAGAATAATTAGAAGCGGGTGGGAGGGAGGGGCACGAAATAACGAACACTGGTGTGTGTGACCGGGAAGTTTAAATAGAGTAGTCACCGGAAGGGACGTGGATGAGGTGTGGTCCTCCTCCCGAACTTTAGATAACAGACTTATCTCCATTAAAACAAACGTCTTTTTTTTTTTTTTTTTTCACCCTGACATCAAAAAGCATAAAACAAATCAAAACCTCCTTCTTGTAGATAGGAATTCTTAAACCATTCAGTGGCAACAGCTCAAGAAAATAAGACTCGATCATTTAAAGGAACACAAAGGTTAAGAGCTGCTTTTATCCTCAATGAATAAAGGACAACCAACCCCTCATATAGAGCGGAGATAAAGGCTGTGTAAACAAATGCTCTGCCATGATATGAGCCAAACAGAGCGACTCCACAAATGTCACCCTTCTTCTTAAAGCCCAGAATTGGACGAGGTGCTGTAGATGGCAGCTATTATCTGCTTTGGCACGCACCGCTCCGTCCGGTACAATACCTTTGGCCCCTGGCAGTACACTCCTACGGACAGCGCCAGCCAAATCCATCAGCTCGTAGGGTACACGGGAACATGAGTTTGACAGGAAGCGGGAAGGTGTACCAAATGGTGAGAAATTATTGCCTAATTTTTCTGTGTTTGATTTATTTATTTACAGTTCTTACTTCTTATGTAGGGCCAGAGGCAGACCAAGGAATTTGGGGGCCCAAGGCCAAATTAAGAACAGACCCCTCCTCATCAAGTGTGATTTTCTTTTCTGCCATGTCTCTGGAATTGTTCTTTAAATTGGCTTTGGGTCTTTGTTGTTTTTGTTTGTTTTTTTAACATGTGTTGGCTGGACAGGTTCATAAATTGGGGTTGGTAAGTGAACTATGGCAAAACTCAACGTGCAAAAGCTTGCCCTTCTTTTATCTTATTTTGTATAGTCTATACCTTTCTGTTATTATTATTCATTGTTATATCTTGCACCTTACCGCCAAAGCAAGTTCCTAGTTTTTGTGCACCAATACTAATAAAAACCTCTCTGATTCTGGTTTGTTGGTGCATTTAACACATGTCGGTCTCATGGTAATTTTATAATGTTATATTTATTTACTTTTTAGCTTTTTATGTACTAAATAGTAACAGTTGACAATCACAGACTATTTTGTTGGTCTTTTTCTTGTTTAAAAGTACACTGCACTACTGCTTCCTTGCATCTGTGATGATCGAGAAGGGCACTTTATTGGGGCCCCCTTCTGGTTGGGAACCCAGGGCAATCGTGGCCTGTTACATAATGGTAAGTCTGCCACTGGGTATCGTGTTGGTCATCAGGTGGGCCAGCAGACCGGCTGTAACTTTGAAGTCTGGCCCGAGGATCACAAGGTCATCTGCTCCAAGTCATCCACCCTCTGTTCCAGAAACTCCATCCTTTGGTTCTTGTCTTTGCTGATAGCCTTTGGCTCCTGCATCTCCTCCATGAAGCCTGCCATTTTTTTCTGTTGTCTTCAATGATTTTCTGTGACACGTGGATATGTGCCTGCGAAAGTGAAAGACCAGACCCAAAGTGACGAGCGTCGAATGGGAGGGCAGAGACTGGAGCTTTTAGGCCAACAGCAGGACAAGGAACAACAGTATTAGGCCTGAGGAGCTTCTAATCTTCGATCTGACAAAGAGCAAATAGTCAAATGAGCAGCAAATGAGAGTCATGTGGAATTATTTCTCGAAAAATTATAATACTATTGTCAATTAAAAGTTGTATTTAACTATGACACCAAGAAAAGAAGAATATATAGATTTTGAATCTACAATATAGGCATAATAACTGTTCATTATTAAAAAAAAAAAAAAAAAATTAAGCTAAGACTCACTGTGGAATATTTCACCTATTATATAAATTAAAAGCATTTACTTCATCTTAACATGTGCTTTATTTTTAGTAGTGGTTAACTGCTTTGACAGTTAAAATCCCATTAAAGGTTTTGTACATAATTTGGAACCAGGAGTGAAAACGTGTTTTGGTTTACTTCTAGGCCCAAGGCACATCTGCCAGCTGATACTAACATTTTTTCATACATTTAAGTAAAAATCAACTACATTGTAAAAGCAGCTCTATGATGGCATTAGCATACTAGCTGTTGTTAGCTTTACTGTAACAGTAAATTGCTATATGAGAGTTACAGTTAATCTTATACATCCACTGCTGTGAATAAAAAAGGATGCTTGTACAGAAGTAAGTCAGAAACAGCTTTGGGTTGATGCAAAAGTTTGATCTGTTGTTTTTCATGTTTTTTACAACAGTATACATCCCAAGATTTTATTATTTTTTAAATCATATAAAAAAGTAGATTAACAGTTGAGCTGAAAACATCACATAAAATTGCCAATTTTTCATATAAAATATAAATATAGGCAAAATTAGTTTTTACCTTTTCTACAGTCTTGAACATGTCACAAATGAGTAAAAAAAAAAACATTTCCAGACTGTTACGACCCTGGCTCTTTGCAATTTTGTGGTTTTCTTGTGAGTACTCCAGTTTCCCCATCAGACAAGCGTGAAGAATGAGTATGCTAATCTGCTTGTGCCCCCGAACAAGATATTGGCTCAAGAATGTCACGCTGTGCACTTCTGTCACCCACTGGTCCTGAGAGGTTGGACTACCGACGCTGAAGAATGTGCCAAATGCTAAACAAATGTATACAAATGAGAAATTATATAAACAGCAAAGAAAAACCCTTAAAAATACACAGTTCATCTATCCTTACCTCTATAATTTGCATCGTTGACATGATGGTTTATGTTTTGAATGGTAAAATATATTAAATGCCAGCTATAAAAAGAAAGCTTAAAACCATGAACAGGTACAACCTCAAAAAGAGATGCTAAATATCAGTCAATAAAATAAAGATCAATACATTGGTTGGATACTCGACTCCTTTGACATAGCTGGACTTGACAACCTTTTCTCTCACCTGACAGAGTGTAACACCGCATCATTCCCCAGAACTGAAACATTCCCAACAGGAGTCCAGAAAAAATAATAGAAGTTGGAGTTGAGACCGCGGAGACGAGGACAGGATCCCTCCCCGGCACTGCACCTGTCACTGCTTCTTAGCTCTAAATGGGTTCACTCATTAAAAAAATAAGATATTGGGAATGCTGTTGTTTTTAACCAGCAGATGACACTTATTCTCATTTACGTAATCATCAGTTTTTGTTTGCAGAGAAAATCTGTTGTGCATTTAATGTCTAAGGGAAACGCAACTACTGTAACATGTCAACTGGAGCTTATATTTGGCCTTTCTAATCCTTGCAGCAGCTTTCCTGACCAAAACAGCAGTCTGTCCTGAAGCCAGAGAGACCACTGCAGTGACCATCCGCTCAAGCGCTCAGACCAGCAAGGCTTCGGAGCTGTTTTATTGTCCCCGTGTATGAGTCCCTCTCGTTATTCGACTTGTTGTAGGAGAACAGTGTCTCCTCCGCTGTGTTCTTACTTTGCCTGGATATGCCTTGGTTGCAAACATCTCCTGCAGTGATGGCCTTTAAATGCTACAGTTCTCAGTCATTGGTTCAAACGCATTCTCCATATATGGACTGTCACATCCCCCTCCAGCCTCCAGTGGACAAGTACAGCCTCTTTGAGCTAGTGTTACAGCCGTGAAGGCAGCAAAAACCTGACCTGAAACCGCCTCCTGGCCAAAGTGCTGACATGAGGGGCAAAATACGGCCCTGTAACTTCAAAGGTTTTGAAAGTATCCACAATAAATGCATCAATGAAAGGCAAAAGTGTTAAAGTGTCCATGTTTCTTCCAGTCAGAGCCTGATCCATAAGTCTGACCTCGACTGTTAATGCTTGTAAACAGTGATTTCATATTTACAGTTTGTAAACAAACTGAGGATACACAGAATATATGTCCACCTTTATTCACTGAAACCAAGTAGTTTAGTTTTTCTTTTGTTAAGACATTCAAAAATTGTCTTATTATTATGATGTATCCAAACTAAAAAGTGTTCTTAAGAAAGACGGAAAAGGTTAGGGGTTAGAATTACTAATCTAGAAAGTTTTTTCTTCTTTTGTATGGGGCAAAGCTAGAGCTTCTGCCTCCCAATAAGAGAGATCCTGGGTTCAAATCCCAGAGCACCCAACATCACACGATCTCTCTGGGTGGAGTCTGCATGTCCTCCCTGTGTTACCGTGGGTTCTCTCCGGGTTCTCCGGCTTCCTCCCACCGTCTAAACACATGCATGTGTTCAGGTTAATTGGGAAATCTAAATTGCCTGTAGTGTATGAATGTGAGAGTGAATGGTTGTCTGTCCATGTCTCTGTCTCTGTGTTAGCCCTGCATCACTGGGATAGGCTTCAGTCACCTTCAATGAATGAATGAATGAATGAATGAAAGTTTTTAAGATATACTGTATTCATTAAAATTTCACATCCTTCAATGCCATATGTCAGGAACAGTGTACCAAAATGGAAGGGAACTCATCCCCAGATCTAGAGCTTGGCTTGGTAAGGACTGCCTTAGCTGTGAAATTTTGCCTTTTGTTCAGCGGGGGAAACTGGAAAGCCCAAAGCAAACCCATTTAGACAAGGGAAAAAGCATGCAGACTCTAGGTACGCCCAGGAATCAAACCTGCAGCATTCTTGATGTAAAGTCCTAGCATTGTTTCTTTACTTCATACAAACGACTTCACTGTTCAGTGTTTATTTAATTCTTTAATTGAGGATTGCGAGATGATTCATCTCTTTTTCAATAGATGTTTATATAGGAAGATTTCTTGCCAATTAAGACAAAAATATTTTGAGCAGACTTATATTATTCCAAGTTAAAATACAGGAAATATTAAAGGTGTTCATAAGCCATGATAATGCATGCTATGGTTTGCTTCCTGTTACAGTCAATGGACAAGGGTCAGCTGGGGTCACACAGGGTGATGGCTGCAATCATAAAGACGCTTTGATGGAGAAATCTCATTAGCGCTAATACTTAACAGCGCATACATCCTTCATGGAGTCTCCTTCATTACGATTGAACACATGCAGCAAAACTGCAGATGAGCATGTATGCTCAGGCTTTTAATGAGCTCGTAATAAGTTTGCTAACATCATCAGGATTAAAAGAACCATTGTACAGGGCCCATTATATAAATTAAAAACTCCTCTGAATTCTCTGGTAGTGTATTTTTAAAGTACAAAGTTATCTGTGAAGATTTTGCAATTGTTGCTGATTTCTCTTTATGTTTACCTGTTGTCCGTGTCTGGGTGGATCATAATTAAGCTAGTTTCTCAAGCCTGAGTTTTGATCTGGAGAAAAGTTGATCTTCAGAGAAAAAAAAAGAATGCTTTTCCACAATATATGTGTGTTAAATACGAAAAAAAAGAGCAATTCCTAAAATGTTTTGGAGAGGCAAAGACTTTTCATGCAGCTAATGCTTCCTCTTGTTGTTCACAGCTTTTGTTGCAATTCCCAGTGGATCAATTGACAAGCGCCCCCTGCTGTCTCTCAAACAGTTTCATGACAGTGGATTAAAGCTGAAGAAAAACAAGTGTGAACTCCTGACAGTCCCGCTCTGCTCAGAACACACCAGCCTTTTCAGTGTCGGCCCCAGTCCTGTGATGCAGATTCACTTCTACTCTTCCAAGACTCCAGTCCGTGAAACAGCAGGCGACACCACATCACAGCGGGACTTTGTATTTTTAATACGTTTTAAAAAGTGAAATTCTGAGAGAAGTTCAATTCTGGTGCATCTACCAATGTCCTTAAAGGCAGAGTTCATTGGTGTGTAAATTAAATTGTTTTCACATTTATATGGTTGTCCTCTTAGATGTTGTTTTGTTTTACCTGTTTTTCTTATGAAACCAATTGCACCTTTTTAATCCTGGAGAAAAGTCTGTGATATATACTGAATTGTTTATCGGTTACACTTTATTATTATTGTTAGGACACTTGCTTGGTGCATTTTAATAATATCTAGCTTCTACTGTTGACCCTGTGCACTTGGCAGCACTGAAATTAAAACATCAATTTCATCATTAGGGAAAATTATTATCTGTATAGCAAATGACAAAGAGGTATGCTTGCGTTCAGTCATATCAATTTAGATTAAATCAAATACAGCGACAGATTTCTGGGGAGACAGCTAATGTAAATGTGATTACAGTATGTACATTTGTCATTCAGTAACAATTAAAAATTAACAGGAATTGTGATGTGTGTGATGTGCATCAATGAACAGCAAACAGCTAATGCTGCTAAAGGAGTACATTAGCTGAATAATTTGACCTATGGTGATTCTTTTGGGTTGCCTGTAGGAAACCCACCCAGAAACGGAGAGAAACAAACTACTGAGTAATTCAGCCACAGTTTCTGCTTTGTTTTGTCCATCAAGGGTCAGCAAACCTAGGCATATGTGTCACGGTGGATTCGTGGAGGAATTTTGAATGGCAATCACAGTAAAATTGTCTTTTTTTTTTTTTTCAAACTGAGCAGCCCGGAGCAGCCTCACTCTATCCTCACTCTGGCGTCTTTCGTTCTGTCCTTTTGTCATGAACTGCATGCAGAAAATGTGAGTAGTTATTGCCTGGACCTGTCCATCGCGGCAATTAATCATCTTGCATTACAACGCCATATGTGGTCAAAGTATCGCTAACAGCAGTCCAACTCTTCATTAGGCCCTTACAAAATAAATCATTTTCAGTATTCTGGCTGCTGAAACAGTCTTATGGTCAAAAGGTCAAAGAGCGATAGAGCATTAAAGCAGAACTAAGTAACTTCAGAGTCAACACCAAAAAAAAAAAAAAAAAAGACCCCAAGAAGTCTTTTTTTTTTCCCACTCCTTTTTATTGAAATAAGGAAGTACAATAACAGACATTTCATGTTGCCAAATAGAAAATAGAGTGCTAAGGTTTCTCAGGAGAGCTGTCTTCAGGTAGGCATCAGAAGTTGCAAGGCTGGTTTTCCGCACAGGGGGCGTCAGCGGTAGCTTCAAATGCCCAGAAAACACATTTACAACCACCACACAGACTTAAAAAGATGTTCAATAAGGTAAAAAAAAATTGCTTAGTCCTACTTTAAAGACAAGCATTGATGTAAGAAGAAGCAGAGAGGTGCAGGATTCCCATCATAATAAGACTCATCTGATAATATAGAGCTCAAACCTAAATGTTATAAGATTATTATATTCTTCTTAAATTTAAGGAATTTATGTTATAGAGAACTATAATATTGGAAGTAAGCCTGCAGCCTCCTGCTGAGAACATTAAAGGTCCCATATTCTGCAAAATCGACTTTTCAGAGGTTTTAACCTTCCTACAGTGCTATTTGGGCCTCGTATGTGTGCCCAAAGTGGTTTTTTTGGTTGATTGATTCCCGCATGCTTTCTCTAGAGAACTGTCTTTTTCGTCCCCCTCGGCTGAGCAGGCAGACGGGGGCTCCTCACTAAAATTACGTGGCTTCACTAGGATGACGCGGCACTCAAGCCACTGCTCCGGGAAGCGTGCAGCAGCACTGTAATCAATCCCCTCTGGCGCTACCGTAACCACGTGTTTCGCATCACTTTGCTTTGAATGCTACTTCTTTAGTTCCAGTGCCGCTACTGCTAACACAACGGGTCGTAACTAGCCATGTCGTCTTTCAGAAAATCTGTGTTCGGTTGTAAATGTGTCTCTAGACTATTTTATTTGCCGAGAGATGAAACAGTACGAGGAAAGTGGATGAACAGAACTATTAAATCTTCATTGTTCACTTCAAAATATTGTGTTTAATTTATTTTTGAACCAATTCAACGACAAATAGTCCAACTGTGTAACATAATGGCTAACATACTGTAAGGTACGGTAAGAAAAGTATAAGTCATACCCACATACATCTGAGTTATCATCTGTTTTCCCCCAGTTTGCAACTCTAATTCATGACACAATACACACATTTGCCTTCGGAATTTCTCGACAGCATACGTTCTCCGTTTCTGTGGCCATAGTCCTACAACTCCGGCAAGTACACCAAAACGAATGAAAATAGCTCATGCTAATGCTACAGAGTAATTACACGATAGATACGACAGATAGAAGAGTTAGCTTGTTATTTACCAAACGGCAACGTCCGTCCGTACTGCGTGCACGTCAAACTCCAGGTCAGATCCAGGACGTAGGACTCTGCACGACGCACCGTCATGACGGATAAAATGTTTATTCCAGTGTTCGTGTATTGCTGTGTATCACCGCGCACGCCCACCATCTCCGCTCTAGGCTACGTCATGGGTTGGGCGGGGGAGGCGCGCAGGTTGGGCGGGGGAGGCAAACTGGTCTCTGTTCAGGGGGGTCGAATCTCAGACTAAGCCGTTTGCTTTTGCAAGGAGTGGGGCCAGTCCAAGAAATGGGTGTTTTTGGAAACTGTTATGTTATGGATATTGCACAACGCAAAATTTTATCAACAAGCCCTTAGGATAGGATGTAATGGGGAAAATAGCAGAATATAGGTCCTTTAAATGTCAGCAAAATAGCTCCAAAAAGCTCCAGAATGCTCCAGAGTCCCCTAAACCCCCTCTTCAATTCAGAACTGTATCAGGCAGTTCTACAGCCAGCTAACAACAGGACTCACAGGGCTAACATAATAACAATAGATTTGTTTCAGGTGAAACTAAGCAGGGTAAACAAATAGTTAAACAAAGACAGGCCGTTATCAGAGACTCCTCCCTGTGGGCAGGGCTTTCACAGATCTGAGTAGCATATAATCAGTGCGTAGACCAGCTCTACTAATTGAGAATGACTTTCAGATGGAAGTCAAAACGTCTTGATTTTCAAATCTGTGTCGAGATGACGACCTCTGAAATCTTTTATATGATGGAACACTGATGATTGAAGAATGAGGGATTACACCGACTAAGCAGTTCTATGCCAAAACAATTTGGGAACGTTTGTGTGATAATTTGCTAGCATTTTAAATGGTACTGTGAATGAATGAATTTCTCAAAAAGCACAATATAAAAACTTATGTGGTAATTGAATGAATCACCAGAATTGCACTTTTCACTTTTTTATTATGCGACTGCATCTAGTGTTTGGCACAAAACAACTTTGTGATAGATATGTTTAATGCCATGCTGTCTCCATAAAAAACAAGCAGATGAAAAACCCTTACACAGTGCACATGTTTAGCCTAAATAATAATAACAACAACAAATATAATCATAACAGTAAAATATAGCACTTTTCTGGACACTCGATGCTTCACATTGCATTATTCGTTCACTCCACACTCGGTGGTAGTAAGATACTATTGTAGCCACAAGCCAGGCTGCCAATCTGCACCATTGGCCCCTCTGATCACTACCAACCATTCACACACACACCACTCTTTTACTAGGCAATGTGGGTGTCTTACCTAAAGACACAATGACATTTCCTCCTCCAGCCGCCCCACTGTGGCACCTGGTGTTCCAACTGTCTCCCAAGTACTGACCAGGCCATGACCTGCTTAGCTTCCAAGAACTGATGGGATTGGGCATTGGCATGTAAGTATGGCCAAAATATTTTACTTTAGCTTTCAGTTTGCATTCAATGGGTGGTAGCTCTATCTTCCCTTTTAACATGACCAGTTGAGATTGCAAATGGATGGATGGAAAGGAGCCTGAGTGAAGTGCTGCATGGTTAATATGCAGAGGGTAGTTAGAACTGATCCTTGACTCCTGCAGCTGTTAATCAAAGATACAGTTCTTTTTATTTGCTCATGTTGAAGTGCACAGCCTCCCCTCTCATCCTGTTAAAAGGGTTTCACTGTGGAATCATCAATGCCATACCCAGTGAAGAGGAAAAGACAAAGCTATTTCAGTTGGAGCCATGCTTACTTGATGGAAAATTGTCTTTCAATAAAATCCTTTATTGATGACACTGAGAACTTAAACCATGTATTTAGTTACAGAATACTGATACTACATGAAACTGATTTGAGAAAGGAAAATCTTAAATATGGTTTGAGAGTGGAAAATCTTGAATCTTTAAAGCCTAATTTTCAGATTTTTCTAAATTAAATTTTTCCATCAAGAAAACTAAAATTAAAAAAAAAATTGAGTTTCAGTATTAGTAGTATGCCTTATCCAGTTCATACTAAATTATAAAACTGTCTGAAAATGCCCCCAAACCACCCCTAATGGACATATCAATGCACCTTTTGTGGGAAAAAGCCTTGACCTGATATGGCAAGAAATTAGATTTTTCACCAGGAAAATACTGAAAAGTAGCTCAAATTTGACTACATTTTAAAATGCTAAAATTTGGCTGAAAAGAGCCCCAAACCAGCCCAGGTGGGCATATATGCATATTTTGTCAGAAAAAGCCTCAATTTGGCCAAAACCTGACATGGCAAAAATCAGATTTTTCACCATGTTCGGACCTGAAATTTGGCCCAAATTTGATGAAAGTTTTAAAAAGCTAAAAACTGGCTCGATATACCCCTAAACAGCCCTAAACCACCCCATCGGTGCATAATTTATGAGTAAAAGACTTGTTTTGGCCAAAACCTGACTTGGCCAAGAATCAAATTTTTAACCATGAAAATTCTGAAATTTGGCTCATCCATCCACCCATCTTCTTCCACTTATCCGGATAAGCAGCGTGTGCTCATTGGCGTGTGACCCCAAAAAAGTTCTTTACTTCCGCGTTACTTCCTGATACGGAGGCCATCTTTGTGTTATGGAGTCTGACATCTTTGCTTTAGGGCACCACGTGACGACAATCCCCGTGATGCTTTGAGCGACGCAAGCGACCACGCAGCTTGCAAGTTTTGGTGTTAACGTTAGCTTCTGTGATTGTAGTTGTATCCTTCATGTTAGATCACACATGAAAGTGTCTGAAATGAAATAAAATACAACTTACAGGTATCGTTAGTCTAGCCATGTCCACGTGCTTCTGTTTGTCATGTCCAACGTGCTAATTCACGTGGCTCACATGTGTTTGTGGTGACGTCACTTAATATAAAAAACGTAATTTCAGCGATTTTAGAAATGGTAGAAAAGAAAATTTCCTTCTGTTTTATTTAAATACTGATAATAATTAAGTACTGTCTGCAATTGTAATGTGCAATTTTAGAAAAAGGCTGGGCCACTAGTACCTCACACGGCCACTAATAAATCAGGGACATGCGCAAAGAGGGTGTGCCTTATCCAATTAATTTAATACATCCATGAGTAGGAAGGGAAGGCTGAGGTGCTGGAGGAGGTGGGATTATCAGTGCTTATTTTGTGAGAAAATTTGCTTAATTTTGGCAAAACCTGACCACAATACTTATTTTTTCATGAAAAAAAAATGAAATTTGGTTACATTCATTAATTCATTCATTCATGAATTAATGAAATTTGGTTACAATTTCAAGTAATAAAAGAAAAAGAAATGTTCAAAACTGGCTTTTAAGGCTCCCAGACAGCCCCAAACCATCCCAAGTGGACAAATCAGTGCTTATGTAGGGAGAAAAAGGCTTGTTTCGCCCAAAATCTGCAAGGTCCCGAAGTCGAATTTTTTGTAAGGTCTGGACCTGTCGTCTGGCTCAAATTTCACCAAATTTTAAAAATGCTCCAAACTGGCTTTAAATGCCCCCAAACATCCCCAAACCATCCCGGGCGGACAAATCAGCGCTTATTTTGTGAGAAAAAGCCTATTTTCTGCCGAAATCTGCAAGGTCCCAAAATCCAACTTTTCTTAAAAAAAAAAAATTGGATTTTAGGACCTTGCAGATCCCTGGGCTGGTGTGGGCTTGCTCATAGCCCCACAGCTCAGCCGTCACGGGTTGGAGTTTACCCCGGTGAATGAGACGGTCACGTCCCTGCGCCTCTCACAGGTCTCTCACTGCTATGGCGTCCTATGGGCCGAACAGCAGTGCAGAGTATCAGGCCTTCTTGGAGTGCCTGGGAGAGGTGCTGTACAGTGCACCGACCGGGCATGCTGTTCTATTGGAGGACTTCAACACTAAGGTGTCCAATGACAGTGACAACTGGAGAGGGGTAATCGGGAGGAACGGCGTGAGGATCTCAATCCCATTGTCACGTCTTCCAAGGAGGAAGCAGAGACTGGGGACTCGGAGGGGGACTAATCCATCACCCAAGCCGAAGTCACCAAGGTTGTTGGCAAGCTCCTTGGTGGCAAGGCTCCGGTGGTGGATGAGAGCCGACCTGATTATCTTAAGTCTCTGGACGTTATGGGACTGTCTTGGCTGACATGTCTCTGCAACCCTCTGGACTGGCAGACCGGGGTGGTGGTCCCTCTGTATAAGAAGGGGGACCGGAGGGTGTATTCCAATCATAGGGGATCACACTCCTCAGCCTCTCCGGTAAGGTTTATTCCTGGGTACTGGAGAGGAGAATCTTTCCGATCGTCAAACCTCAGATTCAGGAGGAGCAGTGTGGTTTTTGTCCCGGGCGTGGAAGACTGGACCAGCTTTATACTCTCCATCAGGGTCTCGAGGGTTCATGGGAGTTTGCCCAACCAGTCCACATGTGCTTTGTGGATCTGGAGAAGACATTCGACTGTGTGCCCCGAGGTACCTTGCGGGGGGTACTCCGGGAGTATGGGGTCCGGGGCCCTTTGCTAAGGGCTGTCCGGTCTCTGTATGACCGGAGCAGGAGATGTGTTCGCATTGCCGGCAGTAAGTCAGACCTGTTCCGGTGCATGTTGGACTCTGCCAGGGCTGCTCTTTCTCACTGGTACTGTTCATAATTTTTATGGGCAGAATTTCTAGGTGCAGTCAGGGCGTGGAGGGTGTCTGGTTTGGGAACGACAAGATTTCATCTCTGCTGTTTGGAGATGATGTCAAATCAAATCAAATCAATTTATTTTTATAATGCCCAAAATCACAACAATAGTTGCCTCGATGGGCCACGATGTCGTCCTGATGGCTTCTTCAAACCAGGACCTGCAGCATGCACTGGGACGGTTTGCAGCCGAATGTGAAGCAGCTGGGATGAGAATCAGCACCTCCAAATCCGAGGCCATGGTTCTCGACCGGAAAAGGGTGGCTTATCCTTTCCGGGTGGGTGGAGAGTCCTTGCCTCAAGTGGAGGAGTTCAAGTATCTCGGGGTCTTGTTCACAAGTGAGGGAAGGAGCGTGAGATTGACAGGTGAATCGGTGCAGCGTCTGCAGTGATGCAGGCGCAGTATCGGACCGTTGTGGTAAAGAAAGAGCTGAGTCAAAAGACAAAGCTCTCTCTTTCCGGTCAATCTATGTTCCTACCCTCACCTATGGTCATGAGCTTTGGTTTAAGACCGAAAGGACAAGATCGCGGACACAAGCGGTCGAAATGAACTTCCTCCTTCCGGGTGACTGGGCGCTCCTTTAGAGATAGGGTGAGGAGCTCAGTCACATGGGAGGAGCTCGGAGTAGAACCGCTGCTCCTTCATGTCAAGAGAAACCAGTTGAGGTGGCTCGGGCATCTGTTCCGGATGCCTCCCGGAAGAAGTTGTTCTGGTTATGTCTCAACGGGAGGTGGCCCCAGGGAAGACCCAGGACCCACTGGAGGGTCTCTGGGCTGGCCTGGGAACGCCTCAGGATGTCCCCGGAGGAGCTGGAGGAAGTGTCTGGGGTGTCGGAAGTCTGGGAGCCCCTGCTTAGAATGGCTGCCCCCGCGACCCGGTTCTGGATAAGCGGAAGAAGACGACGATGTCAGGTCTGGAAGTCAGTTTTGGCAAAATAATAATTTAATTTAAATAATTTTCTCACATAACTGATATGAACTGAACTCATATGTCCATCTGGGGTTGTTTGGAAATGCCCCCAAAAGCCCCGAACCTTACATGGGCATGTCATTTATTATCTTGAGAAACTTTTCCTCTCATCCCTTTTAAAATTTGGGAGGGCTTGATAATGCTACTTATTTGGAGTGAGGAGAGATTAAGAAGTACTACAGAAGTTTATATCTCAACTTGTTTAAATTGAATCCCCTACCGTATCTGCCTCTCCCAAACGTTGACCAATTTCCCAATTCCATAAGAACACATGAAAAAGAAACAAACAGAAAGTTTTTGAGCCAACATTGGCACTGCTTGAATCTGAATAGTATATGTGCTGATGCAACAATAGAGTGCCCACACATATTATCAGTACACACACAACCCCATGCACACACACGCACACCACCTGTATGGCTCACATTTAAAACGACACACCAATCCATCCCAAACAGAATGCTGCTGTGGATGTGGAACAGTTTTAACCTTATTGGTTTTGCAGCATGATACAGGCAAAGCCTATTACGTCACCTTAACAGCTTCTTGAAACAAGAGACTGCGATACATACATACATTAATGTAAAATTAATCAAGATACCAGATTTGTTGATTTTCTCCACAAAGTATATTATTTTCTAAAAAAAAAACAAAAAACAACAACAACAAAAAAACTGCATTCATAGGTCAAAATAGATAACGTTTTGGATCTGAAATAAATATGACAGTAAAGGAATAGAATAGGGTAAATAGGACAGGAACAAAGGACTTCTGCTCTGCTGTAAAATTCGGATTATAAGACACTACTTTTTTCACATGTTTTCAAACCTGCGGCTTATACAGTGATGCGGCTCATGTATGTATTTTTACGGGAACGGCCTCTAGGGGCGCACCTCTGTGAAGTTGGCTCTCAAACACACATCCACACAAAAACTATGTCAATCCTTTGTGCTCCGTTTGTTCTGGTTTGTGCTTCAAAAAGTTTAATTTGTGCTACTTCAGTTTTAGTTTAAAAGTATGTAAAAGACTTACATTTTTCTGTAGATCTGCCATAGAGCTGTAGGTAGTCTATAGTTTGGCCACATAATGTTCGAGATACTTGGCTAATCACAACTGACAAAATAAAAAAATATATACATCAAAAGCAAGTAATAAGTGACTATAAATATTTTTACCTCGTGTCTGATCATTGCACTTCTGTCGATTTTCAGTCGAGTTTTGCTCACACCGTTGCCATCAAATTAAGTCACACGATTGCCGCAAAATAATAATTAATATATTTGTTTAAATATGACTGCACAAACGAAATTATGCAAGGCACAAAACAGCACAAACAAAGCACGATCGATTTATATACATTTTTGATGTTTTTGGAGCACTATTTAACACTTTGGGGGGCTGAGTCACGTCATCGGCTGAAAATAAAATTGATTGACACCATTTTGGGCTGTTTGGGGGCATTTTAAGGTTCCTGGTGGCTGGGTGACCCTAATTTGAACTATGAAAGAATAGTTCATATCTCAAAAACTAAAAGAGCACAAACGAAGCACAAACGATTGACATAGTTTTTGTGTGGATGTTTGTTTGATGGGGGGGCAACTTCACGGAGGTAGCTGAGGCATGATGAATTGGTTACTCCAGAATTTGGGGACAGAATGATAATAATTATGAGATAAGTGTATAAACCGTAACCTAAAACTTTTTTTCCATCTGCACTGTTTTATAAAGGATTACTCTAAATCTCAGATAATTAATTTTTCAAGGCCAGTGCGTATCATAACACATCCCCTTTGAGCAAGAGGCTCGGTGAAGTGTGATTACGAGCTTGGAGAATCAATCCATTTTTAAGTGGACATGGATTATTGTGGCTTTTAAACATACTTGCAGGTCCCTTTACGTTTTCTGCTATACGTGTATTTGGGCTGTGCAATTCTTAAAAAAGGTATTTTATGTGTTTTTACTGTTATTGAGCAAAAAAGAAAGAAAAGCATTATTTAGCTTTTTTTTTTTTTTTTTTTGTAAACCACAATATTTATTAGAAATTACAAACCAGGCCTATTGACTTTCTGCTCCAAACTGCCAAACTGATTTACTGCTGCGGGCCTTGACTCTTCATAGTGGCTGAAATCCAGAATACACATTTCTTCAATTCTTTACGAAGAGTGAGTCTGGTCACTCCGCTCTCATCGAGTCAATTCCAAAATGTACCGTGCAATCAGGTGCATTTATCTTTGTGACGCGTGTGAAACTAAAGAGTTCTTGGGTGATCTGTGTTTTAAAACAAACTCCTTTCACCTCAAATTAACAGTTTTGTGCTTCACTCTTTGATTCCACAGAAATTTGCAATGTTTTTCCGTCCCTGTGATATTTTTTGCCTTTCTTTTTTCCTCGTAAAGCAGCCATGTTTGCTTTGATACAGCCGGATCATGCATGTCCCTGATTGGCTAATCTCCCTATCAATCACGCCCATCTGAACTCGTGGACATTATGGCTTGACCAGACTGATTGATTGATTGATACGTATGAACATACAGAGATATCGTTCTGGATTTTCCAGGCAAATATTTGAAAAATGGCCACGCACAAGTTTTGGACATATGTTTTTAAAAAACTGCAAGTACAGACAGGGTTGTGGGCGGAGATAGCAGGTGTGCGAAAACAGAAATCTTATGAGAACATCTTGTGATACAGGTTTTCTCAATCATGCATGAATCAATAGAAATAAAACCAACAATTTCAACATGGTTTAAAGGTTATGCTATAAGTCAGTTTTGCACAATTTTGTCTCCAGAAAATTGTCTCCTGTCAAACTTTCCGACATGATTTGAATTTTTAGTCAAATCAAAGCATAAAATAACACTGACTGTAAACATAGGCATTTAGATTTTTTTTTTTGTTCATTCATACTAATAAAAAATTGTATTATCTTTATCTTTTTTTTTTTTTATCTTAAGTACCCCAGTGTTAAGACCAGCAGGTATTGTTCACAACATTTTACATTTACAATACAGACTTAACTGCCAGAATCAAATGTCTTTACTTGACTTTGATCCCACGTCCTGCCTTGTCTGCTCCCTGTCTCACTCCCCCAAACACTTTTTCATGTCATGTCAAAACATCTAGACATCCCTTTCCAATCCATCACACCACCTGTCTCTCCCTGTCTCCTGTCAAACTTTCCGACATAAAAGCGCTGGGGTTGTACAACAAGTATCGTTGCTGAGATTAGGCTTTCCTCCCAGTCTTCGCTGTGACTGTCCGCACCTCCGCCATGGCATCCAAAGCAGGGCTGACAGGTTGGTGAGAGTGCCTACAAAAAAAGAAGGAAAAACAACTTGGCATGACAAGTTCTCCCAGACACACAGTAAAAAGGAATATCCAAATAGTTATTTTTAGAACACAAGTCCGAGTGGGGTTTGTTGACTGCGTGTGTGAGGAAAAACAGTTCTGTGTCAGTAGCTGTCCAAGAGGAACTGTTTATGCCAACTCAAGATGACTGTTTGGCTAATGCTTCATTGTACAGAAATTCTGATCGCTTTAATCAACCTATAAGTACGCAATAGACAAATCCTGCAGCTGCAACTCCTAACTTTTACAAGATCTGGAGA
Organism: Rhinogobius similis; assembly: GCA_019453435.1. Classification (NCBI taxonomy): domain Eukaryota; kingdom Metazoa; phylum Chordata; class Actinopteri; order Gobiiformes; family Gobiidae; genus Rhinogobius; species Rhinogobius similis. The sequence continues at coordinate 39,099,168 of CM033619.1, forward strand.
AAGATGCTGCGGCGTAATATCCCTCAGTCCCTCAGTGTTGCCCTGATGGGATGAAAGGATGGGTCAAATGCAACGGAAAACCTGCCTATGGAGACACAAAGAACCTGACTTTTTCTCTCATGTTCCATCTGGCAAATGTTGTTACATCTTTATTTGGAGTGAGGATGAGAGTATTGGTACTGAAGTATTGCTATTTCAATATTGTTATGCAAATATTTACTGATTAACATACATAAATGTTAAGGCTAGGCATTTATTTTAGACATGTTAAGGCAATTTCTTCATTGTTTTGTGTCAAACACTCCACCAACAGCTCATTGGACTGATCCATCTGTGTCCTATTAGAAACCTTTACAAAAAAAAATAAAATAAATATATATATATATATATATATAAATATATATATATATATATATATATATATATATATATATATATATATATATATATATATATATATATATATATATTCAAAATCCTTCACCCATATCCCGGAAATTTGTAAAGCTGCAAGTTTATTTAGAAGTGTCAATCTGCACCAGAGACGTCAGAGCTGCTCCTACTACAAGAGTCTGTGTATACACTCCATTTAGACACCAAACTGTTTCATATTGCTTGCATATTAAATGTTGGTCAGATGAAGGAGGTTTCAAAACTTTACAAAAGTTGATCTGAGGGGCGGTACTTTAATGCAAACTACTGTGACTGTGGCATTAATTAAGCTGCTTCCCTTCAAAATTTTGGCTATTTCCCACGATGCCTTCTGCTGTTGTCCTTGTAAAATGTATGTTTGACGTCATAAAGCACGTTATATTTCTCCAATTTGATGATAAACCTGTCCAGTCCATCATGAATAATTTCTTCAGGGACCAGGACGCCATACACTTAAAAAAATCCTGGAGATGCTGAGTTTACTCTGAAAATATTGAACTCCGGCCTAATTTGAGCGGCACGTAGCATAATTATGCAGTTGAACACACGTATTACGTTGGTGTAGATTTTCTGATCAGTTATTATTAAAGGACATATTCTACTAGAGTGATATTTTTGAGGTTTTAACCACATTCTAACAATGGTCCGTCATCAAAAACCTACAACAATGTGCATTCTGCTGCATTCACGCTGTTTTGAGGAATGTTCACAAGAAAACCCTCTCCTCTCTGAGTGTCAAAAACACTTCCTGCCGAACTTCCTTGTTCTGGGACGTACTTTCAGACGTCATACGTCACTTATCTGAGAATATTCTACTGTTTTAAGCCCTAAATCATAGCCGGACTCGTTCTGAGCATTTCTGCCGTCTAAACACAATCACTGCTGTTGTTCATCTGCATCATGTTTGTTTACGGCTAACTTCACTAAATTGTGTGAGCACTAGGGCGCCATCTAGTGGCTGGATGTACTTAGTAAGTGTAATTTCAAAGAGGCTGATAAATAATGAATAATAATAAAACTTTTTTTTCTTTGTTTCAAAACATGAGATGGCAAATGTAAGGTGCTCAAGCGCATGTTTAAAGTCTAATAACAAAATGAAAAATGCATAATATTAGTCCTTTAAAAGCAATTCCTGTGTGTATGTATGCTGCACGGATAAGCTTTGCATGTTCTTTCGATATCCGGGTGGGTTTCGTCCGGGCACTCCGGTTTCCCCCATTAACACAAAACAAGCACAACGGATAAAATCCTCCAGCTAAGGTCCTGACCAAACCGAGCTCAAGAGATGGGTCTCTGAGCGCTGTACAGCAGCAGCTCACTGCTCTTGACAGGTTGCCCCAGCGGCAATTGTGTAACCTTAAAAGTTAAAAAAAATAAATAACTACACATATCTCTACAAGTAAATATTAATTCACTTCACCTTTTGGCATTTTGTAAATGTGGGTGTTAATGCATACCATAATATAAAGTTCAGAATTGCAGCCACATCCTACGCGCTCTCTTTTGTTCTGAACTGTCATAGCCACCTCATGCTAATAGTGTTAGCAGCCTGTACTAAACCGGACCAGTATTGTTATAACCTTTGTATCTAATTAGCCTGTGTAGCCGGGAAATGGCTGTATTGACTGAAAGCTGAGAGAAAACCCGATGAGAGGAGTGTCATTAGTGGGCCATATTTACCCTGTCCCTGTGTGCTGTACTGAAGTGCATGTGGATGTGGGCCACTGTCTGAGTGATGGCTCATTAGACGCTACAGTTTTTCTATCTGTCACACAGTCATCAGGTCGATCTCTGGCTAATCACATAATGGCTTTAAAGGTTGGCAGCAGACAGACGAAGAGGGGGAGGAAGGGAGGAGGCATGGAGTTTTCATTAGCCCCGAGTAAGTCATTAACATAGTATCACTGTACCATCCCAATCACAAATGGACGTCTGCTTACTGGTAGTGGTGATACAGTTTGTCATTGATAAACTTGTCTAGATGATGCAAAGTTTAGATTGTTTTAAAGGAGACATAGGCTAACATCCATAATTTAGCATCCATGGTAAACAGTATTGCAGTATAAGTGCAAGACTTCACTTTAATTTTTTTGTAATTATTATTTCGGCAGAGATTCTATTGAGTATTTTAAATTGCATTCAACATTTATTTTGATATTTTAGTTTACGTGCGTATTTGTTTTTGTTTTTTTCAACTGTTGTATGTTTTTGTACTGCAATTTACTCATTGTGGGACAAATAATGGTTTGCTTATTTTACTATTGAGCAGTTAACCATGGTATTATGCTGTCTACACCTCACAGACATACTCTTATGTGTATGGTAAGTTATAGATGGTTCAGCCAACTATTAAGGACAAAATACATCTTCACATAAGCCAAGTTTCGACTCACTTTCGTACTCAGACCGTTTGAAGTGTCTCCTTTTTCATGTCATTGACCTCCATAGAACAATTTTGCCTTTGCATCATTTTCAATTTTTTCATACGGTAGTGTCATGTTAGGACTATTAAGTTATACTACACATTTATATGCTTCAAAGTCCAGCATTATATCGCTAATAAGACCATGTTTAATATTTCAAATTGCTAAAACACCCAAAAAGTCACAAACATTTTAAAGATGTTTTGTTCTTTTACATATTTTTGCCAAATGCTGAAATTCTAGTGCTCTATTTCTCAAAATTGTAAATTATTAAACGATTCAAAAAGTAAAACAAATAAAAGTTTTTATGCTTTTGGAGAAGCAGATGTTTTATGAATATGAATAACAAAGAAGACTCTGAATTTGAATTGGTGATTTAGAATTGGTTGATAGTCAAAATATATATTTTTTTAAAGGTCCCAAATAATACATTTACATATCATTTGATAAATTCATGAAATGTACAAGAGACGCAAATATTATTTTATTTATTATATAAATCCCAGATTCTTTTGTGAAAAATGAAAGCAACAGAAAACCATGCAGAAGGAAATTATAAATGTGTGCTTTTAAAAGATAATGTTGTACACTTTCAAGTACAAAATTAATTATTACTCTATATGTATTAGTTTATAAGTATGTAAAAAAAAAAATCCATTATTTATATTTTTTTCTTCATAAGGCTGATGATAGTCTTGTATTATGTGCTGGAAATATAATATTTTCAGCCTTGATGCGAGTGCCGTGCAAGCAACAGACGCAAGATTTGTTTGTGCATCAACAAATAACGTTATCGTCTTTTGTCCGTTTCATTTGCTAATATGAAAGTATTTATTACTTGCTAAATGGAAAAAAAAAGTTCCAAGATTGAGTTGAAACTTAAGAGCAACTATTCTTCGGCAAAGCAACAACAAACACTGCAACTTACTGAACTTCTTACACAACCTTCCGGAGCTGGTACGCACCTGCCGCCTACAACAGCCCTGCAGAAATATTGTCTACGAAAAAAACAAGTTTTCAAGTGTTTAAACATCTTATCAGCTATAGCACAGCAAACAGTTTCTAAGGTTGTTCAACTCAAGAAAGAAGAAGTAGTTGAGAGTTAATGCATTTAATTTCTATATAACACAGTTTTACCTTGGGCAAGCGTTCATCAACATTTCCAGGGTGTATTTTTATCAAATATATCATAAAAGTCCAATATTCTTCAGTTGTTTTGTGTGCGATTACCTTTCCAAAAGTCAGTAGATGGCCATCAAAAGTTTGGGGGAGCAAAATAAGGTCAGAAAACTAGGAAAAAAAAAGGGAAACGTCTTTGGAAGGTTGTGAGATAGACCAGGGAGATTCACGACTGCTACACTTTGATAGAGGTCGATTTATTATTTACATGCGCTAATGTGTTTTCCGGGCAACTCAGGAGGATGCACGCTGGCTTCACGCTGCACTGTGGCACTGCAGAGTCAAATGCCACAAAGTCAAAACTTCTGTCTCGCAGTTTACTTCTAACATGGTTGGATATGAGAGAGAGAAGGGACCGAGTGTGTTGGGCAAACAGCTCCAACAAAAACATGTTCTACACTGATGGCACACACTGATGGATCTTTAAGTGACTTTTTAAACTTTTTTAGAAGTTATAATATTTAGACGCATTCACACAGTATGTGAAATGCTGGTTAGAAATTCTCCCCTCCGACCGTCAAAAACACTCCCTGCTGAACTCCCTCGATCAATGACATTTTTTCCCATTTTAGACGTTGCTTGTCCGAGACTCTTTTGCTGTCTTAAAGGTGGAATGGAGGATTTCGGGCAACAAATCAGAATCTCATTTCCTCGTGGGTAGCACAAATAACTGGTCCGCTCAGGTGCCAATCATTCTGTGCGTGCTAGTGCACGCCCGCAGGCTCGTCCAGGGGAAACGCTCGCTCCCCTGGCCGCGCATGCGTGGTTGATTTGCTAGTGTGTTTATGTAGCAGGTTAGCGGCGAGTTCCGTCATTGTAAACTTTCATCCGCGAAGTACCGAAATGGCTGAGGGACGAAAGAGAAAGACTGTTTTCGAGCTTTCACAGAAGAGACAAAAGTCTGCAGAGGAAAGAAACAAAAGGCGTGTTATTCTGGGGGAATTGTTTACGCGCTGGCGAGCATTGAAAGCGCAAAACAGGCTGATGCCTCCGCTGCAAACTTTCTGCTGGACAGGTAACTGTTTATCTGACTCTTTTTTTGCGCTTATTGTATGTGGAGTGTATTATTAAAATCTTCTTCGCGGAGATTGTCGTGAGAAAGCGACACCAATCGTCTTGTAAACAAATGCGCATGGGCAGTGCTGCTGGGCGTGCTCGTTCACGAGGTTTGCTAGGCGTTCACTCAGGAGAAACGGGGCGGGAGGGAGGGGGAACCTGCGCATGCGCTTTTTCAAAAAAAGGACTAACAGTCGCAGATTTTCAAATCGGCGAGAAATCCTCCATTCAACCTTTAAGTCCTTAAATCATCGCCAAACTTGTTCTGAGCATGTCAGCCGGCTAAACACGATTGCTGCAACTGCTAGCTTGACTTGCGCACTTCACAAAGGCTCAAGTAATAACATGTTGAGCTTGTGTAAGCGCAACAGCCAGCAGATGGCACCTAAACTCAGTAAGTGCTAGGACAAACAGAACCAGATACAGATGTTCATTTAGTTTTTAATAATCTCTTGTTTTGTTGTTGTTGTTCTAAAACATGAGATGCCAAACTTAAGACAATCAAGAGCATGTTTAAAGGCTTATAACAATAAATGAATAATAAAAAAAAGAGTAATATTTTTCCTTTAATAAAGCATGAACAAAGACTAAAGTCATGGTGAACTACTACTACTTTCACAACACTCTAACCCTAAACTTAATTAAGTAGCTTCTAATCCTGAACCACACTTTATAAACCCTTTGTTCATATGAACTAAGTCTGCGTTCATACTGTGTTAGGCAAAATGGTGTACTTATTATAAAGTGGTACCCATGTTTCATTTAGGCTTGTGTAAAGTTTTGTGTTCGCTTTGAATTTTGCATTCTGGGCCATGAGCTAGTGCATGGAATATAGAGCGAGATAAGACAGATTTCTTTTCGGCAGCAGGCCGTTTTCAAGGGCAGTCTATCTGAACTGAATCAATGTTTTCAATTTAGTCATTACCTCTTTCCCGTTGGCACTACACTGATCGATACTCACATGTGCTGCGAGGTGGACAGGCCTGTCTCTCACACAGTGTGTTTGCATGATCGAATGTCTCTTCACCGCTTCAGATATGACCTTGTTCTTACTTGACCTTTTGACTTGTTATTGTTTCATGGGGAATAAAACTTTATAATAAGCAAATTTAACTACTTTTACTTGGTGTGTCCAAACTTTAATATGCACAATATGTTTTATGTGAGTTGTAGCCGCCTACAATTACATAGAAGAAATGTGTTCACAGCATTGCAAGATAAAAAAAAAGTTATATGGTAACTGGAAAATAACCATGAAAAAAAATTTAATGTTTCATTTCCAGTAATTAACATGTACTTAACACAACTCAATGGCAGGGTAATAACAACAGAGCAGACCCACCAAGGCTGGAAACTGAGGGATACTGGAAGAGTATCTGGGAAAAGGAGGCATCACACAACAGCGATGCAAAGTGGCTCGTGGCTCTGAGAGAGGACCACAGCAACCTCCCAGAACAGAATCCAGTCACCATCACAGTGGCAGATATCCAAGAAAGAGTCTCAGGCATGAAAAACTGGACAGCCCCCGGCCCAGACATGATCCACGCATACTGGCTAAAGAAACTCACTGCTCTCCATGAACGCCTAGCAGCACAAATGAACCAGCTGCTGAGGGACGGGACTCACCCTGAATGGCTAACCGAAGGGCGCACGATCCTGATCATGAAGGATCCCTCCAAGGGTACAGTCCCATCCAACTATCGGCCAATAACCTGTCTCTCCACAACATGGAAGCTCATGTCAGGCATCCTCGCGGCTAAGTTAAGTGGGCACATGGACCAATACATGAGCAAAGCACAGAAGGGCATAGGCAAAGACACCAGAGGAGCCAAACACCAACTCCTGGTTGACAGAACAGTCGCCCAAGACTGCAAAGCCCGACACACCAACCTGTGCACTGCCTGGATTGATTACAAGAAAGCCTACGACTCAATGCCACACACATGGATCACTGAGTGCCTGGAGATGTACAATATCAATAGGACACTAAGGGCCTTCATAGCAAGCTCAATGAAGCTGTGGAAGACCACCCTGGAGGCCAATGGCAAGCCACTTGCACAAGTGACCATCAGATGTGGCATATACCAAGGAGATGCACTGTCCCCACTGCTGTTCTGTATAGGTCTGAACCCCTCAGCCAGATAATCAACAAGACTGGCTATGGATACCGACTCAGGAATGGGGCCACCGTCAGTCACCTCCTCTACATGGATGACATCAAGCTGTATGCTAAGAGTGAGCGAGACATCGACTCACTGATCCACACGACCAGGATCTACAGCACTGATATCGGGATGTCATTCGGGCTGGAAAAGTGCAGTCGGATGGTAACAAAGAGAGGGAAGGTAGTCCACACAGAAGGGGTCTCACTCCCAGAGGGAACAATAGCAGACATTGAGGATGGGTACAAATACCTTGGAATACCACAAGCAAATGGCAACCTCGAAGGGGCAACGAGGAAAGCAGCAACTGCCAAATACCTCCAGCGAGTAAGGCAAGTCCTAAGAAGCCAGCTCAATGGCAAGAACAAGTCCCGGGCGATAAACAGCTACGCCCTGCCAGTGATCAGATACCCTGCAGGCATAATAAGATGGCCAAAGGAAGAGATACAGACCACAGACGTTAAGACACGAAAGCTCCTGACCATGCATGGAGGGTTCCATCCCAAATCCAGCACCCTGAGACTGTACACTAGCCGTAGGGAAGGAGGCCGTGGACTAGTGAGCGTGAGAGCCACTATCCAGGATGAAACATCCAAGATCCACAAGTACATCAAGGATAAGGCCCCAGATGATGATGTGCTCAGTGAATGTCTAGGGCAATGGGGAACAGAAGGTGAGGTGCCGGAGGAGGGACCATCATGGGAGGACAAGCCCCTACATGGGATGTACCACCGGAACATAACTGAAGTGGCTGATATCAAGAAATCCTACCAGTGGCTAGAGCGGGCCGGACTAAAGGACAGCACAGAGGCACTCATCATGGCTGCACAGGAACAGGCCCTGAGCACCAGAGCGATAGAGGCCCAGATCTACCACACCAGACAAGACCCACGGTGTAGGCTGTGCAAAGAAGCTCCTGAGACAGTCCAACACATAACTGCAGGGTGTAAGATGCTGGCAGGGAAAGCATACATGGAACGCCACAACCAAGTGGCTGGTATAGTGTACAGAAACATCTGTGCGGAGTACGGACTGGAAACCCCAAGGTCAAAGTGGGAAACACCTCCAAAGGTGGTAGAGAATGACCGAGCGAAGATCCTGTGGGACTTCCAGATACAGACTGACAGAATGGTAATGGCAAACCAACCAGACATCGTGGTGGTGGATAAAGAGCAGAGGAAGGCCGTTGTGGTTGATGTGGCGATATCAAATCAAATCAAATCAAATCAATTTATTTTTATAATGCCCAAAATCACAACAACAGTTGCCTCGATGGGCCACAGGTAAAAGCAGTTCAGATAACTGTCCCAGAATGCCCCTGTCCTTTGACCCTCCTTCGCGGCGAGGAAAAACTACAAAAAACCCCATGGGAAAAAGTAGAAACCTCGGGGAGAACCACAGTGAAGGAGAGATCCTACTCCCACGGACGGACAGGCTGCAGATGAACTAGGACTGACGCATCCACTTGGACTGTGGAGCCAGAACCACTCAAGAGGGAGGTGGCTTTAAAGAGTTCCTCCAGGCGGACGAGGAGCAGTCCACCAGTGTAGAGAGATCCTCCAGCAGGAGATGAGGAACAGTTCATCTAAAGTAGAAGGAGTTCGTCCAGGCAGACGAGGTGTGGCTAATCCAGCTGTCCAGGCGGGTGGCGCATAGATCGTCCAGACAGGTGGGTGGGGGGGTCGTCACTGGAGCAGCCGCCGCAGTGCCTGAAACAGTCTCCACTCCCCGGGGGAAGTGGAGAGAAAGAGAAACATGTGAACAGCAATGAACAGACTACAGTTGAAGTAATATTAAATATTGTTGATAGGTAAAGTAGGAAGAACCAGAGGATAGTGTTCAAGCTGCCATACTTCACAAAGCAGAATTGCTCCAATTGCATAGTATCTAAAACTGTAGGTTTTTATTTCTGTTCCTAACTGGCCTGACCATAAGCTATTTCAAAGAGGAACGTTTTGAGTCTGGTCTTAAATGTAGAGACTGTGTCGGCCTCTTTTACATGAACAGGGAGCTGGTTCCATAACACAGGAGCTTGGTAGCTAAATGCTCGACCTCCTACTGTGCTTTTAGAGACTCTGGGGACTAACAATAGTCCAGCATTTTGAGAACGAAGAGCTCTGTTTGGATGGTACGCTACTATTGCATCTTTGAGGTAGGATGGGGCCATATTGTTTAAAGCTTTATAAGTCAGGAGGAGGATTTTAAATTTGATTCTAAACTCAACAGGAAGCCAGTGAAGAGACTCTAACACTGGTGAAATATGATCTCTTTTTCTAGTACCTGTTAATAATCTTGCTGCTGCATTTTGAACCAGTTGAAAGCTTCTTATAGAGCTTTTAGGACACGCTATAAGCAGAGCGTTACAATAGTCTAATCTGGATGTGACAAATGCATGGATGAGTTTTTCGGCATCAAGTGATGGCAACATCAGGAGAAAGGAACATGAGAAACTGGAGAAATACCAAGGGCTCAGAGAAGAGCTGGAGAAGGCCTGGAAGGTGAAGGCCAAGGTGGTGACCGTGGTGATCGGAGCACTTGGGGCAGTGACCCCCAAACTGGAGGAGTGGTTACAACAGATCCCTGGAGGAACATCAGACATCTCAGTCCAGAAGAGCGCAGTGCTAGGAACAGCTAAGATACTGCGCCGAACCCTCAAGCTCCCTGGCCTCTGGTAGAGGACCCGAGCTCAGAGATGGATGTGACCACCCGCGGAGGGTGAGCAGGGTGAGCAGGGGTGCGCAGTGCTAGGAACAGCTAAGATACTGCGCCGAACCCTCAAGCTCCCTGGCCTCTGGTAGAGGACCCGAGCTCAGAGATGGATGTGACCACCCGCGGAGGGTGAGCAGGGAATTATTATTATATATATATATATATATATATGCAGATCGTTTTTGATACTTAAAAATTGTGAATGTTTTGGATGAATTGAAGATCAAAAAGATTAACTTTTTATTAAAGTTTCAGGCTTGACTAAAATGTATGGTCTTACGTCATAGATATTGAGGGAAAAAAAATCTAGATCATCATCATCACAACATGATAATTGAAACTGTATTCTTTTTGAGTTAAAGGAAAAAATATTATGGCTTTGTTTTATATTGTTATTAGCCTTTAAACATGCTCTTGAGTACCTTAAGTTTGACATCTCATATTTTAGACCGAAAAAACAAAATGAACATCTGTGTCTGGGCTGTTTGCCTTGGCACATACTGGCTGCATAGCATTTACACAAGCATAAGCATGCGTTAATGAACTGTGAGTGAGTGAGTGCGCTAGTTCGTTTGCCGTGATCGTGTTAGGACGGCAGAAATGCTCAGAGCGAGTCTAACGATGATTTAAGGAGCTAAAAACACCCGAAAATTCTCGGATAAATAAAACTGGAGTCCAGCGGGAAGTGTTTTTGGTGGTTGACGGGGAGAGGATTTACTAACCAGGATTTAGGTATGTTTTTAATGACGGAACATTGTTAGAATATGATTAAAAGCTCCAAAAAGTCACTACAACCTAATATGTTCCCTTTAAATTCATGTGTAAGCCCAGAAATACGACATTACAGTTGTTTCCAGACGGTACACTGGGCAGAGCAAATGCATTAGGAGTGCATAAGACTGACTAATAAACATATAATGATTTTTCTTTCTTTCCTTTTTTTTTACTTTCCCCATAGCAAAATGTTGCAGTCTATTAAATATATTGGTTGAGGTTGGTGAGGGTGAATCATTTATAATAATAATCATTAGAATTGTCTATGTCATTCCCATGGGATTATTTAGATTCAACTCTTTTCATGATGCATAGAACTGGCACAATTTCAGATACAGTTACATCTGAATTCTCTTTTTTCAGAAGTTAATTATGCTGAACAATACTATTTAAAACCAAAGCTTCTCGTTTCATAGTGTCATTAGTTCTACCTGGGTGGATTACAGTAATGAAGGCAGACTGAGGAGAGCTGCAGTGACGTGGGCATGGGCTGGATCCAGCGTGGAGCTCTCAGACTGGAGGAGATTGATTATCAGTCGAGGAGGAGAGAGCACCTCCTGACACATGACACAACGGCGACCCCGTGCGACTGTCGGATTGAAACATAGTGAACTTCACGAGGAGACAAAAACAGGTTTAAAGAAAAAAAAAAAAATAGGGTTACACATTAGATTACAGCCTATGTCAATTACACAGCAAAAAATGATATCAAGCCAATGACTCGAATTTAGTATTTTTATCTGGATTTCCATTTCACTGGTGTCAAGGTATTTCTGCCTGACTGTGTGATTATTTATCTTAAAATATGAAAATAAATGTGCCAATGGGGTAAGTAAAATAACCCACTGGCAGATAATTTGGCTTGAAGTGAGAAAATAGTGTATTGAAACAAGTCAGAAATGGGTTGAAACAAGTAAAATAATCTAGTTCCATCAAAGAAATTCTTCGTAACTAACTTTGACTACTCAAAATGACTGAAATTAAGATTATTCATTCATTCATTCATTCATTTTCTACCGCTTATTCCCGTTAGGGGTCGCGGGTGACTGGAGCCTATCCCAGTGACTTTGGGCCTTAGGCGGGGTACACCCTGGACAGTGGCCAACTCGTCGCAGGGCTGACACAGAGAGACAGAGACATTGACAGACAACCATTCACTCTCACATTCATTCACTAGGGACAATTTAGAGTTGTCAATTAACCTACACAGTCATGTCTTTGGACGGTGGGAGGAAGCCGGAGAACCCGGGGAGAACCCACGGTAACACGGGGAGGACATGCAGACTGGATTAATATCCAGAAAATAAGACATTAATATCCAGAAAATAAGACATTTTAACGTATCTAGAAATTAATTTTTTGCCGTGCTGTTAATGTACAAGTAAAAGGTCATCATGAAAAAATGGATGACACATTCTAAACCAACAATCAAGGACCGGAACGACAAAAAAAAACCTTTCCACACAATTTGGAACTGGACAAATTGGACAGACCCTGAACTAAATGGTATGGAAATGCCAGTCTTTACATTGAGGACTGTATGTTGTGGTCTTGTGTCCATGTATCTCTCTGTCATGTCTTCTTTATGCTTTTATTTGCACAGTATTCATTACACATGAATTCCAGCTGTGATAAGGATGAAGCAAGTCTTAAATTTGTCCATGTCTTGCCCCGTGCGGTCGAATGCCTCCCCTACAGCATAGTCAGAATGCACACGCAGCAGTGCTCCAAGTACAATAGAAGTATTTTAGATGTGTTCATGGTATATATAATTTTCATTTTATAAATTCTGTTCGGATTCAAATCGGGCTAGGCCAAAAATTAGTAAGTGAGGTTTTAATCATCTAAGACAAGGCTGCATATATTTTAGCTAAATATTGTTTTCATAGTCAGGTTTGGGCCCATTGCATTGGACCAAAACATTTTTCACAATTATCCATTTTTCCCCTTATATTCTCCTTGATTGTAGCAACAGCTCAAAAAGTGATTTTTGTCCAAGGCGTACAGAAATTCTATTTTCCATTTAAAACAAAAAGTATAACAAAAATATGGAGATGAAGCTAGAGTTGTGTCTTTCAGAAATCATCAAAAAATGTAACTTGTCTAATGTATTTCTAAAGTTGTAGATAGTAGGGATGTAGATGTAGGGTTTCAGATTACACCTTTTTTGGTTGAGTTTGTTACGTGTAAAGAAATTAATGAATAATATTTCAATCAACTGAAATAAAAGCTTTATCATTCATTTAAAGATTTTCTTTCCTTGTCTTCGTTTTTTTTACATAACCTAAAAGGAACACAGAGACAGACTAAACAAACATTTTCACATCGTCCTAAGCATGTCGTCCGGCGTAGTCATTGGTCGTAAATATTTCATTTTCAATCTTGAAACAACTCAGGGAGATTGAGCCTGAATCAAAACCTCAGCTTTAACCAACTCGTTCTTTTTCTCAAATGTTTAAAATTTCAAACTTGCTACTTAAACGCATCGTCGTGGGAACAGCAGGGACCTGAAATACGCAGCGAGGGAAATTCTTCGAAACAGGACAGGATGAGTGAGCTGGGGCCATGCTATTAGACAGTCATAGGAGAAGGGGGAGAGCGGGGGAGACACGACGAGGAGGGCAGGCGCAGGCGAAAATGTAAGGGACCGTCCCAGAGGAAATACGACCGGCAGAGGAATCCAGGCCGCATTCGCCAGCGCCTCACCATTTTCCATTTCTCTCCAGATAATAAACACGTGAAGCTGACTGGAGATAATTGCCTCACGGGAGGAAATGAGAAGAGCGAGCTGGATTGACAGGACAGAGGCGCCGTGCAGAAATGGTTCAGTTATGGCATCAGATTTACACATGCATGAAGTCAAATTATTATACAACACCCAAAGGAAGAAATGTATGAACCCAAAAGCAACATGTGGTTATTCTATTATCAGCTGCATCAAAAGGGATTCCAAAGGAAGATCTGAAAGCCTATCCAAGGATTTCTACATGGGATTTCTTTTCCAAATTCCAAAATTACATTGTGATCCTATCGTTTTCAGGAGCCATCACTTGTCATAAGAGAACGTGTGATTCCCAGCTCCATTACATACATTACATTATAGAGTATTCACCTTATTCTGGAAGTTGCCGTACGCGCCGCCGTCTTGTTTCTGTTGTATTAGTTTACATGGAGCAGACGAGCTAAAAAGAAAATAAGTTCTACTCGACTAAAAAGCCGTTTTCAGACTGACCAGGAAATCGGTGCGTTGTTGACTTGTTGTTGCTCGTGTTCATTAAACATTTTACACAAATCAATCTACTTTATGTAACATTTTAGCGGCGAGACTTTTCCCTCGTTCCTTATAAGCTTTAACGGAGTTCTCGTCAAACGGAAGTGCGTTTACAGCAAAAGTGCAAAAAACGGCAAAAGTGGGCGGGGCAGAATAAGGTCAATAATGGGGGCTAAACATCGCTTTAAAAAAGACACTCCTCAAAATAAGTGATTTATTACAGGCTAAATGTCAAATCATAAACAAATATATATTATATACAGTCTTAATATTCTTGTTGTATCTTAAATCTGCATTAAAGAAGACATTAACCAAAGGTTTTTTCATTAGAAAAAACCTTCATTATTTTTCATTAAAATAGCCTTTAATCGTGTTTTATTCATGCTTGGCTCATTAATCCTCTGTATGCCGTCACATTAAACTGCAGCATAGGTTTACCACACATTGTTAAACAAATTGTCAGGTTATTATTAAAAAAAAACATCTATATATTAATTTCATTTATATAGAAGTACATTAGAGGACACACATGCAAAATAAACTTGTATGATTGTTCATTTCATAGTGCCAAAAGTCAATGGGATAGGCTTAAGTCAGGCATGTCCAAATGCGGCCCTCAGACCAATTTTTCTTGGCCCTTAGGCTTCCTGGTGAATCAACCCACATTGTCCTGATAAGTACTTTTTACAGCAAATTTCAGATTTTCTACGATTCTAACTTAAATAACTAACATTTTGCTGCAATACAGACCTGATATTAAGGCACTGAGACTGAATGTAGATGTGGTGGAGCTTAAAACATCAGATAAATGCAGATTTTTTTAACATTTCACGATGGTTTTGTGGCCCTCCGCTTTGTCTGTATTTCAATAGGCGGCCCTCGATGGAAAAGGTTTGGACACCCCTGGCTTAAGTAATCTGCGACTTCTAACGGGAACAAGCGGTAGAAAATGCATGGATGAACTTTTATGTTCATTTCCCTCACTGTTAGCGTACTCAGTTTGTCTTTGATTGACATGTGCATGTTTCAGTTCACAAACTCCTGAGAGTCCATTTTGTTGCGTTCGACTGTGACGGGACCGAAACCATCGGTCAAACGGGCTTGGACCAATCATAGTGCAGCATTGTGGTTTGGGCAGAAGACGAAGCAACCAGATGAACCAAAACAAACAAGGCGGCGCAGAATAGAAGTGATGAGAAGATTAACCGATGCACCGGCTTGCACATGTGCGAGGTGAGTGCATCGAGTGATACTTCGATGCAGTTCAAGTGACTAAAGTAGAGTGCGTCGGAGTTTCTTCCAGGTTGTCTCGGTTAATCCAGATTGTCCAGAAAACACGGACAGAAACGCTCAGGGAGGAGGCTCTACGCAGCTAAGAACTATTATTACTATTATACTAGTTGTTATTGACAGACGTAGTGTTCATTTTATCTCTTGGTTGTCTTCACTGAGCAGTTCACTGAAAGTTTGGTCACATCGGTTGCGGCGCAGGAATGATACACAACTTTTGTTTACTGCATATTAAGTACCATAAGTTGTGTTACGGGAGAATTGCTGTTGTGGATTTCTAAAACAACAACAACAATAAAAATGCAGAGAGAATGAGTCTGATCAATGAGTTGATTTATTCACTGGTACCAAAGTGAATAGTCGCCTTTCCCTGACAGTGACCTCTCCCTGGTCGACGGAGGTCCATGACAATCAGAACACATGCTTTTTATACATAAGACATAGGTGGAGACATAGTTATCACATCATGAGGAGACAACATGAAACATCAGTGTGAAACAAGAGCAAGGACATATGTGACTATCAATATTTATGAAAAACAACAGCTATCAGTGGTGTTTCCATTTAAAGCCAGATTTCAGAGTGAAAGGACGTCATAAATGGATTAGATGCCTGTTCTCTATCTTTGTGACCGGGACTGGGAGCGAACAAAAGAGGAGCTAAAGAGATGTTAAAGTTGAAGTTAACCTTAGCAGGTCAGAATGACAATACAGAACTTATAACTGCGATTACAGTTGCTCTCAGGTTTCTTGTCTTTTTACAGGCCTCAAACAAATTGCCTTTAAAAACAGAGGGCTAAAACATCACCAAAAACCCTGTCGCACCTGTCCCTGTTACTGAAAGCTTTGTGCGGTGGAGAAGTTCAAGTATTAATTTACAATAGTATAACAAATAATAACACTATTTTAAGTAGGACTATTAAATACAGGTAATACTTTACTCCAATCTGCCAATTTATACAGGCACAGTATCAGACTAAACTGTGTTAATAAAAAGAAAAAGAAGAATCACGTTGGATTGAGATCAGTATCAGATCGGTATCGGAAAATTACAAACTATAAAATATCGCATCATAAGCCAAAAGAACAATGTTGTGGGACTCATGATGCATCGTGATCCGACGTTAGTTCAAATCGAATGACATCGTTGGTCGTGAGAAATGCATCTTAAATGAATGTGATCGCAGCAAGTGTGTTGAGGTGCACATCATTTACATCTCTAGCAGACAGACGCACTTTGGCCTATTTTAGCATAAACCGACTATTTTGTTTGTCAGAAACGTGCACAGAGAGACGCCTAGTGCATTAGTGGACGGGAAAGATGTCTGTGCTCTTCTCTCAAATGGCTTTAACACGATTTGGATTTCTCTTATTCGTCTGCGGGGCAACAAATATCAATCTGACGTGAGCCGGGTTAATATTGTCCTGCACCTGAGGCTTAAGTGCTCAGAAAATGTCTATCTCTGAAAGTTTTCAACTACCCCATTTCTCTTTCAAAGGCTCATATCTATAATTTTAAATCTATAAAAACAATCCAGTGCTCAATGAGGTGAAATGATACTTTGAAGTGAAGGGGCCAGCATCGGAAAAAAGTCTATGGACCTGTTTCTGGTATCAAGAAACGGTTGTTTTAGATCAATATTGTGTTTTGTTGTGAACAAAAAACTATATTTTTTATTCACTATTGCAAAACTTAACACCTTTGCATCTAACAACCAGTTGCTTATTTGTAGGCATCTTGTGTAGCTACCGGCTCGTATAGTCCTAAACTTTTGATCCGTTGCAAAAACAGCCTATTTCAGTTTAATTGTTGTTTTCAATTTTTTAAATATTTACTTAAACTTTGTTTTTTATTTTTGTCTCACTCCCATTTCTCGTGCTTACTGAAGCTCTACTTGGAACCTTGTTAAGCTCCAACCATGCTAAATGTGACTTTTGTCCATTTTCAACTGGTCTTAAACCTTTGATCGTGACTGTATTGTGAAATTGTTTGTTTTTGCAATAATTACCAGAACAATTTCACAAATATCTTGAAGCATATGCAAATTATTATTCATTCATTTTCTACCGCTTATTCCCATTCCTGGGGTCGCGGGTGACTGGAGCCTATCCCAGTGACTTTGGGCCTTGGGCGGGGTACACCCTGGACAGTGGCCAACTCGTCGCAGGGCTAACACAGAGAGACAGACAAGGACAGACAACCATTCACTCTCACATTCACTCACTAGGGACAATTTAGAGTTGTCAATTAACCTACACAGTCATGTCTTTGGACGGTGGGAGGAGCCGGAGAACCCGGAGAGAACCCACAGTAACACGGGGAGGACATGCAGACTCCACCCAGAGAGATCGTGTGATGTTAGGGTGGTCTGGGATTAGAACCCACGATCTCCTTCTTGAGAGGCAGAATCTCTAGCCGCTCTGCCACCGTGCACCCTGCAAATTATTAAATTATTAATTTTATTTATAAAAACTTGCCAAACATGTGATCAATGATGTTACTCTTTTGTGTGTTAATGTGTAATGACTGATTTGTGCTGACGTCTTGGCCAGGACTCAGAAAAAGAGATTAGTAATCCCAGCGGGACTTTGTTAAATAAAGGTTAAATAAAAAAAATTAAAACCAAAAAAAATTAAGGGGTTGATGGGGCTGTGACGACCCCAGTCCTGACCTTGTATAGAGGGGGGCCTCCAGTGTCTTGTTCCCTATGCTGCTGGCTCTTCTCCCTCCCTTCCAGGTTCCTGAAAGTGGATTGGACCAAGCAGCACCTGGTGGTGGGCGGGGCACACCAGTATATAAGATGACTGCCTGAGACACACGCTCTCTCTCGTCACCAGGAAGCAACAGCACTTTGTTCTTAAATAAATATCCATTTTTTGTAATTCTTTTAAACATGTGTGGACTCCCTCTTGTCCGAACCCTGAGCCAGTTCGTAACAGGGGCCCTCAGATGTCACACAGTATTGTATTTAGTCTCTCAAAGACTTGCATTTTAGTCCAACAAAACAAAAAATAGATTAAAGCAGAAGACAGAGAAAGAAACCATCACAGGTTTTGAGGGCCCTTCCCTGCTCTGGGCCCCGCACACAGAGCCAGCCCTGAGGTGGTAAATCTAATTTAATTTTACGGGAGCAGTGTATAGTAAATGATGAGCTGTACACAATGTGACATACAGAGGCTAAATGAATGTTGACAAGCACAAGGGACTCGTGTGACAGAACAGATGCTTGGACCTGGGAGCAGACACGGAAATCTCATTTGAGGTTATCATGTGTCACTCCACAAATATTAGCAGCTGTTGATTTATTATTATTATTTTCTTTTTTTTTTTTTTTTTTTTATATTCAGAGTGACAATTAGAATGCAGTCATGTGTCATATGTGTAACTTGTTTTTCATGTTCAGTAAGTTTATTTTAACAGTCCTTCAAGCGTTCACGTGGAACTTTTAAAAGCAAATTGAGTCAAAACGGCAAGTCGTCAAAATTCTTTCAAATGAAATCCATTTGGCTGCTCACGTCTGTGGTTGTGTCCTTGGAGAGCCGTGCGGACCTGAAATCTCTCAAGCTTTCATCAGGTTTTATAGCCTCAAGCTACCACAAATCTAAAGCACCGTGCTCTTCAAACAAACTCTTTGAGTTGTTTAGAGATAAATGCATTTTACACTGTTACAACAATGGAGCATTTGGCATGCATGGGACACAGGTTTACAGTCGTGACTTGTATTAGATCTCATTTTACTTTAAAGACGCATTCATTGAACTAGTATATTTACACAAACCTAAAAAAACCAAAATAATGACTGTACTGATAATGTTACTGATTAAGCATAAAGAATTTTAAAACATGATTACAAACTACTTCACACAATCCCATCAACATAAGGATACAATCATCTGAAATGTGAAATGCTAGCGGTATCTGTCCAATAAAAAAGTCAAAGTCAACTAACACACCACACACACCACAACTTGTGTCAGTTCTAAACTCTAACTTGCATAAAATGAAACCTTTTTCATCGTGTCATGTTGTCATGTAGAAATAAGGCATTTTATGTGTAAAAATTGCCAAAAAAAGAAACATTTGGGACATTTAAATCTGAAAAATGGACAAAACCAGGTTTAAATTTCTTGGTTCATTTTTACACATATTAGTTACAAAAACATTACACAGGGGATTTTGGATTTATGATTTCGTTTTTAAGTAATCTAGATTGGACTGAAATTTGTTCTAAAAAATCAAATTTTGCCAATTTTTTTTGACTCAAAACTTTGATAAATCTGTTTTAGAATTATATGTCAAAAAAACCTTCGGTACTTTTCATCAAAATCTGTCCAAGATTGTAAAGTTTGGTGTGTGGGATCTACTTTAAGTGGTGATCCTTATGTCTCTGTGGGAGAAAAATGCATTTAAAGAAAACGGCTTTTGAATTACAATGTCCCATCAAAATCTATGGATGAAGTGGATTCAACTCAACTCAACAAGATCATCAAGAAGGCCGGACATGCTGTGGGGGAGGAGCTGGACTCTCTGACTGTTGTGTTGGAGAGGAGGATGTTGTCCAAAATCAGGACTATTCTGGACTTTCCCTCCCACCCGCTCCACAAAGTGCTGGTCAAGAGCTCATTTAGCAACAGACTGTTACTGCCACGATGCTCCACCGAGAGACACAGGAAATCATTCCTGCCTGTCGCCATCAAACTACTGAACTCTGTGCTGTAAAAGTCCTCTTGTGAAGTCAATGTGCAATATTAAGTCCACTGTGCAATATTAAGTCCACTTATATACATAAACTGTACATGATCATGTGAATATGTAAATAGACAAGGATAGTATAGTTAAAGGTCCCATAACATGCAAAATCGACTTTTCAGAGGTTTTAACCTTCCTACAGTGCTATTTGGGCCTCGTATGTGTGCCCAAAGTGGTTTTTTGATTGATTCCCGCATGCTTTCGCTAGAGAACTGTCTTTTCCGTCCCCCTCGGCTGAGCAGGCAGACGGGGGCTCATCCCATGGATGACGCGGCTTCCCATGGATGACGCGGTGTTTAAGCCATGCCTCCGGGAAGCGCGCAGCCGCAGAATAAAAACAGCTAATGCTAATGCTACACAGTAATTACACGATGGATACGACAGATCGAAGAGTTAGCTTGTTATTTACCAAACGGCAACGTCCGTCGTCGAGGTACTGCATGATCGTCAAACTCCAGGTCAGATCCAGGACGTAGGACTCAGCACGACGCACCGTCAGGACGGATAAAAGGTTTATTCCCGTGTTTGTGTATCGCTGTTTACCGGAGCACACGGCGCATGCACACTATCTCCGCTCTAGGCTTCGGCACGAGT
The DNA here is from genome assembly GCA_019453435.1 of Rhinogobius similis. Lineage (NCBI taxonomy): Eukaryota > Metazoa > Chordata > Actinopteri > Gobiiformes > Gobiidae > Rhinogobius > Rhinogobius similis. The sequence goes on from CM033619.1 coordinate 39,119,807, forward strand.
TGGGCGGGGGAGGTGCGCGAGTTGGGCGGGGAGCAGCCTGCTCTCTGTTCGGGGCGTCAGATCTCAGAGTGAGCCGTTTGCTTTTACACGGCGGGGGGCCAGTCCAAGAAATGGGTGTTTTTTGGAAACTGTTATGTTATGGATATTGCACAACGCAAAATTTTATCAACAAAGCCCTTAGAATAGACTGTGTAAAGGGGAAAATAGCAGAATATGGGACCTTTAAGCTTATTGTAAAACTGTTCATATCGGGGGTTTAGTCGATTAATAAAGACACTTTATAAGTTAAGTTAAATGGGGTAGACATTATATAGAGCTATTGTATTTTATTTTTATTTTATATATATCTTATATTGTTTTAATACTTACTGTCTCTACTGGTCGGTTGCACATGTAACGAAAAGAATTTCCCCTTGGGGATAAATAAAAGTAATTCTGATTCTGATTAAATGAAATAATAAAACCTTTTTAAGAGCAGATTGGACAAGTTTGTTGTTTCCACATGAAAGCTGATATGTTGAAAGACCAAACTGACCAAAAAAAACAAACAAACAAACAAAGAGTGCCTGCAGTGTCTCGCCTTAAGAGTAAATGCCATGCATTTCCAGAGAGATATTAGATCAATTGTGGTCATGTCTGCAAACACTGACATTACTTCTGCAGTATTCTTTGCCGTCACTGAGGAACACATCAGTCTCACTTGAACTGATTTATTGATCAAACGCCACAACACTAAAGACATGAGAGACGCGTGACACTTTTGGGCATCGGGGAGCATGACAGCGCCCACATTAGGCCATCATCTGACATGCTTTATGTGTTGTGAGAAGCGCAGGAGGGGGTGACAAAAAGAAAAAAACCTTCAGAAAGGCACTGAAGCAAATAAAGAGACCAGGAAAGGAAAGAGTGAAGAGGAGGAAACAGTGGCGACAGAACGGAACTGACAGATATACAAACACAGACGCATAAACTCCGCCTCCGAGGACTGCAGGTAAGACGAAGAGAATCTGAGACGACAAGCAGACACACAATGTACATGAGTTCTGCTTTAACTGGATAAAAGTTTGAATCTGAGTGAAAGGAGTAGATTTCACTGCTGTATTGTATTCTCATTTTCATTTTCTTCCATAACATTGAACTGAATACTTGGAATAGATGTCTCACCCCCTCTACTGGCAACAGTGCGTAGTAAAGCATTTTGCAAAAACAAACTAGCAGCTTAGGTAATTGGGCAAAGACATTCCTTCATTGTGAACACGGTGAACCTGATTATAATGAATCAGACTGCCAAAAGGATGGAAATGAAAAACGTGACAAACTCCAGGTCTCAGAACATATGTCTCCTTTAAAAATAATTTACTTTTTAGTTGAAAGGCGGAGCTTCTAAATCAATACATTTACGGTAAAATGCTTTGGACATGTGGCGGTTCATGTCTGGGTTGCCTGGAAAAGCCCTTTGAAAGTGAGTTTTATCCTAATTCTCTTTACCCCACTGCACCCGCTGTGACTATTAATAGAGATGCTTTTTATGGCTTCAAATCCATTTATTTCATTTTAGAAAAGTCAAAGAACATGAAAGAGAGAAAACAAATAATTATCAGGCTGCCTTAAAGTTCATTCATTTCTCAAGACTTGTCCTTATAGAAGGTCAGCAGCAAAGGGTGTTAATGACGTGTAGGATAGTAGAGAATCGTTCAGTTGCATTCAGTCTTTTAATTGACAAATGTTATTATCTTACAGAGTGTTCCCAAGCCCCTTAAGAAGTATTTTATCATGGGCTGAATTCTGCAATAACTTCAGTTTCAATTAAGATGAATGTAAATTCAGTGGCTAATTTTGTTGGTTAAACATTAAATAATTATTTTGCTACTGTCACCTCTTTTAGAAAAATACTACTTAATTCAATCCTAAACTGGACACATTCCATACTTATCGTTATTGGCCTTTAAACATGCTTGAGTATCTTTAATTTGGTATGCCATGTTTTAAAACAAACAAAAAAGAAAACACTTCATGTTTCTGGCATCTCCCATGTGAAGGAACTGACACAAGGGCTCCATCTATTGGGAGCAGATGGAATAACATATTGGAGTTAAAAACAAATGGGCTCCCCAGGGAAACGCAGAAGCTGCCAAGCAGTTGTAATGATCGTGATTTGACAAAAGAAATGCTCGGAACTAATCTAATGAGGATTTATGGACAAAAAAAAACAGGAGGGGAGAGGACTTTTTAACCACGATTAAATCAAACTGGCTTGAATGAAGCTAAATGCAACTCCAGGTATGTTTCTGATGAGGGAACAATATTACAACATAGTTAAAAGCTCAAAAAGCTAATTTTAGCGTAATATGTCCTTTTAAATTGCCATCCGTAGAAGATAACAGCATAAAATGTACAATAAGGTAATTGCTGTTTTGGAGACATGCACAATTATCCACTATACGTGATATTCTAATCAAAACAATAACAAGACGGTCTATATTGTCTGTTGTATCCAATCCAAGTATTTGTGTAGCACATTTTTGCCAACACAAGGTTTCCAAAGTGCTGCACAGATGCATCAATAATCACTTAAAAGCACATGAATTGCATGAATAGTATAAAAAAAAAGTGAAGTCTCCTTGAGCCAATCCTCTGAGCCACTAAACTGTAAATTCGGAGAAGGGCATAAGCACTTTCTCACGCCTGGGATTAAAGGACAAATATTATGCATTATTTGTACTGTTACAGCCTTTAAACAGTTCTATATCTACGTATCTTTACATTGACATCTCATGTTTTAGAACTAAAAATAAAATGTTTTTACAAAGAACAATATAACTTTATCACTGCCTTGGAAGATGCCATATTAACTTGGCTGTGGCTCCATCTACTGGCTGCAGAGGTAATTACACATGTGTATAGACAATGGTTTGATATGCTGTTGGTATGTTAGGCTATCACGGAGTTACAGGCATCGGGTTTCGACGGCCAGAAAGCTCAGAACATGTTTGGCGATGATTTAAGGACTTAAAACTGCCAACGATTCTCCGATAAGTGACGTCTAAAAGTGGAAAAAACGGCACACATCGAGGGGGTTCAGCAGGCAGTGTTTTTGACGGCCAGATGGGAGAGTTTTTTTCCAACTAGCATCACTCAAATTTGTATGAATGAACGTAAATGGAACTCCAGATATGTTTTTGATGATGGAACATTGTTAGAACACGGTTTAAATCTCAAAAAGTCACTATAGCAGAATATATAGCCTTTACGTTCTGTACAGTTCAACATTTGTATTATTAAATCATAATAATTTAAAAACAAAAGCAAACTCCAAACGAAGGAAAAATGTTTGTTCAAAAATGAGATACAATGTCCTAACCTCCCGAGGACAGCTCTTGGTCTCCGGAGTCCTCTCAGAGTGACACACGTGCCCACGCCACAGTAATGAGTGTCATTTTCATATTCCACAGCACCGTTAATCCTCTCGGCAGGAGGCATTCTCACCTCACAGAGCTCTGCTGACACATCGTACTGCAAATCCAAACACGCGCCATGGCCAGCCGCATACATTTGTCGAGAGGGGCGAATGATAGGCTCCTAGAAAAAGACAGTTGGCATATATTTGAATTTGTTTTATTGTGTAGCAGTGTCAGGTGAGGTAGCTATTCTCCATGTTATTTTACAGCTGTCGACACACAAGGGAGGCTTGTGACGGCAAAACAAAAAGAATCACTGCTAATGCTGAAGTTGGTTGGCTACATGTTAAATTATTTGGGCACCGAAAGGTTCAGAACGTGGTATGGACACACAGAAGAACAACTTCTTCTACTTATATTATTATTATTTATAAATATGGTACCATTTTATAATAACTGTTTAATTCATAATGGACATATAGTTTATTGAGCATGATTGAGGATTAGTAAGGTTAGTTAAGGTTAGGGCTGGGGTTAGAAATTAGGGTTAGAGTATTAGTTAAATAGTTACTAAACCTGAATCATTCTTAATAAACTATTTGTTCTCTATGAATTTTTTAATGCTTTATTAAGGAAGTGGTTCTCAAACTTTTTCAGTCGCGACCCCCAAAATAACAATAGATCACAATCTATAGATTTTATGTCAAATGAAGCGAAAAAACTTGTAATTCAATCACTTGTCTTATCTCACCTGGACTATTGTCCTATTGTGTGCTCTAATGCTGCCAACAAAGATCTAGACAAACTACAGAAGCTCAGAATCGAGCTGCAAGACTCGCTCTAAGTGTCCCATTTAGAACTAATGTTAATAATATGCACAGGAGACTGTCATGGTTGAAAGTCAAAGACAGACTGGCTGCAGTCTGATGTTGTCTTTGCATAAAATATGGACAACACACAAACCTTTGAATCTGTTTTCACATTTACTGCCCACCTGTAACAGACACGGCTTTAATACAAGACGAGCCTCACACACTTTCACTCGGCCTAAACCTAGAACTAATGCACTGAAAAAAACATTTCTACACAGAGCCATTTCTTACTGGAATGTGCTGCCGCAAAAGCTGATTATAATAGAGAACCATCATGTTTTTAAAAGAAGCTTAAAGAAATCAATGTTGGAAAATGTAATCATGCTCAGTGTTTAAGGCAAACTGTACCATCTTTGTGTTTTATCACAAAACCTTATGATTGAACTCAAATGTAGTGTTCTGTTTTTTTGATTGTTAATGCTCGAATTTTAATATGTACTGTCTTGTAGTGTTTTAGATTGTGAAAGTGGACCCCAGGAAGAATAGTCTCTGCTGCTGTAGAGACTAATGGGGATCCTTAAATAAACAATAAACAATCGCGACCCCCAAACACAAAAAATGAAAGTGATAAATTAGCCTTATATGTAGTGTTTGATTTTATTTTGAGAATATAGACCTAGAAAAACAACTTTAATAGGCCGACAAATACAAATCTACATTTACCACTGCATTTGAAAAGTGTCAAGCCTTGTTTAAGACGATTGTATACATTTTTCCATCATCTGGGGACCCCTGGAAATCATTTCGCGACCCCAATTGGGGTCCTGACCCCTAGTTTAAGAACCACTGTATTAAGGCATGAGTAAGTGTAGTTATTATGAAGTGTTACCAAATATCTTTAGGTATTTATAAATGTTGAGAACAAATACATGTATAAAAAGTTGCCAGAGTGCACCCCTTGGCCCTTGAGGATGTAACAATGATTTGGTTAATTGATTATCATGATTGTTCAGGTCACAATATAATCATAACAAAAAATAATGCTAATAATTTTCAGACTTTAGAAGCAAAACCAAGTCATTGTAATTGAATTTACTCTTCAAAATAAACAAATAAACCTAAATATAACAAACATTTTATCTGGCTGTTTTTGACCCAGTTCATTTACATTTGGAAAGTTTAATTACATACTTGGTAAACGTTAAAATGATGCTGACTTTGCGTAGTTTGGTCATGGTGTCAGTGATTGTGAATACAGATGCGTGATCTGTCAACATTTAGATAATATTGTCAATATATTTTTGAAGTAAAAATGTTACAAAAAGAGCAAATCAAAAGTTGAAAAAGAAAAGTTAGGTAGAGGAGAACTTCTGAATAATCAATAGCGTCAAGAGGCGTACCACTGTGGAACGAGTAAGCTTAGAGCAAGAAAATGATTTGCAAGAAAAGAAAATATTTGTTCAAACTAACAAAAATAAACCTGTAAAAAAAACATGTATATCTTCAAGGGACACTATGTACCCTTTCTGGTGGGGGGTACGGCACCTGCTTGTCTTCATGGAGGTTTTATTACTTTGCCTAGAATGTTTCGCAGTATGGCATTATCTCGCAATTACAGATGTCAAAAATACCTTCAAAAACATGTATTCTTATCAGAGCTGGACGATATGACAAAAAATGAATATCACGATTTCCTTGGGGCCAGATCATGATTTCCATTTTATCACGATTCATGTAAACTGTTTTTTTCTATTGCCTTTAACAGAGCTGCACAATTTAGGAAAAATATCTAATTGTGATTTTTCTTACCAGTGCGATTAAGATTAGATTTGCGATTTAGGTTTGAATAATAGGATTCTGTTTTATTGCTTTTTAGTTTTTGTCATGTTCAGTTTAAATGAGTCTATCGTTTTTTGTCACTTTTTCACGTTTTTGTCGCTCTTTTTTTGCTCGATTTCGTTGAATTGTGCAGCCCTTGTCTATAAGAGGTACATAAAGTCATTTGCTCAGAGGCTACAGAGGCTAAACAACAGGAGAAAAAGTGTGTTTGAACAGACGGCTGCATTAAAGACAGAAAAGCAATGAATCACGAATCGCCGATTTCACAAAAATAGCAGATTGTCACAGGGACGAGCTTCGATTTGTATCACCGTATCGCCCGGCCCTAATTCTTACATAGCAGGGTTACCAGATCTGATCTGTAACTTGGCCTGGCTGCGTCAAAAACATCACCGTGGAGACAAGCAGGTGGCAGACCCTCCAACTGTAAAGTCAGATAGGGCACCTTCACCACAGTCAACTGCAGAATCGTTTTCTGAACTGAAAAATTAAAGTCCTTCTTAGCACGAGTCTGTCTAGTTTTTATCTCCTTTCATATAACCTCCAACCAATTTGCCGGGAGTCACATTCACGATCTCATTTGCATTCCTTTTTTTTTTCTTCTCATAATCATTGTTTTGGCAGTGTCACAAAAGCCCGTGTTTACCTCCAGCAGCAGCCATCATTATTTTCTTGTAGTATAAAAAAGATGTAAATGTTCCCATGGATCTTGCCAAAGGACACACACTTATCCACCCGCACAACTGTTGTTCTTTTCACGTCCCCCACAGGCTGTAATTGCGGCGCTGAAGTCCGTGCATGACCTCTGCGTTCCTAATGTAATTTCAGTCCCTCTCCCTGGTGTAATTTCCACGCTACTTAATGAAGAAATGCGACTGAACGCGCTCATTAGTGTCACAACGCGCCCAGCCTGATTGATATGTGACGTAGAGATTGACATAATCGTCAATTTTTCAATGGTCCCAGACACAGTTTTGTCATTGATCCTAAATGACTCATCAGAGACAGCCATGTTTGAAGAAAAGGAATAATAAAAACGTGTGGAATTGCACCATGGATATATTAAATGAACTGGATAAGGCACGCCCCCTCCCAGATTGATTAGTGGCCGTGCGAGGTACTGCAGCCTCTTGGAACCAGCCTTTTTCTAAAATTGCACATTATAATTGTAGACAGTACTGAATTATTATCGGTATTTAAATAAAATAGAAGGAAATGTTATTTTCTACCGTTTCTAAAATCACAGAAATTACCGTTTTTATATGAAGTGACGTCACCACAAACATGTGCGAGTCACGTGAACGAGCACGTCGGACGATACAAACAGAAGCACATGGAAAAGGCTCGACTAGCGACACCTGTAAGTTGTATTTTATTTTATTTCAGACGCTTTCACGTGTGTCTAACATGAAGAAGACAATTACTATCACACAAGAGAACGTTAACACAAAAACTTGCAAGCTGCGTGGTCGTTCACATCACTCAAAGCATCATGGGGGATTGTCGTCACGTGGTGCCCTAAAACAAAGACGTCAGCCTTCATATCAGGAAGTAAAGCAAAGATGGCAGCCTCCGTATCAGGAAGTAAAGCAAAGATGTCAGCCTCCGTATCAGGAAGTAAAGCAAAGATGTCAGCCTCCGTATCAGGAAGTAAATGAGGAAGTAAGACATTTTTTTGGGTTCATGCACCAATGAGCACACTCCATAGGGATAAACAGGGCACCATTTTGGATTCATCTTCCAGGTTTTATTATAGTTCTATGAATTGCACAAGCACACACAAGGATCTGGATTTGATAGCACAAAGAAATTCTAATTCTTTTTCATGGTTTGAGGGCTTTGGTTGCTGAACCAAGTCAAGATAACGCGCTTTGACAATACTTTATGAAGATGTTTTGGCCTGGAATCATATCCTGTTTCCACGATTTACAATTGCCGTGAGTGACAGGCGGATAAACCAATCGCAGAAATTCATGGTCCTTTCGTATCTAAACAAACATGGCGTTTTACGAGGGGAAAAAGGGGGGAACAAATGAGACTTATAGGATTGGGAAAGAGAGTGGATTTCGGCAGAATCAACAAGCAAGCGAAGCAAAAACTCTTATATTTGAATTAAAAGAAGTTATGTGTTTTGTTCTGAAAGTTACGAAGATGCATTTGAGAGACAAGACTTAATTTGTTATGAACATATTCACCTTATTCCGGAAGTTCCCGTACGAGCTGCCGTCTTGTTTCCGTTGTATTCGTTTACACGGGGCAGACGAGCTAATGGACTAAAAAGCCGTTTTCAGACTGACCAGGAAATCGGTACATTGTTGACTTGTTGTTGCTCGTGTTCATTAAACATTTAACACAAATCAACCTACTTTATGTAACATTTTAGCGGTGAGACTTTTCCCTCGTCCGTCATTAGCTTTAACAGAGTTCTCGTCAAATGGAAGTGCGTTCACAACAAAAGTGCGTATCTGTTGCAAAAAGCGGCAAAAGTGGGCGGGGCAGAATAAGGTGAATAGTTTATTAAAGTCTAAATGACAGGTTAGACATCACATTTCAAACTAAAACTAAAATAGTGAAGATGATTATATTTCAGATTTTACTAAGCATTTTTCCTGTATGTTGTTTATAAGTTTATGATGTTACTTCCTGGTTGGACATGGGCAGCAATGTCCTCTATGACAGAGGAGGTAATTCCACAACTGTTTCCTAGCAACGATTTTGAAAACAAGGGCCAACATCCATATAAAATACACAATAGTTATGGTTTGAAAAATTATAATACCTTATAATACCTACAACTTTATTTTGTTGAATGACCGTTTAAACTGTCGGAAAGATGTATCAGTTGAATGTAAACTATTTGTTTTCAAATGTATGTCGCTTTTGATGACATCACACATTTCATGTATACGAACTCAGCTCTACTTACTGTAATTTTAAACTTTTATTTTTCAAATTTTCTTCACAAACTACAACTTTACAGATGCAAACTATGATACATATTTAACACAGGTGCCCTCCCACTAAATGAAGTCTGTATTAGAGAAACATGAGAACCTGTCAGACTTTAAGCATTATTCAGGATTAGTAACTGCTTAATAAGGTTAGGTTTGGGATTAGGAGTTAGGGTTAGGGTATTAGTGGGATAGTAACTAAGCTTGAGTCTTTCTTAATTTGTTCTTATTAGTCATAGACCGTACATATCACTGGACTGCCTTAGCCCGCAAGCCGCCGCATTCCAAATAGGAAGTATCCATTTTGGAACTAAAATATCTGTTTTGACTCACTCTACATAATCCTGGTGTTTTTTTTTTCGTTAGGTTGTTCATAAATAAAAAAAGTTATTTATTTTAAAAAAAAGTTATTAGCAATAATAACTGACCAATCAGGTGCTTCCTTTTCCAGGGGCTGTTTTCGCTCGCGTTAGCAACAGGTTTGATTGACAGCTAGTGCCGCACGTTGCCGCCGTCTCCTCTCACCGAGGGGCGGAAACCGTTAACAACCTCGCTCCTGATTAGTCCGTGTGGTTGCCACGATACGCACTCGGATTTCCAAATATGGAGTCTGGCTCCACTTTAGCCGCTATAACTGCTAGCCGCGATTGGCTTCATTTGGCTGGAGCCAAACGCTATGGGTGACGTCACATTCCCATAGTCCATCGATATGTACGGTCTATGTTATTAGTTTATGTTTTTTTAAGGCAGGAATAAGTCTAGTTGTTGTGTTAAAGGTGGAATGGAGGATTTCGGGCAACAAATCAGAATCTCATTTCCTCGTGGGTAGCACAAATAACTGGTCCGCTCAGGTGTCAATCATTCTGTGCGTGCTAGTGCACGCCGGCAGGCTCGTCCAGGGGAAACGCTCGCTCCCCTGGCCGCGCATGCGTGGTTGATATGCTAGTGTGTTTATGTAGCAGGTTAGCGGCGAGTTCCGTCATTGTAAGTGTAAACTTTCATCCGCGAAGTACCGAAATGGCTGAGGGACGAAAGAGAAAGACTGTTTTCGAGCTTTCACAGAAGAGACGAAAGTCTGCAGAGGAAAGAAACAAAACGCGTGTTATTCTGGGGGAATCGTTTACGCGCTGGCGAGCATTGAAAGCGCAAAACAGGCTGATGCCTCCGCTGCAAACTTTCTGCTGGACAGGTAACTGTTTATCTGACTCTTTTTTTAGCTTATTGTATGTGGAGTGTATTATTAAATCTTCTTCGCGGAGGTTGTCGTGAGAAAGCGACACCAATCGTCTTGTAAACAAATGCGCATGGGCAGTGCTGCTGGGCGTGCTCGTTCACGAGGTTTGCTAGGCGTTCAGTCAGGAGAAACGGGGCGGGAGGGAGGGGGAACCTGCGCATGCGCTTTTTCAAAAAAAGGACTAACAGTCGCAGATTTTCAAATCGGCGAGAAATCCTCCATTCAACCTTTAACTTAGTTTCTTCCAGTTTATTTCAGATGGGTTATAAATGTGCAAAGGGAAGAAATTTGCTCTTAATAAGAAAAAAAAAAACACTTATTAAGAAAACAAGTGGCCTCATTCAGTGACTGATAAGGCCACATTCAGAATGCTGAATCTCATCTGATCTCTGTAGATAGGCAGGGTTGGACATGGTTGTTGGTGAACCAAACATTTGCAAAATTCAGTTGAGATAATGAGCATCCATAAATTCAGAAAGCTCCTCCAAAACTGTCCGTATTTCTGCTTAAACACATTCAACAGCAGCATTCCTTAGTTCCTCATGTTTGTTTCGCTCGATCCTCCAGTGGATTATAGCTTGAACGCAGCAGCGAGCGTGGTTCAATATCGTCTTTGCAAGAATTATTACGATAATTTTGCCTGAATAATGGAAAGCACTGAACTGATTCATAACGTCAATTGCAAAACATTGACGAAGTCTCAATCTAAGCAAGACAAACTACTTCAAACTAAATATTTCAAATTAACACACAGAGATTTTCACTCTTTGCAGCGTTCCTTCATCTCACACTAAATAATAACCTATTTGACAGTTTGATTGATGGGGCCAAATTAAAAATGCATCAGACCTTATTCTCGAAATTATAGTTCCTCGTCTGGGAAAATTCAACATGGAAATAGGGTGATAATTGTTTCGCTTTTTCAATTACAGACAGAAATGATTTGTCGGAACTTAGCCGCCGTCTCCTTCGTCCAGATGCTTCAGAGAGTTAGCCGTTAGCAGCGTGGTTCGGGTTGTCATGTAAGACACCGGCGATTGACCTGGCAACACGGCGAAAGAGAATCAATACCTTTGCTTGGGGAAGTCCGTGGCACCGTTTACAGCGCTTGTAAGTAAATGGTTAGATGTCAGGAAGGCGTCTGGGATAGAATGCGTAATGGGGAAGTAACATCGTTAGACGCGGCAAATTCAGTGGAACAAACTGAATTTGGTTGGGTTGAAAAAACGCTAGACTGCCAAACAGAACTGCAACAGATGTTTTTATTCATTATAATACAAAAAACCCATCTTGAATTAAAATACAGGAATGGAATATACAAGGAACTGCCACGTTTCCAGCAAATTTGCATCCAGTCAAGTAAAATGAGTTGGAATGACAGATGTGATTAGTAATATTAAGTCAATTGTTGTTGTTTTTTTTACATGATTGCATAAAACATGAGAACTTACTACATTAATGGATTATGTTTTAGACCAGTGGTTGCCAAACTTTTTACACTGACTGCCACATAAAAAAATATTTGGCTTTCCACGTTCCACCAGATTTAAAGCATGTCTACACAGGACTATTGTCGGTCTAAAGCAAATCGCAATAGGACTTCATTGCACAAAAGGACAAACCCAAAGGAAGAGTAAGAGATTGATTGAACTGCAGACCATAGTTTTTGACACTTTTGCACAAACCAATGAACTTTTAATCCGTAAGCATATACTCATGTACAGTTCTTTCTATAGACTGCTGGAGAAACCCCACAGATTTCTTTTTTTAACCACCCATGGAGCATGATTGGCCTTAAAAAAAATCATTAACAGATATGAATTCGGAATATATTATATTTTTTATAAACTGTACATGATCATGTGAATATGTAAATAGACAAGGGTAGTAGAGTTAAGCTTATTGTAAACTGTTCATATCGGGGGTTTAGTTGATTAATAAAGATACTTATAAGTTAAGTTAAATGGGGTAGACATTATAGAGCTATTGTATTTTATTCTTATTTTATATATATATCTTATATTGTTTTAATACTTACTGTCTCTACTGGTCGGTTGCACATGTAACGAAAAGAATTTCCCCTTGGGGATAAATAAAAGTAATTCTGATTCTGATTCTGATATTCACCTAAACAACAGTTAAAGGTGAGAATATGCTTAAATGTTTCACAGTATGGCATTAAAAAGATATATACCTAGCTGTATCCTTCTATCTTGAAAAACATGCATTATTACTGCGAATGGGGTTTCCTCTCCATGGACCTGCTCTGTAATTTTGCCTATTTTGCCTCCTTGTTTCCATAGAGACAGATGATCATAATGCCACGCTCTGAAACATTTCAGGCAAAGCAATAACATCACCATGAGACAAGCAGGAGTTTGCATCATTCTGCTGCATTTGCATGTCCCATAATAGTACTGATCTACCATATTCATGATGCTTTTTGTTTTGTTTCTATCCAAATATTCAATTACTTAATCCATTTCTACCAATGAAGGGTAAACTCACCTTCAAAGGTAAAACTTGTCCGTATAGATTCTATCCATGTAGCACTCTCGCTGTTGTGAAATGCATAAGTTGCCTGTGCGTGTGTCGTGTAATCAAAAGTAAATAATGTGTTTTGTGCCAGCCAAGCACAGTTACTGCCGTGAATTAACATAAATACATTCAAATAGGATTGAGGCTATAGATTTCTAGAGGGGAATGGGGCGACATGAATATTGACGTGGCCTGGCCTCCTTCATGGTTCTGTAATGGAAATCAGGCCGGTGTTGGTTCTCACGATTTCATACCCTGGTATTTACTGATCTCTAGTGGTGAAAATTGTCATTGCATCTTGAAAAGTTTTATTTAATAGGTGAGTATATATAGCTGGTAGATTGTATTTATGGAGACAATAACTGCAATAAATCACATTCTACTTTTGTGTTTACATAAGGATTTTAAATGAATGGTTAATGTGATATATTATAGAGGCTTACTTTTGAACACCTTATCATGGGAATTTCATGTTGTGAATTCCAAAACATTTTTAAAAATCAGCGAAATATGGGAAAACAAGTTAATCTGAGGCGTTATATGTATATGTATATGTATATGTATATGTATATGTTCAACCTCTATATGCTGCCCTTAGGTCAGTTAATACTCAGCACAAATGTGTCTTATCACAACTACGCAGATGACACTCAGATCTATGTCTCACTGACGGCAGGTGAATATGGACCAGTGGATTCACTCTGTCACTGCATCCAACAGATCAGCGTGTGGATGCAAAACAATTTTCTTCAGCTAAACTCAGACAAGACTGAAATCATTGTCTTTGGGCCGCAGAAACAGAGAGAAAGTGTCAGCGGTCACCTCCAGTCTCTCGCTCTAAAAACGACAAATCAAGTTAGAAATCTGGGGGTAATAATGGACTCAGACCTGAACTTTGACAGCCACATCAAATCAAAAACATCAACAGCCTTTTACCACCTAAAAAACATTGCCAAAATTAAAGGTATAGTGTCTAAACCAGACTTGGAGAGACTTATCCATGCATTTGTCTCCAGTAGGTTAGACTACTGCAACGGCCTGTTCACTGGCCTCTCCAAACGAGCTGTAAAACAGCTGCAGTACATCCAGAATGCTGCTGCTCGGGTCCTGACTAGAACCAGGAAGTACGATCACATTAGTCCTGTGCTCAGGTCTCTGCACTGGCTTCCTGTGGCTCAGAGAATTGACTTTAAAGCAGCTCTGCTTGTGTTCAAGTCTCTCCACGGCCAAGCACCAAAGTACATCTCTGACATGTTAGTGCCATATGAACCATCAACACTCTGAGGACCTCAGGGACCGGCCTCCTGCAGGTGCCTAGAGTCAGGACTAAACATGGGGAATCAGCATTTCAGTTTTTTGCAGCTAAAATCTGGAACAGTCTCCCTGAAGATGTGAGACAGGCTTCCACTCTGACAATGTTTAAATCCAGGCTAAAAACAGTTCTCTTTAGACGTGCATACTGAAAGATCTATCTGCACTCTTCTCTTTTAAAGCACTTTATTTTAAAATGATTTTAACATGATTCTGTGTGTCTTTTTGTGTTTTGTGATTTTAATGCAACTTTTCCTGTTTATGTAAAGCACTTTGAATTGCCCTGTGTACGAACTGTGCTCTACAAATAAACTTGCCTTGCCTTGCCTATGTATATGTATATGTAGACCGAACACGAGCAGAGGGAGCTACTCTCAACTCAGCACTGAAGAATGGCATGTTTAGATAGAATATTTTATTTATTTCTTATTCATGACATAAAAATGGCATAATCCGTGACAGTGTTAAACATAGAAAAAAAGAAAAAGAAAAAAGAAAGAAAGAAAGAAAGGAATCTTATAGATTGAGGACGTCACGATTAGAATAATATTTCATAGAGTAATGGACTGATTTTTGTTTACTTATCAATCTCACTATATATGTGTGTGTGTGTGTGTATATATATATATATATATATATATATATATATATATAAAATATACATATACATACATACATATGTGTGTATATAATGTCTAGTTATATGTTAGTGTTTAAAGTTTAAAAAGTACAGTAGGCCCAGTTACTTTTTTTTGTAATATTACATATTTTTATATTTTGAAAGTGTTTTCAGAATTGCCAAATTGAGATTATAATTTATATTGTATGCATGTTATATTGTGTTGTATGGAAAACAATAGTGAGAGGAAAGTGTATGTTTTATTATTTATTTATTTATACTGTATTTATTTATTTTACTTTATTTGACAGGGACAATACAGACATAGTAAAACATGCAAAAACATGAAAGGGGTTTAAAAAGGATTTCGATGTATGAAATGTCATGCACGGAATCCTACAATGCATGCAAAAACTGAATACATGTTTCATTTCAACTCATGGGAATTTACACCACCAAGAGTTGTATTAAACAATTTGAACCACTAGAGGGGGATAGCTGCACACCCATTTCCACACAGCACCTCGGCGTAAACATGATCGAGTTAAGATTACCTCATGAAATTGAATATTCTTTGCAACATGATTGAAACATGTGATAAATATAAACCGACACTTACATCACTTTAACAAAATAACACGCTATTACTGTTGCTATAGTGACCTTGTCCTACTCTCCCTTTTAATTGACTTTAACGCTGTGAAATTAATCCGTATGTATTTGCATAAACAATGAACTGACAAACACAACATGTATGACTTGTATACTCACCATAGACCACCGCCCGGCCCAGTGCACCAGATCTCATTGTCAGGGCTAATTAACAGATGTAATTAGTGGTTAAGAATCAGGTTGGCCTCTGATGCACAGCTCACGCGGACATTGATTGCTATTGTTCTCTGGAGGTAAGCGCGTGTGCTATACAGTATACTATATATTATCATTTAATTGTGTCAAAATCTCCCAAGAACGGTCTATAAATAAAGCATACATCGAAAGCCTGATGGAACTGACAACTGTAGAGAAAATGACCTTTCTGCGCATCCCTCCTGGGTGACCTCTTTCAAAATAATTGTGCGGCGGTCTTGGGTTAGTCGCTAAGTGCGGGCTGCCATTCGGAGTTGAAACATTCGGAGAGGAGATCACTTAAAGTACAAGTGGTTGTTCAGGTTTTAAGTGCTCGGATCTTTTGTGTTTGAAGAGCGCGACACGTAGCAGATTCGCCTCATTTCAAATGTGTCCTTCACTGTTTCTTCTATTATCTGTTATTAGAGGCGAGTTGGATCTCTATCGTGTTGTTATTTAATGTGTGAAATGATAGAAGTGTAATATATACCTTGTTCTGTTGTTGTGAAGTGCAATCCAAATATGTATATTTAATCTGCTACCAAGAAATACTGTAGATTGTGCCAGTATCTCAATATCAATCAATATAAAAAGTGCATTGAAATTCTCTTCTAGATGTAATTTTACCGGGAAGTAGAGGTCGTGTAGAGAAAATCGTGGCGCTTATCACTGAGGATGAGCATTATCAATATGCAACCTTGTCTCCATGAAAATACGTACATAATTTACGTTTTGTATATTAGGGTTAGAGTCTACATCGGGGTTAGGGCTTATTGTTGATGAACTGTAACGTGTACGTCTTTGATTGACATGATTGACTTATTTGACATTGACTTATGTAACATCATTTACAAAAACGTAAAATGTGTACGTTTTCACAGACGCGCTTATTGTATGTATTATGGCAACAAAAACATACAATAACTACGTAAATGGAATTACAAAAACATTTTTTTCACACAAGCATTTTTCTGGAGACTGGGCTGCACTATGACACCAATAACTTTTTTTCTCAATATCAATGCTGATACGCGATACTGGTCCAACCCTTACAGGTGAAGGCATTATAATATGTTTAAAAAAGGCTTTCAAATAGACTCTAAATACAGGTTTTGACTGATATACTTTGGAGAGGTCCGAGAGTGTCTGCACGGTCATAAATGAACCATACAGCCTGGCCATCAGAGGTACAACATAGAGGCTCACTTTATGCCCTGGAACACTTTACCGCGATGATTGGACAAGGGACAAGAGAGAACGCAGACTCAAGTGATAATAAAACAGGAAAAAGCGGATACATAACGGAAAATAATCATTCCTCAACAAATGCACCAGCCGTTTACCAAACCCCCGCCAAGACAAAAAATATTATAGATCCAACACGATTCAAACCGAACACATTCCATAGAAAGACGTCAAAACGTGCCGTAGATGTGTGGAGAAGTGAAATAAAACATGCAGAAAAAGCAGATGAACCGGAAGTCTACAGCTTTACAGCGCCACAAACGGGCAAGATCTGCTGCATGAAGAAAAAGTATAATTCAGATATGGTTTAGATTTGATTTATTTTGGCGACATCAGCTGCTCACATAGCAGACCCCTGCGAGCAGAACAAGAAGCGGCCCGAGACGCTCCAAAGTGAACCAGTCTGAGGGACCAGGGCCAGCGGAAATACATGACACAAATGGAGTATGTCATGTCTGCTGGTGGAGTATTTGAGACAAAAAAATTAAGAAATTGCCCTAAAATTGATGCCTATCCATAATATTTACGTTTTTGAGCAATACTTTGATATTGATACAGCCATCAATATAGTAGTTCAATAGTTGAGTTTGAGTTGAGTTAAATGGAAGGTAAAGTAGTCTGTATATACCTCATATAAACAGTGATCTAAGTATTGACCTTATTCTGCCCACTTTTGCCGTTTTTTGCACTTTTGTTGTAAACGCACTTTCGTTTGACGAGAACTCTGTTAAAGCTAATGACGAACGAGGGAAAAGTCTCGCCGCTAAAATGTTACATAAAGTAGGTTGATTTGTGTAAAATGTTTAATGAACACGAGCAACAACAAGTCAACAACGCACCGATTTCCTGGTCAGTCTGAAAACGGCTTTTTAGTCCATGTAGAACTTATTTTCTGTTGAGCTCGTCTGCTCCATGTAAACTAATACAACAGAAACTAGAAGGCGGCGCGTAAGGCAACTTCCAGAATAAGGTGAATACATCTAATGAAAAGAAAACAATACATTTTGATATCGCATTATATGAGTTTTGATACTATATTCCATACCTCGACACCCCCGGAATCAAAACTGTGATAGTAACTAATGAGTTGTACAACTAAACAAGCCATATGTTTTTTTTTGGCAGCAGCTAAGTAGTGCATGGGTTGAGCAGAAAAAGTAACGCTAGTTTCAAGACACTCACAATGATTACTCCTTTCAAAATACATCCCATGAGGATAGTCACCATAAACTGAGCAAATTACGAGTTTGGATGAAATGAAGATGGCAAATGGGTTAATAGGGTCAAGTGATGGTAAACCAGCTTAAGTGAAAATGCAGGTCAATGTAACGTGTTGAACAAACTGCCCATATGTCGGTGGTTTCAAATGGTGTTTTAATGGCCCACTGAGAGGTCCATCTGGATGACTGACACAAGAGATGTCACATGTGTTATCTGATCACATTTTTTTCTTTTTTCTTTTCTGACACTATAGTTTTATTATTTACTCATATGGCACAATTAATTCACAATACAAAGTTAATTGTCCATGTTCAAATTAAATGGGGTAAAAAATGACCTTAATTCTATTTAAAAATGGCAGTAATTAAAGTAATTAAAAGGTAAAATATTATGCAGTTTTCATATTATCCTTTAAACATGTTCTTGAGTACCCTAAATTTGCATCTCATGTTTTGAAAATATAAACATGTTTATTATTAATTAAATTACAGAGTTTATCAGCCTGTGTGAAATGACGCTTACTTACCAGCCTAGCACTCCCACAATTTAGTGAAATGAATAGCATAAAGCAGCACAAGATTCTCAGATAAGTGACACATGAAATCTGAAAACATGTCCCAGAACAAGGAAGTTCAGCAGGGAGTGTTTTAGATGCTCAGAAGGGGGAGGATTTTTTAATAAACATTGCTCAAAATGCGGTGAATGCAGCTGCAAGCACCTTCAGGTATGTTTTTGATGACGAAACATTGTTCTAACATGGTTAAAAGCTCAAAAACGTCAATGTATCATATATTTAACTCACAGCTGTCAACAGTGAATTGACAGCATGACGTTTTCCTCAGATGCCCTTCCAGATGCATGTTAGGTGTTCAAGGATTCCAACGGCCACAGTTTGTAGCTTGAGTTTAAGCTCTGTTCAGTGACCAGTTTCTACCTCTTATCTAACTCCTCACTTATTCTTATAATGCTGAACGTCACATTGTGTAAAACATAATCACAATTGTTGTTCTGATGATATGTAAGAAGAGTTTTAATATTGAGTACTGTATCATCAATATGGATCCATGGTAATATGAACTTGTAAGATTACATTTTACATCTGCATCTTTGATTGTAAAGCTCAGTCACAATTTGCATGACACTTCAACTCTTGAACTATTGAACAGGACAGCTTGTAGTGATGAGCTATTGACAAGCACTTCAGCACCTTCCTGATGGACAGCAAAAATACTGTATCATTAGATTATCATTATCGGGATCCAGACACATTTCATGATATTCATTTCCGTCAGTATCTCCAGCTCCTAGTCGAAACGCTGCTACCAAGTGCCAGAACACTTATTAGTTCATGTCTTTTTTTACATTTGAAAAAGCATAGATCTTATATGTAGAAATTAGGCTTTAATCACGCGCCTGGAGACACTGGATATGGGACGGAGAAACGTCTGACCTCTGGAGAGCACAAATGAAGAAAACCTGTAATAAAAGTGACCTACTAATATTCCTTTGATAAGATATGTTCTACCTGTACATGCCTGCAACCATCCTGAGGGGGCTGAGATAATTACGCCTTTTACTGATGGACAAAGTGAGGCGCAGAAAGAGAAATCCAACCTCCCGCTGGGTATGTGGACATAATGACTACTGCGGTCACTTGGACACATACAGTCTAATAATATATTCTACCTGGGAATGAATGCACTAATCAGACCATGATGGACTGTCACATGCACCGCACTAAAGAGGTGACCCAGAAATACATAGACTGTTGAACGTGTGCTTGATTCTTTTAGAGGTTCAATAGTTGTTCTGGATCATTAAGGCTTTTAGGGTGCATTGTCTTGACGTCAGGATTATTTGGTTAATCGATAACTGTGATTATTCAAGTCGCAATATAATCATCGGGAGCTAAAACATAATATTGTCACTATTTTAGAATCAAAATCAAGTCTTTCTACTTCGATCTAAGGCCCCAGAAACACACCTAAATGTAAACTACTTTTTATCCAACTGTTTTTGTCGCATTAACTGAGAAAGATCAATTTGGTCACAAAGCAAAGCGTATGGGACAATGGGAATTAAAGAAAAAAAAAAGTTCAGAGTTGTTTGGTCGTTTGGTCAGTAATCATGAAGAATATTTTAAATTGTGGTTTTATTTCTCACAATAATTTAAACACTAAAATCTGATATTGTGACATTTCTAGTCCTGGATCCTAATTTATTCCAAGTTTGGATGTGACGTGTTTTGGATGTTTGGCTTCCATTGAGTTGACATAGGTTTATGACTTTGAAAAAATGGAAAGGAATGTTATTATTGTTTATTCTTTGCATCTCAGTATAAAACAAAATAACATTTAACACATTAGTTTACTGTACGTCCCATTTAAATTAGGAATGAACCCAGAACTAAACCTGGACTAGAGCAGGACTAAACTTATTCTGTTTTACCGCTTTTTCATTTTTATTATCCTATTATATTGTTTATTTACTGAATAACATATTGTGTATATTTTTCTCTGTGCAGCACTTTGGAAACACTTTTTGTTTGTAAAATGTGCTATAGAAATAAAGTAGATTGGATAAACCAGAATGTGTTAGTGTTAAGATTATTGTGAGAGATAAAACACCATTTTAAAGATTGTTTATGATTACGAAGAATATGATATATATTTTTTTCTTTTTTATTAAGTGATATTAATTAAGAAAAGTAGAAGAGAAAAATGCAAATAAAATATTTCAAAAAGGTTGAATGGCTCCTCTTGTCCTGATATCTCCTGGAGGAAATCGTTTTGATACCCGAGTTGCCAAGATGAGACAGCCTTTCATCTATCACCCTGGTGAACAGCAGTGGGGGGTTTTCAACTTTTTTACACTTGTTATCTGGTTGTTTCGATGCCAGCACTCATATCCTGCATTCACAAGTGTATTGTCATTTGTATTTTCAGTTGCGTTAAATAAAATAGTCATAATGGTATATTTTTTCATAAGTGGTCTCTAGGCTGTTGTTTCACTTTAATTAAAACATGTTGTAATGATCAGGCTAAAGTTTAATACATTTAATGCGCAGTGTATGATCAATTATTATAAACATATGGCCCTTTAGCAAACCCCACACTATTGCCCTACACTAGTCATCATATAATTTTTTCTGTTGCTAAGAAATGTCCCTGAGGTTTCCAGGAATGGTGGCAGTATGTCCACACACAAAGGAGGAGAAGGGAGGGAAAAACAACAAAGAAACCACATGTTTTTCCCAGAATGACATTTGACACACTTTTTTATCCGTACATTTTTAGAAAAATCAATTGGTTGATTAGCGTTTCATTTAATTTTGTCTTGAAGCATGTTTTAATGCAGTAATATACTTAAATAATGTAAATGACACTAAATTGTGGGAGGAATGCATTGATTACTGTATTTAAAAGTGCACATGACTTTTCTGGTGAAGAATACACCAACTGCAGCGTTGTCCAAAATGTTGCACAGTATGACATTAAACATGTGTTGCTAAAAATGACTTTAAAAACATGCAAATACTGTGAATTGGATTTACAAAAGCAATTTACAAAATACTACGCAAGACATGCAACAAATCATGCACTGGGGAAGTGAAGGAGTTTCAGCACAAGACAAAAGGGACATCAAAAGGAATGTGAGAAGCAGAAGACTATCAACAAGGGCAGAAAAAGAGAGTGCAGACCTAAAATTGGCCATATTGGACCACTGCAAATGGGAAAATCATGTCATGGATTGGGACAGCTCAAAAATAATTGGAACAGAAGAACGTAAGTACAAACGTTGGATACGGGAGGCAATCGAGGAGTCAATCAGGAAACGAGGCACAACAACAATAAACAGAGATGAAGGGGCTTTCATGCTTCCACGCGCTTCTCCAGGGACCACCAGACGGCAGGGGGTGTGGCCAATCTGGTACACCTATCAGGTCTGAGCAGACTAGTCAAGAGGAAGGTGACAGATGCTCACCGAAATGTGTCTATGCATAAAAAAACCAGGGCATAGACAATCTAAGCAAATCACAGCCAATAGGGGGGGCCACATGCTCTGGTGCGCTATGAAAAAGTGAAAATCCGAAATAAAAAATATTCAAATGTGTAATTAGATCAAATAAAATATAACATCTTTAATGCACTCAATACAGGACATGGCGTGTGATTTATTATTTTTTTTCTCTGGGGGAGGACCCTCAAACCCCCTGTGCATACGCCTATTTCTATTTGCAAGAAGGAAAGTAAATGCTGATGAACGTGGCCTGCTCCACTTGAAACCTTGAATTACTTTTGCTCCAATGTCCACTCCTAATTCCTAGTCTTTATTATATTCCTTTGTAATATGAGCATTTATTTAAACAGTGTCGTTTAGTGGGCCACAATCACAGTCTTTTTTAGGGCTTAGAACGAGCCCTCGAACATAACTTGATAAAAAGAAGACATGATGAATTGCACTAATGGACTGTGAACTGGGGTTACCTCTCCACAGATCTGACCTGTAACTTGGCCTGATGGCACCACATTCTTGTCTCCGTTCAGTCAAAGCAATAAAATCTCAGCGGAGAGAAGCAGGTGTCATACTCTCCAACGTTCTGCTTTAACCAGGTACAAATTCCAGGTTTGTCCAAACTTTTTTCATCAAGGGCGGATTATTGATTCATATTTGTAGCGGAGGAGCAGATTGTGTTCATTCAATACAGAGAGTGATTCAGATTTTAACAGCTTTGTAATGTTTGTTATGGAGTTTATGATGATAGAATTATGGGTAAATTATCAGTAAAAGTAGTGTCCCATTTAATCTGGCCCAATTCAGCAGCAGATCTGTGTGCAGATTTCTTTCATTTAAGGTGAGACACTACAGGTGAATAGGAAAAAAAATCTTAAATTAAGAGATATCACTTTGAAACTCCTCCTGTAGTTTATCATATTTAAATGAAATAAACACGTATACACATTTGTTTTATATAGAAATTAGGCATTTTATGTGTGAAAACTGCCAAAATTGCAAATATTTGGGAAATATAAATCTGAAAAATGAACAGAGCAAGGTTTATATTTCTTGTTGGTCTGGTTCATTTCGTACATATAGTTACCAAAAAAAAACAAAAAACAGAGGGGATTTTGGATTTCTTGTTTAGTTTTGGAGTAAACTACATTTGACTGAAAATTGTCCTAAAAATTCAATATATTCATTAATTTCACCAAAATGTTTAGATCTAAAACCTTAATAAATCAGGTTTAGAGTTAGATAAATCCTTCAGTGCATTCACAATATTGTACAGTTCGGTGTCTGTAGGTTCTACTGTGGTGATCTTATGTCCCATACAGCAGGAAAATGCATTTTAAGAAAACGGCCGTTGAAGTGACTGAGAAATCTATGAAGGAAGTGGATTAAGTGAAATAATAAAATATCTTTAGGAGCAAATTGGACAAGTTTGTTGAGAGCAAACCAAAAAGAAATATTTGTCTGTAGTGTCTTGCCTTAATAATTAGTAACATGAATGAAAAAAATGGCTAATACTACCATGTGTCGCATAGAAATAAAATTGGGGCTTTAGTGAAGTTGTCAAATCTCACCAAATTACATCTTTAATTAACTCATCCCAGTAATTACAACTCAGCATCCATGAACCTCTAATATAGTTTTAAAAGGCAAAATAAGCACCCACACCCACCAAGGCCGACAATATGGCGGAGCATCTGCTGTTTGGCGTTTACCGGCCTGTTTAATGAGCATTGATCTGTGTCCAGAAGCAATTAACATGTTCCAAGTACGGGATGAACAAAGAACCGGAGACGGAGAGCGCTACTGTCGCCAAGTCCACTGGTCCACCTGAGACGAGGAGGAAGAGGAAATGCACAGTCCACACGCCATATACGGACATGACAGGAAATGAAACAGGAAGTACACATTATGAAAGGAAGAGACTGAGGAAAAGAGAAAAGGTGCTCCCCACATCTGAGGCAAACTACGTAGTAATTAGTTGCGTAATTGAGGGAGGATATCTTGAAGCCAATAAAACTGGGATGGATTCATTTTTGGTTAAAATAATAGAAATATATACTGTTCACTGTACCGTAATAGTTTAGAGAAATTTCTCAATAAAAAAAAAAAGTCATGCAAACAAGAAAGATAAGAAAGTTTGGTCAAAAAAGGAGATACATTTACTTTTTTTTAATATAAAATCAAAGCTGAAACAGAGGTCGATATTGTTCTTGAGAAGCTGTATCGCTCCACTTGATAAATTAGTCTTCTATGAATGAATTCCGGCAGGCTGTACACTGGATTTGAGTAATGCTGCCCTCTTTTATATGATCACTTTCTCTTATATCTGGGACAGAGGTTGGTGGATAGAAGGAACATAATCACTGCTTTATCAATTAGATTAGCCGTTGGACAAGCAATGGGCACAGAGAGACACAAAACCGACAAAAGATAGTCTGATCACTACATTCACAAAACCAAGTACATACAACACCCAGCGGTGGCAGTGCCATGCAAACTTAACAATATCCCGTACAATCTGCTTTCCCAAACAGATTCACCAAAAAGTCTGAGGCACCTGCAAATTGCACTCAGCTCTGGTTCTAAAACACATACTCCTCAGCACATGTCTACAGCTCTGTTGCATCTTGCGTTAACCCAAGATTAATTCATTAATTGCACTGGAATCCATAAATTAATCCACACATTACAGTTAATTCAAGACAACTTCTTATGATTTAGAAGAGAGCTCGATCCTCAAAGAGCTTGTCATGTGTTTTGGATGCAAACCTGTAGAGGGCAATGATGCTCTGTATTCTTTCTGTTTAATCCAGAGCCAAAAAGTGACATTCGACTTTTCTTTACATTAGAAAACATGTGTGTAACATGCATGCATATGTGAATGCACATTCTGCTTCATAGAAATGCAGTCCATAAAAAGGAGGACATTTTTCAGGCTGCAGTCGGTACCTGCTGAGCAGAATGGAATAATTTATCAAATGTCAACTGGCCTGCAGGGAAAAGCAGCGTAAACACTCAGAATTATATTTCTAAATGTTGGACTGTGCAGTTTAATTCATATAATTCATAATAATTCATAAATCCATAACGTAAACATAACTTGTGCTATATAAAGTTTTGATAATGTCCTTTTTTATTTTAGGGTTTCAATGATAGGCTTGACAAAAACAGTTCAAGTGATTCTACAAATTTAGTTTTCTAAATTATATAATTGAGAAAATGTACGATCATAAAAAATCTTGTCAAATTACAAACTGAAAATGATTTACAATTATTTCTTTTGATGATTTCTTTATTTCAAGCAATTGATCATCGAAAATGTTCACATAATTCTTGGAATATACATAAAGAATTTAAACATGACAAGAAGACATGACTGTATCAAGTTTTTCTTAACAAAAAGGAATGAAAAGGAGTGAGATTACACCGATTCATGCTTGATACATTTCAAAAACTACATCAACTACAAGTGGTAAGTTCTGAGTCTAGTCTTCCAGCTAAATACAACTTTAAAACGTACTGCCCGTGTAGTTTTGAACGTTCCGTGTATTTCCCTCTCCAGCCCGAGCCTCTCTGAAGAGCGGAGTATTGATAAAATATGGCAGAGTTGAGAAAAAGGTCAAGTGGAGTGGCTAGGGCAGGGAAATGATTTGGCCCGAGTCAATTATTGAGTCGCCCCATGTGTATGGAAATGTGTCGGGACAATGCAGGCCGTTTGAGGACACGGCACACAAAACAGCAGACAATCATAGACTCTCCTTACTCTGCATTATGTCTCATTGATTGGTTTATAATGGTCCTAATTGTTGACGTTTAGATCTTATTTTGAGGCCTGTATTTGTCATTGTGTCGTCCAGTTTGCTGTCAGTTACCGGCAAAAGTCAATACATAACATTACGTTCAAGTTATTCAATGCTTTATCGACGTGGGGTTGCCATATCTAAAGCAGAAAATGTGAAATGTAGGACGACAATAATGAGTTGCTGGATTGAGCTGGTTACTCTGTGGTTGGTGAATACCCTAACCACTATGCCACTCATATACTCCCACATTTATTTACCCTCGTGACCTATGTTTCTTCCATATAGTTGGTGCCCTTTTATTTCACTCTTGTAAAAATATGGTATAACGACGTTTTTGCCTATTTATGTTAATCCACTTCTGTTTTGTCCATAAATACTCAATTTCATTAAAAGAAATAAACATTTTAATTAGGGCTGTCAAAGTTTAAGCAAAGTTAAATGCGATTAATCACAGGCAATTGACAGTTTGATTTGGCGAAACAGGCACTTTTAGATTACGCAGGAGGCTTTAACTGCAGCGCTGTAATCACGAGGTTCATTTCACACATATAATCCATCACTCTTTACGTTTAAGCGCAGATCACTCGGCGTCTGATGTTTGTGAGCGCTGAACAAAGCGACGACGAGGCGGAGATCACGTGTGGATTGTGCGCGCGAAAACAAAACAAAAATGTACCTGTTTCTATTGAGCTCGGGATCGTAACGTCACACATAAAAGAATTTTCAGTTAGCCCAATGTTCAATCAATGGAGATGCTAAATACTAAACTTTAAGCGTCAATTCAAAAGTATTCTAACTCTATATTGATAAATGTATTTACCAGAAGTGACCCAGCAGTTTTTCAGGTTCTTCCATGGATTTTGTTGTTCGCTTTTTACATTGTTCTGGCTAATGTTTCTCTATGTAAGCTTAACACACGGCGGATTTCCACGGTAACGGCTGTTTTTTGACGTTCTATCCCGAGCTCTATTACCAAGGAATTTAAGATGAATGTGGTTTATCCCCGTCAACCCCATGTGAAGCGCTCATTAACAACAATAATATTACATTTTTCTACTACTAATTTGTGTGCATGAGTTGGGGAATGCATTAGTGAGTGTTTGGAAGTGGGCAAACGCATTTCGGGCGCACGTTGTTCAGGGGTGCACCGATACTGAACCCGGTATCGAATATCGTTCTCGATCCGGGTATTGATTGGGTATCGACTTCGGAATATCAGTTCAGCTAATATTCAGGTTGGGCTTTTAAATTGATTTGCAGGCCCTTGTTGGTCCAGAACATCTCATAATATTTGAGGTTTTGTTACATAAAGCTGTTCTGTCGTTAGTTGAAGGATAAAGAATAGTTGCACAACCCATTTGGATTAGTTTTGTCATATACGTTATTGTTGTTTTAAGAAAATAAATGGGTAACACTTTAGATGAAGGTTCCTTAGTAAACTATTTATAATGCATTAATAAGCACTTGTTATGTGTTTATAAGCACTTATAAGGCATTTACAAGCATTTATTAGTGCGATAATTGAAAATAATGTAATATGCAGCTCATTGATGCTCTGTACATGTGGTTTATTCACTCAAACAATGGATTATAAACATGTATAAGGCGTTATAAGTGCATAAACAAACTATTAGTGCTTATTAACATTTTATAAATAGTTAACTAAGGAACCTTAGTCTAAAGCAGGCATGTCCAAACTCAGGCCCGGGGGCCAAATGCGGCCCTCATACCAATTTTTCTTGGCCCTTAGGCTTCCTGGTGAACTGGCCCACATTGTCCTGAGAAGTACTATTTACAGCACATTTCAGATTTTCTACGATTCTAACCTAAATAACTAACATTTTGGTGCAATACAGACCTGATATTAAGACACTGAGACTGAATGTAGATGTGGTGGTGCTTAAAACATCAGATAAATGCAGCTTTTTTTTAACGTTTCACAATGGTTTTGTGGCCCTCCGCTTGGTCTATATTTCAGTATGTGGCCCTCGATGGAAAAAGTTTGGACACCCCTGATCTAAAGCGTTACCAATAAATGCTATTTTCACTCTCTGCAGAGGTATCGGTTGGTATCGGCAGATACTTAAAGCCCATGTATCGAAATCTGTATCGGAGCTGGAAAAGCTGGATCGGTGCATCCCTAACTCTGTGTGCACTTTCACAGCCGTGATTTACGGCATAGCGATGCTAATAGGCCCCTCGCTGGCTTTTGGGCCTAATGAATGAGTACTTTTGCGTTGGAAAAATCACACTTTACTGGGAGCTAGCTTGCCTATCCAAAGATCTGACTGGTCTAATGGCATGACCTGCCTGTCTCAAAAGAGGTAGATAAGTTCAATACCACACTGTGAATCATTTTTAAATATAGCAAACATGTCCATTCTAATATGCCTTCTCATTAAAATACCCTATGCACTGCAACCATGTATGGCATCCTGGAAATATATGAAAGGACATCGAACATGGTGCGAACGCTCTGATGTAGTTTGTAAATGCCACACATAGCGTCCTTCGCCGTGATGTACTGTAGCATAAATGTTCCGGAGAGTGTGAGAGGCCATGTTTGTTTACGTTGTGAAAAAGCAATATTTGTTGATCAGGCAGATGGCTCCACAGCTGCTCGGGCTAACATCACCAGCCTCACTCTCCTGTGGTGTAAAACTTAATTAATGACACATCACTTCGGCGAGGCACGCAGGGAAAAAAAAGACAATAGAAGAGAGAGACATGTAAAGTAAACACATATGTGAGACAGAGCTTATGAATATTACAGTCGTCTTAAAATAAACCTTAACTGAGAAAAAGCACTTTATTGGCCCCGTAGGAATATTGTCTTCTGCGTATGACCCATGCTTCAACGTCGCTAGAAAAAAACTGTCAGGAGCACAGAGCGATTTCTGCAATTGATCGTGATTTCAATTATTACTCTATTCAGTTGCAAAAATGTTGGAATCAAAAACGCAATGATGAGTTATGAGAGCACTCCTTTTGCCTCAAAACCCAAGACACTTTTCTAAAACATTACTAATAAAATATGTTCTGTCTATTGACCTTATTCCAGAAGTTGCCGTACGTGCCGCCATCTTGTTTCCATTGTATTAGTTTACATGGAGCAGACGAGCTCAACAGAAAATAAGTTCTACACGGACTAAAAAGCCGTTTTCAGACTGCCCAGGAAATCGTTGCGTTGTTGACTTGTTGTTGTTCGTGTTCATTAAACATTTTACACAAATCAACCTACTTTATGTAACATTTTAGCGGCGAGACATTTCCCTCGTTCGTCATTAGCTTTAACTGAGTTCTCGTCAAACGGGAGTGCGTTTACAACAAAAGTGCAAAAAACAGCAAAAGTGGGCGGGGAAGAATAAGGTCAATAATGTCAACAATTTTTGACAATATCTAAGTAATTGTTTCGAAACAATCGTGATTTCAATTATGCGCCAAATAATCGTGATTCGAATTTTTGCCACAAACGAGTAGCCCTAGTATTAAGGTTGTTGTTTTTTTTATATTCCCCTTTGTCAAACGTCCGAACAGATCACATTTTCCGTGTTGGTGAGACAGGAAAATCTATGACAATCTGCGCAGAAATTTGTTTGATTTCCACACAGCTACTTTGATCTTATTCCGGAAGTTGTCGTACGCGTCGCCGTCTTGTTTCCGTTGTATTAGTTTACATGGGGCAGACGAGCTCAACAGAAAATAAGTTCTACACGGACTAAAAAGCCGCTTTCAGACTGACCAGGAAATCGATGCGTTGTTGACTTGTTGTTGCTCGTGTTCATTAAACATTTTACACAAATCAATCTACTTTTACTTTTACAACATTTTAGCGGCGAGACTTTTCCCTCGTTCGTCATTAGCAGTTCTCGTCAAACGGCAGTGCGTTTACAACAAAAGTGCAAAAAACGGCAAAAGTGGGCGGGGCAGAATAAGGTCAATATGTCAACAATTTTTGACAATATCTAAGTAATTGTTTAGAAACAATCGTGATTTCAATTATGCGCCAAATAATCGTGATTCGAATTTTTGCCACAAATGAGTAGCCCTAGTATTAAGGTTGTTTTTTTTGTATTCCCCTTTGTCAAACGTCCGAACAGATCACATTTTCCGTGTTGGTGAGACAGGAAAATCTATGACAATCTGCGCAGAAATTTGTTTGATTTTCACACAGCTACTTCCAACTGTCGACAGGTGGAATATTTTTTGCGGGTGCGCCGTTATAAAACTTGAATTTCGTGGTTTATCCGTACACGCAAAAGTGGAAGATAATAAAATAAACACATAAATGAAAGGAGCAAACCTCAATCCCAGATCCAGAGTGACAAACGAGGCGCCTATCCTACTGTGCTAAATTTCCACATTTGATGAAAAGCTAAAATGGTTTATCACTTCACCGCTCAACAAACTAGCTCTATGCGATTTAAAGAATTCTGCATTTTACGTTTGTCCGGGAGGTTGAAGATTAGATATGAAGCTGAAATAGCCATCTCTGTCTGTGGCAAAATGCACCAACGCAGAGGAGTAGCATGAAAGATGGCATTTGATCGACAAAGACACTACCGTTCAATGACCGTCCACTATTTAAAGTCTAGTGAAGTAAGACTCCACGATCAAATACTTGACTGAGACGATATAAAAAGGACTTGCAGACTACATCAACCATAGGCCTGTAATATTTCCCGTACCACGCCAAAGGGAGCATCTGTGCGCATCACAGAAACCATTCAAGAACAAAAGGAATATTTAAGGAGCTGAGAATTTGGACTGGGGTGTGGGGCATGGTGTGTGTGTGTGTGTTTGTATTATATTTATAGGACATCTGGTATCCCTGAACCTAGTGTCCTCCATTTCCATCCAAAACACACACACACATTTTTTTCTTGAGTGTTTTGGGTGCACGATATCTTAATCATAATCAGATTTCACCCCCTACCCTTACTAAACAGATATTGAACCTACTGTAAACCTAACAACTATTTTATTGTATTTTTGTATCCAAATAACCAGGCTCTTCAACATGTGTCTCTTTCAACATGGTAAAACTGTTGAGTGCAGAGGTTGTATTGTTAAAACAAATCGACACGATCCAGGCCTTTGGAGTTATATCTTCCGTCAGTTCACCCCAGGGCAGCTGTGGCTACAATAGTCACTTACCACCATCGAGTGTGGAGTGAATAAATAATGCAATGTGAAGCGTCTTTGAGTGTCAGAAAAGCACTTTATTCACCTTATTCCGGAAGTTGCCGTACGCGTCGCCGTCTTGTTTCCGTTATATTAGTTTACACGGGGCAGACGAGCTCAACAGAAAATAAGTTCTACATGGACTAAAAAGCCGTTTTCAGACTGACAAGGACATCGGTGCATTGTTGACTTGTTGTTGCTCGTGTTCATTAAACATTTTACACAAATCAATCTACTTTATGTAACATTTTAGCGGCGAGACTTTTCCCTCGTTCGTCATTAGCTTTAACGGAGTTCTCGTCAAACTAAAGTGCGTTTACAACAAAAGTGCAAAAAACTGCAAAAGTGGGCGGGGCAGAATAAGGTCAATAAGTATAATGCATTATATTTATTATTATAGCCTCTCTGTTGAACAGCCCTCTGCTGTAAAAGCCTCAACAGCCAAATGTGAATAAACTCAAGAATCTGTTCCAGTTGTTTTGGCAGTGGCGAAACACCAAATTGTGGGCCCTATATACAAACCTTCTCGGTGGACCGCTAATGGAGAATTTCGTTGTTTTTTTTCATTGTTTTTTTTTTCCAGTACTTTTTTCTAGCATATACACCCTATAGTTTCTATACAAACATAACAACATCATGTGTAGCTACCAGCCTATATTATGACAACACCATTGTATTTGCAATAACCAATTTCACAAAGACAGCAAAATGTATCATCAGTATAAGAAAATACACCAACTGCAAATTATAATCATTTGTTTATCATTTGTGGCTAATGTATGAGCAATGATTTTCCTCTTTTTTTTCCAATGGTGATGGGCCCTTCAGATCTCAATTGTGTTTAGTCTCTCAAGGACTAATTCCAAACAAAAACAGATTAGACCGTAGAAAAATGCAACTGAGAAAAAAGACAATTTTTTAAAATCACATGCATTTGAGGGCCCTTTCTGCCTGGGCCCCGGGTAATAGTTCCCTTTACCCCCCTCAGTTCGACGCCCCTGACTTTTGGCATTTCAGTATCCACCAATCTCCATTTAAAGTTCGTAATCTAATCACACAGATTTGGAGTTAAATGTAATGTAATGACAAACTTTTGAAATATTCTGAGATAATTATGACTGTGTTACCCGCCCAGGGACTGCAGAGTAACAGGTTCCTTCATGATTTGATTCTATAGGTCGTAGTTTCACAATTTTGCGATACTTAAGATAAGCGACACATTGCACATGATATTCTGCGATATGTACTATAAAAAACAAATAAATAAAGTTTCCCTTCTCTAAACAAGCGTCAAAACTGTAACACCTTCACATAATAACCGTACATACAAACAATAAATAAATAAATACTACCAGCCCACAATGTCGATACAGTGGCCCTGTGAACACAGCCACAAGTTGTCACTAATCAGCATGTTTTAGTGTCGGATTGGTCTCCCTTTAACACCACAATTAGCAGCGTGTACTTTGAATCCATTTCAGTCTGCACTCCGCTGAAAACGAAGGGAGAGGTGGTTCCGTTGGGGTCGGGAGGCCGTTCTCAGCTCATAAATATTGGACATATGGGTTTTCTCATGTAGAAAGCAGTGCGCAGCCCTGATCTGTGCTGTGATTGGCTGTGACATGAAGCATGCAACTGACGTACGATCGCAAATATGGATGGACGTTTTCATTGTTTCTTTAACCGATCGTTGGATCCCTTCTCGGTTAATAATCGTTTAACTGGTTGCATTAACACAGTGCTTTTTTCTTTCTTTTTTGACACTTTTTTTTACTGTATGAGTCATAAAAGATCATAATAAATCATAAACATTCCTAATTCTTAGGAATCAGACTATAGCTCTTAACAGACACATAACGTTTTATGTAGTTATTTAAAGGACACATATTCTGCTCCAGTGACTTTTTTGAGCTTTTAACCCTGTTCTAACAATGTTCCATCATCAAAAACATACCTGAAGTAGCATTCACCCAGTTTTGAGGAATGTTCTTTAAAAAGGCCTCCCTCCCAGCCTCAAACACACTTCCTGCGGAACTCCCTCGATCTGGGACGCATTTTCAGATCATCTACGAATCTTCCGTTGTCCTTAAATCATCGCTAAACTCGTTCTGAGCCGTCTAAACACGCTAACCACTGCAGGAAATCTGCATCATAATATTTTTACTTCACTAATTTCACTAGATTGTGTATTGCGCTGGCAGCATCTGCTGGCTGGATGCACTCAGTAAGTTTAAACTCATACTGGCTGATATATAAGGTCATCGGATGAATAAGAAACTTTTTTATTTTTTTTAACATGAGATGACAAATTTAAGGCACTCGAGAGCGTGTTTAAAGGCTAATAACGATATGAAAAATGCAGAGTATTTTTCCTTTAAGTCCCCGCACGACTCGCCAAACATGTACACACACACACTCACACACTTGAGTCCCAGACATGCTCCGAAAGCTGAATAATGAGGTGTCACGTCTCTCTCTCACCCTGGGACCCCCTCGCTCGCCCCATCCATTCCCGTCTCTTCAAACATCCATCTCCCGCACTGTACCGCCGCAACCCGCTCACACCTCACCGCACCGAGGTCAGGTCACCGGCCCAGAGATGCCCCTTATTGAGACTGATTACAGATGAGCACTGGCGATCCCTGGCCTCTACAGTAACAGACGCTCCCATTGGTCAGGTTGGTCGGCTGCACCATTTGTCCCATGCGGTAAAGGCTGTTATTATGATTAATGAAGATATGATTTATCTCGCCAATAATATGACAGAGGAGCAGGGCTGGGTTGCGCGCTACGATGACTGCCTTTTGTTGCGCGCGTTCATAAATTATCTGTTTTGCATCTGTATGGAATTCCCGTGTCAGAATTAACAATGGGTGAAATATGAATTATTTTGAAAGCATTCTTACAGCAGCGGGTCATTTGTGTTTTACGCCACAACGCAGGGGTAAATGTAGTGTCAGAGAAACTATTTTTGTGATGAATTGCAACATTTTTTGAAAGATCTGTTTGCTGTATGTTGATTTTATCTGTACTTGACGAAACTATCGTACGTTTACATTAGAGTTGGGACGATGCGCTTTTTTCACACTACAATCACGATACATAGGGACTGATATGATATACTGCACAATTTCAATATATTGCGACACACAATATGTTGTAATGAGATAGTGATAAGTATTGCAATACAAAATGAAACCAAAAAGTTGATTTTTAAATTATTATTGTATTATGATGCAATATTATAACGGTACTGCAGTACTTTCCCCTGAATTAATAATAGTTACATTTTAGGGTGCACAGTGGTGCTTGCCGCCACCTTGTAAAAATCACATTTTTGTGCCGCGCGGCAGTCGAAGCTGTGGCTGGAGCCTGGTTCACCATGATAGACCTCATATGTGCGTAATTCTGGTTATTTTAAGATAATTGAAAAAAGCCATAGATCGCACGCCGCAGTCAAAGCGATCACCGCAGACGAGCGTGCTGCACTGACGTGAGCTCAACAAAAGAGCAAAAGTTACACAAAACATGGGTTCTGATGAAAAGATGCCTGGAGTGTTTAAGGGCCACTTTAGAGCGCAGCAGTTGCACCACATCCAGGGGCGTTTATAACAAGCATCCTCTGGGGGGCCTAACAGGGGGACCTGATGGAAACCATATTTACAAAGAAATTTATTTTTAAAACTTAAATGATTAAATAATTTCTATTTGCATCAATTAAAAATCATAAGTAAAATAATTACAGCCTTATTTGTTTTAAATATGTAATAAGATAGGCATATACAGTAATGATAAAGAGAAAAATAGCCTTAAAGGAAACGTGTTTGTGCAACAATAAATTATCCTATTGAAAGAAAAAA
The DNA here is from genome assembly GCA_019453435.1 of Rhinogobius similis. Lineage (NCBI taxonomy): Eukaryota > Metazoa > Chordata > Actinopteri > Gobiiformes > Gobiidae > Rhinogobius > Rhinogobius similis. Next base: position 39,154,682 of record CM033619.1, read on the forward strand.
ATAAAATAAAGTATATCATGTATATATGTGTGTGTATAAATACATATATATATATACACACACATACACATATTTACATATATATGGACATGGGGGAAACTTATGTGACTTAGAATTGCCACACACTTCCTGGGAATGAAAAAAGGACTCTAGTTTTGAACCTTGCATAAGTTGAAGTGGCTTGAAGGAGTGATTTGTTTATTTACAGAAATCAAAGAGGACATATCAGCCATTATTGTGGCTTTAATTAGTATTTTAAAATGCTTTTGATCACTTTGACAATAGTACATCACATTTTGCAACTTAAAATAATGGTAAACAGACTTTTAGACTCCACCGCTATTTACAGTACAATGTCATCACTGAACAATGACAACATAAATAACATTAGGCAACGTGAAAGGCATACTAATGGGGTACGGTGTGCATTCATCACCATTTGACCACAGAAATGCTCATTTTCACTCATTCTCACAGCTACCAGGGATAAACTGGAACAGTCATATCTGAGCACTCAGGATGAGAGGATCTAGTGTACAGGTTAACTCATCTTTGTGTTTAAGAAAAAACACAACCTGAGGTAAGGTTTTGGTGAAGGAACAATATTATAACATGGTCAAAATCTCAAGTGAATTTTGTATGTCCCATTTAAAGAAGAAACTCACAAAGATGCACAAAGATGGCAACAGTCAGCCTTTTATGAACACTCAACCTTATGACAGTCAACAATTTAAAGTTACCATGAATACAAAATCAAACCACTAAAAACAAAAAGAAAAGTTGACTTCGAGCACTTTGGTTCACCCGTTATTAAAGTTTAATGACTGCTTTGCTATTGTCTTGCTTTTAAAGCCATCACAGAGTCTTGTGTAGTTATTGCGTGACTCAGAAGTTACAAACTTGGAAACTTTGATTCTATTTAAAGATAATAAAGTTATTTTCTGCATCTTCATGGTCAGTAAAGTACAAGATGCCATACCACACATGCATCGCTAACATACAAGGACTTGAGAGTGAGATTCCCGTTCCTTCCCATGCATGCGAGCGAGGGATTTGAGGACACACGAGTACCCTACATTAAGCATAAGCGTGCATGTCATCTACTGCGTCCATGCTCATACATAAGACAGGCTGCATTTTAAAACCAGAAGCCGTCCTCCCCTATGGATTCGTGTTTGCGTTCCGTGATTGTTACATGCAGTTTCTTCAGAGTCTTTGTTTCTCCTTCATGCTTCCACAGAATACATCACTGTGAAATCTCGCATTCTGCCAGCAGCTGGGGGATCCTCCGTGTGCGTGACTGTGGGCCCTAGACTGGTTTCAATCACTTTATATTCAATGCTTTAGATTCACGTATCAGTGCGAGTCATGAAAACACAACATTTTGAAAACTACGTGGTGTTTTGTTCTGTTTTTTTGTGATAATTTGTTACGTATTCAGATTGTTTTTGTTATTTTCAAGGAATGCAATCTATCACACAATCTATGCACTGAATTCCGGTTACAAATCACTGAAAATATCTCCCTAACTACATTATTTCAGATGTTGACATTGCCTGTATAATATGCACTTAGACTCTTGCGTGCCTTTCTTAATTTTAGGGCTGCAACTAACGAATCGATTAGTCTAGTGATTATTCCTTTGATTAATTGATGTGTTGTTTGGAGCACGAAAAACCCTTGAATTTTACTAAATTGTACCCAATTTCACCCAGACAAAGCTGAAGTGAAGGTGTTTGACGAAATCCTGATCCTGGTGGAGAATATTTATTGATTGAAGGATTTTAATCAAAAACACACAATTTACAGGTTTTTTGTGTCATTCCCGATCTGTCTAAGTAATAAAACCTCTTCTTTCAGCACAGAGAATGTTTTGGAGTTTGTGTAAAGACCAGTTAATGATTACTTTATTCAATAAGTTGATAACCATTACTGTAATCGATTAGTTGCGATTAATTGATTAACTTGTTGCAGCCCTACTTAATTGACAGTTTTACTACACCAACCAAGGTTCTGCTATATTTCCGCTTTGAAATAAGCCCATTCTCATCTATTTCTGACCTTGCATTGTGAAATAGGGCTAACTTTAAAGCTAACAGCACTTTTTTGGCACAGTTGTTCTTCAGTTGTGCTGAATAACATCCACAGAGTTACGATTTGACATAAACCTGCAGTGTCATCATATAATGCTCCCTGTAAACTTCAAAAGATGTGTCACTCCCAGTGAAGCCTCCAGGGGGCGCAGGGGAAACTGTGCACAATAGGGCAGCTAATTCATATGCTAATTAGCCTCATTTACATTGTAGCACCAGGAAGGGAAATGAAGGAATAAGGTGGTAAGTCACCAAGTCCCATTTCATTATTTTCAGGCAGAAATAGAGGAAACCTTTATTGTGTTTGAAGAAATGTGTTTGTCTTTATTGCAGTTGCACGTTTGGGTACATTTGTGCTCTATTACAGAATTAAAAGTACAAACACATTATGATAAGCACAATTTCAATATACTTGAACCCAGAGCTCTGTATATTTTCACACAGTTGTTGTTGAGAGCAATAACTGTTGTGAATTAGGAGTTTGTACTATGAAGTATGTATTTGCTAGAGCCATTTGAAATCAAGCATTTTTATATCAAAAATATGATGATATATATGATGATAAATAAAATATGTTATAACTTCAGTAGCTTTGCCTTTGCACCACATACACTGATTAAATTCATATCACCAGAAACTAGAATTTGTTTTGACTTTCAAATGGTACACAACACATGCATATGGACTAACTATTCACCTTATTCCGGAAGTTGCTATACACGCAGCTATCTTGTGTCCGTTGTATTAGTTCACATGGAGCAGACGAGCTCAACAGAAAATAAGTTCTACATGGACTAAAAAGCCGTTTTCAGGCCGCCTAGGAAATCGGTGCGTTGTTGACTTGTTGTTGCTCGTGCTGATTAAACATTTTACACAAATCAATCTACTTTATGTAGCATTTTAGCGGCGAGACTTTTCCCTCGTTCGTCATTAGCTTTAACAGAGTTCTCGTCAAACAGAAGTGCGTTTACAACAAAAATCCGTATCTGGCAAAAAGTGGGCTGGGCAGAATAAGGTGAATACTTGAAGAAGATGGGGAAAAAAATAGGCCAGCCTTTGCAGGTTAACAAACTGGGTAATGTGGGTAAGAATTTCATAGACCAATCTGTTTTACCCTGGTCAAAATGTCAGCTGTTTTTTACTGGCCGTAGAAGAACGGCTGAAGATTGGCTCCATCTTGCGTGTGCTCTCCAGTGTCTCCAGGCCTCCCCTCTCATCCTCATGTGGCTGTTTCCAGTATTGTGATGTTTTTATCGGTGGGCGATTGCTACATCTCCCTCCAGCCCAAACACACATCCCTCTGTTGGCACACATGGCGCCATCTTTAGCTGTCCTCCTGGGAGCATATCGTCAATAAAATATGAAATAGGACATACACACAGGCTAACAGACACCAGCGCAAACCCCCGCACTCTCACACACAAGGGGCCTGCCTCAGCTCGTGCCTTTACACCGCTGTGAACACCGGCGCTAAGTGGAAGTTAGCACGCAAACATGGCGGCGGTGGGAGTTACCTCGGGCCGGCTCTTTTGTCGTCCAACAAATCAAAGACTGCTCTGTCCGGCAACACGTTCTGATTTGATGGTTGAGCATGTTTAAGTCATGAACACGGTTAGTCCAGCCCCATCGCGAGGCGAACGAGTGACGAAGGAGTTGAGTGGTGCCCGCCTGGGAGTGGATGTGTGCTAGGGTTAGCGTGGGAACTGTTGGCAAAGCAAGGCTTGTTTGTTGATGCATCAGCTGATAGCTACAAACTTCATGTGAAGGGTCTCTGGGCTGAGAAAGTTTAAATAGGCCTCGCAGTGGAGCAGAGCACGCACGCCACTGCAGCACAACCACAAGCTACACAGAATAGAAAAAAAAGATAGAGATGTGTGTTTAGATGTATAGATAGATAGATCTGCTTTGTTTAATATTGTTATGATTGTTATTGCTATTATGTTAAGATATTATTATTGTAGTAACTTTGTAGGCTTTATTCAACAGGACAGAGCAGCGAAATACAGGAACAAGACCAGGGATTGACATCCAGCGAATTACTGCCTCCAGTCTCCATGCATCGAAAAGTATATCTTAGGTCTTTCACTGGACTTTCATGTCCAGTCTGCCATTTTATGCTCTCTACAAGTGCTGCGCTGTGGCTGCTCACTGCTCCAGGTTGCCCAGTAGCATTGAACAATAGGTCAACTGCAGAAGTTGTATTTCCATACTGTAAAATGTATTTTTACAGTATAGATTTATTTTATTCCACCAAATGTGTTAAGGAATGCAGACGCTACAGACTTATCTTCATGCATGTTCTCATTATTAAAATTCAATGGCAGAAATTACCACTACAAACTCCACTGGAGCCAGAATAGATTAAGGAAGTTAGCATTGGTAGCTATGGTCTTTGTCTATACCAGGGGTGCTCAAAGTGGGGCCCGCAGGCCAAGCTTGGCTCTCCAGGGGGTCTAATTTGGCCGGTGAAGGGGTGCAGAGATTTGTTAATGAGTGTCTATTTGATAAAATTTAGTGCCAAAAAGACTGTCTGTAGTTGCAAAAAAGGCCTCTAAAACATGTTAATAAAAGGTAATTTAATCATCATATCATTGCAAATAAGTATAATAAAGGCAACATAAAATCAGGGTTGGCCCGTGGCACACTAAAACATATATATTTATGCCCACAGACAAGGGCGTAACTTTGGCTTCAACTTTGGGGGGGTCGAGAGGCTACAGGCAAATGGCTGTGTATCGGACAAAACATATTCCTTTCTATGTCATCTATCTCAGTTCCGGGCCGCGGACCGGTACCGGTCCGTGGATCAATTTGGACCGGGCCGTCCGCAATTCGGGCCGGGTTCGGGTCCACATTTTCCGCTCTGCTGTCGGCGGCCCAGGGGGCAGAGACGCGTACGTGCGTAACATGCGCTCCACGGCGAAAGAGCGCGTGAGCAGCCAGTGCTGTGATGCTCCTCCTCATCCTCGAATAAAGTGGTCAAAATATGTGACGTGAGAAAAGACGTTAATGAAAGCGCGGCTGCTGCAAGAGCGGAGGAGAGAGAGAGAGAGAAAGGAGCGAGGGAGAGAGAGAGAGACGAAAGGAGCGAGGGAGAGAGATCATGTGGGCCAGCGTCAGCGGAGGAACAGGCGCGTCTGGTACACGAGGCGTCCCGTTGGTGCAGGTAGAACACTAAACACTTGAAGCCCTGTCAGGAGCTTATTCTGCCAATATAACTCTGCACAAACTCAGTTTACGTAACTCCGGCTCTACATGTGCGCGGACCCGGGTCGGGTTCGGACAGTATCCACGCGGTCCCGGGTCGGGTTCGGACAGTATCCGCGCGGTCCCGGGTCGCGTTCGGACAGTATCCGCGCGGTCCCGGGTCGCGTTCGGACAGTATCCGCGGTCCCGGGTCGCGTTCGGACAGTATCCGCGGTCCCGGGTCAGGTTCGGGTTGAATCTTGCAGTAAATGATTCGGGCTCGGACAGTACGCGCGCGGGCTCAGCGGGTCGGGCTTGAATTTTTGGGCCCGATGATGGTCACATCTCGGTCATTTGAGCTAAAATTTAACCCACAAGCAACAACATGAGTAAGAAACAAGACAACACCAGGAATCCTACGTGAATCCTACAGCTCTAATGAGGCAATGAAGCCTTCAAAGCTGCTTCGCCGCTTAGAGACCAAGCACCCTGGATTAAAAGACAAACCCCTGGACTATTTTTAAAGAAAAAAACAGGTACACAGTGGATTCACGTTTATTATGATAAACGCCCCTCCCCTACCGGGCCGCAGTAAAATTGTCAAGCCTTGACCGGTCCGCGGTGATAAAAAGGTTGTGGACCACTGATTATCTCATGCGACCGTACGCAGAAAGTGTTACCACAGTGCGAGTCCGAGTCGGACAATAACAACTCAACATAAACTCACAAAGCCGAAACAGGATTCGATTGCCTCGATAGTTCGGTTCGTTTGGGTAATTGTAAATGCGCAAGCAAACGCTGATCCTAAACAAAGAGCGAAACCAAATCTAATGATCCACGACGCGCTACGACGCACGTGAGGCTCGGAATCAAAACAAACTCCTCGTTTGAGATCGATAACGGAATAAATGAGAGGCGAAACATGCCAAGAAGCAGGAAAACGCCAGATTATGATCACATGAACATAGATCACAGTTTTCAGGGTTTATTTACATAACATAAAAAGTTATACGGCTAAATAAACCCAAAAAACCAAAAGTAACCTATTGCTGGCTTAGATGTGGAAAAAAGTCTATATTCATCCATTAGTAAGCTGTACAACTAGTCTACATGCGCAGATGACATAGACAAACTTTCAGAGCACTTATTTAGTTAATATACTACTCAACTACTTACTCATTTTCATCTCACTCATCTCTTCGCCTCACAATGAAAGTACATTGTCCGCGCTGTCGCTCTGTCGCTCACACTGAGCCCACACATGTGGGGTTGGTCTTGGGATAGATCCATAAAAACAAAAACTATATAAAGTCCAACAACGCTGCAGCCCCGCTTTATTTGTTTAGCTGTGACGCGGATCATGCAGAAGCCAACCAGGCCAACGGAGAAGTCGAGTCTCTTCCTCGATGTTTCACTGTGCAATTCTGTTATGCAGCGCCTCTACAGGCGAGGAGAGGTGTGTTTTCACTGTAGAATTCTAGTTTGATAAAAGTGTAGTTTGTGAACGCCAAACGCTGTTGCAACATTGGTCTCCAAATGCGAGAGAATATTGTGAAGTCCTTTGACTCAGTGAAGCACTACGCCCTCACCTCATAGCAGTCAAAACATGGTCAAAACTATCAACTTGTTAAACTGACTGACGACAGACATACACCGCACTGACAGAGACAGGAGAGGGAGGGGTGAGAGAGCGCGGCCTCGGTGTGGGCGATACCACGTCTACAGCTGAGAGGGGGGTGCGTAGTCAAAAAGTAATGTTTTTGTTGTTGATTTAATTGTTTTAACTACTCCTAGAGATTTCTTTTTAACAAATAACATATAGTATATGATTTAATATTAAAAATGGTCTGAAATATTGGGGGGGTTGAATGTACTAGATCAAAATATTGGGGGGGTTGTAACCCCCCTATCCCCCCCGTATTTTACGCCCGTGCCCACAGAGGAAAAAATGTACACATTTTGAACCGCCTAGGAAAAAAGTCTGGGTACCCCGGGTCACCGCACAATAGTCAGAGAACCTCAGAATAATGTAGCACTCCACATTGTTGCAGGGATTGAACCAAAACACATATATGGTTAGAGTTACTGTCGGTTAAGATGCACTTTTTTTTTTTTGCAGAGGATCCATTTTTACATGGAACAATAAAGTATATATGCAGTGTATCCGATCACGCTCAATCACTGCTTTGACCCAGAAAAGTAGGTACCTTTAAGTAAAAGTGATTTACATTCTACTTAAAAGTTTTGTCTCGGTCCAACTTTGCTAATTAATGTTGACAATAAGAAGTGGACTTATATTAATGAGTGTGTTATCATTTTAGATCCAGACTATTACGTTTTTATGGTCTGGCTGGGCCCACGTTGAGCTTTTGGAACGGAAGATGGACAATTTTCAAGTTAAAACCCAGTAAATAAAAGGATAAACTGGACCAAATAATGATCATTATCGTTGCTGAAAGCCTTTTGTATTTGGACATTTACGACCAATTCAAATGTATCACCGCTCACACAGATACCTTTAATCTGACGCTTTTAAATAGCAGTTTCTTTCTTTTTTCTTTTTACCTACTTTCCTTTGCTGGACCACATTACTCTGTCTAACAATAGTCGTTTTGTACTACTTTTCTTAGGATTCTCCGGCATGTCTTTTCCAGCTTCTTGTGAAAGGATGGGCAGCTCATTTAGGCCACTCTTTATCATTTAATGAAGTCATTGGATTAAAGTTTGCTCTGGCCTGTACAAGAGAGACACAGAGGTATTCAAGGAAGTTTTAAGTAAGTGTCCACAAATGGTGACAAAACGGTTAGCACTCTGCCTTACAGCGAGAAAGTTCGGCGTTCTATTCTTGGACTACATGAAGAATTTGCATGTTCTCCTTGCACAATACACTGCGCAATACACTAAACCTCCAGCCAGGTAGCTCAAGGTCTGCAGAAGAGTCGCTGGATTGTTAACAGTCTGCCATTTTTAACATCAGTCTGAACTCTTTTCCTCCTTATCATTTCTAAAACATGTTTTGTTGTGACCGCAACTGTAGTTACAACTGTATGCTGTGTCTGCTCATTGTTTATTGTCTATAAATGTAATTGTATACGTTGTGTTGTAACGGCAACTGTAGTTTCAACGGTTTGTAAAGCGCTTTGGGTGCCTGTTAGGTGGAAAAGCGCTCTATAAATAAAAATCATCATCATCATCGACAGTCGTCACAGAAGACAACAGGGAGAATAAAGTATACACTGATTGACCATGCACGTGCTTGATGAGAATATTGGATGAATAAACTGGACAAAAATGCACCAAAAGTTGATTTAATGATGTAATCGCAATTCCCAAAAGCATATCTTGCCCCCTTCTGCCTTCTAATACTGTGCAGAGCTAGATGCATCCACATGACCACAACATTTTTTCCTTTGTAGTTTTTCCTCACCGCGAAGGAGGGTCAAAGGACAGGGGCATTCTGGGACAGTTATCTGAACTGCTTTCTACCTGTGGCCCATCGAGGCAACTGTTGTTGTGGGACAGTTATCTGAACTGCTTTTACCTGTGGCCCATCGAGGCAACTGTTGTTGTGATTTTGGGCATTATAAAAATAAATTGATTTGATTTGATTTGACAAAAGGTATGTATTTTTATGATTTGTATTGAACTATTCGGGTCAATTGCGAAACCAATTTTATCCATTTGAAACGCTGGCATTTTATTGTGTCATCTAATAAGCTAACATTAATAAAAGTTAGTGTTAATTGTAATGTATGTTTATTGGTATGTGTACCTGCCGGGGACAGCAGATGGAAAGTAGCAGCATAAAACTGGTGCATACCATCTTTTTGTTTGTAAGATTAATTAATTTGTACATGGTCCCAGACATAAAGATTGAACTAAACTAAGGCATTTTGGAAAAAGTCATAATAATAATAATGTCTTGCACTTGTAATTCGCTTGGGGTAGACCGATGGAAGTGAGACTGCAAATCTGCACCATCGGACCTTCTAATCAGGGCCAATCACTGTTACACCTAGGTCTGGGCGATACGGTGATAAAAATCGAATCGTGAGCTCGTCCCTGTGACCATCTGCTGTTTTTGTGAAATCGTCGTATCGTGATTTACTGTTTCTCTCTTTAATGTAGCCGTCTTCAATGCACTTTTTCTCCTGTTGTTTAGCCTCTGAAGCTCTGAGCAGATGAGTTTATTGACACAAAATCGCAATTTTAATGGATGCAATTAGAAGGAGAAGAAGAAACAACAAAATGTCTTGCTTTGATTTGAATAAAAACTGCATGTTCTTAAACAAGTGACAAAATCGTGACCAAAAGCGATAAAAATGCAACAAAGCGACAAAAACGCACCTAGCAAACAACAAGTGCGACTCAGTGCACCAAAACGCAACTAAAAGCGCCAAAAACTTGACTAAAAACACCAAAGATGAGACTAAAAATGACGCGTTTAAGTATGACAAACACAACTGAACTTGACAAACAAAACTGTGTCTAAAATCAGAATTCGAACTATTTAAATTGCAAATCTAATTGCAATTTCTCTGGTCAAAAAAATCACAATTAGATATATTTCCTAAATCGTACAGCTCTATTACAGGCAATAGAAAAATACCATGTGAGCACGAATCTGGCCCCGAGAAAATCGTGCTAATCATTTTTGGCCATATTGCCCAGCCCTAGTTACACCACATAAAAGGTGTCTTGCCTAAGGACGGTAAACCTCTCCAACCACTGAGCCACTGTTGTCTCAGAGGGTGTGACCAGAACCGTTATTTATGGGCTACTTAAATACTTAAAGATCCCATAACATGCACAGAAACGCGCAGCCGCAATAATAAAAACAGCTAATGCTAATGCTACACAGTAATTACACGATGGATACGACAGATCGAAGAGTTAGCTTGTTATTTACCAAACGGCAACGTGCGTCGTTGAGGTACTGGAGCACGTCAAACTCCAGGTCAGATCCAGGACGTAGGACTCAGCACGACGCACCGTCAGGAGGATAAAATGTTTATTCCCGTGTTTGTGTATCGCTGTTTACCGGAGCACACGGCGCATGCGTACCATCTCTGCTCTAGGCTTCGTCACGGGTTGGGAGGGGGAGGCACGCGGGTTGGGCGGGGGAGGCGCGCGAGTTGGGCGGGGGAGACAGACTGCTCTCTGTTCGGGAGGGTCGGATCTCAGAGTGAGCCTTTTGCTTTTGCAAGGAGGGGGGCCAGTCCAAGAAATGGGTGTTTTTTGGAAACTGTTATGTTATGGATATTGCACAACGCAAAATTTATCAACAAAGCCCTTAGAATAGACTGTGTAAAGGGGAAAATAGCAGAATATGGGACCTTTAAATTTGGATGGGCTGCTTTTGAAATTGTTTGGGAAGAGGTGGAACTCTGAGGAATGGTAAAAAAAAAAAATCGATGCAAAGAATCTCAAGTGCATCAGTTCAACAACAAAATGCAACGTTAACAAAACATTAAAATGTGCTTTTACCATAATCAAGTTGTTAGCATTATTTATCAGATGTTTACAGAAAATCTATACTTTCTCCTCCGCACCAAAAGTTGTATGGATCCAAACAGATCAACGAAAGCGCTAGAATATGGATTTTTTTGGGGAGTTTGAAACACAAGGTTAGGATAATGATTTAGCTTTCAAGTTAGTTTTTTTTTAATCATTTGTTCTTGTACTGTTCCTTTGTGGACAGCAATGACATGTTGAGCTCCGAGTGTGCACTATTCATGGTAAAGTATGTTATCATTTTGTACTGAACGATAACTCATACATGCGTTCCCTGAGTGGATGAATAAGTTGAACATAAAGAATTTTTCCGATTGTTCAAAATACCATCAATAGCTTATATGACTTGAGCTTTCCACTGCAATGAAACATTAATGCATATCTTTGCCGGGAGTTTTTGCAAAGAAACACACTAGAAAGTAGTGGCAGTGAACTTAATTTGACTCCACTAGTCGATGCAAAAAACAAAATCTAGACATTTTGGGGGTATTTCTGTTGAAAGAATGCTGAATGATGCAGACCATTAGAGCGATAGCAGCCGTGACGCATTATAAATTTAGGAGTAAATCTCATCACTGATTTAAAAGTAGAGCGTTTGAAGTCGCCTTTAGCATTCACAGGGTTTAGTCTCTGCAAAAAGATTTTCAAGGCGAATAGACAAAATGAGAAATCAGATCATTTCCAAATGAACAATGAACGATTCAAGGTGCATCCAACAAGTTAGAGAGCCGTCTGTTGTTTCTATGACTTTGTCTAGATGATATATACAGAGATCTATAGGCTGTGTATGAAGAGCTTTAAAATGCTGGCCACATAAGTTTAAGTTTTGATATTCAGTTTGAAGAGGTAGTCCTGTCCTGCTGTACTTCCTTAGAGGGATGGGAACATCAATAGATGTGGGTGCTTTTAAGTTGGATGCTTCAATCCTGCCGCTCCGACCAAGAGGCTGTTCTTGTGCTGCACCTGTGTCTGTGGATTGAGATATCTTTGTTCTTTTTTTTTATTTTGTCCGCACTTTGTTTTTAATTTCTCTATATAGACTACAATGACTTCTTCAAGAATGATGTATACATATTTATACCAACACTGACTTTTTACAAGTACAGCTATTAGTTTAACATAGTAAAAAAGTCTATTTTTGGTACAACAATTTCTAAGTAAAGCCAAAAGCTTGCAATAATGATAGAACCCTGACACATACAGTGACGTTATTAAAGTTTAGAACAAACATCACCAGACAATATTAAGGGCTTGACAGGTGATATCCTTGTAAGAAACATTTATTTAATGCTCTTCTGTCACTCAACTTTATATTGAGGCATTCACCTAAACACTTTCAATAGAACAGAACATACATTTAATTTAATACAATGTCTTTCTATTTGTACTGTGTAAATCCAGACACATTTTCCTGCCAGGGATGAATAAACTATGTATCTATCTCTCTCCATATACATATATAAAGCGCCATATTTAATTGGAATCAGCACCCCAACGCGGCACGTGCAATTGAAGTTAAACATAAACTCAAACAGACATTAACTAATGAACTTAATGAACTAAGACAAATTTTAATTGTAGTTTCAACCTTTATCCCTATTATGATGATATGGTTTTGATACTTTTAAATAATGCTTATCTGACTAATGGCAACTTTTAAGGAGGATCCCAGGAAGACCAGCAGCCATTAAATGGGCAGCTAATGGGGATCTTAATAAAACATAATATCTATCTATCCATAGCTGCGTTCAGTACTTGGATATAAATAATATATTAGTCTTATATACAACACCTTTGTGCATTATCCAGGTTATACTAGTGGAGAGCGACTGTTGTAGCCACAGCTGCCCTGGAGTTGACAGAGTGAAGCAAGGCTGTCAATCTCTCACACCGGATTCACACACAGGTCTTGCCCAAGAATGTAACAGGCTTTCCGGTATTTAAACCGCAAAATGTTTTGCTGATGGATGAGCCACTGCAAGTCACATTTTGCATAATTATAATATAGATAGAGACTAAGACTTTAAAGTGGACATATCATGCTTTTATTTTCACCTTTTGAACATTTAAAACATTTCCCTGGGGTCTAAATATACTGTACCTGCAATCTACAGTCTGAATTCCTCCTAATTTTCTTTCTACATGCCTCTCTTTTACCCCTTTTGTAAGGAGCGCTTTTGAGCGCCTTGTTTTGGCACTGTCTCTTTAAATGCAAATGAGTTAGTTCGCACCCCACCCCCTCCCATGCGCATTGCATGCATGCTCCGCCCCGTTCAGCCATTGTTGTAGTCCCAAACACAGTCCGTCTGTCGGATCCAAAACTTCTCCAAAGTTAGAAATAAACGTAATGACAATCGAAAAAATGGAAACAAGCGAAGAAATCAACATCCAGCCACGAGCCAGAGTCTGACAGACCAAGAGGAAATCGAAGACGACGATCCTCCGCAGCACAGACTTCAAATGGCTGCATCTCAATGGTTTGTTTACTACTATGTAATTCGCTATGCGCTCCGTTAGCTTAACTGTGTGTGAAAGATATTAGCAGGTTGCCTAATGGACCCTCACTTTACCATCTTACTACAACAACAGTCCGGGGAAAAAGGCTACTGTCAAGTCAGTCAGTGTAGTTATGGTGCTGCGGGCTACGCTTGCTGCGCACTAATGCTAGCGACATGCTAACGCTAGAGACATGCTAACGTCAGCTACGAGCAGTCTGATGTGAGTTCTGCCTTTATGAAAACCTAAAAAATAAATGTATTATATGTATATATATGTGCCCTAAGCAGCTGTAAAAGATGGGCAGCTCCAGGTGTAATGCTAATCCCTCACAAATTGCCAGAACACAGGTAAAGAATGACTGGATACAAAATAGGTCTAATAAACAGTGTTTGAGCGTTTCTTGACTTACCGCTCCACTATATCGTCATCTCCATAGACCGAAGGAACTGACCCTTCGATCAAATGCAATCTTTGAGCAAATCCCTCGTTGTACTGGCGGAGGTTACTGAAGCACTCCTCTTTGAAGTGCTTAGCGCACAAACTGAACTTTCCCCACTGTCGGTGGTACATTACCACGAAAAATAAAACGTAACCAGCCGATCTCAGTTGTTCGGATGCAGGCGGTCGGTGTAATGAGTTGTGCTGGTAACACAACCAAGAACAGAGCATTTTAACTTGTCCAGTCGCACCTTTGACATCTTTGGCTTGGACTACAAAATCGCTACGAGGAAAATAAAGATGGCGGTCTCTGCCGGAAGCTCTTGACCTTGTTTAGTAGTTCCGCTGTGACGTGATAGATAAAAATACGTAACAGAAAATGCGCATATTCGAACGAACTGAGAAATATGTTGCAAAATTTATATAAATATATCTCTGCAGCTACTTAAGTGATTAATTTCAACTTTTAGCCACTACCAGACACCCACAGTACACAATAAAAGGTATCTAAGGGCCAAAAAAGTAGATTTTGCATGATATGTCCCCTTTAAGGGAATTCACATGACTGAATAATTTAACACATAATGCATGTTGAGCAGTTTAACATCCTGAGGTTTTACGGTTTTTTCGGTCAATCAACATACAGGCCAGTCCAATGTCCAATTTGCTCCTAAAGATGTTTTATTATTTCATTTAATCCATCATTTGTCAGGGATATTGTAACGTCAAAGGCCATTTTCCTAAAATGCATTTTTCCCCCACAGACACATGAAGATCACCACTTAAAAAAATTAGAATTTTTAGGCCAATTTTCAGTCAGATCTAGTTTACTCAAATACTAAATAAGATATCCAAAATCTTCTCTCTATATATATTATACAAGTTTAAAACTGGTTCTGTCAATTTTTCAGATTTAAATGTCAAATTGTCAAATGTCAAAAATGTGCAATTTTGACAATTTTGCATTTTTATGTCTATATGAAAATGAGACGAGATAAAAAATGTGGAATACATTTTTTCTTGCATTTATGTGAGTAAACCACAGGAGAAGTTTCAAATTGATATATTATAGGTCACATGTGGCAACTATTTATCATAATTTTACATATTTTACATATTTTTTTACATACAATTTTATTCATTGTTTTATGTTGCACCTGACGCCGAAGCAAGTTCCTATGTTTGTGAATTTTCATCACTGACAATGGCAATAAACCGTTTCTGATTCTGATTTAACTTTTTTTATTTGGCAATATTTTGGTAAACACCTTATTAGAAAAGTGAGAGTGAGCAGTTCAATATAGGTTACAATCCGATTTTTTATAATTCAGTAGACCTGTCCTTTGTCTTCACTTCTTTAATTGACGTATTGTTGTTGAGTTGTTTTTTGCTCTCCTCTTTCTCTGTCCAGCAGTCCATTTCTGTTTACCAAAGCCCAAATATCCAAACAGGCAAAATGTTTAGTAAAATCTTAAATATAATCATCACTACGTTTTAGTGAAACACGTTGTCTAACCTGTCACAGAGACTATAAGGGATTGTATGGCTTGTGGAATAAATTAAAACTGTGACATTCTATATCATTGACGCAAGAAACGCAAAAAGATAAGAACAGCTATAAACGACTGAGCTATTATGGACTGCACGTGTGCCACTCGAGCTGTAATGACCGCCCTCTCACAGCGGACGGGTGAGATGATTGAGCCTTACGTGAGCTGCAGCTGCATGAACCACACTCCGGGCTCCAGCGTGTGGCCAGCGGGAGCAGGTGGTCTTCAGGTACGACAGGAGGTCCAGGTGGAGGCTCTATTTGTGGACGAGATCTTACACCTGAAACGCTGAAGGAGGCGTAGTTCACGGAATCGGTTTTCGCTGCCAACGTGCAATCAGAGCGTGTAGGGATCAAGTATTTAAATCTTGTGAAATAAAAGGGAAAAGTGAAGGTAAAGAACAGGGGCGTAGTGTAACGTAATTGTACATGATTTATTCCTCTTCACAAATTTGGTTGTTTTCATTCACGGTTTCTACAGACACTTAAAGGGCCTATGACAGGTTCAATTACTCATTTGACTAAAATGTAGTTAAGATAAATATATTTCAATTTCTACTAAAATCTTTACACATTTTACCTCAGTTTAGCTGTTCTTTTAGGTTTTTAATCATACTTCCTGGTTGTAAAGTATGACATCACGCTAGGAAATTACCATAGCAACCACACTGTACAGCGGCCAAAACTCAACTAATGTCACAGATTTTGTTCATTTGACAAAGAAAAACACATGCGAACACCTTTATTTTGTTGAATCAATGTTTAAAGGGTCAAAAAAGTAGTTTATTTTGTGTAAATTATGCATAACCTTTGGCTCCCTAGTGTGAGGTCATCATGTGTTTACTTCCTGTAATTGTCAACAGATTTTTCAACTTTTCTCCACAAATAGTGACCTGATTGGTACAAAACTATAATTTATATTTACAAGAGGTAATAATACACTAAATAAAGTCAAAATCGGAAAATCCTAAAAACCTGTCGCACGCACTTTAACAATAACGCGCTCATTTATGGACATCATGTAACCGGTCTATAATATGATACAATTCTGTCTGTTTTTACGATAACTACCAGACTAATTTCAATAACTTCTCATAAGGAAATACACTATTATGCAAATTATAATAACTGTTTTTTTGTTTGATTTGTCAACAACTTGGCTAAAATGTAAGGAATAAGTTTCCTCTTTTTTGTATTCCTTATTTTTGTAATTGTATTAACCCTCTCAAGGACTTTATTCAACCATAATGCATTTTAATACAACAAAAATAGATTAAAGCGTAGAAAAATGAAACTGAGAAAAAAAAAACACCTGCTTTTAAGGGCCCTTCCTTGCTGTGGGCCCTGGGGAAACCAGTACCCTTTACCCCCCCAGTTCAACGCCCCTGGTAAAGAAATAAACTCAACTAAAATAGAAAGATCTCTGTTATTGGTTGCAAAACAATTACAGAAAGTTCATGAATACTATGTTGTAAATTGTATCTTAACAATCGTTGTGTTATTTTTCTTCTCTTATAAGAACTAAAAAAGATCTTTTCTTTCGGTGCAGCACAGCAAATACTAGAAATGTGAAGGAGCAGTGTCAAAATGTATTTGATTCAACTTTTGTGAATCTTCAGACACCATAACTGTTTGTTGAAGCTCTGTGTGATAAATGATTGAATTGTACATGCTTCTGCCGCTGCTGCTGTTACAAACAAGAATCCTGTCACAGACGTTGTATCAAATATGATTCAGACTGAACAACAGCTACATCATTAGTCGTAGAAATAAGAAGTAAAAATGTGGAGGGTAACAGATCTGATAAAGTGTGTGGGATGAGAAACAAGGCTTGCATTTCTGGATTGGACTAAAATGAACGCTTTGCAAAAAGTAAAACATGTTTATGAGCATCTGTTTCTACAAATACTAAAAGTGCACAATTGAAACTAATACTAAAACAGACGCTTAATAAGAATAGAGGCATGGAAATGTCAAGTTGTAAGAAGAGTACATCATTTTCATTGATAACCAATTTCCTGAATCTCCTAATTAGACAAACAAACGTTTAGAGCAGGTTTGTTCAACTAAGAAAGTATATATTACCTTACAGCATCAGCATTATAAATATATACATTTTAATTAATGACGCTGACTGAGATGCAATGCTAAGCTACATTTGTAGAAGTTAAATTGAATGTAAATATAGTATGATTTTATCGAGGGATTTAACTATTGAAAAGATTTATAGTATTTTATTTTTACTGTGATAGTGTTATTTAAATTTAGTTGCTTCTGCTGGTCGGCTGCATATCTGAAATGAAAATAATTTTCCCGTTGGGGATGAGTAAAATTAATTCTGATCTGATTCCGATACTTAAGGCGAGACACTGCAGGTGAAAAAGGAAAAACCCTGAAAGATAGATAAAAGATATCAATTTGAATCTTTTCCTGTAGTTTACTCGCATAAATGGAAGGAAGTTTTTCATCATGTAATGTTTTCAAAGCATTTAATGTGTATAACCAGCCAAAATGTCATATTTGCGGCATTTAAATCTGAAAAATTGACAGAACCAGGTTTAAATTTCTTAGTTCATTTTGTACACATATTAGTTTAGTTACTTATTTTGTGCCATGCACCATTTTAAAGGTGCCCAGTCCAAATCGACTTGTGATATACACAAAACAAACAATAAGCAGACAGACTTCACAGTTTTTACATACTGCATCAAACAGTGTCCTCTTACAGCTTTCAGAACAAACTTAGCCAACTTAAAAATACAACTTTTAAACCGATGTCAGTCTGTCTTCATCTGACATAGTTATAGTACAGAGGGTATTTTGGATTTCTTATTTAGTTTTGAGTGTACTATCTGAGTGAAAATTGGCCTAAAAATTCAAATTTCACCTCATTTTTAGACATAATCTTTAATAAATCAGGTTTAGAATTAGATAAACAAATCCTTGTATGTTCTGTCAAAATCTTGTTAAGTACAAGATTGTAAAGTTTCTTTATGTTTCTTTAAGCATTTAGAGAAAACGTCACAATATCCCCGAGAAATATGTGCATGAAGTGGATTAAAATAAATAATAAAAGAAGCAGATAGGCAAACTGACCAGAAAAAGAATAATAATAACGTTTGCCTGTAGTGTCTCGCCTTAAACATCATCACTTAATTTATTTTTTTTGCAATATGCAGTCATTTACACACAAAGGAAGTGATGCTGATACTTGATCTAAAAAAACAACAACAACAACAACAATGTACTCACTTTATTCTGTCATTTTTTACATCGAAAATCTACAAGCACTCATCCACACACAGACGAATTGCCTTGCCCGAGGACACAGAAACAGCAACATGAATTACTAACAGAAACTGAACCTTAACACCTCTCCGTACACACTTTTCCTCTCTCCTCACGAGCAAACATCCCTGCATTAGGCTCAGCTCCGTAAACTCTACAGACTTAGAGCTGCACATCCAACGGAAATACATTCAAAATTGTGTCGCGTAAGACATCACTAAAAATAATATAAAGACTGTACTGTACTTGATTCAAAAAGTGCAATTGAGCAACACTTAACTACACTGTTACATTCCACTTGGGGTAATGTATCCCAGTGTGGAGTGATTAAGCTCTTTCCATGCTTTTCCAGTTACTCTTCCCTCTTCTTCCACTTCCCTGGCGCTCACTCTGTCTCTCTCTGTTCCCATTTTGACCGTCCCTCAGCGTCTTTCCCCCTCCGCTCTCTCTCTCTCTCTTCTCCAGCCTTCTTCAGCCTATAGGGAAACGCACTGTGCAGAATTACCATGCTCTTGATCTATAATTACCTCAGACTCTCTACCCCTGGATGTGCTTCTTCCAGCCGTTCTGAGAGCGCGCACCACCCATGCGTCGCACTTGAACGCCGGGGCATGTATGGGACCTCTACTCAATCAATACGGCAGTGTACAGTGAGATTTTTTACACATCTGGTTGAATTTGTTTGTAAAGACGTGTTCTTTCTTTGATTAATCCTGTTTTTTTTTTCCGTTCTTTTTTTAAGTTTAAAGATAAGACTTTGGACTGTATAGACTTTGGCTGATTATGTACTTTTTATTCTCAATTGAAAGTAGGGCACCCAACTATATGCAGGGATCCCAAAGTCAGTTTTCAAACCTTTTAAAGGTCCCATATTCTGCTATTTTGCCCTTTACACAGTCTATTCTAAGGGCTTTGTTGATAAAATTTTGCGTTGTGCAATATCCATAACATAACAGTTTCCAAAAAACACCCATTTCTTGGACTGGCCCCCCTCCTTGCAAAAGCAAACGGCTCACTCTGAGATCTGACCCCCCCGAACAGAGAGCAGGCTGCCTCCCCCTCCCAACCCGCGTGCCTCCCCCGCCCAACTCGTGCCGAAGCCTAGAGCGGAGATAGTGCGCATGCGCCGTGTGCTCCGGTAAACAGCGATACACAAACACGGGAATAAACATTTTATCGTCCTGACGGTGCGTCGTGCTGAGTCCTACGTCCTGGATCTGACCTGGAGTTTGACGTGCTCCAGTACCTCGACGACGGACGTTGCCGTTTGGTAAATAACAAGCTAACTCTTCGATCTGTCGTATCCATCGTGTAATTACTGTGTAGCATTAGCATTAGCTGTTTTTATTCTGCGGCTGCGCGCTTCCTGGAGGCGTGGCTTAAACACCGCGTCATCCTAGTGAAGCGTGTCATCTTAGTGAGGAGCCCCCGTCTGCTGCTCAGCCGAGGGGGACAAAAAAGACAGTTCTCTAGCGAAAACATGCGGGAATCAATCAAAAAAACACTTTGGGCACAACATACGAGGCCCAAATAGCACTGTAGGAAGGTTAAAACCTCTGAAAAGTCGATTTTGCATGTTATGGGACCTTTATGGAAGTCATTAAGACCTTATCGCACACAAATCTAGCAATTTTTTGGAACTCTATTTATTTTTATTTCCAAAGTAAAAAAAAAAATTGTCATTAGATGAGTATTTGCCGAGTGCAGTACAGTATGGTTGCTTCTCAATTTCCTAGTGTGATGTCATAATTTACAACCAGGAAGTAACATTAAAAACATAAAAAAAAAAAAAAAGATAAACTGAAGTAAAATGTGTCAATAATTTTAGCAAAATTTGAAATATATTTATCTAAATATGCGAGACTTAAACTTAAAACTTCAATAAATCAGTTTTAAGTTAAAAATAAATAAATAAAAAAGAGGAGAAATATGAATGTTTAGGACAAGTTTCAGTCTAATCCAGTTTACATACAAATTAAATTAGATATTCAAAATCCCCTCTGTAAATGGCTTTGTAACTAATATGTGGCTACGACGGAGTATAAGGGCCAACTGAAAAAAAAAAATGCGGACATTACGAGATTAAACTCGTAACATTTCGACATTAAACTCGTAATTGTATGACTTTTTCTGGCTTCGACTTTATTCTCATACATTTACGAGTTTAAAAGTCGTAATATTACGAGAATAAAGTCGTAATATTAAGAGATTAAAAGTCGTAATATTACGACTTTTAATCTCGTAATATTACGAAAAGAAGCTATTTCTTCCAAATCTGTTTGGTTCTTCCGACGAAACAAACCCAAACGTCTGCATTGTCGCTTCAAAGTCCTTAAACTAATGATAATGTGGTGATGCTGTGCTAAAAGACACAGTATTTCTTCGTGCGTAAACCCTAGTTCAAAGTATAACCGCACAAAATGCTCCATATCTCCATAACACAGGTACTGGCTTCATACACATTTTCGACTGTATTCTCGTAATATTACGACTTTTAATCTCGTAATATTACAATTTTTAATCTCGTAATATTACGACTTTTTATCTCGTAATATTACGACTTTATTCTCGTAATATTACAATTTTTAATCTCGTAATATTACGACTTTTTATCTCGTAATATTACGACTTTATTCTCGTAAATGTATGAGAATAAAGTCGAATCCAGAAAAAGTCATACAATTACGAGTTTAATGTCGAAATTTTACGAGTTTATTCTCGTAATGTCCGCATTTTTATTTTTTTCCCCCAAATGGCCCTTATACTCCGTCGTATGTGGCTAAAATGAACCAAGAAATTTAAACCTGGTTCTGTCCATTTTTCAGGTTTATATGTCCCAAATAAGTGTGTTTTTGTCCATTTTTACATTCTACATGACAACAAGACATGATGATTTTTTTTTTTTTTTTCTTACATTGACGTGAGAAAACTACTGGAGAAGCTTCAAATTGATATCTTTAAATAAAAGATTATTTCCTTCTCACCTTAACTGCATTTTAGTTCAATGAGTAGTCCAAGCTGTCCTAAGCACTTTAAGGTATACTTTACATTTGATCAGGAGCACCTTAACTGGAAGAGTTTGCCCAGGTCAGGAACCTTCTTGCTGTGAGAAGAGAGCGTTCACATTCGCAGCACCTTTAAAATAAGTCCTTAAAAGACCAGCCCCCTATGTCTCCCATTTGACAAGCTCCTAAAACAATTCCTCCTGTACCAACTTGACTTTTGCTCGGTGCCGCAGCAGTTTACGTGTGATGAAATTAATAAGTCGGCCGCAGATAAGGCAGCGAGGGTAAACACAGTTTGTAACCTACACTTCTATTCTCCTCTGCATCTATTATTCATCAACCACCATGACTCTTTCATGAGGAGAGCTAGTTGCACATAATTCATAACGCTGGCTGTGGAAACTAGGACAGAGTGAGATACAGGCAGAGAGGGGGGGAGGGAAGAGGAGAAGAAAGAGGGTGACGAAGGGGATGAGGAGGCAGAGGGCTTTGAGTTCATAGGGATATACTGGGGCAAGGCGCGATGTAAAGTGTCTATGTTGGAGCTGTGCAGACAAACATGAGAAAAACACAGGGTAGAACGAAAGACTAGAGAAAAGAAGGGGAATATGCGATGGTGCTACAGGAAAGGAAGAGAATCATGTTCGGTCTATGATGTGGAAGACGTCTCTATCTGTAAAGGAGGAGGAGGATTCTTCAAGAGAGAGGAATGTGCCATTGGTTCAGTTGTTTAAGCAAAGGGGATATTGTAAGAGCAGTTGGTGCAGAGATAAATGCAGGAAAAGAACAAAAACTGAAATTACATTATGTTCAAATTAGATCTGAGCTCAACAGAGATGTTATGCATGGTAAGAGACTTCATCCACCTTGCCTTGATGAATGTGTTGTGACTGTATCTATAGTGGATGCCACTCTATGCACATTCAGTCGCCCACTCTTGGACCTTCATGGGGGAAAACCATTTACTTCAACGTGTCAGAGCTGCTCTTTCATCCACTGTTCAACTATTTCAAGAGCAAACGCCATGTTTAGGAGTTATGTTGTGCCAAATACAGACACGAAGACGGGAAGAAAAAAGTGGTGGCCCCAATTTGTCTGGTTATCAAAGAATGCTTAACGGAAGATGCTGGTGTATTTTACAGGAGCAATTTGTTTACTTTCTGAGGAAACGACATTAACATCTGTTAAGACGTGCTTGTTACTTAATATGAATTGGTTGCGCTTAAATTAAGACATAATTCACCAGGAAATGTATAAGAAGAGGGGAAAGGTTGTATTTCTATGAAATAAACAGACAATAGCAAAGTATTAAATACAAAAATTAATTAAACAGTCTCAGTAAGAGCTAAGAGATGGAAATGTGGACTAGGGATGGGAGTATCGGTATAAGTGTCAATATATAAGGATATAAACTCTGTAAAATGTGAGTATCGATTCTGCTGTGCAAATATCTAGGGCAGTAGTCCTTTAGTCGTTTAGATGATTAGTCAGTCAATGGTGTCTTAGGCCCTTGATTTTCAACCAGTGTGCGGGGGAACACTAGTGCACCTTCAGGTGCTGCCAGGTGTGCCTTGACAAAATTTACAATTTTGATTTAAAAAAGGATTGGAATTGGAAAAATGACCATTTTTGAGTGTCCTGAACATACTTCTGCACCAAAAAAGAAAGCAAAAACAATCACCATTACACATTATGTATCCATTTTTTTTAGTAAAAGGTCTGATTTGGTAATGTTTTAGTGGGTTGTGTGCCATGGTATCTTTTTAACCAAAATAAGTGTGCCGCGACTCAAAAAAGGTTGAAAAATACTGTCTTAGGCAACCAAGATTGTTATTAGTTGACTAATCATTTTATATTAAATTATTATAACATTATACTGCCAAAACAAGAAGATATGAAGTGAGTTAGCTGAAGATTTTGGAATCTTAACATATAAATACACTGTCTCCAAGTACTTTTCTGAGTAAATAGTTGTCTTTGCATGAACTCCTCTACAGTTGTGTTCTTTTGAGTGCAGTTTGGTTTAGATCAGGGCCGCCGCTTCCATAAAGCACGTAACGCACAGCGCGTAGGGCACCAAGTGCTCTGAGGGGGCACCACGTCGGCTGTGCCGTGGCCGCCTGTGGCGAAAACGAGCGGTGCCCACGCGGCGCCGCATGCATGCATGCGCCGGATGCGGCGCCGCATGCGCCGCATTCCGGCGCTCGCCAAAGTGAAGCGCATGCACGTAATTTAATAAAACCATCAAGACATTTTGCATAGGGCACCAAAAAAGCTAGCAGCGGCCCTGGTTTAGATACATGGAAATACTAACTAATCGGTCAATAGGGCTGGTCTTTAGTCAACTACAGCCCAACAAATATCGATACTAATTAGCATTGTAAATGGTAAGAGAAGGCATTCATTTTAGACATGTAAGATCCATTTCTTCTCCTCACTAAAATATGCATTAGCAAGAAAAAAAAATCCTGAGAATCTGAGTTTTATCTTTATCCATCTGAAATGTATTAAAACACTTGAACTCGGTTTCTTGTGTGCCTGCACTCTGAGTCATGTACGCAGCAAAAACTCCACTCCTCTCGCTGAATCCCAATGACTTTCCGACTGAGATTGAGCGCCGGGGCCTTGCATATTTGTGTGCGAGAGCGTTTGGGAGGATGCTGGGTGCGGGCGTATGGGGGACAGCATTCCTTAGGGAGCTGAGAGCGGGAGAAGCAGACTGCTGAACTATGACAATGACACACTACGCCGGTCCATGCACAGAGGAGGAGAAGCGACAGCAGAATCCGGCGTAGGACCGGTGTAGGGCAACACAAGGTGAGCACAAATAGAGCTGGAACCGGGCTCACCATCTTGGCACCTGGAAGCGCGGCGTGTGCCAGACGGTGGTAAAGCACAATGGATGTATAAAGGGTAGTCACTCAGAGGGGCATTGTTCATTTCCTGGTTTCATATGCTGCCTCACCTTGAACAGGCGCAGGCAGGGTCACCTTTGGAGCGATCTGACAAAGGCTGTTAGAGAGTGACAGAGTGGAGAGCTGCAATATATAACACACAATATGTAACTACAATGAAAGAAATGCAATACAGATATGTTTGGTTTTCAATTATAACAAAAAGTTGCAAATAAAGTATAAATAAATGCATGTTGTAATAATCAGGGTTCCCACACGTCCTGGAAAACCTGGAAAATGACTGGCCAGACATGGAAAATGGATGGAAATTTAGAAAAAAAAAGACTTTGTTGCTGAAAATATTTCTACCCTTTGCTTTGCTGGATTATTGAATATCAAATTAACAGAGTAAAACCCACCGAAACACAAGAAATGGCACCTATTTTGCCCCAAATATGTGGGGGAGGATCCTGACCTTACACACTACTCATGGCCTTGGAGTAACGTGTACGTGTCCCTTATTTATCAGTGTTAAAAGTACAACACCAGATGCCCAATACCATGCAACACTAGCTAACTAACAGGAGCTGATAAGGAGTGAACAAAACGTACAAACTAGGAACTTGCTTTAGCGGCAAGGTGCAACATACAGCAAAGTATATAATTATTAATAACATTAATAATAATGTTGGTGATCTATATATCTAAATATAGTATTTTGGCAGAGTAATTAATTTGCAATTATTGTGAACTCTGGGTGTAGCCTTAGACTACATATTTATCATTTGAAAACTGTATAACAAATGTGGTCATGTGTTCATAGACACCATTGTCATAGAACTAAAACTGTCCTGGAAAATTATTTCCATCGTGGCAACCCTGTAGCAATTGTGATAAAAAGCAATGTATTGTTATATTTTCCCCCTCACTGTAATCAGTGTTGCCAGATTTTACTGACCAAAGTCCACATAAAACCCGCCAAGATCAATGAAAACCAGCCCAAATTATAAACTTTCCAAAATTACTATTTAAATGGCATACAAACCACAGTTGCAATGGTAAAATCATGAACAAACCAACGGCACACACCAGATAAACATATAGACCAGTCGGGCCCTTAGCCCTCCTTATTTGGCAACTATACCACCATCTGATTGGTGCGTTTAAAGTTGACAGGTTAGACATGTTTGACTAATATATACTGAATATGATTGTATTTAAGATTTTACTACACATTTTGCCTATTTTGTCATCTGTTTGACAATCTTCATAACATTTATAGTGTTAACTGTCTATTTATTTTCAACTGTACGTCACATTTTGATGACACACACCTGTAATTTTAAACTTTTAAAATTTCTTCTGGAACTGTACTTCAAAAATGTAAAACTGCTAAATATTTACCACAAGTTCCCTCCCATTTTGACTGACAACCAGCACATCCAATGTCACTGTTGCAAACCATTCAATATGCAATTTCTGTAATGTATTCTATTCTATTATTCTGTTTAATATTCTATCAACAACTCAATCAATAATACACAAAAAATTTTTCCGCCCGAAGCCAACAAAAAGAGCCCAATTGGGCGAAAAACCGCCCAATCTGGCAACACTGACTGTAATCTTGTTTGATAGTAAAAATGAAAGAACAGAAAGATGGAAAAATAAATAGCATTATTATTATTAATTTTTTTATGAATTCTTGATTTGTGTAAAAAAAGAGAAAATGACAGATGTCCAACATGCAAACTATTAATACATTGCCATAAATTATAGATTTAAAAATCACCAACTTCATTTAAAACAAATGCAGCTTGTGAAATGTTGAAAAAAAAAAATAATAATGTGCTTGGTTTGGAAGAAATGTAAGGTATTTTTAGCACAATGCATTTTTTTTCTCGATTTGTGTACACACTTACTATTGTGGTGTGCATCAAACAGTAGATTCATTGTGCACAATAAAGTGTTCACCAAGACCCCATGCTGTGATATGATCCACTAACATCTGATTAACCGTTCCACTGAATGGTGATCTCTACAGGGAAAAAATACAAATGGTTTATTCTTGGACCTCCAATGCACGATTAGAAGTCAATTTCTGAATACTAGCTGTAATTCACGAAAATGTTTCCACTCCTGCTGCCATCTTTGTTTAAAACAGCGCTTCAATTATTTTCTGCCGTGCCCCCCCAGGAAGAAGAAAACATTTTGCGTAAGTTATGACTCAGACAGAGCAGGAACGACAAAAAAATGACAGAAAATGTGACAGAAGTTTGCGTTTTTGATGAAAGCACGCATTCACCTGTAAATATTCTCCACCAGGACGTCCTGAAATGACTTCACTTCCGCTTTATCTGGGTCAAATTTTGGAAAAATCACAAATATTCAAAGGTCTTTCGCATTCTAAACAGCTAATCGATTCATCAAAAGAAACATCACTAGCCTAATCGATTACCAAAATAATCATTAGCTGCAGCTCTACATAAGATAATGATGTCCTTCCATACAAGCTGGTAAAATGAAATGCTGTTATCCAGTTGATTGCACCATCCTCTGACTTCCATTACATCACCTCCACTGCTAATATGTGCTTACTAAGGATCTGTGACAGTCCGGCCACACACACACCTTACTGTGGTTTTTTAAAAGCTTTTCCATTGATCTGGCTTTGGTTTCACTGTGTCTTCCTGTTCTTTTCCCGTTTTAGGTGTAAATTTATACAGAATATGTTGAATTCTAGGTCATTCCGTTCTTACACTTTTGCATGTTGGATTATTACGTGAAATATTGCTTTTTGTCAGCCATGTTTTTGTCAAGATGGGGAAAAAAAAATCTACACACAAACTTACATTTTACTGACTAGGACTATTCTTTGATTTATTTTAATCTATTATCTGGTTGTATGGTTAAAGCATTGTGGTGTGGGAAAAAAACACACCAGTGAACCAGTGAATAGCAATAAATCAAAACAAGCAATTAATCTATAGAAGAAATGTACTCATTAAAGTGAACTCCATACCTCAAATTCTATACTGACTCTACAATAGATATTACAACAACAAATTATAGGCCTAATAAGATTAAATACTAAAGCATGATTATCTAAACCAGTATCAAAAGTATAATAGTTCAAGTTGTTAGAAGAAAGTAAAGAGGTAAGAATGATAATGGTAATTGTAATTGTGCACTAGAAAGTAATCATTTATTTTATTCATGTCTTAATTTTCCACGAGGCCTTGGATCTGAGGAGTTCAGAGACCTGTCGTTAGATAATTACAGAGTAAATTGGCAACGTTTTGGACAGATTTTGGTGCAAAGAAAAGGTGATGCAGCAAGAGCAAGTCACCGTCACCAAATCGATTGTTGAAAATGATGGTCACAATATGGAAATGACAATGTGTGAGAAGTGCCTCAAGTGGAGGCCTATGTGACTGTCTAAGTAAGGAGTAGGAGGAGTATTTTGGTGTAAAGTAATCTGGCTTTAAGCTAAACGGTTATGTTAAAATGTATTCTATGTCTGTACAGTGAATCTAACAAACATACCGTATGTCTAGTTTTATAGTAAAATTTTTCAGGCCAATGCATGAAATTAAATTGAAGGACAAATGGGACTGAAGAAAGAGTTAGCATTACATTGACGCTACCTAAATGCTTTTAGATTTATGTTCAGGCTTCTTTGTTCATATATTGTGTGATAGATTAGAATAATACTCATTACACTGTTCCACAGTGATGCAGTTCGTACAATAATTTCATAGTAATAGAAAAAGCTAAAAACAGTAGATAGGTTTGCAATAAATATTAATTCATATTAATTTTCGTATTCCTAAAAACAATATAAATACAGTTTAAAAAGTAGGCACAAATGTTTATTTCATGTTTCCTAGAAAAACTTTCATTCTCCAAGGGAATTGTGATCCTAGAATAGGTTATTGGCTAGTAAGCCTTAAATCCTTTTTTGTTTGACTGGTAACGCCTTTCACCAACCACAAGGGGGATTTCGCGGGTTTACCTCATTGTAATAAAGTCCTGCAGTGAGGAAACGTCAAAAATCACTCGTGATTCTTTCATTCACTTTAACAGGTAAAGGCTACCATACATTATATTTTTGCAGTCTGTACATTACTAAAGCACTGTACTGTGTATCCAGCGTTGGTTTAATGGAGCTAAGAGACATTTTGTTGAG
Source organism: Rhinogobius similis (assembly GCA_019453435.1). Classification (NCBI taxonomy): domain Eukaryota; kingdom Metazoa; phylum Chordata; class Actinopteri; order Gobiiformes; family Gobiidae; genus Rhinogobius; species Rhinogobius similis. The sequence continues at coordinate 39,183,334 of CM033619.1, forward strand.
TGAATTAGACCATGCGTTTGTACTTGTGAACTTGTGCTCCGCCATCTTGTCTAGCTGCATGGTGCTAATGTTCTGTTCATTTAAAGTTGTCAATATAAGACATTTACAGTTTAATGTGTACAATGCAAATTACTGTTCACATGTCATACAACCATTGTAATAAAGTCCTGCAGTGAGGAAACGTCAAAAATCACTCGTGATTATTTCATTCACTTTAACAGGGCTTTTACAATTGCACATAAACATAGTAAATAGTACTACCCTTTTTTCAGGTCTCTGCTAACCAGTGCACACAGACGCACTCCTGTTGTCAAGTGTCTGGCAAACGCAAACTTGTTGATGACAAGTTCTACGCTCCAGTGTCCAAACGGCATGTGCCCGCTCACATGGATCCCGCTTCTTGGTTTGGTGCGGCAATGGCGTAAAATTTGGGTTTGTTTTGCGGTTTTGCAACTTCAGACAAGTCGTAATTCGCACATACTTTGGCCACTTTACTTCAAACTTTAATCGTTGGTGGACACCCCAGCCCTGAATAGAATGAAGTACGAAAAATAAAAATGGCAATAGCGCCCCCAATTGAATTTGTATAAACAATAAAATGGGTGGTGTCAGACAAAGGCTAATTATTGCCACTTGCATCTATTTCTCCTCGTCTTTCTTTTTCTTCTTTTTAACAGTGAGAAATTTCATGAAGTGCGATACGCTGAATCACTTAAGAACCAAAACCGTCTCTCTCATCTTACGGTTTGAGTTACTCGTATTACTCACAAGGGCCTTACTTAGACAGTCCCTGAATGATAACACCATTACCACACAACAATCAATAAGTACTCAGCTCCTGTATGTACCGTGCTGAGTTTAAAACGAGGAAAGTGGATACAGTCTGGCACTGTAGGGTAGTGGTGGGTAGAGGTCACAAAGGGTCGAAAGCCATCGCTAAACTGTCAGCGTTTACATCTCTCATTGCGTTTAAAGAAGAGTCGCTTTCAATGTTTATTCAAGCCCATCACAGTCAAATAGTTGAAACGCTACACCAACATCCATGACATTTAGCATTAATAATTTGCTAAATGTGATTTTAAAAGATCAGTATTGGGACAGAAGTTTGAAATTAGTAAAGTTTTGATGAAATATTGCGTATCTTCAGTTCAGTATTTAAGCTTTTTCTTTAACATTTTCTTTGGTCATTACATTCATTTTCTCCATAGAATTTAGCACAAGACAAATAATTAAATGTTCCCTTCTATTGCAGAAATTGCCGTGCCTTTCAAACTTTAAACTCAATGAGAAAAATCCTAAACCTAACCCTAACGCCTAACTCTAACCCATCAAAATGTATTTCATGAACCTCAACAGGCTTGGGCTGTTGTTGCGTTTCATTTTTGGAACTTAGCAACAACTTCCAGACAGGAAATATATTCTGATTTGTATAGTCTGGAAAGATTGTTCAGTGTGTTTGGTAAAATAACAATGCAATCACATGTTTATTGACTGTTACAACCTCTCACAAAATATGTATCTCTGCTGACAGTTGTCCAGTTATCTCCCCAGACAGAATGTGGTCAAAGAGATGTTTTCTATCCTCGACATCCAGCAGAGGAAGTGTAATTCTCACTTACAGTAATGACATGGGCTGTGGAACACGCTTGGCAGTTCTCCAAAACCCCACTGGTTTGGCCACAGAAGGCTATGTCTTCCAACTAACTCGCCCTTGCGTAGACTTCATGAGACGTGCTTGTAGTAAACACCACCGTCACAGTTTGTTTAGTACTATATCAGTTGGAAAGTGTACAATTACGGTTGCATACATATGTGCAAAATTACCATATCAAACTGGACTAAACAGAACCGAACCCAAAACTAAACCTGGACTAGATCAGGACTAAATAAGGACTTGAACAGGACCAAACCAAGTCCACATTAGGACAAAAAAGGGCTCAATTTAGTAGCAAATACGACAATTGTGAATGCACACTAAAGAAGTAAAATTGGTACTATTTACAAAGGAGTCACTGGTACTCCTGGTTCTGTGTCATAAAAGACTGAAGACTTCTTGTAAATCAGCTGACAAGACACATCACAGCAACATGGAGTGACACTGATGAAGATTGCAAGTGAGCAGTCGAAAATGTCAGGTAAACTGAACAAACACTAGTCGGAAATAAGAACCGTTAGACTTCTTTCTTTTTTAATATAGACTATACTCAAAATTTTATTGTTACTGCATTTACTGTATTCTTACAATAGATTAACTCGAATCTGTCTAGTTTTTAGGACAATACAATACAACCCAAGTTTACATCTGGGCTACATAAGAATATAGCATAAACTTGACGACTAAAAACAAATGACTTATACATTTCTTAAGCCTTTTTTTGTCTATTGAAAAGTTGCTATACAACATTGTTATTCCTAATACTTAATTTTCCCGAGGGCCATGAGGTGCAGACAATACACCACAAAATGTGAGGTGATAAACTACTGCTTAGATTTTTGTGGAAAAATAAAATACAAAATGCTTTAACAACATTGCTCAACAAAGGTTTTAAACCAGACTGAACTAGAATTAGACAAGACAGAAACCAGGCTCTACATAACAGGGCTATTAAACTTTATTTTACCAAGGGCCAGATTTTTTGGGATGTTTTTTGTCTTTGGGGCCAGAAACGATCCCAACACGCCAACTGGTTTGAAATACGAAAAAAATGTAACACAAAAGGCTTTAACAACATCTCAAGAACTGAATTTGGACTAAACCAGGTCTACACCAGGACTAAACCAGTATCAAATCAAATCAAATCAATTTATTTTTATAATGCCCAAAATCACAACAACAGTTGCCTCGATGGGCCACAGGTAAAAGCAGTTCAGATAACTGTCCCAGAATGCCCCTGTCCTTTGACCCTCCTTCAAGTGCAGGTAAACTACAAAAAACCCCATGGGAAAAAGTAGAAACCTCGGGGAGAACCACAGTGAAGGAGAGATCCTACTCCCACGGACGGACAGGCTGCAGATGAACTAGGACTGACATCCACTTGGACTGTGGAGCCAGAACCACTCAAGAGGGAGGTGGCTTTAAAGAGTTCCTCCAGGAGGACGAGGAGCAGTCCACCAGTGTAGAGAGATCCTCCAGCAGGAGATGAGGAACAGTTCATCTAAAGTAGAAGGAGTTCGTCCAGGCAGACGAGGTGTGGCTAATCCAGCTGTCCAGGCGGGTGGCGCATAGATCGTCCAGACAGGTGGGGGTGGGGGGGTCGTCACTGGAGCAGCCGCCGCAGTGTCTGAAACAGTCTCCACTCCCCGGGGGAAGTGGAGAGAAAGAGAAACATGTGAACAGCAATGAACAGACTACAGTTGAAGTAATATTAAATATTGTTGATAGATAAAGTAGGAAGAACCAGAGGATAGTGTTCAAGCTGCCATACTTCCCCCAGCAGAATTGCTCCAAGGGCAGCGTAGCTAAAACTGTAGGTTTTTATTTCTGTTCCTAACTGGCCTGACCATAAGCTATTTCAAAGAGGAACGTTTTGAGCCTGGTCTTAAATGTAGAGACTGTGTCGGCCTCTCAGTACACATCAACCACCAACCCTCCAGACGACCACTTGTTGCCAAATCTTACACTCATTCAAAAGTATTTATGTGGAAGAAAAAACAACTAAATAAATCTCCCTCTTAAGAATGATTTTTACGGTTGCAGGTTTAGTGAAAGTTTGGAGAATTAGGTTTAGTCTCTTCTCAGTCTCTGGTTCTGTTTGCTCATCCTGCTTCCCCGTGTTGTTCCCCTGATCCTGCAGTAGAAGTAGGTTGACACCCCCTCCGAGACAAACTTTACGCGCGATTTCAAACGGTGAGTCACTCATAAGAGAGGTTTGGCTTGTGTTTTTCTGCGGAGCTCTGTGACTTTGGAAACGGCGCTGACAGATGGGACTGATGAGTTTACAACAGAGGCAGAAATATAGGATTCAAACTCAAGAATCACTTTCATAGCATTATTTTCTTCTTTCTTTTAAGATGAACAATTAATTTAAAGGGTTTATGTTAAATTAACTTGAGACTTGTTTTGTTTCCTCGGTCATTCCTCACATTGTTGCTCATTATGTATATATTTTTTTAATCCCACTAACAGCTAAAATATATTCTTCACAAACACTGCCATTGCCCTTTACTTGCTGTGCTTACTGTCCACTTTAAAAATTAAATTAAGTTCAGTTTTCATCATTAAGGATTTGTACTTGTACGAGATAATTACCCTTTAATTATACTGTCATTGCGCTATGCTTATTACATAAAATGTATACAGTGATCCCTCGTTTATCGCGGGGGTTGCGTTCCAAAAATAACACGCGAAAAGTGAAATCTGTGAAGTAGTCACAGCTTTATTTTTTATTATTTTACAATGCAATACTGAACTATGGAATGAAACCAAAAATCAAAACCTGTTTTAAAGCCCAAATTTGTTTAAAACAATAATTTTAATATAGTAATACCAGGTTGGAAACATTGTCACTGGTGTATTTCACAGTCTGTGCCTCTTCGTCCTGACTCTGCTCCGCTGTAGCGTCTGTTTCTACTGAAGGCGCAGGGGTCTTTCTTTAGTTGTTGGCGCTCTTTCTTTTTCTGAGCAAGAAGCTTTTTTTTTTATAAACGGATATGCCATCTTCGATTATATTTGAGAACTACAATGAACGACTCATCAAAGGGTCCCGTTCTTGTGCGTGCGCTGAAGTTCAGTGGATGCACTGTAAAAATATCCGCACTGTAAAAAAATCCGTGAAGCAGCGAAGCCGTGAAAGATGAAACGCGATATAGCGAGGGATCACTGTACTATTCACCTTATTCCGGAAGTTGCCGTCTTGTTTCTGTTGTATTAGTTTACATGGAGCAGACGAGCTCAACAGAAAATAAGTTCTACATGGACTAAAAAGCCGTTTTCAGACTGACCAGGAAATCGGAGCGTTGTTGACTTGTTGTTGCTCGTGTTCATTAAACATTTTACACAAATCAACCTACTTTATGTAACATTTTAGCGGCGAGACTTTTCCCTCGTTCGCCATTAGCTTTAACGGAGTTCTCGTCAAACAGAAGTGCGTTTACAACAAAAGTGCAAAAAACGGCAAAAGTGGGTGGGGCAGAATAAGGTCAATACTTTGATTGTGACTGAATTGTACTGTCATTACTCTTCAATTGCCTTTCACATACGATGTACTTGTCCAATGTTAAAACCTTTCTTATGCTGTAATTGCATTGTATAGTTTTTTTCTTCATTCAAAAATGCAATCAAATTTAGGAAGCCTCCCTTTTGAGAAATCAAAATGAAGCTTTTGACCTTATCTGGGACTTGCTGAATATTCAACATTTAACCCGAGGGAGGGGCTTAACAATGTATTTCTAGCAAACGTTTATTTTTTTATATCATTTTTGACATTACTATATTTTGTGACAACCAGGTTACTGTTAGGTTTGGGGTTATTTTAATTTACAGAGTTCTGACCTTATCTAGTGATCCTCCGGGTTTTTAATTCTCAGACTCGTGTTTCTCTGCTGGTTAATTTAGTTGTGCGAATCAGGATTGTGTAACATTTGGTTGCTATTCATACAGACATCATTTCAAGCTACATATTGTGGAATGCTGTGTTGCTCAAACGAAGTCTGAAAAGCCTGAATCATGAATAATCTTATGTTGTCCAAGTTATGATCTAAACTGAATAACATTGAGGGACGGGTACACAGCAAAACGATTTGTGACCTGCAGGTTTTCTACATCAGATGCCCCTCGGATCACACCAGATCTCCTAATGATGCTGGACTTGGCCATGTGTGTGATAAAAACATTCATGCAGGTAAAGTTTGAACTCCAGTTGCTCTTGTTCAAAGTTAAACCAACCATTTTAGCCAAGTCAATCTTACAGTGCACTGCTCAGATTGGAGTACTGTTTAATGTAATTAGCAGCTCCCGGTGTGTGAACTGATGCCTCTGCGGTGCCAGTGCTCCGGGCTCTGTCACACTCTCCCACACACAGACAGTAAATGTGTGTGTTGTGTCTGTTAGAGGAAGTGTGACTCCACTGACTCTTTGTTTATATTGGGGTCATCACCATCACACTTCCTGTTCACCAGCGTTCCCTGTCAGCACTCTGGCTAAAGCTGTCACCAGAGTGTTCTGCCTGCAGTATGTGATGGGTGAGCGCTGTGTGCAGTCTGTGTGAGGTTGTCACCAGCTCACAACAGCAGCGTATATACAGTAATATAGGTAAAGCATATAGTTTATGTCCCTGCCAGGAAATGTGTATTCTGTATTTGACCCATTCCTAAATGCATACACTGAAAAAAGTACGAAATGCGCTTGGTTGAATTGACATAATTTGATTTTGCAAGTGTGACATATTTGTTCTATGTTTTTAGATGCAACAAGTATTGAGTTGAACGTACATTACACACAGTAAAAGCCACTGACACGTTTGTTTTGTGTTGGACCAAACCAATTGTTGGGCGCAATGCATTGTAGGGAAGAACAACCGGGTAAAACCAGTTTAGAACAAGAGCAGCTCATGGTGAGTACAAAGACTTTGACATTTTTGGGGTCTAAACAGAGTTTCTAATTGAATGCAATTCCTCAGATTATAGTATATTGTTTTAAAAGAAGTGTAATTTATTCCTGAGTTTTATAATAGTTTTTAAATAGCTATAGCACTACATAAGACAAATGATAGCATGTGGTTACTTAAGTTTGAAACAACTGCAGCATTCATATGGTTTGCTTTGGTAATTTAACTGTTGTAATGGTGGTCATTTTACAAACCCAGGCTTTGTTGTATTTAAGTTGAGATAAAGTGTTTATTCAACCTTTTTGATCATAATTTGTTTTTGTATTTTTATTCTAATTTCACACCACTTTGGAAACCACTGGCATGGACCATTGCTGGTTTCCCCCTCCCACTTTTGCCTCTTTTTGGTAAGGATCTGCACGTAATAACACTTCCGGTTCAGTGGGAACTTGCTTCATGCAAGTGGTGAACGAGGGAAAAGTCTCAACAATAAAACATAATATAAAGTAGATGGATTTGAATAAAATGTTTAATATAAACGTGCTACAAGAAGTCAGCAATGCAGTGATTTAATGGTGGTCTGAAAACGTCTTTGTAATCCGTGTTGAACTTATTCGCTGTTGAGCTCGTCTGCCACATGTAAACTAATTCAACCGGAAGAAAGACGGCAGCACTTATGGCAACTTCCAGAATAAGGTGAATAGACCTATAATATTGAATACAAATTGGGGCCATTAAAATGAATAGTTAAGACTTTAGAGTTTTGTTATATGTTATATAGCGAGTTCTTCGATCTAGTCTACTCATAGAAATTTTAATATTTCATAACTACGTACAATGTAATTCATTCATTCATTTTCTACCGCTTATTCCCGTTAGGGGTCACGGGTGACTGGAGCCTATCCCAGTGACTTTGGGCCTTAGGCGGGGTACACCTTGGACAGTGGCCAACTCATCACAGGGCTGACACAGAGAGACAGAGACAAGGACAGACAACCATTCACTCTCACATTCATTCACTATGGACAATTTAGAGTTGTCAATTATCCTACACAGTCATGTGTTTGGACGGTGGGAGGAAGCCGGAGAACCCAGAGAGAACCCACGGTAACACGGGGAGGACATGCAGACTCCACCCAGAGAGATCGTGTGATGTTAGGGTGGTTCAGAATTCAAAACCACGATGTTAGGGTGGTCTGGGATTCGAACCCACGATCTCCTTATTGAGAGGCAGAAGCTCTAGCCGCTCTGCCACCGTGCACCCAATGTAATAAATAGGAAAAATTTATCTTGTGAAAACCACCAATACATAACACTGAACAGATGGGTCAAATGCAGAAGACAAATCTCACTACGCTCATCAAGTCCCAACTGTATACGTGCATATTCAGAAAACACATCTTGGTAACAGATGTATGAAATGAATAGTCTTTTCTCAGTACTATTTTGTTCAGAACTCCCCCTGTTAGGTTAGTCAATTAGTCAAGGGCCATACAACCAACAAGCCTCTTTAAAGCCAGACAATGTAGTGCCTAAATAAATTGTCTTGTGTTTACTTTATACTCTGCTTGTGTCCCAATTACTTCCTGATTTCCCCTCACCCATTATCCCCTTCTGTTTAATTCACACCCTCCTCCGGAGCCTTTTCCCCAAATCCTGTTGACCTACCTTTCTCCTAATCAATTTTATTTCATTCAACATGAGTCTCGTCTTTTGTGCCTTGCAGTTTCTTCATCCCTCTATCATCTGCCTGTACTTCTTCAGCTTCTTCCGAACATCCTAATTTGTTTTCCACGATTTAGAAACGCTTGGATTATAGAGATGTGTCTAAACATTGTCGGGAATCCAGTCTATAAGTGATCCTTTGGTAAATTGTGGCTGTACCCCTGAAGAGGAGAAAGCTGCAGTGCCAGGATAAACAGCCATAGCCACAAAATAGCGTTCCCACATGCAAGGAAAAAAAACAGCAACAACAATTGAACGCGAACAACCCCACATGAATTCGGGGCATCCTAAGAAAGCTGTCAAACGGCAGCAGCTAACGGAATGTGGCAGGCTCCATGGGGGTATCAGAACCCAGAAGGGGGTCTCCTGTCTCTTCTGTTACCTCTCCATGTGCGCACCACTTTGAAGTTTTAATTTTCTTCTTCTTGCGGGGAGAGCGCAAGCATGTTTTTAAAATGTGGCAAGGTTGTCACGGCTGCAGTCACGTAATGCTCAATTTGGTAATCCAATAAAATGTGAGGTGTGAGGGATTGTGGTAAATATGCCTGGGTAATGAATATGATGACACTTTGCACTCCAAGGCCATACAAGGATGTGTCGCTTTCAATTTAACTTGAGTATTTTGTAAGGAATAGGATTATTTACTACTATTACTACTATAGAACCACTACTACCTTAACTACAAAATGAGTTTCATTTTGTGATTCGTAAAAATACTTTAGAACTTGATTGGAAAGCAGTCACATCATTTAAAGGGCCTATGACAGGTTGGACTACTCCTGTAACTAAAATACAAGTAAGATAAATATATTCCAACTTTTGCTAAGAATAATTATACATTTTATCATTTTTTGCTGTTTTTTTTAGTTTTGTAATATCACTTCCTGGTTGTAAACGATGACATCACGCTAGGGAATTACTTCGAACACTGGGCTAAAACTCGGCGAATATCAGAGATTTTTTTGGCCGATAAATCAAAATATATGTGAACACCTTCATTTTATTGAATTAATGTTTTAAGGGTAATTTAAGTTGTTGATTTTGGGTAAATTATGCATAATCTTTGGATGGAGTGAGTCTCCCTAGTGTGATGTCATCAGCTTTTTACTTCCTGTAATTTTAAACAGATTTTTCAACTTTTCTCCACCAACTACAACTTGACTGGTGTAAAACAGTAATTTTTATGTACAATACGTATTAATACACCAAATAAAATCAAAATTAGAAATTCATTAAAACCTGTCATACGCACTTTAAGCCACTCCCCTGGCACAGGAAGTTTCAGTTCATTTGACCCAGGACCTCTCACTTCAAGAGCATTTTCTTCACTGTGCATCACCTGTCCTTTATATCAATAACAATTTATCTGATGCACTTCTGCAAGCTTGTTTTGTTCGAACTGTGCATTTTGTTTTTGTTTTGTTGGCCAAAGGCTTTATTAGGACAGCTAGCATGAACAAGAACATTCAGCAAATGGTTGAGGCCGGGGAGCGAGCCCACGACACCGCAACCACAAATGTGCAACTGTATTTTGTTTTTGATTTTATCCTTAAAACGTATTTTATGGATGCTTTTATTATTACTGTTTTATGTTGCATCACATCACCAAAGCAATTCCTCGTCTGTGAATGTAGTTGACTTACAATGGCAATCAACATTTTTCTCATTCCAGCTTGTCACCAGAAGTTTGTGCTGTGTTGTGATAATGGGTCATACACAAATACAACTGAATTGAATGCTATGTAATCATTCAAGCACCGTCCTATTATCAATCACTGTACTTTGCTGTAACTGTACTATGCAGTTATGTGTGGATTGTATCCACTCAGCTTTTGACAGAAATTATTTTCTTTTAACGGACAGCAGAAGACTAATTACCACTTACTAAAAGAGGGAATTTGCAGTTTGTTTGTTGTTTTTTTGTTTTGTTTTTTCATCCATGAGTGGCAGTAGTAGCATTTTGAGCTCTTCGTTCTCAAAATGCTGGACTATTGTTAGTCCCCAGAGTCTCTAAAAGCACAGTAGGAGGCCGAGCATTTAGCTACCAAGCTCCTGTGTTATGGAACCAGCTCCCTGTTCATGTAAAAGAGGCCGACACAGTCTCTACATTTAAGACCAGGCTCAAAACGTTCCTCTTTGAAATAGCTTATGGTCAGGCCAGTTAGGAACAGAAATAAAAACCTACAGTTTTAGCTATGCTGCCCTTGGAGCAATTCTGCTGGGGGAAGTATGGCAGCTTGAACACTATCCTCTGGTTCTTCCTACTTTACCTATCAACAATATTTAATATTACTTCAACTGTAGTCTGTTCATTGCTGTTCACATGTTTCTCTTTCTCTCCACTTCCCCCGGGGAGTGGAGACTGTTTCAGGCACTGCGGCGGCTGCTCCAGTGACGACCCCCCCACCACCATCTGACTGGAGGATCGATCTCTACACTGGACGATCTATGCGCCACCCGCCTGGAGGAACTCCCTCAACCCTGGATTAGCCACACCTCGTCTGCCTGGACGAACTCCTTCTACTTTAGATGAACTGTTCCTCATCTCCTGCTGGAGGATCTCTACACTGGTGGACTGCTCCTCGTCCGCCTGGAGGAACTCTTTAAAGCCACCTCCCTCTTGAGTGGTTCTGGCTCCACAGTCCAAGTGGATGCGTCAGTCCTAGTTCATCTGCAGCCTGTCCGTCCGTGGGAGTAGGATCTCTCCTTCACTGTGGTTCTTCCCGAGGTTTCTACTTTTTCCCATGGGGTTTTTTGTAGTTTTTTTCGCCGCCACAAGGAGGGTCAAAGGACAGGGGCATTCTGGGACAGTTATCTGAACTGCTTTTACCTGTGGCCCATCGAGGCAACTGTTGTTGTGATTTTGGGCATTATAAAAATAAATTGATTTGATTTGATTTGATTAGTGAAGTCAATGGACCTTTTAATTCTATTAAAATCTAAACTAATGATCGAATGGTATCTTAGATTTTAACTAAATACAAGAAAAATACAACTCTTTTGGTAGAGGCTTTGCCATCTGTGAATCTCCATGGAGGTGCAGCATTAAACTACTACAAATAAAAGACTCCTCCCCTTTGAGGAATCCCCTGAAAAAGATTCCAAATCTCAGTCTTTCCTGGTTAAAAAGATCAATAAATGAAATTTTACTTTGTACATTTATTCACTTGCAGGTGTTTTTAGTGCTTTGACTCCATAGAGATGTGTCGTTTTGCCTGTAATGTCCCATAATATAACATTAAACAGATACACATTTTTATACTGCTCAAATATCTTGAAAAATAGCCTTTCTTATGCCTTTCCACAAGCCCACCACTGATGTTGGGCTAGTGGTGTCATTTGCTTCTCTCCATGGACTTTGATAAACTTAATGTTATTCTGCAGAATATTCTAGGCATCAGATGACGAACCCTCCACCAGAAAATTTACAAAATGCACAATTAAACTTTGTTTTATTAGTCAGTCTTCCAATATGTCAGTTTGTGTAAAAACTTTTGTATTTGTCAGTAACTCTGGTAGGAATGATTTATGCAGAATTCTCCCAAGTTTTCCCTTTGAGCTGAGCATCACAGAGTATATAACATCACAAACAAAGATGGTGTACGATTCTGGAGATGCTCGTCACCACCTGGAGATTTACCGGCTGACTCTAAATAAGCCAAATCAAAGGCAGAACAAAGGCATCAGAGGATTAAATGTACCCTGCAATCTTCAGGAAAAGCAGAAAAATACATTTGTTTTGAGAGTGCTAATTATTCAGTCCTCTTTTTTAGCTGCTACCTGTAATATGTGTTCATGTCATCCAGTGAGTTAAATTTGGTCGGGCTTTTTGGTTTGCTGTTATAAGAATGCATGCAGGATAGATGACTTTTCCCAAACAAAAGCTGGAGCTCCACACTCCATTGCTCTAACGATAAGTTTCGATTGTAGCTAGAAATCATTTGTCAAGTTAGACAACATCAGATGGGCCAAGCTACTATATATGCATTACTGATGAGATAGAGTCCCCTGCTCCCTCACACAATGCACAGAAATGCTCTCATGTGCTTTTCTGCAAGGGCTATGCTTTCCATTAATTACTATTATACCAAACATAAAGTGAAAAAATAGGTTCTACAGATTTGTTCTAATGTCCATTGTTTACTGCAGACGGCTTTCTCATTTGAAATAAATATTTAAATAAACATTTCTGTAAAACAGAATCAATAACAATGTTGACATTAACTATCCCTTGCACTATACTTGCTACTCACTTGTCCTATACTTAAATGTTATTTATGCCTACTTACATTTTACAACTACTCCAACCATTATATATTGTATTTTTTTAGCTCAGTTTAACATACATTTTGATTTTATCCAACTAAGAAGTGTGGCTTGGGTAGTTCAAAGGACAGAACTTCAGGTGTGAGCGTTTTTTTTTACTATATCCATGGAAACCGTGAAAGCAACTAGCTATGGACCTCTGAATTGCTACAGACTTTTTACACCAAACCACCAAGGAAATATGAGGGAATGGCTCATCTTAAGTCAGGCAGACTTTTCCAGAGTCTAGAGTTCATTTGTCTCCCCCTGGACACTGGCTGTGATGCAAAGGCTGCTGATGACTCTCTTGTCCAGAGGGTTGTTACTATACTCAAACTGCCCTTACACAATCTGCAGACCTGTCTGACCAATACACAATTCCAATTCATTTTACTTTGACACTGAGAAGAAACCTGGCACACACCAGATTATGTGTATCATTCTGAATTTAGTTCTACGTATTAAGAATCTGGACAGGCTCTCACCGAAAAACGTCGGGAAAATGTGTAACGTCATGACGAACATTTGAACCGATTGGTCGCAGCATCGCAAAAGCGGAACACCACAAAGAAATCTAGTTGAAGGAAAAGCACAAACTTGTCCAAACTCTTCCTCAAATGCACAAAGTACTTCTATGTGCAAAAGCAAAATAGTCCGTAAATGTGCTGAAATAGGCCTAAATACGTCTGTCGGCACCGCCATGTTTGTTTAGGTTCGTCTGTTTGACTTTCACCTAAACCACAATGCTGTGATCTGATTGGTCCAGCACACAGCGGCCGGTGCAGCCTCAACAGCGGAACAGATGGATTCTCAAGAGTTTGTGAACTCACAAATATCACGAGAATTCATATGACAGGGTCAGGTCAACTGAGAAAGGTAGTGAAAATGTTTCTGCTGCTGAATTTCCTACAAAATCAATAAAGTTCTATCCTATCAATAAACCTAGCCATCCTTCTGTCTTAATGCCTTGAACTGTGAATTTTACATTTTTTATCAAATGCTGTAAAGCAGTGTACCAGTCCGTGGATCAAGTGGTACCAGGCTGCACAACAAATAATTCATTATCTCCGTTTTATTTGTTATCAGAGTCTAAGCGATCTTTTACTTTGAAAAATGACGGGATTCTCTCTGTTACATCTCGTTCACTTGAGCGCTAAAATTTAACCCGCACGCTAACAAAATGAGTAAGAAACAGACGTTTTTGGAAAGTTTCTTTGCGAAGGGGAAAAGGTCCAATGAAGAGGCAGAACAAGAGCCTACAACTTCCAAGAAAAAGAAAGCTTTTAACAGACAATACCAGGAGTCCAACTTGAAATATGGATTTATCGCTGCAGGTGATTCCCACACACCAAGCCCGCTCTGCATAATATGCGGCGACCGCATCTCTAATGAGGCAATGAAGCCTTCAAAGCTGCTTTGCCACTTATTTCCATGTTTTTTATACAATTTATGTAGGGGGCAGAGAGGATGTTACCAGAGACTTTGATGTTATACTTGTGTTGTTGGCGCAATGTTACAAGGAAGGTGCTAATGCTCTGCTAGGGTACGGGAAGTAACAAAAAACCAAAGATGGGAAAAGGTTTAAATAAAGATGCAATTTAATGAACAGGGGTGTAAGGGTAAAGTAACAGAACTAAAACAAACTCAAACTAATAAAACAACACAAAAGAACAAAATACACAGCTAAAGGTACTGCCACTGCAGCCCTGGCAAACAAAGACAAATACAGGAGCTACCACTGCAGCCCTGACACATAGGACAAAATTCAGGCACAGCCACTGCAGCCCTGACACACAATGGCATACTGGCCACACACAGGCCAGCAGCTCCGAACAGGTGAACAGAAAGTCCTCAAGTACTGGGCGGGACCACAGGTGGACTGATTGGCCCTCCAATCAGTGGGCCAGGAGGCAGCAGCCAATCACGTTTAGCATGAACTTGCCTCCACTCTCCAGCAGGAACTCCACAGCCAGTTTCACACAAAGACAGACACACAATATTCAAAAAGTACAAAAGGAGGCAGGATCTGTAGGCCTGGGGCCGTAACAGTATACGAGTAACAGTTATTATTATAAACGCCCCCTCCCCTGCCTGGTCGCAGTAAAATTGCCAAGCATTGACCGATCCGCGGTGAGAAAACAGTTGGGGACCACTGCTGCAGAGTAAATGTTCTTTTGCCGCGTTTGCATACCATTCATTGTAAAATGGCCATACCTTGTGTTGTGTATTGATCACATTTACTTTGCATTTGTCACTATAAATATTTGTTGGCACATTTCATACACAAGCTTTAGCACAGTGAATTGGCCACCATCGTCCTCATACATTTTGCATGTACCTGATTCAGTGGCATCTTTGCGCTTAACCTACATTCATCGATGAACAGGTAATCAGACGTAAACCCCAGTGCAGCAAAGAGCCATTTCAGCAGATCTGCCCCAGTGTCTCCCTGCACATAAAAGAAACATAGAGCCATACGGCCTGTTTTAATGCCCCTTTTCATTGTGGCCCTGTATTTGTGCTCACAAGCTGTTGGCCCGCACATCTCCACAGTGAGGCCAGCTGTGCCTCTGCTCCCCTGGCAGGTAAATGATGAGGCCTGATGAGCCGCGATGGCACTGGAACGTCAAGGTTTTAAGTACAAATTGCCTCCGCATCCCAATTAGCTGGATTTAACATAAAATATGGGTGAGGTAATGTGTTATGACATATGGCAAATGCACAACACGAAAATGTGAGAATTATTATCATACCGACCTTCAGGCATCCTTGATATGCAAAAGTGGTAAAGTTGAAACTGTTTTTTATTATAGTTAGGGAAATCGTACTTCTAGACATAGTTTGCTGATTGTTTCATGTGTGGATTAAATTAAGTATGCATTATTTATACTAAGTTCTTCAAGTTAATTTTGTTATTTCTTTTATTACTTGCTGGTTTGAGAAATAAATGAAAATACATGGACAGACAATGAGTCCGTTTAAATTTTTCCCATTTCCAACAAGCTCACATAAAATTCACCTGTGGATGAACGTCCAAGGACAGTGGAAGGAATTCGATTATATATGAGTGTGAGGAAAATAATAATATGAAATATTTTATTCAAGCAACTATAATGCACGTGGTGGTGTAAAACTTTAAGGTGTAGGTGCAGATGTGGTTGTTACCAGTTGTTTACCCATTTTACAAGTCTCATCTACTTCCAGTGGCTTTCTTCAGAAGCGTCACGTGATGGTGTAATGATGTGACTTTTAGGCTTCTTGCATGGTTGTGCCTTGTCACGATTTATGTACCTCAAGGCCTTTCTGATCAAGCTGTGATATTTGTTACATTCAGCACGAAACAGGTAAGCAACAGAAACCCCTGTCTGACCAAAAAGAAATAAGTGACTTAACAATTTCAAATAGCAGACAAAATGACAAAAGGGAAGAAAACGATAAAAAAGTGAAGTAAAATTGTAAAAATAAAATGATCTACTCTAGTCCAGTTTGCTGGTCCAGCTAGTGAAAAAAAAAAAAATGCCAGTAGAGTCAACATTAGTGAATAAGATAAGATAAGAGATCCTTTATTTGTCCCACAATGGGGAAATTCCACTGTTGCAACACACAGTTTAGGACAGGAATGAATGAAATAGGCGCATGCAATAAAAATAGGATAAATAAACATGGTAGTAAAAAATACAATATAAAGTATAAGGTATAAAGTGCACACTCTTATTTACAGTAAAAATGGTAACTAAAGTGGCTTAAGTGTATTATTATATACAGTAAGTGACTATGGTGAGGTAAACTGTATTAATAGTATGTTCAATTATATAAATGTGAAAGAATGTTATCCATATCTCAAAACAACATAACAACACTAATTTGGATCTAACCATACATGTTCTCTTCCTTGCCACGGCTATTTCTCTACAGCACACTCTGAATGTCTTTTTTACGCTCAGTCCATTCCACCGGCGCGCTCCCTACAATTTAGCCCAGACTGTGGCCATTGCAGTGGAAGCCAAAAACATCAATGTGGAAGTAATGAATGACCTATTGAGCGCGGCAGGCTTAATAATTCAGTTATGTGCTGTAGAGTGTGCATTCAGCGCGTACGTACAGGCTGTTATTAGGATCTTTTGCAGTGCGGACCAGCTGTGCCAGCGCTCTTCCTGGCACTCGGCTCCTCTTCTGTGTCTGCAGGCACCGGGCTGTATATGTCCTGCTCCTGTAGACTGGCTCCTGCTCCTGCTCGCTCTACCAGTCACACTGATAAGGCAAATGCTTTATTCATGGTGCTTACAAAACCAGACAACGCTGTTCCACTCACACAAGCCCTTTTTTCTATATCTCCTCTCATTCTGTTAAGAGTTTTGGTTATGGACTTAAGTATTTTGATTTGGTGGGAAGACCCAAGAAATATTAGACTGAATACGGATGTGAAAAAAAATTAAAAACTAAGAACTGTACGTAAAGGTTGCGTCTTAATATCTCCCCATTCTTTAAAGCAGTGTTTCCCAACCAGGGGCACGGGGACCCCAAGGGGTACGTGAGCAATGACCAGGGGGTACTCGGAATGGTTTCAGATTTTAAAAGACGATGAAATTTACTTTTATCTGGATAAAAAAAGGTGTTATTTGTTGTAAATTTTGCATCTTTTTGGAGTATCTTGGGCTATAAATATAATTAAAACAAAATTAAAACAATTGACATTTAAACCCATTTATTTGCCTGAAGTTAAGGGGTACTCTAGAATGACAGACGAAACTTAGGGGGTACTCAAAACAAAAAAGGTTTATAGGACACATATTCTGCTACAGTTACTTTTTTTGAGCTTCTAACAATGTTCCGTCATCAAAAACACACCTGACGTTGTATTCAGGCGGTTTTGAGGAATGTTCATTGGAAAATCCTCTCCCCTTCGAGCATCAAAAGCACTTCCTACTGAACTCCTGTGATCAGTGACAATTTTCAGATTTCACTTCATTTCACTTATCAGAGAATCTTCTCCTGTTTTAAGTCCTTCATCATTGCCAGACTCGTTCTGAGCATTTCATATCTTTCCTTTAAAGTGCATATGACAGGTTCGCATAACTATTTCTTTGTTTGGTGGGATATAAATATTCACCATAGTTTTACCAGCCAAGTTCAGTTTGCCAAGAAAATAAAAATGAATATAGAAGAAAATAGAAAGGAATCCCTCTACACATGTTTTTCCATCGAAAATTAAACAATCATTTAAAACAAGGCGTTATCAGGTATTATTATTTGTCCAATATGTCCAACCAGGAAGTATAATCATAGACGTTACAAAATTCAAACTTTTTTGTAAAATCTTGAGCATAATCATGTTCTGTACGTTTTAGTGTCTAACCTCTCAGATGCAGTGCTGTCAGTCCCAACCCCCAAAAATAAATCAGATTTTTCTTGCTACCATTTAAGATAAGTAAATCAGACAACAGATGCCAAAACTACAAAGTGTCAGCAACAATAAGAGGCCAACCAAACAGCTTCAGCCTGAACTGGAGATACCTTTAGTCAAACATTTTAAGGTAAATCTGTGATAAGGGATTTTTATTGAAGGTTTGACCAGATTTTTAGGATTTCAGTTAACCGAAAAACAAACACAATATCCTTTTACAGAGATGAATGCCCAGGCCCTATACCGAAATGTCCCACTGCTGCTGACAAGTTGGTCCAGTCACCTTGCAGGACGGGTCAAACGCAGAGGACATAAGGATTTCTCCAGTCAACAATATTTAGCCAGTGGAACAGATACTTTCTCTGAAATATGTGCTGACAAAACTTCAAGGTTAACCATTCACATTAAACCCTTGACAACATGTTAAATCAATTTTCACTCATAGATGATCCTTGTATATTTTAGTCAAATAACATCATCAAATCAAATCAAATCAATTTATTTTTATAATGCCCAAAATCACAACAACAGTTGCCTCGATGGGCCACAGGTAAAAGCAGTTCAGATAACTGTCCCAGAATGCCCCTGTCCTTTGACCCTCCTTCGCGGCGAGGAAAAACTACAAAAAACCCCATGGGAAAAAGTAGAAACCTCGGGGAGAACCACAGTGAAGGAGAGATCCTACTCCCACGGACGGACAGGCTGCAGCTGAACTAGGACTGACGCATCCACTTGGACTGTGGAGCCAGAACCACTCAAGAGGGAGGTGGCTTTAAAGAGTTCCTCCAGGCGGACGAGGAGCAGTCCACCAGTGTAGAGAGATCCCTCCAGCAGGAGATGAGGAACAGTTCATCTAAAGTAGAAGGAGTTCGTCCAGGCAGACGAGGTGTGGCTAATCCAGCTGTCCAGGCGGGTGGCGCATAGATCGTCCAGACAGGTGGGGGTGGGGGGGTCGTCACTGGAGCAGCCGCCGCAGTGTCTGAAACAGTCTCCACTCCCCGGGGGAAGTGGAGAGAAAGAGAAACATGTGAACAGCAATGAACAGACTATAACATAAGGCCAAACGCAAACTGACCTATCCTTGAACTTGAATAATCCAAGCTACAATATTTTAAATGCAATACAAAGCGAAAGAGATCATTTTAAAAAAGCTCTCAAAGAACTGAACTGGCTGAAAACGATAGCCTCTGACCTATATTTTACCTTACAATGGCGTGATGAATCATTTTGCAAGGTACAGAAAAATGTAACTCCCTGGTGCAAAGGCGAGAACAATCCTGGATATAGGAGCGTGCTAAAGCCTCAGACCGTGGAAAATCGCGGTCCATGGACCTCAGGAGGCTGCTGCTGCTGTGATGTGAAGTGAAGTGCACCTACACCTATCTGGCAAATTACCCGTGGAGGATTTCATGCTTTTATTATATTATATTCAATGTCCTTTTGGTGGGACATCTGTACGCGTTCTAATGGACCTCACAGCTGTGGGCCGATGCCAGGAAACCAGTCTGTTGATGTTTGGACACAATATAAATCTCTGTATTTTACTTGGGTTTTCAAAGTTTGGAGTTGTCACCGTGGTTACCTGAACAAGCCTGTCTCAGTTCACCGCTCATTTATCTCGTCCCACATAATTTAAAATTTCATTCACTGACTGCCGGCCAGACAAGCTCAATTTTACGCCTATTAAGCTGCCGGCTGGCTCAGATATCCCAAACCTGTTGGAGAAATAGTTTTTTACCGTGGTCTTGTCTGCCTGGTGTAACTGATTGACAAAGTTGGTATCGTAAAAAGTAGTGATGCAGTAAGGCTTTTGATAAAGTGAAAATGTTCAGTATCATATTTTATGTATTTTTTAAGGCGAGACACTGCAGGTGAATAGGAAAAAGTCTTAAACTTAAACTTCTCCTGTAGTTTACTCACATAAATGCAAGAAAACAATGTATTACGTTATTATTACATTTTTCATCATGTCATGTTTTCATGTAGAAATGAGGCATTTATGTGGAAAAATGGCCAAAAAGCACATATTTGGGACATATAAATCTGAAAAATGGACAGAACCAGGTTTAAATTTCTTTGTTCATTTTGTACACATATTAGTAAAATAAAACCTTAGAGTAGATTTTTTTACTTAAAACTTTAATAAAGCAGTTTTAGAATTAGATATTAAAAAATCCTTCTGTACGTTTTGTTGAGTCCAAGATTGTGCAGTTTGGTGTGTGTGGGAGCGACTTTAAGTGGAGCTCCTTATGTCCCTAGGGGAGAAAAATTCATTTTAAGAAAATGGCCTTTGAAGTTACAATGTCCCAGAGAAATCTAAATCTAAAGAAATGAATGAAACAATAAAACATATTTAGGAGCAGATTGGACAAGTTTATTTTTTCCACATGAAAGCCGATATGGTGAGAGAACAAACTGACCAAAACAACTAAAATTGAAAAAAAAATTAGTTATGCCTGTAGTGTCTCACCTTAAATCAATATTTTTCATCTCTACATCTCTAAAACAGCATAATACCTTTTGAAACAATTTTACTTCAAAGTCTATGAAAGTCACAACATATTTAAGTTTGAAATCAAAACTTAACAATTACCAAACTTGATTATATCCTTTTTTGTACATACAAATGTGTTTATTGATGTACTTTTTTCCAGTTGTCTTAATTATATAACACAACACCAATAAATGTAAATTTCATGTGTTTGTTTATGTTAACTGGAAGTGAACCATGATATATGTTAAATCCCAAGGGCTCCACTATCTCTGTGATCCGCCCCCGTCCACATGCGCCCACACACCAGCCAGTCTATTACAGCTCCATAGGGACGCATCTATTCTCTTTATGCTCAGCTCTTTGCATGTGTGTGGGTGAGAGAGCATGTGCGGGGCATGCCCTGGTGTCTCAGCTGCCGTAAGAAAACAATAAAGTAAATAAAGATCTGTTTATGAGCGCTTTAAACTAACACGCTTTGTAAAATCACATGACAGACGCTGGCTGGAGGATGATCGTTCACTGTCTGGATGGAACTATGTACATGAGATCAAGAAATACATTAATAACAACCATGAAAACTATTTCTTATGTTCAGTTCACATCAGTAGTGACCTCCAGAGCCACTCGGGCCTCCACCAGGGGCCAGTGTACCATACCAAAACGTAAAACTACATTTGCACAAACAGCCTTCTCTCATAACGCAATAAAAGAATGGAACAATCTTCCCACTGAACTAAAAAGTCAAACAAACTATTCAACGTTCTCTGTAGAACTTAAAAAGTGGTTGTGGAGCGCTCAGATATTTGCTTCTCCTCAAATAAGCCCAATGTAGCACAATGTGTATAGTATGTAAATATATATTTGTATATATAACTGAGATAAGTGGCTTATGGACTGATTTAATAGTGAAAGGTAATTAGGTAGGTCATGTATATTCTATAAGACAAATGTTGTAAATACTTTTTTTCTGTTCATGTGTGATGCTGTG
Organism: Rhinogobius similis; assembly: GCA_019453435.1. Lineage (NCBI taxonomy): Eukaryota > Metazoa > Chordata > Actinopteri > Gobiiformes > Gobiidae > Rhinogobius > Rhinogobius similis. The sequence continues at coordinate 39,204,795 of CM033619.1, forward strand.
TGAGAGAGTCCTTGAGTCAGAGTGGAATTTGTGATTGATCTTACTAATATTTTGTTGTTTGCACTGTACTATTTATTCTTGTAAATCAGGGACTGCAGATGGAAACTAGCTATTTAGCTATAACCTGGTGCGGAACATCTCTGTTTTTTATGAGCTTAATGTCTCTGTACATTGTCCTTTCAAATAAAGACTAAACTAAACTAAACTAAGATCCAGTGCAAAAATAGTACAAGAATTCAGCTGAAATAAGAAAAAATTAAATTATATCATGAGACTAAAACTAATGTAACATTGTTAACAACTTTAAAAGATTGAACAGTTATACTTTGCACTTATTAAATCAATAAGTTAAAAAAAAAAGATGTATATAATAATCAGCATTATACTAAAAATGTTACCAGTTTGATTCCTGGACTGCACTGCCTTTTGCTGCATTCCAATTGTCCTCGGACATCTGAAGGATTGGAATTCTGATGACAATATTGGGAGTCTTATCAATACCACTATGGCGTCTGCCTCAGTTATTCTACTGCAGACACCCCAAATAAATGTAAGAAATACATAAATATTAAGTCATAGATATGTATAGACTTTTGCAGAGAAACAATGCTGTAACTCACTAATTGACACTCAGTCATTACTCTCTTTTCTTGTTAGGGTGTTGAGAATGGCTGGGAGCATATAAACCAGCTGCTTTGAGCCGTAGGCAGCGCATATTTGGTCATCCGTTGTCATCTCGGGTCACTCAGAACAGTCACTCAAAAGAATTCCCCACGGGCCACGTAGAGTCGTCAATCCACCCACACATCCATGCCAGGAATTGATCCCACAACTTACTTGCTTTGAAGGGGAATTACAACATTACACTCTGATTATACATTGTACTGTAATGTGTTATAGTGGATGTGACTATGTATGTATTTTTATATTGCAGTACATTCTTGATCCTTACATAAGCTGAACTTGACAGAACTGTGGCTGCTATAATGTGTCTATTGCTGATCTCCAACTATGACTCATTCACACAAATCAGGAAAAGTGGAAGAAGAAGTGTCTTGCTCTATGCCACAGCAACACTCACAGCTGGGACTGAATCTAGAACGTTTGTGTTTGTGGGAGAACCATCAACCTGCCCCCAAACTACAAATGAATGAGACTATCGACAGAAGTGGAGAATTACTTCTAGGACACAGACAATGAAAATACTCCAACCGTCAGTAGTTTACGCATTTTTAAAACATTATCTTTTGTTGCAATCATTATTCACCTTATTCCGGAAGTTGCCGTATGCGCCGCCGTCTTGTTTCCGTTGTATTAGTTTACATGGAGCAGACGAGCTCAACAGAAAATAAGTTCTACATGGACTAAAAAGCCGTTTTCAGACTGACCAGGAAATCGGTGCGTTGTTGACTTGTTGTTGCTCGTGTTCATTAAACATTTTACACAAATCAATCTACTTTATGTAACATTTTAGCGGCAAGACTTTTCCCTCGTTCGTCATTAGCTTTAACGGAGTTCTCGTCAAACAGAAGTGCGTTTACAACAAAAGTGCAAAAAACAGCAAAAGTGGGTGGGCCAGAATAAGGTCAATAGGCAGAAAGAGAGAGAGAGAAATGCTCTCTATAAATGACTGAACGGCATCAAAATTGTCCCAGGCTCAGTGTAAATCATTCCCCGTGAGTAAAATGAGATGAAAACGCATGTATGCAAATGTCTTATATTGTGAGTAGTGTCTGGACAGCTACATCATTGATTGATATTGCAAGAGATGAGAGACCTAAAGTCTAAATTCTGCAAAAGTACTTGAAAGAGGTGTTTTAAAATATAACCATTGCATCAGTTCTAAGTAATAATTTACTTTACATCAAAGCAACATTTTGTGCGTGTCAAAGATTGGTTGCCAATGTTCTTCGATGTGTAACCTAAAACACATATTTCAACAGCAAAAAGTATGTGTCGTGTTAATAAAGTACACATACAAGCAAGCAGAAGTTATAAACTGAAAAGATAACCTTGGGCAAGTTTATAGACGTTGTATTTTGTACATTTGAATGTCTTTCTGCAGAACAGGAGCAGCTGACGAATGGAGAAGATACAAGCCTGCCGCTGCAATAGTTTGTTAGTCGTGTTGTCAGCGCATTGCCAACACCAGTAAAACGGACAATTGATCTGCCGCTACGAACCCCTGGGGAGTGAGTGGAGCAAAACCAATGTGATGTGGAATTTCATAATTAATAGGCAGAGAAAATACACTTGTTTGCGACAGATTGGCGCAGCACAGTCTATTATTAATAACAATTTGTGCTCAGCGGGGAACGAGAACTCCAAATAATGTGGTAAACATGTCACCATTTAGAAAGAGACAGAGTACAATATATTATTTGATTTCCTGTGATGAAGTTTTTACATTTTGTACAACACCTAAATATATTATAATATTAAACACTATTGACAGAGATATTCATGATCCAAGATATCCCATGTTTCTCTTGAGTAGTAAAAGAATCAATCTGACAATGGAGTTCACGGGGTTCTTTTTAAAGGAATATTCCGAAATGTGATTATCTTTTTGACATGTTTCAGTTGCTAGCTGCATGTGAGCCGTCTTCAGAGCTCAGAGGCTCACAGATAGCCACCAAAACATTTTAACAAGATAATCACATTTCTTAATATCCACTACAAAAAAAGACAAAATTAAATGACCCTAATACACAGAAATACAATGGGGTAAGCAGACAATGTACTTATTTTATTAAGTCCACTCTTTGATCACATTTGCAAAAGCTAAGACGTCTAAAAACTGTGGAATCCAATGCTCATGGTGGGGATGAGATTGACGTTGGTTTTCATTTACAGTAGGCCTGCCCATAAAATGTACAGCGATGAAGAGTGAACTAAAATTCACTCCAAAAGAACCATTTTCTTTCTATCTTGTTCTTCCCTCACTGTCGACCTTTGAACTAATCTCCACTCAAACCATTCATGTAACAGCACTTCCTCTCCCTTCTCTTTCATTTTGGCGTCTTAGATGGACATCAATGGGACATGCTTTCCTTTTTCTTGGGCTCCAGCTTTCTAGTAAAGACCATTCTCAATGACAGTTACTTCAGTCTCTTATTGTGGAGCAATGTGGACCCCAGGAGCAGTCATTGAGACATGTTTGAATTATAAAGCATATTTCGGAAGTGCTCCAGTACAGTTTACAGTTTACTGACACTTCTGCACACATGAAGCCCAGCAGCCAATGGAAAGATACAGAGGAGACACTGAAAACATCATCTGGGTTAAAATATTCTATTTTCATCTAGTCAGAAGAGGGAGATGCACAAACAATGACCACAGTGAGGCATATGGCCAAACATCGAATGTATAATGCAAAAATGCAATGTAATATTACAAGTCTTTGAGGAGCACTTGATTTTTTTTAAACATATTTTTATATCCTTGGACCCTGAAACACTCCTAATCTTAGATAATAATAATAATATATTTTATGGGGTGCATGGTGGCAGAGCGGCTAGAGCTTCTGCCTCTCAATAAGGAGATCGTGGGTTCGAATCCCGGACCACCCCAACATCGTGGGTTTGAATCCCGAACCACCCTAACATCACACGATCTCTCTGGGTGGAGTCTGCATGTCCTCCCCGTGTTACCGTGGGTTCTCTCTGGGTTCTCCAGCTTCCTCCCACCGTCCAAAGACATGACTGTGTAGGTTAATTGACAACTCTAAATTGTCCCTAGTGAATGAATGTGAGAGTGAATGGTTGTCTGTCCTTGTCTGTCTCTCTGTGTTAGCCCTGTGATGAGTTGGCCACTGTCCAGGGTGTACCCCGCCTAAGGCCCAAAGTCACTGGGATAGGCTCCAGTCACCCGCGACCTCTAACGGGAATAAGCGGTAGAAAATGAATGAATGAATGAATGTATTTTATTTATAAGCGCCTTTCAAAACACCCAAGGACACTGTACATGACAACAAGAAAAAAAAGAAATAGATATAATATTTAGTTTCAAATTGTTTATCGGCATGGCAACGATTCTAATTTCATCACTCTGAACTCCATGGATGCCCATCATCTTCTTCCTTCATTATAAGCTGACAAAGTTTATCCATTCAATACACCATTCTCCCCAGTAAGCATTGTTAGCTACCATCAATCTCACCCAATCTTGTCTCATCCAAACATCTTTTGAAATACAAATCCAAACAATTCATGCCACAAATATATCACCAATGTGGGGGAAGCGAGGACACCTCACTGTTCATGATGAGAGAGAACAATTTGACAGAAATGTTGCAGTAATGGAAGGGAGATGATGAGACGAAGACAATAGAACAGACAAAAACGCATGTGTGCCGTTGGGATACAGAGGCAATCAATTGAAAAACATGGCAAAGCGTTGTGCGGGGATGGGGGAAAAGAGAGTCGTTATATAACTCCAAAATGGCAGCTCAGGATTGGGGGATGATAAAAATTCCGGAGCGCTCTTGTTTCTCCTCCAAGTTCACTTCAGTGTAATTAGGCCACGGACACTGTCTCGGAAAATTGACAAGAGCCTTTTTATGCAGCAAGGAAGGATGGCCCACCGGCTGGATTGTTAAACAGACGCCTTAGCATAAATATTTAGTGGTAAAAGGTCGAAAGCTGGTCGGTAAAATGAGTTTTTGACATGTGCAACGTGGGAAATGTAGTTTTTTTTGTTCTCTGCTCCGAATGTCTTGAAGATCAAAGTTTGTAAGGAGAGACTTTGGAATAATTCAGGCCCACACGCTGCCCACTGCGCAGGATAATACATACTCGGCTGACATCAATAATCAGCGTGATGGTTGCTGACAACTACTCATTAAAGTCAAGGGTCTTGGTTGATATTATTTGCCTTGTAAATGTAACTGTTGAAAATACTGAAATACAATGACACAGCTGGGAGTTGCTCATTTGGGTGGGGGTTGTGATTGTGTGTAGGCGGAAGGACTTGTACTGAAATGGTCTGATCAAGCTTAATTTAAGACCCCTTTGCATGCTCTTACTGCAGCATGAAATGGGCAGAGGGGGATAGACATTTAGGAAAAGGTCAAGGCCGAGAATAAACCCATGATTTTAAAACTGCGATATACTGTTGCAGAAAAAAATATCACAGTGAAGTATAATATCGAAACTACTTTGTGCCGCAAATACAATGAATTTGAAGCAGGAAATCCGTAGTTAAGTCTAGTTTATTGTAAAAATCATGAGCTGTCATAAATAAAGAGTAGAATGAAACTTGTTAATAGGTCGCTCGTGTCATTTATGAGTCTAAACAGGAAAGAAACTGAGGGGATTTTGGACATTTTGAGTCTGTGGAGCTATAAGTTGAGCTGCAACTAACAATCATTTCACTAATCGATAAAGTCTATCGATTGTTCTTTCGATTAATCAATTAGTTGTTTGGAACATAAAAGTCACGTGAGATTAAAATTTTACAAAGATGAAGCTGAAGAGAAGCTTTCTGAGGATCTAATGGAGTAGACATATGGTTTTATAGATTTTACTTTGTGTGCTCTAATATTATACTTTAGAAAGAAGCACAATACTACCACTGCAACTATGAAGGTGATAAATGATATAGTGGCACTTGATAAGAAACCGTTTTTCTCTTCACTTTTCATAGATTTGTCAAAAGCTTTTGACACAGTTGATCATGCTGTGTTAATTACACATTACTTTGTCTTGGAGTGTCAGAGCACACAGTCCAATGCTTTTCAAATTATTTGAATTATAGGACCCAATGCATTAGATTTGAAGGTCTCTGTTCTGATTTTGTGGTCGTCCACAAGGGGGTGCCACAGGGTTCAGTTCTGGGACCCTTCTTATTTTTTTGTATATTAATGATCTGGGTCAAAATATCTCTGATGCTGATTTACATGTTTATGCTGATGACACAGTAATTTACTGTTTCGGAACATCTCTTGAGCAGGCTATTGAATTCCTGCAAAAAGCATTTGTAACTGTCCAGCACTAACTTCTTCAACTAAAGTAACACAAAGACACCTTCTTGCGATTTGAAAACAACATCAACTTAGTTTTGTCAACATCAGTGTTGACAAAACTAAGTTGATGTTGTTTTAAAATCGCAAGTTGTGTTGTCCCAGAGGCGTGTGCTCTTGGGGGTAGTACCATAGAGGTGGTTCATGAATATAAATACCTTGGTGTTTTGATTGATGACTCCCTATCTTTTAAACCACCCATAGAAAAACTTGTGTGTAGAAACTAAAACTCAAATTGGGTTTAAAATTAAAAGAACTGGTTTCATTGGGTCAGTTTAAATCTATGCCGAAAGGTTTGAAAATTAGAACTATCATTTGTAATTGTTTTTAGGGAGAAAGTGTTTAAACTGTCTAAATTGATTGATTGAAGTTAAATGAATGTAAATTTGTGCTGCCGTCTTGGCCAGGACTCCCTTGAAAGAGAGATTATTCATCTCAATGGGACTTTCCTGGTTAAATAAAGGTTAAATTAAAAAAAAATTGACAAAAGTGTATTTTCGTTAAACTAAATATAAAGATTTTCCTCATCATGTTCATGCAATTGGAGCTCAATTTGAGTCATAAAACATCTTTTCTCAGCTCATGGCATGTTTTAGAACCTGTGTATCAACCCATTGACAATTATTCGATTAGTAAATTACCTGACGATCATTTCAATAATCAATTGGTTGCGATTAACTTGTTGCAGCCTTAGCTAAACGTATAAGTAAAGCTGCACCATGTATCTTTTTCCAGTGTTATACCTAAACCAATACACTTGACTTGTACACCTTTTCCAGTCCCAGAGTTACAGTTTATAAAACTGTTTCCACTTCGAGACTCCGACTATTGTTTCTGACACATATCCCAGTCTCCTTTATCTCTGTGGCTTGCTCTTAAATAAGTTGTCCCGGACTTAGCGTTGCAGCTTTTGGAGACATCTAACTGGTGCAGGTCCTGAGTGTGGAGATAAGTGTGTGAAAAGCGAGCCGTAGGATTTGGAGCAGCGTGCAGAGGGGAGCAGCCAAAACAGTGTGAAAACGGGGTGCAGTGCCTGGCAGCCTCGCTGAGCAGCTAAGCAGGGCTTAACGATGCCCAGGGGCTGTGTGTGCGTGTGCGTGCATGAGTGTGTTTTTGTGTGCCTTCTCTCAATAAGCCTAAAAACAAGAGCTCCGCATTTCAGGGTCATGAAAAGGCCACTGCATTTGAAATAGAGTTGGAAGTTAATACGGCTCAAACTTTTTCGGAGAGCTGATGGAGTTGATGGTAAACAATGAAAGTGGGTGAAAGGCGTATTAATTACAGCACAGAATCCCTGGTCTACTTTGCAAAAACACTTCTGACTTGTGATAAACAGGCCCGATCGCTTCCTCATTAGAAATACTTATGATGCATCAGTCTGATATGGAGCTGCAATATTTTCAAAGTTACTAGGTCGCTATAGATGCCCGAGATGATAAGAGTCGTGTCTGCTATACTGCGCTCATGGACTAAGCTACATGCAACCAAAAAATCTGCTCAATTGCAATTAGTTACTTTTCACCCAAGCATGAAAAAAATGAAAAACTGCCTTGCATTAATGACATTTATTCAAAAAAAAACAACAACATAGGATTAATATCTTGATAAAAGGACAATTGAAAGGGATTTGACACCATCTACCCTCTTATTGACAGGTGTTCGCTTATCCTCCTGATCCACTCTAATGAAGCTTTGTTCTAAGTGATTGCTACCACGACTTTTCTACGCCCATCTCACCTTCAGTGTCTCCTACTTCGTATCATTTCTATAAAGTTCCCTGGTGGTCTTTTGCTAGGCCTTCTGACCAGCAACTCCAACCTCAGCATCGGACTACTCCCATATTACTAATATAGTAGAAAACACATTGTGGTGACCATGCAAGTCTGGTCCATGCTTCAGTTTACCACATTTCATATCCAACATCCTAATCTTGTCACTTCCAAAGAAAACTTCAGTAACTGTCTTCCAGTTTCCCCTGTAGTACATTTTTTTCCCTCCTGAATATTTTGTCCGACGAGCTATAAAATTGTCTGAGCATGTAAAGCCTGTGGATATGATCAAACACAATAAAAATGGAATCAAATGAAAGAATGCATAGAGAGCACATGATACTTGCAGGAGCATTGTGATTGTATTGGGTTAAGCAGAAAGAGCTCTGGGGTCTTTCTATAAAACTGTTCATGGAGCAAATTTAGATCATATGAAAGGTTTGACAACAGCAACTGCTTTAACTTGTGCATTTATTCTTTCTAAAATAGAACCACAGAAAAATATCCACGCAGTCATATAATAACTATTAATGAATGAAAGGTGCTTTGGCCTACATACTTTTGACCTTAAAAAATAATTTTAACTGTTTGCAGTGGTACAAATGTATTGCTCACTTCCCTAATGCCTTCTGAGCATCCAAATTATTCACCACGACAAGCACTTTTCACAACTTTCAGATGCCAGAGTAATGTTTATTGTCACAGTAAAGCTGACAAACATTAGCATGCTAACGTCACACTTCCTGCTTCACTAAAATCAGATGCAGACAGTATGGTGCGGTCTCATTTTCACCCAAAGAGCTGCTTACTATATTTTACACTGTAATGGGGCAAAAAAGATTTTATTACATGAAAACAATCATGCACAAGCCCTTTAATATTAGGGGTCAAAAAATTAACTTTATTTGAGGACACATACACTATATTCACGTCGTCAACATTACTATTGTGTCATTATTGAATTGTTTACCAAAGCGAGACCTTCTGATATCATACATGTGGGCATTTACCGTTCCACTTTTCTCCTGAGAACCAATCATTTGTCTCCCAAGCCACTTCCAAATGAGGCCTTTGTGTATTCACAGCCAATTATGAGAGTTCAAACGTGATTTTAACCCTGGACATTGGGATTTAAATCAATAACTGAGGGCATATTTCAGTACAGAATCCTGTTTTGAATGCTGACATCACAGACGTGGAGGTAAAAAGGTTAGATTTGGTTGTTTAGGGGTCGTGGTCAATGTGACCTGTGACTTTTTTGTGAAATCAGATAAATTAACACATCCTTGCATTAAAACAACAGAATTGCATCAATTGTACGTAGGATAACAGTATGTATTAATTCATCCTAAAATAATTATATATAGACACTTTAAATTCATTTTTAATTTCTCTTTACCATTTTTCAGTCCATTTTAACCAATATTTCATTTGTTTAACATTAGCACAAAACAATGCTGACAATTTTGCCTTATTTTTTCCTTTCTGTCAGTTAATTATTCACTCTAATTAGACATGTTACAAGAGAAAGCTGCTATTCGGTCTTAGCCTAATAAGTACACACTGTTGTGCAAACCAAACGTTGTCTGTCCAGTCTATTCATTATCACCATGCTGCAATGCCCAACTCCATGTCTCAATATTGTCATGGAATTTCGGCAAATCCCAGCGTTCCTTGCAGCAGAAGCCAGCTGGATAGGCCCCAAAGCTGATTATTTTGGGAATGGCGGTGAAGTGTGTGCGTTTTGGGGAGGGGTATGGTGGTTATGCTTGAGGTCATTATTCCCCCGAGGAAGCCAGGCCAGGGGCGGCAAGCAACATTTGAGTTATTCAAAGCATTTAGCCTTTTTAAATATTACATGCATTATACATTAAGCAAAACATGACTGGGGTCTGTTAATAATTGCCTGTTTTGTTTTCCTAGCGGACTGCTTTATGTGTTTTTAAGTATACATGAAAATTATACAATCAGTTATAGGGGGCATGCATAAAGGTGCAGAGACTCGTACAAAAAGCAAGGACCTTTCATTAATTGCAACCTTTTATAGCTAAACAAACATTGACAAATGTACTATCACCATTAAAATAAACATATACACAGTGCGTTAGTATGGTGGTGCAATAAATTTACACTAGTGCTAAACCTCTTTGTATGTTCCAAACTATTCTTTAGAGGAAACAATGCCTCATTAAGACATGAATTCAGGATGTTGAGCAGTACCATCTATTTGCTGATGTAGTTATATTTCACTAACTCAACCCAAATAGGTATTGCATGTGTGTTTAATCTCTAGAGCACAGGAGAGTATATGTGACCTATGACCCTTTATGGCCTTGTCTCTTCCTACTGTCATGAGGGAGGTGACACAAACCACTGAGGAGTCATCACATCTCAGATGCACAAGTTCTTATTGACACTATGCTCATTCTGGTCATCAAAAAGATCCCAACAATTAATTTTTATGTGAAACAAATAAAATACAGTATAAATGTATGAAACAAATATATCTGACAGCAATTTCTGTAGGGTAAGAATATTAACTTATAATAATGTTAATGTTATAATAATGTTAATAATAACATTGAGGAGGTTCCTGTGTTACCACATTGGCATGGGGCACACAAGACCCACGAGATAAGACACAAGATGGGCTCCACAAGAAAAAGACACAAAAGATTTAGTTACAATTTGTAATATTTGAACTGATAAATATTTAGTTCATATAAATTCCTATCATATGAGTTTTGCATTGTTCTGAATAATATAATGAACAAAACAGAACAAAGCTGAAGTTTATGTTGACAATAAAATTGACATTAGACTTTTTTTTCTTTTTTTTTTTTTCTTTTTTAAATATAGCGATAACAATAGTCAGACAATACTATGTCAATCCAAGGTTTACATATTACATAATAGTTTGATATTTGTGGCCCATCGAGGCAACTGTTGTTGTGATTTTGGGCATTACAAAAATAAATTGATTTGATTTGATATGATATTACAAGAGGTTTTATTATCAGACAAATGACTGTAAATGTGCAGAAATATCAACATAACTTTTCATTGTTATATTTAAACAGCTCTTTTAGTAACATGTTTAGTAACATTTTCCCTACAAACAATGGACTCTATTAAATTAATTACTATATTTTGGAAACACCATTCACAATGTTATCTAAATTAAGATATATTGCTCACTCTACGGAAGACATTAAATGTTTTTGGACATGTTTTTAAAGTTAAGATTCAAGATTCAAAGTTAAGATCAATTCTTCCAAGTATTGATCTGAGCAGCTAGAATTTGCTACTGCTATCACAAGATTGTTCTTTGCTGGGGCGAGATATCTTGTGTCATTTGAAATAGTTTTGAGCTATGGACAGTTTGTGGCATCCCAGAACCACCTCCACACCCGCTGTCAGACCCTTATACATCTATATGATTCTTGCACCTTAACCATTCTGGCAACACAGCAACAACTTTGACCAGAAATGTGGATGCAAAGAAGGTAGAAATGTCCAATTCAAAAATCCACAGCACCAAAGTGTGAACATGTATTTTTTCTTGGGGGTTGAAATGAAATTGGGATTTGGATGAGAGCATTTTGAATCAGTCTATTTGTGTAGAAGTGTACACGGGTGTGTGGGAGGTGACAACAGGGTAAAGCCACGGGAATAACACCTAAGCAATCCTGCGTGATCAAAGAATCTAAATGCACCATGCAGAGAGGCAGAAAATAGCATAGCACCAGGACAAAATGCACACGTTTTCAATGTAACAAGAAACCAATGGGGGGTGAAGGGAGAGGCGACAGAGTGGCTATTGACAATATTTTGTGTGAATACGGTGGCAGTGGCTCAGTGTCAAAAAGTTAAAATGCTAATGCACACCAGACCATAGAAAGGATGTGCTGGGTCTTTTTTTTGGGTGACGTACTACAACGACACCACCGACACATCTAGAGGGAGTCACAGTCACCACAGTCATTGAAGAAGATTGGATTCAAAACTAAGTAAGCCCAGAGTAGTTTTCTATGTATGTGGCCGTACATACGCTTCAAAGCCAAATCTTGTTTGTACTTGGAACAGAGAAAACTGGGAATACCAGGTGCCACAAGGGGATCAGAATCAGAATCAGAAACGGTTTATTGCCATTGTCAGTGATAAAAAATTCACAAACATAGGAACTTGCTTCGGCGTAAGGTGCAACATAAAACAATGAATAAAATATAATAAAATGTATAAAAGAGGCATGCATAAAATTAGGAATAAAATAGACTAAGATAGATAGACTAAGACTATATACAGAAATACAGGATGGCTGTAGCTGTAGTTCAAAACTGTCATTGTGTCTTTAAAAAAGACACAACTATTGGTTATAGGGGCCCATGGAGCAGATTGGCTGCCTCACTCCCATCAGTCTGCATTAGAGCATTTGTGGCAAAAGTTGTGACTCACCACCACCAAGTGGAGTGAATGAATAGCGTACTGTAAGTGCTTTGGGTGTCAAAAAAGTTGCATTATAAATCTGATAGTTAATTACCTACTGATTTCAGTATTTCAGGGAACATGTAGGTTACTCAAAATGCAAAATACTAATAAAACAATGCCAGCATAGAACATCTAATTCAACTCGGCGGAAAGACAATAACATGACAGCAACAGGATATTCACCTTATTCTGACCCGCCCACTTTTGCAGTTTTTTGTCACAGATACGCACTTTTGTTGTAAACGCTCTTCCGTTTGACGAGAACTCCGTTAAAGCTAATGATGAACGAGGGAAAAGTCTTGCCACTAAAATGTTGCATAAAGTAGATTGATTTGTGTAAAATGTTTAATGAACACGAGCAACAACTCGTAACAAGTCACAACGCACCGATTTCCTGGTCAGTCTGAAAACGGCTTTTTAGTCCAAGTAGAACTTATTTTCTGTTGAGCTCGTCTGCTCCATGTAAACTAATACAACGGAAACAAGATAGCGGCGTGCATGGTAACGTCCGGAATGAGGTGAATAGTGCTCATGTACACTGCCTGTCCAAAAAAAAAAAGTTGCCATAGATAATTAAGGTCACACACTAATATTTTGTTGTACCGCCTTTAGATGTAATTACAGAATGCATGCACTTTTTCTTTGTACTGTAAATTGTGTATTGTAATGAATGCAGAACAATAATATGTACAATATTTACCAAGTGCACTGTCCTCCATGATGTACTATACAATTGAGATCCACAGTCCAACTCCCTGACTATAGTCCACCACAACACGCTTAGTTTAAGACCAGTTCAACGGACAGGGAAATGTACGAAGAGGGCAGAGTTCAAGTGTATGTGTGGATGACTAGAGCGCGTTTGAATGAGTTTGGCTGCAGAGCCTCTTAGCGCACCAGTAGTATCATGCAGACGACTTCTATGGACTCACATGGCTCAGAAGTTGATGTCCTTCATCCATGAGGCCCAGTGAGAGTGTGAGCAAGCAAGTGAACCTGGCCTGCACATTTCACATTTAAATATTCTGTGTACATGTCAATACCATTATTGCAATAAATTATAAATTACAGTGGTACCGTAATACATAAATGCACAGTATTAATAACATTAAAGTAGAAATCGCTTAATGCCAATCCATTAAAAAGTTGCTACTTAGTATTTAAAATTGACAATTACTAACAACTAACAAGAAACAACAATAAACCGTGGATCCTCAATGAGTGAATGAATGAATGAATGAATGAATGACAGTAGCTAGCATTGTTAGCAGCCAGTCATAAACAAACACTCATAATGTGGCAGTACGTGCGTGCATCTAACAGGGTGAAAATCCTGTGTCCATAAAGTAAATTGTCCGCATTTACTGCAATAAAGCCAGCAAAATATGCCAGAAACACATAGAAGATAGAATTAAAATATAGCGTTAGCATATAGCATTAGCGGCGCTAGCTGTAAGGCAGGCATGTCTAAACTCAGGCCCGGGGGACAGATGCGGCCCTCCGACCAATTTTTCTTGGCCCTTAGGCTTCCTGGTGAACTGGCCCACATTGTCCTGATAAGTACTATTTACAGCACATTTCAGATTTTCTACAATTCCAACCTAAATAACTAACATTTTGGTGCAACACAGACCTGATATTAAGGCAATGAGACTGAATGTCGATGTGGTGGTGCTTAAAAACATCAGGAAAATGCAGCTTTTTTAACGTTTCGCGATTGATTTGTGGCCCTCCGCTTGGTCTATATTTCAATATGTGGCCCTCGATGGAAAAAGTTTGGACACCCATGCTCTAAGGTTAGTAATGACTAGCGTCAGTTAGCATTTGTATCAATACTCACCTAGTTTCTGTCGATTTACTCACACACAGTCACGAGTCGAGTCAATACAGTGAAGGTATCAGCAAGTTGAGGGACACAACGCTAGACACGATTCCTTCCACCTGCCGTGCTCTCCATCCTGCCGCCGTCCCACCCATCTTCCTCTTCTTCTTCTTGTTTTCCGGCAGGCTAGGCACGGCTTGTGCATTGCTGCCCCCCACTGGTCAGGCGATTAAACACCTAAAATACTTTCATTAGCTGCATATTCGAAATACTGTGGCACAGCCCGGCATCAAACATATAACCAACATTGCTCTCTCTTTTGGGTAAGCTCCAAGCCCTAAACATTATTTTCAAAGAAAAGGTGCTAACCTTTCTGTTCAGAAATCTCTCTGAACATAGCTCTGCTTCGCATATACTGGACACCGTAACAGAGCATACATCACGGTCTCTGGCATAGGCATCGCCAGGCCAATTTCCCGGATGCTTTGTCCAGCCACGAATTAAATTATTTCCCCAAATTATTGTGATTCTGATTCAAAGTCGCACTACATTAGAGCGACGCTTTGTCCGCCCGCTGATGTTTTCTCTTTACTATCACATGTCTGAGTGTAGTGTATTTTGACCGGCGTAATGGAGCTGGTGCTATTCATTCATTCATTCATTCATTTTCTACCGCTTATTTCCGTTAGGGGTCGTGGGTGACTGGAGCCTATCCCAGTGACTTTGGGCCTTAGGCGGGGTACATCCTGGACAGTGGCCAACTCATCGCAGCAAACACAGAGAGACAGAGACATGGACAGACAACCATTCACTCTCACATTCATACACTATGGACAATTTAGAGTTGTCAATTAACCTTCAGAGTCATGTCTTTGGACGGTGGGAGGAAGCCGGAGAACCCAGAGAGAACCCACGGTAACACGGGGAGGACATGCAGACTCCACCCAGAGAGATCGTGTGATGTTGGGGTGGTCCGGGATTCGAACCCATGACAAATGAAGAACTGATGTGACGGTGTACCGTGACGGTGAGCACATGAGGCGACGCAAACCGCGTCTCTGTTACAGCGCGAAAATCAGAGTGTGAGATGACGGGAGAAAATCGAAAAGGAAGACAATTCACCGGAGCACCACCGGGGCTTCTCTAGGCGGCATGAGCCCCAGTGTGCTCCGTGAGCGGGGCTGGTGCCATCGGCGCGGCTCGTCATTCAAACTCTTCAACGCTCTGCTCCTCACAGCGCCTTTTACGTGCGCTCCCTCCAGACAGTTCTGCACAGATTATGGAGATAAGTCCCACCTGAAGACTGGCGCCTCATGGCTCCGCGTCGGTCCACGCCTTTTACTCTCTCTCATCACAAAAGTGCACAGTGCTCTGTCTGTCTGACTGTAGCGACGAGAAGAGCGAACAGAGCTCAACCTCTAATTCATTCTGACTAACTCGTCCTATAAGGACCGAGATGTGTCCAAAATTAGTTATTACGTGCGCAACCTCAATACTGACCTCCAACTCCAGTTTGATGTACAATTGCAAATGTTTTGTATAGATTTGACTTTGAAATCTGCAGGTACAGGCCAGAAAGTTCCTTTACTCTTCATGCAGTGGTACCCGTTCTTTGTTAGGGACCGTCAACAAGTTGCTTTCCAGTGAGGTAAAGAAAAAAAATCCAGTACTTTTTTCGTAGGGAATTTGACCCAGTGACCCCAAACCACTTAATATGACTTCATATTTGGTTAGTGGGTCTCTAACTGTGGGTGAGGGTTCAAAAGTTTAAACTGATATTTACAGCTCATTTGTTGAAATGTTCTTAATCCAATCTAACACGGGCAATTTTATAAAATGCAGCGGGCGACCATGATTGGAACATACTATGGCCATTTGACAATTTTGTAGTTCCCAATATTCTTCATAATATTGTAATGGCCAGAGTAACTCAAAAGTAACGTGAGTAGTCTAACTTGCAGTTACATTTTTGGGACAGTCATATTGTAATACAAATATATCAGGTTTTTAGCACTGTAATTAGTAATATATAGTCTATTACAATGATGTAGGATCACGAGATTTTGGCTACCATAGAAGCTTGTAGGTAGTAAAGGGGGAAAATGCATTTTATTACCTGGGTTACAGGGGCTTGTTAATGGATTAATGACAAAACTGGATATTTGCACTTTGGCCATAGCACTATTTACTGCAAACGGTCAGATTAATGCTTTTGATAAAGTCATACACACTGGTCTTATATAAATAACTGTATTACATGCAAGTATCGTAAAATATAGGCCAGGCTTGTTTGCATATTTTGGAGCTTTTTAATTGACACAGAAAACTCAAGGGATACAATTTGAAACAGACCTTGGCTTTCAGTTTAAAATGTGCACACTCCCATAGCAACCCCTCTAAGCCCTAATCAAAATGTATCTTAACATCTAAACAAGTAAAAAAAAAAAAGAGGGAGGGTTGGCAGGACAGTAGCTGGTAGTAATTTCACATTGAAAAGGAAAAAAGCTAACTGCACCTGCAATGTTCAATTTGGACATAATAATTGGTCAACTTAATCAAAATCGAATCGAAATTGCAATTTGAATGGACACCGTTAGCAAATCACAAAGGCTGCCGTTTTGAAGTGCTATAATTTCCTTCAGAAACAACAAAATATTCTGTTTTATTCAGCATAAAAAAACAACTTGTTATTTAAAACGTCCTGAGACAAGAAACAAAAGCGTGACTAAAAGCAACCAAAAAAAACCAAACACAATGAAAAGTGACAACAAAAACACGACCAAAAGCATCAACAGAAACAGTTGGAAACACGTGCTCCTTTTATTAGTTTGTCAGTTCATGTTTCAGTTTTATGTTGTTGTTTCTGTTTAAAATATGAACTTTGAACAGAAACCACCCCAAATTGTGCAGCTCTACCACCCAGACACGGGTAGAACATGCAAAACTCCACATAAAGACATAAATATTTGATTCCCAGGGGCAACTTTACAACCCTATGTCCATTATATCTTCCTGTGCGTTGAATCGGTTTCTTTTTTCTACTGTGAGCTGCAGCAGTAAACAGTCTGCCAACTGCTCCACGACTCCCAGTTTTCCTTCTGGAGTGAATATTTGAACCCATCCACATACATTCACAACGTGTTTATAGCTCGTGTTCACATTGCACAAAGGAAATGCAGGCGTCTCTAAGGATTACCCTCAAAACTGCAGTACCAGGCCCTCGTTTACTGTACAGCGCTCCAGTAGTAAGACGCCTAAGGTCTTCTCTGGCTCTCTGTACACTCTGTTCTCACTTATGCTTTGGTCTCGCCTCTGCAGTTTTGTCTACTGCGGAATATAAAGAAACGGCAGGAGGAAATTTTGGTTAAGATTAAAAAAAATACATAAAATCTTGTCATTGGAGAAGCATCAAAAACATGTAGCTTTTTTTTTTAAGTTTGTAAAGTAAATGTATTAAATCGGTGCGTCTCAAACTGTGGTGCGTGTACTACTGGTGGTGCGCTGGGCCCTCTGCAGTTGGAGTATTTGTGTTATTTAGAGATAAATCAATTCATGTTTTTTGTTTTTCTATGGGTTAATCTTTATGCAGAACTACATTATCCATGGTTTAGTCTGATTTTACATCAGTTTTATTCTATTTTTAAACCTGGTTTAGCCCTAATTTTGAACAAATATAAAAACTGGTTTAGATATGGTGGTACTCAGAAAGCCGAATAGTATCTCAGGTGGTACTCGATGTGAAAAGTTTCAGAATCACTGTATTAAATGTTATCTATTGAAATCCCAGGTGGTGAGGTTGTCTATTTTCATTTTTTAAATTTTGTATAAATATTTTCAAATAATTGCAGTAAACCAATATCACAAACATTCTTTGGAATTGACCTAAAATATAGAGTTTATTTTCTTTCCATCTTCATTTTTCACTCAATTCTTCAAATGTTGTTGGGTTTTTTTTCATGTTTTTTTTATTTTTTTATTGCTAATTGTATTATTATTATTATTTTATTGTTTTTTATTGACATAATAATATGCTTTTTTTTTCATTTAAAAGAGAAAAACACACAGAACAGAGCATTCAGACTAAATTTGAACGTGGACGAAATGGGACGTTAGGAGTTTGGACTATGTATATGTTAATTATTTTTATGATATGATTTATTATCTTTTGTTGCCCCCATTTATTAATTTTTTTATACTATTTTATACAATGTATGTGATGTTATGTGATTACTGATGTCGTGGATTTAATATTCACTGAACTGAAAATTGCTTTGACAGATGTAGGCCATTTCCTGGACGCTCCATACTGCTGGACCCCTTTACTATAAAGCGAAGCAAACATTCAGGAAATATCATAAACTGTCCAAATAAAGCACAGTTTTCTCCGATAATTAAGTCAATTTTGTACTTGACTTGAGTCCAGCGTGGTTGAGACAAAGATAAAATTACGTTTCACAGCTCAAGTGTCTCGCTTGGCACAGCATCGACGCTACGTGCCAGATTGTGCTCGACGTGGGGGTGTGGGTAAGATATTCTTCACACCCCCGAAATAACACTGAACGGGGGCTCGTAGTCAAACAGCCCGGTGGTCACCTTCGGAAAAAGCAAAGCACGTTTCACTTTTGCGCCAAGATGTTTTTAGACTTTCCTGGAGCACTTTCCATTTTATTTTCCTTAACTTTCTCCAAATGATATTCAGCAAAGGCGTGATAAAAAAGCCTTGCAAATCTGGTAAAACTGTGCTACGTTACCATGCAATCTACCAAACCAAACGTATAGACGAACTTGTTTCTTTTAAGCGCAATTTTCAATGTCAATTTGTCCCTGTGGATCTTTCTTCAGTGCGTTTGATCCATCCTTCAAAGCGACTGGGGCAACCTGTCAAGAGAAGAGGGCAACTGGAGTGCACAGCCTGGGAAGCCTCCTCTTGAGCCAGTGCGGTCAGGAGTAACTGGCTGGAGGATTAGCCAACGTGGATGAGGGAAGCTTCAGGAACTTTGGAAAAGACTCTTTCTGAGGCAAGAGATCTGGGCCCAAGAGAAAAGGTAGATAAACACGATGGTACAGTATGTATACCAATCATTTTTTGTCTTTGGTTGATGGGACAATGAGAAAAAAGGATGAAATTATTGCGTTGGAACAGTTATGAAGAAAAATACTCAAAATGAAGAAAAGATTAAAACAAAAATATCTGTTTGAGAAAAATGTAAAGATAATCCTAACCATATTATTGTAAAAATTAGAAAATATACAGTCAGTGTCAGACTATTGCTTTGGCCCCCCAACCTAAAGGGGCCCCCAATAAGATGCCCCCGATCATCAGAGAGGCAAGGTTCTGAAACAGTTCTGTTCTCTCAATATTACAGTAAAATAGTGCAGTGTAAACAAGAAAAATACCAACAAAAATAGTCTGGGATTGCAGCAAAAAGAATAGAGAAAAAACATTTTTAAACTACAAATGAAAACCATGATTATAAATCAGCTGGAACACCACCAACATGCAGGAAATATGGTCTGATTTTTTAAATATTCCTCTGGGGAAGGACCCCCAACCCCCCCGTTTAAAGTTGTTAAGAACATTTAACGAAAACACTATTGCACATATGAATTTGAATTTTCCAATAGTTCATTTACCACCCTAAATTTATGAACCTTTCCAGCTACCAGACATAAAAAAAAATTAAAAATTAAAAAAAGAACAATTCAAGAGACATGACAGAAAATTTTGCCTTGGGCCTCAAAATTTCGAAGTCCACCACTGTATACAGTCAGAATTGAATAAAAGTATTATGCTGTAACAAAAGCTAATATAGTATAATAAGTGACTATGGGTAAGTACACTGTATGTTTAACAACAGGGGCATATCGTGGACAAGGCCCCCGGTACAAACTTTCTCGTTGGACCCCACATACTAACATTTTGTATATGATTTATTTATTCCAGTTAATTTGGTTATTATTGTTATTTTTTTAAATTCACCATTGAAAATACACCCTATGGTTTTTACATACACTTAACAATAACTCGCTAATGTAGACATCCTGTGTAGCTATAGGCATATAATACAACACAGTACTGTTTTGCCCTTTTTTTTGCAATAACAACCAGATATATTTCACAAATATCTCAAAATGTATTATTATGATGAAAAAAATACACTAACTGCAAATTATAATCACTAGTTATTTGTTAAAATTTTACTATTATTTGAGATATAATTTCCCTCTTTTTTAAAAGGACGATTGGGTCCTCAGATTTCCTGCATAATAATTTCCCAACCACAATGCATTTTATTACAACAAAAACAGAATAAAGTGTATAAAAATGCCACTGAGAAAAGAAAAATCACATGCTTTTGAGGGCCCCTCCCTGCCGCAAGCCCCCGGGACACAGCACCCTTTGCCTCCCCTGTCTGACGCCCCTGTACAGTGATGCACAAGTCGAACACAATCTCCTTGTTCTTTGCATTGATGAGTGGAAACCTGCTGACACCAGTCCACAAAGACCTGCGTCAATCCCCTATTTTACGCTGTTGGAGAACTTCCGAGCTGTCTGCGTCGATTGAACAATTCTCCAGTATCACCTGAGAGCACATTTAGCAGACGTTAACACCCAGAGACTGTAATCTGATATGAATTATTAAAGCCCATAATGGTGGGAGGATTATCCAAAACTTACATGCTTGCACAATTTACCTTCAAATCTGAGGAAATACTAAATTCAAAATGTCAGAGCAAATACATTTTAACGTGGGCTTTGGACAGAAAGGTACCAAACGTGAAAGGAAAGCATCCCGACATCAAGACAGTGGTACCTATGGATACCAGCCGAGCTATTCTATGACATAAAATATATTTGCTGTCCCATGAATAAACATGAGCAAATGGTTGGACAGTTGTCAGTCAAAGGTGATATAGGATACTCTTCTGATTTATGAATACATTAAAAAAACAGGCAAAAATGAACAGGAAAAAAAATTGCATAAAATAACACGAGATATAATCACCAGAAAATACATAATATTTCATTTGAAGTTAATGATTTGTTCACTCATTTATGACTTAAGCTTGACTATTTTACAGTTTGTTTCTTTATTATTATTATTATTATTATTATTAATATTAATATTATTCTTTTTTTGCACATATGCTATGTTTCCACTGGTTTGCTTTGGAGTGGATTGGCCTTGAACGGTATCAGTCTGTTTAATCAATCCAAAATGTACCGTGAGATTTGTTGGGCTCCTGGTCCACTTTAGTTAAGGAGGAGCCATCATTGCTCTTAAATGACTGGACAAGAGAGAACGGAGTCTCAGGTCTAAACAGGACAACGAGAGATGACAATATGAACAGAAAAGAATCATTCATTCATTCTCTACCGCTTATTCCCGTTAGGGGTCGCGGGTGACTGGAGCCTATCCCAGTGACTTTGGGCCTTAGGCGGGCTACACCCTGGACAGTGGCCAACTCGTCGCAGGGCAGAAAATAATCATCTCTCACCAAACCCTGACTTTATCTTGCACTCAGCTTGCAGTATTTCCTGCGATGCTGACGTATACACTGAGAGAACATATTTAGCCAAACAAAGCTACATGTTAGCAACAGCTGTTACCTGTTTATCAATGCACAGCACTCCTGTCAAGACGAAAATCATCATACTTCTAGTGCAATGCAACCCATGCATTAAGAGACATTAAAGTGTGGCATAGAAGTGCAGAAATAATAAAAACAGAAAAGGCTGACAATTGTCTAAACTGGAGGTAGATTCCTGTTTTCTGCAACACGACAGACTTACACACAAACAGAATTATTGAACACTTTTGTTGTTTGTTCTATCTCAGACAATAGGTAATAGATGATGTACTTACATTTACATGTTTCGTCAATACTTCCACCTTCGTCAGAAACGTCACATCATTGTTAACGTTACATCATCTCTCATTTATTGTGTGATATAGAAGAAACAACAAAAGTATTCTAATTCAGAAAAAAGACAAGTTGGAGACAATACAGGAACAGTAAAAAAGACATTAGACACATCAAATAACCCTCCCAAAAAACTAAACAAAACACGAGGTTTCAACATGGCGTGAGGGGCTGGAGAGTAGAAAGTTGAGTTATAGTCCTGCACAGCACATGTGGGGGAATAGTATGGATGCAACAAAAGAGAAAGGAAAACAAGACATTCCTTTTGTGGGGATTTCAATAACCCCTTTTCAGTCCAACAGAAATCCAACAGAAAGGTCTCCTTGCACTCAAATGAAAATATACACAACATAGTCCCTTTACTCATATAATCAGCTATCGTTGTGGCGTTTTATGTTTAACGCGTCTAACATTCATCACTTAAACTTCGATGAATTGCTCATCCGTAGGGACACTTTAAATAAGGTTAAAGCTGGCACAAGTAGCCCAGGTTTTGCTTGCTTTTCTGTTACTGGAGGATTTGGTGGTTTGGAGATAACTGTCAAATTAAAGAACGCAAGGTGGGTTCTGAGTTTTTATATTTGATTTTGGATGTGGTATTTTGCCAAAGAATTATGAGCCTGATGACAAAAGTACCATTATGGAATAGTTTTTTCAATTTGGAATCTGGAAATGATGTTTGAAAAGTAATACAAAAAACACAGAAAGGTCGTATTCATTAGGAAAACATTTGTTCTGTTTGGAAGATGTCAGTTGCTTGCGTAAGCCCAGAGCCAGGGGCGTAGCACCAAATTCTGGGCCCCAGGTACAAACCTTCTCGGTGGGCCCATCATTTTCTATATGATGTATTTATCCTGGCAAATGTGTATTTTTTTTTTCATTCACTATTAGTACGATATGCACCATATGGTCTTTACATACACTTAACAATAACTCAACAATTTATAGACATCCTGTATAGCCCCTGGTGCATATTATGATACAGCACTGTTTGTGCCAATTTCACAAAGATCTCGAAACATATTATTACAGTAAGAAAATACACTACAAATTATATTGAGCAAGTTTATTTGTAGAGCACAATTTGTACAAAAGGCACATCAAAGCGCTTTATATGACAGAATAAAATTGCATTAAAATCACAAAACAGATTAAGACATACAAAAATGTAAACAACTAAAATATACGCTATGATTTTCCTCTTTTTTAATGGGTGATGGAGCCCTCAGATATCATGAATAATTGTATTTAGTCCTGCAAGGATTTTACTCAACCACATTGCAAATTATTATGCTACAATAAAAATAGATTAAAGCGTAGAAAAATACAATTGAGGAAAAAAAACATCACATGCTTTTGAAGGCCCTTCTCTGCCCTGGGCCCCGGGAAACCAGGACCCTTTACCCCCCTAGTCCGATGCCTCTGTCCACAGCCAGTGCTCCAAAAGACCTCCAAAACCAAGCGGTCCAGAGCCAGTCAAAGCGCGGACTGTTTCGCCTCATATTTATCCTATATTTCGGTGTCACACGGTGAGCTTGTTGTTGATTAGCCTGCCATAAACAAACACCTTATAGAATTGAAAGTTAATTCACTCTCTGATGGAACACGCTCTGAATTTAAATCGGTTTACACAAAGAAAACGCAATAATGTTCTATGTCTTCGTAATCTGATGCCCACAGGAGCAAACAGCTGTGTGACAGGAGTTAATTGCGGTGCATGGCATCTGGAACCAGCTTCTCGGTGACAGGCGCAGTGCACTCCATCACAAATCCAATTAGCCCGTCTCCCTGGCGCAGACATGAAACGCGCTGCTCTTAATGGCCACCGCGCGATAATGACGTTACACGTAAAACTCAGGAGCAATAGCTTTTCTCCGGGACAAACGAGACTTGACGGGCAAAGAGTGGGCTTCACCTGTGGACGCGCTCCGATTGGACGGCCTCCCCGCTCGACCCCGCCCCCCCCCCATCCAGCGCGCCGTCCGCCTCCCCAAATCTTGGAGCGGCTCATTCTATGCTGTGCCCGCAGCATACGATGAGCTGCCGTCTCTCCGCGCGCACGTACAGCGATCCACATGGCACCACGGCACGGCACGGCTTTGCGCTGACCCAGACCGCGGTTCTTTAGGACGTCCCTGCCCTTTGACCGGTGCTGCGCGTTCGGAGGCACCATGCGTTCCCGTTCGTGGAGTTGCGGCGTCGGACCGCTGGCGTGGATTTGGAGCCTGGCGGCGCTCGGAGCGTGGGGCATCCCCGCGAATGAAGGTGAGAAACGCGCGCTGCTGGGGATGGCACTGATAGGATTTTAATGACAGGTTGCGCTTTTGGCAGTCGTGGTCGGGTTTATTCCCCGGCTGCTCTTCCGTGGCACCGGAGGAACCAGCGTGCACACCTGTAAAACGAAGGAGGTGCATGTTTTATGACAGTTGTGCCCTGTGTCTGATAAAAATGTAAAGAGGGCTTGAAATAAAAGGCACCTCTTTACGCAGCAGTGTGCCCATACAGCCGCCGGTTCTCTGAGGACTTGGATGCGCAGACAGACGCGCAATGCGCCGCAATCAGCCCTGAACCTCTCCACGTCTTGTCCTCAGCGCCCTGTGGTGAGCGCATGGCACTGACCGACGGTGGAGGAGACAGTAATAAAACTAATGTTAGAAAAATGTACATTATATCTGGGGGTCGTTGTGTTTTACCAAAAAGAGGGAGTACTATACATCCATCCTCCGTCAAGTGAAAGCATGGTATGGCGAGCTGATGCTCTTTGTGTCTTCGTAAAGCCCTCTGAATCCATGCCATTGTTAAAACTGTGATGCCCTCCCTTCAAACAGACGTGCGTTACTTTAATTAGATATGCTTGGTTAATTATGGGTTGGGATCATATTCGACTTGTTTAGATTTGTTAAGAAAAGCTGTTGTCTCCCTATATTACAGGGACGTTGATATCACTCATTCTAACTGATTTTAATGAGAAAAGTAAAAATAAAACGCCAAAAGTTAACATGATGGCGCTGCTTGTATGAAGCAGATGGGACCCGAGAGTTAAAGTGAAGCCTGATTGTTCTGTGAGTGATAATCGGGATTCATTAGACCTCAAAAAAATCTTCGAATGAGTATCTAGATGTCTGATTGTACAGTTAATCTTGTCAAATTGTGGTACAAGAAGTCCTGCAATCGACTCAAAGTTAATTTTCATTGGGATTTGCTTGACAGTTTTGTGCTTATTTATCGTGTCTTATCTTCACGTTCAAGAAGACATCATTTTCTGACATTTGTGAAACGTTTTAGAACGTACAGTACTTTATCAAATGGTGGGTCGCGAGCCAAAGTTGGGCCGCTGAAAGTTTTATTACGGACACTCTGAAGTCATGCTCTTTCTTATGTTATTCCCCGTGAATCGGTCTACACTGGTTTGCTTTCGATTTCAGTACAGTGTCATTACTTTTCATACACACACACAGTTCCATCTCTGCGCAGTTTAAAACATATTAAAATAAACTATTTCCCAGTGAGATTTCAGAGTACGTTTCCCACGCCGTTGTCCGCACTCTGACACTCTAATAGCCCCGATGAATGCCATTGTTGGGGGCTGTTAGACCGCGCTGCACAGGGAAGAGAAGACATTTATCAGCCGGAGCTTTCTCCAGTTGGCAGATTTATTCCTGAAGTTTAGATTCGCTCGCAGTCGTCCCAGTGTGTGGTCTGCAGGTCTGAGAGGAGTGCGGAGATGGAAAGTTGGCTGTGGAGTCTTAGTTTGTGTTCGGCAGCACGCATTCAGTTCTGTTTTACAGGTTGGCTGTCGTGAAAGGTTGACCCCATGCAATGTAATAGGCTGGTGATGTTCGGGGGGTGTGGGGATTTGCATGATGACGTGTGGGGTAGTCGGATAAATAGCAGGATGTTACTAATATGAATGATCAGGGGTAATATTTGTGTAAGAGGTAGGGATGGGACAATAAACAATAATATCGTTTATCGTGATTAAAAGGGAAGACAATAATCGCTTGTGCTACATTTTGTGTAATCGTGATAATCGCCAACAAAGATAATCGCCATTTTGTCACCAGATTGTGCAGAAAAAAAGCAACTTACCCGTTATGTTCTCCTCTAGATCGTTTTTGTTTTCACTTCTAATAAAGTACAGATTTGTCGGAAGTTATTTCTAATGAGAAAGTAATGTCTTTATATGTCACATTTTCAAACTGTCAGTAATTTTAGTAACTGTCATGATATTATCGTTAATCGCCATGATAATCGTGATATCGTGAAATTTCAATATCGTCCCATGCCTAGTAAGAGGTTGGGTTCACGTGACATTATAATATTCCATCAGCCAATTATATTTAATGCAGATGGACGGCTGCTAAAATGAATAGTTAAAATGCAGTTCTTAGGTCTAGTCCAGTGTTTCCCAACCAGGGGTATGGAGAGCACATGGGAAACGTTAGAAATTACCACGGAGTACTTAGAATAAATAAAAAAAGTGTTATTTGTTGTAAAATGTGAATATTTTTGGAGCATCTTGGACAATAAATATAACTAAAACAGAAATGTAATAGTAATAATTGACAATATGCGACTAATAAACCCATTTATTTGCCTGAAACTCAAGTTAAAGGGTACTCTGAGTGTGAGACAAAGCTTAGGGGGTAATCGCGACAAACAAGGTTGGGAACTATTGGTCTAGTCAGTAAAAGAAATCGTCATGTGAATTTACCTTTGAGACCTTTGGCAAAACCCATTCAATCAATAGTTAAACCTGGCTCCTGCTCCATCTGAGGTTAGGACACATTCTAGAATGTTTTTTTCCATTTCAATCAATCAATCAAACTTTATTTGCAAAGCGCTTTTCATACAAAAGTGTAACACAACTTGCTTTAGGGTGCATTCAAAACATCCTACGTGTTCGTCTATACATTTTTCCCACCAGTCAGAGTAAAATTCAGTACAATTCTCATATTAAAGGGTCTTCTGTGCTCTAATCAGCTAATCGATTAATCAAAGGAACAATCGCTAGACAAATCGATTACCAAAATAATCGTTAGTTGCAGCCCTAGATCTGAGAGACATTCGAAAAGGAGACATAAAAAATGAAATAAATAGAAGACAATGACGTATGCACTTTTACCTACGCAACTTTGACAGTGACAGTTACCGACGGAGCAGGAGCCACTTTTCACCACATTATGCAAAGTCAACTTTTAAGAGCTTAACTGTTTTCCACTCAAAGTTGTATTTATAGTGATTCTTGCATGTTTGAGTCCCTTCCCGGGGATTGGATTCAATTGGCACAAAAATGTATTCTCATAGGAATGACTTAACTGTTTAGATTAGTTTTCGATTGGTTAAAATATGTAAATGTGTCTCCTCATGATTTGATAACATTTCCCATGCAGTTACACAAGTACATTGTTGAAAATCTGCAATGTGCACGACCATGACCAAAGACATTCGTTTCTCGTGTTTTTCTAAATTTACCGAAAAGAACAAACGTTGCGTCAAACGGCAAATAGCTTCATTCACATTTTGTAAGTTAATTATCCTGATAATGACCTAACCGGATAAGGCTTAGTGAAGACATGACCATGTTTTAGAAATAGCACAGATATAGGAACAAAAATCTGCAGTGCATGGCTTTAAAAAGTGCTTTATTCTCCTGTGTTTTTCTAAATTGACCAAAAAAGGGCAACAGCTACTCAACCAATATTTTCTTCAAAGAGCCATTCACTCAAATTATGCCAAAATCTGTTTCTTGTGACGTCAATTACCTCAGGGCTGTGACATGCACTGCAGACCTGCAAACAATGCATAGATATTTAGCAGTCTTTCCATTTGTAGACTGACTTGACGTACAATATACTTCATGATTTCAGGGCTCCAGAGTGCGACTAATTTGGGTGCTCATGCGACCAAAAACTTGCCCAGTGTGACTAAATGAAATCTTTAGGTACACATATAAGCTGTTTATTCTAGTGCGGGGCTAGTCAACTTAAGGCCCGGGGGCCAAATCAGGCCCTCCAAGGGTTATGTTCTGGCCCTCAACCAATCCTCCAAAAATATAGAAAATATTTTATCTCTTGTTATTAGGCCTGTCACGATAAGTACTAAAACGGCTTATCGTACAATATGAAAGCATGAAACAATATTTTTGAGCACAGATATTTATATTTTTGAAGATTTTTTACTTCTTTTTTTGTATCATGACTAGATTTTAGCTGTAGAAAGCTGAATAAGTAACTTTAATGGCACAATATAGACTCTAACCAAGCACTTGTGGCTTCTATGTGTGATTTATTTTATGTATCTCATGTTTTCTTTATAATGTGGTTCTTAGAAAAGGGATTACTCTGATTTTATGTTATTGTCTCAGTGGCATAAAATAGATTAAAAAAAATTATCGTTTATCGTGATATTTTCTGCAGCAAAACATTGCACTTCAGTTGTTATTGTGGCAGGCATACTTGTTATTGGTTTAGTCCTGGTTTAGACCCGGTTTAGTCCTGGTTCAGTCCTGCAGATGTTGTTAAAGCCTTTTGTATTACTTTTTTTTTTTTGTATTTCAAAAGCGTTGGGCGTGTTTCCGTCTCAGAGGACAAAACCATCCGAAAAATGTGGCCCTTGGTAAAATAAAGCTGTATAGCACTGTTCTAATATATATCTTTTTTTTTAATTGTAGTTTTAGTCATAACGTGGCCAATAGGTTTTATATAAGCTATGTCTAAATTGTCTCATTTAAGTTAAAATATAACCTTATTTTATCTCATAACAGAGGTATCAACAATGCCTTTTCTCATAAAATCTCTGTAATGTATTGCACTGCACATTGGTTATTGTTGTTGTGGGTATAAAAAAGACAGCACTGTTTGGTTTGAAATAGCACAGCACTGATTATTTCTACAATTTCTAACAAGATAAAACTTGACAAAAATGATACGTTTCTGTAAAACCAGTTTAACCAAACCAAAAGGTTAGTCTGGAGTCCTGAATTTATACAATACACGCTCTACAAATTGCTTAGTTGCATGTTGGTCATTAACCTTGTCCGAAAACCTATCAATTTCTAACAAAAACAATACGAAACAGCCATCGGATCGGTTTGTGGTCCATGAGAAAGTGACACGATGGCTGTGATAATTGCAAAGGAGACTGATGATCGTAATTACAATAAGCTTTATTCTCTTGTTGGCCTATTGTAATTGAAACCATTGACCCATTTTTCACCATTTTTGGAGGCATAGCTTACAGTCATATCTCAGCAAGACAGAATTGGTTTGAATACGAGGGAGCCAAGTGGAACAGGGAGGTGTCGCGGGGTTGAGGAAGAGCCGTGATGTACGACGACAAAACTGGGGGCCAAGAGGAAGGCTAAGAGGAATGTAGGGTGAAAGATTTGAGGTATGCAATGGATCACACAGTAAGGATGGGCAAGAGGAGTTAATGACAATTGTTTTACTTGTACAGATCGCAATTTTCAATTTCATTTAATGTTGTCTTATGAAAAACAGTAGAAAGTGGCATCCAATGTTGATTTCCTGAACATAAACAGTACTGAACTGCAAAAAATTCATTTCTAAATGAGATAAAATGTCTTGATATCAGGATTTTAATCTAAAGTCTAGATCAGGCATGTCCAAACTCAGGCCCGGGTGCCAAATGCGGCCCTCAGACCAATTTTTCTTAGCCTTTAGGCTTCCTGGTTAACTGGCCCACATTGTCCTGATAATTACTATTTACAGCACATTTCCGATTTTCTACAATTCCAACCTAAATAACTAACATTTTGGTGCAATACAGACCTGATAATAAGGCACTGAGACTGAATTCTACATTCATGTGGTGGTGCTTAAAACATCAGATAAATGCTGCTTTTTTGAACGTTTCGCGATTGATTTGTGGCCCTCCGCTTGGTCTATATTTCAATATGTGGCCCTCGATGGAAAAAGTTTGGACACCCCTGGTCTAGATGTTTTGACCAGTTAAGATTTATTACTTTGATATGCCTGGATGATTTGACTTGTTTCTGACTTGTTTACTTTGAGACAAA
Source organism: Rhinogobius similis (assembly GCA_019453435.1). Classification (NCBI taxonomy): domain Eukaryota; kingdom Metazoa; phylum Chordata; class Actinopteri; order Gobiiformes; family Gobiidae; genus Rhinogobius; species Rhinogobius similis. Next base: position 39,234,863 of record CM033619.1, read on the forward strand.
TTATCTGCCAATGGGTTAAGAGTGTTTTACTTACCCCAATTGCAAATTCATTTTAAACTGAATTATCTTAGAACCGTTCAGAAATGCCTTGAAACCAGTGAAATATTCTACATCACATAAGGAATTGAATCTCGTCTAGTCAAACCATGCTCGAATCCAGTTTAAAATTCTAAAGTCAAGTCATTTTCATCGAGGCTGGATATTACTTTTTCACAGTGGGACTTTTAATGATCACCAAATGTCCAAAGCCTATAACCTCTGATCCAAACCTGTTACAGACAAAGGATAGTCTTTCGATAAAAACGATCCAAGCTTCATCTTTGACAATTAGAAATGAATGAATCTTGATCTCAATTAAAATTTGATGAATTGCACAGCCGTAATTTACAGGTTTTACTGTTTTTTGGAAATTGGAAGGTTAACTGAATTAGAATATTGAGTATGTTGTCTATAATGAGAAAATGCTTAAAAAGAAACAATACTTTCCATTTAATCTCCCAAACAAGTGCATGATGGGATATTAGAACATCAAAACAAACAAAAATCACGACAAAACAATGTCTATTATCATCACTATTGAGGTTATCCCCTTAAATGTAAAGGTGTCAATTTTGCCGGGACAGAATTAGATTGCTATGATTAAAATATTAATGAATAACTTTTACATTTGATGTCACCATTCTCTTTATTGTTCAAGAATACTAGTTTATGTTTACTGTAGGAGTGGGCAATATTCATACAATTGCGCAAGGAGAGGATTTTCTAACCAGGATTCATCAAACTAGTGTGAATGAAGCTAAGTGAACCTTCAGGTACGTTTTTGATGGCAGATCACTATTAAAACAGGGTTAAAAGCTCAAAAACCTTTGCATAACTTCAAAACAACGTTCACAGTATTATCACAATTTTTATAATCCACCTTTTACTTCAATACCGCCGGAACAACCGTTTTCCAGAGTTTGACCCATAATCGACGTCAGGAGTCCGTAGCTGGAGGATTACCCATTTGAGCATGTTTTGCGGTAACGAAGCATGGAAACAACTAGGGCTGTAATGCTTTAGTTGTTTAGTCGATGAATCGGTCGATGTTGTCTTAGTCCAAAATGTGTATTGTCGACTATTTATTTTATTTAAATAATAAGGATTTCAATGGCAACAGCAGCAGCAAAAAGGTGACGATAGCTGAAGATTTTGGAACTAATCATGAGTTTAATCTAACTTATCTAACATATAAATACTCTGTTTAGTAGTACTTTTCTGCATGAATGGTTGTTTTTGCATGAAATCCTGTGTAGTTCTGGTCTTTTGAGTATTTTGGGTCAGACACATAAAAATGCTTCATAGTTTTGAGAGCTTCTGCCACACCCCCTTTTAGTCAACTAATCGGTCGATCGGACCAAGGATTTCTTTAGTCGACTACACCCCTAGAAACAACCCACCCAGACATGGCGAAAACATTGCTAAAATATCATTCCGTAAATTAAGTAAGAGACTGCATTGCGTCTGACTGTAAATGACTTACAAAACTGGATTAACTTTTGCATAAACTTTGTAATAATGAAGAAATAAAAAGGTCTCTGAGTCACCTTTCTGACGACTATAGATCCAGCCACATTACGTTTGACAAATCCCCGCTCTCCAGGCTCATCTATTCTTATTCAAATCCATCAGTTTTTGTGCGTATCACCGCGCGCCAGATGTCCCGCAATTGTTTTAGCGGTTTGTTATTGTACTTGATTAATAACGGTGGTAATGAGGAGTTTATGCTGCCAGATAGTTCCAAACCCATTTCTTTTCGCGAGACGGAATGATTGTAGATTTGCGACGTCGGAAAAATGGCACCAAATGACAGTAGTTGTGCGTTCGCAGGAGGCTATTACGCCCAGAGCGAATCATGTCAACTCTATAATCAGTTCTCGTGGTGCAGATACAATGGGACTAAAGAGGGGGTTTGGAAATGCTTGCTGGAGCTGCTGGTCCCCGGAGCACGAGGTAGATGCTTCCAGTCTTAGATTATATTACAGGGACAGTGAGGTCAAGCTGCCCCTTAATCCTGTTAGGGCCGTGGAATGACCAAAGTGTGCAACAGACGTCTGAGAAAATGCCATGGAATTCCTGAAAACATACAAATAATAGTGCTAATTGCAATTTTTCTGAACAGTATTGCGATTGCGATGAGATTTGCGAGTAATATTTTTTATAATGGGACGCAACCAGGAGAATTGACAAAAAGACTGACATATGAACTGACAAACAAAGAAAAGAATCACATTTCACTGTTTTGTCACTATTTGTCATGTTTTTGATGCTTTTAGTTGTGTTTTGATCACTTTCAGTTATGTTTTTTCCACTTGTGGTTGTGTTTTTGTCACTTGCAGCTGTGTTTTTGTCACTTTTAGTCGTCTTTTTTTAGTCTTTTAGTTGTGCCTTTGTCACTAATAGTTTTGCCCTTGTCACTTTTAGTCATGTTTATTTGCATTTTTGTCACATTTAGCTGTGTTTCTGTCACTTTTAGTTAAGTTATGGTCGCTTTTAGTCATGTTTTTGTCACTTTTGGTCATGTTTTTGTCACTTGTAATTGTGTTTTTGTCACTTATAGTCAAGTTCTTGTCACTTTTAGTCGAGTTTAGTTGCGTTGTCAATTTTAGTCGCGTTCTTGTCACTTTTAGTCGTGTTTTTTGTCACTTTTCAGTCATTTTCGCTTTAATAAATCTAAACTACAGTTTTAAGTGGAATAAAACATGATTTGTTTGTTGTTTGTGGAAGAAATTATGGCACTTCAAAAATTACAAACAAAATAATCTAAATCCCTTTAAACCTGGCTCTATCCATTTTTTAGATTCATAGGTCTCACATATGGTAACCTGTAAAATATTTTTACATTCATGTGATTAAACTACAGCAAACATTTCAATTTGATATCTCTACATTCCCTATTTACCTGCAGTGTCTTCCCCTAAGACTTGAAGGTGTGCTACCTGGATTTCCACTTTCAGAGTTCTCCCCTCGCTTGGGTTAATCTTGTATCCCATGACCAAGATTACACCACAATCTGTTCAAGAGAGAGGTTCGAGTAGCCTGTAAACATACCGTCATTACACTACTGAGCCCCTCTTGAATAATAGTCCTAATGTGTGTGATTGAAAGTCGCGGTGGAACACGCTCGTGGTCTGATCCTTGGAGAGAGCGCGAGTGAAAGAGGTATGCCGTGTGATCTAGTTCAGCTTCACTTATCTGTGCTTTATGGCCTAATTAGCCGTCTAATCGCCTCCTAGGAACATCTTTTATTATTCTCAGCAGAGCAAAGCAGACGATGAGGCTGGTGAAAGGAGAAGGACTGCACCTGGTTTACAGCACGGATCCGGCACTGTACAACATCTTGTTCCTGTTGACTTTTATTTTTTGTTTCAGCACTGTTATTATTCATCAAAATGCATTAATTTGCATAACATTATTAAGAAAACAGGATGAGTGTTCTATAGAGCACTGTTTTTCAACCTTGTTTGAGTCGCGGCACAGTTGTTTGGTTGAAAAGATACACATTTGACGTTTTAGGAATAGAAAATGTGGTATGTAACGTGAAGAATCATGTCTGTGCCACTATCTGGTTCTTTAAATTTGGCAATTGAGATGGTTTTGCTTTCTATTTTGATACAGAAGTATGTTCAGGTCACTCCAAAAAGGTAATTAAATTGATGTGTGAATCCAAATTGGACATTTTTGTAGGCACAATAGTGGTCGCCATATATTTTCTGTGATATAACCAATACTGTATTTCCTGTCCATGGGTTTCAGATCGATGAGAAATTCAAATAGTTTGTCGTAAAGATTAACACTTTAAAACATAGTGCATATAAAAGGAAGCCATGAAGAAATATAAATATAAATAGAAAATCACTTTGGCCATAAAAGATAGAAGAAATCTGTGGATGAAAATGTACATAGATCACCTTTATGAGTTCCATTTGAATTGTTTCTGTAAAAACATCTGAGGCTGGTCTACTGAAATGTAATAACTTGGCCAAACATTACTATTTTATGCTTTGATGCAAATGCAGTTGGCCTTTGGGAGTGACTTGCAATGAGGTCATCATGCAGTTATATCTTCATAAATACTTTAATACATAGGGGTCTATACATTAATAAGTTCATCATCCATTATAGATTGCAGTGAGTAATAGTGTAAAATAGACAAGGCATTTTGACAACATTGTATGCTTAAAAAGTTACTTCATTATTTATGAAACAAAAATATAGATTCTCAAAAGGTTTTTGCTCTGTGTTTCTGTATTTGTTCTGATCATATTCATTGTCACTGTCCAAATTGCAAATATTCTCAACATGGCATTGTTATTTCCCCAAAAATGTATTTTGAGATTTGAAAATACCACAACACTCGAGACTTAACTTGGATCTTAATCAGGACGTGACCATAACTAAGAACAGAACCAGATCAAGTCTGTGGACATGTTCATACCTGTGGCGCGCTACCGGATTAAGTACACTGTTTGTGGAGATGTGAAGTATCAAACCAGATTCGCACCAAACAAACGTAATCCAAACCATTTGAAATGAGAAGTTTCAGCGCAGTACAATTCAGCCACAAAGCTCTCCAGAAGTGCAACAAAAGCACACACCGACCAAACTATGTAACGTATGTAGAACGCTGCATAAAAACACAAAGACTGCACGCAAAGACACCTAACCTGACTGCTTGAGGGAGAACAGACAACAGCTGAGTGGACAGTTTAGGAAGAAAAACCATTACATGTGGTGCTAAACATGACCTGCCAATTTGAACTTGGTCGCTTCTTCAAAGTCGGTCAATGTCGCTGCTCTACACTTCAAATGTATTTAAATCTAAACAAAAAATCTGCTGTAATTTCTTCTCGTTTCTATCCAGTAAGCACACACACTACCTCCTGCTGGCGAGTGGTGGTACTGCACCTTCAGCCAGTTCTGTTTGTATGACAAATGTTAACATGAACCAGACCAGTGACGTCAAGAGGACTGGTACGGACTTTCTCCTCAAGTGCACCGAGTATCAGGACTAAACCAGGATCAAACCAGGACAAGTGTGAGCGCAGCCTTGAAGCTTGCCAAACGCAGCACTCAAACTTTCACATTTATTGTCCCGAACAGCTGTGTAGATAAGATTAAAGCCAGTGATCTCTGGCGCTGACAAAAGCACAGTTCATGTTTATGACCGAGCAAACTGTCAACTGTGCAGTCAAGTCAACGGTTCATACTTTGAACTGTTGACTCTTTGATATCACATTATTCCGCTGACGTTACAACCGCTGTTATGTACGTCTAACGCCTCACCCTGACCCAAATATTTCAGTGTTTCTTTAACCACCATGTTGGGAGTAACCAGGTTCATTATAGCAGTAAATAGCCTTTTTTCGTTTGCATTCTATGTTCTATTTTGTGCCATGGTTTTGGAGACTTTCTGACCCTGAGAACCAACCATTTTTCCAGCAGTATTTCAGGAAGACTTTGGGGATAGTAGTTTGGAATATTCCACTTCAGGGACAATCCTACTGAAAGTGCATTGAAATAAGACCAACATGTGGGGCTGGAATGTGCCTCAACAATGGATACAAACGCAGTCAATGGTTATTGTTATAAGTGCACCAGAAGTTCAGAAGTCCCCATAAGTCCTGGTAGAACAAATAATTAACCTATAGAATTTTGCGTAGTCTATTAAAAACATTTGTTTAACAGTTAAATAAAAAATGCACATTCACATTTTCTTGGGAGAGGACCCCCAGACCCCCTTAAGTATTTATTATGATTAAAAAACACACTGATAAATAAATGGCCCACCTCTCTAGAGATCATTAATCACTTTTTCTCCTCAGTTCGCCTTTGAATATTCAATAGTGTTTGGGAAATGGTGCTTCACAACCAAAATCTTGTTTAGGGCCACCAAATACCTGCTGATATGTATCTTTTTCCATCAAACCTTTGCTTTACACCAAGGTTATGATCCACGAGAGAGCCCAAAAGTTTTCAACCAATTTGCCAAATAAGATGTAATTAGAGTTCTGATATTTTGACGGAGAAGTTCTTGATTTGACTTCAATTGCTGTCAATTGTTTTTCATATTAAAACAACAGGAACAAACCGCTGAGGTTGTATTGACGGCACAGAAAGGGTATTAAATGAATTGCAGTTTGCCTATAAGAAACATTTACTACGCTAACTGTCAGACACAATGGTTTTATAAAAGCAGTGAGTGTCCATATGTCACTAGACAGCAGAAGCGTGTGGTGAGGTGCACTGGTCAGGTAATTGAACAGCTTTTAGCCGACAGAGAGAAATGGCTTGTAATGGATCTTTCTCAGCTCTTAATGTTGGACTGAGGAGAAAAAAGTTTAGTAGAGATTGTAGTGCGACAATTGTGTTCAGGAGACAGATACAGATGTTGGGGAAAAAAAGGCATTTGTGGAAGATTGCTGAAATGCACGTCCAAATGTCACTGTGGAATAAATTTAATGGATGGGGAAGTTTATCGGAAAAGTACATGGAAAAACAAACACTAAAATGTCAGTAGCAATCATAACTCAAAATGTATGCTTGCTGACTTTACAGGCTATTCAAAGGAGCACGTCATTGCAAACACGTTTTTTTGCAAATGGTTTTGGCATATCTGTGCGCCGACGGTGGGAAGGTCTTGAAGTTCAAGCGCTAAATGTAAAATACAAGTCAAATAATGTTTTATGCGATGCACCGAAGACTATGGAGCTCAACAGTCTTGCCTACCTCAAACTGTGTTGAGGTTCTGAAAGTAAATTCCCATTACTACTCCAAACATTCAAATATGTATTAGTTTAAAGTGGTGTTGTATATTGACGATACTAACATTTCAACCTGATTTTGATACTAAGGACAATGATAATTATAAAAATATATATACTGTATTTAAGGTGAGACACTACAGGCATGTTTTTTGGTCAGTTTTCTCTCTCAACATATTGGCTTGTCCAAATCTGCTTCTAAAGATGTTTTATCACTTCATTTAATCCAATTCATCAACACATTTTTTGGGACATTGTAAATTCAAAGGTCAGTATCTTAAAATGATTTTTTGTCTCCTATAGGGACATGAAGATCAGCCTTTAAGTAGCTCCTACACACCAAACTTTACAATCTTAGACTCAACAACATTTTGACTTACTGAAGTATTTATTGATATCTATGAAGTTTTAAGTAAAAAAAATAGGGAAAATGTAATATTGGTTCTGTCCATCTATGTGTAATTTTGGCCTGATTTCTACATGAAAATATGACATGATAAAAAAAAACTTGTATATTATACTTGTATAATATATTTTTTTCTTACTTTTATGTGAGTAAACTGCAGGAGAGGTTTCAAATTGACGTCTATTCACCTGTAGCATCTCACCTTAAGACAAGTTTTTAGACTTTTCAATACAAAATTATAGTTCTTGCTTTGACCTTGACTCTTGAGCTTTCTAAGAACTTTTACAAGATGACATGGTAACTTAGGGAAATTAAAAATGACAATTTCTTGTCCAAAAAAGAGTGCGTTTTTATCCTTGTGGTATTGAAATCGGTATCTAGTATCAAGCCTATTCCTTGTTATCGAAATCCAGTTTGAAACCTTTGTATGACAACACCATATCTGCCATCAGGCCAAAACACCAGGTCTTTTTAGATGTACGCCCTTTAAGAATGCATGTTTTTGGGGGTTTAAAGCATTCCTTAGGGCAATGAACGCCTTTATTTTGGATTTTTTTTGAGCTGAGATGTTATGCAGTCAGGCTTTCATATGATTCATGTGCAGATTTTTTCTTTTCTTCAAAATGATAGATGGGAGACACACAAATACATCAGAGACCCACAGTTTCAGTTCAATTCGAGAGCAACACAGACAGTCACAGAAATGAGAAATAAAAGTCGGCTGTATTGCACAGTAGATGACTTTTTGTTTTATGATGATAAAATAATACAAATAAAACAGTCCTGTTAGAAACTGGACACTCACAAAAGGCAAGAAACACACACATTATTATTCATTTTACCAGCAGATAGTTAGAAAATTAAACAATGAAACAGTCATTGGTTAATAACAGAGGCAGATTAATTATAATGTCCATAGAAATTCAGAAAATGGATAACTGTCCCAGAGCATTCCCTGTCCTTGATCTTTCTTCTCGGCAAGGAAAAACTACAAAAAAAACCAATGGGAAAAAGTTTGTGTTGAATAGTTGCACCAGATAACTTCCCATGTGCATATTTCTTATGAAAATATGTGTCAATCAGTACAATGCTTTGCCGTAGAATTGTGTTTACCTTTGCTGACCTACCTGTTGAAAAGTCTTTGTCTTTCTAATGTCCATGTGAGAGGAAAAGGGTGAACATTATCTCTTTCTGCCTTTGTCATTCAACCCATTAACTTGTTGCCATTGCGCTCTGCTTCCAGTGAACCTCCTGGACTCGCGGTCGGTGATGGGAGACCTCGGGTGGGTGGCTTATCCAAAGAATGGGGTAAGTACCATCTCACGGCACACGAGCCAATTCATGCATAACTCATAATATAACCTTTCCTCCACTGTACAACCGAGAAGGGCAAGTAACGCACGCTGGGTCCATGATAAATCACTCCTCTGGTCAAGTGCAGCCTCCTCATTTGTTTTATCAAGGTTAAAGGTCATTCCATTTTCAGGAAGTCCCAGTTCATTATCAAGGTAGATTGAATTCATGAATAAGACATTGAAAGTCACTGTGGAATATATTACTCTCAGGCCAAAAATTTAATTCTGCGGTTTTCCCAAGGTGACAGCTAATTAGGAAGTAAAAAATGACTTATGATTGGTCCTTCAAGAAGTGTATTTTAAGACGACTAATTCTACAAAGTCTGCTTTTCATTATTTCAATAGATAATTACACATTTGTGGTTTTGCAGAACAGTTTTAAATGAAAAACAACTGTATCAGATTTGATATTTATGTTTTCAAATCGATAGTCAGTCTAAAGTGCACATTTTAAACAATTCCAGGAGGATTAAGAATCAGAGAGAAGACTGAATTGTGAACTGCTAATCAAGAACAAGAATCATATGCATTTCACAATATGTTCGTAAAGGTCAAAACCAAAAGGTAGGCAGTTTTCACACATAAGAAACTGTATACTTTGAGTCATGCAAACTATCTAAATAATTGCAGTTTCGTGATTTGATAAGTGCAGCGATTCATTCATTTACAGGTTATGCAGAGACATTCTTTTATTCCAAAAATGCTCCTCAACATTCTGATTGAGTGGCACTGAGTGACGGAATAATAGGCAGCACAACTGATTAAATGTGTTTCTTTTAGGCCTGTCAGGATAACTACATTTGATGTGCAAATTACTGTTCCAGAAAATAGTATTGAAACTTTATGCCGCTGACAAAATAACTTGAACTTGAATGAAAATATCCAAATGAATCGTATTGTAAAAATCTTGAGTTACATAAAGATGAAGTATTAATTAGTGTAATTTATGAGTTGTATATGTTAATGTTCTACAGCTAAAATTTTAATATATTACAAAAAAATTACAGTTTCTTGTCAGTGCTAAGAAAAGATGCAAAAGATAAATACTGAGCCCCAAAATGTTGTTTCAGTTTGTCAGTTTGACTTTATTGAACAGTAAGTCCATTTTTTTTTTTTTATCGTGACAGGTTTCTTAGGTTCTTTGCTTTTCTTAGGTCTACTTTTTGTCTGTGGAGCTTTCTTTTTTTTCTTCTTTTTCATTCAAATTAACTTTATAGGGCAAAAATGTCAACTGAAAGTAGTTTCTCATGACTCTATGACTGTGCAGATCTTTGCTAGCTTGTTTGCTAATGGCAGTTGGAGATTTAGGACACTTCAACCACCGCACAACAATTAATTCCCTCAAAACTTAGACTCAGAAACATCTTACTGTATTTAAGTAAAGGAAGATTCAATTGTGCGTGATTCCAAAGTCTCCAAATGTGAGCGTAGCTGCGGTGTTCCTGTTGTTTATCTGGTTTTCTACAACCGTTTACTTGATTTCCTTTATCTAGATATCAGGAACAAACTAAATATTTATCAGAGTTGTTGACTTTTATATTTTTAGTCAGACTTTAGCAGCTTTTTCACGTTTTAATTGTGTTTTGAGCTTTTACACAAAAACATTTCTTTACTCACCATTGACTCTAATGCGTTTTTGCCACTCACTGTTCAAATTCAGAACGCCGTGACATCATCTGCATAACCTCTATTGCAAATCCTAGTCAGCTGTGGTGGAACTGCAACCCTTTCATGTTAAGATCTAGAATTTAAATAGCCTTGTTTCCATTATTCACATAAACAAATGTGCACCTTTTGAAGAACTGTTTGACCTCTGTGAAGCTGATAACGCATTGGCGGCAGGTTTTCCATTTGCAGATCCATTTGATGCACTTGGGGAAAAAAAAATCTCGGGGAGTAACAACTTGTGTAGGCAAATATGCAAATAGAGACACATCGGACCCGTTTGTGCTGACCACGGTGGTTTTTAGTGCAGTGTATTCAAATCATTTCCATTGTGGTTGTGTGTGGAGATGGGGAGATAGCGCTGACAAAGGCATTCATATGTGCAATCATATTAATGAAGACGTGATTATGGGCGTAGAGGCGGCATAAATAACACATTCAGAATAAAAGGACGTGATAACGACGTACGGACCTCATTACGACCTTGCGTCTGATTAACAGCTACAGTTCATTTAAATGATAAATTCCCATTCAGCACGCCAAACGCAATATGAAAAGTCTATTATTACGTTTTTAAATAAGGGATGCCGTCGTTACTGGTTATTAAAAATCTTCGCAACATCCTCATCACAACCATTGTTAGCGGCAAGAGCGATGCACCCATGTCTGGTTGTCTGCCAACTTGGTAATTTACTGGTTCCAAAGTCTGCATTTATTACTGTTTAACAACCTCCATTCTTATTGTCGGAAATTCAGCGAAAAAGCAGACACTGAGGGTTTGTCCCAGGGTTTCAACGGTCTGATTTAAATGGAAAATGGATGGAAAATTTTGAGACTAGCACTGCACGATTTGGGAAAAATATCTAATTTCGATTTGTTGATGTAGTATTGGGATTTTTCTGACAAAGTATTGTGATTGTGATTGTTGCTGAACAGAATCGTGTTATTAAAAGTTCACATTTTAAACATTTGGACAAAAAGAACTAGTAAAAGTATTGCAAAACATGGTTGAGCAGATCTAGGCCCTGTTTGCATGACAATGATCTAGGAAATCCATTATTCATGCCTAATTCGATCTGCATTTAGACGAAAACGACAGGGTGTGAAGAAAAAGGGAGAAAAGCTGTAAAGTAAGGACATGTATTTGTCCAGTAAACGGCGCTGTGCTCCCTTCAACGCATTGTACAACATGCAGAAGTAAACCAAGGACTTCTTTACTTCTCGGAGAAAATGTTTAGATCATGTGCTTTTCTGGGGCAATTCTGGCGAACTCTAAAGTAAAAGTAAGAAATTTTGCATGATTTTTGTGCAGTTTCTTGTATAAATTTAAATGTATGAGCCCTGAAATTGTTAAATTTGGCTATCGTGGGTCAGTTTCACGCTTCTGCTCACAGCCAATCACAGTACAGATAGAGACTGTGCACTGCTTTCTCCGTGAGAAAACCAGTTTGTCCATTTTTTATGAGCTGAAAATGGCCTCCCGACTTCAACAAAAACATTTCTCCCTTTGTTTTTTTTTTGTTCAGTTCAGAGTGAACATGGATTCAAAGAACACGCAAGTTGTGGTGTAAAAGAGAGGCCAATCCGATACCAAAATATAATGGATTAGTGAAAACCGTGGCCATGTAAACAGGGCCCTAAAACACGGAGAATAAAACTGAATGATTTGATGGTTTGGAGGAAATTAAAGTACTTAAAAAATTGCAGCCTTTGTGATTCGCTAATTGTGTTCACTAAAATTGCAGTTTCGATTAATTTGCATTAATCAAATCAAACCAAACCAAAAGTACAAGTGTGAAAAAGAAGTTGGATCAAAACAGGGGTAAAACATACTCTGAAAAGGTTCATTTGGTCTTTTAAATGTTTAAGTTTTTTCAGACCAGTGCTGTTACATGTTGTCGAGATGGGAAGGTTTTAGCTGATAGACGAAACTTTAAAATATTGCAGCAAAACATGTTAAAAGGAAGCAGATCATTAGATTATTCAACCTAAACTGCCTTGTATTGTTTTGTCCATTGTGTGAAACAGTTTAATACAACATTTGCTTTTTGAACAAACAAATCTTTTCAATGGCTTGCATGGTGAGCGATCCAACATACAATTCCATCTTGTATCCACATTTTTCTTAAGCTTGTTTTTGCGTGTTTTTTGCTTGTATTTGTACAATACTGACGCATTAATCCACTGTGGAACTAGGCATTGTCCGAGATGTCAAATTCAAGTCTGCGCTTACGAATTTACCAGAATCCTTGATCAAATCCAAGTTTAGGACTGCGTTTCTGCTAAAGTTTGTTCCTCAATTCAGTCCCGTTGGCATAACTCTTTACCTCCCAGCTCCACGATCCGTTCTCTTACATTAATTCAAGTTGATGTTTTCTTCCTGACAAGCATGTTCCATATGGTTTGTTTGCATTTTCCTCCCCCGTCACCCCCCTCTCTCTCACTCTCTCTCTCATCTCCATCCACTGCTCCCCCATCCCCATTTTTTCTTTGTCCCGGAACATTTGTCTAACTCCTCATTCTCTCTTTTCACGTCTGTCGTCTGCTTGGCGTTTCATCTGACAATCGTCGCTTCAAACCTTTACATTTTGATTCCCTGTAGATTCCACGCGCTTTGAACTTCTAAACTCAACGTACAGCATTTAAGTAGCTGTGAAATCTGATGGATGACCTTGAGATGTGTCCCCAAGCTCAACAAAAATCAGACAATTTAGCGGCGCACACTCTGGAAATGGATAGAAACGTATAGTTTGACAAAGTTTCTGTTCTGAGGGAGGTTTTTTGACTTTGCAATCTACAGCTGTTGCCGAGTCCTCCGGCTGAAGTGTTTCTGTTTCTGTTTCTGTTTGCGGTTGATGGAAAGCTGAAAATGAAAAAAAAAACTGTGACCTGAGTATTCCTGTCACCTCGTGTTGTGAAGTGGAACAGATGTTGGTTCTTGCAAAAAGCAGACAAGGGAAAAACATGTATTTGTGTTGAAATTGTTGTTGGCGATGAAGGGTCCATGACGGAGAATTGGTTTGTTAGTTAGTGAGCAGTTATGTATTTCAATGTGCACTATGTAACTTTTTCTGGTGGAGGGTGCGTCACCTGCTTGTCTCAATGGAAACGCCATTGCTTTGCCTAGAATGTCCCACAGGATGGTGAATGGAGACTGGGGAGAGACGACCCCGCCCAGAGTAAGAATTCTTTCCCAGAGGTATTTTTGGGCATTAAAAACAACATGTTATGAGATAAACATTATTCAGATTAATTAATTTGTTTAGTCCATTACTTGGTCCATGGTGTCTTAGTCGATGAATTGTTTTATTCAAATTAAAACGATTTATATGGCTAAAACAAGAAGATATGGATTGAGTTAGCTGAAGAATTTGAAGTGAATCTTGAGTTTAATGTAACTAATCTCTCTAACACATGGCTATTCAAATTTTCCTGAGGGCCAGATCGATGTGCCACCCCTTGCCCAAAAAATCCATAAAACTAGATCTGTTTCAGTAATGATACGATTACAAATGTTATATTAGAATATAGGAATAAAATGTAAAATGCTTGCCAATATTGTTCAACAAAATTGTCAGTTGAGACTAAAATAGAATTAAACCAGGACTAGATACCAACCAACCAACCAACTAACCAACCAAGAATCAAAGCGGGTCTAAACCTGGACCAAATCAGGTCAAAAATCAAACTAGAAAGAGGAAACTAGGACCAAAATGTATACAGACACAGAATTAAATCTTTCTTTTTTATATATTTGAAAGAAAAGCCACAGGCCAGATCAGATTATTTGCAGGGCCTGATCTGGCCCGCGGGCCTTAAGTTGAACAGGCCTTCTTTAACACATAAAAACACTGTTTAGCACTTTTCTATATAAATAGTTTTGGCATGAACTGTTGAGCAGTTGTGGTCTTTTGAGTGCAGTTTGGGTTAGATACAGGGACAAACTTTATACGTTTGATGTATTTTTACCACACCCCCTTTTAGTGGACTAATCAATCAATTAGGCATGTGTTTAGGTGACTAAGAATTTCTTAAGTTGACTACAGCCCTATTTAGATATAGTTAATGGCATACAACACGTTCCATGCAAAACAACATTTACAGTGGAGACAATTATATGGCGCACCTTCCACGAGAAAAAGCTGCACAGTGTTACACGTTTAGAAGCAGGTGGAGTAAGATTAGTGGCATTTGGTTAGTTTTATGTGTGACTGCAATGTAGCATCCAAAGAACCCTCTCCAAATTTTGAACCAGGATTTTGATCAGGAGGAGCTATATTTGGGTGAAATGGAACCAATTCAAGCAACAGAAATAAACAGCAACCCTCACACAGAAAGGCTTCATACAATTGTCCAATAACTTATAAGCATATCTTTTAACTGAAGGACCAGTTTGTGACATTCTGATACATTTATATTCTCTCCCTTCTGTCAACATGAGAACATTTGGCAAAACATCTCCGTCCAAATGGCACTGCTGCCGAATGTTCAGTTCTCGTAGAAAGTTCAGACAAGATCATTTTGAGCCTTTTTTTAGCGTTATAACATGATTTGCCAAAGCAGGAAGCAATCTGATGACATCTGCATTTTATATTTTGATGATGGCTGCAATTGAAGTATTTGTATCTGCAGAAAATGTCTGTTTTGACGCAATCAAACTCATGAATTATAATCAGACGGTTGCTTATCAAATTGCACTAAGAGTTGCGTTTCATTTTTCTGCACCCTTTCATTGTAAATAATGGTACCTAACTATTATTGACTTAAAGGTGCACTGTGTAACTTTGTTCTGTTCATGTACATGTGTCCATAGGTATAGTAAAGAGTCTTCGTTAATGTTGCACAGTATTAAACTGATCAACCTGGCATTTATTAAATTACAGGTGTTTTTATTGCAAAGAAATGACCACAGATTTGACCTGTAATTTGGTCTGGTGGCATCCCTTACTTGTCTGAATGGAGATCGATTAGTTTAACGCTATTCTGTGGAACATTTAAGGCAAAACAGTCACATTTCCAGGAAGACAAGTAGGTGGCAAACTCTCCGCAAGCAAAGTTACATTCTGCATCTTCAAATTAAAAGTTTAAGATCAAGAAAGTCGTGTAAAATTGGGCTCCTTCACTGAAAAATACAAAAGCAGCAACAAGAATTGGCTGGTGGTGGGAGGGTTTGAAGTCTGGCAGTCAAAATCAAGGGCAATGGGGAGTGCAAATGGGGGAGGGGAGGGGGGAGAGGACAGCTCAGTGATGAAAGCAGGAGAAGCGCTGGAGTTTTCTAGGTTAGGAGGCAAACCTGGATAATTACTGTATGGAGGACACGAGACTGACATACAACGTAGGATTAGAACTGTGCAGGAACAGCGAATATGGAGCGCTGCTAGAAAACTAAATTAAGGATGACTTATGTTGATTTGAGTCAATCAGTCCAGGTTAATTTACTTATATATCTGACTTGTTTCAAATGAACTCTTTTGAAGCCTTTTTGTTGTAAATTGGTAAGCAAATATGTACACTGGACACTGATACCAAAAATTATGAAAGGTTAGAATAACTAAATAAGCGTGGTCGAGCTTTCTCTGGCGTTGGCCCCAGACATCGCAGACTTCGGCCTTTTTAAACTGAAAATGTATTTATTCAGACTTTTAACACTCGGTAATATAGTGACACTTTATTTTTGTACGGTGAATGTATTGTATTTAGTGTTGTACAATAGTCAGATTTCAAACTCGATTCAAGAAATATATTTGATATTTGATACTGATTTCGATACAAGGACAATTAAAAAAAAATTTAGGTCTTGGTTTTAGATAGCAGACTCTTATTTTCAACACTAAGTAATATGACTTTCTTTATTAAACATTGTGGTTTTATTCTGATTCTGATAAAGTTCAAGATAATTCTAAAACTGTTCATGACAGGTCAAATTTTGGCCTGTAAAATTGATTTTTTTAAACTTCAGTATTTGCTGAAATGAGTATCTAGTTTAGATTTTTCTTTTAATATTGATAAGTATCAGATTTTTAAAATATTTTTGACAACCCTAATTGCAATTGCAAAAATTGTTTTTTTTTGTGTGTTTGTATTTATATTTGTATTTATGTTGTTATTATTTTATTTATTCACTGTGTGTTTTGGATTACAATTGAAGTATTCCAGTTCTTAAGTGTAATTAATTGTGTTTTTTGTCTACTTTGACTAATTATAATATAACAAAATATTAATATTAATCAAATCACAACATATATTCACGCTTTTAGTCAAATAACATTAAGCCAACAATATATAATTTGAAATATGTCGATGCATTTTCTCCTTTCAGGCCACAGTCGGAAATATCATAAAACAAGTCTTCAGTAAACAACTAAAACCACTCAACAAAATATACATTCTGTCATCAATCCTGCAGATATTCCTTTCTTGTTCGTGCAGTGACGGTGAATGCTGGACGGCGGGGCGGAGGTGAGCGTAGGTGAGGAAGGGGAGGAGCGGCGGGGTCCTGTTGGACTAAGGAGCGGAGAAGGACAGTTCTATTACAGTGTCATGTCGGTCAGCGGTAATGGCTGGTAATAATAAGTTGGAGACAGCTTTATAGAGTTAGAGCCGGGAGGGCACTCAGCAGAGCCACGGGGGGTGCTCTGACGGCGGTGACAAATGTGGGGCCGTGCACAGACCGGCGCTCTCCCCCATACCTCTTTCTCTTCCTGCCTCCGTCTCCTTCTCTCCCCCGTACGCCGGCAGAGAACAGCAGGGGGGACACAAATGCAGTCTAACGAGCAGCCGCCACGAGGATGCCCGGGACGCCGGTTCAGCAGAGTTCACGCAGGAGAAGCCGGGGTTGAGCGGCTTTGTGTTTTAGCAAGGGGAAAGGAAAGTGCAGTTGTATTTTTACAGTTATTTTAGTTGTAAATTGTGGTGGATAGCCGTGGTGGAAGAAGTACTCAGTTTTGTTACTCAAGTAAAGTATAGATACATGTGCAAAACGACATTCAAGTAAAAGTGAAAGTATCACATTAAAAAATCGACTTGAGTATACGTGTTGAAGATGTACTTTAAGAGTAAAAAGTAACAGTATTTCACGCAGGTTAGGACACCAGTTTTGCGTGTTAAATGTTGTAATTTTGGTCAACAAAGGTCTATTCGAATTAATTTGAAAATGTTCTCATAAAGGTCTCTTTTTGTAGATAATGTTATGTGTGTATTTTTGTTTACTTCTTTTACTCCTCAAACAAAATGAAAAGTACTGTCTACTTTTCATTTCGGTAAAAAAAAACAAAAAAAGTGGAGTAAAAATACACACTTGGTCTCAAATGTAGTGAAGTAAAAGTAAAAATCACTTAATTAAAGTATAGATACTTACATTTTTTTCTTACAGTACAGTACTTTTACTTTTGTACTTAGTTACTTTCCCGCACTGGTTTACAGACAAGGTAGACGTTTAAATGAAAGACATTTGCAACTTTGGTATGCTATCTACTTATGGGTTGGCCTGTCACGATCGCAAATTTTGAAGTGATATATACTGCTGAAGAAATTATAGACAATAAACAATAATATAGAAACTAATTTACACCGTGCACTGACAGAAACCAAGTTAACCCCAGCAATAAATAAATAGCAAAATGAAACAGTTTCTTACTTTGTTTGTACCTGTAATGAGTCAGAGTTACTTTTTCAACCGTCTACAGCTCAAATCTTCTTGTAGAACAAATAAATAACAAAAAGACCCTTATTAATGCAAAAAAACTTACAGACAATAAATACTGACCCCAAAAATAATAAATACTGACCCCATAAATAATTGTTCCATCATTTATTGAACGATGTGTCGATATAGTAATTATCGTAACAAGCTTTCTTATTCTTATGACGAAAGAAAACGTATGTGACAAATTCAAGTTAACTAATTCAGTAACAGATACAATAAATCATGTAATATGTCCCTGGTTTTACAAACGACTTTCTGTTAAAAAGTTCAAAAATCAAGGACCAAAAGTCAAGGATGATTGCGCACATGGAACTGTGACTAAATCTCGACACGTTTACATCAATAATAATGACAGACAGAAGATTGCTTTCAAAATGCAAGCAAAAAATAGAAAACAGTTTTTTTCCCCACAATGTTTTAATGCACATTTATTTCTATACACATCAGAGACCAGATTTTCCCAGCAGAACAGTAGACTGACATTTAAAAAAAAAAAAAAATGGAACTGGATGGCACAGTGTACGAGGAAGTCCAAATTATAGTCTTGGTTTGTGTACGGTTGACCTTTTCCTTGAGAACTTGCTTATGGTATGTAGTATGTAGGCTGTATTCAACCTGCCAACCCACTTTACTTTCCAAAGACATGGACGAGAAAAAGAAAATCAGCTTTCAGCAAGACAATTCACAATTGTTTATATGCCTTTACAAATCCATTCACACAGCCATTTAACCACATTTCCAGTGAGTACAAAGAATATCATGTGATTACTGTTCACAAGTATTTATTTGTCTATTTCGCCTTTCAGACAAAAGCCTTTTGAGGTACAAGCGTCTCAATTCATATGACACAACATTGTTTCAGTGTGTGTTCAGTAAACTCCACGCACTGTCTGTGACCTCTATAAAGCTCGCACATACTGCAATACCATGTCCAATGTCCCATGAAACATGCATTTAAACTGCTGGGGATTCTAGGAAAGCTGCCATGTTGACCCATTGTTACTCTGATTCAAACAGTCTAATACAATCAGATGACGCTGCCTTTTTTGCCCCGTTGTTTCTCACTCAATCACATTTTCTGAAAATCTAGTGGAAAACCAACTGTTGTAGGCATTGCATTAATCAAACGTGGTGCATCTCGAAACTGTGCTTGTGTTTCGCACCATTTGGTCCCCGTGCAAAAGCAAAGAGGGTCGTCTGTCGAAAGTTCGCAGTCATGGAGTGTGTGGGTGTGTGCTGGTTAAGCTGAGTAAAGCTGGAGCCGGCTGTTGGATCTGTGTGATCTAACCAATAAGAGGCTTACTGTCTGCACTGGGACTGACTGGGCCCGAGTCTGGGAACCATCACAGCTTATAAGAACCAAGAAATGTTACTTGCCATGAACACTGCAGATCTTTATAAGTGTTTGATTTACATTGCACAAATTTAGGTCTATTTGAAGTTTCTACTTTTTTTAGATGGGCAACTTTGTAAGACACAGCTTGGTTTGCGCTGACGTCGAACACACAAGTTGTTCAATGAAATCATGGGGATAAAATGCAAAACCCTGGACTTTCTTGCAAGTGTCAAAAGTGCTAACCGTCCAATCACAATTCTGCTTTCCCAGTTTATTTCACATTCTTTTTTGCTTCTTGGCAGTAAAGTTTTGTGAAACGTCTAGTATTCTTTATTTTGTCCAATCCTGTTCTGCCATGTTCTTAGCCCATTTCCAGTCATTCTTCTGATGTTATGATTGATGCATTTCAGGATTAGAACGTAATGTTTTCTCCTGCCAAGTCAACCTTTAATAAAGCGAAATCTAACTGTATATATTTGAATGAAAAATCACTATATTTTGTCATCCTACTTTGTCACTCTATGTCCAAAGACACAGCTGGCCAACATTGGCTTCAACATTATTACCTAAGCCTACCTAATGCAGTTGAACAGAATTAAAATGACTTATTGAATTTGGACAGCACCTCCCTCTGTATATTACCCTAATGGTTAAGCGGTTTGATGCTCCTGTCCAGTCCAACCCAAAATTTGGTAAAAGAAAAGACAACAACACATAAAGGTCAAGGTCAAGGTCAAGGTCATCTTTATTTATATAGCACCTTATACAATAATAAGACATTATCCCAAAGTGCTGGACAACAACACTAAAACAACATTACAAAATATTAAAAACACAAAATTTCCTGGACACAATGTTTAGAAAACACAAGCATTTATACAATATATAAAAGTCCTCAGGTCAATTTGAATTAAAAGCCAGCGCAAAGAGATATGTTTTTAAAAGAGATTTAAAGCTTAGAATCGAGCTTGCCGCTCTTATATTGTATGGAAGAGTATTCCATAGCCTGGGGCCGGCGACTGAAAAAGCTCTGTCGCCCCTGGACTTCAGCCTGGACATGGGACAGTCCAGGAGCAGCTTATCAGTGGACCTAAGTGGTCTAACCGGAGCATGCAGTATTAATAAGTTGCTCAAATATGAAGGTGCCAAGCGGTAGAAAATGGATGGATGGATGGATAGACATAAAGCAAGATCCCTAAAATACTTGTCTTTCTTCTTCTTTTTTTAAATCATAATTGTGTTGGTTCAGACTGCATCATTTCCAACACAGAAACAGGCAGTCATTCTTTCTTTTTCCCTTTCTGTGCTTTTTTGCCCCCTGATGGCCATAAGGTAACCCAATGTAACCCCGTTCCCTTTCACGTCAGATTTTCAAGTCAGGGAAGGAATTGCGCCCATAGGAAGTTCTTCAGTGCCTTTGGGGCAACCTGTCAGGAGTGATGGGCAATAGTAGCGCAGCCTCCTTCTTCAGATCTCGAAACATGATCTTGGTCTTGGTAACTCGCTCAAAATTAAACCTTTTATACATGTTCTTTTTTCCTCATTTATGGAGTAAACTGGAGTGCCAAATAGACCCATGCAGGGAGAACCGTGGTACCATTAAATAGTATGCATTATTTGCATTGTTATTGGCCTTTAAACATTCTCTTGAGTATGTTTGCTTTGTTTTACTTGTGTTTTAGAATAACACGTTTTTTTTTTTTTTTTTCTGTTTTTTTCACAAAGAACAATACAAATTTATTATTGCCTTGGAAGATGCCATATTAACTTAGCTGTGGCTCCATCTATTGGCTGCAGAGGCAATTACACATGGTTTGATATGCTGTTTGTATGTTAGGCTATCACACAGTTACAGTCATCATGTTTAGACTGCAGAAGATTCTCAGAATAAGTGACGTCTAAAATCGGAAAAAAGGGCACACATCGAGGGAGTTCAGCAGGGAGTGTTTTTGACATTTGGAGGGGAGAGGATTTTCTAACTTGCATTGCGTGAATTCAGCTAAATGCAACGCCATGTGTGTTGATGATGAAACATTGTTAGAACATGGTTAAAAACTCAAAAAGGTCACTACAGCATAACATGTGTCCAAGTTGATATTAAATTATGCCAGTACTTGCTAAATTCCACACACTATACAACGTGAGACAGCAAACAGGCAACACTTACTGGCTTCAGATGATAAGTTATAACCATTTTGTACTTGGAACAAAAGCTCGAATGCTTAAACCACGCATTAACCGTTGACAAAGCTGCTTTGATTCCCAAGCGCACCCAAAACGCCGCGATAACCCCTTAAACAAAAGCGCCCAACTAATGCAGAAACAAATAAGTGGAAAGGGGGGCGCAGAGCAAAAGAAACAGATGGGGAACAAGACAGAAAAGAAGCACTGAGAAGACTAAGACAAAAGCTCATGCACAACGGCCACGGCAAGGATTGATTAATATGAGCTATTAAGCTATAACACCAGATCATAGTCTGCTCCCTGTGGTCATATTAGGGTGACATGATGAAGCGCCTGTATTAGCCATGGGAGAGTGCTAGTGATGCAGATAATAGCCACATCCCGGGAGACCTGCGGAGGGAATTAATGCTGCTGTCTAACTCGCAACACAACCATCAGAACACACTAGCACTAGCCTGGCTGCATCATTTACATATATGCACAGACAAAAAAAAAAAAAGATGGTCGCTTATTTTAGACATGTCGGCATCTGCTGATAACACCCACAAGTGCACACTAATCCCTTTCTTTCTCAGACAGGTACACCAACCCTCATTCACGCTAAATGCAAATACGACGTTTAACAATATGGCGTTCCCTTTTGTGCCTGTCGCAGTAGGAGGAAATAAAGTGGAAGTGAAGAGGATTATTCTGCTATCTGTAGCCACACATACGCACGAACACCTTTCATAGTTTCCGTGCCAGTGTTAAGCCGTCTAAAATGTCTTGCCGGAGCTCATTTTCACCAGATTTCCACGCTTCTTGCTCCTTCTTATAGCGACGGGTGTTATGGAGGGTGTGATGATGCGCTGGCAGATACAAGAGCTGGGGTATGTTAGCAACACTTGATAGTATTGAGAGCGAAACAGGAAACTTTATTTGACTAAAGGAGCTGTTAGTATCATTGCAAGATATTTGTGCATTTGCCTGGTGTTTACTAATGAGTTATTTGGGTATCACAACTTAAACATGTTCTAATATTGGTCCATTATCCCCATAATCTGTCTAAATTCTCTTTTCACGAACAAAAACACAGGAGGTCGGACATTTTACGCACTGAAACAGGACCTAACCCTAGTACTCGGAAAGCCAAACATCATAGGTAGTACTTGGTGTGAAAGGTTTGTTGTGTGTTACTCTGATTTAGAGACTATCTTTATAATTACAGTCGACATTAATTGTTTTAATTGATTGCTGTTAAACCACCATATTGTGACCAAAAGTAAAAAATCAGGTACAGCACCTTTAACTGTCCTTAGTGTTTCTAAAAGATGAGAGACATAACCTTGCAGCTTAGGACAATGTTCCTTTGTCAAACAGCTTTAGCCTAACTGCTAACTCTCTTCTCTTTCCACAGTGGGAGGAGATTGGCGAGGTGGACGAGGACTACGCTCCCATCCACACGTACCAGGTCTGCCGCGTCATGGAGCAGAACCAAAACAACTGGCTCCACACCAACTGGATCCTAACTGAGGGGGCCCAGAGAGTCTTCATAGAGCTCAAGTTCACCCTGAGAGACTGCAACAGCTTACCAGGCGGCGTCGGAACCTGCAAGGAAACTTTTAACATGTACTATTACGAAACGAACGGCGATGACGACGAGGAGGGCACGTTGCGAGATGGGGTTGGGATAACGGACGAAGAGGATTGGGCTTTGAAGGAAAGTCGATATATAAAGATAGACACCATAGCAGCGGATGAGAGCTTCACCGAGCTAGACCTTGGCGACCGGGTGATGAAACTGAACACGGAAGTTCGAGATCTCGGTCCGCTGACAAAGAAGGGCGTATACCTTGCGTTCCAGGATTTGGGGGCGTGCATAGCGCTGGTGTCGGTGAGAGTGTTCTATAAGCGGTGTCCGTTTTTGGTGAAGAGTCTGGCGGAGTTTCCGGACACCATTCCCGGTTCGGAGGCGTCGCAACTGGTGGAGGTGGTGGGCCGATGCGTCAACAACTCGCTGCCGCTGTACGAGCCACCCAGAATGCACTGCAGCACGGAGGGGGAGTGGCTAGTGCCCATCGGGAAGTGTGTGTGCCAGCCAGGATTCGAGGAGCTCAACGGGTTATGTCACGGTAAGATGATTTCCTTCTGTGATGTTTTGATTGGCGCATGCAACTTATTTTCTACTCAGTACAATATAGCAGACAAACGACAGGCAGGTTTTTCTACATTTTATCGAAAACATAAGCTTGAAATTGTTTTATCTTATGTAGTCGAATTGAAAATGGATTTTGAGCAGACGACTATATTCAGTAGCAATACAGTGCATGCAAGGTAGCATGAGATAAAAAATTACAAATAAATATATAAATAGAGGTAATGATATTTGAAATCACTCACATATGCAATACAACTGACTATAGAATTGTGCTTTTAAAATTACAGATCTGTATGTGTAGTACTATTCTATTTCTATTCCGCTTATTCATGTCTTTTTCTAGAATTTAGTGGTCATTTGTTACACAACTGGATAATTATCTTACAGTTTGTGGTGCTACATTGTACTTATTCATGCCGTAATAAACATGAACAAAGACTTAATTCATGATGATGTAATAGTTTACAAAGAATGATTTAAGGTTAATAACTATTTAATTACAGGGTTAGGGTTAGAATTTAGGGTTTAGATATTAATTAAAGTGTCTATGACAGGTTCGACTGCTCATTTAACTAAAATGCAGTTAAGATAAATATATTTCAAATTCTGCCAAAATATTTACTAATTTTATTCCAATTTAGCTGTTTTTGTAGGTTTTTAATTTTACTGGTTTGGTTTACTGGTTGGTTTTAAATGATTCACAGGAAATTACCAAGAATCCATCCTGTACAGTGCACCAAGATTTTTTTATTTGACAAAGAAAAACACATATGAACAGCATAATTTTGTTGAATCAATGTTTAAAAGATCAAAAAAGCTGTTTGTTTTCGGTGAATTATTGTTTTCTAGCTCTGATTCTGATTCTGATTCTGATTATGCATACACTTTGTCTCTGTAGTGTAACGTCATCAGTTTGTTTACTTCCCGTAATTTTCATCATATTTTTCAACTTTTCTCCTCGAACGGTGACCTGATTAGGGTAAAACTAAGAGGTATTATTACACTAAATAAAGTCAAAATTAGAAAATCATAAAAACCTGTCATACTCACTTTAAATGCTATAAACCTTTACATTGGAGCACACAAGTACCATACCACTACAGTGCAACTACAAATTAACATTCTGTAATAGTATTGTTTAAAAATAACAAAAACTATACTAGTATTAGCTCTTTAAATGTCCACATGCATGCATAAATAGTCACAATCTGTATATATTCTCTCTATGGCCCTGTCATTGGTTTCAGCAGACATTACATTCTTCTGATGTGGGAGACTGGGTTGGTTTTCCCGTGCTTTGCTTTGGCTTTCCTCTCTGTACACATCCACGTTTGCCTCTCTGTGTGCGCCTCCATCCTGCGCCAGTCTTGTTTATTTTGGTATAGCGGCGTGTTTGTTTTTAGTGCTGCGTGATTGAGTGCGCTCCTGCCTCCTGTTTATTCCCTTTGTAAGAGTAACTCAGTGGGCGCCTGTGTTTTTAGCCTTGTAGCGGATTTTCCCCCCCGGGCCCTGCAGCACTTTGCCACTCTGAAGCCAGCCTAGTCCTCTGGCCCGAGTATATTCTCACGATTGCCACCATCCTCCGCGCAATGCCAGCTCTCTGCACTCCAATCTGCCTCTAATCTACTTCATTTCTAGTCCGTGTTTGTGCAACCCATACAAGCGCTGAGTGGCATTTGAAAGAGAGCGGAGGTTTCGCCGTGAAGTTGATCCGCGGCATGCGAAAATGGAACGTCTGATTATTTGCGAGCTCTCGGATCTTTGGTGTCATTTTTTTCATGATGTCTGATCTTCTGGCTATCGCTAATCAAGTGTCACTCCACACGGGTTATCAGAAATGAAGGCTTTCTCGACACGACTGGATGTATGCACATGAATAATGTTGAGAGTGTACTGCAGTTGCTAGTAGAAAAATAGGGCTATACTGACCCCTGGTACGACATTTACGGGATATGTCTATGTGTTAAATCTAGTTGCTTATGAGTTTGGATTTGGATTTGAGACTATTTAAGATTTGATCGTTATAATTTGTTGTCTATGAGTTTCAAGTAGATTGTACGGCAGAGATGGTGCAAAAAACTAGAAGACGACTAGAAGAGACTAGAAGCATAGAAGGAAATGGTCCTAGTAGACGTAATATGATAACACATTTTGGTGTACGATGTATAGCCACAGAAAAACATCACGATTAACAACCTTAAAGCTGGTTTATCCCAGTAAACCTTTTTCTAAACATACAATATTGTCAAAAAAACATGAATTGCAACAAATAAATAGCGGAGTTAAACACTTAAGTACTAGTTGGTTTCTATGAAGAATCACAAACGTTACTTACTCCGCCATCTACAGCTTAAATTATTAATTGTTTTAGAGAAAAATATTTCCTCAATATTGCAAAGAAAATGTGCACATGATGAATATTTAGACACAAAATATATTGTCCCATCTATCATATACTGAACGATAAGTGGATAAAGTAATTGCTGTGACAGGCCTAGGTCTAGGTCTAAGTCATTACACCTACTAAATGCTTTTCTTGTGGTCTTTCAGTAAGAAACTTCACCCACTTGGCCTACAGTGTCTAGTCGTAATTCTGTATGAATTTGAATGATTTGTAGTGGCTGATGGAACATGCTCCCTTGTGCTCTACAGTCTGGACAAGGTTGGATTGTAGGATGAGTCAACCTTAGGTTGTCATTTGCTGGCATTAGTAACTGGGTGTAGCTGAAGGTTTGGTATGGAGCTGGTTGAGTTCTAGTTTTGTTCCATTTGTTTTTGTCCTTTTTCAGAACTGATTAGCTCCGGGTTTTCCCTTATAGGGGCTATTTACACAGCCACAAGTTCGAACAAATCTGCAATGTTCGTATATTTGAGTGGCTTCTCTTTTACGCAACAACAAGCAACATGTTCACAGAAACCGCATTCTACACGTGCTCCGCTGAAAACGTTGGAAGAGGTAGTTTGGGGACAGGAGGCCATACTGACCTCATAAAGACGAGACAAACCTTTTCTCTGACGGAGGGATCAGGGCACAGTCCCGATTTGGGCAGTGATTGGCAAGTAACCTGTGATTCCGAATGACAAAACTTTTAGGCCCCATACTTTTTTGTCTACACAAGAAACTGTCAAGAACTGCCAACAATGCCCCCGAAAAGCATGCAGCTTTTCAAACCCAGGGATGTTTTTACGTATTATCATTTACCTCTACATGCAGATCTAATTAGGCAAGAATGGTACATTTTTCTGACCACTGTTGCCGTGTAAACAGGGCCTTCATTTTTACTGTAAACCTTCTTTTTATATACAGTATTTCAGTATATTCAGTATTTGGAGTGTGTTCCTTTAAATGGTGTCCTGGTTAACAATCACTAGACCAGAAGGCTAGAAACTGCACACCGTAGTGCTCCGTCTTCACTGTGATTACATGATTATAATCAGCGACACAACATGGCGCTTAGACGCAGAACATGAAGCCTGAGCAGTCTGTACCCATCACCGGGACATCCTCTGCAGGGACATCATTAGCGGATGTGTGTCAGAGGACCAGTGGCCTGCCTCCAGTCACTGCCATCACCGCACCGTCACCCGCACTGCTCCACCGAGAGACTCTCTGAGCTGACAGGGCACAAGGAGCTGACAACTTACTCCGGATTACACCTTTGAGGGACTTTGCTGTATTGTCTTCTGTCATGGGGAGTGGAAATGTCAGCTTTGGAACAGTTGGTCTCCGGCAGATCTGTTGGTTTCAGTAGAATAGATACGGAGTATGCTGCGAAAGGAACAGGTTGGTTGCAAAAAAAAAAAAAAAAAATAGACGCTGTGTTATTTTCAATGAGTGTCGGTAAGTACAGACAAATCTCTGCTCTGTGACCGGCAGAGGCGCTGGCTGTAAAGTTGGAGGAGAGTGATGAGATGCTGCACCTCCCCTTCTCATTCCCTCGGTGCACGAAAAACTCCTGTCTCACTAAACTCATTAATAACCTGCTTAAACCACCGCTTTTCCTCTCCTCACGCAGGATCCTGCTATGTTTCTCATTTTGTCAGTAATCCGTGGAGAAAAACTTCGATTTAAAGTGGCCCAAAAGTTGCGTTAAAGCCTTTTTAAGCAATGTTCAGCGTGTGCTTGATGCGTGTCAAATGGAGGTGTGCATCGGCCTTAACCCACCTTGCCTGTGTGTATGGGGTGTGTGGTGAAAGTGGTGCTGGAGTAGATTGGCTACATTTCAATCAGCCCCAGGGCTTGAATTTGCGTGGTAAAACTGAGAAGAAATGCCAGCAAAATATAGCTCTAATATAGCTAGTGTTTATGACAGGTTTGAATGTTTTTCTAACTATGACTTTGCTTGCTGGGATAGCCACTGCGGTGAATATTTATTATAGTTTTACATCTGTGAAGTTGCAGTTGAATTTGAAAAATAAAAATGACAGGAAGTCGAGTGGAGTTCTAAAATGGAATCCTCCCATCTGTGTCATCAACATGCGACGTGCCACTGACGACACTGGGACAATTTACACAAAATTGATGATTTTTTTGAGAGTTTTAACAATCCTAAAGTTTCCATTTGTATAAGTATCGCGTACCTTTAACGGTTTTGGCCCTTGTTAATAGTATGGTTGCTACGTTACCTCTTCATATGTCATATTTGCTGGTCATGTCCAGCCAGGAAGTACACTTAGGCTATAAATGTCTCCAAAACTGGGGAAAAACAGGCAACATGTTTAGTAAAATCTTTAATATAATCATGCTCACTACGTTTTAGTGAAATGTGTAATCTAACCCCTTGGTTTTCAACCAGTGTGCCAGGGAACACTAGTGTGCCTTAAGGTTTTACCAGGTGTGCCTTTTTGGAGTGTTCGGAGCAACGGAGCAAATCTATCACTATTGCCAATTTAAATGGCACTGAGATTATTTGCCTCATTATATATATATTTTTTTGTACAGAATTGTCTAATTTGGTAATGTTTTAGTAGTGGGTGGTGTGCCGTGGTAACTTTTAAAGCCAAAAAAGTGTGCCGCAATTCAAAAAAGGTTGAAAAACACTGGTCTAACCTGTCATATGCACTGTAAATTAAAGGTGCACTATGTAACTTTAATGGTGAAGGTTGAGCCACCTGCTTGTCTCCTCAGTGTCATTGTTTTACCTGAAATCTTCCACCATATTGCAATGAACGTGACTATTTCTATGGAGAAAAGCCACAAGGTCAGCTCATACATGTCAGATCTGTGGAGAAGCGAGCCTGCTCACTGCAAGAATATGTGTTTTTTAAGATTTTTGTTTTATTTTCCTGACAAAAACCTGTAATAAAATGCATTTCTGCAATAGAATACATGCAAGATATACACATTTTATGCCATGCGCTAGATAAGTCCAAGCAAAGCCATAACACATCTATTATTAAGACAAGCACGTGGCAGACCCCCACTAGAAAAGTTACACGATGCACCTTTAATTAGTGCCCCACAACACAAATTTGTGCTGCAGTATTTGTCCGAAAGAAGTCACAGAGGTAGACAACACAACAAGCACGGAGAAAATTTCACCCGGATGCTTCCTGTCAGCCTTAGCAACATTCAGTAAATACGCTCTGTGGCCGGGAAAAGGGCAAATGCCATTCTGCGCTAAATTTGTAGTGCACTCCGAGGGCAGTATGTGTCACGTTAAAGCCACAGTCTTTTGTCTCTGGAGCAAATTCAACAAAGAAACACGGCTTAGAATTAGCTTGTACAAAATGAGCTTAAACAAGGCATTCAGAGCGCTACCTTTGTTCCGGTATTGACAAAAGGCAGCTATTACACCAACGACACGGTAATAAAACCTGACCCGGTCACACAGTCGCACAAAGGGGTGACTAATTTGCATGAAAGTACTCCATTAAAGCTAATATAAGGCGAGACACTAATTCGCGAAGGAAGTTGTTTTTACCGCTTATTCCCGTTAGGGGTCGCGGGTGACTGGAGCCTAATAAGCGGTAGAAAATGAATGAATGAATGAAGGTGTTTTTAAGATTTGGCTGATGGTTTTTAAATGTCTGAATGGGTTCGGGTCGGGGTCCTTATCTCTCTGAGCGTCTGTCTGTGTGTGTTCCTAGTTGAGCGTCGAGATCAGCAAACCTCATGATCTTAGACGTCCCAAGATCACGTTTAAAAACTAGAGGGGACGGGGCTTTTGGTGTGGCAGGTCCTAGACTCTGGAACAGCCTTCCTCTGGATGTTAAAAGAGCCCGATCTCAGAATAGGTTTAAGTCTTTGTTGAAAATGCATTTGTTTGCACAGGCATTTAACACAAGCTAAGCAGAACATTTGTAGTGTCGTATTTTATTATACTTCAGCTTGCACTGTTTCATTATTATTACTGTTGCTATTCTATTTTGCCTATGTACAGCACTTTGGGCCATTGCAGTTGTTTTAAATGTGCTTCATAAATAAACTTGACTTAACTTAACTTTTTTATTTAGTTTTTATAACGGAACATAAATAAACTTGACTTGACTTAACTTGTTTATTTAGTATTTATATCGAAACATGAATAAACTTGACTTGACTTAACTTTTTTATTTAGTTTTTTATAACGAAACATGAATAAACTTGACTTGACTTAACTTGTTTTTTATATAATGAAACATAAATAAACTTGACTTGACTTGATTTAACCTGTTTATTTATTTTTATAATGAAAAATAAATAAACTTGACTTGACTTGATTTAACCTGTTTATTTATTTTTATAATGAAAAATAAATAAACTTGACTTGCCTTAACTTGTTTATTTATTTTTTTGTAAAAAGTATTTTACTTTTAAGTTTGGAAAGGTTGCCTATGCTATTTTGAAGTGATGATATTTTGAAACAACGCTTTTCAAAGCTCTTCCACAACGTATAATAGAGAATTCAGATCTATCTTTTCTTTATTATCAATGTGGCTTATCTGACTGGTGCAACTTTACAAATAAATACGAAAGAAAAAGGAACGAGACACACATTTTATTTGTAGTGTCCCTGATTTACTCCAACACATTCCGAACCTTATAAAAACATTGATTTGACTGAATAAGCGCCAGCAATTAAAATGGGAGGAAGATGGTTTTTCCCTTTGCATATGCAGATGAGCCTTCTTAACCGACAACCCTTTGAAACGGTGTACACAGGGCTTCCTCTCCACGCTTTGGAACCATATGTGCTCGCTGCAAACGTTTCCTCATGTGGAGTGTTCAAAATGTGTTTCCGAGCAGCAGAGGAGAGCAAAAAAGGAGGTCCGGGTGCCGCATTACGCATTCAGTGTCTCTGCTTTAGTGTTTCTCGCCGTTCTCATTTGAAAGTGTGCCATTAAAACATCTGACGAGGAGGATTTAATAATCTTCTCCGCCGCTGCTGAAGTTTAGTTCAATTACAAGCGCAGTCTCGGTCTCAGCCGGTTGCCAGAGTGGAGCGCGTGTAAGTAAATGGGTTTTTTGTCCCCAGATAGCGGTCGTCTAAAGAAAAGAGTACACATATATTTATAGTGTGTGTACAATATTATGTTATGGAGATGTGATGTTTTTTAAAGGTTGGAAATTATGTGAAAACAGACTATATGTGCTATAGCTGTTTGTAACATTACAATGCAGCACAAAAGGCTCTGTTTGCATTGAATTAAGCAAAGACTCCACCATTCAAAAATGTGAAATGCACTCACTTTTTATTTTCACTGAATCATAATATCTGGATTATTGTCTTTGGATGAACATACAATGAAATAGGGCCAACATTTCAGTGATATTTACTCTTTTCCTGGTTAAAAGTTTTTTAAAATTAATTTCCTTTGCAGAAATAAATCCAAATTAAATCAAAATTCAAGTTCAAGGAAGAAGGTTTTGAGATGCACAATTCATTTACATCCATGTTATTTAAAGATAAGATAAGATAAGATAAGCTTTATTCAGGGCTTTCGCGGGGCATTAGAAAGCATTAAAAGTCCTTCGATGAAATCTGGTTAAAACAAAGCCTTCTAATGTATTAAAAAGCATTAAATTCAATCCCCACTGGCATTAAACCTAAAAACCATTTTGGAAAAAAGATTTATCCACCCGAACAATAATGTAATAATGATCACAATCCATGTCAGTAGTGAATGTCCATGGCATTCAAATTTATTTTATGAATCCCAGATGTACTGCATTTGTTGAATCTAAATGTTAACAGCTTAAAATCATCTAAAAAAGTAAAGGCTAGGGTTCGGAACATACATGTGCATAGTTTAAATTTCATGTAAATTGACTTTTTGAATATTATAAAGGAGTTTATCATACTCTTGTCATTCTGCTACCCAATGGAATGGTTACAG
Organism: Rhinogobius similis; assembly: GCA_019453435.1. Taxonomy (NCBI): domain Eukaryota; kingdom Metazoa; phylum Chordata; class Actinopteri; order Gobiiformes; family Gobiidae; genus Rhinogobius; species Rhinogobius similis. The sequence continues at coordinate 39,266,773 of CM033619.1, forward strand.
GCCAGTAGTATTGATATAATAAAAGTGCAAAACGTAACAAATGCAAACAAAACAAAACGTACATGTCTTGTTTTGACGTTGATGATGGCATTAGAAATCTTAAATTGTGGCATTAAAAAGCATTCAGTTTGATTATGAAACCTGCGTAAACCCTGTTTATTTGTCCCACGATGGGCAAATCCCAATGTTGCAACGCACAGTTCAAGAAGCGCAGGGAAACAGAAACATGCCATTAAAAAACAAGATAAATAACTGACTGAAATCTAACTTCTAACACAGTGTGCCGGTAGAGCAAAAAATAAAAACCTCTTATAGACAATAACTGGTTATGACCATAATGTAACAGCGCAGCATACGGACAGCGACCGTGACTTACAAACAAATACCGGTAATTATATTCAGAAGGTTGCTATGGCTATTGCATATAGATAGAATAAATGACAGATAAAGTTACATCAGTGCACATGAAGTGGATGACACATTAACAGTAGGGATGGGAAGGTAGAAAATGTCCACAGTATGATTAAAAAAAGAGTTGCATATTTGATAATGCACAACAAAAACAAGGGACTTTTCAACTGTAAAAACCTCTATACGATGTCTAAAATGTCAACAATTCTTACGTTATTTCTATCTGCAAATAATGTACAAATGGATGTTCTGCAACAACAATACATTTGCCAATAATCTGCTCCGGTAAAACCCTTGTTCAGGTCTGGTTGGGTGCGACAAAGTTGGTGCCGTTTGCAAACTGCTAGAGCATGATTTAACCCAGCCTTTGTGAATGTAGGCCACTTTTTCCTTTTCTTTTTTTTTCTGGACGGCGCTTTCTTCTTTGTCTTCTGAGCTTCCCTCACGTTTGTACATCACTGCGCCTCCTCCATCTTTGTCTGCCGTCCCAGTCTTCCCCGTTTCTCCCATTTTCCGTCCTCTTTGTCTTGTTTTGTACCACTTTGTATTCCCTGTATTGTCATTCCAGTTTTAACATTATTTGAAAAAGCCAGAATTGAGTGTTTGGCGCGGACTGGAGCTGGGACTTCCAACCGGCGCACGTTTATTTCTGGTCATTTCATTGTGACCCACTTTTGTGCAGGTGTAATTTTTCTAAATGATTTTCGCCCCGACCCGTTGTGTGTGGCCCGCTGTAGTCGAGTTGAGGCTTTGTTGCTGCTGGTTCCAGTTTGATTACAATATACGTTACTCAAATCCATTGTATGTCTTACGGTTTGCCACTAGTCCAGTGTGTTTCAACCTTTTTTGAGGCGCAATACTCTTTTTCGGTTTAAAAGATACTACAGCGCACCTACAACTACTACATCTAAAACATCGCCAAATCAGACCATTTAGTCAAAAAATATGTGATACGATGAGCCAAATAATGTCTGCTGTCTGGTTGTTTCAGTTTGGCAATAGTGATGGTTTTGTATTATTTCTTTGATGCAGAAAGTGCTCAGGAGACACAGTCTATTACATCCACATTTGTGAATCTGTTACTCAAATGTGACATTTTTTCAAGGCACTCCTGGCAAAAACCTCAAGGCGCACTAGTGTTCCCTGGCACTCTGGGCGAAAATCAAGGCACTAGTCATATGCACGTCTTAGCTTTAATGTGAGACAGGTGAATAGGAAAAAATATACATATACAATACATTTTATCATCATGTCTTGTTTTCATAAGGCATTTTATGTGTAAAAATTGCCGAAATAGCACATTTTTAGGACATATAAACCTGAAAAATGGACAAAAACAGATTAAAATTGTATGGTTCATTTTGTACACATATTAGTTATAAAAATATTTACAGAGGGGATTTTGGATTTCTTATTTAGTTTTAGTTAGTTTAGTTATCTAGATGTGACTGAAAATTGGCCTAAATATACAAATGTCGATTCATTTTTTCACCTTAAAACTAGAATTAGATATCAACAAATCCTTCAGTACATTTTGTCAAATTTGTGTCAAGTACAAGACTGTAAAGTTTGTAAAGAGTAGGTGCTACTTTACGAGGGGATCTTTATGTCTCTGTGGGAGAAAACACATTTTAAGAAAATGACCATTGAAATTACAATGTCGAAATCTATGGATAAAGTGGAATAAATTAAGTATCAAAACATCTTCAAGAGACGATTGGAAAAGTTAGTGGTTTCCACATGAAAGCCTAAATGTTGAGAGAGCAAACTGACCAAAAAAAGTTTAGACCTAATATAGACCTGATGTAGTCGGTAGGTTTAGATCTGGTGGCTTTTGAAAACGCCAATGATACTTGGTGTGTAATGTTTGAAACTACATTTGTAACACAATATACTTAATCAATAGAAGTTTGAGTATAGGTTTGTATCAAAAAATAGATGCTTATCCATTCTAAAACTAGTATCAAAACTAGATACTCATTTCATCAAGTATCAATACAAAAAAATCACATGAACAGGATAAAATGTGACCTTTCCTGAACAGTTTTAGAATGATCTTAAGACCAGTCTTTATTTAGAGTGAAAATCTCAGTCTATTGTCCAAAACCTTGATCTAACACAGAGCACTTTTTAATTATTGTGGTATCAAAATTGGTATCGAGCCCATTCCTTAGCATCAAAATCGAGTTAGTATCGCTAGAACACCACAAACCCGGGCCGATGATTCAATCTCTGTGTCAATCATTGCGTTCTTCCTTTGTGTCCTTGAACCAGACACTTTAAGCCAACTGTAATGAAAAGATTAGAGCCATTTTGTTTGTGGGAGTGGTCAGACAGGCCTTGGAAACCCCTTTTTTTTCATCTACCTCAGAACACAGTGCTGTACTTTCACTTCTTCTACGTTCCGACGACTGCTCACTTCTTCTAACGCGTCTAAACGTTAGCTCCGAGACTCCAGGAGCGTAAAGCGAGGGCAGGGAGGCGCAGACTTCACAGGAGAACGGATAAATGGATAGATCGGAGGAAAGAGGAGTGATGGAGCAAGTGCAGGAGACTAAAGACAAATTGTTGTGAGGGAGGGAGACAGGGAGATGGATGTGTGTTGTTCCAGGGCAGTGATAGCGATCGGAGGAGGAGGCGCGAGAGGGGCCTGTGGGCAGATGGATGGAGGGCCGTACACGGGAGCGGGGGAGGGGGGGTTTAGCGGCAGATGTGACCCCGAAATGAATGGTTTTACAAAAGAAATCGACTGGAACATCAGAGCTGGATCGGAGTTGAATAGGGTTAGGGGAAAGCGGTTTGTTTTAGTGCACGGAAGAAGGGTTTAATAGTTTTGTTTTCCTGTAATTTCAATAAAATAGGGCGGTGATACATGATTCAACTGTATGCTGTGCAGTGGTGAGAATTGGGAGAGGGTTGGTGCAAAAAACAAGAAGAAAATGTTTCAGAAAACACCTTAAAAGTTGCTGTACACTATATGAGGAAGATCAGTTTATTCACATAATAAGAAGTTTAAGAAAATGTGTCTTAAGAACACATTTTTATAATTTATTTATTTAAATTCACTACTTTAAATCAGTATTAAAGGTGCTGTACCTAATTTTTTACTGTTTTGAAAAATGAAAAACAGAAGTAGTTCATGGTCAACTCTTCACATCAGTCACATTACACTTACACTTTACACTTGTTTCTGAGCCCACACAGTAAAGCTAACAAACATTAGCATGCTAACACTCACTTCCTGACTCTATAAATAGATGCAGAGAAAGCGCTGTGGTCTCATTTTCACCCAAATAGATGCTTTTACAATATATCTGTACTGGGGAACACAGATTTTACTTTATTACATGCAAAACATGATCTAGTTCTGTTTTTTATGTTTAAAAGCGGTAAAAATCAGATACAGCCCCTTTAAGCCTACACCCATTAGTATCAGCATTTGTTGTTGTTGTTGCAAATTTAAAAGGAAAAACATTACATATAAAGGGAATTATTATTGGAGGGCCCCCAGAGATCTTCAGATTGATAAGGGGGCTGCGACCCTGCAGAGTTGAGGAATGGCTGAGGTAACTTTGAAAGAATTAACCCAGATTGAAGAAGTTTTCTGAATGAATATATCACTATTCATAGGGCTACACAAGTTAAGAAAAATGTGGGATTTTTCTGGTCAGAAGCGTGAATATTTTGTCATTTTTCAAGGTTTTTGGAGGAAAAACAAAACACGCTTTATGCTTATTGTAGAGATCACTTATAGACGGGAAGTGTTTTTGTTTTCTTTTGTAAAAATATCTCTGATAGAGCAAAGGTTGAGCCAGTGACACTAATAGAGGCAGCAGGGTCTGAAGCGTAGAATGAGACAAAGAAAAACAGCTCATTTTGGCCATTACGCTGCGAGGCTGTCGATTTGAGAGAAAACTGAGACATTAACTGATAATCATGCATTTCAGAACATGTTTAGAGAGGTCTAAACTACAAGTAGAACAGGATTTCCAATGAAAACTTTAACAGCTTTAACAGTCACACGTTTGTGTCTTTATTTATTACTTTTTTTCTCAAACATTCACTGCGTCCTCAGAATTGAACCCGTCCTTCAAATTGCACTGCGGGCAACTTGTGCAGCGGGTGACCACAGTGTAATGAAGACAAATCTCTAGATCGCTACAGAAGTTAGTCAGGACTGAACAGCTAGAGGAATTGCTTAAAATGGTGTGCAGATCAATACATTTTATGAGGGCTGAACGGTATTGGAAATTGTATGCGATATGGCAGTTAAGTGTCGCGATATCGATACTGCTGCTATATTTTAGGGCTGTAGTCGACTAAAGAAATTCTTGGTCGACTAAAGACCAGCCCTATCAACCGATTAGTCGACTAAAAGGGGGTGTGGCAAAATATATATCAAAACTGTAAAGTGTTTCCATGTGTCTAAACCAAACTGCACTCAAAAGACCACAACAGCAGAGATGTTTATGCAAAAACAACTATTTATACAGAAAAGTGCTAGGAGACAGTGTATTTATACATTAAGACTCCAAAATCTTCATATTTTCTCGTTTTTGCCGTATAAACCATTTTCTAATAATATGAATAACATGATTAGTCGAAAAATCTTGGTCGACTAAGATACCATCGACCGACGAATCGACTAAAGGAGTACAGCTCTAGATATTTGAATAAACTTTTTGTATTGGTCTGTCAAAATATAAACACAACAGTGACATAACCCCCCCCTTTTCCCCTTTTTATTTATTTATTTATTTTATTCTCTGTTTTATATTACTTAATTTATTGTTTCTGTCTCGTCTATATTAACCTCATTCCGGAAGTTGTCGTACGCGACTAAAAAGACATTTTCAGACTGACCAGTAAATCGGAGCGTTGTTGACTTGTTGTTGCTCGTGTTCATTAAACATTTTACTCAAATCAACCTACTTTATGTAACATTTTAGCGGCGAGACTTTTCCCTCGTTCGTCATTAGCTTTAACGGAGTTCTCGTCAAACGGAAGTGCGTTTACAGGAAGTGCGTATCTGTGGCAAAAAGGGGCAAAAGTGGGCGGGGCAGAATAAGGTGAATATCTATCTTGTTTTGTTTTGTGTTATAGGTGTAAACTCATGAAAAAAAAAAGAAAAGAAAAAAGAATCAATAAAAAAAAGAAAAACAGAGACAAAATCAAGATAAAATCAAGGCTGATTTAGATTGAATATAGAAAATCAAGGGAAAAAAAGCTGCCTTTTTCGATTTAACAGAGAATACCCCCCTCCTTTTTTCTTTTTCCCCCTTTTTTTATTTATTTATTTATTTCTGTTTTTGTTGTGTTGTGTTACTTTATGTATTGTTTCTGTCTTGTTTTGTTTATAATGTTTTATTTTGTGTCCTGAGACAAAATCGAGATATAATCAAGGCTAATTTAGACTGAATAAGGAAAATCAGGAAAAAAAGCAGCCTTTTTCAACATTTTTAAATTAGAAAAAAACAAGTACATTTCTGTCAGACGGAGGAACTTTGTATTTTGCAATCAATTCAGCGTTTATTAAGCCGGCCAATATCACTTTTGCGAAACACTGTGCAGCTCGACATTTCATCATCTGCTCGAATGCCACTTTTCTTGCACGTTTCTTGCACTATTTCATGCTCATTTTTGGTTTTCCCCCTGCAAAAAAAGAACATACGGTACACATTTTAACCACCTCCAAACGCAGCTCTTTTCCTCATCGCTTTTTGCAAACACTCGCTCAATTGTCTGCCAAAGAATATGTAAATTTACAACTTCCGTCTCCATGGAAATAAACAGTGCCCAGGTTAATACCGTTCCATTTAGCCACCGCATCCTTACAGTACCATTTCTTCAGCGGCTGCTCAAATACTGCAGTGATGTAATGCCCGCTTAAGTGATGTGGGTCACAGGCTTGCTTCTGCGGGAGGAAAAGGCTGAGCACACGGTTAAAAGCATAAATAGTGTAAATAATGAATGGAGTGGTGGCTGGGATGGGTACCTCCGCGAGCATAACAGCGACTGCGAATGAGCCGAGTGCACTGTAGTGACAATGGAACGGGAGTCTTAGAACGGGGACTCGACATTGTTCTTTAGCGAGGAGATGGGGTCCAATTCGCCGCACAATAAAGGGGAAATTGGCTAAATCGGATGAAGTGTTGATGGAATTGTAGGTAAATGGGATGGCGAAATGATCGGCTAAATTCCATGCGAGGGAGATTGAATAATGGGGGGGATAATGGGGGAGGATGAGAGCGGATCGAAAAGCTTTGAAGTGGAGTTTCGGGCCGCGCTGAACGCACGTGGCACGAGAAAGGGTTCGGGGAGATGGGCAGCGGCGAATGGGAAAGGCGCAAGGAAAAGGGGGGAGTTGGAGCCTCTAAAATCCTTGCTGTTGATGGACTTTGTAATTTTAAGCAATGTATCTTTGGTTATGAGATATCGTCAAATATTATTATTGTCTTTTTTTCCCCCATAAAACGGAGAAACTAAAGCAGGTACATATACTTTGTCTGAAAAGCAGAACTAATAATTAAGATAATGAAGTGGGAAAAAATAAGCATTCATTATAATGAGAAAGCATTCCCAAGAGGTCTGTGAGCACTTTTCTCGCGGCACTGTGACATTCTTGAGACATCTACAAGTAATGCACATTATAGCTATTATTGCTCTAATGAGTCTGTTCTTTACTGTTAATAACACAGACGATTGCAATGATGGTTTTTCATGTAACTGTCTGCATTAAATGTCAGCAAAGTTTCCAGCAACCAGCAATTCAAAGTTTTATATTGAACATGAAAAGGGTTTGCTAAGTATCTAATTTTATTACTGTATATATGACTGTAAAATAGAATAATAGTCACTTCTCATTTACAGAAGTTAGTGCCCCAGATAGTGTACTATTATTATTATTATTATTATTTTTCATTCATTCATTTTCTACCGCTTATTCCCGTTGCCGGGGTCGCGGGTGACTGGAGCCTATCCCAGTGACTTTGGGCCTTAGGCGGGGTACACCCTGGACAGTGGCCAACTCGTCATATTGTTATTATATTACTATGTATTAGAGCAGGGATATTCAACTTCAGGCCTGGGGCCCAAACCCGGCCCTCCAAGTGAACTGATCCGGCCCACGACTCATCATCTGAATATAAAAAAAATATATATATACATAATTTTCTTTTTACTGGTTTGATTCTGGCTTAGTACTAGAGTTGGTCTTTGTTTAGTCCATTTTTAATTCTGCTTTAGATCTGGTTTGATTGTGGATTAATCTTGGTTCAGACCCGGTTGGTATCTACTAGGGCTGGGCGATATGGCAAAAAATTATAATCACGATTTTTTTTTGGGGCCAGATCATGATTTCAATTTTATCATGATTTGTGTTCACTTTGTTTTTTCTATAGCCTTTAATAGAGCTGCCCGATTTAGGAAAAAATATGTAATTGTGATTTTTCTGACCAGTTTTGTGATTGTGATTAGATTTTCTATTCAGATTCACATTTTAAGCATAATTTTGTAGCTTTTAGTCATATTTTTGTCACATTCAGTTGTGTTTGTTGTAATTAGTCACTTTTAGTCACATCTTTGTAGTTTTTAGACGCATTTTTGTCGCTTTTAGTTGCGTTTTGGGGCATTGAGTTGAATTGTTACACTTAAGAGGTGTAAGAGGCAAATAAAGTCATCTGCTCAGAGGCTACAAAGGTTAAACAACTGGAGAAAAAGTGTGTTTGAACAGACAGCTGCATTAAAAAGAGAAACAGTGAATCACGATACGACAATGTCATAAAAATAGCAGATTGTCACAGGGATGAGCTCACAATTCGATTTTTATCACCATATCACCCAGCCCTAGTATCTACTATCAAGTCTTGATTTATGCTGAATTCTCTTGCTGCAGCTCTATTCCCATGTTCTACTGCGTAACTGATAGCCTTGAGTTTGAATTCTGCGTTATAAGCGTGTCTCTTCAAAGGTGCCATTTTGGGGTCTTTACACGCACACAAATGAAAATACACGCTTCGCACTGTCATAAAGCCGCCGCCTTCTTCTTCTTGTGTTTTTCTGGCGAGTGGCAACCAACGTTTAGGTGCATTTTCCGCCACCTACTGGGCTGGAGTGTGGGCCAGTCATAAAGCCCCAGCGTGCACCGCGCGCTACTTCTTCTACGGGAGAAAATGGAGTCGGCGGCTGCTACTCGTAGTTGCGGCTCAGTATTGATCCATATACAAAGCGCACCGGATTATAAGGCGCACTGTCAGGTTTTGAGAATATTGAAAGCTTTTAGGTGCGCCTTATAGAGCGGAAAATACGGTAGTTTAATTTTGGCTCAGTTCTGGATTGGCAATTTTGGACACGCTGGTAATTTTTGTATTTTATTTTTCCATGAAATCCTACGATAGCAGTAGTTATTGTAGCCCTTTTGAAACAGATCTAGTGTTGGATATTTTGTGCGACCCCACATTTTGTTTTAAGAGGTGGCGCACAGTTCACTTTCCACAGCCCTCCAAAAATCTGCCGCTCAGGAAAATTAAGTTGAATAGCCCTGTATTAGAGTCATGGCTTTTTAAAGGAATAACCCCCATTTAGAGGTGGGCAATGTTTTGAAATGTTGATAATATTGTGAATTTTGATTTGAAGATGCAAAACTGTAATATTGGCTATATACAAAAATGATAGAAAGGCTTAATGTATAGCCCTTCTACATTGATACACAGTTAAAACCTGTTACCACTGAGTCGTTCTAACGGTGGGATGTCAAACTTTTTCTTACTTTATTCCTTTTTAGCCACGATCAGATAAAAGGAAATTATCAAGCTGCTGGATGTTTAAACTTTTTTACATTATTACAAGTAGCTAAATCTCATTTTTGTTAAATTAGCTTATGTTTTAAAAGAGGAATGATCAAAACCCTGCAAATTCCCAAACTCAGTCCATACCTCAAGACACCAGCTTTACTTCTTCATATAATTAACAAAGAAAATCTAGGCGGAATTGAAAATCTCTTATTCCTCTGTGCAGCGCTTGTTCCCGCTTATAATTAGAGTAAATCAGACAAAGGAGGGCAAAACTACAGAGTCTCAGCTTTACAAAGAGTCCAGCCAAACGTTTGCGCTCCAAAGGGTTCAGAAACAGCTTCAGTTTGAATTAGAACTCATTTAAGTCAAGTTATTTTGGAAAAACAGGCCCTCATGGTAAGGAGTAAATGTATTAAAAGACACATTTTAGAATATTACTGTTGGATTACCAAAATATCGTCTAGTTATTGTTTTCAGGATACTCGAAAAATATGGTGATATCCAGGAATATTGGAATTTTGCGAAACCCTAACTGACTTCAACATCTTCATTGTACAAGAACAGACGACAAAAATGACAACAACGCACAAAACAAACGGAAATCAGGACGTCAAACTGAACGACGATCGTTTAACCCGGCGGTAATGAAGTGTCTCCGGGCCGAGGGACGTTCCGCCGGGCCGCCGTCATCTGAGCGCGCCCGGGGAAGGCTTGGATCTCCCCCGACGATGCTCTCTTTCGGCGACCGGCCTTCGTCGATGTTCCCGTGTGTGTTTGGCCGCCTGTCACACGTCACTGCAGCATGTGTCAAACCCGATCTGGTCACGGGGCTGCAGCGGCCATCACAAAGTGTCTCCGTGCGGCGTGGCAAAGTGGAGGAGCTCTCTGCCGTCAGCCCACGGGGGAGTGAGTGGCAGGGGAAGGCTGGTGGGCTGATGGTGTGGTGACAAGGGCGATAAAGTCACCGGCGCGGATGCACGGACATGTCTCAGTGTGGATGTTAGCGGGACGGTAAACATTTAGGGGTCACGAGCACCGGCTGTAAACATGTTTTTGCAGTTGTTCTTCTGGGATGATTTTTGACAAAGAAATATATGTTTGACCTTTGGTTGAAGGGGCAAAAGTTTGATATTTGGTATTAATCTTATTCCAGAAGTTGCCGTGAGCGCCGCAGTCTTTTTTTTCCGTTGTATTGTTTTCATGGGGCAGACGAGCGCAACAGAAAATAAGTTCTACATGGATTACAAAGAAGTTTTCAGGACGCCCAGGAAATCGGTGCGTTGCTGACTTGTTGTTGATCGTGTGCATTAAACGTTTGACAATCTACTTCATATAATATTTTAGTGGTGAGATCGTAGAATCATCGACGAATTTAGTGGTGAGACTTTTCCCTTGTTCGCCGTTTGCGCCAACGGGGTTCTCGTCAAACCGGAAGCGTGTTAACGACAGGAGTGTGGATCTGTGGCAAAAAGAGGCAAAAGTGGACGGGGTGGAATGCTTTTGTTCGTTTATGTATTGAATGAATTTACTCATTAAGCAATATGTCGTCAAACAGGCAAACTTTCTTGTGTATGGCTAAAGAAAAAGAAAAAAGAAATCATATTGGGCTACAGCGCTTGTCCAGGATCCAAAATACTCTCTTCTTCAATTCTTTAGTTTGGCCACCAATTTCCCCTTCGTGCCTCAAACAGTACCATGCAATAGGTTGTGTTCGTGTGACATCACAGCAATCCATTGGCCAATAAGATTTAATACAGATGATGGGCAGCTAAAATGAATGTTGTTAAAATGCAGACTTTGTTGTAATACAATTAGTTCTTAGATCCAGTCACTAAGAAAGAGAAAGAAAAAGAAGTGAAGAGGAATCATCAGGTTCAACATTTGTGAATTTACCTTGGATATTTCATGAAAAAGTCTAATGCAATCAAGAGGGATTCTAGAATGTGAACGCAACCTATCAGATTTGTTTAGTTCAATGACACATATGAAATGAACAAGGGTCATTTCTCATTTTGAACAAAATCAAACTTTTCTCACCTCAGATTTATAGCGTTTTGTGCTTTATGCTTCGCCCATTGATTCTGCAGACATCTATAGTATATTTTTCCTTCTAAGCAGCCATATTTGTTTTGAGACGAACAGACCATGCATTTTTCCTGATTGGCTAATCCACCTGTCAATCACTACCATGAACTCACGAAGATCAACACAGTGACAAGTCTGACATCGATTGATCTGAAAATACAGAGACAAATCCTTCTGGACTTTCCGAGAAACTACAGCGGCGACATCGATCAAAGTCATTGATATCACTTTATAATAACTATACCTTAATTTTCCTTAAGAAAGCATGAACAAAGACCTAATTCACAATGAAAATACAGTTTATTAAGCATGATCCAGTATTAGTAACTACTTAAGGTTAGGGTTAGGATTAGGGTTAGAATATAAATTGAGGCTGGTGTACCTAATTTTTGCACTACAGAACTGGAAGCACGTTTATAAATCAATCTAACTCACCTCTAGAGCTTACAAACCGTTTGACACATCCTTAAAGTTCACATACATTTATTTTTGGTCCTGTGCACAGCTTTACAACAGCTTTTTTCAGAATACAAAGTGAAGCTGGGGAGGACCACCCAAGCGCAGCCAATCAGAGCGCTGCTTTTAGCTTTTACTTTGAGACAAAATATTTTATTATTAGATGTAGACAGCACGAAGAGGTCTCATGTTTGTCGGAAAGTGCTGCTTTTACAAAATACTCTTTGATGAAAAACACAAAATTTAGAAATGTCCACCCACATGAGTCAGGTACCCCAGCTTTAAGTAGTTACTTAACCTGAATCATTCTTAATAAACCATTTGTTCATGAATTAAGTCTTTGTCCATGCTTTATTAAGGCTAGAATAAGTGTAGTTATTATAAAGTGTTAGCTGTGAAATTTATATTTTGATGTTCTGAGTGTATTTTTGCTCACTTACACCAGCATTTTCCAAAGAATATTCTTTCTTTGGAATTATCTTCTGGCAGCATACGTTATACGGTTCACAGTGATGAATGGCTTACTAACTTCTACAAGCTGCAAATAATGTTATACTCCTGTTTATTTAATCTACTTCTTCTGATATTTTCACTGTAATATTACTTATTATTATTATGAAAAAAGGGAACTTCTACCAACTTCCCATAAGCTGTTAAATGGAAATTGATTTTCAACATCGCTGCGCTACTTTGCGGAGGTGTAAATGTAATGTGCCGGGATTATTAAAATAAGATTTCCCATCCGTTGTAACTTCTTATATAACGTGAACGCAACCTAAACTTTTGAGAGCTCCGTATTAGAATTCCACCAACCTCTAAGATCTAATATTAATCTTTGCGTCTTGCAACTGTTATCTTTTAGGGTTTAACAGCATTAGATAAATCCATACAGAAATAGAAGATCTGTCATCATTGGATTGCCCAGGAGACGGCGGGCTGTAAGGAGCAGGGAGCCGTTCTGTTTCCATCTCGTGCTGAAATATGAATTGACTGGATTTAGTTTGAAAATCGGGAGCACCATTCATCTTACTGGGTCTTTTCCAGGGGAGACGACAGCTTCAATTGCTTCTGCCGCTAGCTTAATTTGTTCGGACACTTTCCATCTCATCCTCTCTACTCCTTTCCTTACATTAGCCTGGTCAAACCTCATGTCCCAGCTGTATAAAGCGCGACTAGTATTTGAGAAGTTATGATGGGTGTTCTGGTTGTATTAACTTACTCTTGGATTGCTCTTTTTTATTAGGTTTTCTTCGTTTTTTATCATAGTGGAGTTTTAACTTCTAATTTCACAAAACAACCTAGGATCAAATCTCTATCTCTATCAAATATCTATCCAAAAAGTTAGCAATAAGACACAATTCAGTCTATCAAACTCCCGATACATCAGCGATTCTTAAGCAACTGAAGCTGCAAAATCAGACTTCTTTGCCACGATCTTCTCACATATCACATTCTTTACTGTCAGCTGGTCCAATACATCATCCACAACATTAAAACCCATAGAATCACCCTTTAAACAAGCTCTAAAAACACTGGACAAAAACACTACAGATATCATCACAGCTATATTTTGCAGAAATTCAAATGAATGAACTGGGAAAATCAAACTAAATTCAAAAGCATCTGTCTAATGCACAAGATCAAACATGGCTCTGCTCCTCCTTCACTGAATGGGTTTGTTAACTTTAGAACTAGTGAGGGCAGAGTGACCAGAGGAGCAGTGAGAAAAGGCTGCATCATTACTCACAGAAGAACTGCATTTGGTCGGCCGTCTTCTCTGTCAGAGCTTCCCAACACTGAGCCTGAAGCCATAAGTCTCCTTTATTCTCGTTTAAAAAGAAGGATAAAAAGTGGCTTCTAGAAACATTTTATATCGTCGTATTTGTCTCTGCAGTCTTATTGTGCTTTTGTGTAATGCTTGCTGTGTTGATTTTCATGTATATTCATTTTTAGGATGCCTTTTTGACATCTGGCAAAGGGACAACCGATGCAAATGAGCTCGTATCAGCTAACTTGGGCACATTTACATTGCTTGATGTTTATTGATGTGCAATGTCCCTTTTCACATAAATAAATACACACAAATGAAACATGTATAAAGAGCATGGGTCCTAGCGTTGAGCCCTGTAGAATACCACAACTAACACTGATCATTCCTGTCTTATTTTTGTCAGTTAGTAGCTAGTCATGCCTGTCTAATATCTGACATTCTTGAGGATATATAGAGCCCATTTAAGTCTTTCTAGTTGGCTCACAGGCACATGCAATAGTTATACCGTTTTACTTATCAATGAATCAAAGCTAAAATAACAAAACATTATTGATTATGAACACCAAATGCAGATTCACTTGTGTCTATTCCCCTTACCTTTGTTCCAATCTGCTTTCCTCTCTCTTCGTCCCCCCGTCATCTCCACGTGACGGCGCTGTCATGACACCTAAAGTGCTTCCTGAGTGCTTGTTGGGTAAATAGACGTTCCCAGAAGTGCTTCCTGCCTTGCACCCCATCACCCTCCGCTTGCTAACACATACAGGCTAGCAAAGTCCCTCACTGACCCTCTGGAGTTGCAAGCAAACCCTTCACCCCAACACGGTAAAACTCGACCCCAAAACTCCTCTTTAAAGAACTGCACCCATTGACCCCTATTTTGATGCAATGGCCAAATTTGTCACAAAAAGCACGCAGACGCACACTCATCCCTGCAGTTTGTGAAATATTAATCAAGTGTTTCATGCAGCGCTACATGAAAGCCTGGTGGTCTCCAGAGGGCAGGCGGCTGGGAAGGGCGATTCTGCAACTCATGGGTACTTCAAATGCATTTAGGTCACATGGTAGCGCTACTGGATGAGATCATTTACTAATATTTGCGCTGTTACAAGGCGTACTCGCAGGGAGATGGTCGTTGAAGCTCAAAAGAATGAATGGCTACCTTCGAGATAACCTGTGAAACTGATATCGTAGTTTCTTAACCTCATTGTCTCAGCTGATGATTCATTTTTGGTTGCTCGTGAATTGGTAAAACAAAGGATCAATAGGGACCAAATGATGTTATTAATTCTTCCCCTGTATGTGATGTTATATTTAGGTCACTGTCTGCTGCCATGTAAAAAAAAAAAACAACGATAAAAAAGCATATAATAATGGAAAAAGTTGTCAAGAAACTGACTTTTACCAAGTTTTACTGCTCCGATTCACTACCACAGACCTATTATACAATTTATAAAACAGATTTTCTCCATTTAATTAGTAATTCTGCAAACTATTGTGACACTTTTTCCATTTTTACAAGAAGTCTTTATCCTGACTGTCTTCGGTTCCATAGACTCAAATCTAACTCACATTGACGGGTATTTAAGTCTCCTTACGGGACTTATGGGAAATCCTATAGAATTGGGATTTCTGGGCAGACTTGAAGTGTTTGATCTTATATGGGTGATGTAACCATACATGCCTGCCATGACTGCGAGAATGTAGGTCAACGCTGCGGCTGCTGCTTTATTGTGGGAGTCTACAGAACACGATGTGCAAATCCATACGCCAGACAATGATGGGTTAGGCTTCTATTGCGTCGGAGATTCCAGAAGAATAGAGACGCTTTATTATTCATTGCAATTCAATCAATACTTTTGACTTCTTTTGACATTTAGGTCATCGTGTGAGAAAACGACTGTCAAGAATATAGCTTGTCTCTAAATACTCCAAGTTAGTTATTTTAGCAATTATTGAAAATGTTTAGTTTTTGGTCAGTCTCTCAACATGTCAGCTTTCATGTGGAAACAACAAACTTGTCCAATCTGCTCTTAAAAATGTTTTATTTTTCCATTTTATCAACTTCATCAGATTTCTCTGGGACATTATAAATTCAAAGGCCGTTTTCTTAAAATACATTTTTTCTCTTCTATGGACATAAGGATCACCATTTAAAGTAGATTCCACATACATCAAACTTTACAGTCTTGGACTCAACAAGATTTGGACGAAACTTACTGAAGGATTTTTTGATATCTAATTCTAAAACTGATTTCTTGAAGTTTTTAAAACATGAGGCGAAATTTGAATTTTTGGGACAATTTTCCGTCCAATCTAGTTTACTTAAAAACTAAATAAGATATACATACATAATTTTTTTTGTAACTAATATCCGTACAAAATGAACAAAGAAAATTAAACCTGGTTCTGTCCATTTTTCAGATTTATATGTCCCAATTATGTGTATTTTTGGTAGTTTTTACACTTAAAATGCCTTATTTTTTAATTAAAACCTGACATGATGAAAAACGTGCAATATCTTTTTTTCTTACATAAACACATAAAACTACAGTAGACGTTTCAAATTGATATCTTCACATTTAAGATTATTTCCTATTCACCTGCAGTGTCTCATTTTAAAGGACCTGTACTTTGAACCATGAGACAAGAACATGTTTTAGTTTGAACCGTTAGCCCCACCCACATAGCACTTCCATTCACACAATATTGCACCATGACTCAAAAACCAATTATTCACTTGTTTGCATATAGTTCCTCTAACTGTGCTTACAGTACGCTTTTTTTGTAGGCACGTTTGAAAGTGCAACATGACAGAGAATCAAGTGTCTGTGATAAAGTCAAGCTGCTTTTACCCCATGATTCATAGTGAACAATGAGTCTGATTGGACGGAAAGATGTGACCCTGGAAATAGCTTCTGTACTAGTTCTATCTGTAACTAAATGCGTTCATAATATGCACAGATTATATATTACAGACCCGACGTTTTTCTTAATTAGCTGCTTATACCAAACAGTTCATAGTGTAAAGAGAATGTATCTTAACTAGAACAAAGAAAAGTCAGTTACAGGCCCTTTAAGTTAGTTGACTAATGGACCATTGTCCATCTCTTCTATCTTGTTGTCTCTTATCGGTGTCATTTTATTGATGAATGAATAACTAGTCATAAAGTCATTTGTTTTATCTTGGATGTCCAGAAGGTGGATACAGATGGCGCAGATTCATCCAATCAGAGAAAAGTGAAAAGTCAACAAGACATCTATGAACAAACAAAGGTGGACCTAAATCCTTTACATATGCCTATCTCGAACTGTAAAATGAAAAATGTAAATGCTGACGAATGTGGCCTGATCCACTGGAGATCCCCAGTCTACTCCTGATTTCTTGCCTTTATTTTACATTCCGTTGTTACGTACATTTATTACACCAATGTGCATTTAGTGGGCCACATACAAAGTCTTGTTTAGGCTCTGAAGATGTCTAGAACCGGCCCTGCCAATTAGATGTAGACTTGGTTTAGTGAACTCCTTAGATCCAGGTTTAAATTTTACATGGACATAAATCAGTATATAATTGTTGATATTGGATGTCATGCTCTTCTTAATGCTTACCGAAGACAATAGATCTGACATTTCTTCCCATTGCTTTTTTTTTTTATTAATTATTTTACTGATGTCACTAGGCTATCTGCCATCATCGCTTGCTCCGACAAAATCAACTAAAATAATTTGACACAGTTATAAAACGATCATTTCACAAACTCCAAACCCCTTCATATATATTCCGAGCCGTATTTTGCTGAGGTTGCATTTTTTCAATTGCACTGATGTCCTGGGATTTCCTCATAGCTGCAGTACGCGCTCCGCTTGCTGAATTCTGTGACAGCAAAAACCAATATATTAAAAAAAAACCATTCCATTTTTAATGTGTTGCAGGCGTCCAATCAGCACACTGTGAATTCTATTTTGGCCGTATAGACTTCAAGCTTAGGTCCGATTGTGAGAATATCCGAACAATGAGCTTCCCTGTCATCCAGCAGACAGGAAAACCCTATTGAGTTGATTGTATATTCTGCTTGCGTAATCATCTGCTTGTGTTTGCATTCGCACAAAACTGTAGCCCGACAACAACCAGCTCGCACAATTGGCCTCGGCTACGCAAAACACAACTAAATAAAAAATAAAATGAACAATAACGCAGAAGGTTTGACACTTTAATGGTCGCGCACATCCCAAATTGACACGCACGCCTTAACCAGTGCAGCGCGGTGAGACAAATACAGGAACAGGATATTTACTGCGTCGCCTTGCCGGGTTTATTAGCTCACAATGGTATCTATTAACAACACAAGCATTGTATTGAAACGCAGACCCTGTATTTGTGCGTTTCTCCTGGTGATGTTTATTTTCATGAGAATCGGGAAGAAATACATGAGCGAGAGAGGGGGAGATTGAGAAAGTATTGTTAGGAATGGGATTTGGGGAAATTGGGAATGTTGTTTGTCCTGATTTGCACTGTGCGAGTGGAAAGAAATGGAAAACCAGAAGAGTCCGTATTGTTTAGTGATGGTAAACAAAGATTTATTTAGATATTAATCAATAGCGTTAGTTATTTATATATGTGTGGTTATTTTGGCAGGTTCGTGTTTGTTACCGGACAGCTGAGTTTTATGAACATGAAATGAGAAAGCAAAAAGGAAGTGGAGTGATTGACTCTGCTTTTTTCCACATACAAATACACAGTTTTTGGTACTTTCCCTGGATGCAAAGTTGTTAATTGTGGGAACGTAGTCAACCTTATGCTCTTTTGTGTGTTTTTTGGGTCAGATATTTGGTCAGATTATGGAAATTTTGAGAGCTCTTCTAGCACTATTCCTAATGCCTTGATGCACGGTGGCAGAGCGGTTAGAGCTTCTGCCTCTCAATAAGGAGATTGTGGGTTCGAATCCCGGACCACCCCAACATCACACGATCTCTCTGGGTGGAGTCTGCATGTCCTCCCCGTGTTACCGTGGGTTCTCTCCGGGTTCTCCGGCTCCTCCCACCGTCCAAAGACATGACTGTGTAGGTTAATTGGAAACTCTAAATTGTCCATAGTGTATTAATGTGAGAGTGAATGGTTGTCTGTCCTTGTCTCTGTCTGTGTGTGAATGAATGAATGATAATATTCATTGGCTGGTGTATGAATGAGAGTGTTGTGAGAGTAAATGCGGGACAACAGATGGAAATTAGCCCAAGGCTACAATCTGGTGTGTTTACAGCATGTATATCATGTTTGTTCATTAACATGCACTGTCCCGAAAAAAAAAAAAAAAAACATATCTTTGGTCGAATAGTAGTAGTAGGTTGTAGTTGTAGTAGAAGTAGTAAGTGGTAGTAGTAGTTAGTGGTAATTAGTAGTAGGCCGTATCAGTAGTAGGTAGGAGGTTGGAGCTAGTAGTAGTTAGTATTAGTAAGTAGTGGTGGGTAGTAGTCAGTGATAATAGTAGTAGGTAGTGGTAGTAGTAGGTTGTAGTAAAAGTAGTTAATGGTAGTATTAGTTGGTGGTAGTTAGTAGTAGGTAGTAGTAGAAGGTAGTAGTAGTAATAGTAGTAGTAGTTCATGAAGTCAATATCAATCATTTTAGTCAATGAGGCAATGTCTACACAACAGGTACTTAAATATATGTTCTCAAAAAGTAAGATTCCTTGGTTATTTCTTGGGATCCGATGCTAACTTTTCCACATTGTTTTGGAATACACCAGCCCGATATGCAACCCAAGTTATTTCACCCAGACTTGAGAGAATGCAAAGCATGAATGCCTTGTCAAATTCTTTGTCAAATGTTTAAGCTTGTCTGATCTCGGAAGCCATAAGGTGAGCCCGGCTAGTCCTGGGATGGGAGACCTTTGGGAATACCAAGTGGGACAGCAGTGGTTCTACTGTTGTGTCCTTATGCCAGACACTTTACCCATCTTTCCTAGTCTGAAAAGTAGTGTAAGTGAACGGTGGTGGTTAGAATCAGAAGGTTCGAGGGCGCAGATTGTAGCCTCGGCTATAATTGCTCACCACCAAAGACTAATTTTCTCGCTAATTGAATAGTCAATGCCTTTTTTCACCTGCTACAGCAAATGTATTACAAGAAAACATTACATTGCCCTGTGTATAAATTATGCACGCTTTTATTGATTCTGTGGCTGGGCATTGACAGTATATCCTTGGCATTTTTCCCCCCAGTCTTTTTCTCATTTCCTTTGACACATCGCTATGCTTTGGTCATTAGCCGCTCTGATCACACCAAATGACAGCCAGTCATATAAATCAACATGTTTACAATGAAATGTTTCCAATTAAAAGGCCCGCTCGTTAGGCTGCATCGGCGGACACCACTGCATCCCTAATTGCCTGGGACGCCATGTGTGCGCTGCATATTAATTACCCATTAACCCCACACACAGGCGCTCAGATAGCCGGGCATATTACTGAGTACTGCATATTAATTACCTATTAGCCTTTGTGCGCCGCGTTAAGAGGCGCGTGGCATCAGAAAGACAGGCTAGCCCAAGGGCAGCTATCGCACACACCCACGCGCTCGTAACGTCTAGTACCACCACCAACCACACGCGCACAATGACAAATGAAGCGTTTTACAACAAGCTCGCCACAACAATTACAAATCGCGCCGCAGGAAAAGCGCGCGCCGCTCAGAAACAATTAAACAGCCGCGGCACCTGATCCAGCGGAGGAGTTTGAGGAGATTGGATTTTGATTTGTAATTCAGGTAAACGAATTGCGGCGTCTCCATTCGTGTTTTCATAAAATTCATACATACAAATATCGGAGACAATATTGGTGAGCAGGTGAGAAATTTCAAGTTAGTAGAAAATTATCACCAGGAAAAGTGAATAAAAAAAAGAAATTAAAGAAAATATTCACTTTCTATTCTGATATAAGTGTATGGTATGTACGATATGGTAATTGTAACATTATCTTCAGACAGATTCATAGAAGATTTTTATGATAGTTGTTGTTAATGGATGGACTTTGGATTTTGATTACTTGAGACTTGACTTGATTAAATGGCTAAGACTTGGGACTGGACTTGGATTTGAAGGCCAGTGACTTGGGACTTGACTTGGACTTGGACCTTGTGATTTGAGACGA
Source organism: Rhinogobius similis (assembly GCA_019453435.1). Taxonomy (NCBI): domain Eukaryota; kingdom Metazoa; phylum Chordata; class Actinopteri; order Gobiiformes; family Gobiidae; genus Rhinogobius; species Rhinogobius similis. The sequence continues at coordinate 39,287,428 of CM033619.1, forward strand.
CTTGCTGCTCCTCCTCAAACAAATTGATGTGTTATTTTTTATAGAAACAAACTGGTCGCTTCTCACTTCTTTGTTTGTTAGCGGGACTTTTTTTTAAGAATGACAGTTTTTTTTAATGTATATATGTTGAAAAAACATGAGTTGGATTTGGCAATATGGCATAATTACTTGAAAGGATTTGAAACTCATGCAGAGGACTTGGACTTGACTCTCTTTGACTAAGGACTTGACTCTCTTTGACAAGTGACCTGGCTCTCTTTGACTTTAGATTTTTGCACTTTAGTCGCCTTGAGTGTTTTAAAGGGCTCTATAAATAAACGTTGATTGATTGATTTAGGACTTGGCTCTCTTTAACTTTCGACTTTTGGACTCAGCTCTCTTTGACTTTCGACTTTTGGACTTGGCTCTCTTTGACTTTCGACTTTAGGACTTGGCTCTCTTTGACTTTTGATTTTTGGACTTGGCTCTCTTTGATTTCTGCACATACACTTGTGTGATTGAAGGAAAATGACAATTGAGTCAAGATCATAGTTACTGTGTCAAGCAATCTACATACGGAAATACATTAACTCTTTTTTCTTAGTAATCTTGAATGCCATGCCATATTATTGGACGCTATAACAGTTAGATTTGTTTCATGCCATATAACTTTACCCATCCACTTCTTCACCAATCTTCATAACAATATAAAAGCACAGATGTATTTTTTACAATTATTTATGTATACTTTTATGTGTGAGTGCTCTGATGTAAAGAGCTGTCATATTACCAATGCATCTCCAGAATTTGTTGTGCATTGTTTTGTGTGCGTTATTGATTTTCGTACTAAACCACAGCAGTGTCTGTGTACACTGAACTGAAGGGGTTCATTGATGTAAAACCCTTTGAGTGGCTGGAATGTAACCAATCGAATCTAATTGAAGTCTTTGATAGACCAAAATAAATTATTAAATGGAAAATGAATTCTAGTGAGAAGAGTTTTTTACTACATATTTATCGGGACAGTAGTTATTGATGTACTGTTAAACCATTTTGCCATAGTTTGTATCGCTAAACGCTCATCCTCTTTCTTTCATGGTTTTTATGGTTCAGCTGGTGCAATAGAGTGACTGACCAATGGGCTGGTTACTCCTTTACCAGACGGCCGCTCCTCAAAGTCACTGTGAAACGCTGACCACCAGCACTTTTCTTTGTGTCTGGTTAAGGACCTTGTTCAAAGTCAACCACCACCTTCCCTCTGCGGCACCTTTTGTGCTTCAGAGGATTTATTAAGATGGGAAACCCCCACCACAACTTACCCGCACATTGTATAGATCTTCACTTCCACAAAAGGCTGCAACATTGGATTTAGGGTTCAGTAAACATTGTAAAGATGGAATTCAATGTTTGCTAAATTTATGCATAACTGTGTTTTATATGAATGTATCTTTTTTAGTTATTCAGAGATTAAGTTATTCATTTTAAAGCTTACATGGAGTAGCTAGGAGTGGGCAATATCTCTTTTTTTGTATTATCTCAATCAGATATGTTCTAAAACTTACTCGTAAATGTCTAGGTTTTGCATGAAACATGAATGGACCATAACATAAATGAAAACCTTTATTTTAGGTAATTTCTAACAGTTTTACCTACATACAATATACTTTATATTCAACTGTTCTAAATCTCTCAAAAATTATTGTGACATTTTTGACATATGTCATTGCTCTAGTAATACAAAATGACTTACGGGATTTTTGTTTACATAGACAAAAAAAAAAAAAAATGCACTGTACACATCTTTAACTTGTTGCTCTACTAAACAATAAAGATACAATTACATCAATAAGTCATGTAGCACTTTTAGGCATTGAATATTGGTACCGCTCTAGAAAAAAAAAAAAAAAGCTGAATATGATACTGGCTCTAAAATATCGGTTTAGTAAAATTATTTAGTGGCCCTCCAGAACATCTTATCTTTTTTATCTTAAACAAAGCTGTTCTGTAGTTATTCGAAGGATAACTTTGTAAAAAGGATTTCGAAGGATTTTAGTAAAGAAAAAAAAAAAAAAAGAAAAAAAGAAAAGAAAATGCTTCTTTTACTTTTTGAAAGGGTATTGTTTGATATCGGGTATTGGCAGATCCTTGAAGCCCAAGTATTGAAATAGGTATCAGAGCTGAAAAAACTGGTTCAGAGCATCCAATTTTTGATCAACTTCAGCTCAGTAAATATGGCCACGCAATACTTGGCCCTGATCAACTGGTTTGCTGTTAATGTAAAGTACTTAATTCTCAGCATATTAAGAACATTTTGCTGATGAACTGTTCACATGCTTTGAAGGAAAACCTTCCGGTGTTGGGGCATTGGCAGTAGTTGCCAGTCAAGATAACACATTTAGAAATTTTGAAGTGCGATAAAAATTGCAGCAAAAAGAACCACGATAAACGAAAGTACCAGTATTGACAAAACTTTTTCACTGACAGCAAGAGAATCCCCCCAAAAAACAGTCACATTTCATTAAAAAACACGAGTTGCAAGGAACAAATTCAGATTCAGATTCAGATTCAGAAAACTTTATTGATCCCAGAGGGCAATTCATTTGCAGCATTTCCCAGAGCAGTTCATACACATACACACAAAACACACACTATGGAGTCCATTTCACAGTTACAACAATATTAAATACAATAAAATTAGCAAATACTGCCCTTCAAATTCAACAGTTTAATCGCGGAGGGCACGAAGGAGTGGGAAAAACGATTAGTTTTCCTCATTGGCGCATAAAAACGGCGCCCTGAAGGCATAATGACAAACTCAGGAGTCAGAGGGTGTTGAGGCTGTCCCAGGATGCTCTTAGCTTTATTCAGCACCTGCTCCTCCCACAGAGAGTGAAGGTCCCTCAATTTGATGCCTGTAATTTTTGAGCAGGTTTTAACAATAGCCTGCAATGTATTTTTGTCCTTCAAGGACAATCCGTGGAACCAGCAGATAAAAGAAAAAGTAAGAAGGCTTTCGATAAAAGAACAATAAAAATTATTAAGAATGGTTCTGTTTACATTAAAAGAGTTTAGTCTCCTCAGCAAGTACATTCTCTGCTGTCCTCGTTTCACAATGGACTCTGCATTCAGGTCGAATCTCAGTTTGTTGTCAATTAAAGTTCCAAGATATTTATAACTCTCGACGACTTCCACCTCCTCGCCATGGATGACACTAATACTGTGTGAAGCGGCACGTCTGAAGTCTATTTCCATGTCCTTTGTTTTAGAAACATTTAAATCAAGAAAATTGTCCTCACACCATTTTACAAATTGTACCAAAGCAGGCCCATGGTTGGCCTCAGATCCTGACAATAAGGTCACCAGAACTGTGTCATCGGAAAATTTTATGAGAAAACTGTTCTCTTCAGAGGATCTGCAGCTGTCTGTGTACAGGATGAAAAGTAGAGGTGAAAGGACGCAGCCTTGGGGAGATCCTGAGTTAGATATGGAGGGAGGAGACATTTTTCCATTCACAAACACACGCTGAACCCGGTCAGTAAGAAAATTTAAAATCAATAAGAGCAGCTGGTCTGGAAGGTTAAAATCTGAAGCCAGTCTTTGGATCAAAATATGAGGCTGCAGTTTGTTAAAGGCAGAGGAAAAGTCCGCAAATAAAAGTCTCACATGTGCCCCAGTGTTTTCAAGGTGCTTGTAAACAGTGTTCAGTAAGTATAACTTAGCATCTTCCACTCCTTTTTTAGGCTGATAGGCAAATTGCAGTGGATCGAGTTTCCCTTCAAATAGCACGATAAACACTTTTGTAGTTAGTTGGTGTCGATAATGAGTCATAAAAGTTGATTATTTCACACTCTACAGTTCAAATCGTATCAAAAAACAAAGAAAAGGTTCCCCGAAGTGCAAAGAAGACGCACACGATAACATATATGGACATTTATGATATGGAATGAATGTATAATATTTTACTGACACAGGATTGCTTAATGTCATCATCAGTTCATTTTCACAAGCCTACGTCTAACTTCGGTCCTGTTTTGTGATCCACTGAACAACTCCATTAACTGCAAAAGTCAACTCTACCCTTCAGCTCTGATCACAATCTGGGCATACGTTCTTCCTGCTTGTTGTTATGTGCTCCGCGGTGCATCGTAATGAAGTTATCTCCGCCGCCTCCTTGGAGACCTCTGACCTCCCTGCCCTTATCAGCCCGTACACGGTGACACCTTCGGACCCATAATTAACGCCATGCACTCGCACATACCGCGTGATGTAGCTGCTTAGCCATCAGCAGTCACACCGCCATGTCACGCCGCACAATACAGGCATCTAATTTGCAAACGTAATCTTGTGTTCGTTCCGTGGATAATCTATTTAAGTGGAAATGAGGCCGAATGAATGATGATAAATATTGAACATCTGTGTTGGGGTTTATTAGCGGGTGACTTGCATGGAGGTGACGCGTGAGGGATTTATTTTCGCACCAATTTGCACTTTTTAATTACAGATGTTCAAAACGGGCGTGTGATTTGCGACTTCCAGAAGAAAAGCGTCAACCGGTTCTTTATAAAAAAACATGTCATCTGATTGCAAATGGAATGTGTTTGGATGAGCTCTTGAGTTTTCATACTTTATTTAGCATCCTCAAGAATGAAAAAATACTTTTTGTCAAAGGCATGGAACAATAAATCGTGATTTTTTTGTGTGAAGTGTGTAAATATTGGGTGTGGGCCAATATGGATCCCGTTTATTTTCCTGATCTCCGATATTATTGTTGTGGCAAATTGTTGATATTTGCCGATAATGATACTGACTGATATTTTGATTTAAAAATTGATAGCAAGGTCCACAAATGTATCTAATTGATGCAAAGTCGACAAATTACCTTTCCACTAATAAAAGTAATAACAAAAACAATAACTAGACATTCATTTGTGTAATTTTTGTGTCAACATATGACCATAAAAAAAGCAGACACCAAATATTAGCCATTTTTCGATACAGGCCAATCCTGATACTAGAACTGATGTATCGCCCATCCCTAATACGTGATAATTCCAACTTAATCCCACATTCATCTAGGATTAATTCGTGATGTTGAAGGTTTTTGGTGATTATGACATGGAGTCAGATCCAGGAATTTGACATAATTTTACTCACTTAACTTCTGTAGGTCCCAAAAGTTGTGTACTTTTAACCGTTAATTTACTGCATAGTGTAGGTCTTTGATTATTTTGGCTATTTTGCCAATATACTTAGTCAATTATTGCATAATCAATCAACATGAACCCTTATAAATTATGAATGTTGGGAAAATAAGTGCTTTCCTGGCAGACACAAACACTGTATGTTATATCATGAGCCAATACCGACAATCTATATTTTTCTTGCCGCTGTGGCCAATAGCTGATATATAGCCAATAAAGGCCAATACTGATAGTGGAACCAATATACGCCCATTCCCTGATGAGTGATCATTCCACCTTTTATATTGTTGATGTACTCCTTTATTCATCTAGAAGTAGTCCATGCTGCCAAGGGTCTGTTTATGTTTTTGTTATCTCTCTAACTATTCAAACGAGCAGAGAGTGAAAGCATTGATTTTAATCTTACTTCTAGTGTTGTTCTTTGTTTATTTTGGTTTGATTGCCTATATATATAGTCCATTAGTAATCAGTTATGAACTCTTATCAGTCATGTATGTTGGGAAAATAAGTGCTTTCCTGGTTGACATGAACACTCTATGTTATGTCGATGTAAACCCTCATTCGTCCAGGTGTGGTCCATCGTAGAAAGGGGTTCAGAGGTTGTCATCCGGACGCCGTTTAAAGATCGAGAACGTTTCGACTTTTATCCAAAAGTCATTGTCAATCGACAATTGACAATGACTTTTGGATAAAAGTCGAAACGTTCTCGATCTTTAAACGGCGTCCGGATGACAACCTCTGAACCCCTTTCTACTCTATGTTATGGTATTGCTGGTAGGTTTGCTTGGCTTCCATCGAAGAGTGTATAATCTGAGAGGACAGGTCATAGACACAAGGAAAATGTCAACCAGGACAGAACTGGAGCTGTCCTTGGTGCTACGGTGCAGGGATTGAAAAAGTGTGTTAACCAGTTTGCTTGTCATTCTACACATTTGTGACATTTTATTTGTATCCCCCCAGTATTCAATCATTATCTTGCAGAAACATCCAACAACATTTCAACTTCGACTTTCAATTTCTGTTGCCCCCTTTCTGAAGATTTTTTTTGAAGCACGATGCATTCCCCCTCATGTACTACATCAGAAAAAGCAGCGGAGTTACCAAGTGCAGAGAGAGGAGTAACATCAAACTAATGCAACCCAGGCCACCGCAGACGGGGAGCCACACTAACAGGCTGTCATGGTGTCCCTCTCTGCCCACACCGCTGTGATGGACGAAGGGTCTACGGGGAACCGGCAGAGTCCAGCGGCAGAACTTTAAATAAACCACGAGTGCACTGCATCCAGCCTGCAAGCTCTAGTGGGCACTACCGAAAACATCTCAGTTGGTTATGAGACCGGACAGTCTGCTGGACTGGCGTTGAGTCTTGCAAAATGTCCATAAAAACAGTCTGTAAATTTACGAACTGCAACAGAATCAAAACATCATTAATATAGTCCTGTCTATTGTATATACTGTAATAATGACTCATTCTATTTATACAGCCCTTTTTGGACGTTTCACCACGAATTCAGTCCACATTGGGTGAGGGTATATTTTATTTCATACATAAGCAAGGTGAAGTGTCTAGCCCAAGGACACATGGTTGAAGTTGAAACTGAACCTCTGGCCTTTGTTTGTTTGGTTTGTTGGTAGAATTCTCATTTCCATCGATTGATTGCTTAGGTTAATTGGGTCTGTGCACAGAATGGGAGTTGGCTATTTATTGTTAAAATGGCTGGCTCATTGTACAACTGAGTACTTCCTGTCCAATTCTGTCTCTATGGGGGTTTTGCAGAGTCACACTAAAATGAATAAATACTTACAGATCAGGCACTGAACAGTGAGCTGCAGGTGGATGTCACTGACAACATGTTAAAGACTTTACAAATGAGATGAATACTTTCCAGACGACACTTCTGTGATGATGAATGGAGGTCTTTGTGGGTCAATGCGAACGCTAATGCTAATTGCATAAAAAAATAAAAATAAACCATTTAAAATGAAAAGAAAACATATACTTCAAAACAGTCAGGTAGTCTTTTTTTTACATTTTAATTGGTTGTTTCTTTATATTTTATGTTTTAATAAAAATTAGCATTAGCTGTAGAGCTGCAACCAACGATCAGCATGTTAATCGATTAGTCCAGCGGTGATTCTTTCCATTAACCGATTAATGGTTTGTAACACATAATGAACATATTTTTACTTAATTTGACCAAAATGAAGCTGAAGTAAAGCTGTTTGAGGATCCTGGTGGAGTACTTGTTTTCATCAGATACACTAAATGTACATATTTTCTGCATCATTTTCATGTAATTAAGGCTCACTTTGAGTCATAAAACTTTATTATTTTTTTGGAACCTATGTATAGACCAGTTACGATTATTCAAGTACAAAAGTAGTGGATGATCATTTCACTAATCAATTAGTTGCAATTGATTGATTAACCATCCATACAGCCATTTCTGCAGATAAATATTCATATAGGCTTGGATGAAATGTTTGCTCTAAATAAGGAAAAATGTGAAAGGATTGATAAATAAGTAGTCCAACAATTACTTCCAGATCTCTTATAGCTTCCTTTTAGTCTGAACGTTATTGAAGAGCTAAAGTCTTAGCACTTTTTTCCACATTTTGATTCGAGTGTCATTCCAGAGAATATAAAAATGAAAAATAATGTATCTCTAGTTCATTCTTCGTTTTTTGTGCAAGTGAGCATCTGAGTGTGTAATGGCATGCCATCCAATTTTTATTGATTCGACCGTGGGGGGTTCGGAGGCTGAGGTAGACACCAGACAAGGCCATAAATCTATATGCTAGCACACGCGCCGCAGACAAAGGCCAGACAAAGGAATAGGTCAGGTTTGTCCTACTGCCCCTTTTTTATTCACATATAGAAGAAAACAACCCCACAGAAGTCTGGAGATTTTAGTGAGAGTTCTTGTTTTTAGCTTGTAAAAACGACACATGAAAAAATAAACTTTCCAACTCCAACCAATTTATTTTTGGAGAAGTGAAACAATATTTCATTCTCAGTGAAGCTCCAAGCAGAGATTTGTAGACACACTGTGCAGAATTTGAAAATGTGTTTTGCAGAAGCATGTTTTTGTTTTGTTGGTTTCGCTGTTGCATTTCATTTCACCCGATACACAAACACTCAGCAACGTCATTAAAAGAAAGATGTAGTTTTTAAAAGATGTTTCAGGCATGCAATAAGAAAACTATGAAGTGAAAATGTTCTCCCATACATGCATGATGAGTAAATAAAAATGAAATTAAGGTGAGACATTACAGGTGAATAGGAAAAAATCAATCAATTTGAAATTTCAGTAAAAAAATGGCTCATAGACAATCAGACCTGTCAGCATTAACTCTTTCCCCTCTTGCTGCCCCCTGCTGGACTCTTGCCTTTTGATTGTTTTTGGTTGATTGTTGTTACTTGTTCGCTTGTTGCTGTTTTCTTTGTTATGTGAGTGTTCAAGGTTTGTCTGCTAACAGTGTCTGTCTATTGTATGATTTTAGAGTGATGCATTTTAACTTTGTAATAACAACTGTACTTTTATTATGTTCAGGGTGACATTTTAACATCTGTCCAGGGACTACAGATGAAAAATAGCCTTGTGGCTAATTCTGGCATATTTACATGTAAATGTGGATTAATATGCACTGTCCCTGAAATAAATAAATAAATAAATAGATAAAAGAAACTTTACTCACATAAATGTAAGAAAAAATGTATTACAAGTTTTTCATCATGTAATGTTTTCATTTAGAAATAAGGCAGTTTATGTGTAAAATCTGGCAATCTGACATTTGGGACATTTCAATCATATATATATATATATATATATATATATATATATATATATATATATATATATATATCTATATATATATATATATATATATATATTATTATTATTATTATTTTTTTTTTTTTTAAACTTTAATAAATCATGCTTGGAATTATATATCAACAAATCCTTCTGTATGTTCTGTCAAAACCTTTTTAAGTCCAAGATTGTGTGGTGCTACTTTAAGGGCTGATGTTATGTCTTGGAGGTTAGAAAAATGCATTTTACGAAAATGGCCTTTGAAGTTACATTGTCCCAGAGAAATCAATGGATGAAGTGGATTCAATGAAGTAATAAAACATATTTTGGAGCAGATTGGACAAGCTTGTTTCCACATGAAAGCCGATATGTTGAGAGCATAAACTGACCAAAAGGTTTTGCCCGTAGTGTCTCACCTTGAAGCAAATCAAATTACGTTTCTCCAAAAATTATACATAAATGCTTGATTTTTCACTCTGAATATGCATCAGAAAGACCACATTCTTTGTAAAAAATGGTTCCTTTTGCCTATAATTGTGCGCTGAAGGGTTGAGCTATAAACTTAACCCTGGAGGCTAACATGGCGCATGCTTGGATGAGCAAGAATGATATCATCGTATGTATTACAGTCCGCCCTGTCATAACTAGGGCGCATTGTCTCAAAAGATACGGTTGAACACGTAATTAGACATTCTTTACTGTAGGACAATGGGATATTTTCTTTTCATTTATTATTTTGTTGATTTATTTACGCTTACGTTGCATCACCACTCAATGTAACCGACATTTGCACTGTCAAACACTGCTCAAATAACATCTTCCCGTCATTATACTTTGTTAATATTTCACTCTTTTCAGTCCGTGCAAGAATATCGTGACTTCTCCCCCTGCAAAGTCAAAGTAATTAGGTGCGTGTGGCTTCCTACGGTGAACATAGCTCATAAACTCCTCTGTCTGTGCGGGGCAGGGGCGAGGCGCATGGATCCAGGGCAGAGGGGGCATTTTTCAGACCTAATGTTGCGTGACAGAGGACCAAGGTTCTGTCAAGGTGAATCAAAGCCACCGCAGACCAGTACTAAACCACGCTAATACTCCTTCCCCTGTCTGCTCTGGCAACGCCTCGTCCATTGTCACGTCTATAACATATTTAAAGGAAAATGATTATGCAGTTTGATATCGTTATTAGCCTTTAAGGACGCTCTTGAGTACCTTAAGTTTGCCATCTCATATTTTAGAACTGAAAAACAAAATGAACATCTGGTTCTGTTTGTCCTGGCACTTACGGAGTTTAGGCGCCGTATACTAGCGTGCATAGAGTTTATACAAGCCAAAAATGCCTTTGTGAGGAAATGCGAGTGGGCTAGTTAGTGTGCAGTGATTGTGTTTAGACGACAGAAATGTTCAGAACGAGTCTGGCAAGGATTGAAGGATTCTCGGTTAAAGTGCGTATGACAGGTTTGAATGATTGTCGATTTGACTGTATTTGGTGCATTAATACCAGTTGTACATATACATTTTAGTTTTACACCAATAAAGCAGCCATTTGTGGAGAAAAGTTGAAAAATATGTTGAAAATTACAGAAAGAAACAGACTGATGACATCACACTGGAGAGACAAAGGTTATACATAATTTACATAAAAGAAATTAGGTTTTTTTGATCCTTTAAACATTGATTCAACAAAATAAAGGCGTTCGCATATATTTTTATTTGTAAAATTAAAAAAATCGGTGACATTAAATTAGTTTTGGCCCCGTGTTGGTTGCTAGGTAATTTCCTCATGTGATGTCATCATTTACAACTAGGAAGTAAAACAAAAAAGCTAAAAAGTGATAAAAATGTGTGAAGAATTTTAAATCTATTTATCTTAACTGCATTTTTGTCAAACGAGTAGTCCAACCTGTCATAGGCACTTTAAGTGATGTCAAATATCGGAAAAATGTTATCCCTCTCAGGAGTTCAGCAGGAAGTGTTTTTGATGGTTCTGTTGATCTGAAAAATGGACAGAGGCAGGTTTAAATTTCTTGGTTCATTTTGTAGACACCTTAGTTACAAAAAAAACTACAGAGTATTTTGGGTTTCTTGTACATCTCAGACTGAAAATGTTACTAAGACTTCAAATTTTGACTAATTTCTTAGACTTAAAACTTTAATAAACCAGGCTTAGCATTATATATCAACAAATCCTTCTGTATGTTCCATCAAAATCTTGTTAAGTCCAAAATTGTAAAGTTTGGTGTGTGTAGGTATGACTTTAGATGGTGAAATTTATATCTATGTGGGAGAAAAAAGCATTTGAAGACAGCCTTTGAAGTTACAACGTCCCAGAGAAATCTATGGATGAAGTGGATTAAACGAAACAATAAAACATCTTCAGGAGCAGATTGGATAAGTTTGTCTATGTATAAGCCTATATGTTGAGAGAGCAAACTGACAAAAAAAAGAAAAAAAGAAAGAAATGAGTTTTGCCTGTAGTGTCTCGCCTTAAACAGAAAATTACGGAATCACAATATGGCGATTTAACCAAGAAAGCAGACTGTCACAGGGATCAGATGTCAATTCCATTTGTATTACCATATTTCCCGGCCCTGCGTTCGCTTTTGTATGAAAACATGAAAGGGAAAAAAATGCAGCTGCCTATCCTTTACCCTGTCTCTCATTTATAGTCACACATTTCCCTCTTCAGCCCATTCCCCTGCACACCTGCCCTTCAATCTCCATTCCGCCAGTCCTCCATTTGTCTTTTTATCTCCCTCCTTCCCCTCCGTCCGTTGTGCGCTCGTCCTCGTAGGTGAACTTTAATTATCGGGCGTAAATCACAGCTGTATTCGAATCCCGTTTTTTTTACTGCCACATTAAAAAACGCCAGTGCACAGCTTTACATCCTCCAGAGGACACCGGCCGCTAAACGCTTTTCCCGTTTCTCAAATCCACCCAACGCCCGCCGAGCCGAGCGATGTTTTAGCTTCATTCTACATCTGTTGGGATTTCTGCACCGTTTATTGTACGTGTTTGGGCGCGGCGTCGGAATCCACAGGAAAATTATGCCAGGGTAATATGACAGTGATTGGTTGGCTTGGGGCCGTTGTCATGGCGACGGAGGTGGTTGATGTGTTAGCATGCGGAGTGTGTCACCTGCTGTCTGGCTTCCCACTCAGTTCAAATGTCTGCATAGGTCTGCGTGGGCGGAGAGAGACAGGTTCGGAATAGCATGCTTAATAACTCCGTATAGGTCCTGTAGGCGCTGAATACGTCTCTGGGGATTACGGTTTGGGTGAAGGTTGCCTTGACACGCGGTGAATTCAAATGTGAAGGAGTTAAAGAGGCATTCGGTAACTTTTCTGGGGTCGCTCGTCTTCGGGAAGCTGTCGTTTCGTTGCGGTCGTTCACAACATGGCATTTAGCATGTTTTTGCTGCAAAAGAACTGCTGCAAAATAGGTCTTTATGAAGATATGACTGGGATTCATTTACCGATTTTGAGCCAGTCATGCTAGTCGTTAGGTTGGCTATATTTTTATTATTTAAAATGCCTGACTTCTGAGCTTTTAGCCGTGTTCTGACAATGTTCTGTCGTAGAGCTGGGCGATACGGTGATAAAAATCAAATCGTGAGCTGGTCCCTGTGACAATCTGCTATTTTTGTGAAATCGACGTATCGTGATTGATTGTTTTTCTGTCTTTAATGCAGCCGTCTGTTCAAACACACTTTTTCGCCTGTTGTTTAGCCTCTGAAGCCTCTGAGGAGATGCCTTTATGTACCTCTTATAGACCAGGGCAGCACAATTCAACGAAAAGAAAAGAAAAGCGCAATAGAAATGCGCTCAAAACAACCAAAACGCGCCTGCGAACAAGAAACACAACTCAAGAGCGACAAAAACGTAAAAAAAAAACTTGACAAAAAACGACAAAGACTCATTTAAATATGACAAACACAACTGAATGTGACAAAAACTAAAAAGCAACAAAACAGAATCGCAAATCTAATAATAATTTTTTCTCTTTAATCGCACTGGTCAGAAAAATCACAATTAGATATTTTTCCCAAATTGTGCAGCTCTATTAAAGGCAAGTTATAAGTTATATAAAATGGAAATCATGAGCTGGCCCTAAGGAAATCGTGATCATAATTTTTTGTCATATCGCCCAACTCTATTCTGTCGTCAAAAACATACCTGTCGCACAGTCTCTAAAGTGATAACATGACTCAACTGTGTACAGCACTAGGCGCCATCTACTGGCTGCATAAACTCAGTAAGTGTTATTCTGCTGTTTATTTGTTGTTAATAATGTTTCTAACAATATTCCACACAACCAGCTTTAGGTTTACTGTGTCAGTGGCATTAAGGAGTTTCAATCTTTGTTGCCGCTTTTTGTAAACGTTCGAAACTTTAACTTACTGGACTTCTCAGAGAAAAGCGCAGCATGTTCACAGATGGATGATGGACCGAACTGGACAATTATGGGAAAATAACACAAGCACTTGGTAATAGTAGTGTCAGTTTTTTCTTTCTTCTAAATAGGGCGCAAACATTTTGAGTTTGAGGTGCAGAATTGCAAGTTTCTGTATAGAAATTGATGAATATTTGGCTTCTGTTTGATTTGAGTGGTTTCATTGTTTTAGGACAAGTAAGCAAACAGCACTTTTTATGCCTTTTATTCTTTTGTCTTATGTTTTTTGTGTCTGTGCACAACTTTGGAAACAGTTCTATTCATACAATGTGTTATGTAAATTAAGTGGATTTGGATTTATTGTTTGTTTTGTACCACTTTAAAATAACTACACCTTAATTTGCCTCAGCACGAACAAAGACTTAATTCACAATGAAAATATAGTTTATTACGCATGATTCAGGATTAGTAAGTATTTAATTAAGGTTAGGCTTGGGGTTGAGGTTAGGATTTGGGGTTAGAGTAAGTAGTTAAGTAGTTAATAAGCCTGAATCATTCTTAACAGACTATTTGTTCACTATGAATACATTTTTTGTTCTTGCTTTACTAAGGCAGGAAGATGTGTAGTTATTATAGCGTTACCAATGGTCCATTTGTCAGGACTGGCCCCATTAATAATGCTAAACAAGTGGAAAATGATCATTAGTATTAGTAAAATGCATTTGGGAAGTCTAACTGGGATCATTCTATTACTTTCAAGTGAGCACGACAAAATAAAGCCTCGGTAATCTTAAGAAAACAAAGCAAAGAACAATTTCCCGAAATGTCCATCAAAACAAAGCGCGCACTGTTTTTTCGCTTTCAGATAAAACAAACTGAATAAACAGTGGCTCGCGCAGGTGGTAATCCCCGGAGTGAGACAGAATCAGACTTTGAAAAGAGCACGAGAGATAACATGTAAAATTGCCATCCCATAATAGATGACAAATGCTTCTTCTCCGAGCGCTACGGCAGTGTGTCTGATTAGAAGGCTCCAAACAACCACAGCCACCCAGGGAATCCTTCACCGCCAGGAACATGACCTGTTTCTTTTTTTTTTTCGTTCTTTTTTTTTCTCCCAAAGACTCCACGCTGTCCTGTTTTTCCTCACTCCCCGTGCCCTGTATCGACTGGGTTGCGACGGTGTCCCCGCACAATACGTCGCAAAAGGGTTGCCATTTCAGTGTCCGGTGTAACTCGAAATCAATCGTGGCTTCACCAGATTAAAATGAATCTGCGGTAACTTGGGGTATTACGTGTGCTTTGTTCTGGTGCTGGTTTTGTCATTTTTTTGAAGCCCCTTCGTGTAATATTTCAGCCAAAAAACAGACAGAATTAAACGTTTAATTGCTGAAAAAATACCTTGTTACTGTGAGCGGCCTCTATTTACTTTGCTTTACTTAAGTTTTTAAATCAGATTTGAAGTTTGAAATCAGATCAACATTTTTTTTAATTGTTGCTGAAGGTATACTGTATTGAAATGGTGTATCTCCATGGTATATCCATTTCACTTAGTTTTGCGTTATTGTTCTGACCATACTAAAGATTGTGTGTACATTTTTCAGAGAAAGTATTTAGTCTTTATCATAGCATAGCACAGTATCATAAAGTGTAGTATAGTGTAGCATAATATAATAGCATAGTGTAGTATAATATAGTATAGTATAGTATAGTATAATATAGTAGACTATATAGTAACCCAGTAACCTTAACCCTATAGTATAGTAGTACAGTATAGTAGAATAGTATAGTATAATATAGTATAGTAATACAGTATAGTAGAATAGTATAGTATAGTATAATATAGTAGAATAGTATAGTAGAATAGTATAGTATAGTATAATATAGTAGAATAGTATAGTATAATATAGTATAGTATATAGTAACCCAGTAACCCTAAAGTATAGTAGAAAAGTATAATGTAGTAGAGTCGTATAGTAAATTACAGTATAGTATCGTAGTATAGTATAGTATTGTATAGTAGTATAGTTCCAGTATAGTATAGTGTAGTATAGTATAGTATCATTTTAGTTTTGTTTATGGTTGTTTTCCAACTGTAGGAAACTTTTTTTAGTTCCAGTCCCCTTTTGATGTGGGTTCACACAGAGACAGAACTATTACTGGAGCCACACTTTGGGGACTTTTTGCTCCTGCTCAGGGGCAGGGACTCTCCAGTCACACCAGGAACCTTTTTGTGACACAAGTACATTTACAACGCTGCTTTAATATGTTTAATTCATTGTAAACTTTAGACAAACTGTATTGATCCACAAGAGAAATACAATTCTAAATTTGTACATAGAAACAAAAATTTTGAAATACTGTAAATGTTTTGTAAAGTTCCTTGTTTTTTGTGCATCAGTTTTATGTGCAGGTTTACAGAGCTCAAAAGGATTATGAAAAGGAAAACTAAAACTAAACTGTACAGATTCTAATGTTGAAGAAGACCCACTTTCAGCCACTGTTGGTGTGTGAACACAAGCAACTGGGACGGGGTGGTTCCTGTGACTAAATAGGGACTGGGGGATTTAGGGACTTGGTTCTTGGTACTTTCATTTCTGATCACGCTTTCTGTTTTGCTGTTATTATTAATTGTTGCACCATATTGCCCAAGCAAGTTCCTAGTTTGTGCATTTTGTTCACTGGCAATTACAATAAAACTTTTCTGATTCTCAAAATATATCAATTGAAAGTTTCGTTTCTTGTGGCTGCTTCATCTGTATTCTGCTTCCAGCTCCGCACAGTCCATGTCTAACGCCTCACCTCCCTTCCCCTCTCTGTTTTCAGTGTGCAAGCCTGGATTCTACCGCTCGGTGCTGGAGGCCCTGTCGTGCAGTAAGTGTCCTCCCCACAGTGTGGCCAGGCAGCCCGGGGCCACCACCTGCAGCTGTGAGGATGGATACCACAAGATCGAGGCGGATCCACCCTCCATGGCCTGCACACGTAAGGACGCATCATTGTTCTCAAGCTATTCATGCATTTCTTATATGAATCTCATGTGCCTTAGAGCGTGTGTGTGTGTGTGTGTGTGTGTGTGTGTGTGTGTGTGTGTGTGTGTGTGTGTGTGTGTGTGTGTGTGTGTGTGTGTGTGTGTGTGTGTGTGTGTGTGTGTGTGTGCACTGTAAAGCACTTTCTGTAACATTTTATGTATGAAAACCGTTTTATAAATAAAGTTTGATTTGATTGTGCTTTATTAATTCACTTTGGGAGATCAGCTTTATTCATGGGTTTCTACTTCCTGTTATATGTATGTTTGTTCATTGCTGTGGCAACGGTCCTAATTTCTTATCATTCTGAAACTCATGGATTAAGGCTTTATTGCAGGGCTGTTCAAGTTTATTTTACTGAGGGACAGGTGTTTGGGAAGTGGCCTTCGGGCCGGAGGTGCACAACATGTCACCACATTTTGGGTTGCAGAAAATATCTACAACTTTAGATCTGTTTCAATATTGATAAAACAAATACTGCTGAATTTGATTTTTGTGAAAAATAACAATTACAAAAAAAAAAGTTTTAACCCTAACTCAAATTGTCAATTCAAGATTGAACCAGAATACTTGATACCAACCAGGACTGACCCAGAATCAACCCAGGTCTAAACTAGAACTACCCCAGAATGAAACCATTAAACAAGAAATTCTTGGATTTAATATCTGAAAGATGCCCGACCGGATTGTTTGGAGGGCTCGATCAGGCCCTCAGGCTGCAAGTTGAATAGGCCTTATTCATAGGCTTTATTGAACAGTTTTGCTCCATGTGACATTGTAACAGTCTGGAAATGAGCTAGAGGGCAGCAAATAAAAAATGTATCATGGTGGAATTTGTCTTTTTACTGCAAAAATACAGATGTTTGGACCTGATTTATAGTTAATATCTCTGTCTTTATCTACATGAACAAAATTTAAAGTCTACTTTGTCTATTATAGAAAATATATATGGGTTTTTCAAAGTACATTCAATATAGCTAATATATGGACCTAAACACTAAAAATAACAAGGTTCAAAATGTGTAGGTCTTCTGTTAGGCTAGTATTTTTCAAAAAACAGTAAACTCCTAACAACCAATATGCACCCCTGAAATTATAACACCACATTTCAGAATGTATTTAATGCAACATGTTCGTGTGCTTCTTCTTCCTGTTTATTGGCCACATTCTGAATGCTTTTCATCATTTCAAAGACAGAATATTTTGTTTTGAACTGTTAATTGCTATGACAACTGTGCAAATTCTTCATCCATGAACGGGGAATGCAAGGGTCTATCAAATCTAATGACAACAAGAAGAAGATAAACCACAGAACTGTAAATTGTAATGCTTAAATTCACTTGTCAAAAGGCAAACTGGCACCGCATGATGATTTTGTGGGAGGACGGCACAGTTGCGGGCACAGTATGACATCGCACACAGATTAGGCTGCCGGAGAAATGTGTCAATTGGCAAAAAGGCTGCAGCTTTTTGCTCTGACAAAAATACAACCAAATTTTAAGTTAGTTAAGTCAAATGTATACGGACAAAAATGACATATAATAATTAAATCAAGGACTCGATTGTGGCACGTATAACCAAGACAACAATGGCCTTTGGTTTTTCTAGGTCTTAAGGTTTAAGTTGGATTTTCTACATTTCTTTTGGTAACAATAATCTCTCATTACTTAATTAAGAGTGGCTGTTGAGTTATTGGATTGTCAATTATCATATCTTTTTTAAGACTGCTTTAAAGAATCATAATTGGGTTAGCAACATAGCTGGATTTGATAGTCTATTTAAACACACAGTTTTGCCTAAATTGTAACTTTAGTATATAGATATCTTTAAAGCTTTAAAGGCTGCTTATAAAGATCTGAACCATAAAGTTGCTTTCACATGAAAAAATACAAGAGTTTTGCCTTGTTTTATCAGAATCATAGGTTTTTAGTTCATTCATTCACATTCACAGACTTGGAACTTGCTTTGGCCTAGAGCTGTCACTAATGGTCAACTAGTCAGCGATTGATCAATTGACTAGTCAAACGATTATTTGTATATTTAATTTTTTATATATATATATATATATATATATATATATATACACATTATCAGCAAAGTAAAGGTTGAAAAAGTGACTGAAGGCTTCTAGTTGAGGACTATTTGCGACTATAGTGCATTATTGCTAAAAAAAAAAATCAGCAATAATCTACTTTTTTTGACATTTTGATGCATTAATGTCACGGTCTTTGTTATGAAAGGTCTTTTGATATGTGTTTTAGTATGTATAGTTCAGTTAACAATTAGTCGATTATCAATTTTTAATGTTTAGTTTAGATTATTTTTATAGTTGACTAGTCACAATTAGTTGATTAATCATTGCAGCCCTACTTCAGTTGTAAGAAGTATAGACATTTATGCATGTTAACCCTTGTGCTCTCTTCAATGAGCAGTACACTTCTTCATATCAGAAAAAAATACTTAAAAATACATTTAAAAATTTGCATAAATTGTATGTTGAGTGATGTTTGGGACCACCCATTAAAGTTTTGTAATGATGAAATAAAACATAAAATAAACAATCTAGACCGTGTCAAAATACCTAGAAAATACCACAAGGGTTTAATTCAACTGTCTCAAGAACTCAAAATGGTTGGTCGTACTGATTGATGTCATCAAGTGTAGATCTTCATGATGTGCTCCTTCTAAAATTGTTTTAAGCAATTCTAATACTAGTAGCTATTGATTTTAGCATCTATTCAATTTTTACCTGCTTACTTTTTAAAATAATTTATAACAAAAAACCTTTATGAATGACAGATCCTATAGATATTTGTGCACTCACCAAAATGTATAATACAATTTTAACCTTTTCTATTTCGTATATTGTGCACACGACATGACTTTTGCTCTGAGTACTCACTGTCTGACCTCTACCTCCAGGCCCTCCATCAGCCCCCCGCAACGCCATCTCTAACGTCAACGAGACCAGCGTCTTCCTGGAGTGGTCCGTCCCCATGGAGACCGGAGGCAGGAAGGACGTGCGCTACAACATCCTGTGCAGGCGCGTGCTACCGGAGGGGCGGGGCTTGGAGGAGTGCGGCCCCAATGTGCGCTTCCTGCCCCGCCGCCTGGGCCTGTCCAACACCTCGGTCATGGTGGCCGATCTGCAGTCGCACACCAACTACAGCTTCCTTCTGGAGGCGGTCAACGGCGTGACGGACCTGGCCAAGGATCACGCCAGGCAGTATGTGACGCTCAACGTGACGACCAACCAGGCAGGTAGGGAGGACGGTACTGCACCTGCCAGTTCACAATGGCATAAGATGTGCATGTTGTGTTTTCATTAGCCAAGAGTTTATGGTTCGTTATGGAATCCTCGTACTGCAAAGTAGGGTATTGCTTGCATTTAAATATGTGGCTTTTTCGGCGCATGGTCAGCCATCTGCGTGCCTCTGGACTGTCTTTACATTTCTTCATAATCTTGCAAATACTTTAAGGTAGATGTCTCAAACTCATTTTGAGAGGGGGCCATGTTTAAAAAATCAGAGACAAAAAAACAAAACAAACATTTTCTTTACCCACAAAATCTATATAAGTACGACATTTTACTTACCAGAATTTTTACATTTTTAAGGCCTGTTTGGTATATTTTAGAATTTACAATAATACCTTATAAGCCACAAACTACCTTCATGTAGTTTCATTTGTTTTAGGAATAAGGTCATGTTGATATTAATTAAGTAATATATTATTAGGCCCAATAATTTCTGCTGCAGTGATCTGTACAAGCCTGGGATTTTCTCTTTTTCTGAGACAGTGGTTTGTGGTGCATTGTGGTAGTTATAGTTCTAAGAGGTTCTATGAATTTTGTTGGTGGGCCATTTATAATATAAGTTAAAAATCATCTCGGGGGCCGACAGAAATCGTCTCGAGGGCCGCAATTAGCCCGCGGGCCATGAGTTTGAGAGGCCTGCTCTAAGCTATGTTTAAAAAAAAAATAAAAAATAGTAGCTTCACCACCGCCCAATGTTTGATTGACTACCAACAGCACTCAAAAGTGTCTTTGTTTCCTTCGGCAAGACACCCATCTTGCCTGTGCAAATGTGTTGGTGAATGAACAAATTGTGGTGAGATCGAATGAACTTGTGCACCAAGCAGAGACTTTGAATGTCTATTTCCAATGCCTTGCTATTATTAGACCAAACCATGCTAAATTAAAGCCGTGTTAACTTGCGCAGTTACAGTATGTCTTTCCATTCAGTCATTCCGTTCCGTGTCTTACTGAAACTGGCACAGACAACCATTCGTGTCATATCGCTGGCGAGAATGTAATAGTTTAGTAACAAAGGCGCCAGATGATCATATTATCATCAAGTATTTGTCCAACAAATCTGTCGCTGTATTAATTTTCACTCAAGCACCATCCCCGCGGCGAGAGAGAGAGACGCACAGTGAAAGGCCCTTTTGTTTTTGTGTGGAGATATTTTCATTGAGAAAGCAGCTTGGGTTCCTCGATTAGACTGCACATTTGGATCAACACGGTAAGCGGGAAATAAACGAACGCCGATGATTTGGAGATTGTGTTCGCGCGAGTGGCAGCAGGTGCTATTCTGCAGGCCTATCAACAGTGATTAATGGGATGACTGATTTAGAAGTTTTCTGCATTGGCTGGAGAGGAGCTATTTGGAGTAGATTTGGGGTGAAATGGAACTTGTGAGGTGGCATTTGCTAAAAAAAAGATGATTTTGGAGGATTTTGGAACTACTTCAGTTATTGTTCAAAAATGCAAATAGTGTTTAAGTTTTCTTTTCTTTTTTTTTCAAGCTTTTCAATTTAAAACACAGAAAACATAGACCACAAAACAGGACCAGAGAGCAGACAAAAACATTAAAAAATGCAACAAAAGAAAGAAAAATTACAACACACCCAAAGTCCCATTTAGTCCAATCTATCAAACTGTCTAAACGTAATCTTTTCCAAATTTTGAATGTCAGTCACAATGTCAGTCCAGTCCTTGATTTTTGTTCTGTTGAGGTCATGTATTTCTTTGTAATGGTTTTCTTTGCTGCCGCCAAGAGTACACTCCAAAGATATCAACTTATTGTGTTCATGGCAGAGGTTTTGTGGCTCAAATACATAGTTTGTGTGTGTAAGTTCTCATGGATCGTTCAGTCACATCGTGCCTCACAGCCAATAAGGCGCTGGCTTAAATTTGTTGACATTTTCGTGCAGAGTTTGCGTGTTATCCCCGTGTCTAGTTGGCTTCCTCTGTGTGCGTCAGTTTCCCCCGAGCGAAGGTAGACCCGGACAAGATCTGGAGGTCCCTGGGCTGTGCAATGAATTACTTCTCCTGATTGTTCCCAAGTTAACTTGAATGATGGGTGGAATAGGATGAACCTCCCTACAATAAAGTATACATTGGTGTTCAAATTGTTTTGGCTCATGCAACTCTAAGTACTCTTCTGACCCTTGGCTCAAACACAGCCGATTCATCATATAGGTTCGTAAATGATGCATAAGCAGGTGGTCTGTTGTCAATGAGTCAATTGAAACACACAGGAGGCCTCAAACTCTGAACAGATTTGCTTAATATTCTAACTTTGGTATATGGCTATCTTAAACGGTCATATATTCTGCTAAACTGAGCTAAGATTTTAACCATAATATTGCTTCTTCATCAAAAACATTGAGGGTTTGCCATGTTTCATTTGTATTTGTTTTATTAATCTTGCATATTTACTCAAAATGCTTTGTTTCGCTAAAAGATGTCATGAAGCGCTAACACAGGAAGTGGTCCTGTGAACTTTTTAACAAACTAATAATCTTCTTTAATGTTTTCATTTAATATATTGTACACATGACATGACTTTGATTTGAGTGGACTCACTATCTAAATACAGTTTTGCTCTCATTTAGTGGCTCGTCATTCTAAATAAGCCTTTTCAAATCGGGTTTTGCAGGGACCTGGGGCAGGAAGGGGCCCTCAAAAGCATTTTATTTATTTATTTTTTCCTCAGTTGCATTTTTCTACACTTTAATCTATTTTTGTTGTAATAAAATGCTTTGTAATTGAGTAAAGTCCTTGAGAATACAACTATGCATGAGATCACCCCTTTAGGAGAAAAATAATTGCTCACATATTAACCAAGTTGTTAACAATTAAAAATAGCAATTTTTAATCTGCAGTTAGTGTATTTTCTTATTGTAATAATAATTTTTCAAGATATTTGTGAAAATGGTTAGCGCAATATGCCCATAGCTACACAAAATGTCCATAAAGTTAGAGTTATTCTTAGGTTAAATTTAGAAACTATAGGGTGAATATTCTAGCAAAAGTGAATGAAAAAATAGCAATAATAAAGTATGTATTACGGGCCCACTGAGAAGGTTTGTACCTGGGGCCCAGTATTTGGTGTTACGCCCCTGATAAAGTTATTCATGTGCTCAGGTATAATCTTTGTCAAATTCAATAAGATGGTTCCATTTATTAGTTACACATTGATTGGGAAACTGCATACTCAACAAAGAACAGGTCTACCCACACAAGATACCACCTAATACATCTCATTTAACAGAGGAATTGTTAAATGGAGCACATTTTAGCTATAAGACAGCTTAGTTTGTGTCATTTGGCTGTTTATTTTCCAAGCACAGTTCACAGTCCCACGGAACAGTACTTGAAATCTCATCACTCATCTGCCTGGTGGTCCAGCATTAAAGATAGCAGTGAACTTGGGAGACTTTACTCCCCATAGCTGTAAATAATGCTGTAATAAAAATAAACACTTAGTGGGATGGGCCATAATGGAGATGGAAATGCACACGTACCTTGGGAGACTGTTTTATGTTTACAACAGTGTGTTTTATTTTATGAGCGCGTAATGAAATGGGAAGCCTGCAGTGTAGTAAAAAAGAAGAAAAATATGAGATTAACGTTCTTCTCGCAGAGGCTGGGAGGTTAGAGAGAAAACAATATTCAAGAATAGTGGGAGGTACTGGTCGGCAAGTGGATGTGTAAATGGCTGTTTCAAAAGTGAGTGATTATAATGGGAGTGGAAGTAGTAATAGGGGGAGTAACACGTTTGTAGTGGTAGCAGCGACCGCCTTAGTATTATTCTGTATAGCAGAAGTAATAAAAGTATTAATAGGTGCAGTAATGGAAGTGGGAGGAGTAGCAGCAGGTGTATGAAGAGGCAGATTTAAGATTCAATTTAAAGGATACATGTTATGCTACAGTCACTTTTGTGAGCTTTTAACCATGTTCTAACAATGTTCCGTCATCAAAAATATATCTGGAGTTGCATTTAGCTGCATTCATGCTGTTTTGAGGAAAGCTGGTTAGAAAATCATCTCCCCTGTGTCCGCCAAAAGCACTTCCTGCTGAACTCCCTCGATGACGTTTTTGCATACATCACTTGTCCGAGAATCTGCTGTTTTAAGTGCTTAAATCATCTAAACCATCTAAACACGTTCACTGCCACAACTAGCCTGATCATCGCATGTCACGCAGTCCCTTAAAGTGATAGTATAACTAAATTGTGTTAGCGCTAGGTGCCATCTGACTGCATAAACTCAGTAAGTGCCAGGGCAAACTGCAGTGTTCATTCATTCCCTCCTCCCTCTAAAAAACATCTCTATATATACATGTCCATATAGAAATAATCCAAATCATAATAATACACACAATATAATATTAATGATAACAATTAAATATACAAAAATGAAATAAAAATGTAAAATAAAGACAATTTCTGAAAAACTAGTTAGTTGTAAAAAAAAAAAAAAAATGTCCATGGCACCTCCATTTTGTCCTTGTTGACCGATTTATTTTAATTTTACCAAAGTATCACTTCAAATGTAAGGTATATTCAGACATTTTATGCTAGTATTAAAGGGGCTGTACCCGATTTTCACTGTTTTGATACATGCAGAACAGAGTTAGTTCATGTGCCCAAATTTTGGCATGTAATGAAGTAAAATATGCGTTCCCCCAGCACCGATTTATTGTAAAAGCGTTTATTCACTGTCTCTGCATCTGTTTATAGAGTGTTTTATCCTACGAGAGGGAGGAAGTGCGCTGTTAGCATGGTAATGTTTGTTGTCGTGAAAAGTGCGTATAAACTCATGGCGGTGTATATTTAGGACGCTGGGACTGCATTAGGTAAGTGAGCGATACATTTGACTGATGTAAAGACTTTAAAATGAACTAGTTCTGTTTTTCAAATTTCAAAACACTAATAACCATATACAGCCCCTTTAAACGTGACAGGCCTAATATTACATCATTAGTATTTACATGAGTGTGTGTACGGCGGGCAGATGGCGTCTGACAGTGCGCGGTGCTGCCGGTGTCGTCGCTGTGAGTGGATTAGCCCAGACTACACCACTCACGTCAGGTTTACTGCAGTTAGAACGGGATTAAACAAGGCCAGTCAGTGGACCAAGTGGAGATTAGGATTAGGTTAGATTACAAGGATTGGAAGAGTCAGACAGTAAGTGTGCTTTACAAACTAGCGTGGGTATTTTACTGTACTTAACATTGACATTCAGCAAACTTGCAAACTTCACGAGCGTTTGGGACTGACTGCAATGGAGGGCAATGTTAATGTGCGTGTACAAGTTATGATTTTCTAATTTTGACTTCATTTGGTGCGTTAATATATATTTTTTTAGTTGTTTTTTAAAGTCATAAGCACTGTTTTGTTCCCTTATATTCTGTGGTAAGTGATTTCATTCCTACATCGCTCTAAACATCACTGTACTGGCTCGTTTTACATTTTGGTGAAACACTGCCTTTCTCAATGCCTTGTAGAGTGTTTATACCGACAGGCAGTTTTTGGAAGAACATAGACGGTGTCTGAGTTGTAATGATATTTCTTGAAAAGTTAGTTTTTGCACACAACCATCCATCCTTCACGAAGAGGCTTCACAGTTTACTTGATGAGCTCAAATAGTTGACTGTCTATCCAGACCCCTAAGAGCTTCATCTCTTCCATTTGTTTCGCAATTGTTTTCTTTAGGGCGAGATTTAACTGAGGTTCGGCTCTTAGATAGAAGAGTTTAATGCCATATTGTGGAACATTATAGAAACATTTCAGACAAAGCAACAATATCTCCTAGACAAGCTGATTTTGGACCACCAGAGAAGTTTCACAGCACTACATTTAAAAGAGTTTTACACACAGATTTCAGGAACCATAAATTACACTTCCAAGCTACATACACGGTGCACTTTGATCTTCACTTGTTCTATGACATACAGCTGAAACTCTATTGAACCGGGAAGCATGACATCATTGCCTCCTTACAACGCCATTGTATTGTTAAAACTTCGCTCGGATGGGTGACCTAAACGCATTACGTCAGCTCCAAAACGAAACCCTTTATTACGCTATAGTCTAAACAAAGAATATGTATACGCTGCTTATAGTTGCTTTTCCTTGCTATATACCTCACCTCTGCCAACCCTTCTAAACATCCCGGAGCAACCTTACCGCCCCGAGCATGTTTTGACAGCCCAAAGAAAAACAGAGTCAGAATGAACTCAGTCTAAAGGTCAGCAAGTTTCATAAACGCCGCGTAAATGGGAATCCGATAATCCAGGTAGACACTGGCAGCTACATTTGACCTATAAGAGTTGAGATTTTGTTTATAGGGAAGAGTTTATTTTGCCGTCAGTCAATGTCCCTAAAGACAATGGGGGACTCTAAATGACCCGGAGTGAATGAAAGCGAGAAACTGTTGTAGCAAGGAGCAGTCAACTTCATATAGGCTCAAAAATACATATTCAGAATACTTACAATACTACAAATCAAAGGAATATATGGTTGTACTTGATCATGTGATTTAGACATCAAACTGCCAGAAATGAGAGAAAACAGAAAACACCTCTCTTACAGAACATGCATGTGCTATTTCTCCAATAAATGATCAATAAATGCAGAAGAAAACAAAAAACTAAACATAAAACTGTGTACAATCATATATTTTAATGTAAGTGAAAGTATTCCATCAGAATTAGTAGCAATATATCGATATTGAAAATTTGAGTGTTGACACAGCTATGAAAAAATGTATACTAAATAATAAAAGTAGGCATTCATTTTAGACAATCATTTAGGTCAATGTTTTCGTAGTTTTGTGTCAAACCCACTCAGCAGTAGCAGATGGGATTGTCAGGCGTTCTGTTTGTCCCTTAGAGCAGTGGTTCTTAAACTTTTTCAGTTGCGACCCCAAAAATAACAATAGTTCACATTTGCGACCCCCAAACACAAAAAATAGGCGACACGCAGAGTGATAAATTAGCCTTATATGTAATGTTTGACTTTATTTTGAGAATATAGACCGAGAAAATGGGCCAAAAAGTTTGAGAACCACTGCTTTTAGAGCCTGTTTGAAACTCCTTAATTAAACATAAATTTACTGAAACGCCTTCAAATATAAGCATAGACCAGTATCGAGTTTCGGTATAGAAGAAAATCAACCCCAAAGTACTTGGTATTGTAAGGATGCCCAAAAATGTCGCCCATCATTAATCAGAATGCAGTACTCTGGTTGTAATGAAATATGTAACTAAATACATTTGAATGCAGGTATTCAGTATTCTGTTACTAGATACATTTTCAAAGTATTCTTCCCAACACTGTATAATGCTGGATGAGCTTTGAACCACTTTCTGGTGCTTGATGGGCCATTATGCCACCATTTTCTCTTTTAAATATAAATACTTTAAGACATAATAATGTTAAAAGTCTTTCCTAACTTTCTCATTAATGTTGATTGTTTGTTTCATAATTATATCAACTTCTTGGTGAAGATTTTGTTTCCTGTCAATCCACTGCCAATGGTGCCAATATACATTAAAGGACAAATATTATGCTTTATTTGTTTTTTTATTAGGGTTAAAAACATTTACCTTTACCTTTACTTTAGCATTTCATGTTTTAGAACTTTTTTTTTGGGCGCCATTTACTAAAGAGTGGATTACGCAAGTTAAGTGTAAACAAGTGGAGTTTTATGAGAAATGTTAAATAGCCATTAGCAGTTGTAGTGATTAGACGGCAGAAATGCTCAGAGCTCAAAACAATGCTGAATATTCTCAGAGCCACATCATGTATAAAAAAAAAAAAAAGGTCACACATCAGGGGAATTCAGAATGCTGGTTGGGAAGGGAGAGGATTTTTGAACCAGGATATGTCAAATTAGTGTGAATGAAACTAAATGTATGATTTTGTCGAGGGAAAAGGGAAAAAAAAAGTAAATTTAGTATAATATTTGTCAGTAAAACAGTTAAATGACACACAAAAAAAGAGAAAAAAAGAAAGAAACTACCTATAACAGACCTAGCATAAAGGCCAGTGGTTCTCAATCTTTTTACTATCCTATCCCTATCCCAGGTCTAAACTAGGACTAAACCAGGTCTAAAGCAAGACTTCGCCACTGCTTTTAGTTCCATACCTGCTCTAACCAAAATTAGAAGAAAAACGAGGATCAAACTGACTCTAACTTACACTAACACAAGACCTGCAGCCATACCTGGTCCGCGCTTTGAAAACCACTTACGCAGATCTTGTCTTGCACCATCGTCATGCCCTCTATCCTTGTTGGTTAACTTGACCTATGCTGTGATCAAACTTTACTGCCCTATCAGAGACATTGCTCCCAAAGTAATCACACTAACGATTTTAATCCATAATCCTGCCTCCGTAAAGTGTAATGAGCGGTATTACAAGCCCTTTATATTACGGCACTTGCAATCACCAGAGGAGGACCTTGAGCACCCTTCCAAGCATCCTCCATTCCTATTTTATGTTCGAGGCAATTAGATTCCTATGTGGGGAGCGTTTTTGTCTTCTCCAGAGAAGCCAAAGGGTGCAGACATAAAACAGGCACTGGCTGAACAGAGGAAAGTTTAGAAGGGGACAAGACGAGAGGAGAAGACTTGTAGCGTGCGGCTTTTTGATGTGTAGGAAGTGTCACTGATGATAAGGGAGATGTGAAATAGGTGATTTCACAGCGTCCGCGTAAAGCCGGGGCGGAATAATAAAAGAGTGTTGCGGGGGGGAAACAAGGCGAGGTGTGGGGGAGAAAGGACGAGATACTGGCGCTGAAAATAAGATAGAGGCAATGATAGAAGGAGCGCGGTGGTGGTAATTGCGGTGTTTTGAAAGAGTCCATATTTTTCAAAATGGAGTTTTTTTGAGATTTCGATCTTGCTGTGATGTTGTTTCACCATGAAAACAAATCCGGGAGTTGTATTTTGTTTCATTCTTGCATGTTTGAGTAATCATTTAAATAGGCATTTGGTGTTTAATGACCACAACTAACAAGATTTTACCACCTTTTCATAAACACTGTTGAATAATCAGAGGCAAACTGGGAAGAAAAGTTGATTAATGATCTCTAGGGAGGTAGGCCATCTATTCATTAGTGTGTTTTTAAAATAATAAGTACTTATATGTAAAGGAGGGGCTTTGGGGGTCCTCTCCCTAGAAAACTGGATTCGATTTCAATAATTTCCGGTTATTATGGTGCATTTTCAGTGTAATAATTTAACTCCTTATTTGAATAAGATACACAAAATTCTACTGGCGAATTATTTGTTCTACCAGGTCTTGTTTGGACGTCTGAACTTATGTTTTCTGGTGCACTTAGAACAACAACATATGCTTTAGTTTTCGGTCAACATCTCTCACCAGAGCATGGTTGTGGCCCTAAACCATTACTTATCAATGTGTTTATGCCATGGCCGGCCCTGCATTTAAAGTCAGTTCACCTCAATCTCAAGAGCTCAAAATATTCTGTTCCACTTGCTGATGGCGTTAAGTTGTGCCCCATTTTCTCCTTTATAAAACTTTTATTTCACAATATCTATGTCATTTATCTGGTCTTTTCACAGTCACACGTACAAGAGGATGTTCAGTGGTCACTAGATGTTCAACAGAAGCACACAAGTTCAAAAATCTCATCTTAAAGTCAGTTAGCCTTTAGCTCAGATGACAAATACAAACAACTGTGTACACACTCAGTAATGGCTTTTAGCAAGGCTTTAATCTCTCGTAAGTGTGCTCGATGGGTTGGTACAAACTGACACTCTCTGGATTATTCAGAATGCGCATGTTTTCTGAGTCCTTTAAATCATACCAGACTAGCCGTGTTGCTGATGATCAGTGGCATTAGCATCAAACGCTGCATATGTCTATGTTTTTACCTGTTCCTTTCATTATTTTGCTAATTAGTTGATATTGCTTTAGCCTTATTTGAACTGTTCACTGAAGTCCATGCACCAGCTGCAACAACAGTGCTTTGGCTGCACAAGATAAAAAAGTTTGTAAATGTGTTTTTATAGATCTGTTTTATATCGCCTTTCTCAACAGGATACTAACAAAATGATGACTGCTGCAATAGAGGAAAGTCAAGCATTTATATCTGTTGTTAAAGATGAACACATCATAGATACTTAACATGGCTGAGGGGGAAAAGGAAAGGAGTGAGATATTCATAAGAGATATGCAAACAAACAAGTCAACATTGCATTGCATGTATCCTTTAAATTCAAATTCATTTTAGCCATAATCTCGGTTCTAATTTGTATTTTTTCCATAAGATTCATTCTACGCTTTAAAATAAGATTCCTTTGTAAACTATTTACAATATGTTAGTAGGCACTTACGAGCACTTAATGTTTTCACCCGGTTATTGAAAACAGTTTAATAAGCTAAATAAACTAATGGTCTTTCTAACATTTTGTAAATAGTTTAATAACACACACACACTTTTTTGTTATTAAGCTTCTTACCATTTATAAGTGTTTTTATAAACCATCTGCAAATGCTAGCAAATACCTTGTAAGTGCATAAACACACCTTATAAATAGTTTACTATGGAAACTATTTTAAAGTTTCCAGTTTCCAGTTCATACAGGGGGAAAAAAAAGAAAAAAATTGGGTAACGCTTTATAATAACTACACTTATTCATGCCTTAATAAAGCATGAACAAAGACTTAATTCATAATCAACAAATAGTTTATTAAGAATGATTGAGGCTTAGTAACTATTTAACAAATATTCTAACCCTAATTTCTCACCTTAACCCTAACCTTAATTAAGTAGTTCCTAATCCTGAATCATGTTTAATAAACTATATATTCATTATTAGTTAAGTCTTTGTTAATGCTTTATTAAGGCAAAATAAGATGTAGTTATTATAAAGTGGTACCAAAAATTGTCTGAACTAAAACAGAAATATCCAAAAGCGTCATTGTCATTGTCTGCGAACAAAACTCAGAAACATGAGTGTGTTTCAGTCGAATAACATTTCTCATCAAAGTGCTGCAGAACATGACACGGCCTTTTGACACCACACGTTACATTTCATAAAACAGTCTGACGAAACTGTCTTTCTTTCAAGTGCACGTTGGACCCATAACATTACAGAAGGTGATGCAATGTTAATCTGGTTCTCTGTTGCAATAACTGCGCTCTATTATCTCTGCATGTAGCTGATTATACGCCCATATTAAATGTACCATAAATGTACATTGTTTTTCATCTTGTTGCCTATTAATCAAATGAATCGTGATACATTAGTTCACGGATTATTAGACTAAGTGGCTACTTTTCTTTTGTTTGGGGCGAATCGCGCAGACTTTTAAAAATACATTCGGTGAATAGTGTTGGAGAGGACGTGGCAGGAGCAGGGGTGGTGTCAATGGAGCGTACAATAGCGGGAGGTGGGTGGCTCTATATTTGGCCGATCGAAAGAAAACAGCATAATCATCCAGGTGTAAGAGGGAATGTAGACGGAGGAGGGCCGCGAAGGTAAATGCACCAGACTGTGGACTTTTAAGAATCCATTGGCTCTGTTTTTGTTTTGTTTTTTATGATTGATGAACGTGAATTGTTTGTGGGCCAAATAATTTTGTTAAATAAATGGTAATATGGCTGATCAGTACTAGCATCTACAACAACACAATCACGCCAATGCAAAAATCCAATAAATGTGTCGTTAACTATACATTTTCCAAATAGAATGTATGCTTTATTCTATTAACACAGGAATGCTTCATAATAACTACACTTATTCCTGCCTTAAAGGTGGAGTACCTGATTTTATTGGGTGTAAATTAGTCAATTTTGTGTTTTCTATCAAAGAGTATCTTGTAAAAGCTGCAGTTTCCGAACAAAAATGAGACCTCTGCGTGCTGTCTGCATCTAATAATAAAGTATTTAGTCTTGAAGCAAGAGCTAAAAGCAGCGCTCTGATTGGCTGCACTTGGGTGATCCTCCCCAATTTCACTTTGCAGTCTGAGAAAAGCTGTTGTGAAGCTGTGCACAGGACCGAAAATGAATGCATGTGGATTTTAATGATGTGTCAAAGGGATTGTGAGAGTTAGATAGATTTACTTACTTCCAGTCTGGCAGTGTAAAAATCAAGTACCCCAGCTTTAATAAAGCACTTGACTCATAATAAACAGTTTAGTAAGAAGAATTCAGTACTACTTAACTAATACTCTAACACTAATTCCCAACCCCAGCCCTAGCCTTCATTAAAGTGTTACGAATCCTGAGTCATGCTTAATAAACTATATGTTTATTATGAATTAAGTCTTTATTAATGCTTTGTTGAGACAAATTAAGATGTAGTTGTCATAAAGCAGCACCATTAACGCTTTTAAATAGTATTTCCTCACTCCTGTTTAGTTCTTTCTTTTTTTTTAGTTTTGTTTCATACTCTACACTACTTCAAAACAGGGACTAAACCCAAAACTAAATCTGGACTAGATCGATTAAGTCTTCATTAGGAATAAACTGGGCACAAACCAGGGGCCAAACCAGGATAAGAGTTAACACAGCCAATTCATTATACCAGTTACAAAGGGACGGACAACCCATTGCGATTCCGAATATCCTTTAAGTGTATTTTTTAATAGTTATTCATCTTTATTTTTGATTTCATACTTTTTAATTCTCCTACTGTTCTTGTAATCTGCATTGCAACTGGAATTTCCCCGTTGTTAGACAAATAAACGTTCTCTTTTATCGCAATTCATACCCGTACTACTACACTTTCCCAACTGACACATATTGTCAAGAACAAACTGACGTATGTAACGTAATATCACTATCACTGTTGGGGAAGAGGAAAAAAAAAAGTAATTTGCCTGAACATAGCAGATACTTTGGGCCGCAATCAGAATGTTTGAAAGCCCCTTCTCCGCTATATTACAACTTTAATAAAGCAATCTCTCTTAGCGTCTCCTATCTGGCGTCCATCTTGCCTCCGAGCGCTGCTTCCGTCATTCTCCGAGGCTAGTTAAATGATAATAAAGCCGATATCGGAGCGCGGTATTGATTCGGGCTGATGGTGCTGACAGATACGGGCTCGAGCAGCTTATGTTAGTCATTGTTGCCAGGTTGTTCTTATCAGGGGCCAGGCCTGCCGCGGCGGAGGGCCATTCCGTTTTCATGACCTCTCCGTACATGAAACAGATCACCTTATGGTCCCCAGATTAATGGAGAATGGCAGAACAAAAAGAGCCCGCGGGAAAAATCTATACACTTTATAATATTGATGGACACCATCGCTGCGTCGGAATATGAATCTTCTTTATCTCGATTGCCCCCAGCTCTGCGGCGTGAGGCTTACAATGTTATCTGACGAGGCAAGCTACACCTGAACGAGAAATGATTATATTTGTATAATTTAACATGTGTAGATTTTGTCTTTGTAAACAGTTTATTTCCATTAAAACTGTTCGGAGAAAGTCAGGTCATAACACATTTCAAAGAAGTATTATACAGTATAGGCTCTGTGCATGGAATTTATTGTTAAAATGGCTGGCTCATTGTACTACTGAGTATTTCCTGTCCAATTCTATCTCTATAGGGTTTTTGGAGAGTCACACTAAAATTAATAAATACTTAAAGATGAGGGAGGATATATATTGTAATGTACTTTTTTTTATGACAAGCTTCTGTTTTAGTCTTATTTATTTTTAAAAAAGTTCACCTGTAGGGGAGACGTCTACAAGTACATAGTGCATGTGATTCTTCTATTAGCAGCAGGGAAATCGTCCAATGTGTCTATAGTAAAAATGGTAAACATATTTTATGTGTCATATTTGAACAGATTCTTGGTTTAACCTGTTAAGCTTAGGTTTTTTTTCCCCAAAAAACATCTAAATGAGCCGTTTCAGAACCCTTTTCAGAGTAAGCAAATACCTGGCTCTTTGGCATTGGCTACGACTCTGTAGTTTTGGCCTTTGATGTCTGATTTGCTCAAATTATAAGTGGCAACAAGCTCTGCACAGACGAACATCAGAGTATAAATCCCACCTAGATTTTCTTTGGTAAATATACAGAGTAAAGCCGGTGTTTCGTGGATGGTCTGATTGACACTAGTTTGGGCATTTGTGTGGTTTTGAAAATTCTTCTTTTAAAGCTGAAGCTAATTTTACAAAAATAAGATTTAGGGACTTGTAAGTGAAAAAGCCCAAGCGGAATCCTATAAAATATGTATTATAATTCTCTACGTAAATATGTCATTTCTAGGCATTTGAAGCTCCACACTGTTTAAATAAATTAACCCAACAATAGAAAATAATAAATAACAACAAAAGGGAAATCAAGAGTGGACAATTTTTTTTTAGAAATTGGCAAATGTTGAGGGGGGGGCTCCCCTGAGAAAATTTGAATAAATCATATATTGTATCATGTGCTGGTTTCAGGTGCATTTTAGATGTTTGTTTGGTTGTTGTTGTTGTTTTTTTTTTAATCTAATTATCTTCATTATATATGAATAGTTGTCATTTTCTATGTTGTGTTTATGGCCTCTTTCTGGTCCAGATACAGCTCTCCAGAACATTTGCCCCCCATATTAGTTTCGGCCTTACACATTTTCGTTTATGCCATGAGACGGCCCTGGCAATTATTACAAATGCATTTATTCTTGAATTCCCTTCTGGATCTGCTTTATTTTTCTTCAGCCCTAATTACGATGATGACGACGTCAACCATCCAACAAGACCCTGCTAACTTTGTGGTTTGCGTTGTCTGGTCAGTAAATCAGTAAATACATCATTAGACCAAAAATACCCATTGTCTTGGCACGTTGTTTCTCCTTCTCAGATTCAACACATCCTAAAACCGTCTTCGCCAAAGTGTTACTGTCGACACGCTTCTAAACCCAAAGTGTTGCTGGTGTGGCGTCTCCTCCGTAGCCGCCTGTCTTTGCGTCTCTCTCTCTCACTTTGTCTTCACGTCGGACGCCCACTCTTCATCACCCCCCCTCCCTCCGTCACCTCCCCTCCTCACAGCGGGCGTACATCTTCAGTCTGTCGGAGTTTGAAAGGAGGCTTTTGTTTGGAGTTAGGAGGGACGTGCGAGAGGCGTCATGGCGGTGCGGAGAGGTGCGCCCGGCTGTGCTCCTTTAGGTGTCGCCGAGACAAGCGAAAGAGACGACTCCGAAGACGTGATGAATATATTAGTGGGCTTTTAGGGCTTTGAGAAAGTTGCACAAAGGGAAGAGGTGGCGCGCTCGAGGTGATATTTGTCTTGTCTGTCAAGCCGGCGTTAATGCTTTTAAATGGGAGCGAGGGCGGATTGTGTCTAATGTAACGTCAACTGTTCTTTTTTGTATTTACACAGGGGTGTTAGCGACAAAGAGGGCTGAAACTTTTACCAACAGAATGTGTCGACAGTAATGAAAGGGATGCAAAAGTCATATTATTCAAAAACGTCAACATGAATGGCACGTATGGCACTGAAATTGTGTTGGTGTTGAGTCACAGATTTTCAGTTCACGCTCAGGACACGTTGGAGAGATTGGGCTAAAGCAAAGTCATTAAAAGTTTAGTGAGGACTGATTTCATTCGTCTATTCCTTTGTATTTGTAATGTACATTGAGATTTTAATGTTTGACACTGTGACTGACGAGACTTTAGTGATTCTTTTGTGATTCAAGTGTTTGTTTCAATCATAAATGTATTGCTAAGTATCAGTGTTGTTTTTGTCCTGGTTTAGTCTTGGTCTGGGAAAAAACAAATACTGTTGTAATATGTTGACAAAGCTTGACATTGCCTTTCGAATCAAAACTGAAGAAGTGACTTGGCACCCCAAATACAGAATATTGACCTTTCTGTCGTATACACACAGCATACATGTGGGGTATGCCTCTAAGAAAAGATATTGAGGTTGGGAATGGAGTTAGGCTGGACCAGGAGACTAGGACATGGCTCTCCCAGACACAGAGTATTTGGGTTTAACTGGCTGATGCCATATATTGAAAGTGCAAAAGTGATCGACATAGACAAATGTACGTATACCCAATATTTACAAATTTGCGCAATGATCAAAATACCAAGATACCAAAATTATTAAATTACCATTTCATCAATTATCATCAGTTATCAAGCTTGACAGAATTTCGTTTTGAACAGTCATAAAATATTTCTCACACAACAAAACCAACAATAAACCATGTCCCAGACTGTAGCTCTCAAAGAGGAGATGAAAAATAAATGGTTTGCCACAGCACTGTGGGCTTAACTGTACATGGACTCGACCAGGAAGTCCATATTGCAATTGCCCATAAGCAGACTTTGAATGAATGAAAGGTTTGGGAGTGCACAGGCTGCAACAGCCGCAGAAGGTGAGTTGTTGATAGTGTTCAGATTCGTTGTTGGGCTCTTAGGTCGCCATCGGGTAGTAGTACCCAACCTCGCACACTTGGCCAATCCTTGTTTTTAATCCCTCAAAGCAGTCTGTTCGCCTTATTCCAGAAGTTATTGTGAGCGCTGCCATTTTTTTTCCGTTGTATTAGTTTACACGGGGCAGACGAGCTCAACAGAAAATAAAGCTCTACATGAACTCTAAAGCCTTTTCCAGGCCGCCCAGGAAATAGCTGCATTGCTGACTTGTTGCCGCATGTGTACATTAAACATTTTACTCAAATACTTTATATAACATTTTAGCAGCGAGACTTTTCCCTCATTCTCCATTAGCTTTAACGGGGTTCTCGTCAAACTGGAAGTGCGTGCCAATCTGCTCCATCAGCTCTTCTAACATACACACAATTTGAAGCTATGCCTCAAAGCTGCCTTCAATTGTCCATCCTCTATTTTTGTTTTGCTGGTCACTGCCACCCACAGTCCTTGGATTCATTTCAGAACTTTTGATTCCTGCTCCTCACGCTGCGCTGGGTCCATTCTGGGAGGATTTGACGGATAAACATAGCAGCTCTTATGGTGCGTGCTGGTGTTTTGTTACCTGTTAAGCTGCTGGGAAAAAGGCCCTTTTCTGGTCAGCGCCACCATTCTCTCCGTTGCTTTAACGTCGAGTGTGATTGGGTGTCTGCTTTCAGGCTTTTAAGATGTCGCCGATAACACTTTCTGTGCGGCCCGCCACTCAGGATACGGTTACTCTGTTTGGTGGCCGTGATTTATTCCCCATAGTCGTCTGCTGAGCCTATTGAAACCCAAACTGTGGTGGTGGATACACAGGGGCACACACACACTCACACACACACTCACAGGGGGAAAATGGTGCCTGGGGGAGCGTTTTGCCTGGTTAAAAGCTCTTTATGTGTCAGGGACTGCTCAAT
This sequence comes from Rhinogobius similis, assembly GCA_019453435.1. NCBI lineage: Eukaryota > Metazoa > Chordata > Actinopteri > Gobiiformes > Gobiidae > Rhinogobius > Rhinogobius similis. The sequence goes on from CM033619.1 coordinate 39,324,422, forward strand.
TGTACCGTTGAGAGATGGGTTAACAGTTTGAGTTACAACAATGTGGATAGAAATGGAGGAGAATTTACAGAGCGCATGACTTCAGAACTTCAGTGCGTTACCGTCAGAAGGAAAAATGGCAATGAGTTTGGAGGAATTGGAAAAGACGAGGCAACGCGAATTGGTGGATTGTGTAAAAAAATCACGAAAAGATGGAAGTTTAAATCTAACTCTCGTCTGTAGCTGTGCAATGGATGAAAATTTAATCGAGATCTAACTGTTTTGGAGGAAGAAATGTGACTATTTTATGTTTTAAATGGCACTGACTTAATGTATGTCTAGTGTGCGTTCACAAAATCGGTATTGAAAGCCATTCTTGTTAGTTTTTGAACTGAAAAGGGTTTATTTATTGAAAAGTGAGATTCATTTTTTGGCATATCACCCAGCCCAACTCAAGCCCTATAATCAATTGTCTATCTGTTGTGTCCTTGGGCAAGACACTTCACTCCCCTCTCCCACTCCCTAAGTTTAGCTCTAGGGTCACGCAATCAATCAAATATTAAAGAGATTTTAATTTGATATTCTGAGTTGTCAATAATCAGCTTGGGTCTTTTTACAATCAGTAAATCAGTACAATCAGTAAAAAAAAAACGTGTACTGAGTAAAGTCTACAATTTTTTGTGTTAAAACATAAATTATATGAAATGATTTGTATTCTTATTGCCCTTTAAACATGCTTTTGAGTGTTGAGATGTTTGACTTTGACGTCTCGTATTTTATAACAAAAAAAAGTCCTGTTAATTACATTAATTAAACGTTTGTACCATATCTAGTCTGGAATTATTCTAAGATATTTTATAGAAATTTGAAATTCAGCAATAAAAAAAGAAAAAAAATCATTCACATTTATTGTTGCCATACAGCCCAATAATTGCTTCAGTCACGTTAGCATAATATAGTAAAATATAGTAATTTGCTATTAAGTCATGAACAGGTTTGCATAGTTTTGGGAGCACTCAGAAAAAAAAAGTAAAACGAGAGAATGAATTTCATAGTAATTGTTAAATGACTTGTTCAACAGTCTGCAGTTTCAACATCAATTATGTGCTGCGCGTTGACAGTTTTGTTCCCCCTTGGGCCAGTGACAAACCCATTTGTGCAGCGTCGACACCGTGGGACTCTGTGCCAACTGCGCCTCGGTGAATGTGTAAAGCATGGTTCAATTAGCACAGGTGCAGTCACATGTTTTAAGCCAAGTTACCACAAGCACGCCACAGGGACGGGAAAAAAGAAGAAAAGCTTAATAGTTGGATTGATTTATCACTCAAGACATGTTTACACAATTTGAATATTAATTGTTATCAATATTCAAATCAAAATGTATATTAATTTATTTGTTTTCACAGACACCAGGCTATGAGAAAAACAAAAATACATTCAAAAATGTTCAAGTTTACATCAAGTCAATTGAAAATATGCCAATGATATTTGGTTTACGAAATACAATGACTTTATGACCAAATGTGGGCAATTTAAGGGTTATAGATGTAAGTATATATGTATTTTAATGTAAAGCATAAGGAGAGATCTTCATTGAACAAATAAAATAAAAAGTAGCCAAATAGCAATATATTTTTCAGGTGAACCAGAATGTGCTGAAACTCCCATAATTTTATATGAAACTGGCCCACACATACTCTACATACATCAGGTTCTTGGAATAAAAAAACAAAACATTTCCAGTACTATATATGAATATCTTGTGTCACCTTTTTCCATTTTATTACATCACGTTCATCATAAAAATACCCGGAGATGTATTTAGCTGTTTAGTAGGTCCTCTCCGCACTGAGCCCTACAAACATTCAGTTTCAAAATTTACATATTGACGTCAAAGAGATCTTCTACTCTGTTTTTAATCCAATAAACCTGTCGTCAAATTGCGAACCAGGTTTAAATTCCTTGGTACATTTTGTACAAGCAAATTTACAGTGGGGATTTTGGTTATCTTGATCTAGCTCTAACTGAAAATTCAAACTTTAATAAATCAGGCTCAGAATTAGATATCAGCAAATCCACCCGTACTCTATGTCAAAATCGTGTTAAGTAGAAGATTGTAGTTTAGTTTTATAGGTACTCACACCCTGCAGGAGAAAAATGCATTTTAAGAAAACGTTCTTTGATGTTACTATGTCCCAGAGAAATCTATGGATAAAATGGATTCAATGAATAAAACATTTTTAGGAGCAGATTGGACAAGTTTGTTGTTCCCACATGAAAGCCTTTACAGTATGTTGAGAGAGCAAACTGACAAAAAAAAAAAACTAAAAATGGTTAAAAAAAAGTGCCTGAAGTGTCTTGAAAAACAAAAACTTGACACCATATATAGACTAAACATATTATATGCTTGAGATTTAATATTTGTTGTGTCTTAAAATTCTTGCATCTTGCAGCTTTTTAACATGGACATCATGGAAAATCATATTATAAAAGTACTTTGATAAAATATTGGTGAACGTAACCAACAATTTAAACGAGAAAATCATAATATTAACAAACATTGGAACAAACAAGTCAGATACTTCGAGCCGCCTCATTACCAATACTATTCTCATTATTCATTGTGGACATGGCTTCCATTGTTATGACATACTGTGTTATTAAAATTGCATCTCCAGTCTGTGATCAAAACAGGATATTAACCGAGGAAAGCAAAACATTTGGTCACTCTTAATAATAGATTATTATTATTACATCGTAGCACAATACCCCTCTGCACATTTCATATCGAACCCGTGTTCCAGATGTTACCGTTTTTGTCATTTCTGTCGCTTTGATGCACAATAATGACTTGAATATTTCATACGCAACATCAGACCCGTTTCGACTAACAATTAGCTGCCTGTGTGTACTCATCAAAGCGAGAGGTGTCATCAAACCAGGGCCCCCACCGCGTTTACAACTCCCAACGTTTCTCCTGTTTAATCACAGCTAATGAGGATGTTATGTAAGTCGTAAAGTGGCATAATTTAGCAGATTTTTACAGCTACCGGCTATGAAAACGACGCACAAATGTAACCGGTTTGTCCTTGTTGTTAATGCATTTAGTTACCTGTTTTACGCTGCGAGGCCAGTCAACCAATATCCTCTGAAGCGGCGTGTTTCAGAACTCTCTGTATAAATCTAAACTACAGGGTTTGCAGTTTTTATGCAGAATAAAACAGGATATTTTGTTGTTCGTGGAGGAAATTATGGTACTCTAACTGATTCGATTTGCAGTAATCGTGCAGCTCTAGATTCAGTCCGCAATATATTTGGGCAATGGATATTTTGTATATCTGTATAAAGCAGGGGCCTCAAATGCATTTTGAGAGGGGACGGCAACAAAGACAGAAACCTTACCCACAAAATCTATAAATAGGAGATTTTAGTTGCCAGACGTTTTACATTTTTAAGACCTATTTGGTATATTTCACAATTTAGACATGATAATACCTTGTAAGCCACAAACTATCGAGAAACTATGTGTTTTATTAATATGCTCATGTTGATTAATTAAGCAATGTATCATTAGGCCCAATAATTACTGCAGCAGTGATCTGTACAAGCCTGGGATTCTCTTTTTCTGAGACAGTGGTTTGTGGTGCATTGTGGTAATTGTAGTACTAAGAGGTTCTATGTGTTTTGTTGGCGGACCATTTATAATACAAGTTAAAAATCATCTCGGGGGCCAACAGAAATCGCCTTGAGTGCCTCAATTGACCCGCGGGCCGTGAGTTTGAGAGGCCTGTATTAAAGGGACATGCCGACACGATTCGACCACGTCTAGGTCTTCTTCGGGGCATTCATGAACTATTAAGTGGTGTTTACTAATTTCCAGGGGTGAAAATAACTACAAAAGCCTACGTTACTGTAATTGGGTGTAATTTAATTGTAATTGTAATAATTAATTAATAATAATTGTAATTTAATTGTAAAGTTCCTGAGGACAGGAGCAATCCTAATCGTCAAATGTACATCTGTTTCTCTGCTGTCACTGTTCCTGTCTAAACATACAAACACACAAGGGCATTACATCACCTGCTCTGATTGGCTGGAGCTCTGAGATGATGCTGATTGTAGTTTAATATATTTTAATTCCTTGTTAAAAAGTTGATTTAGTGAAGTTTGGTAGAAAAAGACTGATCCAAAATGCTACTAAAATTGCACTAAAAGGTATTTTTGCATACTTTTAGGCCTACTTAAGCTACATTTTGAGTAATTGAGTATATTTTTAGCCATGTAACTGTATGTTTACTTACTATAAATGTTGGTAATATGTTATAATACCTACACTTATACACATTCCTGTATAAAGTGAACAAATAATTTACTAAGAATGATTGAGGCTTAGTAATTACTTAATTAAGTGGTAGGGTTTGAAGTTTGGGTTAGGGTATCAGTTAAATCATTACTAAGCCTGAATCATGCTTAATAAACTATTTGTTCATTACAAACTAAGCCTTTGTTCATGAGGCCAGAAAAAGTTTAGGTATTATAAAGTTTTCAGTGCTCTTTCCACCTCGGCTCGTTTGTCTTTTTGCTCTGTCATGTCTCTCGTAGTTGAGCGACGTTGTCTCTGCAGTGATTGTGTGCATGTGTGTGTTGCAGCTCCGTCTCCGGTGAGCGTGGTGAGGAAGGGCCACACCGGCAAAAGCAGCATCTCTCTGTCCTGGGCCGAGCCGGACCGTCCCAACGGCATCATCCTCGAGTATGAGATCAAGTACTTTGAAAAGGTAAAGCGCTACACACGGGAATTTAGGTAGATCTAAATTTACATAGATCTAAATTTAGGCAGATCTAAATTGACAACTTGGTGCATTGTTAAGATAAAATGTGAGCTTTATCATTTTTTTTTTTGTTATAATACCGTTGTTTAATATTGTCAGAGAGTTCTCAGACAACACTTTCTGTATTTGTGGAAGTAACTTGATGCTTTTCTGCATAGTGTGTTAATATTATTTTTATTTATTTAAAGTGAGACACTGCATGTGAAAAATCTTTAAAAAGTCTTAAAACTTCAATAAATCAGGCTCAGAATGAAATATCAACAAATCCTTCATTATGTTTCGTCAAAGTTTTGTGTGTAGGTGCTACTTTAAGTGATGTCTCTGTGCCTTTGAAGTCACAATGTCCCAGAGAAATCTATGGATGAGGTGGATTAAATGAAATAATATCATCTTTAGGAGCAGATTGGACAAGTTTGTTGTTTACACATGAAAGTCTATATGCTGAGAGAGCAAACTGACTAAAAAAAACAAAACATTGAAAAACAAGCGATTCAAATGATCCCTTCCAGATTGCATTTAATTGTGTGAGATACAGATGAAACCTAATGGAATGAACATTTTCAAGAACTGGCAGAGATAACAAAAATACATACATGGCATGGGCTACTAAAGCCGTTTGCATGTTCTAACTAGAAATATTTTGGGGCCATATTCTTCTGACCATGGCATAGATGCGTTAGAGAAAAATGGGCCCAAAGAGTATCGCGTACAAGATAATATAATATAGTATAACTTTTCACTTCATAGAAACAACTATCAAGACAAAAAGTAAGCATTTATAGATCGCTGACTGCACCAAATGTTGCTAAAAATGCCTACCATCCCACTTGGCCACTAAATGGAATAACCTTTCAAGAGAAAAATGTAAAAGTAGAACCAATATTATCGAAGAAGCGTGCACTTTTGAACTTCTTGAACGGCGCATATGCAAACTATCTTACATTACATTTTCATCAAACTGCTGAGCGTGCACGTTGCGTATCCTTTACTTACCGTTCGTGTCCCATTTAACAAACTTTGATCACTTTTAAAGGGGACATATCATGCAAAATCTACTTTTTTGGCCCTTAGATACCTTTTATTGTGTACTGTGGGTGTCTGGTAGTGGCTAAAAGTTGAAATTAATCACTTAAGTAGCTGCAGAGATATATTTATATAAATTTTGCAACATATTTCTCAGTTCGTTCGAATTTCCGCATTATCTGTTACGTATTTTTGTCTATCACGTCACAGCGGAACTACTAAACAAGGTCAAGAGCTTCCGGCAGAGACCGCCATCTTTATTTTCCTCGTAGCGATTTTGTAGTCCAAGCGCAAAGATGTCAAAGGTGCGAGTGGACAAGTTAAAATGCTCTGTTCTTGGTTGTGTTACCAGCACAACTCATTACACCGACCCCCTGCATCCTAACAACTGAGATCGGCTGGTTACGTTTTATTTTTCGTGGTAATGTACCACCGACAGTGGGGAAAGTTTAGTTTGTGTGCTAAGCACTTCAAAGAGGAGTGCTTCAGTAACCTCCGCCAGTACAACGAGGGATTTGCTCAAAGATTGCATTTGATCGAAGGGTCAGTTCCTTCGGTCTATGGAGGTGACGATATACTGGAGCGTTAAGTCAAGAAACGCTGAAACACTGTTTATTAGACCTATTTTTTATCCCGTCATTTTTTACCTGTGTTCTGGCCATTTGTGAGGGATTAGCATTACACCTGTAGCTGCCCATCTTTTACTCGGCTGTTTTCCAGCTGCTTAGGGCACATGTCTTTATATACACATATAATACATTTATTTTTGAGGTTTTCATAAGGCAGAACTCACATCAGACTGCTCGTAGCTGACGTTAGCATGTCGCTAGCATTAGCGCGCAGCAAGCGTAGCCCGCAGCAATCAGAATTCACGCTGACTGACTTGACAGTAGCCTTTTCCCCCGGACTGTTGTTGTAGTAAGATGGTAAAGTGAGGGTCCATTAGACAACCTGCTAATATCTTTCACACACAGTTAAGCTAACGGAGCGCGTAGCGAATTACATAGTAGTAAACAAACCATTGAGATGCAGCCATTTGAAGTCTTTGCTGCGGAGGATTGTCTTCTTCGATTTCCTCTTGGTCTGTGTCAGACTCTGGCTCGTGGCTGGATGTTGATTTCTTCGCTTGTTTCCATTTTTCGATTGTCATTACGTTTTTTTCTAACTCTGGAGAAGTTTTGGATCCGACAGACGGACTGTGTTTGGGACTACAACAATGGCTGAACGGGGCGGAGTCTGCATGCAATGCGCCTGGGAGTGGGTGGGGTGCGAACTAACTCATTTGCATTTAAAGAGACAGTGCCAAAACAAGGCGCTCAAAAGCGCTCCTTACAAAAGGGGTAAAAGAGAGGCATGTAGAAAGAAAATTAGGAGGAATTCAGACTGTAGATTGCAGGTATAGTTTATTTAGACCCCAGGTAAATGTTTTAAATGTTCAAAAGGTGAAAATAAAAGCATGATATGTCCACTTTAAATCGGGCCGTGGAAAGGTATAAGACTGCGCATGCATTCTGCCGCTGAAATAAAGACCATTCAAACCAAATCCGTTGAGGAAAAACTACACCTCCTAATGACTATTTGATGCACTTGTTATTTTCTAATCCATTCCTTTAAAAGCGGAGCCGGCAATTCGATTCTTTTGAGCTCATGCCTTTCCAGCGCCATCCCCCTCTTCTAACTTTCATACCCTGATGTGTTCTTTTTCGGGGGAAGGTCAGAATAAAGGTATCCCAAAGCAGAAAAGAGGCTTTGTGGTCAGTGGTTAGCTAATGGCTCCGGGCTAATGGAGGGGCATTTAGCTGCGTTTAAAGCTCATGTGGTTACCGTCGGGAAGATGATACGCAGACACACAAAGACTCGAATGCACGCGCACGTACCCCGCAGGTAAAGAAGATAGTGAAGTCTTGGGCGCTGAGACAATGTGCGCTGTATGACATGATGACGATCCCTTCTGTATTGTCTCCCCGCAGGAACAGGACTCCAGCTACACCATAATTAAGTCGAAGGAGACCGAGATGGTGGTGGAAGGCCTCAAGCCCTCGTCTGTTTATATCTTCCAGGTGAGCTTCAGTTCAGAAAATCGGGCACAATATGTTGCGTGATGGATAAAATAGTATCTGGACAGGACAGAGTCTTTCTTTGGACGGTTTAAGCAGTGTCTTGTTGAATTGTTGAAAAACGTCTATTTCAACATGTATTTAAAGCAGGGGTATCTGAATTTTTTTTGTAGAATTGTAAAAAATATGTTGTTATCCCCAAAGAATCTATTGTAAAAGCGGAACATTGTGACAAAAATGAGACCACTGCACGGTTTCTGCATCTAATAATAAAGTATTTTATGTCTCGTCGAGCAGCACTCTGATTGGCTGTGCTTGGGGCGGTAGCACGGGTTTCACTGTTTCAGCTGTTCTGAAGCTGAGCCTGTGCCTGAAAATGAACGCTTGTGGATATTAACAATGTGCCAAAGAGTTTCTGAGAGATAGAAACTGGTTAGACACATTTAAATGCCTACGTACGGTTTTGCTGTGTGAAAGTGAGGTACTCCAGCTTTAAAGACGAGGGGTTTTATGGTCAATATCAAGTCTTTAATCATTCATCTTAGTCTGTATCCAGTTCTCAGTCATGGAGCATTTGTTTGAGGACAGAGCAAGTGATAAATGTAGTAAATTTACTACAGCAATGGGAGATGGGCATTATTGACAAAAATTAATCTCTCGATATTCTATTGGAGTATCCCGATAACAATATTATATCAGTCCAACAGAAACGCTGGTATGAGTAGACAAATGCGAAATGTCGAAATCACAAAAGTGCAGAATTATCACCTTTAAAGCGTTATTTGAAAGTTTACATCATAATTTAATCATCTATTTTTGTAGCATTTTTAACTATGAACACATTTTGCTAATCTTTAAAACAACATTCACAATAATATCTGAACTTCGATGCACTGCCCACCTCTAGATGTTATTGAAAGCTTAATTGCTCAAGTTTGCTATCTTTACTCCACAGTAATGATACATTTTAGGTGAGCTGTGCAATGTAAATGTTTGTCAGATTATTTTAAGGAGAAGTGAACATAGATACAAATATACAAACATTGTATAATAGGATAATATTATAGGATAAATATTGACTTAACACATATTGAAACACTGATTTCAAGTCAGACTTAAAGGAGACGTATTATGCTTTTCTTCTGTTACTTATTATTGAACTATGACATAAGTAGATCATCATTTTACATTTTGGTCAAACCGCAATATTGATCTTAAACATCCTGGTAATAGAAACAGCTCCACTGTCTTTCTGTTTAAAACTGCAGATCTGCAACAACATAGTGACATTTCACTGAAACAAGCAGTATTGTCGTTTAGATGTTTTTATTTTTGAAAATTGGCTATTGTGGCATTATAGAACATTATAAGAACTATAGAAAAAAAACTATAGAACTATACTTGGATAGTTCATTTTTTAAATAATTGCATCTATGTAGGGCCATAGTCGTCGGTCGATGATATTTTAGTCGACCAACAGTTTTTTAGTCGACTAATTATGTTATTTTGATTAAAATGATTTATACGACAAAAACTGCAAAAAGTGAAGATATGGAGTGAGTTAGCTAAACATTTTGGAGTGAATCATGAGTTGAATCTATATCTAACAAATAAATGCACTGTTTCCTGATACTTTTCTGTATGAATTGTTATTTTTTAGCATGAACTCCAGTGCAGTTGTGGTTCTTTTTGAGTGCAGTTTGGGTCAGATACAGAGACATACTTACGAGTTTTGCCACACACCTTTTAGTCGATTAATCGGTCGATGGGGCAGGAATTTAGTCGACCAAGAATGTCTTTAGTGGACTACAGCCCTACGTCAAAGTACAGGGATGTCTTTACTTTGATCATGCAATAACTTATGTATCGAGACAGAATCAATGAAGATGATTACATTCTGATTCAGTCCGGCACCTTGGCACCTAAAGAACCAATAACATGACTAATCCATAACACTTACTGTATATAAATAAACACAAAAGAAAACCAAAATAAGTGGGGGGAGTATAAAGTTGTTGCAGGACTATGCTTTATTACTCAAACATGCATCATTCAATCAAAATACAACTTTGAGTAAACTTATGACGTGGAAACACTGTTATAGCATGGTTAAAAGCTTTTGCACGACATGTCCCCTTTAACAGGTCAGTCTGAACAAATGACACATACTACATAACTACTTAACTGCCAACCGTCTTAATATGTGATTACAATCTGACATTTACTTCCTTACAGGTGCGAGCCAGGACCTCAGCCGGCTATGGCGCATTCAGTCGACGTTTTGAATTCCAGACCAGCCCTTACCGTGAGTACATCTGACTGATAAAACTCAACCAGTAAAAAGACGATGGAGGAGTTTCATGGAGCAATAAAGTCCAACCTGTTTGAGAATATAGCACCTTTAGAGCCGATATTTTCTTAAAAGGTCGTATTTTAACGAACAATGCCAATTATATTATACTATGACGTGGAAGAGTAACAAACCACAATAAATGCTGAATTAATTCTTGCCGCTGTTGCTAAACGAACAAAATGTACTTTACTGAACGTTTAAAGCAGAACTAAGTAAAAATGTTCCCTCATTAAACGTCTCTGTAAGTCCGTCTGGTGGTTGCAAATGTATTTTCGGGGCGTTTGAGGCTCCTCCCCCTGTGGAAAACCAGCCGACATTGAACCGACATTTGTCAACATCGACCCAAAGACAACTCTCCTGAGAATCCCTGCCTGACGTGAAATTTTGTAGGTGATTGTACTTCCTTATTTCAATAAAAATGAAGGAAAAAAAGCATGTTTTCATTAGCAGCATGTTTTCACCAGAGAGCTCGGTCACTGAAGTTCTCTACTTCTGCTTTAATGATCAAAATAAGTCAACAAAAATGCAAACTTAAAGCGCGTATGATAGGTTTTTCTGATTTCCTTTATTTGATGGGATAACATATGGGTCATTTTTTTCACCAATCAAATGAATGTTTGTGACGCAATGTTCAAAAAATGTCTTGAAAATGCCTTTCACATACTTCAATTTAGCAAAATAAATCTGTTTTCATGTATTTTTGTTTGTAAAATAATAATTTCTGTGACAGTTTTGGCCCAGTGTAAAACAGGGTTGCTAGGTAACAGTTGTAGAATTTCCTATGGTGTTGTCAAGATTTACAACCAGGAAGTAAAAATGTACAGCTTAGCTCACATTAGATCTAAATTCCACTGGTTTTAAGTGTTTGTGTTGTGAAAAAAGCGACACATTTGAATCTCCAGGGTAGAAAGGTCAGTTAGTTTGCTTTTCTATAACAAACAATGGACAAAATAGCAATTTTAGCTTCAAAAGAATCTAGTATCTAACATATCTCGAGATAAAATGAAAAATTATTGTGCGCTCAACATTTCTGAGTATTTTTCTGGATTGTTCCTTCATCAAAAATGCAAAGAGTTTTTCATAATGTCCTAAAACAGAATGTAAAATATAATAATAAATGTGTCTGGGTGCTTTTCATTTTCCAAAAAGTTCTCAATTTTTCATATTTTGTTACATTCTGAGGTTAAATCTCAGTTTCTCCAGTGAAATCATATTATGTTGCACTTTACTTTTGCCTCCATTCTGAATTTTGAATGTTTTTAGAAACTTAGAAACTTTTTAGAAACTCTATTGGGATACAAAGTTAGTCAAATGAGTAGTTCAACCTGTCATAGGCACTTTTAAAACAAACTTTAAACAAACTAACTAACCTTGTGGGAGAGGGGAGGCGTTACACAACAACACAGCTCAAACCTGTGCCTCAACACCACTCGCCAGGTGTGCCCAGCGTCTCCTTTGGATTGTTTTTTATCTAAACCCGTGCGCGCTTGTTTTCTTGGCAGTGACAGCCACCAGCGAGCGCGCCCAGGCCTCCATCGTCGCCGTGGCCATCACCCTGGCTCTGGTCCTCCTGGCAGTGGTGGCCGGCTTCCTGCTCAGCGGACGGTAAGTCGGTAAATACACACATCATCCGTAAACAGGAGCTGCGGAGGAGGTCTGTGCGTTCGAATGGGCAGGTGTGGAGCGCGGAGAGATGCCAGCGCCAACACGGCCGTCGGAAAACACAGATGGAGAGGATAAAGGGCTAAAAATACTTGATTGTGCATAAATTGTGTGTTGTGTGCGATGTTACACCTGTGGCTCAGTTGGTGTGACAGTAGGACTCATTTTTTCGCAGATAAATGGCTTTCTGGAATGGTAATTTGTAGCATAAATGGACAATATTGAAGTTTTATACGAGTTATTCAACTTTATTTTGTATTTAATGCTCTAGCACAGGTCTATTCAACTTGTTTTCCTTTTTTTTGTAAAGGGACATATTAATGAACATTACACAAAGATTCCGATTCTGGAAAATGTGAGGATGTCTAACTCCCAGATGGGGGGAAAAAAATCCAGTTTTTCTATTGTTTACATTGAACTTTGGCATGAAATTCTCCAAATGTTAACTCATCATTTCAACCTGACCATTTCTAGACCCAAGACCCAAGAACAACAAAAACCTGCATTTTACCTATAATTATTTAAACTGCCCACGATTTGTATTAAATATTACTGGACCATAGAATGCTGTGATGTCATCTGAAACCCAGCAATAGCCAACGGTCACTCTCCATCTTCAGTCCCTTGGCAGATTAAAAATGCAGGACAAAACAACATTAGCAGTGACACAATTCTTACACAGAGGTCCCACATCTCAGAAAAAAGGAACAGTTCTTTTGGAGTTAAACCAACAACCAACTGAAACTATAAAGTTACCCATGATGACATATTTGACCCTCCAACAACCATTTCTTTAGAGCCTTCAAAAACTTGCGGCCCGGGGGCCAGATAAAGCCCTCAAACTGTTCTCATCCGGCCCACGACACATCTTTCAAATCTTAAAACCTAGGATTTCTTGTTTAATGGTTTAATTCCGCTGCAGTACTAGTTTAGACCTGGGTTGATTCTGGGTCAGTCCTGGATCTGTCTGGTTGGTATGAAGTATAGTTTAATTCTGGATTCTGGATTGACAATTTTTTATTGTTATTTTATCATGATTGAAACAGATCTACAGTTGTGGGTATTTTGTGAAACCTGAAATGTGATTAAATGTGGTGACATGTTGAATAGCCCTGTAATCTAACAATAAGGGGTCTACCATTTGGCACATCGAAATAAGATCAACCATAATAGATCCTCATATATATTTTCAACTGACTTTTTGAAAACAGAATGCACTTGCCATGCTATACATGTGTTTATTCAACTTCTAATATCTACAACACACATATGTAGTATCTCATCAAAACGTTGTCTTTTTCACAAGCCATTTTGAAAAGTTTGTATTTTTCCATTTTGTTGCAGTGTTGTTGCTTGTTTGAAGATGTGTTGAAGTTAAAGTGTTAGTCATTGTTTTTCTATTGTTTTTCACAGAGGGTCACATATTGAGACATGTACAAAGCGTAATTTCACTGACTATTGGACAATTAAGTGAATCATGTATTTTAACTTAGATTTGATTGAGGCAAACTCTGCTATAACTCCTATAGATATCATACTGCAAAGTTTGTTATTCAGATAAAGATGGTAGATTTATTTTGTTTAGTTATGTAAGGTAAAAAATACTACTACGGATCAGCAGGAAGTTACGGGCGAACACAAATCTGTCTAACGGCTGCATGTGTATGTGCATAGTTTGAACATGAGGGGATTGGACAACATTTGAATGACCACAATTACTATCACAAAGACTGCAGTTATTTAAGTGACATCATTTGTTGTGCAAACAACAAAAAAATTCTGTCTGATTCTAGCTCACCCTGTAGTTTAGACCTCTACAAACATGGCCTAAATTCATGGTATTCTTGGATCAGTTTATCTGTTCTTATTTCTGTTTTTTCTCAAATGTTTAAGCTCCTGGACATGTTCAGTAACGGTTTATAATAACCACACCTTAATAAACAGCCTTAATAAAGCACGAACAAAGACTTCCTTCATAAACAACATTCATTCATTCATTCATTCATTTTCTACCGCTTATTCCCGTTAGGGGTCGCGGGTGACTGGAGCCTATCCCAGTGACTTTGGGCCTTAGGCGGGGTACACCCTGGACAGTGGCCAACTCGCGGCAGGGCTAACACAGAGAGACAGACAAGGACAGACAACCATTCACTCTCACATTCATTCACTAGGGGCAATTTAGAGTTCTCAATTAACCTACACAGTCATGTCTTTGGACGGTGGGAGGAGCCGGAGAACCCGGAGAGAACCCACGGTAACACAGGGAGGACATGCAGACTCCACTCAGAGAGATCGTGTGATGTTGGGGTGGTCCGGGATTCGAAACCACGATGTTGGGGTGGTGCGGGATTCGAACCCACGATCTCCTTATTGAGAGGCAGAAGCTCTAGCCGCTCTGCCACCGTGCACCCCTCATAAACAACAAATAGTTTATAAAGAACAACTGAGTCTTAGTAACTATTTAATGAATAATCTAACCCTAATTCCTAACTCCAACCCTAAACCTAACCTTAATTAAGTAGTTACTAAGCCTGATTCATACTTAATAAACTATTTGTTCACTATGAATTAAGTATCTTTATGCTTTAAGGCAAATGAAAGTGTAGTTTTTATAAAGTGGTACCCAGAATAGTACAATGAAAACCTTAATTGCAAATCTAATCGTAGTGCTTGTCTGAAATAACGCCAAAATCGTTCAGCTCTATCGGAGACCCCTATTCTACACATTTTCTCGTCCAGGAGTGATTCCGATTGACCAAATACACTTCGCGGGAGTAGAAGAACCCTGATAACATGACAGGAACATGCTAATCCTACCTTTGATCGAATCATTCAAATCATTTAGCAGAGATGAAGATGTTAGCTGTTAATTGTGCCTTCAATAATTCAACCAACATTTACAGATAGCCAGTCTTTTCATTTATTTATGAAACTTTTCTCCCCTATAGCAATTATCTCACTCTCACTTTGGCTTTGTTGAATAATGCATCGCCTATAATAGTGAATATGCACTTCTGGAGCTGTATAATCGCATAAAGAGCCAACCGCGGAGATGGAGCCGACTCTACTCCAACCAGACACTATTTCGGTCGCGCGTGGGGGGAGGAGTGATCTCGCAAAAAGCCCAAATTTTCCGGTGCAGGATTTAGGACACAGACCCCCCTTACTCCCTACCCCCTTAGCCCAAATCCAGTGTACCGCCGCCCCCCTCGAAATCTACCCACGCATGCATGCACTTCCAAAAACAGCCCCCCGTAACAATTCATGCGCAAGGGTTAGCAGGAAGTCGGATCATGGGCAACGCCGACCGCACCGATCTCCAAAGCCCTTGACTCAACAGATCCGGTAAATTAAACACCTCCCGGCAACGGCAGCCGCACACAGGCACAGAACCCTCACCCAGCGGCCCAGGCCCCGCCCCTCTGGCCGTTTTGCAGGATGCAGACGGGGGCTGGACTTGGACGTGACCCCTGCGTGCGTGGGAGGGTTTTATTTGCGAGTAGGATCAAGTGGAAACGTCAATGGCGCTGTTTAATCGGGGTTAGCTGTGATTAGCGCCCGTGCGGTTGGGCTAAATATTGACATCGGACAGTGTTGACGGGACGCACACACAAACATGTGCGGCTTTCCAGCATGTTGTGGTCGGGTTGTGGTCTCCGGGATACGCAGCCTCCCGGAATGATTGGATTTTTGTGTTGTTTGTGGAAATGTTTCAGCGGGAATTGAGTAGAATCTTTATGGGTTTTGGTAATGTGAGGTTTTTCCTGTGATGGATGTTATTTTAAGGGTTTAGAGTTTGGAAGTGTTAATTGCAATAGGAGTGATTACATTTTTTCAACACTTGAAAACCAAAGCTGTAATTTGGTGCTGTTATTATGCAAACATTTCATAAGATATTTCAATAAAAGGAAAAGACTCAATAGTCAGCGTGCTGTACAATGTCTTTTTCAACATCTAATATATATTTATTTTGTTTACATTAGCATATGCTCTAAAATTAATTGTCATATAGAACAAAGCCATTATAAACGGTTCAGGATTGGTCAAACTTTGACCTTTACTGATCTTTCTCAGGTTTTCCTTGAAAAAATGTTCAATTTGAGTTTATAGATTTGGATTTAATTGAATAACTGACCATTCAATTGCCAAATTTAAAGAACTAGAGAATGGAAAGGACATTATTTGCGACATTATATATAGATTTTTTGTCATGAAAAGGTCTGATTTGTGTTATGTTGTATTAGTGGTGTGCAGTGGTGTCTTTTCAACCCAAAAAGTGTGCCGCGACCCCAAAAAGGTGGAAAATCACAGCTCTACTGGATGCTATGTTGTTATCTTGTTTTTTCTCAGTATAAAATAAATATCCTGTTACCAATTAGTATTTGGAAATTTTAAAAAAAATTATAATTTTGTGAGTGGGCTAGTATAGTCACGATACAAACATGCAAACTCAATTTCAATACTGAGGATTAGGCCCCACAATGACAATTAAACACATTTTTCTAGACAATAGAAGGTAATTTTCAACACAAAAAAATAACAATACTTTCTATTTTTTTTTACCATGCGGCCTTTTGCTAATTCTAAAATATAAAGCTCAAGATCATTCTAAAACTGTTCATGTTCATGTTGTTTCGATTCATATCTGATTTCCGATACTTTTGATGACTCTAGAGTGGTCTAAAGTTTTTTTCTAGTCTGATTTTGTAGTGAATCAAGTATTTTACCAATTGTTTTTCTGCATTAGCAAACTACAGAACATATGCTTATAAAAATGGACACTTCATGGTCACAACATCTATGCAAAGGAACGTTTTGTGAGCTTTCTTTCCCCCCACAGAGACACGCTATGAACAAATCAGAACATGCAGACATGGCCCTCGGAAAACATGATAAACAACAGAATTCTCTAGCCTTGATTTTTCTTTTTCTTTTTTCGTTTACTTCACACAAGACAGAGCAGAAATCGATACTCACACACTGGCTTTATTGGGAAAAAAAAAGCTAGATCTAGTCTTAAAGGTTAGAGAAAATGCTTAAGGCAGAGACACTGTTGTATTGATGGAAAGTTATTTGAAGAGTTGAGGCCGGAATTTAGCGTTTACAAAACAATAAATAAAGAAATGTGAATCTCAGGTGATAAATCGTTAAAGAGATGGAGGTTATTAGTTTTGCTTCAACTGTATTGTCAGATTTTTTAACAATTACTGCAACGGAGTAAGTAAAGAATAATGTGTTCAATCATAACGTAATGAAAAACATTCAGTTGGTACATCGCACTATAAAAACAAATCACTTTACTTTATTTTGACATTGAACAAATAGCCGAAAGGTTGTTAACTATACAGGAAATTGAATCAAGTATAAGTAATTGTGTAAATATTTTACTTTTCAGTTTTGTTCTTGTGTGGAAAATGATGATTTGCACATGATGGGGTCATGTTTCTCGAAATTCAATCGTGTTTCTGCAACAGCAAAGAGCCTAAATTCACTAAATTCTGTGTATCATTGTGCGCTTGGAAAAACAAAGAACGCAAATCTTATGAAAATCATTTGCGCTTCTAAATTTAGTTCCGTTGTTTGTTTCTTTCTTTTTCTTTTATACAGGTTCTCTAGTTTAGTGAAGATGTAAATGTTTTGCAAATTTGCCCTTTTTTATCACAATTCGTGTTTGCTTTGTATTTTTCTATTGCCTATAATAGAGCTGCAAGATTTAGGAAAAATATTGTATTTTTCTGACCAGTGCGTTTGCGATTAGATTTGCGATTTATGTCTTAATAATATGATTCTGTTCAAACTCATATTTTAAACTAGATTTTGTCGCTTTTAGTCTCATTTTTGTCACATTCAGTTGTGTTTGTCATATTTAAACGTGTCTTTGTCATTTTAAGTTGCGTCTTTATCATTTTGAGTCGTATTTTTGTCGCTTTTAGTCACGTATTGGTGCATTGAGTCACTTTTGTTGTTTATAGGCACGTTTTTGTTGCTTTTTATCACATTTTTATCACTTTTGGTCGTGCTTTGTTTCAGAACATATTTGTACAAATCCAAACTAGTGTCAGCAGTTTTTATTCAAATCGAAGCAAGACATTTTGTTGTTTGTGGAAGAAATTATTGCACTTATTGCACAGCCTCTGTGATTTGCTAATTGCATCCATGAAAATTGCGATATTGTGTCGATTTCGTTGAATTGTGCAGCTCTAGCCGATAAGAGTTAAATAAAGTCATCTGCTCAGAGGCTTCAGAGGCTAAACAACAGGAGAAAAAGTGTTTGAACAGACAGCTGCATTAAAAAGACAAACACTGAATCACGATACGACGATTTCACAAAAATAGCAGATTGTCACAGGGACGAGCTCACAATTTGATTTTTATCACCATATCACCCAGACCTAGGTTGAAGTCAATGGTTTCTTACCTGGTCCTGGTTAAATAAAGGTTAATAATTAGATAAATAAAACATAAAAAAGCTGCACACCCATTTTGTGTGATTCCAAGCTTCTGCAGATAAACCATATGCACTGGTCTGAGAATGATTAGAAGGTAGGACTGTTACCAAAGAGGTTAACAATTTAAACAAGATACTATGTCTTTTGAATGGGAAAAAGTCTTTTTTTTTTGGTTGCCTAAACCACCATCGACCGATTAATGCACTGTTAACACCTCTCCTTCGAGCGGTAATTAAACCAATGTTTCTTAAACTCTGGTACTTGTATCTCTGGTGGTACGTGGACATCTCTACAGTTGTAATGTTTACTTCATTTATAGTACATTTTATTCACATTTTTTGTAGTTAAAACTGTGTAGGAATAGAAAACAGGGTATTCCTACTTAACACCTGGTTTATTCCTAATTTAGACCTGGTTAGATTTGGTGGTCAAATATTTTCTATGGCGGTACATGGGGAAAAAAGTTATTCAAACGAAACAGAAAAGCTCTCAAGCGTCAAAGAGATAAGATCGCAATTTGTCCCCGGTCTTCGCATTACCCAACGTTACAAAATCTGCAAACTAAACAGAGCCAGACTGTTTATAGCGTAACATCTCCCCGTTTGTGTGTCTGTCCTCCAGGCGCTGTGGATATAGCAAAGCCAAACAGGACCCCGACGAGGAGAAGATGCACTTCCACAACGGTCACAGTAAGTTTGGAAACCGATTTTACGCGTAAAGTTCACTTCAAGTTTACACCACTTTCCCCGGTTCACACAGTGGCCATGTCTTTGTCGATTTGTCCGATCCTCACCTGTGCGCGTCGCTAACAACGTTCCATACTCGGAGCCGTTTATTTTGAACGACACGGCAACAAATCGGCTTCCCGGCAGACATTTTGGCAAAAGAGGCACAAAGCAGCAATGAAGATTTATAGGCCGTGACAGCTTAATATATTTGGCCACACGGTTTGGCTTTGTGTCCTGCTCCCCATCTGTTGGCACCGGAGTTGGCTGTGCATGACGGCTGCTTCACACTAGTCATGAAAAATGATTTATGTCATGATTCATGCCACCAAAGAACGTTTTTATTACAGACATAAAAAGTGGTGTGAATGATGTCTTCCATTTGGGGTAATTAGCTTGATTAATCAGTTTGAGGCGAAAAGAAATCATGTAAAGGTGTATTATAGGAAATATTGCATTGAGATATTTATACCTCAGCTAAACATTGACGATTTTATAAAGTGTAGATGTCTAAGTCAAAACCGGGACAAGAGATCAGAACTCTGGAGAGTCTGTGTAGCCCAGAGCGGAAGGTGTAAATAGGGTTTTAGGTGAAAATAGTAATACTTTTTGGGCACTCAAGCCTTGACTGGACAACACAGGATTACTAAGACCTACATGAATCAATCAGAATACAACTCTGACAAGACTAATGATGAGGGAAAGCTCTTATAAGGTGATTTGCATGATAATATGTCTCCTTTGAGGCAAGACACTGGGTGAATAAAAAAAAACAACTTAAGTTTAGAGATACATTTTAAATGTAAGATAAATGGATATTACATGTTTTTATCCTGTAATGTTTTCACATTTAAATAAGCCATATATATATATATATGATATATGTTGATTAAATTAAAAGTGCTGTAACAGATTTTTACGGTTTTGAAACGTGAAAATCTTGTGCCACTTTTTTTTGCATGTAATAAAGTAAAATCTGTTTTGTCCCAGCCCAGAGATTTTTTAAAAGCATCTATTTGAGTAAAAATGAGATCACAGCGCTTCTCTGCATCTATTTATAGACTGTTTATTCTATGAGAAGCAGGAAGAGCGCCTTTAGCACGCTAATTTTAGTTAGCTTTACCTGGGACGGCAAAACTCTGGGCTCAGAGACTTGTGTGCTTATAAACTCATCACAACAAATATTTAGGATGTTGGGACTGCATAAGGAAAGTAAGTGACACATGGGACTGATAACAAGAGATTTTAAAACAAACTAGCTCTGTTTTTCCAAATTTCAAAACAGTAAAAAAACAGGTACAACGCCTTTAAATAATTCAACATCTTTAGGTCCAGATTGGACCTAAAGCTCCCGTTAATAACAAGTTTATATTGCTTGACAAAGGACACGTTTCTAGTTTGGGATTTAGTTCAATAACAATGTGAATAAACCTTTTTTTTTCCTTCTTGTTCTTGAACAAAATAACAACGCAACATCAAACATTAGTCCCTCACTTATGCAGATCTCTGTCTCATTTCCATACACAAACACCAGTCATCCTGCACCTAACCTTCGCTAATTCCAATTTAAATGCTATCTTAACACTCTCTTAATGCTATTGACGTTTTCCTCGTGTGTCTCCCCAGTTAAATTCCCCGGCGTGCGCACCTACATCGACCCGTTGACTTACGAGGACCCCAACCAGGCGGTGCACGAGTTCGCCCAGGAGATAGACGTGTCCTTCATCTCCATAGAGCGCATCATCGGGGCAGGTGAGTGGGCTCATTACGACCGCGAGGCTCTCGGGGAGACGGAGCCGCTGATGCCAGAGCGTTCACGTGTTAGATGTGGCGAGCATAATGTCGCACAGAATACATTATCGTTTGTTCCAGTACGTGAAAATGTGGCCGCTCCGTCAGACGGGTTCCTATACATAATGCGGTGATATGGAAGTGCCGCGCCATTCTCGGAGTAATTGCGTTGCTGTAAACATATATTTTAGTCTCTTTCTCAGTAAGGTGAAATTGTTGCATTTCCGCGTGGTGTGTTTGTGTGGCGTATTCAGGGAAAGGGTGTGAAAATATGGTGTCATGTTTAAGGGAAAATAAAATCTACACCTAATGCATCGTAAAAAGTAATATTAACTTGTACCTTAAAGTGCCCATGACAGGTTGGGCTACTCATTTAACCAAAATGTAGTTCAGATAAACATATTTCAAAATTAGCTAAAATTCTTTATAAATTTTACACCGTTTTCGCAATTTTTAGCTTTTTAATTTTACTTCCTGGTTGTAAATGATGACATCACGCTAGGAAATTACCGCAGCAACAACACTGTAAACTGGGCCAAAACTCATCTAATGTCACATTATTTTGATATGACAAATAAAAATAAATGTGAACACCTTTATTTTGTTGAATTAATGTTTAAATGGTCAAAAAAGTAGTTTATTTTGTGTAAATTATGCATAACCTTTGTCTCCCCAGCGTGATGTCATCAGTTTGTTTACTTCCTGTAATTTTCAACAGGTTTTTCAACTTTTCTCCACAAACAGCGACCTGATTGGTGTAAAACTATAATTTCTATTTACAACAGATATTAATACACTAAATAAAGTCAAAATTAGAAAATCATAGAAACCTGTCATACGCACTTTAAAGGGAACAGAATATGCTATAATGGCTTTTTGAGCTTTTTATATCAAAAACATACTATTTAGCTTCATTCACGCTAGTTTGATGAATCCTGGTTAGAAAATCATCTCCTCGACTGTCAAAAAACTACTTCCTGCCAAATTTACTCAATGTGTGATGTTTTTCGTCTACTTGGCATCACTTATTTAGAATATTCCGCTGTTTTTAAGTCCTGTGAAGAGCATGGCACGAAAACTACAGACATCAAGAAAAATGCTAAATAGAACATGCCTTAAAATGGAATTGCCTGTTTGTTCAGGTGAATTTGGCGAGGTGTGCTGTGGACCGTTAAGGCTGCCTGGGAAAAGAGAGATCCAGGTGGCCATCAAGACCCTGAAGGCAGGATACACCGAGCAGCAGAGGCGGGACTTCCTGTGGGAGGCGTCAATCATGGGCCAGTTCAACCACCCCAATATCATCCGACTGGAGGGAGTGGTCACCAAGAGTAAGACTTTTTCCACAGATTCTTGATGCGTTTTGATGTCGTTTGAGTTGAACTTCAGTATAACTGATCATTTAATTTGTCAACATTGGCGAGAATGTTATTTTTCTGTATGAAATTGAAGTCTTTTATTATCTCTTATTGCCGTTATACATTCTAGTCATACAAAAAAAACAAATGCCAAATCAGTTGGAGGGAAGATTCAGGCCTGCGTTGGGAAAAACAAAACTAAAATAAAACCACAAACAGAAAGGCCAAGTCCAGTCTGAAAAGCTAACCCTGAACGGTCTTTCTGAAAGCCGAAATCCTAACCCCTGTGCCACCATGTCAGCATATAGAGCTTTGATTATTGGTCCCTCCCGATTCAATCATAGTGTGAACTGAAGCAAAGCTGAAACTGTACTTTAATTGTAAATCTGACTGCTTTTGACATTGCATTTTGTGTTTTTATTCACCTGTTTATTCAGTAATTTTCTGTTTGCTTTCCTCGTCTCAGGCAAGCCAGTGATGATCATAACAGAATACATGGAGAATGGATCCCTGGACACTTTCCTGAAGGTACTGCCATATTTTAAAAGCCCTAAACATACTCTTTAAACATGTTTTTGGAATGCATATTTTAGAACAACAAGAAACACAAATTGTCAAACTTAAATTACGCAAAGGAATCATTTCGTAAAACTTGCATAATTATGTTGTCAAAGCATGCACTGTAATTGTTCCCGGCACCTGGATTAGAGGTATTTTACTACTTGCAAAACAACAGGCTTGCCAATTATGTTATTATCACTGTTCTCCTTGCGTGTTGGTTCACCGATTCAAATGAAATGACATTGTGTTGGCGACTAAATCCAACATGAGGATGAAAAGATTGCGTAAATACACTGCTGTGATACAAGCTATAGTCAGAGAACTCAATTACATGATGCAAAGTATAAGAAACATTGTGAAGGTGAGTGTAAAATTACATTATGGTATTAGCCCGTTCAATCAATTTATTTCGAAACCATCTTATCATGAAACATTGTCTTGCAGGAAAAAAAAATCGCTCTGTTATCTATAAATGTAAAATAATGCAATATAGAATTTTCCTTAGGCTACATCTTCTATCACATATTACCTTTAAGACCACTACGGATGACATTTGAATATTTTCACCGACACAATAATTCACTATTAAAGGCTTATGTATTCCTTTGAAAGAACAGGTATATTGGACTCAACGGCAAAGACCGTGGTTTTGGATCAAAGCAACATTATTTTTTTCTCTAAGGCTCAAACAGTAGCCACATAGCCATCGTGCATTTTGTTTTCAAAGAACGACTGTGCAGTTTAGCAGCTTTATTCTAATGATTCTAATTTGCAATGTTTATTATGCGTTCGGGTTTGTTCTCAAGGCCAGTTTCTTGGCAGCTATTACTGTTCATTTGGTAATCGAGGCTAAACACCTGCTCAAAATGACAACACTAAACAAAGCAAGTACAATGGAAATCTTAAACGGAACTTGAAAACACACTCAAAAAACGTTAGGAAAGGTAGTCATGTCAGAATTGTTTGTTTACAAGTCTGTCAGTTCCAGACTTGCAGCTTGGGTCATTAAGGCCTGTTCAAAAAGGGCAGGGCAGGTTTCAGTTGTAACTCGGGAGGATTTATTATTGGGGGAGGACCAAATTGAGTTCAGGATAGTATAAATGATGGTGCTAAATATTTCTATCAGATCGAAATTGACTTTCAGATAGAAGTCGAAACGCCTCAATTTCTATATTTGAAACCTTTTATTTAAAATCATATATAGACCAGGGATATTCAACTTTATTTTACCAAGGGTCAGATTTTTCATATGGTTTTGTTGTCAGGGCCAGAAATTCAAACATGGAATACGAAAGGCTTTAAGAACTGAACCAGAACTAAACCTGGGCTAAACCAGGTCTAAACCAGGACTAAACAAGGACTAAACCCGGTCTGAACCAGGACTGAACCAGGACTGAACCAGGTCTAAACCAGGTTTCAGCCAGGTCTAAACCAGGACTAAACCAGGTCTGAAGCAGGACTGAACTAGGTCTGAACCAGGTCTAAATCAGGACCAATCCAGGTTTAGCCCAGGTCTAAACCAGGACTAAACCAGGTCTAACCTAGGTCTAAATTGGGACTAAAACAGGTCTAAAACCGGTCTAAAACAGGTGAGATTAAAGAGATTTTTTTTTTAATTCAATATTTTTGGAAGATGGGTAGAGGGCCTGATCATCCCTTGAAAGGACTGATTTGGCCCCTGGGCCTTAAGTCGAATAGCCCTGTTAGAGACAAACAAACATTTACCCCCGGGGATCCTAACAAATAAATAAATAAACCTTTTCTATTATGGACCGCTCATGGAGAAATGAGGGATTACATCGATTTACACTCAAAACATCGCCTTCTTTCACTTTGCATTTGAACTTTTTGCACCAGTTGTCCACTACCCAGGAATATATGAGTTGCCTAATATCCCGGAATGGACAATTTAGCAAAAAATACCGCATGTTGATGTAGACAGATCTTAACCAAAATAGAATAAAAGTGTCTACAACCAGATTTGCTTGGCCTTTAGTCGGTCGCAGCTGCTGACTTGTCGATAGTCTTTGCCCCGGGGGGAATAATCCTGTACGGTGGCCTAGGAGGGACACCGGCAGGCACGGTAGGACAGGACATGGCAGGGCGGCAGACTCCATGAAGCAATTACATGGATGACTGGTGTACTGGGGCCAGGATAAATGACACAGCCTTGAGAGGAGCACAGGCGGCCGGGCTCGCAGATTAGCTGTCACCGCTCCGGACAGTGCACTTAAAGGCACACTCATCACTTATACCTGAGGCTGAACATCTCATTTCACTTGTAAGAGGCCTGGGAAGGTAGTCAAGTATGCGCCGCTGATGCAATCTCACATGTACGAGACATCACTGCACAAGTGGTTTGCATGGGCGACTGTCGGGAGCGGGAGAAATAACGTCGGTGTTTAGGGAGCCCAGAGTTGTGATGTGTATCGTGCAAATGCGGTTTAATCTAGTTAAAAAAGACAAAGCAGTTGATAGTAAATGGAAAGTTATAATATTTGTCAATTTAGTGAGCAGACTAGATAAAAAAAGTAAAAGATGAGTTATATATAAATTTTATTTCCAATTTATATTCCAATTATTATATAGCTATTATGAAGTATTAAATAAGATAAGATAAGAGATACTTTATTTGTCCCACAATGGGGAAATTCCACTGTTGCAACACACAGTTTAGGACAGGAATGAAAGAAATAGGCGCATGCAATAAAAATAGGATAAATAAACATGGTAGTAAAAAATACAATATAAAGTATAAGGTATAAAGTGCACACTCTTATTGGTATTGGTATTGGTAAATGGTAATACTGTAATACTATGAATATAGGAATTATAATGATAGAATAATAATACTATTAATAAGAAAATAAATAAAAACCCACCTCAAATCCAAAATCAGGGCTTAAAATAGACGTGTTGTTGGTTTTAAGTTATGTGTTTATTTATTTGTGGGGGTTTTTTTCATTGTTTTATGTTTCTTTTTTTTACTTTTTTCAACTTATTTTGGTAACACTTTAGATTAAGGTTCCTTAGTTAACAATTTGTAAGATGTTAATAGGCACTAATACTTTGTTTATGCACTTATAACGCCTTATACATATTTATAATCCATTAACCAAAACATGTTTGAGTGAATAAACCACATGTACAGAGCATCAATGAGCTGCATATTACATTATTTTCAATTATCACGATAATAAATGCTTGTAAATGCCTTATAAGTGCTTAAAAACATATAACAAGTGCTTGTTAATGCATTATAAATAGTTTACTAAGGAACCTTAATCTAAAGCCTTATTTTTAAACCTTTTTAAAAACGTATTTATTTACTTACATAATTTTTGTATTAATATTATTATGTTAGTATTAATAGTATCATTAGTAGTATCATTAGTAGTAGTAGTAGTAGAAATAGTTGTTGTCGTATTTTTTTTCTTTTTCTAAATACTGGTGGTTTGTCGAACCTAATTACCTCATACTGAGAGCCAAATGTTGCAAACAATGTAATCACGTGATCAAAAGAATTGCCATTGTCTCTGGTTGTATTGCTCAAATCTTTAAAGGACTTTGTGATGAAATTGCATGAATTCAGCCTGCTCCATTGTTACAAATCGCACTAGCTTCGTCTGGCCCGTACTGGCAGTGCAGGGAGGCTTGAAGGTTAAGTCTGGTCTAGAGTGAGTAGTGTGTGGAGTGAGGAGGCGGGTACGCTTGCTCCGGGGGGTTGGCTGACTTGGCTGCACTCCACACCGAGAGACCAGCGTTTTGTGAAATGTTGTAAAGCTCACGGCAGCACAGGGGCAATGAACCGGCCCTGGGCAGGATTTGAGGAGTTCTTTATCCTGGTTTGGGGATTCCCTGACTGCTCCGCTGTGAGCAGAGAGCACCGATGAGCGCTCATGTGGACATAAAAATGAGACATGACCGCAGGAGCATTTGTAGAGCGAGTACAGTGAGTGGAAAGCAATGAGCAACACCAGATGATGTCGGACTGAACAAAAGATGTTGGAAATATGGCTGTTTTTAGTTGCATTTCGTGGTTTTATTCCTCAATATGTGCAGATTTTAAGCGATCTACTGGATCATTAAACTTGGAATCAAGCATTGTACAGCAAATAAATGCATTTTAGCTTCATCAAATCATCAACAATGTCTGTAATGTGCATTTCCATTAACCTTAAAATCATGATTTATAATGCCTAATTTTAACTTTTTTTATTATTTTAATATTATGAATACAAACATAACACACAGAACAAGACCAGAGAGTAAAGGACAGAATCAAAAATAAAGAGTTACTCATCGAATAAATGAAAAAAAATAATAAAAAGTCAATCTTGCTTATGATCTTCCACATAACAATCCCATTAGTGTTTGCCAAATTTGTCCATGTCCACGTTCAATGCAAAAGCCAATATTTTTTCCATTTTGTAAACACAATTATTTCAGTCCAGTCCTCGATAGCCAGTTATGTCCCGGTAATACATTTTTTAATATTGTTTTTTTTTGCCGCCGCCAAAAGTACATTTCATATCTGTCCGTTAACTTATTATCGTTATAGTTTCATAACATCACTTCCTCTTCCTCAAGTTTGCTGCAGAGGATGAATACAGTAAATAACCAACTATTAACACAACTCGCAATATTAAATTCCTCAAAACACTCCTAATATTACATTTCTTATTAACTGGTGTACCTCAAGGGTCCATGCTTGCACCCTTTCTATTCTGCCGATAACATACAATTAATAAAATTCAACTTTGAATTTCATTGTCTTATTCGAAACAGTTAGTTAAGAATTACAACTGTCTTGCATTATGTCTTGAGTTGATCTTTACAAATGATAAATGTACTACAACGTGACAACATAACATAGTAAATTTAACTTTGTGTTTCTTTCGTCTTGATTATACAAAGTTTGTGTCTCTTTTCAGCTGGACTAACTCTTGTCTTTTCGTCCCTGTTAGAAAAATGATGGACAGTTTACGGTGATCCAGCTGGTGGGGATGCTGCGTGGGATTGCATCTGGAATGAGGTATGTGTACGAGCTCCCGGCCTGTGTTTGAACGCACCATCAGGACACCAGCTGTTAGCTAAAGCTGTTCTCTTTATGTAACCTGCAGGTACCTGTCCGACATGGGCTACGTGCACCGCGATCTCGCCGCGCGGAACATCCTGGTCAATGGAAACCTTGTCTGCAAAGTGTCAGATTTTGGACTGTCTCGAGTCCTGGAGGATGACGCGGAGGCAGCGTACACTACAAGGGTAAGATATGAGCAGTTTAAGTTAAAATTGTGTTTGGATTTTTGCATTTATTATTGATATGGTGCATTTATAGAGTATTTACTCATTTTGGCAATCATGAATGACTTAACTTTGCGTCAGTTTTGTTTTGTATTTGGGGCTTGGCAAAAGCGCTCCAAACTATGTAGTATCTTCTTGGATCTAACTCCAACTGCACTCAAAAGTCTTCAACTGACCACAGAAACAGAAAAGTACCAGGAAAAACTGTATTTAAATATTATATACTCATGATTCACTCAAAAATCTCCATCTAACTCCATTATTTCCCTTTCTGCTGTTGCCTCACATAAATCATCTTGATCTAAATAAAATAATCAGTCGACTAATACAAATTTTGATCGACTAAGACATCATCGGGCGATTAATCAACTAAACGACTAAAGGATTTCAGCCCTACCGTCCTCTCCACAAATTGTATTCTACGTTTAATACACACACACTTAACAAATTGACACCTACATTAATCTAGACATTATTTCATGGCAACTATGTGGGGACATTTGTGATCACACATACAGAGACACCTCCATAGTGTCAAAAGAGACCCCGGAGAGCAGTACATTATATAGCTGTAGAGATGCACTGAGACTATAAGAGTTATTTTTCATAGAACATGGCTGTGGCAATTGTATCTGAACCCCATTTTAAAATAATGTAATCTGGAGCAGCAATCAGTCAGAAATGTTCAGTTGAAAATATTAGTCTTTCCAAGCGCAACCGAAACTGAATCAGGATTAAAAAGAGTCTAAAATTAGCCTAAATTTGTATTAAACAGGATTAGGTGAAGTATAAAGGACTACAATCTGGTGTAGCGCTTAAAAATAAAACAAAACAAAACATGACTCCTCAATAAGAACATGTCCCAAGAAGCTGCGAACATGAAAAGATAGAGTTGAACCTTTGAACATATGTAACTAAAAGCACAACTGACAGCTTCTTGATCACTGTACATTGCCTTAGCTTGTTACCGTTTTGAGTACCAGTGTAACCTATACAAAAATTGTAATATAGGAGCTCCTAACTTTCACAGTTTTAGGTTTGTTTTGACAAGAACTGCACTTGGTATGGAAATAAAACAGCGCCAGAAACCTCACTGCCATTTCGGATGTCTATATTCACTCCGTATGCTACCCGTCCAATTCAGCGGCGACGTCCACAGCGCAGAAAGACACCGGCACAGCACAGCGGCGGCGGATTTTTAAATTAAGTTGCTTCCCGTGCCGAGAGTCATCCTGTCAACCCGTCTTCCGACAGGGGAAGGACCAATTAGCAGTCCGTTCAAGTCTCCACAACATTCAATTAGCACCCGGGCGAGCTCTGCCTTAGCGCTGGAGTAGTTGTCAGTCACCCCTCTCGCTTCTCCTCTCCTCCCGACTTTCTCCTCCTTTGACGTGGCAGTCATTCTCACCCTTCAAATAATCAAGGCCTAAGATATCCTGCCGCCTTTTTCATCAATACTGCATCAAGCTAATTTCACCACTCATCGCGGAAAGCGCCGGTTCCTTCCAAGCTCAGCAGTCATCCCGTGAACTTGCTCTTTCTTTTTGAAATGAAAGCTTGATTAGGAAGGCGAGGGAAAAGACGTAGGGGATTCGCAGCCCCCCAACAGTTAAGACCGGGTTGGAGTTTGGTGAAAGAAAGAAGAATTTGCTGTCATTAATGTGCCGCTGAATTGGTCCCCATTAGTGGAATTGTGCAAGGGGAAGCGTACGTCATGTGTCTTTACTTAGACTTTATCGTTATGTAAAAAGACTGTTCATGTTTCACAATGAAAGCTGTGCACATAAGAGTTTTTAATGCTTTCCATACTTCAAAACTCGACTTTCATCCAAGGCCATTTGTCGCAATCAAATTTTAAACCCAATATTTTCCGTTATTCAGGCACTGGTGGTCCATTTAATCAACATACAGTATTCCTACGTTTCTTTTGACTATTTTTGCCGTTTTCTCTTGCTTATTATTCGTTTTTTTTCACAGGGCGGCAAGATCCCCATCCGCTGGACCGCTCCGGAAGCCATCGCGTACCGAAAGTTCACCTCGGCGAGTGACGTGTGGAGTTACGGCATCGTCATGTGGGAGGTGATGTCCTACGGGGAGCGACCCTACTGGGAGATGTCCAACCAGGACGTGAGTAGGATATGTCTTTGTATGAAGCTCATTTGCACACTTCTGTACAATGAAAGAATACAACCAGCCCAGCAGTGCAGCCAGTGGTTCATTAGTCTAATTGTTGCCAGGTTACATGCTGTGTGGATCTGAGGCGGTGGTGGCTATTTGCAGAAATCAGGCTTAGTGCTGGGTTTAGTATGTATTCATTAGTGGATAATCACCAGGAATAACAGCCTTTCAGTGTGTTTGCTTCTGAAAAGACCAAGTTCTTTATGTGGCGTGAAGCAGTGGTTCACAAGCTTTTTTGCTCTGAGGACCCCTAGGGCATATTCATAGTCATATTCATAGTCATTTTCTAAGTACCCCCTGGGCATATATTCTAAAAGATTATTATTTTTTAATGAAATAAGTGGCTTATATTGTAAATATTGTAAATAAATAATAATAATGTACTTAGCCTATACATAACTTTTTTTTAACGTTGGTATTCAAGGGGAAAAATATCTGCTCCGGAATAAAATGGGCATCAAATTCATGATAAAAACCTATGTATTTAAAAAATCTATCGTTACTGAACAGTTCAGAAAAAAAAACATATCTTGTGTAAAATTAAAATACAATTCTTCAAAATGTACGCCCTGCAATACCACCACAGACCTCAGGGGTCTATAATTAGATGCAAAGCAAAGCACACTGTGGTAATGTATAGCTGCTTTTACAATATTTCTGTACTAAATTTCCTGAAAAATCTGGCACAGCTCCTTTAACTGGAGCCTTTGAAGTACTGTAAATGTTTTGGATTAATGGGAGAAATTGGAGTACCCAGAGGACCCCCACCTTAACACAGAGAAACATGCAAACTTCTCACAGAAAGGCCCTGGCAGCCCAGGAGCTGAACACAGAACCTGCTTGCTGTGAGGCGAGCGTGCTAGCCACTGTTGTCAATAAAAGCAACTGCATCTTTCGCTCTAATACAGACAAGCATGCTGTTTGCTAGAGGTAGAATTTTCGTAAACATAAGGCCTCAGTTATGGCTAGCTTTTCACAGCCTAAATCTGCATTATTCATTGTCAGACACAGTGGTAAAAAGTTGTTTTTGCACAATATTTCTCTACCTCTTTTGAGCAATGTGTCCAAAAATACCCTCACCAGAATCACATAGCTCACCTTAAATATGTTATGTTAGGGAAGATGTGGCATATTTGATTGAGTGGTGCATAACGTAAGCAAGTAGACTACATGAAAAATATTCCAGCGGACAAAAGTCAAACTTACATTCACAATCATCACGATCATTAAGTCGCACCCATTTGGAAACTACTTTAAGTTCCACCTTGCCTTCAAATTGCATTAGCAGTCCCCCGTTTTGGCTAAGGTTCCCCACTCACCGGTGAAAGAATGATGACTTACTTTCTCACTTCCCTGCCCTAGCGCTGCGAAATGGAGTTGAAGTTTAGTTTGCCGCACACTGCAGCTTTCCCACCCACAGACACACGCGCATATGCACACTCAGCCCGGCACTGACCCCGGCGCCCCCCACGCCCCTCTCCCCCACGCCCCTCTCCTGCCTGTGGTTATTAGGCAGTCTGTCTCGCAGCAGTCTGGAGATGAGCAGGCGGAGGATGAGAGGAGAGAGGAGAGCTGGCGTTTGATGTTTAATTGAAAGCGTTATGCTGGATTTTCTCTGATCTGTGCAGAGCAGAGCCAGTGCACCGGCTCACCCTGCCTCGCTCTAAGCCTCCCCCTCCTGCTCCGTGCTTAAGTTTCGCTCTCAATTGTCTCGCTAAATGTCTTCTTCTCGTTTTATGCAAGTTCATTCACTTGGGAGTCATTCGCAGTAATGCTGAATGGGTTGAGTCATTGTGGCACAGCTCAAGAGAAGTGCGCTTCCACCACTTTAGACACTTAAAGAGGGACATATTCTGATGTCACACAACGGCAGTTACATATACTAAAATATAGGAATTGTTATTGTAGAAAAGATAAATCAATTACTCTTACTACAGTTCATTCAAAAGCCAAATCTATTTTAGCGCGATAAATATATAATTTCACCCCTATGTACGTACTTTTATTTTCAAGTTTAACTTTGATAAAAACATACTTTGTTGTGACTTTTTTTTTTTGTTATCTGTTTGCAATAAAGTCTTGTTTTCAGTAGCCACTGTGCAAGAATTTTGTTCCTGCACTTTCTATACTTTTACATTTTACAGACAGATATCTGTAATAGCAGTAGCTGGGTTTGATTCCTGCTTGGACCAATTTCTTTAATAGTGTCCTCAGTCAAGACACTTCATCCAAATTGCCTATGAAAGAGGTGTGTGCATGAATGGTTGGTTGGTTGGAGGGGCCGATCTGCCCCAAGGCAGCTATGGCTGCATAAGTAGCTTACCATCACAGTGTCAGAGTCATCAGAGTGTTGAGTGAATGAATGATGACTACAGTGGAATGCTTTGAGAGGCTTCAACAAGCAGAGGCGTCGGGGGTGAAGGGTACTAGTTTTCCCCAAGGCCCACAGCAGTTTTTTTCTCAGTTGCATTTTTCTATGCTTTAATGTATTTTTGTTGTAATAAAATGCAATATGGTTGAGTAAAGTCCTTGAAAGGCTAAATACTATTCTACATGAGATCTGAGGGCCACATCACTGTTTTGAAAAAGTAAAATATTAGTTGTTTACAAAAAAAACTATAGTAATTATTATCTGCAGTGTATTTTGTTATTGTTATAATACATTTTGTGATATTTGTGAAATCTGTCTGGTAGTTATTGCAAAAACAAAACACAACTGTATCATGATAAAGCCGCAAGCTACACAAGATGTTTATAAATTATCTAGTTATTGTACAAACCATATCTACAGTTCTACATGTACAAACCCTAGGACGTATATTCTAGCAATTGTGAATGAAAAAAGAACAATACTAACGACCCCTTGCTGGGATAAATAAATATACAAAATGATGTATTAGGGGCACACTGAGAAGGTTTGTACCTGAACCTCAGAATGTGGTGCTATGGCCCTGTCAACAAGTCTATAAGGCATTATTATTATTGTCGATAACTAAACTCCATTTTGACATATTCATTCATTTCTACAGTAATGGCTAAAATTAAGAAACAGCACTATCTCTTTGGAAGCTTGGCACTGAGAGAGAAGAAAAACAATGCTGGTATTTTGGTTCGAACTATTCTTAACTTTTCTGACCAACAGAATGCCACGGTAAGTCTTAGCAGTTTACATCTTGCACAGTAAAATATCAGTGTAGCTTCTTACAGCTTGCAAAGATACAAATAGGCCTATGATTTTCTGACAGTGGACCGCACACAGTCTTCCCAGTGCAGTGCCGCATATTCTTTTGTTTGACACTTCTGACCCTTTTTAACAGAGCCTGCTCATGCCTTGCAAGTATTTTGACACGAGTCCTCACCCTCTTCCTCTCCCCTCTCTCCCCCTGTGATCTCTGCTGCTCCCGCCGCCGTCTCCCACTCATCGCAGCAGTAATTTGATTTGCCGTCTTTCCTTCCCTCTTTGGTTGTGAGTTGCATCGCACATTCTGTCTTTTGTGTGGATTCTGACACAAGTAAAGCTGTCATGAACTCAACAAATCAATTCCCTTCTGTGTCTCGCACTGGCAGAACTAGGCTGGGATCGGGGAGCTTGCAGGATTTAAACTCGGCGACCCGAGATTTATTCATTATTCATCTAACAATTTTTGCAGCCCCAAAAGAAGCGTTTCGTGTTACTCGTGGCGATGATTAAAACGGCACTGCGGCAAAGCAAACGAACGAGCTAAAGCATCAGGATGTGTTTTGATTATGTGGGTGATATTGGTTAAGTCTTGCTGGTTTGATGGTTGGAGGTCGGGGTCAGATAGAGAGCAACTGCCCGGCGGCTACTGAACCACCAGGATACAGAGTTCTCCTTCAGGCACTTGGCTCTGACAGCTGCTGACAATCCTCGCGGTGTTGGGGAGAACATGTCAAACAAAATGTCTTCTGTACAAACCTGCAAACAACAGATCTTTCAAATGTAAGATTTTGACGGGATAGTGATGGATGCAGTTATAATACTGCATGTCCATTGGTTTTGCCCATAATAAAAAGCAAACTGCAGCAAAACAAAGACAAATCAATCATGTTACACAAATGAAAACGTAATGGTAAATAGGTGTTCCATGTAGATCTGTTCATATTTATAGTATTTTAGTCTTTAGTTTCTTATTTTGAAAAAAAAAAAAAAAATAGGGATGAGTAAAACTACTTCTGAATCTGAAACTGTTAGAAAAAGACAGTATGGTGGAAAAAATCCAAACAATGGGAAAGGATACTTCAAACTTACTTCAAAAATATGACCCAAATAGAAGATAGTGAAAATGTTTTTATTGCAAATGTTTTTACTTTAATGGAAACAATTAGAATCTACAAAATGTATGACAACTATTACGGAATCTACGTACAAAATTGGGGATTAGACACGCATGGCACCCACGGATATTTACTCCCATATTAATATTCTCTTTGGATAGTTTATATTCACCATAGGAGAAAAAGTTCCAAAGGTATCATCTGGACACTGTTTTAGAAATGAAAATGTTTCTAAAAGTTGTCTTGATACCTTTGGAACTTTTTCTACTATGAACCATGAATGACTGAATCTGTCAAGTTCACTTTTTTAAAATACTGCATTGCACATTGGTTAAAACTCTCGTCTCACAGCTTAAAAGGTCCCTGGATCGATTCCTGGATTTGCATGTTCTCCCTGAGTCTTGTCGGCTGGTGTTCTGGTTCAAATCATTGGCGCAGAACAGTTCGACTATTCCAAGCAGTCCTTTCTCGGTCATGGTTCAGCATCAATGTGGGAGAATGGACAAAGAGGGACTAACAGTTAGTTCTGAAACATGGTCTTCACTTATAGTTCAAAATCATAAATCAGAAAACCTTGGAAAGTAAGGATTAGAACACCAAAACAATGTTGACGTCCCCTTAAATGTTGATGTCCACCTTAATTACACAGTTTGGCGTGGTGTCTTTGTCGAAACTGAGTTATATATTCCTGCTCCTGAATACCTTCTGAACACTTTACACTGTGCTCTATGAGTGGTCTTAGGTTTAAACCTCAATATCTCACAACTAACCAGAATGCAGAAAGAACCAAGGGGACGTAATACCTGACACATTTCTTGAAAGCATTATTTTCTTGCCAATTAAGACCTCAAGTCCACTTTTTGACCTTGCCAGGGTTCACATTTAGACTTAAGAAGGTATTTCACCCACCTCACCCTTGTTAGCAGCAAATCTATCTTTCCCATTTACTGTTGATAGAAGAAGAAAGGAATTGCTTGGTTCTAACAGTTTTTTTCCTGGAGATGGATGAAGTTACAGCCACTCTCTGACAGGTACTTAGTCCAGTTTATGTCCACCTCTCACCTGTGTTTGTCTGTTGTATTTTTCTCTGTGTGGCTGGCAGGTCATAAAGGCAGTGGAGGAGAGCTACCGTTTGCCCGGGCCCATGGACTGCCCCGAGGCACTGTACCACCTCATGATGGACTGTTGGCAACGCGAACGCACCAACCGGCCCAAGTTTGACGAGATAGTCTGCCTGCTGGACAAATTCATCCGCAACCCCAGCTCGCTAAAGAAGCTGGTCAACTCATCACACAGGTAAC
Source organism: Rhinogobius similis (assembly GCA_019453435.1). Lineage (NCBI taxonomy): Eukaryota > Metazoa > Chordata > Actinopteri > Gobiiformes > Gobiidae > Rhinogobius > Rhinogobius similis. The sequence goes on from CM033619.1 coordinate 39,360,285, forward strand.
AGCACGGTGACAGGAACAGGATTCACACGCAGAGATGGAGTAGATGTTGTTTTGATTTGGCAAAAATAGTATTATTGATAGTACTATGATCTTTTGGTTTAAGGATTTCCGATGTTTAAGGATGGGAATTAAAATGTGGGTGGAATTTTTTGGTCTTTTGGCCTTTCAAAAGGTATAATATTTGGTTTGAATTGGCAATTACTAAAACTGCAACAATAATAACACTTGATAACACTTGTCACTATAAAATCCATGGGTAGTCTTAACTGTAGCCTTGTTACAATTGTGGTAGTGGTGACTATAAATGAAAGGAAGAAAAACATTTTTAAATGTGACTTGGACTCGACTCAGACTTGACGACATTATTTTGACGACTTGAGACTTGACTTGATAAAATGGACTACGACTTGAGACTCAACTTGGACTCAAAGTCAGATGACTTGACTTGGACTTGGAGCCCTGTGACTTGAGATGACTTAATGTCTTTCCTCAAAAGTGTTTTGAAACAAATTCTTTACAGTTGATAGATGTGACCAGATTATTTAAAAGGAAGAACCATTCAAAATAACTTGATAATTTGGTACAATGACTTGAAAGGACTTGAAACTCAAAGCAGAGGACTTGGACTTGACTTGCACTTGACTTGGACTTATGGGCCATTGATTTGGGACTTGACTTGATCTTGGCTGTCTTTGACTTGGGACTTAACTCGGACTTGACGCCAAAGACTTGAGACTTACTTGAGACAAGGACCATATCCCAAATCTGGCTTTGAAAGACTTTATTTACTTTACTTACTTACTTTACTTTATTTATATACTTTTTTTTTAGATTTAGCATAGTTATAGTTAAGTAATGCCAATAGCAACTTCCATAAAGCTTTCACAGTTATGCAGCTTTTTTAATATATGCAAAGAAAATTATACAGTTTAACAAAAAATAAAAATACGCTCTGGGACTTAATCTTTTTTATATTCCATTAGCGTCAGTGCTGGCTTGTTTGAGAGCACAGCATCTTTTCTACTCCCATAGTTCACACACATAGACATTAAGTGACTTGCATGGGCCTTAAGCGAATTAAAGCTATTGCTGCCAGTTAATAGACCCATCATCATTCAGAGGAAGTATAAGTGGGGTTTGCATTAAAGGCTTCCGCTGTTATGCAATTGAAATCAGAAAGGCTTGAAGAGACAGACTCAGAATGCATTTCGGCTCTCTCTTTCTAATTAGGAAAACTGTGGGTTATCTGCAAATTATCTTAACATTTAAGTCTTTTAACTCTGTTGCATTTGTTAGATTGCAATGGAATAACAATGGTCTTCTTTGCAGCTAATGTATTAAATTAGTGTCTAATAATTTCAGCTCAATAATGAATGGATTACCATATTAGAGATAGATATACTGAAAAAAAAAAAGACATGACAGGGCAAATTGCTCTGTTGGTGGATCAGTAGAAGTAATAGTGGTAGTTAGTTATTGTAGCAGCAGTTGTTGTAATAGCTTGATCCTGTAGTGTAGTGTAGGAGCAGGTAACACAAATTTGAATTTTCACCTATGAGTAGTATGATCACCACGTGTAAAACCAATACTCGCAGTAGTTTTAGTCGTAGCAGTAGTTAGTAACAAACTTGGAGAATTGACGATTGTTATGAACAGTTGTGATGATGCCAAAGTGGAGAATTTAATGTTTTTGAAGGCGCTGTAATGATATTTGCCTATTTTTTAATGATTTACAGAGTGTCCAACCTGTTAGTGGAGCACGCCAGTGTAGAGGGAGACTGCTCGAGCAGGACCCAGACAGTCGGGGACTGGCTGGACTCTATAAAGATGGGCCGATACACGGAGCTCTTTGAGGAGGGAGGCTACTCGTCACTCGAGACTGTGGCCCAGATGACATCGGAGTAAGTTGATGATATGGTAGTGTCTCTGTAGTGGTTTCAGTCAAGCACTCGCACTCTAACCCAAACGTTTGCGGTTCAGTCCTTGCTCTCACCGTTGTATACTGCTCTCGAGGCATGACAGTTTGCCAGACAGACAGATTCAGTGTTGTTTATTTATGTTTGTGTGCTTTGAATTAGTTAGCAATGACTCAGGGTGAAATTCCCATTAGTTTGTGGTTGATAAAATTAATCATCCACCAAAGTGAATACAATACATGATACCGGACGGATACACATGAAATCATTCACACTTTAGACTATTTACAATGTACAAGCATATGAACGAGTCATATAAAAACAAGCCAAACCTTCATCAGAAACTACATTTATTAAGGAGGAGTTCAAGGCAGCTAAAAGGATCAAAGCACAGGAGGTTCATCGTGTTTTGCAGCTCATTTCAATCATTGGGGGCAGCAAACCCAGTGAAGTGCGGACTCTTAAGTAAGATAAAGACACTGGAATGCAAGTTGCGAGGGTTGTTTGTTTTACTAAGGAGGGAATGAGGGGTTGTTGTGGATTTGCCTTCAAATTCCATAGAATTAACAAATGGACATTACAGAAATAAGCAGAAGTAAACATGTTTTCATCTCTTGTTCTCTTGCTTAAAACAGTCAAAGCCTTTTGTTTGGTTGATAAATATATTTTTTACATTGGCCCGGTTGAAAGGACTTTATTGTGCAGTTTTGGCAAAGTAACGCCTTACCAGAAAGCATCCAGTAAAAGGCTCTCACGATGCTAGAAACAGCTCTGCTTTTGAATTCTTATTTAGCATTTGACTGCTATTCCACCCAGGCAAGGCACAGCAAATCTATTTAAATTACACTATTCATGCACAAGCAACCCAAAGTGCTCCACAGAAGACAAATATAAATGACAATACAATAACTTAGAGCAGTTCGTTATACAAGACAACAAAAGTTAGAAATACAATAAACAGTTGTAAATTCATCATTTCATGCAAAGCCAAGCTACATTTGGCCACTTTTGTAACCATTTTCTCCTGTGTTCTTCTGCAGGGATTTACGGCGGGTCGGCGTAAACCTCGCTGGACATCAGAAGAAAATCATCACTAGCATCCAAGAAATGAGAGTCCATATGAACAGTGCCAGCTCAACTGTCAAGATCTGCCCATAATATTCTTTGTACAGACACTCAAACACATGCATAGAATGGACCTACGAGACACGGAATCTGCTGTTGGACCTAGAGCGGCTTAGCGAGCACTTTCTATGGACATGGAAACCCAATGTTGTGGCTCTGATCGAGGAGGCCAGTTTTTGGTTGATTGATTGGTCAGTCTGTGGAACTAAGGAGCATCAAAGCACTTAAACCAAACGAAATAGTGCTACTGAAGGGAAGACGACGGTGGACAAAGTCATGAAAACTAAGGAGACATTTTTATCATTCTTATTGTTGCATTTGTGTAATTTTCTGAGATTTTTACGTCTCTGCACTGATGAGATTCTATTCAAACAAAGTCTAAACACTGAATTTTGACAGTTCCAGCGTTTTTTGGCTGGATCACAAACAGGAGGTTCACACAGCAGGCTGAATGAACTGTGAATGCCTGCCTCAGGATGTTAAAACCTCCGCATGGACACCTTTCTCAGGCAGGGTATACATCTCATTTTACACCGCAAGAAAACAGAGCATTGTTTTAAGCCTTGTTTTAGTACGTTTGTCAGTATTTCTTTGATATTTATTCATACTCTGTTGCGACAGTAAGGCTTGTAATATGATGCAATCAATTGGAAAATACAATACAGAGATCAGAGATATCTAATTTTGCTATCCAAAAAGTAGTATGGGCTGAAGCTAAAATGGCTTTTAATGGGCACATCCTTCTAAGGCTGCAATTACACACACCATGTCAAAATTGGGAGCAAACTGGAACTATTCCCAGAACTAAACTTGGACTACAACTGGACCAAACCGAGTCTACATCAGGATTAAACCGGAATCAAAACAGAACTAAACCAGGAAGTGTACACAATCACATGAATAGGCAAACAGGTAGCTAGGCATCCTCTAGACCAGGGCTATTTAACTTAATTTTCCCGAGGGCCATATTTTTCAGAGGGCCTGGGATGATGGATATGTGCAGCACGCGCCACTGTTTGACACAATTCGATGTCACACAAATTATCCACATCTCTAGGTCTGTTTTGATAATGATAAACTACCTGGGAACTAATTGGAAAAATAAAAGACAAAAGACCTAACCAACAAAGCTTAAACCAAGATTAAACTAGGACTAAATATTAACCCAGAATCAAACCAGATCATCACCAAGCCAGGTCTAAACTCATACCAACGCAGAATTAAACTAGGAAACTAAAGAAAATATTTTTTATTAATCTTTGGAAAATGGGTCGCTAGCCCTGCTCTAGACCATGGACCTTGCAAAAATAAAATAAAAGTCCTCTTTTCTTTAAAATTATTATAGCAATAGATCATCACAACAGTGTGCACTGTAGGTCACTATAAAAACAGCCCCATGCATGAGTTAATAGGCACGTTTGAGCACATTATGGTTTGGGTTTGTTCAAGAAATTTACTAGTATTCTGGGTGATTTCTTTCAAACACTACTTTTGATTTGAAAATGTTGCGTTGAAGCAGCAATACTGAATTCTAATTTTAATCCAAGACTGCTCATCTGAGAAGTGACAGGCAAGGAATTTACCAATACCAGCTTCCAGCAAGAATATCTAATTTCAAATAAGCTTGTGGCATCGATTTTGAAGCGGCTACAGGCGACATACCATATTCATTATTATTTTGAATGTACTGTGGAACATCTAACACAATTCCTACATGTACCATCAGCCTTCACATACACAAACTCACAGTCACATTTGAATAATATCCGAATGTGTCAGGAACCAACTCTGATTTTCCAGACTGTATAAAACATCCAACCGCATCCGATGTACAGTACGCACTTCAAAAAGTCTTGAGGAATTCCCCCGGCGCAATCCTTCTTATGGATTTCAAACTTCCACACTATAAAAAGACCATGCTAGCATCTGAAGTCAACTCACTCGGCAAGACGCATCCCTGCACCGCCATAACCCAGATCCAACCAGAGCACTCATTACCCGACAAATGACAACTTTTCATTTTTGGGGAATGTCAAATCATTTCAGACGTTGGATAGTCCCAGCGGTAAACTCCGACTGCAATGTTTGGCCTTGAGATGCCACATAAATTTTAACTGAAGGACTGGTTCTATTATAATGGATTCTAATGGACTTACGGACGCCAATGCAGCCTTCATTCATACGTGCACTAGCATCTTCATCACAAACTTCAGGTATATCAGAAAAACAACAACTTTGTCCAACTCACCAACACTTTTTGCCACAACCCAAACAACCTCACTCTCTCTTCGAACTGCTGGAAAACATGGAGGCAATATCAACTTGATAATCATTTATTTATTTGTACTACTTTTGGATATGGGTAATGTAAAGTGTTTCTGTTGAATCATACTCTTATCTCGGACTACTGAGCAGCTTGGCCTATATGTCTTTTGTGTATATAGTGTAATATATATTTAAAGCAGGGAGCATTCTTTTATCCTTTAAGCCGGGTGTCCACTGCATGATTTTGGCCGTCTGTGACGTAAGATTTCTGATCATGGGAACAATCTTGAGTCGTAGCTCAAAATCGTGGCTTAGAGTGTGACGGGGACAAAGCGCAAACTTAGAACCGTTGTACGACCAAAGACGAGCTACGATTTATATCAAACATGTTTGATATTTTGGAATCTTGGTCACAGAGTGAGTCTTCCTGTCAGTGCGTCTATGATCTACCTTTGTCAAAAATATAAACACAAGCGCACTGCAAAATAACGGCAGAGGAGCTCCACCACAAACGGGAGCTTATCCTCTCACTTTGCAACTTTTATAAACGCAAAAACACCGCTAGCATGTCGCGCTAGCCTCTGCTAACAGTTAGAACTGCGATGACTTTATCACACAAAGCCTGATTTTCGCTCAGAAAACCTTTTGTCATAGCTACGATTGAGTGATTGTGTGATTCATCGCACAACATAACTGCGTTCTGTCTAACAACTTTTAATTCATCTAGTCTTACCGTGTGACGTTGACGTTCATAAATCTTATAAGACGAAAAAAATCGCGCAGTGGACACCTGGCTTTAGACCATTTGCTTAGCCATCTCGGAGCTTAACACAATAGTAAATAATAATATAAAACAAAAAAATATGTGATGTACCTTGGCGATTTGCAATTTCAGGGCAAGGGATCCTAGCGTTTTGCGACGGACGCTATGCTTACGTCCACACATATTTTTATCTATGGAAACTTTGCCCAAATCACTTTTTTTCCCTTTCAAATTGGCCACATTCATGCGAAGCTGGAACAAAGAAATGCACTATTTTAAAATTTGTTTCACCGCCTCTTCTCTATCTTGTCACATTTAGACACAAAGCAATACGGCAATTTGGTCTCTTAGTAACGTCAAATCAATGTTATTTTCCTTTGAAGTGACTTGTGTGGATGTCGCCAAAAATAATTTAAGTGGTTTTATAAACTTTTAATCATGTGAAGCAAGGTATACAATGATGTCAACAAGCTTACCTTGCTTAACTTTTGTAACTTTGTGTATATTGCTACTAAACCGAACTTGCCATGTTCACTACTGTCATCACATTGCAAGACATGACGATAGATACTTACATATATAATATTAATTGCAAATGGCATTTATTCTTTTTCCATATTATTCTCCTACAGCCAGAAGTACTGAGATTGTACAGTTAGTTTTGTAAGGAAAGGAGGGACAGATAGACACTGACATGACTGTATGAAAGCACGAATAGCACACTTGAGGAATGTAAGGTTAAAGGGGGTTGGAGAGATGTGTTGCACTTTTAAAGACTCAGACTGTTATCTTCAAATTTGAATTATTAAATGTGTAAACTTTCAATTGCTAAATTTTCAATTTGCCAATTCAATTCAATTCAAAACAAAAACTGTTGGCTAGTTGTATCTGATTGGTTCTGTGTTTTTAAATGTGGCAACCTCAATGTTCTGGAGACATACAATGAGAATGCAAAGGAACAATAACAAAGATGGTATAAACAGTTGGTGGATGAGGAGTTAAACAAATAAAATTATTCATGATGATTTTTTGTAGAACTTTGGACACAACGAAAATATTAGCCATTTAGTGATGTGTAGCTTTTTAGGGGAATCTACCTAATTGGTTTTTGAATGATATCATTGTATGTGTAACCAGGACTGAAATGAACTGTATGCCGGAATGAAAAGTTGTTTTATTCTACTACATAATGGAAGATTAAAGGGTCTGTACATGATTTTGGACCATGCGTGAAGAACATGCTTCAGAATTTACCAATAACCCAACCACTTAGTACCTTCTCTCACTCTGATGTCGAACCGTGACAGCGAAACAACAAACCAATAACGTCTCTGATTGGACTACGTTGCTTGTCCTTAGTAGCTGCTTCCTCCTGGTTCTCATTCAAATGTACTGGCAATATCATTCAGTCTCGTTTATATATTTATAAATAGCTGAATTTATATATGAATAGCTGTTTTTACATTATGCCAAAAGTCAGGTACAGACCCTTTAAATTTGTACAGAATTTTGGATATGGGACTATGGAGTCATAATGAATGAATGGGCAAATGCATCGGTAGGGCGCCACCCACGAGAGCATTGAACCTTGAATGGCTTTTACTGGGTGCTTTTATTTGCTCAAAATTGTAATCAAGAATATCTCTGATGTTCAATGAAGTTTACAATAGTTTGAAACCTTACCCAGATTTTGTGATATTGGCGTTCTCCTTCTTTGACCAACTTTATCTTGTGACCTGGGGCCTGTACGATCGGTGATGAGTACACCCTTAAAGTGCCTCTCGTGAGCACCTCAACGTCCTCCCCTGCCAAAATTCTACATCCCAATTGTGCCCCAAACTTTCAATTTATCTTTTTCTTTGCCTGCAATATCTTGAGGCAAAAACAAGAATGTCAGACAATGTTGGAACTATTTTAATTTGCACTTTACGAGGAATAAGTTGCCCATTTATTTGACTAAACTGTCTAAAGGCTGTGTTTCTTTCTATGGATTGTTTGCAATGTAATTATTTGTGGTCTGTAATAAGTCACACTTTAACAGCTAAGCACAAGCATCGAAACCGTAGGGTATACCATTCATTGAAAGAAAATAAAGAGCACCATTTTCTGTGGCACAAGTACAAGATTTCTGATGGTGAGCACAGGGTTTGACAAATATAATGCTGATCATGAAACGGCAGAGTATAGTATCGTTTTTGCACTGGTAAGACTTTTCAGACCATTTCAAGTATTGCGGTCTGATGGAAGCGAAAGAGCACAACAAACCAGCAAAGACATGTACTATCTCCATCACTACGCCAACTAGAGTTCCATCAACCTTGCAGTAAAGTTTTTGATCGTAATATTCATTGTTATCCGATTCTGATGATGTTTTTAAAAGGGTTCAATCTCTAAATTCAAATTCGTGTATCCAAAAAAGAAGAAACAAACACAGAAATGTAAGATTTAATTTGATGCCAAAAGTACTTACTTGCAGGTTTGACAGGACTTGAGTAACTGTATAAAGCAATATTTCTGAGAAAAAAAGTTGGGTACACAAATGCATGAACATCAACAAGACAACAGACAAGACAGTTTACAACAATGTCTTAAAAAATGAATAAGTAACACATTTTCTTGGTTAACCAGGAAGTGAAGAACAACTCATGACAAATACAGTTAGAACTGATCAATTACATCTGAAAATGCAGCTTCTGTTGATATAATTTCCATGTAAAGTTCTATTCAACATTGTAGGCCCAGATCAAAGACATTCTATGGGTTGATCACACATAACGTTTGAAGATAAACTGTTTCGTGATTTCATCGAAAGCACAGTGGAAATACATAACTATTGATGTGCTATTGGTTTGTCTTTGAGACATGTATTCTGTTTGTGTTGATGTTTTTGTAGCGTGTTAATGAAGATTTATATTTTTGCAATAAAATATTTAAAAATTAGTTTGTTATGAGTGATTTTTCAAGAGGATCATGAAAATACACCCAAATGTGGCTGGAATTGCAAGTGCACCTGCAACAAGCTTGCTTCCATAATGTTGTATAGCAGTTTGTATACCTTTTAAATTTTAATTTCTTTTCTTTCTTTTTTTAAAGCATTTTTTATGATAGCTACCATTGTTGAGGCATTTTCAAAACGTGCCCCTTTTTTTTTTCTCTAACCTAGTTCTGCCAAGACCCTGTTAGCTTACCCGCTCCAAAAATCTAAACTTAACCAGATTATCTGTTCCTAACTTTACCCTAATTGTAAAATATATATATATAAAAAATAAACTTTTGCTAGCATAGCCACAATTGCAAAGTGACGTTTTTTGGCGTACGTGGGTTGGGGGAAAAAGTGAAGCTTTCAAGACACATACAAAACAGGAAGGGTATCCAAACAAGTTAAAGAAGTCTAATTAATGCACAATAAAGGACCTTTAACAGTCTAAACAAGATTGAACCAGGCAGTGAGAACTACACACTGATTAGTTATCGGCGTTTCTGACCATATAAGTAATAGGTTTTGGTTTATAGGTGTAAGTTGACAGCTTGTAGCTGCCTTTAACACAACAACCCAAAGAAGCATCAGTTTTGTGGGCTGGTGATTTCACTATTTTCTCTGCCATGGCTTGAATTGCAAACATGAAATACTTAATAGTAATGGAAACTGGCTCAATTAGTAGTTAAAAGAGATAATGTGATTAGTTATTGATGTTTCTTTCTACGGTAATTACCCAATGTTTATAGTGTCCAGGTTAAATTGATCAGGAGGGTTAGCCACAATAAGAATGCATTCAAATTATGAGAAAGAACAAAGTGGAGTAGTAAGTATGAAAAATAATATTATCCATTAATACTAACAAAAATGTACATTGGATTGTCCAGAAACAATTCAAATATTTAAATGAAAAGTTTAAGCTTAAAACAAGAAGAAAAATAGAAGTTTAAACATGTAGAGAAGAGATGGTGAGTAAATGGTTTTCGATATGAAAGGCAGGTGGTATAACAAACGACCTAAGGAATATGGTGGAAAACAGCTTTTATTTAAGAAAAGAAAAGCAGAGTATTTCTAGTCTCAGAAAGATGTCTTTATTCAACCGTAAACCTCACTAATTCCTACTTCCCATGTTTCCATTTAGTGCTTGTTGGTTACAGTGTCAGAGGAAACAACAGTGTACAGTGGGGAAGCATTCATTTCTGTGTTGTGCTGATAACAAGATGTGAGGCCTCCAAAAAGCCTGCTGTTACAGAAGCTGATGATGCAAGCCCGAGCAATGATTGGTCTGTCAGACACAGTGAAATCAGCTGCTGATGTCAGCGGTCTGTGCTACTGTGTGAACTCTGTTCTTCTATGGTGTCAAAAATGTGCAAGATACGGAAACTGGGACACCTGATAATTAAATCTGACTGTTAATTTTCTGGCATATATAATGTATGGCGGATTTTTAAATATTCATTGCAGATTCATTAATGTGGCCATTCCTGAGGTGAATTGTGTTCTTAATGCTATTGCTAAGTGCCTCTTGAAGAGTTTCGATTGGCCAGTTCTTGTCATTGGCACTAACAGCATCTTAAAATAAGATGGCCAGATCTCCAATTGGTATTTTTAGTTTATTAGTAAAAGATTGATTCATTGCATGGTATTTAGTGGTTTTGTTTCTTCAAATAATTCACGAGGCTGGCTCGCCTACATTTATCTGACTCCTATTCCTGATTAAGTTAAAATGGTTCACTGTAATTGTGAGTGTGAGAAATGTGTTTTTTCAGGGACACAGAATAAAGCTGATCTCGTAGCCATTTGTGCTATTGTGTGCAATTTCGAATCGCTACAATGTTAAATTATATATAATTAGCCGATAAACATACATTGTTGTCAAAATGTAGCTATACATTTAAATATTAATTTCATGTATTCCAGTATATTCATTATCATGCATCATGCATGCATTTTGTTCCAAATCTTTAAAAAACAGACAATAAAAAGAGTGATTTAGTGGCTGGACCAAAACTTAAGCAAGCACTTTTTTAGTTTAGGTTATGCCCATTAAGTTGTTAGTGTTGTACTTTCAAAGATATGGTCCAAAATAATAATAACTATATGTCTTAATTATTTGCGCTCTCCTAGCTTGCTCGCCAACTTTTGAGACCAGCAACTTATCTTTTTTCTATTTAGAAGAAAGAAACAACACTGCACAGTAATTTGTATCCATACATAGGGCACAGTCTTTGAAGTCCCGACGCAACATTAACATTTGCTGTAGGTTGCTAAAGTTTATAAAAGTTCTTGCATGTGCATGCAAAAACGTGACAGGTTTGTAACTCTTTCAGTTTTTTGGCAGTGCCTCACTTTTTGCTGCACCAACTATAGTAGCATATGCACAACAGCACATTTTTTGTTGTCCAGTTAACATGCTTGCAGATGTTATTTTGTTGGTTCTTAAAATAAACCAAATCAGCTTTGCAAAGTTGCAAAAATATGCTACATTTGTTAATTTGTTTTTTGTTTTGTTTTTCTTGATTATTCAATTAGCTGGAGCACTTTAATAAGAGAAGTGATTATTGTCTGTTGAATTACAATGTGTGCGAGAAAGTGGGTGGTGTGTTAGTGAATGTTAAAGGTATGATAACTTGCATGTTTGTTGGACACCTCTTTTTCAACCTCACTTGCTACATTTTTCCTTGGCAAACCGTCATGTTGTTTTTACCCCTTTGGCATAGCATAGCATGCTGCTAACGCTAAATTTCCTTCCAAGTTTCAAATAACCTTGAATCAGAGGGAAAGTGAATCACTTTGCTACATTATGTATATGTAAATATAATAACCGAGCGGCTGTATTTGATTGTTCTGCTGAATCGAGTTGTGCAGATCTCGGGGGGAATCCTCAGCCAGAGTCGCTCAAGGTGATTATTGAAGACACACACTGGTGCAAACTGTATGAAGGTGAAATTAGCCATCAAACCATCACAATGAATGTTACCAAAACCCTTGTATCAGCGGCTCAGAGAGAGAGAGAGAAAGAGAGAGGGGCTGCAGGCTGTGTGGAAGTGAGTGGGCTGAGATGGGCTGGAATTCCCACTGGTGCTGACTGGGAAAGTTCTGAGTGGAGGTATTTTGCTCATGGCTTGGCTGGGTTGACTCCTCTCATATTGATCCTATATACATATTTTTTTTCTATCATGAATAAATAAAGTTATACAATAAAACGTACAAGGGATTAAAGAATGTTTGATCTTTTTGTTTCAAAGAACTTTTGCGTGTCAAAAATATGTCACTGGCTCAGCAGTTAGACGTAGAATCAGGAATACCACTATTTTATTCTATTTTATTCTTAATTTTATGCATGCCTCTTTTATATATTTTATTATATTTTATTCATTGTTTTATGTTGCACCTCACGCCGAAGCAAGTTCCTATGTTTGTGAATTTTTGATCACTGACAATGGCAATAAACCGTTTTCTGATTCTGATTCTGAGGTGCAAAAGGTAGTCATTTCTTTTGAGATACTGCATGGACTTTGTGCTACTTGATGTTGATCCCCGTGACTACACAACATAGGGCATTAGAGCGTATACACACAGCATGCCAGAACCAAGCTCAAAGTTGATTATTAAGGACATTTCATGCTTTGCACTGGTTTTGAATTAGTCAAATGTCAAACGCTTTGAACTGTGCTCACCGCTGATCTTGAGAGCTTGGTCCACCAGCAGAGACGAATAGGTCAAAAGTAATAGGCAAGATCATTGAATTGTCTAAATAAAACTGAAAAACTTAGCCAACCACAACATAAACAGTCCAGTAAATGCAATGTGATCAAAACTGTCAATGGACAATAGTGTGTACACCTGTAATTATGAAAACCACATTTTATCAACCTTAATTACTTTAACAATAATACTTTTTTGGTAACAGCTGAAATCTGAGCAAGACAATTACTGTATTTTAATATAAAAACAACCATTTTTCTACCTGCTGGGTGACATATTGATATTTTGCGACACAATTGGATTTCCCCATCTGGTTTTGCGTCTCTGCACTTAACTGTCTGGGCCCCATAAGTGCATCCCTGTGTCAGTCGAAGGCAGATGTCCCAAGGCACAATAAACTAATTTTCTCCTGAAAGGTGTCAGTGGTCCCGAGCAGCGACAATGTCCCGGGGGTCATTCTTAAATCATTGCAGATATGGCATTTTAATCATTACCAATGACCTTCAGAGAAACCTTAGCTGTCAGTGTTGGTGCCTGCACCCATACATCTCTGAATGCATATTAGTTCATGAAAATATAGGACTATATCGGTGCACACACATGGACTATATTACTTAATGCATTTTACAAACTTTTGTTTTTTTGTAGTAGTAGTTAAAGTGCATATGACGGGTTTTTATAATTTTCAAATTTTCACTTAATTTGTTGTAAATATAAATTATAGTTTTACACCAATAAAGTAGCTGTTTATGGAGAAAATTTGAAAAATCCGTAGAAGTTACAGGAAGTAAACAAACTGATTACATCACACTAGGGAGGCAAAGGTTATGCATTATTTACACAAAAGAAACTACCTTTAAACATGAATTCAATAAAATAAATCTGTTCACATGTATTTTCCTTTGTCAAAAAAAACAAAAAAACATTAGATGAGTTATTCCCCAGTGTGCAGGATGGTCGCTTTGCATTTTTCTTAATGTGATGTTAACTATATAAAACCAGGAAAAAAAAAAGCTAAACTGGGATAAAAAAAAATAAAAATAAATGTAAACTTTGAAATACATTTATTTTAAGTGCGTTTTAGTCTAATTAGTTGTCCAACAGGTCGTAGGCACATTAAGAAGCGAATAACTGTCTTTATTAAGGTGGATTGATTGATGGACAAAAAAAAAAGAGCTGATCATTGACTTGAGGGCAGCCAAACAAAGTCAGTAAGAGAACTTTATTGAGTAAAATATAAATATATATTCTTTGTTGTGGTTTGAAAATGCTTTGTTGGATATTACTTAACAATTAACAATATCACTAAACAGATCCTTTCAGCCCACATTTTTTTGTGAGAGGGAGTACTTTAAAAAATATCTGAAAATATGTTTAGATATTCTTGAAATCTGGAATTTTTGGTGACAAAACTGGACCAACCTACCCATGATTGGACACCCATGGCCTGAATAAAGGTACAGTAGTGTGGAAGAGGACGCACACATCCAATTATATTTAAAGGTCTGCGTGCTGGGTTCCAAACCAGAATCGGATGTGCGGATCCTTTTTTCATGTCTTTACTCTGAATAAAGGTACAAAAAGAATAATTTTAGTGCTTTTCTTTTTTTTTTGTTTTAGTGAATTTTAAAAATGTATTGCTCTTTTTGCTTGCACTGTGGCATGAAATGAATGCAATAAACATTGTGTGGAAAAATTAGCGTTCCAACAGTATAAAGCTTCATTCTCCATTGGAATGAATGGGAAAAGAACCTCAAACCGCGGGAGTTAATTAAGCATTGGATTCCAAATGTCTGCTTATACATGTACGCATTCCATCAACAAATGTAACCAAAAAAACATCAGTCATTTTCTGTAGCTGCATGTAAACACACTTTATCCCTCTACAGTTGGTAATCTTCCCCCAAATGTGCAAAGGTAGCTATTAAAAGCGCACTCCACCTGCTCCTGGTGGGACAGTGACAGTTACAAGTTAATTACAATCTTCACGGGGTCACCCTCACCTCCCTCTTGATTGTTTTGTTCTAATTTGTAATCCTCCTCGGAGATAACGTGCGTGTTGTTTCTTTTTATTCACATTCAAAACAATATGTGCTTGACTCATTTTGTCATGAAATGTTAAATAATCTATCGCCTTGGCTGCTCGGCGCTGAATTCTCTAAGACATGTTTTCCGTTTAGCTAGAAATCCCAGTGGTATTATTATGGGGAGTAATATGCTCAGTGTAGCATGTAATCATTTGAATGAGGAAATGAATTGATGCTTTTGGCTGTCTGCTATTTGCCAGTATTTGCAAGCAACAACATATCACACTTAGAAAAATAGATTTTAGAGAACTGGCTAACAAAAGAAAGATACAACACATATTTTCTGTGTATTGAAAAAGCCACAAATAAACCAATATACTGTGCCTAACCTTGTCAACATAAAATATTCGAGATGACACTGCGACATTATAGGCCAATAAAGTACAATTTAAATAGGGATCAGTGGTAAAATGACTACTTCTTCTCAATATTTAGATTTTCCGGTGATGCATTTGGATATTGGACCTTGTCACTCAGTACAAAACGGCTTTTTAACAATGATGGGAGGTCATCTGCAGTTCAACTTTTTGCGTACTAAAGTCAATAAAGACAATTGACAGCACTTCGCCGCTTTTCTCACCGGGATTCTTTACGTTACCAGCGTGCTAACATTTGTTTACAGCTACGGAACAACTTATCAAGCTCATCATCCACCAGGATTCGAAAACTTCCAAAAAAAAAAGTCTTGTCACCACTAAGGCGCACATTAAAAAAACACGGCGCGTTAAACGTAAGTACGTAGGAAATGAGGCGGACCAATCCTTTACGCCATCCACAAGTTTTCAGCTGTGATTGGCTGAAAAAAATCCTCCATACAACCTTTAAAAGTGTTGTATGTTACTGCGGTATTGACGCTAGCACTGCTCATCAGCACAGCCTACTCACCCTCGTTGTGGATGTAGCTGGAAACGTGCTATTTAAATCGCTTTTCTCACTTACTCAGGAGCAGGAGAGAGGGAATCCACAAGTCTATGGACATCATTTATTGTAATTTTCAGCAGGTCCTAGAGGCATTTTGAAAAGTCCGACATGGTTGAGATTTTGAAGCCAAACGCCGGGCATCAGCTGGGCAACATACTGGACGGCCGGTAGGAGGAGCAACTATCGAACGTCAGTTTAATCAGTTTTTTCTCCTCCTTTGGGGTATTCTACTTTCTGGACGTACGTAGCAATGATACAGTCGCATTTTAGACCTGATTTAGCCCAGTTTATACCTTAAATAGTCCCGTTATAGTCACATCTAGTGGTGGTACGCGGAAGGCAACATATTATGGTGGGTATCGACATTTGCATAATGACCTACATTGTGCATTTTGTAACCCTCAAGAAAACAAAATAATTGAAACCCTTTGCAACGTTTTGCTATATAAGCTATTATTTATTCTACATTTTTAAGATTTGACCATCTATGCTAATTTTCTAGACTCCACACAGCCTCCCCAAATTAATTCGGCATGCAGATGTGGACTCAAGGTGCACTGGGACAGATAAGTAGCAGCCTCCCCTTAGCCTCTATTAAAACCATGACTACAGGTCTGACCCGGACCACATAAGCTGCTGGTAAATAGTTTTATCCATTTTGCTGCGATCCAAGAGGTCTTCTGTGAGAGGTGCTTGGAGAAAAGACACATTAGACCGGGGGTGTACGGTCTGGAGGGTCATTGTGTTGGGTTTTAGACACTCTATCTGTCTCCCGCCTACAAAGAGACGAGCCGGGGGGCGGGTGTGTCACTGCCCAGATGTTGTTCCAAGGTCCTTTATTCCATGCGCTCAATCATACGAACTGGAATGTCCCTAATGTGGAATCCCACCAGAGCAGCGGCATGTATGTGTGCGTTATGTGTGCATGGATGCGTGTTCAAGGTCAGTCAAGGTGAGAAGAGCAGTTAACCCTAGACACGGCGGCATAATAGTGGATATTAATGTGAAGTATATAGGGCCTTGTGCACATTGCAGGCTCCAACTGCCATTTCTCAAGTATAGTGAGTTATGTCAGGCAGACTTGAATGGCGGAAAATGGTGCAGTTGGTTTACTTTCTTATTTCAAAGCAATATCTTAGAATGACATCCAGTGCAATGTCTTTTTCAGTGCTTTTATTTCGTATTTATAGGTGTAGTCTCAGATTGTGTCAAACATAGTACATTGACAAATGAACAAAGGTCTGTTTTGGTTGTGTTCATGAATTTGTAAAAGATTATATCATAATTTCAGATGATATCAAGTATTTCACTGTTTTTGGAGGAAATATCTCAATTAAATGTATTTTTGAAATGCCCAAAATCATAACAGCAGTTGCCTCGATGGGCGACAAGAAGAAAAGCAGTTTAAATAAACAATGTTCAAAGGAATTTAGTAAATGGATAACTGTCCCAGAGAATTTTCTGCTCTTGACCCTCTTTCTCGGCAAGGAAAAGCTGCAAAAAATGTTAAACCATATCATTATTTTCTTTGGGATTGGCTCCAACAACGGTAGTTTACGGTACTTTCAATTAATTACAATTACGCCTTAGTGAATGAAGGATGGCACCACTTTGTGAGAAAAGAGGTAAAATGTTCCCTTTTTTTGCTGAAAGAAAAGGCGTTGAATTGTGTATTCATTTTTGGAGATCTCTGTATGTTTAAAATATAGAATAACGTCATCCAACTTGAAACTATGGGCAGTTTACGATGTTATGTCATGCGAACCCTAACTACTCACTTTTGTTTGTTGTGAAGTCCATTATGTAATTATTGCTGAGTTATGACAATAAGTAGATACACCATGCAAGGACACACAAAGAGCCCGAGGTAAACATTTGTATTCACTTCTCACTGTTGGTCACTTTATGATATCTCTCATTTTCTGATGTGATGAAAGAAAAACATTTTACAGTAACGACCAAACTGTTTCTTGCATAAGCATTACTCATAGATAAGGGGCGGCAGATTACATCACTTTCCCAGTCACCAAACAGAATGTGGTAAATAACAGACATTTCATTTCATGCTTGGTACCAGCAAACACTCTAGTCCCAGACAGAGTATCAAAACCCAAATACTATTAAATCACTACTAAAATGAAAACTAGATACTCACATAAGAAATATCAATACTGGGAAAAATATTTATCTAAAATAAAATGTTTAAAAATGCATAAGACACCCTCTCTGTATAGTTTTGGTTTAGATTTATATATAAATATAACGTCATAGGGTAGAATTAATGAAAGCACTATTATTTTGTATTGGATCTACATCACAGTTTACAGTATTTATATTTATTTTAAATTCATTGTTTAACTAGGAAAGTTCCATTGAGATTACTAATCTTTTTTTTTTTCAAAGGAGTCCTGGTCAAGACAGCCGCAGATTGAGACCAGTGTTTTTCAACCTTTTTTGCGTTGTGGCACACTTTTTGGGTTTAAGAGCTACCACGGCACACCACCTACTACAAAAACATTACCAAAACAGACCATTTAGTTAAAAATATGGTATATAACAAGCCAACTAATATTTGTGTCACTGTCTGGTTCTTTAAATTTGGTAATAGTGATTGTTTTGTTATTTTTTAGAAGTTTTTTAGAAGTATTTGCAGAAGTAGCTCAGGACACTCCAAAAAGGTAAATTAGTGAATTACATCCACATTTGTGAATCTGTTGACTCAATTAGAAATTTTTTCAAGATACACCTGGCAAAACCTCAAGGCGCACTAATGTTCCCCGGCACACTGGTTGAAAATCAAGGGTTTAGACAATGACAATAATTTAACAAAAACTGTTACAAACCATAGATTCCATTTCCTTGTATTTATTTATTTATTTTTGTCCAGAAGGTTTTATTCAACAAGACAGTTGTAGAGTGAAAGGGAGAGAGGGGGTATAGACACTCACATATGTCGATAGATTTTTTAGGTATATGTACTTTACTTAAGTTGTTTTTACTGTGAATACTTTTTATTTTTACTAGTATTTGTACTTTTTACTCCACTACATTTTTTAACTGGACTGAAAAGTAGAGAATACTATTAATTTTGTTTGAGGGTCCATTTTTACTGTAGCATGTTGATGGTGACATTCTGTCTGAAGGTTGTGAGTTCAAGCAACAACAAGTAAACAAACATATTAATTTAATTAATTAAGAAATGACTCCGAACAGACCTTTGCTGACCAAAATTAAGCAAAATTCCTTACCAAAATTACGACATTTAATAAGTAAAACTGGTCTTTGAAATACTTTTACTGTTTACTCTTGTAGTACACTTTCAAACAGGTAATTTAACACGTTTACTTTACTTATTTTTTAATTAGATACTTTTTTTTTTTTACTTTTACTTGAGTATATTTTCATTCACTATAAGTCATTGATATGTGAAAGATTCATGTAACCTTGCTGTAAGATCTTAGACTATGAAAACATGAAGAATGATGGCTAGACTGTGAAAAAATGACATGCAATTTGCAAAATATAAAACAAAAGCAGTTGCGTTGCTCTGGGTTGGGATGCAGTGGAATTGTGTGACTATTCTGGGACATAGCACACATACTTTGAGAACTCTGAACACAGAGTCAAGGTTAAACTTACATATTACTATTTATGACTTAAATCAACAGTGTACTTATATGAGAGAGCGCCATTTTTCAACCAAATAATCAATACAACTTTATAAATCATCGCATTGTGTCTGTCTCATGACTCCATCTAGTGGTACCCCTACGTAACTGGCATTTTTGGAATACGGCATCATTTATAAATCCTTGTTCAAGATAGCATATTTTGGCGTTTTGTGACTTTGCAGAAAATAGAGTAATAGCTTTTCTAGCATCAATTTTGAAGTCTTCAACATGCATGAAATCACATCACGAATCACAAATATCTTTCTTATAGTTATCAACATGACCTATTTTCGGTCCCACTGTAACTCCCTTGAAGAAACTCAAGCGATAACAAAGAATTGTGGGGGATTTTTATCACAGAAATATTCAGTCAATTACGCGCCCACTACTTTATGTTCATATGCAGTTTCAACATGACCATGAGCTGCAAAAACCCTCCTCTACCGTTGCTCATCTGGCCTTGTAATGTGTCAAAACTCAATATTTCTTACACACGGGGTCGCACTGCCCTCCTAGCGCCGTCGTTAGCGCTAATGGACGGCACAAAGCGTTTAATAAGTGCCGAAATACTACATAGAAAGCCAAAGGTGATTTGAAGGGGACCGGTGTCAAAGCATGGCGTTTGGAGTTCGTTAGTCTTCTCACAGTTGCTACATAATGAAGAGGTGTTGCTGCCCACTGTGCTGTCTGCTCACATAATTATTTCGCCAATACCCGAACAGGGGTGAGGTGCGGGGGGCGGAGGGGGGAAGGTGTTAGCCTGCAGTCTGCCACGAATACTTCACAATCAGTGCCGTCATGCATGAACGGCTCTGTGCGCCGGGAGGGAATGTATATGTAGAGGCGTGTTGGGGATACCGTGTTCCGAATGGGCCTGCGTTGCACATGTTGTTTGGATAGTGGGAATCGGGTTGACAGAAATGGCTTGTAATGGCATTCTTCAAGCCGACTGTGTTGTAAATCTGCAAACACAAAGAGGAGGTTGGGGAAAAAAGGCACGCCACTCGTTGTATGGATTCTTTGGTAGAAATAATTCGCAAGACAGCAATACGTACGTGGCTGATGTTATACCCATAGTTTAGTTTTGCCTTATTCAGATTGATCAGCGCCAACGACCTTAAAGTGCATAGATACAGTCGGCATGCAAGGGAAGGCCCATAGACGGACCTCTGACGGGGAAACAATCCATTCATTTCAATGTGTTAGGGCAGCTCTTTCAACCACTGTTCAACAAGGGCCGAGTTTATGAGTTTTATTGTGCCGAATACAGACACGAAGACATGGAGACGAATAAAGTGGTCAGACAGCTCAGACAGCTGTTTTAGAACTCACTTTCACTTGACTGATGTCAAATATAATAAACATTTACCTCTGGGTCTATTCCACCAAACTAAGTCCTAATTAGAAAATTTCATTTGCACTTAAACTATTTTCTTGCGTTGACTGATTTCAAATGACTGGTTCAAATGTGCCCTCACTACCCCCAAGCCCCTCCCAAATGTTAAATATTCACTGATTATCCACTTATTAGAGTAGTTTAGGATCTTGCAGGCATTTATCGCAATATTTCAATTTATCCATTTGATAGGGACAAGTCATACATAGTTACAAGTAGAGCGTGCAGCTCATGCTGCGCTGATGTATTGTTAGTGCTAATGGGCCCTGCACATGGCATTTCAGTTGGATTGCTCTTTTACTTGAATTATTTGGTGGAATATATTTTCGTACCAGTCATAACCATTTATAATAATGACAAAATGATGAAGAATGGCAGGTATGTTGTCTTAGTCAATACCCATGCCATACAACACAATAAATAAAATTTTTGGATCTGGAAGTTTGCTTTTTGCCAGTCCATGTCTGTTATCCGGCCTCTACAGTACTTACTCTTGAATATTCACAGACTACATCCATTGCTCCGATATAAGCAGATGTAATCCTGAAAACACTGTGCAAAAACACCATTCCAATTTCCAACTTGATGTATGCCTCGAACGTCCTTGCCTCATGTACTAGATGTCCTGTAACACCCCATACCGCGCCTGGCAGTAAACGATATGGAAATGCCTGGCACACATTTGTATAATCCGTAGTTAATGACTGCGAATTTGGTTCTGGCAACTGCCCCATCTGTCTTAATGCCCACAATCCTTTGCACAGACCTCCTAATGACTGCAATGTATCACCTGTATGCGCACGGAAAATGACACGCAGTATTACATACGATCCGCACTTTCAGCATTGTCTCCGGTGAATTTTAGGTATGCAACACCAGCGATGCATCATGGGTATGTAATGAATTCTTGCTTCGCTGACTGAGCTCACCTTAAATCATATTCACAAACAGGATAAAAGTGTAAGACGCAGATTAAGAAAAGAAGTAATTCTGAAGCCACGGAATGCGGATAGCGAATTAGTTGCTTGCCTTAAATGAATTGCGACGGAATGCCACATTACGTGAAATGCAGACAGGGGAATGCAGATGGTGAAACGGTAATTGGAAGAAAAGTGTCATGGTTGATTGTGTGCGATGGGGAAACGTATACAATGGTGCTATACGAACCCAAGTTACAACAGCAGGATTTGGCAGCGGAAGTCCACGGTTTTGAACTAGTCCAGATCTATAAAGAAGAGAGAACATGCAACACCAGGCAACGCTAATAACACAAGAGACAATAATATAGTATTTGGATGGAAAGTCAAATGTCTATAGTCATTTATTTTGTTGCAAATGTGGTCAAACTTGAAAATTTTAACCCATTGCCATGAGGGCCTGTTTTTTCCAAAATCTCTGAGTCCATAGCCGCGGGAACTAGGGGTGCAGAAGGTGCAATAGCACCCCCTGCTGGATGGGTCAACTCAATGGGAACTTGTAAACAGGCCCATTGCTGGTTTTGCCCTGAGCAAAACTATATTGTTTCTAGGTAACATTATAAAACAACACAGTTTCTGTTCCAATAAATATGGTATCTTTACTTTTATCAAATGTTTTTGCAGTCAACTATATGCCTGCAGGTTAAAGTCAGGGAAAAGTAAACCTGTGATGGTGCGCGGCGCACTGACCTGAGCGCGCAAACCGCTGTTTACCACTGTTTGTACATTCTCTGTGATTCTTAAGTGTGACAAAATAAACGAGGAAATGACAACCCCGGGCTGGATTAAGAGGTGAAACTACACCGCAGACGCCTAAATGTGAGGACTTTGCTGGAGTTACAGGCTGCATGTGCAACAACTCGTGTTTGAATCTGACGCGACGCATAAGAACCAAGGGGACTTTACGCGGAGAGACAGCGGCACAAATCCACGTTTCCTCGTCTCATAGAGGTGGGACTTTGCTTCATCTGAGCGTCTGAGCGGTGAGTAAACTGATGAAGTCACGTACGTCGCGGGGAAACTCAACTGAACTGAAGTAAACAGCTGCTTGTTGCACCGTGTGGCTGTCATAACTGTACAGGGTTCTACTGTGTTAAACAGTGATGTTATTTACTTCGGCACATGCCCTGTTGACCATCGCCGAATGTCATTTTCCCACGTAGAAGTCGAGGCTCATGGTTTCATACAGACACCTACTCGTGCGTGTGTGTTATTGCGTGTCTGTGCGTGTGCTTAAAGTGAGGCTGGGCGCTGACGCTGTCCCGTAGCAGAGAGTCAGGAGCAGCGTCTAATAATTAACTCTTTGTGCCTTTTTTCTGGTGTATCTTGATCATTCTTCAAACGTTACATGAGTCCTGACGCTATTTTTGTGTGATTACCCTTATTTGGCCCTAAATAAACGTATGTAACTGCGCGAAAAAAAACAAAACAAAACTGCACCCCCTTCCAAAATTACGTTCCCGCGGCTATGTCTGAGTCCCATTTCAAACTGAATCTGTTGAACCCTTTGGAGTACAAACCATTGGCTGGACTCTGTGAAGCTGACACTCTGTAGTTTTGGCCTCTCATGTCTGATTTACTTAATTATAAGTGTGAACTAGCTCTGCTCAGAGGAAAATCAGATTTTTAATTCCGCCTTTTCATCTGTAAATATAAGGAGAAGTAAAGCTGGTGTCTTGAGGTATGGACTGATTGACACTAGCTTTTGTTGAGTTTTGACAATTCCTCTTCAAAAACATAAGCTAATTTCACTCAAAAATAGTTTTAAGGACTTGTAATAGAGTAAAAAAGTCCTAGCAGAATCAATGAAAAAAGTTTTGTATTTGTTGCTTTTAGCTGATCCTGATTCATCTCTAACAATAATTAATTTGACTGAAAATAAGAGGGTTGCAGCTTTCATTTTATACCGTCTAGCAGCTTGATCGTGTCCTTTTATCAGATGATGGACAAAAAGGAATAGATGAAAAAAAAAAAAAAAAACGTTATAGGGCAACTGAATGGTGACCGGTTAAATGAGTACATGAGTAATTAGTTTGGCTTAGATTTTGTAAGGTTGATTCATTTGCTGTTCTATGGCAAAGTAGCGCGTTAAAGAATGGGATGCTGTATTAGCAAGTACCATTTGGGATTTTAAAGAGACAAATTATGTTAAATTGGGGCATGGTGCTCTAAAGGAGGCTGCATTTGTCAGGGGAGACACATTATGTAAACCACTTTCCTTACAGGTTAGTAAAATGTTGTAGAAATAAAAATGTAATACTAAAGAATATTTGAGATTGTAGGAAAAGGTGAACCCTTAATTTAAGTTCTGTACTTATTTATCAAGATAATTATCCAGACTTTCAATGGGTGAGAAACCTTGGCCAATCACATACTTCCATCGAAAGAGTTGTTAATCCTCTAGGCTCATTTACAGATCCGGGCTATTGCTAATTGCTAATGTATTTCTAATTGAAAACAGTATGTGTTAGTAAAATTATGTGACATTACTTAATAAGCCACTAAACTAAACACAGTTCAAGCTAATTTAGCTGTTTTGCAACTTGAAATGATCACAGGCGACAGTTTAATTTAGCAGTGGGAGTTCTGGATCGGTTGCACGGTTATTTTAGGGGTCCCAGCCTAAAAAGTTTGGGAACCCCTGACTTGGTAATAATTCAAAAAAAGAAAAACATCCAGGAGCTAATAATAATAATGACAATAGCAAGATGTGCAGACTTTGTCCTTGCTACGCTGGTTTAGAGACAAGCAAGTTATGTTTTTTTTTTTCTCAGTTGCATTTTTAATCAATTTTTGTTAAATAAAATGCACATGAGACTAAACACAATTATGCATGACATCTGAGGGCCCCATCACCCCTTCAGGAGGAAAATCATTGTTCACATGTTAGCCAAATTGTTAACAAATAAAACAAGTGATTTTAATTTGGAGTTAGTGTATTTTCTTATTGAAATGATACGTTTCGAGATATTTGTGAAATTGGTTTCGTAGTTTTTGCAAAAACAAATAGTATAGTCGGAATAGTAGTCATAATTTAAGCCGGTAGCTACACAGGATGTCCATAAATTAGCGAGTTATTGTTGGGTGCAATGTAGAAATGAAAGGTGTGTATTGTAGCATATTAGAATGAAAAATAACAATAACAATAACGAAATTTGCTGGGAAGAATATCATATACAAAATTATATATTAGGGGCCCACTGAGAAGATTCGTACCTAGGGCCCAGAATTTGGTGCGACGCCCCTGCTAATTTTCTATTTGCAGCCAGTGATATTTGTTTTTTTTTGTTTTTTTTATAGCATTCTGCATTACATTATTCACCATATGCAGGGCCTTTATTGTTAACAAGATTAGGGGCAGGTAAAATGCTCTTGCAGTTATTTTTGGTGTGGTTCATTTTGAGCTTTTTGACCAACATTTGCAGACATACCTTTTATGCCTTTTTTTCAATTGAAAATACAATGAGCACGCTTCTTCCCAAAGCTTTGGCCCGAATTCGAAATTCGCTTGGACCTGTTCTGTATGCATCCGCTACTTCTCATTCTTTTTGAAGAATAAAAACCAATAAAATCACCATTTACTCGGATCACTTCTTCAAACCGTCAGGCCTTTCCCGGTGCAACTTTGATAATCTGACAGAAATAATCCGCCTCCGTAAACGTTTAATACAACAAACGAAACGGGTGGCTGTCCTGTCCTTCACTTCAGCGGCATTCGTAGTCGGCGGTTATTATTATTAAGTCCTGTTTGTCAAATGGCTATTGATTTTGTCCTCTAGCAAAGCAAGCCAAGAACACAGAGTTATAAACTGAGCGGAGTGAGTTACTTTGAGGACATCCCCTTAAGATGATCGTCTATCCTCCTCATAATAAATCACTTCTGCGCTTTGATCACTTGTTCTCAAAGCAGCGGTGCCCTGGAGATGTTTTAGTCGGTGTTCTATTGACCCTTTGCACCTACGTCACACGATCACGTGGGTGCACCATAATGGACGGCAAGAGTATCCGAGCGCAGAATTACGGGAGCGCAGTAACAAACTCACAGTGATTGCAATTATTTTTGTCACTTAGCGATGGCTACTTCTAACTCATGTTCAGTTCAGTTGTCAGTGGAAGCAGGACAACTTTTACGCTACACAAAGCGGTATTTTGAGAAAGTGAAGATCGCTAGCTGAGAAACTGACCCTACCTGTTTCCTCCTGCCATGCTCACCGATTTAATCAAAACGTCAATATCATTCATTTTCTACCGCTTGTTCCCGTTAGGGGTCGCGGGTGACTGGAGCCTATCCCAGTGACTTTTGGCCTTAGGCGGGGTACACCCTGGACAGTGGCCAACCGTGGGTTCTCTCCGGGTTCTCCCACCGTCCAAAGACATGACTGTGTAGGGTAACTGAGAACTCTAAATTGTCCCTAGTGAATGAATGTGAGAGTGAATGGTTGTCTGTCAATGTCTCTGTCTCTCTGTGTCAATATCATCATAATCAATATATTTTATTCACAAATAATAATTTTGTGGATGTAATATGTATTATCCATTTTGCAGGCTTGAGTCTATATACATACATACATACATACAAGTTAATTTCTTGGCTGGATAACTAACGCCGTGCCCCGCATAACTTTGACGGTTTCACATATTCAGATATGTTTTCGTGTAAAATGTCATACACTTGTAACATTGGCATTGACTTAACTTGTAAAAAATGCTCACTGCAAATCCGTGAGTACTTGGATGGCTTCCAGTTCTTTGGATTTATTGCTGCTACCCATCGCCGTCTTCTGTCTTCATAAACAGGTAAACGATAAAAGGCTACATTGGACTTACGGCTTTGCCTGTTAGTGCAGCCAACCGCACAACAGGATATCACCATTTTACGTGTAAAATTGATCAATGTTAGCTTACTAATAGTTAGGTTTAGGGCAAATTTCGATCATTTTACCTCGCACAAACAGCGCTTCCGCCGTCCGTCATGGCAAAGTGGGCGTTCCATGACGTCACATGCAAAGGGTCAATATTCTGCCTCGTAGGAAAATCAATGGAAGTTTGAATATCTCAGAGTGTCAGAACGGATTTGTGCTGCAGGAAGTAAGTAAAGGGTAATGACTGGAGAATTTGGGGAACAATATATGATTCAAGGTTGTTCAAGTTCTACAAATGTGCAAACATAAAAATGATAGCAGTTACAATTATTTTTGAAATGTATTGTGAATTCTACTAATATGCAATGACTGGACTTGTTCACTGTGACTTGAATGTGGATAAAAATAGGGACATTTAAGCCAAAATGTGATAATAGACATTCAAATTAAAAGGTGAAATATGTTAGGGCAAATTTGAGATAAAAAAAAAAAAAAATCAAATGCAAGCCTTTAATGAGTTTAAACTGTTATCATAATATTACAAAACATCCCCAGTCATTTTTTAAATTAATTCTTTTTTAAATTTTTCTTTTCGATTTTGATTCCTTAACCTGAGAATTTGTGTAGACAACATTATGTTGCAAGAACTTCAAGATTTTATGAATGTATCATGTGCTTTATCTTTTAGAATTGCTTGGATGTCCAGTTTTGTATGGAGTATATATAGAAAAATCAACAACAAACAAAAAGATATATATATTAATTGGGCCTGTTTTTCCTAAAATGTCTGACTATAATGAAGTTCAAACTGAAGCTGTTTCTGAACCTTTTGGAGGCCAAACTAATGGCTGGACTCTGTAGTTTTGACCTCTGATTACAAATAGAAACAAGCTCTGCACAGAGGAAAACCAACATTTAAAGTCAGCCTAAACTGTCTTTGTTAAATATATGAAGAAGTAAAGCTGGTGTTTGTCGGTTTTGCCTGATTGACACTAGTCCGGGCTTTTGGTGGGTTTTGACAAATCTTTCAAAGCTGAAGCTTTGACTCTAATTCATACCAGAATTTTTTTATTTGACTGGAAATAAGAGAGTGATAGCCTTCTTTTCATATCTAACATGTCCCACAGCTTGATAGTTTCCTTTTATCAGACAGTAGATAAAAAGAAATAAATTAACAAAATGCCCAGAATCACAACAGGTTATAAATAAGTGATCAAAACTGCAAAAAAGCTTTTTCCCATGACCACTGCTGCAAACTTTGTCCCTATTTTGTGTATTGCCGTGCCTTTTAATTGTGTACCTTTAATTTCAATTTACTTCAGACTCCATTTTTGTTATTTTCTATTCTTGAGCTTGATTAGAGCGCAAAACAAAAAAACTGCAAAACAAAATGTTTATCAATGACCAAAGAATCACTGAAACATCAATTCAACATTCAGTTTTGAATGTGTAGGTATTTGACTTTACATCTAAAACCAACAAACAGATGCTAGCACAAGGTGAGTCACTGTGTTTATGTTTGTACCACTAGATGGAGTCATCAGTGTCAACAAAACGGAAAGTGCTGAACTATGTTCCAGAAGAAGATTTCAAGATGCTGTCAAACACGTTTTGTTATAACATGCGAAAACTATACGAGACTGAGCGCATCACATAACATACGTTACACCATGTACCACAACATACGGATGAATGAGTGCCATCACTGAAAATGAATAATATAAACTAATAATATGGACCACTCTGAAGGCACATAAATCAGAACTTTCAAGGGAAATGATTATTAAACTGGATAAATGCATTAATAATCTGGACAGCCATTCTACTAAACATATTCCACTGGACTTGAAAACAATATATCTCGGATGTAAAACTCCAACAATGGAGATGATGGTGGATACCTGTGGAGTGTACTTTTCGGCTGCAGCAAAAAAGGCAATAACAGAAAACTGGACTGAAAAAAAAAAAGACTGATTTCTTTTGGACTAATGTTTTTCTTTTTTGCGCTCTCACTCGCTCTGTCTTTTTCTGTTTGTTCCTAGTTTGTTCTAATAATGTGTTTTTGCAGAGGCCATGATCATCAGTTGGGCCTAAATAAAGGCGAGGTATACCAGTAATCATGACAAAAGTCCATTTTTACAATTTCCATGATATCAGATTGTGTTTTTGGAATTTGTAAAAAAAACAAAAAAAAAACAACAACAACAGCTGAACATATATCATTATTGCTGTATCACAATATGGTATAATTTTTTGTTTACTCTATATAAGGCGAGACACTGCAGGTGAATAGAAAAAAATCTTAAATTAAAAGATATCAACTTGAAACTTCTCCTGTAGTTTCCTCATATAACTGTAAGAGTAAAAAAAAACAACTTTTTCATCATGTGACGATTTCATGTAGAAATAAGGCATTTAATGTGAAAAAATTGCCAAAATTAAATCTGGAAAACGGACAGAACCAGGTTTACATTTCTTGGTTAATTTTGTACACATTAGTTACAATAAACTTTACAGGGGATTTTGGATTTCTTATTTAGTTTTTCAATACACTAGATTGGACTGAAAATTGTCCAGAAGATTCAAATGTTGCCTAATGTTTTAAACTTAAAACTTCAATAACTTCGTTTTAGAATTAGATACCAAAAAATACTTCTGTACGTTTCGTCAAAATCTTGTTGAGTCCAAGACTGTGAAGTTTGATGTGTGTGGAATCTACTTTAAGTGGTGATCATTACGTCTCTAGGGGAGAAAACAGCCTTTGAAGTTACAATGTCCCAGAGAAATCTATGGATGAAGTCCATTAAATTAAACTATAAAACATATTTAAGAGCAGATTGGATACGTTTTTTGTTTCCACATGAAAGCCGATATGTTGAGAGCGCAAACTGACCAAAAAACAAAACATTTTTTAAAATGGGTTTTGCCTCTAGTGTCTCGCCTTAACCAGAACAATCTCGCTGACATTTGGGGAGCCCAAGTGGGACTCTTTTGTACATGTTTCACTAGAAGGAAATTCTGAGCACGCAAAAGGAACTTGTAGATAAGACAGTGGCGGATTTAGCATTAGGCAAAAGGCCACAATTGCCTTGGGCCCCCAACCTGAAGGGGCCCCATTAAGATGACCAAGACTCAAGAAAAAAGTTTTCTCTCTTCTCTTTTCTCTCAATAGCACAATAAAGTGGTGCAGTGTACTTATAAACAAGGAAAAATACCAACAAAATAGTCTGGTATTGTCAAATGTATTAATTCCCCCCCACAATAAATCTAAATAGTAAATCAAATGTAATATTATAACATTTCAAATGAATATCACGTAATGACATCTGCCGAATATGTGTTAAAATGCACCAACAAATGGGAAATATGGTCTGATTTCTTAAATTTTCCAAACCCCCCTGTTTAAAGCGTTTGCTGTTCTGCACGAATTTGAATTTTCAAATAGTTCACTTAGGATACTAGATACTTAGGTCACTGGGATAGGCTCCAGTCACCCGCGACCCCTAACGGGAATAAGCGGTAGAAAATGAATGAATGAATGAATGAAAATAGTTCACTTACTACCCCAGATTTATGAATCTGTCACCACAAAAGAAAGAAAACTAAAACAACAAAAACCTTCCTCTCAAGAACAATTAATAAAGAGAAAAGTCACACCTGATGAGGAGGGGCCCGTACTTAATTTTGCCTTGGGCCCCCAAATTCCTAGGTCCGCCCCTGAGATAAGCGAGAACATTTAAACAAAGCACAAAAAGCTCCAGGATTCAAACTTCGGTCATTCTTGCTGAAGCTTACACATATTTCCCACGCCACTGTGCCACCAGCACTTGGTTTGAGGAGAGGATGTACAGAAAAGGGTCCTGCGAGTCAATGGAAATGCAGAAAAAGGTTACCAAAACCCACTTATTTCTTACTTGACCTTATTTGTCCCCATTATTATGATTCAGTACGTATTTACCCAAACACAATTTCTCATAAGACCCCTCTCTATTGCCCAATTTCCTCAATAACAGACATCCACGCGAGTCCATTAATGCACGGTAATGACTTTTAGTGGCGCCGAGGACACCCGCCCCGCACCTATCCCACTCGTGCCCACCTCAGCCCACCCCACGCTCCGCTCCCCACGCCCCTGATAGAAGCCATTATCTGGGTCTCCCTCCTGGCTGCACATCAAACATGGATGAGCTCCCTCCATAAAAGGCTCACTTTCCCTTTGATTTATACAAGGAATAAAAATCGAAAAGGTGAAAAGTCCACAGCATGCATATTTTAGTGCACGCTGACACCAAAGGCAAGTCGGAACCGATTTTGTAGCGCGGGGGAAAAACTTAAAAATAGATTGTGATCGGATCGGATAAGGAAGGAGAGTTGGAACTTTGAACTGGATTGTCCAAGAGTCACGTATTTACTGCGGCTTGCCGTACAGATTGTTATTTTTGTCTGGTTAACAAGCAGCAGTTGGACCCACACAATGAATTATTCAAGCACAGCAGGCACAAGTTTCGCCTTGCTCAGTTGTCCTGGATTTTTGTTGTTGTTTACGTTACTTTCTCGTGACGGCATAGGGTGAGATACATTTGTACATCTTAAACTCCTGTTGATTTTTGGAAAATGAGGGATCAAGCAGAAAAGAAATGAAACTGACCAGTGAGGTTTACAAGTTTAGGATTGTAAACCTCACTTGTCCATGCTCCTGAAACTCCATGGCATGTATTTTTTTTCTCAACAATGTCATACATATAAATGAATATACACTTGCAATTCTTCGTTTCATGCATGCATTTTTCAACTTCTAACTTCGAACATGATTTGTAGTCTAAGAAAATGGCAGTATGGTGTAAATATGTGTTTATAATTGAAGTCAATGGGACCTAAAATAGCTTTAAGAGGAAGAATGTGGCCTTTTTCTAGACAGTGGATTTATTGAAAACCACCCTGTAAACTTAAAATGCATTTATAAAGGAACATCTTTGCTAAAATAATTATCCTAGTAAGGAATCTCGGCAAGAAATTCTATCCAAAAAACAAAATGGTGCCAGGAGGGCTTGAGGGGTAAAAGGGTTTCCTGTGGTGTTGTTCATGGGATTCAGCAGCTCAGATTAGATCAGATTGTATTTAGGCTTGTATGAGTTAGTCCTATGCTAGAAAATGTACTTAGAAATCAGTAGTTTTTTGTTTTTTTTGTTTTGTTTTTTTTATTTAGATTTTATTCCAGTTTTCCCATAAAACAAAATGGGAATGGGATGGGATAGGGGTAGGGGGGTGGGGATACAGTACAGAGTCCCAAAGTTATACAAAGTTGAAAAGAAGGATACATACGTTGGCATATTATACATATCCATAATAATAATATCCATATAATATATGCACATACATGTAGAGCCCATATATACATTAACTTAAGTCTTTAGTTTACTCATATTGCATTTGTACATTAGAATTATATAATAGCGAAGTCACAACAATTTACCATTCTCATAGTGTACTTTGTTTGTCCAGGTGGAGTTTAACTGTAGTCCATGGGCCTGGTATTTTACTCCCTGGGTCAATGTCCAAAAGAAGAGCCGCCTGTTCCATAGAGAGTATGTCCAAAAAGTCTTTAAGCCAGTTGTTTATATCGAAACAGTTATTCTTCTGTTCTTTCCAGTTCATTAAAATAATTAGCTTAACTGATAGGAAGCCTAGAGATGCAATATTGTCCATTTTTCCATTTGTGCCTTTAGTTCTTATTCCAACCAAACAAAATATAGGACATTGGGAAATAGCTATATTAAACATACTGGACATTTTATCAATTACAGCAATCAATAGGTTTTGACTACCATTCAAAAGTTATTTTCACTCTGAGTTAGTCAGTCTGTTGCGTAGGGCAGTGGTTCTCAAGCTTTTTCAGTTGTGACCCCATTAAAAGAATTGTGTGCACATTTGCGACCCCCAAACACAAAAACTAGCCTACCTGCAAAATGTGAAGTAGTCTTATGTCTGAAGTTTGATTTTATTTTAAGGACATGGGCCTAGATATTTAAATTGGTCGGCCAAAAAAAAATAAATAAATAAAATAAAATAGGAATCAACATTTACTCTTCCATTTGACGGGTTACAAAAAGTTCTCTCTGGGGTCCCCGTATCATTTGGGAACCCCATAAATCATTTTGCCACCCCCGTGGGGCTCCCGACCCCCAGGTTGAGAACCATTGGCGTAGTGTAGGGTTCAAACCTCTTTTACACTTTAAGAATTTTTGCCCAGATTTGGCTTGAGTCTAGTCATGGTGTTAGTTGATACGAAAAGTTTCAGAATCAGTTTAAGAAGTGATATTGAGGCCATTACCTTAAAATATGACTGTGTGTTGCATTTGAAAAACTGTATTAAAAAGTATCATCTTTGATTGATCTACTAGCTTTAATTCACCCTCTGGATGACCAGGATTCTTTGCAAAGTGTATCATCTGAGTTTGCTTCTGGTGGAGTGGCAACCCTGCCCACAGTGATAATGTGTTTCCTTTTTTTTTTAACCATTATTTTTGCATGAAAAACACCTGTAATTGAACAATGACAAGATTAACGTCACATCCGGTGAGTCTATTCTGCGTTTGCGAGTGATCGTTCTCCACACTTTATTGTTAATCCACGAATTATACAAAACTATCTTACCCTCCTACACATAATTGAAAGTTTAATTGCTCCCTAAACAACCCGGAGCCTCATTTAGCTCACTTTGTTCAGTACTTCGTGGATTAAATCCCCCCCCTGCCCGCTAGCATCAACCGGAGCTAGCCTAGCCGACTAGCGCCATGGCTGGCCCATCCTCCGCCTCTTTCGCCCTTACCTGTTCAAGTTGTCATATGTTGAGTCAGAACCCCGCTTCCTTCACTGACGACAGGGAGAGTTGCGTGAAGTGTAGCGTAGTGGTAGCTTTGGAAGCCAGGGTTACAGAGTTAGAAGCGCGGATCCGCATTGTGGAGGAGCTGAAGTCTAGCTATAGCCAGGTCGTAGCATCAGGTTTACCGGACCGCGCCGCAGGTAGCAGTGTTAGCATGGTTAGCAGTGTTAGCGGTAGCAAGGCTAAGCCTCAGGATAAGACCAGCCCCCCAGCGCCTCCCGCGCCGCCGCGACCAGCCCCCGAACCAGCCAGGGAGAGATATGTGACAGTTCGGCGGGATCGATGCGCTCAACGCCAGCCCTTAGTGCACCATCAGCTTCCCGTCTGCAATAGGTTTGCCCCACTCGGCGATCACACGCCCGCCGAACGTGACACTCTGGTGATTGGAAGTTCCATAGTCAGAGACGTGAAGCTGCCAGCAGCCTCAGTTAGGTGTTATCCGGGGGCCAGAATGGGTGACATCGAAGGAAACCTTAGGCTTTTAAAACAGAGTAGTCAGAGGTTCCGTCGTATCGTGATTCACGGAGGTGGTAATGACACCCGGCGGAGACAATCAGAAGTGCTCAAATTGCAGGTTGGAGCGGTGTGTGAATTGGCGAAGTCGATGTCAGACACCGTAATATTTCCTGGTCCCCTCCCCAATCGGGTCAATGCTGAAATGTACAGCCGCTTTTCAGCATTCAACTGCTGGTTGTCTAGTTGGTGCCCCCAAAACAACGTAGTCTTTGTTGACAATTGGAGTGCGTTCTGGGGAAAGCCCGGGCTCATACGCAGGGATGGCATCCATCCGACTTCGGAGGGTACATCACTTTTAGTTCGAAATTTGGCCGATAGCCTTAGTCGCCTAAAGTGACGCTCTAAATATGAGTCCCGGTGCAGAGTCTCTTCTCTGTCGCTAAGCTCTCGCCCGCGCTGTCACAGATCAAGTGTTCAGAGTCAAAGCAAATAGAGACTGCGTGTCCCTCGTGTAAATAACGCCAATAAGTCAGATCCAAATACAGATAATTTAGGTGTCAGACCAAATAACTTAATACAAATAATCCCTACACATGATACAAATAAACTAATAAATAAGCATGTAAAATGTGGATTGCTAAACATTAGGTCAATTTCCTCCAAATCACTTTTAGTTAATGAATTAATTAACGATTATAATATTGATCTTTTAGCTTTAACTGAAACTTGGCTTCAACAAGATGATTATGTCAGATTAAATGAGGCCACCCCACAGAGTCATGTTAACTTTCAAGCTGCCAGGAGCTCAGGCCGGGAGGTGGGGTGGCAGTAATTTCACATTCTAGTTTACTCCTGAGTCCTAAAATTAACAAAATGAATAATGAGTCTTCCTCATTTGAAAGCCTTATCCTATCAATCACCTGCCCAAACTGGAGAAACCAAAAAGCTGTTCTGTTCATAATAATCTATCGACCTCCTGGTCCTTATTCATTGTTCTTAACAGAATTCTTTGACTTCCTATCAAATTTAGTATTAGACTGGGAAAATATCGTGGTGGTTGGGGATTTCAACATTCATGTGAATGAAAATAATTGCCTCAGTAATGCCTTTAGCGCTTTATTAGACAGCATTGGTTTCACTCAAAATGTAAATGAACCAACCCACAGTCACCAGCACACTCTGGACCTGGTTCTAACTTATGGAATAGAGATTAGTGACCTTAATGTCTTCCCCCAAAACCCAATAATGTCAGATCACTTCCTAATTACCTTTCAGTTTATTCTTAAGGACTATCCAGCTCCTCAGACTAAAACTATAATGAAAAGGACAATATCTGAAAAATCTATTTTAAAGTTCAGAGAAATAATAGAACCAATATTTAATATTATGTCATGTGATCCTGTCGTTAACAGCGCCAGTCCCAGTGCTATTGATAACTCTGTTGACTCAATGGTCAACTCTCTAAAATCTGCTCTTGATGTTGCAGCTCCACTTAAACAGAAAGTAATCAGGCCAAAACGAGCCTCCCCCTGGTACAATGAAGAACTACGTTCTCACAAACAAAGGGTAAGAAAACTAGAGAGATCCTTACGCCGCCCCACACAGAAGAATCCCTGAAAGAATGGAAAACTTGCCTTCTGTCTTATAAGCAGGCTCTGCGTAAGGCTCAGACCAGATATTATTCAAATTTAATAGAAGTAAATAAAAATAACTCTAGATTTCTCTTCAGCACTGTAGCCAGGCTGACAAACTGTCACAACGCAGTAGAACCCTCAATACCAGTTACTCTAAGCTGCAATGACTTCCTTCTATTCTTTAACAGCAAAATCACACAACTATTAGAGATAAACTAAATGCAATTACTCCCACTATTAGTACTGAGCAAGCCCAGACTGCAAAGCTAGTGTCCCATACAAATCCTTCAGTAATACTAGATAGGTTCACTGCTGTTGATCAGGCAGAGATAACTTCAGTCATTATGTCCTCCAAAACATCAACTTGTATTTTAGACCCAATCCCAAGTAGACTCCTCAAAGAAATTCTCCCCCTAATTATAAATCCCATTCTTAATATAATAAATACTTCACTTGAAAGCGGTTATGTCCCTCAGTCCTTCAAATATGCAGTGGTTAAACCACTTTTGAAAAAGCCTAATCTAGACCCCGACATACTGGCAAACTATAGACCTATTTCTAATCTGCCCTTTGTCTCTAAAATCCTTGAAAGAATTGTGATTAAACAGCTTTGTCGCCACCTGCAGGACAATAATTTATTTGAAGTTTTTCAGTCAGGGTTCCGTGCATACCACAGCACTGAAACTGCACTAGTTAAAGTCACAAATGATCTGTTATTAGCTGCTGATGATGGACAGGTCTCAATCCTGGTTCTGTTGGACCTCAGCGCAGCGTTTAACACCATCGACCACAACATTCTACTGCAGAGGTTAGAATGTGATGTAGGTGTCAGTGGAACCGCCCTAAGCTGGTTTAAATCCTATCTATCTGATAGGTACCAGTTTGTTAATGTAAACCAGAGATCTTCCCCATGTTCTAAAGTAACCTACGGTGTGCCGCAGGGTTCAGTACTCGGTCCAGTTCTGTTCACACTTTATATGCTGCCCTTAGGTATGATCATCAGAAAGCATGGCATTAACTTCAACTGCTATGCAGATGACACTCAGCTGTATTTATCAATGAAACCTGATCAGACGCATCAAGTAGACAGACTTAGTGCCTGCGTGAAAGACATAAAAACTTGGATGACTCTTAATTATCTGCTCCTTAACCCTGAAAACCGAGGTCATTCTGCTGGGCCCTAAGCACCTGCGAGACTCCTTATCTGACCAGATAGTTTCTCTGGACAATATCACTGTAGCCCCAGCTCTACTGTAAGAAACCTTGGGGTCCTATTTGACCAAGATCTCTCGTTCAAAGCTCATATAAATCAAGCCTGTAAAACAGCCTACTTTCATTTATGCGTAACATAGCCAAAATTAGAAAAATCCTGCCCAGAGACGATGCCGAAAAACTCATCCATGCATTTGTCACATCCAGATTAGACTATTGTAACGCTCTGCTTACAGCGTGTCCTAAAAGCTCTATAAGAAGCTTTCAACTGGTTCAAAATGCAGCAGCAAGATTATTAACAGGTACTAGAAAAAGAGATCA
The DNA here is from genome assembly GCA_019453435.1 of Rhinogobius similis. Classification (NCBI taxonomy): domain Eukaryota; kingdom Metazoa; phylum Chordata; class Actinopteri; order Gobiiformes; family Gobiidae; genus Rhinogobius; species Rhinogobius similis. Next base: position 39,397,459 of record CM033619.1, read on the forward strand.
TATTTCACCAGTGTTGGAGTCTCTTCACTGGCTTCCTGTTGAGTTTAGAATCAAATTTAAAATCCTCCTCCTGACTTATAAAGCTTTAAACAATATGGCCCCATCCTACCTCAAAGATGCAATAGTAGCGTATATCCAAACAGAGCTCTTCGTTCTCAAAATGCTGGACTATTGTTAGTCCCCAGAGTCTCTAAAAGCACAGTAGGAGGTCAGAGAGCATTTAGCTACCAAGCTCCTATGTTATGGAACCAGCTCCCTGTTCATGTAAAAGAGGCCGACACAGTCTCTACATTTAAGACCAGGCTCAAAACGTTCCTCTTTGAAATAGCTTATGGTCAGGCCAGTTAGGAACAGAAATAAAAACCTACAGTTTTAGCTACGCTGCCCTTGGAGCAATTCTGCTGGGGGAAGTATGGCAGCTTGAACACTATCCTCTGGTTCTTCCTACTTTACCTATCAACAATATTTAATATTACTTCAACTGTAGTCTGTTCATTGCTGTTCACATGTTTCCCTTTTCTATCCACTTCCCCCGGGGAGTGGAGACTGTTTCAGACACTGCGGCGGCTGCTCCAGTGACGACCCCCCCACCTGTCTGGACGATCTATGCGCCACCCGCCTGGACAGCTGGATTAGCCACACCTCGTCTGCCTGGACGAACTCCTTCTACTTTAGATGAACTGTTCCTCATCTCCTGCTGGAGGATCTCTCTACACTGGTGGACTGCTCCTCGTCCGCCTGGAGGAACTCTTTAAAGCCACCTCCTTCTTGAGTGGTTCTGGCTCCACAGTCCAAGTGGATGCGTCAGTCCTAGTTCATCTGCAGCCTGTCCGTCCGTGGGAGTAGGATCTCTCCTTCACTGTGGTTCTCCCGAGGTTTCTACTTTTTCCCATGGGGTTTTGTAGTTTTTCCTCGCCGCGAAGGAGGGTCAAAGGACAGGGGCATTCTGGGACAGTTATCTGAACTGCTTTTACCTGTGGCCCATCGAGGCAACTGTTGTTGTGATTTTGGGCATTATAAAAATAAATTGATTTGATTTGATTTGATTAATAATACATTGGAACATTACGAGCAAAACATTAAAATCTCCATAGCACATTTTATTTTATTTCATTTCATTTTTTAAATATTTTTATTTTATATTTTATTCTATTTTATATATTTCCTTTCATATTGTATTAGTTATATTTCGTCTTTGTATTTAATGTCTGAAAGTGCCGTTTTGATTTGTTTGTCTATCCGTAACAAAATGGACAAATGCAGTTTAAAATAACACCTCACTGTCATAATGTATGGTTCAAACCAGCAGGACTAAAGGTGACTCCCCGCGGCTGGTCTTTCCCTCTCCACCTCCAGCGTGCTCCGTGTGGTCAGTGGACAGGTCCTGTGGGTGCACTTACGGCTGTTAAAGGACAGTGTTGATTACACATCCGCGCTCTCCAAATGAGCTGCATTATCCCCGTCCCCGTAGTGTTTCTACTAATAGTCCCATCTCCTCAGACAGACGGCTGTGTGGGGGCGGGAGGACCTGGGGTGCTCCTATTGTTCACTCCAGATGTGCACAACTGCTGATGCGGAATAAATGTATGTGGAACGATCAACTATTTATGGCAATTACATATAAGACTCAAATATGAAGGACAAAAAATGCAAATATGTTCCTGTGTGAATCTATATTTATGTCAATGATTTGTTGAGTCAAATTAACTTGCAACAATCTCACATGGTTAAGACCTACAGAGACAGAATAATTGTGATATTGATAAGTCATATACAGTCATTTTTAATAATTTAGCTTTCTTATTCTAATTATTTTTGCCAATCTCTAATGTGTATAGTCAATTATAGACAGTACAGACAGCTGAATATAGGTGTTAATAATGATTTATTTACCTATTGCTTGCACTTTTGTTTTATTTACAACTCTCTAATGCTTTTTGCCTTTATTTCTGTGTTTAAGTGTTTCCGAAGATTCCGACGTCGCCTCCAGTCACCATCACCAAACCAGCCATGACCTCGCCCATCCGTCACCTCCACCTGCCCGGCCCCACCCCCCGGCACCTCCACCTTCCCCGTGCCCGCCCCTCTCCATCCATCTCCCCCTCTTCTCTGCTCGCCTCATTTCTGCTCATATATCGCTCCATACATCCTCCTCCCTCCCCCAACTCCTTCCCTTCCTTCCTGTCTCCTCATATTCCCAGCCTCCCGTTTGCTTTTCCGCCTTTCCGTCCGCTCCCGTTTGAATTATGCAGCGGCCGTGCAGCTGCGGCGATACCATTGTCCCCGCTTCAATGTTAATGCCGTGTCCTTGTCACAATTATCGGGTCGCTACCATCTATCAAACCTAATCATTGTCACGCACCTTCGCAGACAAACAAAGAACACTGTAAAGAACAAAGGGGCGCGTGGATGTCTGATGTCCCGCGTTGCAGCTTGCGGTCTCATGTTGGATTGAATAATGCGATTGGTGCAGAGCGGGCAAACAGAACATGCACGGAGCAGATGACGTATGAAATATACATTGGTTTTTGCAGGATTCGGCGTGTAATGTTTGATTTGACAAGAGGATATGGTTCAATTGAAACGGGTTAAAATTTGATTGTAGAGATTGCATGATGGCCTAAGGCAGGGCAATTCAACCCATCTTCCAAAAATATAGACAATATTTTATCTCTTGTTGTTGGTATAGACCTGGTTGACTCCTCGTTTAGTCGTGATTTAGTCCTGGTCTAGTCTTGGTTTAGACCTGGTTTAGTCCTGGTTTAGTCCTTGTTTAGCCCTGGTTTAGTCCTGGTGTGCTCCTGGTTTAGACCTGGTTTAGTCCTGGTTTAGTCCTTGTTTAGCCCTGGTTTAGTCCTGGTTTAGTCCTTGTGTGCTCCTGGTTTAGACCTGGTTTAGTCCTGGTTTAGTCCTGGTTTAGTCCTTGTGTGCTCCTGGTTTAGACCTGGTTTAGTCCTGGTTTAGTCCTTGTGTGATCCTGGTTTAGACCTGGTTTAGTCCTGGTTTAGTCCTTGTTTAGCCCTGGTTTAGACCGGAGTTTAGTCCTGATTTAGTGCTGAACTTAACTTGAATAATTGAAAAAAAAAAAGTATAATATTGTCTAATAAGGAGCATGTGCATTTATGAAAGGCTTTTAAACAGTCACAAAACAAAAGACATGGTCTTGTTTTTTTCTTTGCAATGTGCGAAATAAATGATAAACTAACTCATTAACTAACTTACCATACAATCTCCTTCAGACTTCTCTTATTTGTGCATTGTCCCCAGCAGCTCCTCTTAATAAAACAGAGAAAACTCAAGAAAAACTTGGAAGTTGTAATCTATCTATCACAATCAAAATAATAACTTCACTTGTGTGCCTGCTAAATCTTTGCGCAATAGGTATACATGAGCTGAGGGTTGAGCTGATTTGCGACTGAAAATACAAATGAAATGGGAACAAGCAAGAAATTACATCCATTTTTATAATTGTACCATGTGTATTTTTGCAGTCTTATGGGCGTAGAACAGTGGGGCATGCGCCACATTGTTGCCTCTCTCCAAGAATCAAAAATTGTTTATCAGACGAGTGTTTTTCAACCTTTTTTGACTCATGGCACACTTTATTTGGTTGAAAACATTCTGCAGCACAGCTCCTACAAAAGTATTATTAAATCAAAAAATTCAGGGAGAAAAAAGTGGTATTTAATGTAGCAAACATTGTCCTTGCCAGGGCCGTTGTGTTTTTACTTTTTGCCTTGGTTATTTATTTTTTTGTCTCGTTTTTGATGATGAAATTATTCAGGGCACTCGGAATGGTACGTTATTCCATTAAAACCATGAATCTGATATTTTTTTGAGGCACACTTCAAGGCACTGGTTGAAAATCATGGTGTCAGACTAAAACAACTACTTATGACATACATGGCATTCACTTAACTCTCCATTTTGGAATTTTTTTCAGTTGCTCCCCATCCCTTCAACCCTCTGCTCCCTCCCTGTGCTCCGCCCCTGCTGCGGACAGACGCTTCCGAACTGTCCAGTCCAAAACATTTGTCCAAATACCTGGAGCGTTCTGTCAATTTTATGAGAAACCAACAGATTCTTCCGAGGTACGCAGCTTTTGTTTTGCATTGTTTTAATCACCCATCGACTGTCACTTCATTATTGCAAAGCCAATTAAAATCCAAGTAGCTTTTTTTTTTTAATGTCTCGCTGTCTGATCTGCCAAAATGTCAGCACTGGTGGCGGTTGCAGTGTCAGATTTAATTAACAGCATTTGCAGGTGGTCAGCCTTCAGCCTTCTCCACAGGTCGCTCATTTGTGGGCGGTTGCTGTAGGAGCTTTTCAGTTATGTTCAGCCCAACATGCCACATCTTAAGGAGTACAGAAACACAAAAGACCTCTACAACATAGCGTAAATCCTAACACCATTCATCTGCACATTTACACAACTAAGCAATGAAAATATAACTGAGCAAGGCGAACGTTACACTACATTCTGTCTAACCTTTGGCTCATAAAATACCTCCCTAAAGGTTTATGAATTCTGCGAAAACGTGATAAAACAAACTTGTATTCATCAAGTGTTTCCTGCACACCATATCAATGCAACGTGGAGTTTGTTTTCCCCCAGTACAAATAGTATTTTGCAAAAGCAGCTATTCAAGTTGAAATGAGACCATAAAGTGCGTTCTACATCTAATTATAGTGCGTTTTATTCTCTGAAAACCAGGAAGTGAGTTGGGCTAGTTGGTGTTTACAGTGTTTACAGCTTTACAGTTAGTGCAAAAATTGCTTCTGAAAGTTGTAAAAAGCATTTAAAAACGCATTGCAGTGAATAATTAGGAGGCTCAGAATATGTGACAAAGTGAGAAATAAACAGTTTTACCAGGCAGATGGTAAAAATCAGAAATATTGTGAATACATCTTGAAAAATATAGTGTCATCAGCAACTTAATGCCCATGGTATAGATCTACATTTTCTCCAGTGCCTGCAACCAGGGGCGTCGGGGGGGTGTAAAGGGGACAGGTTTCCCCGGGGCCCAAGGCAAGAGCCCTCAAATGTGATGCTTTTTTTTTTTTCAGTTCCATTTTTCTATGCTTTACTCTATTTTTGTTGTAATAAAAGGCAGAGTGGTGGAGTAAAGTGCTTCAGAGACTAAATACAATTATGCATGAGCTCTGAAGGCCCCATCATCCCATTAAAAAAAAAAAAAATCATTGCTCACATTGTAGCCACGTTCTTAACAAATACAATTGGTGATTAGAATATGCAGTTGGTGCATTTTCTTACAGTAACATCTCGTTTCGAGAGCTTTGTGAAATTGGTCTGGCACTATTTGCAAGAACAAACAGTAAAATGCTGACTGCTAACTACACAAAATGTCTATAAATTTGCAAGTTATTGATAAGATTACATGAATTACTGAACTTTAATAACCAAATTTGCTAAGATGAATAAATCCTATTGAAAATTGTGTACTAGGGGCCCACTGGGAAGGTTTGCACCCGGGACACAGAATTTGGTGCTGCGCCCTTGCCTGTAACCCCGAAATAATTGCACACAGATGAACAAATGAATAGAAGTTAAAATGCAAAAATAGCTAAGTCAGTGAAGAATACTGCCTTAAACAATTAACAGTAAAACAAATTCTTGCGAGAGAGAAGTTTGTTCTGTCACAGCGACGACATCTGACGCTGGAGGCAGGTGAGGAATGTCAGGAAAGTGTGACTAAACCCTTCGGCGCAAACATTCCAACAACTGTAATTTGACGATCTGCGACGAGAACAGCAATCCCCAGCGAGCATAACACACTTTTGTTATTATTGAGACATACAAACTCATATTTTCTTGCATCATAATTAACACTTTGGTCTAATCAGAGCTGAAGTGCCACTCGTCTCCCTTGTACAGACCGCGCTCTTTGCTGAAATGACTGTTTGAAATGTCAGCTGTGACTCAGACAGGCTTCATTAATCCTGTTTGCAGGTGGTCAGCCGTGCCCACTGCGTGTCCTTTAGCACTGAACTTCGGGCAAACTGCACTTACGGAATTTCACTTTAAGCCTGGCAGCTATTTTAAAGGAGATGTATCGTGCAAAGTTTACTTCTATGAGCTTTTTGGTATCTTTTAACGGTGTTCTTTCATCAGTTTCTTATTGATTAATACATATTTAAGTATTTCCTGTATATTTAAGTATTGCCCTGCATGTGGAGCTTGAATGTTTAGAAAATATCAGTTTTCACCTACCCCTTAACTCCACCTTTATGCCTATACCTAGTTATTATATGAAAAGTGAAGCCTCAAAGACGTACTATACACATAGGGTCAAAAAAAAAAAGTTGCGCAGTCAAAAAATACAAATATAAAGTAATTTTCATTCTAATAGATAAAAGACAGACCGTGAGAGGAGGGACAGACAGGGGAGAGGAGAGACAGATGGGGGAGGGAAGAGAGACAAACGGACGAGAGAGGGAAGAGATACAAAGGAGGAAGAGAAGGGAGAGACAGACAGAGGAAAGGAGAGACAGATGAGAGAGAGAAGAGGGGAGAAAAAGGAGAGACAGACAAACAGGGAAGAGAGACAGAGGAGACAAGAGACACAGAAGAGGGGGCGAAAGAGGGGAGAGAAAGGCAAACAGGGAAGAGAGACAGAGGAGAGACAGAGGAGAGAAGAGACAAGCGAGGGAGAGAAGAGAGACAGAGGAAAGACAGGGGAGGGAGAGAAGAGAGACAGAGGAAAGACAGGGGAGGGAGAGAAGAGAGACAGAGGAAAGACAGGCGAGGGAGAGAAGAGAGAAAGAGGAGAGAAAGACAGGCGAGGGAGAGAAGAGAGACAGAGAAGAGAAAGACAGGTGAGGGAGAGAAGAGAGACAGAGGAGAGAAAGACAGGCGAGGGAGAGAAGAGGGACAGAGGAGGGGGAGAAAGCGGAGAGACAGGCAGCAAACAGGGAGGAGAGACAGAGGAGAGAAAGACAGGCAAGGGAGAGAAGAGAGACAGAGGAAGGGGGAGAAAGAGGAGAGGCAGATGAGGGAGAGGAGAAACAGACAGAGGGACGGGGAAGAGAGAGACAGAGGAGAGAAAGACAGATGAAGGAGAGAAGAGAGACAGTCAGAGGAAAGGTAAGAGACGGGGGAGAGGGGAGACAGATGAGGGGGAGGAGAGACAGGAGGAGTTGAAATAGGTGGAAGGGAAGAGTGACTGAGGAGGAGGAGAGACAGATGGAGGAGGAGAGCGACAGACAGATGAGAGAGAGAAGAGACACAGAGGAGGAGGAGAAAGGAGAGACAGACAGGAAAGGAGAGACTGATGAGAGAGAGAGAAATAGAAGGGAGAGAAAGAGGAGAGGCAGATGGGGGAGAGGTGAAAGCTACAGAGGGATGGGGAAAGACAGAGTACAGGAAAGACAGACGGGGGAGAGGAGAGACAGACTTGGGGGGAGAAGAGACAGGAGGGGACAAAATAGGTGGACGGGAAGAGTGAGGAAGGGGAGAAAGAGGAGAGACAGACAGATGGGCATGGAAGAGAGTGACAGATGAGAGAATGACAGACGAGGGAGAGACAGAGAGAGGAGAGACAGACGAGGGGGAAAAGAGAGAAAGACGAGAGACAGACAGACGCACAGGGAAGAAAGCGACCGAGGAGAGAATGACAAACGAGTGAGAGAAGAGAGACAGAGGGGGGCGAGAAAGAGGAGAGGACGACAGGGGAGAGACAGGCAGACGAGACAGAGGAAGACAAAAAATGGGAAACAGACAGACGAGAGCGAGAGAGACGGTCAACGAAGAAGCAGACAGACGAGGATCGAAAGATAAATGAAAACAGCTAGAAAAGAAACAGAAAGACTCACAATTAATGGAAAAAAGGAGGAAGAAGAGGCACAGACAGAAACAGACATGAGATGAAGGGTAAATGCCTCCTAAAACCTTCACTAGGTTTTCAGTTACAATATAAGAGCACATTTCTTGAATCCGATGCTACAGCTTTGTACGTCAAGTGTTCAAACCAGTCAAACATTTGCCATGACGAAAAAAGAATAAATAAAGAATACTTGGTTTTAGCTTGTCCATGCAGGATATTTGCAAAGAAATCACAGTATTTTTTCTTCACGGACTGTAGACGCCGAGGCGACGTCTACAGCGTGGTATTTACATCAAACAGAATCTTCTTCACAGAGTGTCAGCGTACAGATCTGCGCTGCCCCTGATGCTAAGAACATGCAAAGGCGTGAGCGAAGAGAGGGGCCATTATGGATTAGGTTAAACGCTCCCATTAGAACATGAAAGGCCGCCGATGGCTGACGTGGGAGTATGAGACGTCTCCTCTTAAAGACCGAGGCTTAGGGCTATCATCAGAACCGAGAGTCCGGGAGCAGCAGATAAATCGATAGAGATGAAAGCGGGCCGGTTTCTATTACCTTTTTTAATTATCCGTCATCAAACAAACACGGGAGCACCTTGAGATCATTGTCTGGGGCCCGGCGAAGGACGGTGTGGGAAAGTGACGAGGCGTTTGACATTAGCTGGAAGAGGACGTCGTGAAGGGGCCGGCTTAGGCGTGGGGATGTTTTGAAAGGTTAATCATGATGAGGACTGCTCGTTTAGTCCTGGTTCTGACTTAAAGCAGAACTAAGTGATATTTGTACCTTATTAAGTGTCTTTGTAAGCCCGTGTGGTGGTTGTAAATGTGTTTTTGGGGCGTTTGAAGCTCCCGTCGTCGCCCACAAAAAAAAAAAAAAACAGTCTGCAACTTTCCTAAGAAACCCTGGATCTCTCTTTTTTATATTTGGTGACATGAAATGTTTTTGATTGCGATTGTACTTCCTTCCACTTCGATTGCGATTGTACTTCCTTATTTCAATAAAGAGGAAGGGGGGAAAAAAAGAAGTTTTGCGTCTTTTTACTGGCAGTGTATTTTCACAAAAGACCTGCAGGGGGAGCTCTGTCACTGAAGTTCTGCTTTAATTGCTGGCTTAGTCTGGTCAACTTGTATGTCAACTTTATTTCTATTGCACATTTACAACAACACCTGGTGCCCAAAGTGCTTTACATGCACATCATGATAAAAACAACACAGAAAAAGTATTATAAACACAGCAAAAACTGTTAATTTGTGTTAAAAGCTAATTCAAAGAAATGTGTCTTAAGAGGAGATTTAAAAGCCAGTGATGGAGCAGCTCAGATCTTTATCTCCTGCACACACCAAACTCTACCTGTAACTGTACTGTAATCTTAGACTCAACAACATTTTGATGAAACGTACAGAAGGATTTTTTGATATCTAATTCTAAAACTGATTTATTTAAATTTAAAGTTAAAAAAAAGGATAATTTTCAGTAAAATCTAGTTTACTCAAAAACTAAATGAGACCAAAAATCCCCTCTGTAAAGTTTTTTGTAACAAAATGTCCATTTTTCAGAAAACATTAAACGATGAAAAACTTTGACTAAACTACATGGGAAGTTTCAAATGGATATATTTAAATTGAACATTTGTTCCTATTCACCTGTAGTGTCTCACCTTAAGTTTGCCTAACAGTGCTCTTACTTGAGAAAAAGCATTTTTTGGTTCCACTCTCCGCTGTGAGTAAGTCTACAAGTGACAAAAGTTTTATGTTGGCATTATTAAACAATTTGACCATTTGTGTTTCTTGCACCGCTCCTTCTGATATGATTTAGTTTCAACCTGGAGAGGCTCAAATGAAGACGATATTTAGTTGGAACATAAAGAATGAAATGCAATTTGAAAGATATAACAATATATACTGATATATATTATATGACATACGAGATTTGGCGCTCAGACTCCGGCAGGGATTGATGAGCAAGTGCAGGAGGTGTGGAGTAGTATAATGGAATCTTCCCCTGGAGCCAATGCGACTCTGTGAATGGTACTGGGGTGCAGAGGTGGTGCTGGGGTGGAGGAGGGCTGCGCAAGTTTGAGCCATGTTTGTTTGGCTGTGGTTTTAGAAATATTGAAGGGTTGGTGTATGCAGAGGTGGGTAGTATTCTATAGGACTTTCTCTGTTTTAATCCTTCTTATACTGTAAATGTTTGTGAACGTAAATTGTAACGTAAAGTGCAATAAAATTAAAGCTTGGGTACCCAACCTTTTTTTTCTCATAATTAATACATTTTGTTTTACCCCCCAGAAAGTGTACTATAAAAGCTTTTGTGGAAAAGATTGTGGAAAAGTCAGACCTCTACACAATTTCTCCGTCTGAAGATTTTAGCTGTTCAGACTTGTAAGAAAGCTGAGAGTTGATTGGCTGTGCAAGAGATAATACCCCCTGCTTCAATTCTGAGTCTGAAAAAGCTGTTCTAAAGCTGTGCAAGTGGTCCAAAAAGCCATGCCTTTGTGAAAGCGAGGAATGAGTTAGAAAGGTTTAAATACATACAACGTTTAGAAATTAGGCACCCCAGATTTAATTTTCTTTTACTCAATTACATTTGCTTTAGTAACTTTTTAAAAACAATCTGCTTTTAGGATTTGGTTTCAGATACCTGTTTATTCTTTTGCTTGGAGCGTATGCACCTTGAAGTGTATTTAGTTGCGTGAGTTTGGCAAACTAAATGACAACAACTGATTTTCAACTTCTTAACAATATTTATTATCCCATATGTCACGAGAGAGATCTGACTGGTACATTAAATGAGAGAATGGTAACACTAAAGGACAAATATTATGCATTATTTGTATTGTTACAGCCTTTAAACTTCACTTGAGAATCTTTACTTTGACATCTCATATTTTAGAACTAAAAATAGAATGTTTTTATAACGAACAATATAACTTCATCAGTGCCTTGGGAGACGCCACATTAACTTAGCTGTGGCTCCATCTACTGGCTGCAGAGGCAATCACACAATGGTTTTGATACGCTGTTGTAGTGATGGTGCTCAGAACAAGTCTGGCGCGGATTTAAAGACATAAAACATCAAAAGATTCTCTGATAAGTGACAACTAAAATCGGAAAAAAGCAATTGAGGGAATTCAGCAGTGAGTGTTTTTGACATTCGGAGGGGAGGATTTTCCAATCAGCAATCTTAAAACTGCGTGAATGCAGCTAAATGCAACTCCAGGTATGTTTTCGATGATGGAACGTTGTTAGAACATGGTTGAAAACTCCAAAAAGTCACTGTAGCCGAATACGTGCCTTTTAAACACTGCCAAACCGTCACGTCAAAACAACTCCTCGTCTTCCCGCGCTTACCTCTCCACAATGAAAACGCTGCGTTTGGCGTCGAATGCATCAGCACAAAAGACATCTGGACCTGCAGCTGAGGAGCCCCGTCGGCCCGAGTCAAACGTGTGACAGACAGCTGTGCGATTATACCGACCTGCCACTCTCGTCTCCTCTGCTCTTCATCTCTCTCCGCCACCGTTACGTAACCCGCGGTCTGCTGCCTCGCATCTCCACAGCTTGTGCATGCCCGACTACGCACGCTCAAATTTGTGACCTAGAAATGTCCACCGCGGTCTCCTATGGCTTCATTAGAACATAAAGCACAAGTTCACACGCTATCATCACCCTCCATTTGAGAATACCGCCTTTCCAAATCGCAAGCTGTTTTTTTTTTGTTACCGTCTTCCAAGTCATTTTCATTTGTTTGGTCTCTGGGTGATGCGGCGGTGGCTTTGTGGAGAATCAGTTAAATGATTGATGGGGATTCTGCGTCTTCGGTGCCCGGGTGTAAACAGGAAGACGGCAGCTCAGGTTATTTGCGCACCTCGAGCACATGTGCGGATCATAAAATGTGATGTGAAGCCCGAAGTGTATCAAGACAGAAGTGAAATGATTTAAGAAACGGTTGTTGGATTGTAACAGCTGCAGAAATGAGTGAAATGAAATCGTATTCGTGCTGTCAGAGTTGTGCGGTACAAGCATAACGAAGGGCTTAACAACTGGATGTTTACGTTTTCAAATCACAGACAATGAATAATAGATCAAGTATACAATAGTTAGTTTTTAATGTTAAGATGTTGGTTTTGTATCACACAATCATAAAAGTAGCCATGCTGTAGTCAAGTCTTGATCAAGCTGTTGTAAATCCAATCTAGTGTCTTATTCAAATCTGTCTGGAGCTCACCGGTCCACTTCGCCCACTTCGAAGTTCGCCACAGGTCCAGAAGTGCCTTTCTCATTCACTTTTGCCATAGACTTTTCTAAGAAGCACTCAGTCAAGTATATTTGGCCTTTTGTCTTTTATTGGTTGAACAGCTAAGATGAATCACTCCTGGGCAGAGTTGAGAAGTAACATCTACCAAAAATATGTATTCAGAATGCAATTTTGTGTAATTGTAGCACAGTTACTCTTTCATTTGGTGGTATATATGACGGAATTTGAGAACACAACTTAGAATCATTGAGAAAATTAGAAAACACAGCTCTTATAGTGGGGGCATGCAACTCATTGTGAAAGTAGTAAGTTTTCGAATACAGAACTCTGATTGGACCATGGAACAGAACATAATACAAAATATATTTGAATGCAGATATTCAGTATAATGTAACTAAATGTATGTTAAAATATTCTTCCCAACACAGCTCGTGGGTATAAGATGGGGCACACTGTAACAGACAATCTGAAACATTTATCATATGAGGAATGAGAGTTCACAGACAAAATAAATACAATCATGCTTTGTCACATGTAAAACTCAAAACCTCTTTTTACATGTTAACTATTCTGCTAACGGTAACTAGGACATGTCTGAGGGTTCTATTTTCCAAACCGGATTCAGCAAATTGTTAATTGCTGCATAAATAGCATCAGTGAACAATCTGGGTTGAATTTTGATCATTTTCTGCAAACTCAAATGCATCTTCTCTCTCTTGAGTCTTTGTATTGACTGACTTGGTGCAAATGAGTTTCTGTGGGATTAACTAAATTCCTATTCATCTTCCACAAATAGATGGTCTCTTGACAAATATGGTTCCTTGACACATTTTGACAAATAAACTATTAAAGAAATATTCACGCAGAATGGACTGCCCCATTATCATTTAATGCTGTTATATATTGCATCTTACAATCATAATTAATAGTGTGCATGCATGTTGTTGTGTTTTTTTAAATATCTGATTAGGGCTGCAGCAATTCATCACGGTCATAGCAGCTAATCAACTAAATAATATACAATTTTACTCATTATTAACTATTATTTGGATGTTAAACAGACTATAACATACCATTTATGAGTCAAGGCGATTTTATATATTTTTATATTTCATTAGAAATATAATATGTAATTTGTAAATATTCTCTATATATGTAAGTGCCTATGACATATTTGACCACTCATTTAACTCAAATGCAGTGAAAATAGATATTTTAAAATTTTGCTAAAATTCTTTGCAAATGATATCCCAGTTTAACAATTTTTTTAGGTTTTTAATTTTACTTCCTGGTTGTAAATTATGACATCACACTGGGAAACTACCTAGCAACCATCCTATACAGTGAACGAAAACACATCTAATGTCAAAGATTTATATATATTTATTTATTTATTTTTGACAATTTGAAATATACAGTGTGTGAACATCTTATTGTGTTGAGTTAAAGTTTTAAAGGTCAAAATAGTAGTGTCTTTATGTAAATTATGCATAATCTTTGCTACCCAGTGTGATTACTTTTTGTTATTTTCAACATAATTTTCTTCCTGATTGGTGTAAATCTATCATTCACATTTACTTTGGGTATAAATACACCAAATAAAGTCAAAATTTGAAACTTGTAAAAACCAGTAACATACACTTTAAGCAGTCTCCGTTTGGCAGGTTTTAGATTAAAGGCACAATGAAAATACTGCAGTTTGATTTGCTGGACTCAGAAAAAATAAATGCAAATGTAGCAGTAGTGGACTAGTTGACACGAAAATAATTAAAAAAAATTGTTAGCTGCCATTTTTTCTAAACACGTGGAAATCATTTTCAAATGGCCACCAAGATTGATTGCTAGTGCAGAAATGTGCAAAGCCGTATACCTGCGAACAATCAAGTGTGAGTTCTCATTGACAGTAATTAGTAGCAATTTGCGCCTCGTCCATTTTGATATTCACATTCGAAAGAATTTCCCCTTGGGGATAAATAAAAGTAATTCTGATTCTGTAATATCATTAATTTAGTCTTCATTAGGTTTAGTGATAATTTGTTAGTATAAAACCATTGTTTTAGTTTGGCCATTTCCATTTTTACATGACTGAGTTGTTGTCAAGTTTGTGCTCGAGGAGAAAACCTTGTATCACCTGCAGATATTGGACCTGAAACCACACGGATTATTGTGCTTTTACCAAGTTATCTAGTTGACTGGTCTGTAAATGGTGAAATCGTGTTTGCCATCGTCTTCATGCAGAAGGTTTTCAAATGTTGCGGAAATGTGCCCAGTTGAAATGTTAAATTGAATATATGTGCAATAATGTGGATACCTTTCTTAATTGTTACCATTTCATTGTCTTGAAAATCTGTTGAGTGTTTATTACATTTAAATCTTCCTCCACAGATTTGAGAAACACGGAATGTGGGATTTTAGTGTTTCATTTCATTTGTATGCTGTTGGAGTTTAAAGGAGAGATCTTGGCTGCAAGCTCAGATCCTGCATTTTAACATCAACAAAAAAGTTTATGCATCTATTTTTAAATCAACTTTTATTAGATCAATACATTTTTTTAACCTTATTTCAGACTCCTCTGTTCTACATTTTCCCAAACATTATATATATTTTTCTTTCAGCATGCATTTTGTAAGCCAAACAACCAACAAACAACCAACAACAAAAGTGATATTCCACAAATATCACTGTTTCACATGTTCCAGTCCTACTCTAGTCCTTTGCCAAGTCTTTCATCCTTTTCCGAAGTACACAGTATAATCAGTTTCTAATTGAGACTTGGTCAAGTCCTAGTTATGCCTTTGCCAAGTAGAAGCAAATTCAACTGCCAAATCCCTCATTAAGCAACTGTCAAGTCTTTGTTGAGTCTCAGTCAGTTGAAGTTGCCTCGCCCTAATCAAAGTAAATCTCACCATGTCAAGTCAAAGTCAAGTCCATGTCAAGTCAAGTCAAGTCCTTATCAACTCCAAGTCAGGTTCTGGTCAAGTCCAAGCCAAATTCTTCTCAAGTCCCAGTCATGTAGTACTGTTAATGTAATCTGTCGAGGTTTTGCCTATAGCCCTAGTTGAAGTAAGTCCTACTATGGACAACCTTACATGGTACATTGTGGGATTTCTTGACAAGTTCTAGACAAGTTTAAACCTAGTAACTCATGGTACACTAGGACCTCAAATTATGTGAAGTTAATTTGTCAATTCTGAGTCAAGTCCTAGTCAAGTTCAAGCCAAGTTCTCATGAAGTCCTCGTCACGTCCCAGTCAACTTGTTGTAACTCTTAGTTCACCAAGTCCTTTGTCCAGTCTTTCGCTTAGCCCTAATCAAAGTAAAACCTACTACATCAAGTCCAAGTCAAGTCCTAATCATGTCCTTGTCAGCTCCAAGTCATGTCGTAGTAACTCCTAGTATGCCAAGGCCTTTACTTGCTACTTTTGCCTAGCCCTAGATAAAGTCCTAGACAAGTTCTAGTTAAGTTCAAGCCAGGTCCTCGTCAAGTCCCTGTCATGTTCCAGTCAAGTTTAGTAACTCCTTGTATTCCAAGTCCCCAAGTCCTGTGCTTGGTCCTGGTCAAAGTAAATCCCACTATATCAAATCCAAGTCAAGTCCTAATCATGTCCCAGTCTGGTCCAAGTCATGTTGTAGTAATTCCTAGAATGCCAAGACATCTATGTATTTTGCCTAGCCCCAGTTGAAGTCCTAGACAGCTTCTAAGTTAAATCTAAGCCAGGTCCTCGTTAAGTCCCAGTCATGTTGTAGTAACTCGTAACTTGTCAAACCTAGTAAGTAAATTAATCAATTCTGAGTCAAGTCCTAGTGAAGTTCAAGCCAAGTTCTCACAAAGTCCTCATCATGTCACAGTCAAGTTGTTTTTGCGAAAGGTCCTTTGCGAAGTCCTTTGCTTAGCCCTAGTCAAAATAAATCCTACATAAAACCAAGTCAAGTCCTTGTCAAGTCCTAATCATATTCCAGTCAGGTCCAAGCCATTTTGTAGTAATTCCTAGTATGCCAAGGCTTTTAAGTGTTTTGCCTAGCCCCAGATGAAGTCCTAGACAACTTCTACTTAAGTCTAAACCAGGCCCTCATTAAGTCCCAGTCATGTCGAAGTCAAGTCACAGTAGCACCTGGTAGTCCAAATCCTCTGTCAAGTCCATCACCTGGTTGAAGTAAATTCGTCAATGCTGACTCAAGTCCTGGTCAAGTTCAAGCCAAGTTCTCATGACTCAGTCAAGTTGTCACAAGTTGTCAAGTCTTTTTTTTAGTCCTAGTTAAAGTAAATTCCACTACATCAAACCAAGTCAAGTCCTCGTCAAGTCCTAATCATGTTCCAGTCAGGTCCAAGCCACTTTGTTGTAATTCCTAACACACCAAGGGCTTTGACTTTTTTGCCTAGCCCTCAGTAAAGTCTAAAATAAGTTCTAGCTAAGTCTAAGCCAGGTCGTGGTTAAATCCCATCCCAGTCAAGTTGTAGTAACTCCTGGTACGCCCAGTTCTCTGTCAAGTCCTTTACCCAGGTGAAGAGTACATCCTACTAGTCAAGTTCCAGTTCTGTTCTAGTCAAGGTGTAATTCTGTTCTAATCAAGTCGTAGTTTTGTTCTTGTCAAGTTGTAGTTCTGTTTTAGTCATAGTCCTGTTTTAATCAATTCGTAGTCCTGTTCTAATCAAGTTGTAGTTCTGTTCTAATCAAGTCCTGGTTCTGTTCTAGTCAAGTCGTGTTGACAAAGCTCATCAAGTCTTACTCTTGGTCAAAGTTGGCGTGGAGTCACAAGTCCACAAGACCAAACCAGGCACTGACTTCAAACATTTAATACCATTGCATGGACAAAACACTTTATTTTATACTACCAACTGAGATATTCCCTAATTTGTGCCATTCATCTTCATTGGGTTCCACATTTATAAGTATTACACCTCATTGCTCTACGGCAGAAATCCTTGCATCATATAAGCACCATTATCACATCTTTGCTCGTCACCTCATCCAGTCTTCCTCACAACAACCCCTTTTCCTTTCTACAGCAGCCCGCTATTTTGATTCCAGCCTTGGCCTCACTGCGGAGTTCCACACCCCTCGAGGAAAGTCCTAACTTACCCCCACCCTCTGTCGACCCGATAAGGAAGTCAGGTAAAAGGAGGGTTATCACATCCACGAGCGCTGCGCCATTTCCACTTCTCCAACCCCCAACATCCCTGCCTCCTCATCCCTTCTTCCCCTTTTGCGCTCTCATCTTCTTCCCCCCCTCCTCCACTGTCTGTCTGTTTCGGAAAGTGGAGCAACGTCTTAATCGAGGCTTTGGCGACGTGACGGGAATTTATAAGTAGCAAGTCTTCTCTCCGCAGTAGGCGCACACGCACACACACACATAGGTACTTTGCTCAGTAGCAGCCAATTAGCAGCCGGCGATGATGTGGAGTCAAAGGAATATCTGCATGCTGATGAGCTGACTGGTGGCGTGGAAGTGCGGTGGTCGTCAGATTCATCTTACGAAACAATGATGGAGGGTACAGGCCCGTGTCTTTTATGTGCTTGGAGGGGGGAGGAAGGATTTTGAAGCATTAAAAGGCTTCATCGTGAGGGACAGGTTCAGATGCAAGGCTGTCCGTTGGGATTGCGCGCGTTCTATAGGGTTTCTTACACATATGGATTAGAATGAAGGTTGTTATTAAAAGTGGTGGCGCCTGAAGGTTTGAAGATTATGCCAGTATATCCAGTATGATGAACGGACGACTTGAACGTGGGCATGTTGAGTGTAATGAAAGTATACATTTGCCATTTGTGCACTGTATTTATTCTTTTAGGTTAACTTTAAACGTATTATTATATTCTTCTATAACCTTTTCAGAGTCACGGCACTATTTTTTTTAATAAACATGGCACACCACCAACTAAAATATTACAAATTAGATTATTATTATCAAATAGTCCCACCATTTAGGATAAGAAGTAGTTCTTTAATGGAGAAAATATTGTTCATGTCACCGTGTCTGGTTTGGCAATGGGGATTTGCTTACTAATTTTGTAGTAGTAGTAAAACAGAACACTCTAAAATGGTAAATTATTCATTTAAATACAAGAATATGACATTTTTTCGAGGTACACCTGGCAAAACATGATGGCACACTAGGGTTCCCCGGCACATTGGTTGAAAATCAAGTGTAAAGATGATTTAACTTTGTAATAAACACATTATCATCTGCTTCAATAAAATAAAATATAATACAAATCTATTTAAACTTCTTTTTTCATTGCATTCCAAAACCTGCTGACTGCTAAACTGGGAAATACAATCTCAGTTCCATTTTAAACCTTGGAATATTGGAATGATGAGATCGTCCAAAGCAAAAGCTCACACCAGTGTCCTTAAATAACTTCTTTCACCAACGAGCCATTTCTCTCTGCACTGCATTTTTCATGTACCTGATGGTATTCACCCAAACGAACGGCTTTCTGATTATATATATGGGTAAACTGAGTGAAGGTTTGATGCATTTTAAGTTAGTCTTTTTGTGTAGGCAACGTAATGTCATCAAAACAGTGGTACAAATACTTTCATGTGTTACTCAGAAGTGTTTTTATGGTCTGAGTCTTAGAATAGTCCTTCGTTCGACCTGGTTCAGTCATGGGATGGTCCTAAATGCACCAATTTAGACCTGGTTCACTTCAGTTTTAGACCCGGTTTAGTTCTACACTAGCTCTGGATATCTATATTTCAGACCTGGTTTTGTCAATAAGAACATTTTAATTATGATTTAGATTCAGTTTGGTTTAGTCTCTGATAGCAGCACTTTACTCGATGTATCAAGAATAAAGGCATATTTCAACAAGATTAAGTGTAAATTTAGAATCTATTACCATAATACGATCCAAAAAAGTCAGCGGTATGCATTTGGAAAAACAAAAAGGTGCACTTTCTGAACATTGCAAAATGATAATGGTTAACAAACGTGATTACACAATTTCAGTATAAAATACTTGAAAACGTCAGCTTATTTGCATTCACGAAAAAAGAAAAGTGCAAAAAAGCACACCTGAACACATTTCATTTGGTTCTTTCCTGCAGGAGCTGTAAGCACAGCACTTTTTGGGGTTGAATTTGGGGTAAAACCAGCCGTACTAGAATGTGGGTCACTCGGTACTTTGAGCTCAAACCAAATAGTTTCAGTGCACTATTGAACTTTGTGCCAAATGCCAGTCTAGTTTGGCGGAACGCAGAACTAATACAATTGAGAAAACTGCAGCATGTGTGTTTTTTTTCTCGCAGGCGGCACGAGGAGAACAAAGCCCGAAGAAGAAGCTGAGGTTTGCAGCCTTCCTCTCTCCCTCCTCTTCCTCCTCCTCCTCCTCACTTGTATCTGCTTCCACTGTGAGTTCATCCAGAGGTGAACGCCTGACAAAAAATTCACACTACTCCCACCCCTCCAAAAAAAAAAAAAAAAAAAAATCTGGAATATTCCCTTTATGTGTCAGAGATATTGACACGCTCTTGACACAACATCCCGCAGCACTGCAGGTTTCATCACCCCGACCGTTTCAGAAGTCTGCAATCTCTGCTGAAAGCCAAAAGAGTGGGTTCAAATCCTTGCATCTTCATTGCAATGCCCTACTTTCCCAACACTTGTCCGTGCCGTAGCTTTTTATGTTCAATCTAAATACTTAAGGACTCTTTTTAAACACACGGATTTTGCCAAGTTCGGGATACATTGACGTCTTTATTTGAAATCGCACAAGTGTTTTAATGACTAAATGATCTGTGGAATTAGGATAAAATATGGGATAGTAAAAATAGACAAAGCAAATTAGAAAGGATGATTTTGGGCTATGGACCAGAACTATAGGATTAAAGTAATAGCTGGGAAACGCTGACATCTAGAGGTGATGCTATGACACGACAAACGATACGACGGACTATTATTCCTTATAGACATTCTGATTATTCTAAAATGTTGTTTAAATGGCTCTAATTTATATTGTTACATAGCACATGTTGAAAATGTATGTATGTATGTATGTAAAAGTATTTTTGTGAAAGGGATGAGTTTGGGGTAGAAATAGTTAACGTATAAATAATGGAATTGAAGACTCAGCAGGGGACAGTTGGAGAAATGGACAATTATGATACGATTTACAAGAATAACACACTGTGACATGCGGTGTCATTTTGATTTGATAGAAAATTATACACAACACAACAACAAAGTGTTTTACTGTTATTAGAAATACTATTACTTTAAAAATGATTCAAATCTGAAAACAAAACGGTCTTAATAATCACTTTTCAAAATCAATGTGTGAGTAAGTGTCCAACCAACAAACCAAAGATGAGCAAAAAGTAGCAAAAATATATTCGGACATTTGAGCCACAAGATTGGAAGTGACCTCAACAATAATCTTAGTTCATTGTTGACGTCTGATAGTAAATATTTTAAATTCATTATTTCATTTATGGTTGAATGTAACGTTGCTAAGAATATGGGCGTCCATTCTAAAAAAGTGATAGAAACACAGAGATAAAAACTGTAACCGTGAAGACAAAAGGCAAAGTCAAAGCTACCGAACACCTTCCAGTTATCTATACTTTAGCTCAGTTGTTTGCGTTGAATCAATAAAGCTGCACAGGCTTTATACTGGCAGATGACAGACAGAGGAATAGGAGAATCCTGGGTAAAACTTACTAGAGATGATCAAAACAAACTAAATAAAATGTTAAGTTGGTTGGTTTCGCACCAAAAGCACTGACCAAAAATTCAAGATCTGACTGAAAAGACATTAGTTATTTACCAGATTGTAAAAGAAAATCAAATTAAAAAGTTGGA
Organism: Rhinogobius similis; assembly: GCA_019453435.1. NCBI lineage: Eukaryota > Metazoa > Chordata > Actinopteri > Gobiiformes > Gobiidae > Rhinogobius > Rhinogobius similis. Next base: position 39,418,363 of record CM033619.1, read on the forward strand.
TATTTTAAAAGAAACAGCGCTTTGAGGAACTTACTTAGTAGAGCCAAGAAATCAAACAAACCAATGCTGACCATTATAGCTCTGATTGAAATCTTTATTAAGTCAAAAACATAAAAACTTCAAGGGGAATGTTATCTAAACCAGGGGTTCTTAACCTTTTTTACCTTGAGGCCCGACTTTTTCTGTCTAAAGTAACTTGCGGCCCAATCTCATATTAAAGGTATTATATTTTAGTGATCGTGCGGCCCTCAAGGAGATGCTCGCGGCCCTACTTTGGGCCCCGGCCCTATGGTTAAGAATCACTGATCTAAACTATATAAATGCATGAATAACCCACACAGCCTCTCTACTAAATCTGTTAAAAATGAAAAACAAATACATACTTTAACAGAGGACTACAAAATCACATGTAGAGGAATGATTCTGTCAAAACCATGTCAAAGTGGACATTATTCACAGGGAAGTAACAGTTGTTGGAGTCAAGAAACTGTAGCTGACAAGTGGCTCACACTTATCATTTGTTTTGGGACAGTCCTATTGTCCATAATATTGGACTGAGATCAATAATAATTAATGAGCCACTGCACTCTGTTTTCATCACAATATTCCAATTGAGTTTAAAACAAAGTATCTCTGAGATAAAATTCCAATAATGGAGCACATTCGAGTGATGTACTTTAGCAACAGGCAATAACAAAAAAAAAAAAAAAGGTCGATCAAGGACTGGACTGATACAACTTTGGACATTTACAAAACAAAAGTACTTTTACTTCAAACTTCAGCATGGACAACAGACACAGGGGCAGATGGGACACGCACAAAGGGACTTTTATGCTCTTACTGTCTTTGTCTTGTTCTGTTTTTTTCTGATTTTGTGCTGTATCTTACAAAAAACAATGAACTGAAAAAACGATTCAAAGAACAACGAAATAATAGAACTGCTGCTATGATACTAATGACAGATGAAAGTGTACACACGGAGAAGTGTACAAGACAAGACCACAAAAGAAACCCCTGCTGTTATCCCATTGAATGGAGGGTTGCATTGAACTGACGCAAGTTTTGAGTTTCAGTTGCGTTCGTGTTGACATTTGTAGGAGAACTGTGCCATCTGGTGGACAAACGGGGAGACAACGCACATTAGATAGCCTCACTTTACAACAGCATCCTTACTTTTTAAGCAAAATGATGACGTAAAGTACAAAAACTGCAAAAATTATGCAAATTTTTCTTGAACTGAAGGAAAAAACTGTTTAATTTATTACTAGGAGTCATCCGTTGTAACCTATGCCATCCATTGGGCTTGTGTATCTTCTGGAGCGCCCCCTGGAGGCTGAAGTGCAACACTCTTGTTCCACACATGGCATGGCTCTCTTGAAATGGTTTATACCCGTCTCAGTCTTGTACAGTGTCCACTGTTTTGGGAAAGATGCTAGGGAGCCTGTAGTGCTTTGAGTGATATGCATGTTTGTCCAGGAGAGGGCGCTGTTAACATAAACCCCAAGAAGTGTTAGACATAACCATTGTATGACAGAGAGAATTTATCTTACGTCGCCTTACTTCTGATCGGATATGAGTGTTGAAATTATATTAGTCTGCCGCTCTTATGAAACTGGGTTGAATCAAACTTGAGACTGAAAGAAACACATGGGACATTTTAAGAAACATCAAAGTCACACCATAATGTTCACACTCGCTTCTGGATTGTACTTCTGCATCATCTAAACATGGCATTAAACTTGTTCAATCGTCAACAGCAAATTTAACATGCACAGTGTGAGCTCTGAGGATGATACCAGTGATACTGTGACCCAGGTGTGTCCAAACTTTATCATCGGGGGCCACACATTGAGACACAGGCAAAGCCAAGGGCCAATCGAGAGCTACAGGTCAATACAAGGAATCATTCAAATGTGTGCATTTAACGGGGACTAAGCCCTGGAGCATTATTTAGGCTTAGAACCTCAATGGGGCACATTCAAAATAAAATGCATTGCTCGTGGATATTTGTGCCAAATCTCCAGGAAAACATGTTTGAGGACCACATTTGGTCACTCGGCCATAGTTTGGACATGCCTGCTAGTAACCAACAGAATTATCAAACAATAAAAAGGTAAACAGTCATTTGTTCAACACTATAATTTTGAAGAAATTATATTATTAACAATATGATTAACAATTGATGTATTTGTATTTCACAAGCTTCCAGAAACAAAGTGATGTCTCTACGGTAGGACTTCAATGTGGAAATATTTCAATGCAAAAAATAATGATTTGATTGGGTGAAAGTTGTGACCTCTAGTGGAGACAGAGGAGTGTGACACAAAGAAAAGTGTGCAACACAACCTTCATGTTCTGTTGGATAATGTCAAGCAAACACCTCATGAGGAAATATAACGTCTAATGTAGAGTCAACCATCACCTACAGAAAGTTAGACAGAAAGAGAAGAAGAATCTTACTTCCACTTGGGACTGAGTGAACGGGGGACTAAAGTCAAGCATTTGGGGCATCTTGGTTGATTTGAGTGGATTAACTGCATCAAGAGTTCAGACTGAAAGAGACAGACATTTAGGATAACAAAGAGATTCTTGTAAAACAAACATTTAAGCTTATGGCACACAGCTTCACATTCAGGAATGTGACTTTGCAACACTGAACATGCATCTTCAGTTTAGCTCCATGCACTTCAAAACTCCACATTCCAAGCTCTTCATAATAATAATTATTTAAAAAATAAAATAAACATACCCTGTAAAAACTTTGAGTATAAATAAAGCACCTTGTATAATGGCACTTGGTATATACACGTTTTATTTCAGTAACAAAAAATATGTAAGGGTGGAAGTGACTTATAAAGAAATGTTTATATGAATTAATACAAATTATAGGGTTTTTTCCCCACTTTAATACTAAATACAAAACCTTTGTGCTGATTAAATGAGCGATGTTAAATCAATAATGTTTAAGTACAATCCAAGTGTTCACTTTATATTATGACTATCTGCAGGATGTGAATCAATACAGAAATGCAAAGGATCTAGAAACTTCATGAGTCTCCCAATGATCCACAAGGGGGCGCTGTACTTCCACTGAGAGCAGGTTTGGAGAAATAAATCATTGTTGACAGGGTTAGCTTTTAAAAAAATGTAAATAATCAAATACATCTTTGTGTGTGCCAAAACAAAACTAAGCTAAGCTAATACCTCTAAGAAAAAGAGTTTATTTCAATCCATGTCCAAAATTAACTATATTAACTATATCAATTATGTTTCGACTCCAAGAGTTGCAAATGAATTCCTGATTTTTTTGCCAAGTATATTAATTTAAAAAAAAGAAAAAGTCACTTACACCCTTTGTACACATCCTTTTTACACATTTTACATTTTTATCTTCTATTTTTATCTAATCAGAATCAGAAATCGGTTGGTTTACAAGGACATTAACCAACCGAACGCAGAATTGAACAAAGACGGTCTGTTCTTACCTTGCAGCCGTTCTTCCTGGGTCAGCTCCCTCTCACATCCTGGACTGTGTGAGTCCATCTTCTGCAGACAGTGTCCAGCTCGTGCAGAAGGAGCTGCTCGTCACATCACGGCACGTCCTGATGAAGGAAAAACAAGACAGACATAAGCACAGGATAGAGAATAACTAAAAAAACTAAGTAAATGTCTTTAAATAAGTGGTTGCTGGGTGTAGTTATTAGAAGATCTGTGAAGAGAGGGTTGTTAATATGAAAGCCTGTCATCTAGAACTGTAGTCCCAAAGTGGGGGTCGCAAGAGGATTTCAATTGTAGCATTGTTAAAATAATGATACTGCATTTAATCTCTTTTTAATTGAAAACAGTATGTAATAGTGAAACAGATAACAATTCACTATTAAAGTAAATACAACTAAACCTAAATATTAATGTTTTAAAACAGGACATTATTACAGGCTTCTCTTTCTCTCTGCTGTGGGGGTCCCGGTCTGAAAAGTTTGGGAACCCTGAGTTTTGGAACTCTGATCTAGAAATTTCAAAAACTTTCTACCAGGTACCAGGAGCTGCCACTAGGGGGGGCAGTTTCTCAGTATTTATATATATTTATAGAGATAGTAACAATACATTTTATATATATTTTATTGCATGTATTGTTAATGTATTCATCTTGTTTCTTTTTTTGTGTGTGTTATAGTAATATTGACTTTTTCTTTTCTTTTATAGAAATGAGTAAGTTATGTGTTATAGATAAAGTCTAACACTGTAAACAATTCAGTTCAATTTAACTTCACATTACTTGAAATCCCATCAACAGTTGCCTCGATGAGCCAGAGGTAGGAAGTGGATTAAATAAACAATGTTAATGTTAAATAAAACTAAATTACTATTTTATGTATGTGCTATTGTTGTGCTGTTATTGCAGTTAAAATAAGCACTAATACTGTTTTAGCTCTATATAGCTCAATAAAATATTATGTTCAAATGAATATGTCGCTATAAAACCGTTTTCTAGCAGATTCTAGAACAGTCTGTATATGTAATCATAGGGACACTGTGCCCCCTGGTGGATACATCCGCGCACTGCAGCAATGACTGGAAATTTCCCGAACTTTCCAGCGATGAGTAAACTTCCAGTAACTTGTACTGACTCACCGTTTGTGAAAAACGAATGACTTAAACCTATGCCTTTTATAGCCTTACACCATATTTATATGATTAAAACGACAATGTTATTTAAATATATTTACTTTCTTCCGTTTACATTTATATTTTCATTTTTTACTTTTAATCAATTCTCAGTGACAACAAAAATAGAACGATTGGCACTTTTTTTTTTTTTTTAACTAACAATGAATGTTGCCATTTCGTTAACCCATGTTCTATAAAGAAACATACATAAAACCATAGTGATATATTGTCTATTTTGTTATTTTGGCAACGCTTCTACGGACATGAGACAATTAATAAAATGTTTCTGTTCCTACCTGCTGAATGACGCTCGTATTTTTCTTCATCCGGGTGATGGAGGACTCTCGGTCACTTCGGCTCGGGACCCCCGTTGTCCCTCGGCGGTGGACAGGGGTACACCCAGGGGTACACCCAGGGGTACACCCAGGGGTACACCCAGGAGTACACCGCGGCCCTCCATGCTCGTCCTGGCGCGTTTCAGTCGCATTGAGCCGCGCTGAAGGGGCGGTCCAGCCTTTATACCGTGACGTAAGAGCGTTTCTGGAAATTTCTGGCGCTTTCTTGTAATTGCCTCGCGTGTCCACCGGGGGGAGCTGTTTGTCTGTGTTGGTTTCTCCTCAACAGCGATGGAATTTATTTTAACTTTAACTCGAATCTGTGCGAAACACGCCGACACATATGGACCAATTCATACATTTACTTTTATTTGTATGTGTTTTGTTGCATGTTTTAAAGGAAAACTGCCCATAGACAGAAAAAATTAAGTGTATAATCAATTTAAATCAAATATTTATAGTATAGTTAAGCGAAAATTGTTCATATTGGGGGTTTAGTTGATTAATAAAGATACTTTATAAGTTAAGTTAAATGGAGTTGACCATTATAGATCTATTGTATTTTATTTTTATTTTATATATATATCTTATTTTGTTTATAATACTTTACTGTCTCTACTGGTCGGTTGCACATGTAACAAAAAGAATTTCCCCTTGGGGATAAATAAAAGTGATTCTGATATTTATGAACATGGGGCTGATTTTTTATATGTTAAAAGTGCACTATAACTTGATGTTCTTGCTTTTCCTGGATTATTCCAAGTGTCATAGTCTACCCTTAGAACATTTATGATCATATTTTTGCTTTGTACAACATTCAGCTTCTGTCCTACCTTCTTTTTTTGTTTGTTTGTTTGTTTACATGGGCTACATATTGTGCAAAACTATGGATAGGGGACACAGGTGCATTTCTGATGTAAACCTTGCTTGTACAGACCATGGATGTACAATATCATAAAATCTGGGCAGAGAACACTTCCTGGAGGAGGAGGGTCAGCACAGCTACACGTCACATTCGTCACACGATGGGAGCAGATGTTGACGCTCCCAAAACCCCTCTCCAAACCCCTTCAAATGATTAAAGCTATAAATGCACAGATGAAAGAACTAACCTTTGGAGATTGATCTGAGGAACAATTTTATCTTGCATTTATTTATTTAGTTTTAAATTATTATCATTATTGCTAAAAATACATTCCAGTGGCTCATCTCTCCACAGATCTGATGAGAGAGGTAAGTGTATAGCCATACTGTGGAACATTTTAGGCCAGAACCTCTCCGTAGAAACAAGAAGCAGGTGGTCGACGCTCCGCCAGAAAAGTTACATAGCGTATCTGTAATAACTGACCGACTTTAAATGCTACATTGAGAGGTGCTACACAGTTAAATCATATGAAGAATATCTATAGAAAACAAAAAAGCTGCATGGCCAAAGTAACTGATAAACAGGCTGGAACGTCCTGCAGACCAAACACTAAAGAGGAATATGGATATCCTCAAATACCACAGTGAGATGATGACTAATCCTGCAGTTTTTGGTGTCGTCCATCAGGCAGATAAACCCTCTGAAGTAGAAGGTTTCAAAGGTCAGAGCAGGTCAGGGAATGAGTTGGTTCCATGAGAGCACAATCTTAAAATTTGCTCCAGAATGTCACACTTCAATAATTTTCTTTTATTTACAGCATATGTCCACAGAGGGGTGCTGTTTTCTCAGATATGGGGAGGCTAAACGGACAATTATTAACCAGAAACCCCACATTAAATTGCACAGCAGGATTGTGATCAACAAACTCATACAAAATTGCACACCATTGACGGTTTACATCAGTAGTTGGTGGCTTTTTATTCCATACAATAGTCAAACTTTTAGTCTGAATTAAGTACATTATGTGCAATGATGTAATTACTTCAATATAACTCATTCCGGACTCATTTGTGGGACAATGAGGCAAAGTTATTTAGTCATTCTAGTTGTGTAATCAATCTTCATGTCCAAAAAAAATTATGAAAATGTAAATGGAATGTATTTTATATTGCACTACTATCAGGATTATAATTACAATCACTATTATTATATTCATTCATTCATTCATTTTCTACCGCTTATTCCCGTTAGGGGTCGCAGGTGACTGGAGCCTATCCCAGTGACTTTGGGCCTTAGGCGGGGTACACCCTGGACAGTGAGAGACAGAGACAAGGACAGACAACCATTCACTCTCACATTCATTCACTAGGGACAATTTAGAGTTGTCAATTAACCTACACAGTCATGTCTTTGGACGGTGGGAGGAAGCCGGAGAACCCGGAGAGAACCCACGGTAACACGGGGAGGACATGCAGACTCCACCCAGAGAGATCGTGTGACGTTAGGGTGGTCCGGAATTTCGAACCCACGATGTTGGGGTGGTGCGGGATTCGAACCCACAATCACCTTATTGAGAGGCAGAAGCTCTAGCCGCTTGACGCAATAAAGTATATATATCTATAAAAAGTCAATACATTTCTGTTTAGTACAGACAAACATCATTAAAATATGATATGGTTATTTTTTACAGTCTACTCGAAAGTCGAAAGTCTAGTCGATTAATTGCTGCAGTTTTAACACACTAAACATATTGCAATTAATTAACACTTTGTGACTTGATATTGAGACCTAAACAGCTTGGATTACACCGTCTCCACATTTTAGTCACATTCCTAAATTGAAACTCAGCCTTTAACTTCACGCATGACGGATTTTTTCAACAAAACCTGCCGCTGCGAGACATCAGAACAGTAGTAGTCAGCTTTCTCCTGCTTCAAATCCCTCCTGTGACTTACTCCAAGCCCGTGTGAACTCTGCGTGGACCCCGTCTCTCCGTCAACACCATCACAAAACACAATATTATTTCAGGTAGCGCAGTGAATTAATAACTCCCTCCCGCCCTGTCCCCGGTGGCTCCTGTGCCCCTTTTCTCCCCGTTTTTAATGTCAGTAATTACCCCACTCCCTTCTCCAAGCCTGGCTCCTGTCTGCCTCTGCGCACTTTTCCCAGAATGTGAAGATTGTCCCATAAATGTGGCAGGACAGGGTGGAGTTACTGTAAGGCACAATCGTAAATACTGCAGGGATTTGGTGATTCTTTTGCAGCATTGTCTTTTAAAATAGTGCAATAGTTTACACTTTCTGTAAACGTCATGTTGTGTGCATTTTGTCCGAATCCTTGAACAGTTTTTGCATCCTGTGCTGGCGAAGGAGGGGAGCGTGAGGTCATTTAAATCAGGCGAAAAACAGAAGCCACTCGTGTCAAGCTTGAAATGCTTTGAAGGTCATTTCAGCGATGCATGAGCAGGATGAAGAGCAGCCAAGAGGAAACATCACCTTCAGGTCTGGTTTTGAAGGTGAAACATCACAGTGTACGGTTAATATAGCTCAATAAGTTGTTTTAGTTAAAGGGCCGTAGCTCAATAAGTTGTTTTAGTTAAAGGGCCTGTATCTCACTTTTGTTTCTTTTCAGGAAAACACCTTTACTCAAGCAGAAGGCCCAATGAGGGTGTGTGCAAACTCTGGCCTTCCTGATAAATTGTCCCAAATGTCCAAAAGTAGTCCATTTTACTGTTAAATTGGAAAAGAAAAATCTATTCATAGCATAACTTAAATAACCAATATTATGCAAAATTGCCTTTTTGAGCTTTTATCCCTGTTCTAACATTGTTCTGTCATCAAAAACATGAGTAGAATTTAGTTCACGTTTGTTTGATGATGTTCATTTGAAAATCCTCTCCCTTCAACACTGCGTTCTGAACTCCTTCCATGTGTGACGTAGATGATACTGACGTCACTTCTCCCAGAATCTTTTGCTGATTTAAGTCCTTAAATCATGGCCCGACTCGCTCTGAACATTTCTTCCGTCTAATCACGATAACTACAACTTCGTCAGATCCACTCTTTACTGCAAAGCATTGTGGGTATGTATTTACATGTGTGTAATTCCCTCTACAGCCAGTAGATGGAGCCACAGCTAAGACAAATTGTCACCTCCCAACGCAGTGATAAAGTCATGTTTTTCTTTGTAAAAGCATTTTATTTTTTGTTCTAAAACATGACATGTCAGACTGAAGACACTCAAGAGCAGGTTTAAAGGCTAAAAACAATACAAATAATTGTTGTCCTTTAAATAATAAACATTTTTGATGTGATAAAGACCCATACATTAATGTTCCACGCCTTATTGAAGGTGTACTGGATCATCAAAACTGTGAAATGCTACATTTGGAATTATTTGTTTCTTTATTTGATATGGACATTGCACTTATATTGGATGAACCTGATGCATTGTGTCAACAAACCGGCCCTTGGTGAAAAAAGTTAGAACACCTCTGCACCTAACACCTAATCTAGACCCCGACATACTGGCAAACTATAGACCTATTTCTAATCTGCCCTTTGTCTCTAAAATCCTTGAAAGAATTGTGATTAAACAGCTTTGTCGCCACCTGCAGGACAATAATTTATTTGAAGTTTTTCAGTCAGGGTTCCGTATGCATCACAGCACTGAAACTGCACTAGTTAAAGTCACAAATGATCTGTTATTAGCTGCTGATAATGGACAGGTCTCCATCCTGGTTCTGTTGGACCTCAGCGCAGCGTTTGATACCATCGACCACAACATTCTACTGCAGAGGTTAGAATGTGATATAGGTGTCAGTGGAACCGCCCTTAGCTGGTTTAAATCCTATCTATCTGATAGGTACCAGTTTGTTAATGTAAACCAGAGATCTTCCCCATGTTCTAAAGTAACCCACGGTGTGCCGCAGGGTTCAGTACTCGGTCCAGTTCTGTTCACACTTTATATGCTGCCCTTAGGTATGATCATCAGAAAGCATGGCATTAACTTCCACTGCTATGCAGATGACACTCAGCTTTATTTATCAATGAAACCTGATCAGACCCATCAAGTAGACAGACTTAGTGCCTGCGTGAAAGACATAAAAACTTGGATGACTCTTAATTATCTGCTCCTTAACCCTGAAAAAACCGAGGTCATTCTGCTGGGCCCTAAGCACCTGCGAGACTCTTTATCTGACCAGATAGTTTCTCTGGACAATATCACTGTAGCCCCCAGCTCTACTGTAAGAAACCTTGGGGTCCTATTTGACCAAGATCTCTCGCTCAAAGCACATATAAATCAAGCCTGTAAAACAGCCTACTTTCATTTGCGTAACATAACCAAAATTAGAAAAATCCTGCCCAGAGATGATGCCGAAAAACTCATCCATGCATTTGTCACATCCAGATTAGACTATTGTAACGCTCTGCTTATAGCGTGTCCTAAAGCTCTATAAGAAGCTTTCAACTGGTTCAAAATGCAGCAGCAAGATTATTAACAGGTACTAGAAAAAGAGATCATATTTCACCAGTGTTAGAGTCTCTTCACTGGCTTCCTGTTGAGTTTAGAATCAAATTTAAAATCCTCCTCCTGACTTATAAAGCTTTAAACAATATGGCCCCATCCTACCTCAAAGATGCAATAGTAGCGCATCATCCAAACAGAGCTCTTCGTTCTCAAAATGCTGGACTATTGTTAGTCCCCAGGTAGTCTCTAAAAGCACAGTAGGAGGTCGAGCATTTAGTTACCAAGCTCCTGTGTTATGGAACCAGCTCCTGTTCATGTAAAAGAGGCCGACACAGTCTCTACATTTAAGACCAGGCTCAAAACGTTCCTCTTTGAAATAGCTTATGGTCAGGCCAGTTAGGAACAGAAATAAAAACCTACAGTTTTAGCTACGCTGCCCTTGGAGCAATTCTGCTGGAGAAGTATGGCAGCTTGAACACTGTACTCTGTTTCTTACTACTTTACCTATCAAAAATATTTAATATTAATTCAACTGTAGTCTGTTCATTTCTGTTCACATTTTTCTCTTTCTCTCCACTTCCCCCGTGGAGTGGAGACTGTTTCAGGCACTGCGGCGGCTGCTCCAGTGACGACCCCCCACCCCCACCTGTCTGGACGATCTATGCGCCACCCGCCTGGACAGCTGGATTAGCCACACCTCGTCTGCCTGGACGAACTCCTTCTACTTTAGATGAACTGTCCCTCATCTCCTGCTGGAGGATCTCTCTACACTGGTGGACTGCTCCTCGTCCGCCTGGAGGAACTCTTTAAAGCCACCTCCCTCTTGAGTGGTTCTGGCTCCACAGTCCAAGTGGATGCGTCAGTCCTAGTTCATCTGCAGCCTGTCCGTCCGTGGGAGTAGGATCTCTCCTTCACTGTGGTTCTCCCCGAGGTTTCTACTTTTTCCCATGGGGTTTTTGTAGTTTTTCCTCGCCGCGAAGGAGGGTCAAAGGACAGGGGCATTCTGGGACAGTTATCTGAACTGCTTTTACCTGTGGCCCATCGAGGCAACTGTTGTTGTGATTTTGGGCATTATAAAAATAAATTGATTTGATTTGACCTCTGCCTAATGTAAAAGCAGCTAAAAAAGACAACAACAACAACAAAATACTAATACGGTTTAAAAGGCATTTTGTTGAATGAAAATCATAAATATGTACAGTATATAATGGGGAAAATTGTGATTTTATTGGTAACACTATAATAACAACACTTATTCTTGCCTTATTAAAGGATAAACAAACACATAATAAACTATTTGTTCACTATGAATTAAGAATGATTCAGGCTTAGTAACTACTTATTTAACTAATACTCTAACCCAAACTAGTAACCCTAACCATAATTAAGTAGTTATTTAGCCTGAATGATCCTAATAAAAGTGGTACAATTTTATTATTATTAACCTTCATTAATCTCTATTTCAATGTTGACCCAGGCCAAAGTGAGAAACTTGCAGTACACAATTGTATATATTAAAAAAACACACATTGAAACAAGAGACATTTAAGAAAAAAACTACATCTAAAAGTACAGAAATGTTTGTAGAAATGTATCTTTGTTTTTTGTTTTTTATAGAGTAAAAACCCCTCAGTGTGAAACCAGCTCATTGGAGAGAGTTCCAAGCTGTGGGGGCGGCATAGTAGAAGGCTCCCCCAATCAGTGTGGGGCCTAGTGACCTTCAGCGCACAATAACAAAAAGACTTACAGATCAGTCATTGCATGAGTAAACCTCTGAGCATGCAAAGATTTATTTATGTATTTATTGAGAGTTTATACTAACTTTGAGAGTTTCTGGGAAAAAGTATCTCGTTTTTATGTGTGCATAAAAATGACAATAAATTGAACTGAGAAACAACTCCCTTGCATACAGTTCACAGCGATGTGTAAGTCTACGACAACCACAAATCTTGATGCACAATCACAAACAGTATTAAGGCTGTGTTTTGACTAAAGATCAACCGATTAGTCGACTATGAAACTATGAAGTGTCTCCATGTATCTAACCCAAACTGCACTCAAAGGACCACGACTGCAAAGAGTTCATGCCAAAGCAATGTTCTTTTTCCCATAAAAGTACTAGTAAACAGTGTAATTGCATGCTAGATATACATAAGTTCGATTAAACATACGATTCACTCCAAAATCTTCAGCTAACTCACTCCGTATTGTCTTGTTTCTGCTGTTTTTTGCCATAAAATCAAAATCTAAACACAATAATAATAATAACCACCATCGACTGATTAATCGACTAAACGACTAAAAGATTTCCAGTCCTAAACAATGTTTGGAGATTGAAATGACATTATTGGATGAGAACCGTGTGCCCAAACGACTGCTTCTCTGACATGGTTCAACAAAATTAAACAGACTAAGTGAGCATGGCAAATCACTCAAGAAACATGTTCCTCATTGTAATTGTTTACAGGGCCAGCCAGTGGGATAGACAAACTAAGTGATTGTTTAGGGCCACCACCATAAAAGGGCCACATCCTCTGGTGGGCAGAGTCTGAACCAAAGAGAGGGACAGAGGGAATCCTCCTCAACACTTCATCAAGTCTCTTAAAACTCATGGACAACATAAACAGTTAAAATGCACTGGCAAAATCTATCCATGTGTGCACCACGCTAAAACTCAAGGTTTATCTTTCAATACAACATAAAACCTGGCAGAATAAGTAGTTACCAGTAGTATATGATAATCTATGTAGCCAATTCAAATATGTGGTCAAATAAAACGCACTGGAATACTGGAAATTACATGTGATTTATTGGTGTTTTCTTGGGTGAGGACCCCCAAACCCCCCTTTACAAATAAGAAGGCTTTGTCTCATTTTAAGGCAAAACAATTTTTTAAAAACTTTTTGACTTTTGCTCAGTTTGCTCTCTCAACATATCGGCTCTCATGTGGAGACAACAAACTTGCCCAATCTGCTCCGAAATATGTTTTATTGTTTCATTTAATCCACTTCATCCATAGATTTCTCTGGGACAATGTAACTTCAAAGGCCATTTTCTTAAAATGCTTTTTTCTCCCTAGAAACATAAAGATCAGCATCTAAAGTAGATGACGAAAGACGAAAAGTACAGAAGGATTTTTTTGATATCTAATTCTAAAACTGATTTATTGAAGTTTTTAAGTCAAAAAATTTAATCTGTCCATTTATCAGATTCAAATGTCCCAAATATCTGTATTTTTGGCTGTTTTTACACATAAAATGCCTAATTTCTTGATGAACACGTGACATAATGAAAAACTTGTAATATATCTTTTTCTTACATTTATTTGAGTAAACTACAGGGGAAGTTTCAAATTGATATCTTTACATTTCAGATTTTTTCCTATTCACTTGCAGTATCTCGCCTTAAAAACAAACGTTACTGCTGGTAAATAAATGGGCCCACCTCTCTTGAGATCCTGAATCACTTTTTCTCTGCAGTACGCCTCTGAATCTTAAACAGTGTTTGTTAAACAGTGGGCCACAAACAAAATCTTGTTTGGAGCCGGCCCCGATTATTTATGTTCAGAAGTTGTAGCGTTTGAGATCCGTCTCTGTCCCCTCTCAGTCTGTTTGTCCCATTGACTCTGTCGCCAGACGCTTTAATTGTCTCTTAATGAGCGGGGCGTGTGTTCGAACCAGACACTTTTTACAACTTGCATGACCATTTCACCAGCGAGTGACTCAAAAAGTGTTTTCCGTGCGGCTGTCTGCATCTTTTTACCGAACTCCCATCAGCGGTGACCACGCTCCCCGACACCAACGCAGTGCGGCCGATAACCAAACGCCAGGGCTATAAATCAAACTCGCGTTCGGCGACATTAGCGTAATTCCGCAAATGTCTGTTTTTCGGTTGCAGTTGCGTTTTCCCAGAGCGTTCACAAAGCCTGGGTTGTAGCTTGTTTGGAGGAAAACAGGACCCTTCATTGCCAGGCTTTTCCAATCTGACGACTGTATCACACCTCGTAAAGCAGCAGCAGAGCGGGGATGTGGCACAGACCAGGCGCATGAGCAATACAGAGATTATATGGAATACTTGTGGGTAGTATTTGTGTATGGCATTAGGTTTTTCATGACTTTATCTCTGAAACGGTGGATAGTTTAAATGTATTCCAAGTTAAGGTGAGACACTGCTGGTGAATATATAGAGCCATTGTATTTTATTTTTATTTTATATATATCATTCATTCATTCATTCATTTTCTACCGCTTATTCCCGTTAGGGGTCGCGGGTGACTGGAGCCTATCCCAGTGACTTTGGGCCTTAGGCGGGGTACACCCTGGACAGTGGCCAACTCGTCGCAGGGCTGAATGAATGAATGAATGAATGGATGAATGAAAATATATCTTTTATTGTTTTAATACTTACTGTCTCTACTGGTCGGTTGCACATGTAACGAAAAGAATTTCCCCTTGGGGATAAATAAAAGTGATTCTGATTCTGAATAGGAAAAAATCTTAAATTTAAAGATATCAATTTCTCCTGTAGTTTCCTCACATAATAGGAAGAAAAAAATATATTACATGTTTTTCATCATGTCATGTTTTCATGTAGAAATCAGGCATTTTATGTGTAAAAATGGCCAAAAATACACATTTAAATCTGAAAATTGGACAGAACCAGGTTTAAATTTCTTGGTTCATTTTGTACACATATTAGTTACAAAAAAAATTACAGAGGGGAATTTGGATTTCTTATTTAGTTTTTAAGTAAACTAGATAGGACTGAGAATTATCCTGAAAATTCAAATTTCACCTCATTTTTTAAACTTAAAACTTCAATAAATCAGTTTTAGAATTAGATAACAAAAAATCCTTCTGCTCGAACACTCACGGCGAGGGGTCCTTCCAGTGTGTGGAACAGCCTGCTGCAGGACCTCAGGGCTGCAGAAAACGTTCAGGTTTTTAAGAAAAGGCTTAAGACCCACCTTTTTAGCTTAGCTTTTGATTACGATTTATTATTTCATTTGTCAAATCTTACTTATAGCGTTTATTTGTCTATTTATTGTATTCCAGGGTTACTAGTTTTACTCTGTTTCTACCCATTTATTTATTTCCCCAGATGTATTTATCAATTATCTTTTGTTCATCTATAGGCTCTCCAGTGTTTCCTCTGAGGGGCCCTCTGTACTGGGAGTGGTGGTGGGCTGTGGCTGCTGGGCCCTGGCTCATGGGCCCCTGGTGGAGGTTCGGGCCCTCATCTCTCCTCTGGGCCCTGAGTCTGTGTCCTGTGGCTCCAGGTGACTCTCTGCTCCTGGTGCAGACAGCTCCTCTGATGATGCTTCTTCAACTGGCTGAGTGTGTAAGCGTGTGTGTGCGTTCGCTGCAGCAGTAAGGCTTTCAGGTTATTAGAGAGTTCTCACGCAAAACCACATGAATATGCTTGGTCTTTGTCAAACACGGATCATAGTAAACAGGAGTTGGTGTAACAGGAAATCTGCAAGTGACCCACGGGGGGTTGGAACTCCACCCAGACTGGAGTCAGTGTACACAAGGCCTCTCAACAGATGACAACACCATCATGGAGAAAGATCATTTTATTATCATGCAGGTTAATTGAGAGTCTGCTGATCTTATGTCACATTTTCGTTGTATATCATCAGAATCAAAACTAACTTATTCATCTCCAAGGGTAAATTTATTTTGTTGGACATTTTGTTAAGCTTGCAGACAGCAGAAGAAATGTGGAATGTGTAATCAAAAACGAAGTTAAGAAAATCAGCATTAAATATTGGTATGACTTTAAATATAAAATGAAATACAATTCAGATTCAGATCAATTCATTCTATAGACCCTTTAAAATATTATGTCATCAAAATTCTGGAAGCAAGTTTAAGCTGACCGTAGTTTTCAATGACATTAAATAAATCTAATAATCTAAATTCTAATGGGTTTATGGTTTTATGTTTGTGTGGGGGAAAAAAGCAACACATTTTAATTCCAAAGGCAGAAATGTCAGTTAGTTTGCTTTTCTATTACAAAGGTTCGAAAAAAATACAGTTTTTTAGTCTCAAAATTGCATTTGAGATTTTAAAAAATAATAATAATAATTTATGGCGTAGTATCTAGTATATCTGTAGTTAAAATGACAAACTATTGTGGGCTCAACATTTCTGTGAGTATTTGTCCAATAAAATCTGCAAATCTGGATTGAGTTTATGATAATTTCCTAAAACATAATGCAAAACACAATAATAAACGTGTTTAAGGCAGATTTGACAGCAGTCACATATGTCTGAATGCTTTTACTTTGACAAAACCATCTGCATTTTTAATTTTGTGATATTCTGAGGTTAATCCAAGTGAAATCACATTATGTTGCACTTCAACACAACATTTTTGTCCACAAACTTCAATAGATCAATGGATTTCTACAACTTTAAACCAACCATCCACACAAAACGTCATCGCAGAAGCCTTCAAACGCACAAGAGCAATTAACGCCACGAAGCCTGCTGCTTTTGTCATCATCGCGCTCGCGTACAGCAGGTACACCCCGCGTTTCCTCCGTCACTTACTTGCACAAAAGCCCCGCGCGCACTTAAAGGTCACTTTCCAAACGATCCTCACAAAGCCCAGCGTCTATAGGGTGCACACTTGCTCGCGGCTCGCTTCCTGTGTGACTTGGACCCGGTGCGGTATTTGAACAGATGTGGGCAGACCGAGCGTGCCCAGATCACCCCCCTCCCTGACCCGGCGGTGCACTTCCTGAGGCGAAAGCTAACACCCAGGCAGAACAATCGCAGCCTGTAGCCGCTCGGAGTCCGCTACACACGGGCTCGTACGCGCAGATATGAGGTCAGCGAGAGGCGGTAAACATGGGAACACTGGAGGTTTACATCAGAGAAGAACCGACAAAACAGCAAATGGAGCGTGTTGTGTTTGGATGTGTTAGCGAGGGGACAGTGGAGCAGTCATGGGTTAATTGGATCAGTCGGAAAAATATATGTTTAGGCTACTTGTTTTTTATCACAGGGCTTTTCATTTCAAAGTGATTTTAGTGTTAGGGTGAAACAGTGCAGGTGGATAGGACAAAATCTTAATCTTGTTTGTAAAAACAGCCAGATTGCACACATTTCGGATATTTAAATCAGAAAAATTAACAGAGCCAGGTTTAAATTTTGTACACATATTAGTTAAGAGGGGATTTTGGATTTCTTATTTAGCTTTCGGTTGTACTAGATCTGACAGAAAAATTGCCTTAAAAATTCGAATGTTCCATCTTTTTTTTAACTTAAAACTTAAACAAATCATGCTTGGAATTAGATTAGACGTTTGTAGGTACTACTTTAAAGTGCATATGACCTGTTTTAATGATTTTCTAATTTTAGCTACCTATTAAACAGAAAAATCTGTTGAAAAAAGGAAAAGGAAGGAAGTAAAAACTAATGACATCCCACTTGGTAGACTCATTCCATCCAAAGGTTATGCATAACCCCCCACAATTTTTTTGGGGGGGTGACATTTGCTGAGTTTTAGCCCAGTGTACAAAATAATATTACGAAACTTAAAAATTGCAAAATCGTGATAAAATACATTTTTGCAAGTACATTATTGTATTTTTTATTTATTTATTTTTGCATCACATTTGATGTGTATGGAGAAAAAAAGAAGACAGCTTTTGGAGTTACAATGTCCCAGAGAAATCTATGATCTATAGAAATCTATGAAAAGAACTAACTAAAGAAAAAAAAAAAACATCTTTTGGAGCAGACTCATAAACATTCAATTCCTTGAGAAGCTAATGAATGGATTAAGTTTGTTTCTATTCCCCTTTGTGAGCATACAGTACAGTATATAATAATAATAATGATAACATTTATGGAACTAACCAGCTTCCCTCTAGTGATGTGATATTCATGTCCAAATCGCTCTTTTGAATGGCTCCTTACTTGATGTAATAGTTGGATCACAATTTTAAAAGTGACAAATCTTTTTCTTTCTATTTTTCTCGAGGCTTTTACTCAAATTTAACGTGGAGGATGAGCAGGCAATATGAGCGAGGGCTTTTTGCACTTTGCATAGAAGAAGTAATAATTTTAATTTACCAATTTACCAAATTGTCTTGAGATGACACATTATTTCAAAAGATAAACATCTGACTTCATTCCTCTCAGGGTCTATGGCTCCCATTAAAGAGCTGCTTAAGGACCAAAATTACTAGAAAAAAAACTCAGATTCACAGTACCAAACGGGAATACATGAGGAAGATGATGATTTTATAAAAGCACCCAGGGTAAGCTAGAACAACAAGCTTATCCATCAATTGTCAGATCAAACATGCTTCCATCTATTGAATTTTAGAGGCATGAAGATGATGTCTTATTTATTTGTCACTTTACAATAAAACATTTGAAAAAGCACAAAAGGCTTAACTTCCCAGTGGATGTCGTGCCCTTTTTCTTGTCTACAACTCTGAAATAAAAGATATGACAAAAATAAGTTTAATAAACATTTTTGCTCAGTTAACAAAATTCCACCACTTCTAACGTCTTTAATAGTAATAATTTAAAAACTAACACTTTTCTAGGAGTGCTGAAATTTTGCAGAGTCATGTTAGTGAGATAACGCCACACTCTGGAGGTTCCATTTTTCTTCCTGATGTGTGTGCTAAGCGTCAGATTGTTTTGGGAACAGCGAGACAGTGAGAAAATACAAGCAAAGACAGATTTCTGAGGTCAAAGTGTGCGGACAGAGGGAGCCTGGCGAAACTCAAGAAATCCAACAACAACAAAGGAAGGGAGAGATGTGAGAGATTTGGTGGTTTGATTACAGAATATCCGTTACTTTATTTCAGTCAAATGGCTACCTCATGAGATACAATGAAGTTAATACGATAAGATATGCATGTGGGTGCCGCTCGTGGTCGAGTGGATTGCACATTTGCCCGGCTGCGGGGTCGCGAGTTCAAATCAGGCTCCGACCATTTCTTGCGTGCCATTCCCCAGTCTCATCCCCATTCCACGCTGTCCTGTACTGTCAAATAAAGGCCAAAAAAATCCTTAAAAAATAAATGCATTTGGACAAGAATAAAGAAATTGCTGTGACTTCATGTAATTAGCGGCCTGCGGGCCAAATAAAGCCCACCAATCTACGCTGTGGCCCATCACGGTAAAATGGGTCACTGGTCTAGTCTTGTTCAAGATGTAATCCAAATGTAGACCTACCTTAGGGTTAGTTTTGGTTTAAACCTGTTCTAGTTCTAGATCTGCTGTTATAATCTGTTCTAGTTCAAGTCTTGTTACTAATCGACACTGGGTTTGTCTTGCCGAGTCCTGCTTTAGCTCTGTTTTTATGTGAAAAAGGTTGATTTCTGTTGAATTGTAACATTACGAGTTGTTCAAGGATATTGGAAAACATCAAATTGTGGTACAGTTTTGTAGTCTGGCCAGCCCTCTGAAAAATCTGGTCCACAGGAAAATATAACTAAATAGCCCTGATGTATTGTATTGTACCAATATAATACTGTAGCATTTGCATTATCTGACAGTATTGCACATATTACAACAGGTGAATGGCACAAGTCCGACAGCTGCAGGAAGGAAAGGAAATCAGGATGGATCAGTCTGTCACAGAAACTGCCCTCCAGAGCAGACACTACAGGGGGCGACACTCATGTACATAGACAAGAATCAGGCCCCATCTGTCCCCCACCTCCTGAGTCAAGAGCACAGCCCAGGACAGAGCTGGGATTTCTAGAAGACCTTGTCCAGTTTCTTCCTCTCCCTCTCTGTGATGCCGCTGCTCCAACAGACCACAACGTACAATCCCTGAAAGACTGCAGGTTCATGGACTTTGTAGTCGTGACGCTGGTCCAAAAAACAATACAAAATGGAAAATCTACTTTGTAGACGTCCCACAGTGGAGGAACTATCATACACAGCGGCTGTTCTCCAAAGTACTCCTCATATTGTCTATTTATAGCTTCCGTTTCTCAAATCAATCATCCAAGACATCAAGCATGAGTCCATTTTGTAGTATGGTTAAAGGTCCCATATTCTGCTATTTTGTCCTTTACACAGTCTATTCTAAGGGCTTTGTTGATAAAATTTCGTGTTGTGCAATATCCATAACATAACAGTTTCCAAAAAACACCCATTTCTTGGACTGGCCCCCCTCCTTGCAAAAGCAAACGGCTCACTCTGAGATCTGACCCCCCCGAACAGAGAGCAGGCTGCCTCCCCCACCCAACTCGCGCGCCCCCCCCTCCCAACTCGTGCCGAAGCCTAGAGTGGAGATGGTGCGCATGCGCCGTGTGCTCCGGTAAACAGCGATACACAAACACGGGAATAAACATTTTATCCGTCCTGACGGTGCGTCGTGCCGAGTCCTACGTCCTGGATCTGACCTGGAGTTTGACGTGCTCCAGTACCTCGGCAGCCGGGCGTTGCCGTTTGGTAAATAACAAGCTAACTCTTCGATCTGTCGTATCCATCGTGTAATTACTGTGTAGCATTAGCATTAGCTGTTTTTATTCTGCGGCTGTGCGCTTCCCGGAGGCGTGGCTTAAACACCGCGTCATCCTTGTGAAGCGCATCATCCTTGTGAGGAGCCCCCGTCTGCTGCTCAGCCGAGGGGGGCGGAAAAGACAGTTCTCTAGCGAAAACATGCGGGAATCAATCAAAAAAACACTTTGGGCACAACATACGAGGCCCAAATAGCACTGTAGGAAGGTTAAAACCTCTGAAAAGTCGATTTTGCATGTTATGGGACCTTTAAATATATATGATTAGCCCAAAAGAGAACATGCAAACCTCATATATGTTTGTCAACTTGTCTTCTGTTATCTTTTCTTGCTGCTTTTTCTTGCTTTCTCGCTGTAATTTAGTTCTCAAAATTAAACTACAGAAACACAGGAGTTGTAGCATTTGTCATAATTACATAAGGACATGGGAGACTGGAAAAGGCAACACAGTTCTGGAATCAAAAAAGGAAACCGGCCATTGCCAATCCCAGAAAGACTGCGGGTTCATGGACTTTGTAGTGGTGAAGCTGGTCCAAAAAACAAAACAAAACGGAAAATCTGTTTGGCGACGTCCCACAGTGGTGGAACTTACCATGCACAAAGGCTGTCTTTCAAAGCGCTCCTCGTGTTGTCTATTTATAGCTTCCGTTTCTCAAATCAATCATTATCTAAGACGTCAAGCATGAGTCCATTTTATAGTATGGTTAAACATATATGATTAGACCAATGTGGCTTCATGGGTGGCTGGTCAGGCAGTAAAAAAGAACCTCCTCAACTCAAGCAATGAAATGTAAAATTATTACTGTAGAGGTCATGCATAATTCAAAGTCATAAATCAGGGCTAAGTACGAGATCGATCACAGGAGACCAGCACTGAAGTGTGGCCACAAATAGCAGTACACGAGCCACTGGCAACAATATGTTCGACTTAACCATGAGGCAAACGGATCAGATGTGGACGGTTGGAATGTACGCCAATAAATACAATATATGGAGCAGGTCTTCCAAGAATTACTCCAGTGTAGCGAGGTGATGATAGCAATAGTGGTTTCTTGGATAAATAGGTTACGAACGACAAAGGACAGAAAAAAAAAACAATGGCAATAGTCTAAGGACAGTTAACTGAGAACAGCTACTGAAGCACGTTAAAAGTGTGTGATATGCAGGGCCGGCGTTAGGTATTGGGTGGCCCTTAACAAGATTTTTGGTGTGGCCCACCTTTTGAGAAAAAGTGACCCATGATCTCAATGTATTCCATGTATTCATTGGTTTGTTTTTGAAATGATAAATGTAAAGTAAATGTAAAAGGGGGTTTTGGGGGTCCTCTCCCAAGAAAATTTGAATATATCAATCAATCATTTCCGGCATTCTGGTGCATTTTAGGTGTAATAATTTAAAGGATACATATTACGCTACAGTGACTTCTTTAAGCTTTTGTCCATGTTCTAACAATGTTCCGTCAAAAGCATACCCGGAGCTGCATTCACGGCGTTTTGAGGAATGATATTTTGAAAATCCTCTCAAAAATGCTTCCAGCTGAACTACTTCGATGCGTGACATTATTCCTGATTATATAAGTCACTTATCCGAGAATCTTCTGCTATTTTAAATCTTTAAATCAACGCCAGACTTGTTCTGAGCATTTGTGCCGTCTAAACACGATAACTGCTACTGCTGGGCAAATCGTCGCATCTCTTAAAGTGATAAGATAACTAAATTGTGTATACACTCAGTAAGTATCACTGCAGACAGCAGACAAATCCTTTCATTTAGTCCATAATACACTTTTTTGTTGCAAAACATAAGAACACAAATTAAGGTACTCAAGAGCATGTTTAAAGGCTAATAACAAAAAGATGCATATTTTTCCTGTAAGTCATTTTTTGATTATTTAACTCAGGGTTTCCATGGGGGTATTAAAAGTCATTAAATGGATTTTGGCAAAGCCCTTAAAATGCATTAAAAAAGCATTAAATTCAATCCCCACAGGCATTAAATCTAAAAACCAGTTTGACAAGAAAATATTCCATCAGAACAATAAATATAAATGAAATAAAAATAAGAGCAAATACGTATCGCAGTCCACGTCTCCCCTGAGCTGCTGTATCAGCCAATCAAAAGTATGAAAAATATTCTGAATTCCAGATGTGTACTAGATTTATTGAATCTAGATGTGAAGGTTAGATTAAATCATCTAAAAAGTAAAGGATAGGGTTCAAAACATGCATTTGCATGGTTTACCTTTCACATAAATCAGCTTTTAGAACATCTTAAAGTAGTTTATTATATTCTGGTCAATCTGCTGCCCAATGGAATGGTTACAAGCTAGTAGTTTTGACATGATAAAAGTGTAAAAGTCTTGTTTTGACATTGATTATGGCATTAAACATCTTGGAATGCGGCATTAAAAAGCATAGTTTCATTATTTGAAACCTGCATAAATCCTGTAACGTACAAAATACAGTAGGCTAATTATTTGTTCTACCAGGTTTTATGATGTACTTAAAGACAGTTTTAGGTGAGTACTGAGGCTCCAGAGAACCACTGGAAAACCTTTATGTTGGGACGTTTGAACAATTTTTGCACGTATAACATTAACATACGCTTTAGTGTAACAACTTTGACCACCGGAGCATCTGGCCCCCCCTTATGTTTGTGACCCTAAATGTTATTCCCCAGGCCGGCCCTGGTCAAATGCATCTGTTGGATCAGCATCGAAGGTATTAAATGGCACGATCAGAGCCGCAGCCCATTTTCGTTCACTTGTCTCTGGATTCCTCGGCTGCCAATCGCACCGCGGAGGAGGGAGAACGGTTTTGAAACATGTCTCTTCTCTCTCCTCTGTGGGTGGGATTGGCAACGGACGAATGCAGGAGTCGAGGAGGCAAGTGAAAAGAAATGGGATGCAGTCCAGGACAAACATGCATCGAACGTTATAATGGGGAAATGCATTGTATTAAATTGTTGTTGGTGCCACAGATAAAGCTATTTGAGTTCACTTTATTTGATACAGAAAGGAAAAAATGTTGAATGCTTCTGCAAAAAGGTATTGTATTTACACGATGGCATTATTGGGTTAAAATCGCAGGTGTATAGTTTGCAGATTTTGTTTACTCGAGCTTCAAACATTAGTTGTAGTAGACAATAGATGCAAATTTCTCTGATTTTGGGTTGTCTGACAGTTCGGATGGGATTAGATTGGATGGGGAGTTTGTGTGCTACTTTAACAGACAAATATTGTTATTGCATTATTGTTATTGTATTAAACATGCCCTTGCAAGGAACTGAGCGATGGGCTTCATCTACTGGCAGTAGAAGGCATTTCATATTTGAGACAAAGAGATACTGGAGGGCAGAAATGCTCAGAACGAGTCTGATGATGAGACTTAAAAACAGTGCAGAGGTTTCTCGGAGCTATGTCACACATTGAGAAAACACCAAACATGGAGAAAACATCACACATCGGGGAAATTCAGAATGGAGTGTTTTTGAGGGAAGAGGATTTTCTAACCAGGATTCATCAAGCTAGTGTGAATGAACCTAAATGCAACTACAGGTGTGTTTTTGATGAGGAACAATGTTGGAACATGGTTAAAAGCACGGTTAAAGGTAAAATTAGCATAATATGTGTAATTTAAAAGAATAAAGAGGATCATGGATAACGAAAGAGACCAACACACTTTTATGGAGCAAGTGTGTGGTCTGTGATGCACTTGTCTCGGAGACTAGGCTAACACTCACTACTCTCAAACCTGTTTGGAGCACATCAAACAGAGATCTTGATCCAAAGCAATGATGACCCTAATAAAACAAATGAAAAGAAAAACAAGAGAGGACCGTGATTCTAGGTATTCTGAGAAAGCACTCAAAATGATGGATGTGGCATATTTTATTGATCTCTGCTTCAAAGGAAATTTCTCTGAGAATCTTCAAAACGTTGTCAACATCACTGTGCAAGAGGCCCCTTCCCTGGCTCCTGTAAATGTAAGACAAGAACATCCAGCTGAAGACATTGATTTTACATCTCTGCACCTGACCAGCACAAAACAGGTTAGTTTTCAATTGTAGATGGTAAAATATCCTAAATCTGCATATTACTAACTACCATTGAAAGTCAAAATCGTTTTGTGTATCTTTTTGCGTGTTACTGTTTCCTCAGAACTAATATTTGACATTCTCCCTCCTCATCGGGCAAGACTTAACCCTAAAAAAAAGTTGACATTTATGCACTTAAATCCATGAAGGACACAATGGAAGTTTGTAATGGAAGTTCCAAATAAAACATGAATATTTTTGGTGGCGAGTTTTTTTTATGTTTAATATATAACTCTAACAATTTAATACTTTTTTTTTTTACATAACAATACCCCACCTGATCACACATGTTGTCTTTAATTAATTGTAAAGCTCACTTACAGCAAAAGTGTATTGCTTTATCAGTAATCACAGTTATTTTGGCCACAGTAATCATGATTCTTACCACAATTTTGCCTAAATCATGAGAGCCCGGTTGGCCTATAATGGTGGTGACAATTTAGTTACAATGACTAAGAATAAACTTCTCCAATTTTGTTGTAAAACTTGAATGATTAATGATTACTTCAACTTTATGACCACCAAAATTTAGATGATAGTTCTCGTGATTTGTTTGTCCCGGTTTAGAAATAAAAATGTAGAACTTTCCCTCCGGATCCCACGCTTTAAAACTGCGCTTACATTTTCCTCCTGACAAACAGCATTTAATCCTCCAAATAAAATGAAGTTGTATACAGCTGAGTTGATAGAGGCATGTTAATGACATTTACATAGCGGCTGAGGGGGGAAACTAAATGTGATTTACACTGACAATGCCTGAGTGTGCGTTCACATGGGGCTGTGAAAGAGCGCAGCGTGACATCAGTGTTTCCACAGGAAGTAGTGTTTTCCAAAACTCTGCTTTTCCACTCTGCTGCCTTCCTCTGGGCCAATAATCACTTTTATGTCCCAGGTTTGCTCTGTCTCCCGCTCGATGTGCTACTTAATGGTGGCAGTAGAGTACGGCTAGGGCTCCCACATGCATTAGTGTGGCCTTTTTGAACACTTGTGGCTTCTTCCGCTTTGCATTTCACATCTTGCAACTTATTGAACACTTTGTCATTTCCATTTTCTTTGACTGAGTTTACTTCAAGTTTTCACACTCCTTTTGTGGCTTCTTTTTGTAACGGTATGGTCAGTTTTGTGTTTGAAGTTTACTGACTGCTACAAGTGAGAAATTGTAAACATGACAATTGAGCGCGAAACAGTTCCTGCTTCCAAGAGTGGAGAACATGTCATGTATTTGTATTTGCACCTGTTTTTGTTTAACACTGATGCTCTCTATATATTATATCAATTTGTCAGTGGATGTAATGCCTCATTCATTCAGGAGAGGTCTATGGTTGTAAAGGTTTCAATGATATCATTTGGACTATAGATACAGCCTGCAACAGAGAGAACGCCCACAAATAGACTTCTGTTGGGGAAATAATCCATTCATTTTAATGTGTCAGAGCTGCTCTTTCACCCACTGTTCAACAAATGCCGCCTTTAGGAGTTGCCGAATACAGACACAGAGACATGAAGAAGAAAAAAAGTGCTTGAATGGGCCAGTATTGTATGGTTATCCAAGAATGCTAACAGTAGCTGAGGGCTAAATGCTACCGTGATGCTAGTGACGCCTGCAGTATTTTTACATCTACAGAACAATCTGTTTACTTTTCTGGGGTAACACCAGGTCGATAACATCTCCTACGACTCAGTTGTGACTTGACTAAAATGTGTTGTGCTTAAAATACATAAACCACATAATTCAACCGGAATTATATTAGAACGGCAGATATAGTCTGTATCAATATAGTCTGTGTCAATGTTTTTAAAACTTTGACATTTGGAGTCAATCCCCAAGTAAACAAGTAAAGTGCAAGTTTCAGGGTACTACCATTCTAGCCCCATAGGACAATTTAAAGGCTAGCTCATCCGACCAGTACCTTCAGATTGACAATGACTTCCATACGGTAGCGGAAACATTTCAATTAAAAAAAATATTGACTGCCTTTGAAACCTTTCCTGTTTAACAATTTATGACATCAGTAAACACCAATTTTGGGGCCTTTAATGATGTCTCCAGCTGTTCAGTTGTACAGCTAAAGATGGTTATTACTCACTGCAGTATGATCCAAGAAATAATTCGATTATTACACGGCAATAGAAAAAAAAGTTAATAGTAAAAAAGTGTGCCATCTGACTCATAAGAACATGTCATTCGTAGTCTGGTTTTCAAAGGAAATGTTGTCCTCTCATCTGGCCGCCATTCTGACTAAGCATCTCAATTTCATGAGCCAAGGAGGTCCATTATGTGAACTGTGTTTGTACAAAGCATTAGGTCATGCACAGTGTGGTGACACGGAGCCAAAGACACAAAATGGAAAACTAAAACATGTTTCTGGATACAGCAGAATGGGGAAATAGACCCTTGAGGATAACAAAGGTCAGTTACAAACACTTATTCTCAATCACCTTCTGACCCGCGAGTTTACTCAGAAAAGTGTATTATTTAAGCTCAAGATTCTAGACAGCCCGAAACCACATAAGCGCAATATAAGTTACGGCGAGTACATTGCTCATATGTTCATCTGGCAGGAGGTTTTTCAATAAAGGGTGGTTTTATATTGACACAACCCGGCACCCATCCGAAAGCCAAGCAGAACAGTGTGGCTTGTGAATTGTGTGCAAACTATATTTTAGTCACAGACGGTAGAAACTTCACAACAAATGCGAATGCCAAGCAATCTTTCTCTTCTATCTTTGGTTCTGTTTTGTCTTTTTAGATTTACAAAGACAGGCTCCGTGGCAATTGACCACCTTTTAGGGCCTTGATTTTCAGCCAGTGTGCCCGGGAACACTATGTGCCTTGAGATCTTGCCAGGTGTGCCTTGAAAAATGTCATATCCGTGGATTTAATTGAAATATTTTGACGTGTCCTGAGTAACTTCTTCACCAAAAAAGAAAGAACATCGCCAAATTTAGAGAACCAGACATAGTGACACTGACAGGGATAATATTTGCTGCATTAAATACCATTTTTTGCCCCTAAATGGTCAGATTTGATTATATTAGAAGGTAATGTGCTGTGGGATAGTTCCAACCAACATGCGCGCTGTGACTCAAAGTTTGGGGGATTTTAGTTTTCCCATTAACTTTAAAACGTCCAGAAAGCCAATCCTCCTGCTAGATAATTGTGATCCCGGTCCAAGATTTAGAGATAAGTTTGATGGTGCTGCACGGCGGTGGTCCAAACATGAAAAAAACATGGAGAAAATACAAACTCCATACAGAAAAAACACGCAAAACAAGTTCAGGAACAGAACTGAGAATCATCTGCTGCTGTTCACTTCGAAAACAACCGACAATACGCTACCCGGTATCCTTAATACGAAGTCCAACACCTGCTCGATCCATTTACCCCCTGTTCCTGACTCTACGGCACACTATGGACACATAAACTATCATATGTAGAGAAAACAAACCTCCAATGAACAGAATTCTTCCACTTCCTGGACCATGCAACTGTCCCGAGGAGGTGGGAGGGATACTAAACAAACAACCACATCCAATCTCGCCAGTAAAAAGGACCGCATTTGTTTCTTCAGCCATAATTTGTGTGAATTATGATAGAACAAATCAGTGCAGGCATTTGAAGGCCTCTACAATCGCATGTATAATGGAGTATTTGGATAATATTTGGTTACCGTGGAGTCATATGGGCCTTTCACATGAGATATAGATGGATTTACATGAGATATTACAGGTGGAAAGGAGACGTAGCAAAGATGCAAACCAAGTTCTACATAAAGGTAAATGCGTTGGATAAATAGAAATAGTGGTTTACTTTATGTGTTTAATGCAATGTTTCTTCAAGCTCAAATGACTTCTGACCTAGGATGACAAATTTTAGAAATACCCCATTTCATGATTACTGACGCCAGGACAATGTGAAATCCTTAATTAATTT
This sequence comes from Rhinogobius similis, assembly GCA_019453435.1. Lineage (NCBI taxonomy): Eukaryota > Metazoa > Chordata > Actinopteri > Gobiiformes > Gobiidae > Rhinogobius > Rhinogobius similis. Next base: position 39,447,234 of record CM033619.1, read on the forward strand.
TCGTTCACATTGTCTAATACCTTGATTGTACCTTTATATATTGTATTGTGCCTTGAAAAAATGCACAATCTGAGTTCACAGTTTGATCCAAAAAAGAAAGCTAAACAATCACAAAATGCTAAATTTTAAGAACCAGACACTGGTATAGACAGTCTTTGGTACATTGTAAAAGTTTTCTTTTCTAATAGTTGTGATTTGCTAATATTATAGGTGTGCCAAGAAATGTTTTCAACCAAAAAAGTGTGCTGTGAGTCAGAAAGGGTTGAAAAATACTGTTCCTCTATTATGTCACTCGCCTTTTCAAACCAAACTTTCTGAATGAAAATATAATATTATGACATAAACAGCAACTTGAAAAGCACTTTGCATGTAGTTTGTAGTTTGAAGTGTAGATTGAACTGAAATGACTTGATTTTGCTTCTTATGACTTTTTTTTTTTTTTTTTTTTTTTACCGTGAAGTGAATAATCATGATTATCAATCAACCAAATAACCTTGAAATCCCTACTCTGACCTTAAACCAAGTAAGCTGTTTAAAAGTAAAAGTACTGTAACAAAAAATATTTTCTTCAATTTTAACACAAATAACATGTCAACAATTTGAATTCCTCAATCTGTTTCAACTTAGCCACTGTCACACAACACAACCTCTAAAACGTGTCAAGAATTAATGAAAGTGAATGCCCTGTGCAAAGTTTTTAGACATGTTTTTCTTGCCTTTCTAAATTGCAGTTATTACTTCAGTATAAATAGCTTTAGAAAGAAATCATCAATTTTATTTAAAGGCCATATAGTATGCATTTTTATTTTGTTATTAACCTTTAAACATGCACTTTAGTACCTTCAGTTTGGCATCTCATGTTTTAGAACAAAAAGAAAAAAGACAAAAAAGAAAAGAAGAAAAATTAAGCTCTATATCTCTTCTGTTTTCCACGGCACTAACTGAGTTTTGGCACCATCTACTGGCTGTATAGTGCTTACACAAGTTAAATATAAGCAACTCGAGAGTTCTCCGTGAAATTAAATTAGCCTCGCAGTCGTGGAAATGCTCAGAAAGAGTCTGCCGAGGATTTTTAGACTTCAAAACAGCGCTGAAGATTCTTAGAGCCATGACACAAATAATGTCACACATCAAGGAGATTCAGAGTGTTTTTGACAGTCGGAGGGGAAAGGATTTTCTAACCAAACTAGCATGAATGAAGCTAAATGCAACTCCAGGTATGTTTTTGATGACAGAACATTGTTAGAACAAAGTCACTATCGCCTAATATGTGTACTTTTAGACTATTAAAATGCACCTTCTTGAGTAAAGTTTAATTTATGTGACTGGGGAAAATCCATGACGTCCATAGCAGACAGGGGTGCACATCGTCACCACAGCTCTTCTTCCAGACCCTACATATCATTGTTATTGGCTCTCTAATGCCGTCATCCTGAAGTACAGTTTAGCGGACGATAAGTATGGGCGTGGGTCTCCTGAAAGTGTCACAGATAAGCAGAATATACACCCAACTTTTATTAGAAAAATTAAAATATGGCCACATTCTTCGCTTCAGCGCTGATCATTTTGGAGTGATAAGCTAACGCACACAGACAGGGAGTGTACGTGTGCGATAGTATCGATTTGACAGGTGGTAACGCCATAAGCATTTCTCTTGACCCCTGATTGAACCGCCGATTACAGTCGTAAATTGTTTTTAATAGTGCAAATAGTGGAATTAATTTGATGTGTACACTCACTCAAAATGTTACAGATGTAGTTCGAAATGACCTTGGTTTAAAACTTGCTTTCTTTGCGTTATCGTGTGTCTGTTGCCTCTCTATCAGTCACGTCTGTTGGTCTTGGACTGAATATGTGTTTCATAGGATGTCTTCCCTTGACTCAGCATTCTTTCCATTGGCCCTATCGTGTTTCTCCACGGCCCGCACGCTATTGTTTTTACTTCACTTCGCATTCTCTGCATTTGAATAACCCCGATTACCTTTCCTTGAATTTAGGATTCCTTCCCATGAGAAGTGGGGAGATGATACTCGAAGCTGAAAGTTGTATGACAGGATGAAACGGATTGTAATCTTAAGTGGATTTTCATTTTAAGGTTTTAAGAGGTCGGTATGAGAATTATATTATTGATATCCTGCAGCAAAATTAACCTTCATTGCTGGTTTAAGGTCTATGCTGGACAGCCATACCCGAATGTGTCACTAGGAGGAGTTGTGAGTAACATATGCTGCGTTCATGTGGTCTTCTGGAAAAGGTTTTGCACACCTGACATCACCTGCTGTGTTGAGACGGACTAAAATCAGCAGTTTTGTCTGATTTTTTGACTAAATAATTCTACATTTTGGGGTTTACTGCACCTTGTTTGACCCAAAAGACCCGCCACTAATGTTTGATTAAGACGTAATGTTAACTACCTAAAGTAAACTAGATGCTGTTGCAATAGCTGAAGCTATTGCGAGTGACTGCGCAATTGAATTCATGTGATGTTGGTATGAGCCTGATTTGAACCCACGACCTCCTTATTGGGAGGCAGAAGCTCTAGCCGCTCTTCCACCGTGCACCTGCCATAGTTTAAACAGCAAACTTTCCTGTAGAGGACCAACAGAAAGGCTCCCACTGTAAAAGATAGGGAAAAATTGCTCTGCAAATTATGAAAAAACTACAAAAGGTACATGTACCAAAAGTAATAGCAGACATTAGAAGACTAGGAACTATTGAAAAATGCAAAAAAAATTAAAAGAATTGAAAAACTGTGGCCTGTGAAACGTGCCGAAAAACCGGAAAATACAAGAACAAATAGTGACTGCCTATAGGCATAGGCAGTCACTCAATTAGTAGGATGTTTTCCAAAACAAATAACTAGCTAGATAGTCAGCATTTATCTTTTTAGAAGTTTAGTTCTATCAAACCTGTTAAAGAGCAGAGTCAAATCCCGAGATAAAAAGCACTGAAAACATGCCTCGACTTCTTATTTCAGAATCACGAGCACCCGAGAACCACATGAACGCAGCATTAAGCCCATACTGCCTAATTAATCGATCACTTAAAAACAGAATAGATATGTATGATTGTCATGTAAAAATAACAAACGGAATTTAAAACTCCCTGGTCCAACAGCAACAGTTGTATGAATTAGATTTTCAAGTAACACACAAGATGTAGTAATTCAGGCAAATAATTCATGCCTGAAGGATTTCGTGAGGACTTTTCCCCACTGAAAATGTATAAAAAATTGAATTACTTATTTTCTATGGCGACAGATGACCTTTACCATAGCGTGAAACTCATGAATAGCCAATATTGTAACCTCCTTTGTGGTTGGGGCCTTTCCGAGGAATTTCCATGTTCTGCAAACGGTATTCCAGTAAGGTTAGCCTAAAACGATACCTGAGCACTTACTCTCCATCTGATGCTGCTGCGTTGTCCAATTTAAAAGTAATTACTGACGAATGCACTTTAAGTATCGTCCACTGATCACCGCCGCATTGTTGTTGAGACATAATGGACAGACATAATGGAATGAACACAGCATCAACAAACCAACCTTTCCAAACACTGCAGATACAGAGAGCTCCAGGAATGCACATCAAGCGGAGACAGTTAGACTCGCATGTCCAGAGTCTGTTCAAACACATGCACATCCATATATTATGACGGAACAATAAACAGGGAAGGTCTTCTCTAAATATATACATCTATTCGCTATATACAACTATTGTGGCTCATCAGAGGTTAGAACACACAGATACAGTTTTAGACCCTTCAACGTTACGTCAATCCCAAAATTGCAATAACATAACAATATTCCTGAATACAAGTGCATAGGCTGTGTGTAATGTACCCAGAGAATCACGGTTTAAGGCATGTCTCAGTTTTAATCCAGATCTGGCTAATGTTCTAAACAGCTCCGATTGAGTTTCAGATGGAGTTTCAGATAGAGGAAGTGGAGCTGGCGGAGACAGTGATGGAGCACAGCACATGGCTCAAATCTGGGGGAAATGTATTTTGCAAAGAAAGCATCTGTCGTATACTTTTCATGCATTCCAGTCCAATAACATTATCTCATTTCATATTTATTCGAACGTAAACCTCGGTGCCTTTTACATCAAGATAGAACAGCTCGAGATTTTGAAGACGCTTGTTGGATTTCATATATTTGTTGCTGACACTCATCGTACACTAACTTTAAAAGATATTTTATTGAGACAAAAATCCTAATGGTTTCCAACATTATGCCCTTTTACAATAAGCTCAAAGTAGAATAGTTAGAGTAGTAGATTTTTGTTTTGCCAACTCAAATGTTCACTGTTGCCTGCTGAATTTTATATCTCTTGTGAATCTCCTCATTGTTCAACATTATACATTCCATAACTAAATCCATGCAGTCTCTAGCGTGGATGAACTTCTTTAAAAAAAGAAGAAAAAAGTGAAGAGTGGCTTACTGCTCTCTATGAATTCTGGTCAGACCGTATTCTGTTAGACGCAGTTAGAACATTGAAACCTGCAACATTAAGATTCCAGAAAGAAATATTGGTGTAGGACAATTTTAACAAAGGAATTTTGTGTTAATGATTTATCTTGGCATCTTTTCGTGTACGTTTAATGCAATATTAGCTCACTGATCCTTGTTAGTTTGAAGAAGTATTCAGGTTTGTCACTCAAGTAAAAGATTTTTAAGAAAGTAAATGTAAACGTATCACATATAAAATTTGTATTATTAAAAGTATAGAAGTACATAAAATGTATTAAAAAAATATGTAATTAAAAAGTGTAATTAGTTGAAATGTGGTGATCTTGGTAAAGAATTGTGCTGATTATTAGTCAATCAATTTCTCAAGGTTTTAGCCTTTTATATGTATATTTTTGTTTTCTCAAAGCTTTTTGGCAGTATGTCACCAGAAATGTGCTTCAAAAAACAATTCCTCAAACCATACAAAAAGTATTTTTTTTTTACTGTTAAGTAATTTTCAAAAATACAAAGTACAATACAAAGACAGTTGCTCTCAAATGTAATGAAGAAAAAATAAAAAAGTATCCACTGTAAAATTTGTGAAGATTGTACTTAAATTTCCACCATTGGTTTGATCCCCTTTCCCACTAGTGCATAATCCAAGCTGTCCTCCACTGTCTGTGTGAACTGGTTTAAGAATGTGACTGAGAATTATATTAAGTGTTTTGAATTCCCAATGGAGGTAATAAGTATAGATAGAATAAGTATTAGATATAACTACCATCTGTCTATCTATTTATCTTAGTCCTACATCGAACGCTTTGTCCTTGCGTCATGTCCCTAACAGACTCCTGACACACATGTGCGAGGCAGCAGGTAATGTCGTTGTGCTGTACTTGTACTGTCAAAGAAAACGCCACCTACAGAGTAAAGAGCCAGTGCTGACCCGGCGACCTGCAAACACATGGACACATGCTCCGCTCAGTCAGGCCGTGTCCTCTGTCGTCAGGGGCCACGGAGAGCTTCGGGAGAACCACGGGAGCGGGGCTGACAGACGTGTTCGTCGGCCCGGCTGTGGGTGATCCTCAGCGGGTGACCTCTGATTGAAGCGGGGTGCTAAAAGTCGGAGCTTTGAAGTCGGAGGTACAAGCGCTCCTGTGTCGGCCGTGTGTGTGTTCACTTCGGCATTCTTTACATGCCACCGGGACTGTCACACATGCACAGTGGAGGAGCAGATGTGTGGGACAACGCATGCTTTTCAAAACCTCTGTGTCCAAATCAGCGTTTTTGTTTGATTTGTGAACCTTTAAGCTGGGGTACCGATTTTCACAAAGCAAAACTGGAAGTAGAGATTTATATGCAGGGGCGTCGGACTGGGGGGTAAACTGGCTTCCCCGGGGCCCAGGGCAGAAAAAGGCCCTCAAAAGCATGTGTTTTTTTTCTCAGTTGCATTTTTCTTTAAAATAATAATCTTGTTGAAATAAAATACATTGTGGTTGAGTAAAGTCCTTGAGAGACCATGCATGAGATCTGAGGGCCCCATCACCTCTTTAGAGAAAAGAAAAATCATTGCTCACATAAGAGCAGAAATAGTTGTTTAGAAATAAAATTTGTGATTATAATTTGCAGTTAGTGTGTTTTTTTTATAGTAATAATACATTTCAAGAATTTTGTGAAATTGGCCTGGTTGTTATTACAAAAACAAACAGTACTGTATCAATTCAATTCAGTTTATTTTTGTAGTGCCCAAAATCACAACAACAGTTGCCTCGATGGGCCAATATCATAATATCATTAAAAAAAAACTGAGAGCTACACAGGATGTATATAAATTAGTGAGTTATTGTAAGGTGCATGTAGAAACCATAGGGTGTATGTTCTAGTAATAATGAATGAAAAAATTACAATGATTAAAAATAGGGATAAATAGATCATATACAGAATTATGTATTAGGGCCCACTGAGAGGGTTTGTACCTGGGGCCCAGAATTTGGTGCTACGCCCCTGTTTAAATGTGTCAAAGTAGTTCCTCACTCTTACAAACCCTTTGGCACATTGTGGATGTCCACAAGCATTACTTTTCAGCTTTTTGCTCAACAGCTTTTTCTGAGCGCAAAGCACAGCCAATCTGAGTGTTTTATAAGATATAAAACACTTTGTTATCAGCAGCACAGTGTGCTACAAGTGCACACTTTGGGAGGGAAACATAAGATTTCTTTTACAAAAAAGGCTCTTTTTTTTCTTATGTCCACAATTATGTCATCCAGTCTCTGATTGTAGGTATGGTTTGTGTCATCCATCTTTTAGTGAGTGCCTTTTCCCCTGCTGCCAGAAGTGCTCCAGAGACTACTGACATGAGTTTTAAGGCCTATTGGTACATAGTTCTGAAATCAAGTGGGATGGCAATGTCGAAACCTGTCCGTAGTGCTTTAGAGATTTCAATCTAATATTTGGCCAGTCCCAAAACACACGGTAACAGTGGTCCTCCTGGCAACCACAGTTCATCCAAAGGTTGGCATTTCCTTCTATAGTCAACAAGTGGCAAAACTTATCCAATTCAACCTTCTCTTGCCATGACAACTGAGGGACTGCATCTATTGTTTTGTTAGTTAATGGAAGCACTGGGCAGCTGGGCTTTCCATGTTGCATTTAGTTTATTCCATCAAAAGCATACTGTTGTTTTACGTGTTAGTTGTGTTTTGTTGAAAATAGTAAGTGAGTAAGCTGGTATATCTAGAGTTTCAGTGTTCAAAAGACTTGGATCTGCATGTCGCCCAGTGGTCATCCTGAAAGTTATTGAACCTAATCCAATTTGCTCATTTTAACCCTCAAATACCCTTCATTAGGCAGCTAAATGACTTCAGTACTTGCAGTTTTCGTTTCTAAACTAATTCCAACTGTTTCTGTACTTCATATGCCTGCAGTTATTCCGCAGACAAATGTTTCCTATACTTGCAGCATACATTATTTTAAGTTGTACAACCTGAAATGAAAAGGTTGAGGTGTTCAAAAGTAATTCAAAAAACCCTGGTAAAAAGCAAAATATAGAACGTTCGATATTAGATTACGGCGCTGTATTTGGTCTTAATATTAAAGCACGTATATTGTGGTGGATATCCTGTGGCTTTTCTAAACCTGGATTCGTGGGAATGACTTTGAGGTGACAGACTGACCACCAAACTACACTGCACTCAAATGGTACTTTGTTGGAGCAGACAAGGGCTTCTTTTACCTCTCTGGGCTGGGACCACTTCCTCCCGACTCTCCCTTCCTCCTCCCTCTGTGCTACACTTCTGTTTTTAGGGCCCTTACATCTCCACTGTGTCCTCGGTCTCTCCGTCCCCGTCCCTCAGATGCTCCCTTGCTCTTTTAATATGCTGGCAGCAGAACTGAGAGCCGAGTGTTACCAAAGGTCTTGTGGTCGTGAAGACATCAAAGCCCAAGCCAAAGTCTCCACAGTCGCGCAGTATCTATAAATCACACTAAGTATACTGCAGATGGACGCAGCCGTAGCAGACAGATGGAAGAGGTAAAAAAAAAGATTTGTGTGTGATAACCTAAACGATTTACTCCTCTGTCGTCATCAGTCTTTCAAAGTCTAAACAATGAGTTTGCAGTGTAATATGTACACTATGAAAGCTAATAATAGTCAATAAGACACCAGTAGATAGACTATGTTAGTTGTCATGGCAAATTGGGTTCTTTGGAAAAAAATATTGAAGGTACTATCCTTGGCCCATCAGAAATCAGATTTTTATCGCCGTTGTCAGGGAGCAAAACTTACTTTGGCGGTAAGGTTCAACAGATAGCAATTTATAACAGTAATAATGGTAGAGTATAACGTATAGACTGTGCTAAAATAAGATACAAATAAGGGTATGTAAAATAAAATGTGTAGAAAAAGGGTGACAATGACAGCAACATCAAATGTATCCGGTGCCATGTTTGAATTGCTGAATCTGCAGTGGATAAGGTTACGGTAGACTTTATTTCACCAGGTAAATTTGTCCGTCAACATGTCAGCAGCTGTGGCCGGTACATCACCTGAGGACTGATCGATCTACCTGATGAGGAAAACTGTAGTGAACTGTAGTCACCCAGACATTGGAAGAATATGCAACTGCACGCAGACAGGCCCCATCCTGAACCAAACCTGCGACAGTCTTCTGGTGGAGCAAGTATGTGCCACATGTCCATAAAAATCTAATCATGATCTGGCCTCAGAGATGATGCACTGTTTTGGTGATAGAAATTGTTATATCTAGGTTGGGTGCTTTTCTGTTTTAATGCTGCAAGGTAAACGTTGGTGGTTCTCTAACCTTTTACAGCAAGTACCATCTAAGAAAATATTTTGCATTTTGAGTACTACCATCTCAAAAGTGATATTTTTAGGTCTAAAATATAAACTCATACTTTGAATAGTTTTGAACGAAGAACAAACCAAAGAAATCTGAATACCACAGGTGATCTAGGTTCTAAAAAAAATTGGGGATAGTTTTGGGCGTACCCCCACATCCCTAGAAAGCGCTTGCCACTCTGCAACCCAAATGAAAAAACCCTCAAGCCAAATCGAAAGCCTTTACAACCGGGCCTCAAAGGTGTTTGACTGAAAAAATAACTTGATTCCGAACTGTAACATTTTATTGCAGCACAACTTTTTATCATTCTCTTTGGCATTCTTAAAATGTTTAAATGTATAAATGGTTCAGCTCCAAAGCATTTGAGCAGCTGTATTGTGGCAGGCTGATTCGAGCAGCCGCATGTGGAGACTGTAAAGTGTCATTTCGTAAAACATGTTTCGCCCAAACAGCCTTCTCTGTGAAAGGTGCTAGTCTGGAGAATATGCTTCCTGTCTAATTAAAATATGTGACAAAACAGCATAATCCTGGATGTACCAGCAACGACCTGCACTTTTAAAAAATGTATTTCTAATGTATCTGTTTATGTCCAATGCTGTAAGGTTGTTCATATATCCTCTGCTCTGTAACATGTTAAAAGCAAACCCCTGTTTCTGGTGTTCATCCCAGGTAAGGCCCACAGTTTCTGGCATAGAAGACACGCCATGCGGAGGATTCATGTTTTTTATGACAACTCATCAACTCCGCTTGCCCGGTCAATATTTATCTTGGCCTGTTTATTTAACATTTGAATACTTCTACCACGAAATCGAATAAGAATAACTGAATTCTACAAGTCCGTCTTCTGTTGATGCAGCACTTTGGCCCACGCATCAGACTTGTCCTGCTGAGACGCCGGCTTCTCGTGGCACTCGGGAGGTTTAAAGGCTTGATGCTGTTCACACGGTTCCACAGAGTGCCACGGCGTCAGCACAGTGTCACAATAGGAGGTAGCCCCACATCCTCTTCTCCGCCATTAAAACAAATAGCCGTTTATCCAAGAATGTCTGACAGTGGCTTCTGCTCGCAGCTCGGCCTGATTGAAAGCAGACGTCCATGTGTTTACCTGCTGCCCGCTCCAGGATGTGACCACACAAATTTGCATGTATGTACAAATTTAAGCAACACGCCGCCTGCACATGCTCAAAACCGGTGGCTTACTGGCATCCACTTTCGGACTGTGCTTCTGTGGTTACGGCTTGAGCACCAACGGTCTGTAAGATGTGGGAAAGTTAGAAGAAGGAAAATCCCAAATAAGTCACACAATGAATTCAGTGATATTTAACGCTAGCCGCAATGTTGGCATAACCTTATCCCAGACACTTTTGTTAGCTATAAATATAAAACAGGGGTATTTAAGTAGGAGCTAGGTGATTTGTTCAGCGAGAGAAGGCATATCACTTTTTGATAGCCTGCTCGAAAGCACACTTGGGGAAAAAAAAAAAAAAGTGTTAGACTTTGTTTGCATTGTTAGCAGCTTTTGCAGATTTGAATGTAAGGAAGTTGCTCAACACAGACCTGAAAGTTTGTTCCAGACTCATTGAAGGATGGATAAAAAAAATTGATAAAATTCTTCAAAATGCACAGTATTTTGCTGCCCATAAGTTCTTGGGAAATAATTTATTCCGGCATCATAAAATAATGGTAACTCTGGTATTTATAGAACTTGAAATCCGTATTTAGCCTGAAGCTTAATCATACAAATGCAAGCAGACAGCACTAGGACTGGATCTGCAGGAGCATTTAAAAGTGAAGAAACTGCTAACTGTGTGTATTGGCTTTAAACGGATTAAAATGATTGACGTCATTGCGTTATTTTAAGAAATATAAAATTAAAACTTCAGAATGACCTAAATTGAATCATTAAAAATAAGAAGTTCTGCACCAGGGATTGAAGTCTGTGCTAAACCAGGTCCGAACCGTTCTATGTAAGATTAAACTAAGTCAAAACTGGCACTAAATAAAGGTTCCTCATTATGCACAAATGAGCTGGAGGATAGATGCTTCTGTGCAGACAATACAAGTAGCGTAAAAAAAAGAAATAAACTCAACATTAAAGGCACTGTACCTGATTTTAACCATTGTGAAAAACAGAACTAGTTCATTTTAAAGTCTTTACAGCAGTCACATGTATCGCTTACTTAACTAATGCAGTTCCAGCGTCCTAAATATTCACCGCAATGAGATAATACGCAATTTTTACGCGTAATCCTAATAAACATTAGCATGCTAACAGCGCACTTCCTGTTTCTCGTAGAAGAGAACGCTCTATAAATAGATGCAGAGAAAGCGCTGTGGTCTCATTTTCATTCAAACAGATGCTTTTACAAAATATCTGTACGGGTAGAAACAGATTTGTCTTTGAAACATGTAAAAAAAAAAAAAAAAAAAAAATGAACTAGCACTATTTTCACGTTAACAGTAAAAAAAAACAAAAAAAAACCCAACAACAACAACAAAACAGAAAACGTCAGGTACAGCGCCTTTCGCCAAAATTGTTAATCATACCACATTATATCATGGTTAAAAGTTAGTTGTCATATAAACTCTTCAACAAACTGGCATTCAGGTGCACACATTCTCCTGCAGTACCATCAGAGGCCACTGATCGCCCTGGCACAAGGCACATTTCCCATTTCTTTGTTTAAACGTGACAATTTACAGACAGTAGCATTAGTAAAATGGAAACACGACTGAAGGCAATTTGGTGAACGAGAACAGTTTGGTGAGGAGGGAGAAGAGCGTTCAGAGTGTGAGGTTGACCACAGCTGTGCCACTGAGCCTGGTGTTTACATGGCACCACAGCGGCAGGCCCGGCCACAGCCACGGCACAGCCCACAGTGTGCATGTGCAGCTGCTGCCGACACACCGACCACATGCATTTCTGTGGCCACACTTCAATACGCCTCGTCACCAAACCTGTGATCTAAAAACGCGGAAAGTGCACTGAAGAAATGTGAGATAATTGAGCGGTACATGTAGGTGAAATACAGTAGAAGTATGGGCAGCGTCAATACCGATCGGTTTGTAATGAAGTCTTTACCAGTTACAGATGGATTTTTTCTCATCGTGTCGCGTTAGGCTAATGGTTTGTGGCGGCGGTGTCCTAGCCAGCCTTCCTAATTCTTTTAGGAATTAGTCTGGGTCCTGTCAATTCTCATTTATCCGCAGAGGCTGATACAAACATGGACACTAATTAAATAGACATTTTACCAGGACATTAGATATAGGGTGAAAAAAGCAGTATAAAGAAAGAACGTCATAATGTGTGACTGACAAACTTTTTGTTTTTTTTCCCCTGACCATAGCTTTAAAATGTATATATAATGTACATTAGTAGTCAGGATGGATGGATGGACTAAATGTGCATCCTTTCAGTTAGGGTTGCTCGAATATATATGGCTCATAATTGAAATCACGATTCTTTCGAACAATTACTTCAATATTGTCAAAATTATTTTGAGAAAGTATGGGCTAAATATATTTTATTAGTAATGTTTAGGGGTGGGATGAGATCTTGTGTCTCGAGATCTCATGAGATTGAAATGCCTCAAGAGTAATCTCTTGTGAATTATTCAATACATTGGTTTTGCATAACATAATAACCTTCCTGGAAGAATTATTATTTAAGAGAATATCCAGTTTTAGCGCATTGTTCTTTATTGTCTAATAATGCTACATTTCATTTGAAATACAGAAGACTAACAAGTTAAACAAATTTAATTTTATACAAAAGTTCAATAAAATAAAAAAAATTTAAAAACTATGAAAATTTCATCTCGTTCTCGTCTCGTGAACTCGTGTGAAGTCTCATGTCTTGTGAAAATTCCTTTGCTTTTGCTCCAGGTTTTGAGGCAAAAGGAGTGCACTTATAACTCTGAACAGAAGGCAATTCATTAAGTTACATTTATGTATTTGAATGAGTTATAATTGAAATTACGATTATTTATACGATTAATTGCACAGCACTACTTCCAGTCTTTGGAAACAAAACAATGCGTTCTGTGGCCTGGTGCGATTCCATGTTTCAGAACTAATGCATCTTCAATGAGAGAGTTAGCGTTAGCCTCCAAACATCACAAACTATTAAAATAACAGGTTTGTTTTGATGACTGACAACCACTGGACCTCACATGAGTAACACCAGAGCCTCTTTAGAAAATATTACCATGTGTAGAAGTGTTTTGTGTCGATTGCTAGCTTCAGCAATTAGCATTGAAATTGGCATACATGCTAACAACCTCAGTTTGCCAGGAACATTTTTGTTTTCTTTCACCAAGTGCCACAAATCTTACAGTATTGAATAAACTTCAGAAACTAGACTTTGGAGGTAGATATTGATAATTATCACGCTGGCAAATGTGATGAACTTATAAACAACAACTATGCATCTGCGTTGTCTTCCAACAATAACATTAGTTGTTTTATGTTTTATTTCCTGCTCTATTAAAATAAATTAGATAGAATGAATGTAAACACAAAACTTCTTCCGTCACTCCTGAAGGGTCTATTTCAACCTATGGACCCTCATTTTCTCATTAGGCTTGATTATTCCCTCACCTATTCGTTAAGATTTTCTCTGCTAAAGAGGATCTGAGGACTGGATTACGTTGGACATTTTTTCTTCTTCTTATTGTCTGTATTTTGGAATGTTTGGTCGCCGCAAACATTTCTTCAGTGCACTGTGAAGCGATATACATTACACTTTTGATTACTTTTGGTCAACGTATTTTTCATCAAAGAAATTGCTGCAACTTTCAGGCAACAGTCAGGGAACAATTCTGACAAAGCGCAGGTGACGAGTCTTGCTGGAAGAAAACAAAAATGGTGGGGAACTATTTGGGTAAGGTAAGTCATCAGGAAAAGGGTGGAGAGTGGGGAGAGTGAAAGCAGATAGAGAGGAGACAGGAAGGAAAGGCTGTCGTAGCGAGTTCTGCTGCAGAAAGCTCCATCGGAAAGAGAGGAAACAGAGGACAGTGGTATAAAACAGATAAAACGACTTCAACTGAAACGACTACGAAGGAGTGGGGGTTGTTGGATGTGGCAGTGGCTGCTGTTGCCGGTGCTTTCGGGGGAAAGCCAGAAGAAGGTAATTGGTTCCTGATGTGAACCTGAGCTTAGTTCTCCAAATAAAAGGCCTTCTCTGTCAGCTGTAATGGCTTTTCCATGCCGCGCCACGCTGCTCCACTCCGGTGGGGGCTGCATTAGCATCTTTGCATGGCTCCTGACCTGCTCTCAATTAAGGGCTTTGCAACCAGAAATGTAGCTACCACAGCAGTCTGATTAGCTGTAGCCCACGGACAAATTGAGACTGTTTGGACTTAAGATCGGACATTGTATGACGATAGGTTGGTAATTAATGCCATTTGTGAACGTGGTGGATAGTACATATTGTAACATGTTGAACTTCACGCAGGTAAGTGTACACTAAACCATACACAATTTGCAAACACAATATTCAGTTTGCTGCTCTGCAATTGTGGAATCGGTTGCCTTAGACAGGCTCAATCTCTGCCTGTTCTTAAATCATCACTTAAAAATGCACCTTTTCTCATTAGCTTTTAATAGCTGTTTGTTTTTGAGTCGTCATAGTGCTCACTGTACCTTGCTGACCTACTGTATCATATTATGTTGCGTACGGCACTTTGGCCAACTGTGAACGTTTTTATAGTGCTTTACGAATGAAGTTGGTATGGTAATATGTATGAATGTACTAGGTTTATTTGATTGAATGAGCATTCCAGTGCGTGTAACAAGCTTAACAAGATGCAGCTTCCTATAAAAATGATCTCTTTTACCTACAGTGTTCAGGGTAAATTATAAACATTTTGCCAGTTAGTCACGTCATTTAATAATTGGTGCATTACTTATTCCCTACTTTTGTTACAAGCCAGAAATCAAAAAGTCTTCTGTATCACGACTTTATGTGGCAGAACGTGTGACTCTTCTGCCCATTACCGTGACTACGCAACAATGGTAAGCCAAAAGCGAAGATCGAACCGCCAACATTTGGGTTAGCGTAATTTTAAATGCACTTTCAACTTCTGTAAAGAACTTTGAATTATTTGCCAACAAACTGTGCTCTTCTTTGCCCAAAATATTCCCCTGTGCACTCTGTCAAAAAAGTCCTCCAGTCTTGACTTCAACCATACCAGACAGTTTTGAAATCCTCTCAAAGTCTTTCATCCAATATTATTCTTCGGTTATGTGAGCTACATTCTGTGTGACTGGTTCACTCAGCAGCAGCAGGGTAAGAGGAGGTGGTCAGAGCACTAATGTCAGCAGGAGGTCTACCGCTGGTCATTATACCTTCTCTTTCCAGCTGGGACCTGAGCACAGCATGGACCCCCGGCGCTGCAAATGGGACGAACCAATGTCTACCATCTGGTTTCAGGGCATCAAGGAAGTACGACACCGTGGGCCAATGACAACAAGTCGACGGAAAGGAGGACTAAAGCTTTTAGGGTACGTAAATACACATCTGTTGTTTGATCAAAAGCAACAAAAATACAGGGTTTAAAGTAGACATAATGCAATGCTTTTAACCATGTTACAACCGTTTCCCTCATCTTAAACTCGCTCCAAGTTGTATTTTGAGTAATATTTATTATCTTTGCATTCGAGACACAATTGCTCAAAAGATATTTTCTGGACCACAGCATTGTACTTTCTTCTTTTCTTTTCGAAAGGGGTTCAGCCAGCACAGTTGTGTAGAATGGAAAGAAAAAAAACCAACAGCAAAATAACACTTCTTGCTACAATGAACAGGATGAACACCTAATGCAAGGTGGGTGTGATTCACAAAGATTGACAAAGTTATTCAAATTAATGCGACACACACTGAGGGTGCATGTCTGTGGAAAGAATCTTCAAGAAATCTTTTGCTGTCGGACTCCGTAATCAGTACTTGCAAGATACATTGTCCGCGGCTACAACTTGCACGTCATGCTGGATCTTGTAGTGGAGATGTCATTAATTTCTCTGGAGCCCTGACCCTTGTGTCTCAGTGAGAGTGTGGCCCACTACAAACACTCAACCTCGCTGACCCCAGATCCTCAATAACAAACAGATGTTCCCAAACAAGCCTGAATGTATGCGTGTTTAGCCAAGGCCTTCCACCCCTCCATGTTCTGCTGCACAATTTGAAGGAAGTACAAGTTTGTATTTGTTGGGAAGGGTCTTACATTCATTCCACCTTTTTACTTTCTAAGCTGTTTTTGAACCGTCCTTGATTGGAAACAAGGTGTTCCGCAGAGCTATTGATCTTAAATACAAAACTGGATGCCATTTGCGTCCGATAAAGGAGCTTCACAATGGACAAGAACCTCCTCTAGACGTCCACAGGTCATCAAGTTTCACTTTATTTTCATTCCCCATATTTTTTGTGTTTTTTCCTTGCCAAAAAGGTGGGTGGACAGTTATCTACTTGCTTGTTTCCTGTGAATGTTGGTTAATCTGCTTGTTTTTTACTGGCCAATGTTTGATTTTCTAACTTTTTGCTGACAAAATCAACACATACAATACATATAACACAATATCATCGTGTTACTCCCATCCTGCGGTCCTTCCACTGGCTCCCTGTCCAACAGAGAATTCAAAACAAGACCTGCCTCCTCGCATAGTGTCTCCACGGTTGCACTTGAGACAACATGTCAGAACTGCTGACTCCGCACACAACCTTACGACAGCTCCAGTCCTCAGTCTCAAACCAAAAACCCATGTGCCCCCAGGGCCAACAATGGGGGACAATCTTGAGATCTAGTTCCTGAGAATGCCAAAGACTTCTGAGTCTTTTAAAAAACTCCTGAAGACACTTCAATTTAAAAAGGCTTATAGTTGTATCTTTTGTATTGAATGTGTTTCTTTGTAGCACCGTGAGATTTAGCTTTTAGATCTAAAGTGCGTTGTAAATAAAACATATTATTATACAATGGAACTATTCACAATATTTACAATATTATTTATAGTGTAATTACAACTGAAATACCTATGAACTGCAATGCCAAATGTGTAGCTTTCAGTCTAAATGAAAGGTACCTTTACTTTACTCTTATTATTGTAGCAGTTTGGTCATGCACAGGCACACATGGGTACTCTTTTCTCTCTATTCCTTTAATTCGAACTAAACTAAATGAAAATCTCACACCTATAGAGCCTGTATCTTATATTTGTCTTCTAGTTCAGGAAGACATACTGTATTTTGCTCCCATTGAATATTGTAAAAGCAGCTGTTTGTAGGGAAAATGTGACTGAATGACATTACATATACATCATGGCATGTTGTTGGATGAGAACCATGAGGAAGAAAGTGCCACGGACAAGCAGAGACATAGTTGGGTGAGAACCACGTGGAAACAACTGTCCGTGACACTCCCAGACATTTGTTTCTCTGTCACGGGTCAGCACAAGAGTGAGAGTTGTCCTGACTAAGAAGACAGGGCTAAAAGTTCATTCTGAAACATTTTCTTCACTCATGGTTCAAAATTGGTTGAAGGCCCTTTAAAACCTGATGCTGTGTACGGTCACGGTGGTAGCTATGCCTAAGATTATAGTATAACAGACACAAATACAAATCAGTGAAATTTCCTCCTGAGTAATGGAAACATGAGTGCTTAACAGGCAGAGAATTACTGCTGATATTGTCTTAAGCCTATGAGTCAATTTGGGTAAATCTCCTGCAATTTAAACATACTATCTTTAATCACAGCGTAAGGGGGAAACTGTATACTGTGGTCACATGATAAATGACTGTGTACCATGACAACTTCCACCCAACCATGACGACACATCTGAAAACACTGGAAAATAACATGTGCGTACTATTTTAGTCATATTTTTTGAAGATTTCTGCTGTTTATTTAGCCTCTGTGGCCTTATTAAATTACACATGATAAATTATTCATTGAAGAAAATGATTCATGCCTGTTTCTAATGGAAATATCACAAGCTTTTTTTCTGTTTTTGTTCTGTTTTCAGATGTATCCCATATGAAGTTGAAGCAAAAATTCAACTGAATTCCCAACTTTGTAGACAGCCATTCACATCGTGTTATCTTTGACTCACAACAAATCAAGTCATTTTAAATGCTCTCTCTCCTGCTTTGTTTCTTTGTTTTTTTATCCATAACTCTCTTTCATCTCTACTTCTCATGCAAATTTTGGCCATCATAGGAAAATGTGTCCACTGTATTTGACCCATTCTTGAATGCTGCTGGGGCAACTAGTCAAGTGCCAGTTGGCGCCACAGAGCAGCACCCAGAGAGCCATCTCCAGATCTGTGCTAGGCATGTTCAGAAGTAGCTTTACTGGAGGATCTATAATATATATTTGGCCACCTTGCCAGTGCATTAAAGATGTAGTCGACAAAAGACTTGCCATATGGACCGATTATTCGACTAAAATGTAGTGTGGCAAAAATATATGAAAATTATGAAGTATCTCCATGTATGTAACTCAAACTGCACTCAAAAGACCACAACTGTGACCCCAAAGAGTTCATGTGAAAACCTTTAATAAAAAGTACTAGTACTAGTAAACATTGTATTTATTTATATATATATATATATATATATATATATATATATATATATATATACACATTTGATTAAACTCATGCTTCTGTTTCTCTAAAGCAAATGTTGGTCGACTGATTTGACTAAACAACTAGGATTACAGGCCTAGAAAGTTGTGCGACGAATACAGGTAACTTTATTTAAACCCAGAGGTAGAACTGGTTTGCAGTTGGACTCCATTCAAACACCGTACACACAATATAAATAAAATGACAAAAGATTATAGCTTACAAATGATTATGGAGAAAGTGCTCCAGTGCTGATCAAATTTGAAAAACAGCCTATGACTAAAACTTTACAGATGGCAAGAAAAAAAACAGATAAAAAATAATCACAGAGATGACTAAGAAAGGTGCAAGTTACAGCTTATTAAGCAAACCAACAGCTGCCAGGATAAAGCTGTTTTTAAAGCTCTTTGTTATACATCTCGGTACCTTTTCCCAGATGGAAGAACCTCTTGTATAAAGAGTACGACACATCATTTACAATAGCTGTGGCCAAGCGTTGGATCTGCCTCGAGTACAAACCCTCTGATAGCTTTACTAGACCGTTTAACAATTTGAGAGTCTGCCATACCATGATACCAAACAAAATGACCAAACAAAATGGATTCAATAAAAGCTTGATGCAGAAGTGCTACCAAGGTCTATCAAGGCCAGTGCCACGTCTACTTCGGGGACCCCTCTGGCTTTGAAGAATGACCCTTATGACGCACTCGAGAAGCCTGTCGATATACAACTCCCAGCTATCATTACAATCCTGTTTGAACTATGTCTTCTCCTCTTTTACAACAGCAGCCTAGCAACGGGGACAGCCATGAGTGTTTTCTGCGATTGCGGGAATGGGCTGTAAACCGATATACGATGGTCCATTACAAAGAGGCACACTTCATCACCAGGCCCGGTCATTTGTGGTGAAAGGCTATTAGCGCGCATCACTTACCTAAGGCGCAGGAAGCCAATGGGGCGCTGGTCTGTCATCTCCAGCTCATAGCGCGCTTTCTGCCTGGACAATGACGCGGAGAGACGGTGTCAGGGACGCAAACACGCAAGGCCGGGCGGATCATCGCTGCAAGCATCTGCAAAAGGGTCATTTAGGACGACAGATAGTAATTATACAGTAAAGGGGAAGTTATCTCTTTAAGGCGAGACACTACAGGCAAAACTCCACTTCATTCATAGATTTCGCTGGGATATTGTAACTTTTCTTTAGCATTTTTGACATAAAGATCACCGAGGAATAATATGTAGCATTTTTCATATTCTTGCTACCCTTTACAGCAAACAGGTTCTTGACTACCTTAAATTTGCCATCTTATGTTTGGAAGAAAAATTAACATAAAAAGTATATTATGCACTAGATGAACTTGTTTCTCTGCTGTCTGGCCTGACACTTACAGAGTATATGCAGCTAGTAGATGGCGCCTGGTGGTATAAACAGTTTAGTTATGTTTCACTAAGATTTACTCAGAATATTGACAATTTAACGACTTAAAACAGCAAGATATTCTCGGATAAGTGACATAGAAAATCTGAAAAAAACTTAATTGAACGAGGGAGTTCAGCAGGAAGTTATTTTGACCGTCAAAGAGGAGAGGATTTTCTAATCATCATTCCTCAAAATAGCAGCTAAATGTAACTCCTGGTATATTTTGGATGACGAATATAACAAAAGCTCAAAAAATTCACTGTAGCATAATACGTGTCCTTTAAAATAGCACCTACACACACCAAACTTTACAATCTTGTATTCAACAAGATTTTGACGGAATGTACCGAAGGATTAGTTTGCATCTAATTCTAAGCTTGATTTATTAGTTTGAAGTAAAAAAAATGTGGCAAAATTTGAATTTTTAGGGCAGTTTCCAGATCAAACCTGGTTCAGTCCATTTTTAAGATTTAACTCTGTGAAATATGTGCAATTTTGGCTGTTTTTACACATAAAACATGTTTATATGAAAACATTAAATGAAGAACTTTCACTACGGTTTCCTTACATTTATGTGAGTGAACTACAGGGGAAGTTTCAAATAGACATCTTTAAATTTAAGATTATTATTTCCCCAATTCACCTGCAGTGTCTCGCCTTAAATATCATGGCAGTTTTGTTTGCTTTGTTTTGAGTTTATGTCTGTAATGTAGGTAGGGCTAGACAACTGCATAAGTTTAGCTAAATGTGCACAAAAGACAAACACACAATGTTGATTTAAATTAATCATTTTGTGTTCAGGAACGTGACCAGCATATGATAAAATAAGTTTAGGTGCATTTATGACGTGATTGATTGTTAAATTTGAACTCACCTTCTGTCTTGTCTGCCATCTGAGGTGTAACGGTCAAAAGAGTCCCCAGGGAGCCAGAGCACCTAAAGAAAGTTCCAGGGCAGACCATGGTGTGGAAAGAACCAGGGCAAAGTTTTCATCTTTAAATCTGGATTTGGAGGAGGAAATTACTGCACTGCTAACTTGTAGGATGATTTGTTTGAATACAGCTCCAACAAATCCCACATTTTTGAACAAAACTTTCCAAAAAAGCATGTAAATAACCATAAAAACTCGTATGAACTGTGAACATTGTATTTTTGCTGCTTCTAACACAGTGACCTGATAGACCTCACTAAAACATCTAAAATGTTTGCCACACAATCTGGTTTTCCTTTCCCGTTTTAAATTAAATTGAGTCTTTTTATGATGAAAACCTGCTCCTTGCTTTGGTTTTGCAGCCGATTTTGAAGTTATTGAAAATTTGACTTGGATTGGGAATATAATTGAATAAGGAAACTCGAGTTAAAGCTGTTTTTGTAAAGACTTAAAAGCCCCGTCTGAAATCAATTTGGCCTTTGCGTAGATGTTTCCCGTTGTGCGGCAGATTGTCTAACCCCATGCTGTAAATCTTTTGTGAAATCCAGTATACCACAATATAAATATTGTTGTTCTTTAAAAACTTCATTTCAAACTTATTTTTGGGGCAAATAAGGTGAGTATGGTTATATTAAGTGTTGTTTGTTTTTGTTCCTAAAATGGACACAAATACAATATCTAGAATTTCAACCATCCATGCATGGTTTGATCTTTTTTTTTTCTCCCCGTTTTGAATCCAAATTCAAAAAAGAGAAAAGAACAACAGCTTTCTTTTTCAGATTTTTGGCAGTTTTGTTTTGTTTCTTTAATACTTTGGCTTGTGTAACATAACAAGGGCCAATACACTTCTAGCTCCTTTTAGGCACGATAAGAAGATCTGATTTGGGGTAAAACAAAGCGTCCTAAATTTGCACTCTGTGGCAGTTGTTTGGAGATAACTTTTACGCACATCGCCTCCACAGAGCGCCAATCACCGAACTGTGAGAAGGTGCAGTGGTCACAGCACTTTTGAGGCGCACCTTCGTGAAACGCACAATTTGAACTGCAACTGAACCTCTCCAAGTGCCGCTAATTGTAATTGTTAATGTAATGTTACAATTCACTTGTCATTTATTGGTCCACAGATGCGTAGTGCCACTGATCAAGCTCTTAATGGGTTAAAAGAAGAACTAAGTAACATTTTTACCTTATTAAACATTTTTTTTCGGGTTGTTTGAAGCTCTTGTTGTTTTCCCCTGCTGTCTTTCAGTGGAAAATCAGCCTTGCAACATTTGCCGACATCGACCCGAAGACAACTCTCCTGAGAAACACTCGCTCTGCAATGTGAAATGTTTTTGTGTGTGATTGTACTTCCTTATTTCAATTAAAAAAAGAAAGGAGAAAAATGGAGGGCAGTTTCTACCATCATTTTCTGACTTTGCAGAAGTGCACACATTGCACATATTCAGTGGTGAAGAAGTACTCAGTTTTGTCACTCAAGTGAAAGTATCACATTAAAAATCTACTTAAGTAAAGTACCTGTTTAAGTAAAGTACCTGTTTAAAGTATTTCATGCAGATTACGAGAGCAGTTTTATGCATTAAATGTTGTAATTTTGGTAAAGAATTTTGCTTCATTTTGGTCAGCAAAGGTCTATTTAAAGTAATTTCTTAATTTTTCTAGAGAATTTGATGTGAATATGTTTGTTTGCTTGCTGTTAAGCTTGAACTCAAAAATGTCACATCAAAGTGCTAAAAACAATCCTCAAACAAAATGAAAAGTCCTTTCTACTTTTCAGTCCAGTCAAATGTAGTGAGGTAAAAGTAAAAAGTATCTACAGTAAAAACGACTTAAGTAAAGTACAGATACCTAAAAAATTTACATAAGCTTTTTTTTTTTACTTTTGAATTTGACATACGATATATAGCTACAGGAATATCACGATTAACAATAAGATTGAAACTACTTGATGCAACTGACACAATTCCCTTAAAGCAGGCATGTCCAATCTAAGGCCTGGGGGCCAAATGTGGCCCTCATACCAATTTTTCTTGGCCCTCAGGCTTCCTGGTGAACTGGCCCACATTATCCTGAGAAGTACTTTTTACAGCAAATTTAACATTTTCTACAATTTTAACCAAAATAACTAACATTTTGGTGCGAGACAGACCTGATATTAAGGCACTGAGATTGAATGTAGATGTGGCGGTGCTTAAAACATCAGATAAACGCAGCTTTTTTAACGTTTCACGATTAATTTGTGGCCCTCCGCTTGGTCTGTATGTCAATATGTGGCACTCGATGGAAAAAGTTTGGACACCCCTGCCTTAAAGTAAAGGTAAACCCTTTTCTAGACGTACATTACTGTCACAAACATGAATTGCAACAGATAAAAAGCAGAATTAAACACTTGGTTGGTTTGTATAAAAAGCCATAAATATTACTTATTCCACACTCTACAGCTAAAACTTTATTCAATCACAGAAAACATACAAAAAACACACAGAAATTTCCCCACTAGTGCAAAATAAATGTACACACGATAAATACTGAGGCCCAAAATATATTGTCCCGTCTGTCATATACTGAACGATAAGTAATTGTCGTGACTTGGGGATAAAGAAGTTGGGGAACGGTGCACAGCGACAATTTCAGAGACTTTTCTTTGTTTCGCAAAAATGAAGACACAAAACAATACAGAATAATTTGAACGTTGTTGGTAGTGGTTTGTTTCCCATTTTTTTCAGACTCGGATTCAACAGAAAAAGCAAAGAACCACGGATTAATAGTTCACTAATATTTCCTCAGCGCTTTCCAAACAACGCAATTTATGGCTGAAAACATCAACTCGTGCCAATACACAGCGACTTTATTGCCTCTAAATGTTTTGAGTAGCTTTTTGTTCAGACGCGTTCGTAGAAATCCAAGGGGCAATGTTATTTTCATTTGGAAGCCGTCCTATATCAGGGTTTATTGTGGTAATATGTTTGATGGCTTGTAATCAGCTCTTTTTGCGCTCCTGCCTCGAGACCGTGTTGACTTTGTAATGTCATTCATGTCCCTGCCCCTGGGTTGTTTATCTAGCCTTGTCTGTCTCCTCCTGCGCAGACCTTTTCCTTCCATTTCCTCTCGCTCACCCCGTCTAACCCTCCAGTGCTTGGCTTCGCCGCTGAAATCTGACTTTGTGAAACCCCTGGACCGAACTTCCATGCCTTCTAAAGCCTGTCTAAAAAGTATAACTCTTAAAACACGCAATCAAAGAAATGACAAATGTCTTGTTTGTTGTGTGATATGTAGCCGTTTTAATGGAACTTTGTACGCCCCTGATTCTGATAACGGGTGATGGCGATCGTGGGGATGTAAACGACAAATCCATGGGTGTCAGAATGATGAAAAATGTGCGCAGCCGTCAAAGAAATTAGCAATTGGAAAGCAAATGAATGTTGAAAATGTCCCCAAAATGGCATCTCTTACTGAAAATTGAAGCAACTTTGGAAATGTGGTCTTCTTTTATGTTTTTTTTTTTTAAGCCTTTTTTATTCAAGGGCAGAAAAAAGGAAACAAATACTTGATTTTGTTCTTCCATCAGTTGTTTGATCACTTGTTGGAGTCTTGGATGTATTTGTTTGTTGCCAAATATTGAGTAGATATCTCTTTCTATCGTACTTTACCTTAATTAGATTCCCTCTACACACTCTTGATCGCAAACTATCGCTCGCTAATACAATATTGGAATGAGACGTTCGCTATCTCCGTACACAAATACAGATATATGGCTCTGTGCAATCATCTGACCTGTGCAAACATCCGGGAGGCGAACCAACAGGGCTGTTGCTTCACTGGCTCATTGTGAGAGGGATGAAGCCGTCTTGAGCTGTTGAACTTCTCACTGACTAACTAATGAATTTGTAATTGTGAATGGCTAAATACTTGTTAAATACTTGTTTTTCTTGGTCGAAATGCCCCAGAAGGCTTGTACTGCGAAATGGTTGAGTAAGCAGCGGGTTAAGTACTTTGTTTGTCTTCATCATTAGGCAAGAGATGTATAACAAAGTGTGGCAATTGTTGTTTCGGAGATATGCAATATTTTAATGTTAGATAATGATAATATTATGAGATGCAGCACTGGGGCCATTTTCGCAATTCCGGAGAAGGCCTGGGCCACTCAGGACTGCACTCTTGTAGATTTGAAGATTGATATTGTGTGAATGTAAAAATAATATAGAAAACAGGTTTTAAAAATAAACATATTGTGTGATCAAACAAGGGTAAAGTGATAAATCTGCTCTTTTATCGTTATTCAGAATGAGAAAAAGGTTTATTACCACTGTTAGTCATAAAAAACATCACAAACTATGAATGTGATTGTACGATATGCAGTATTAACACAATTATGAAAATAATAATAGTACGATTTGAGCGCCTTCCTAGTGCATCGTGAAATTATTGTCTGAATATTGTTATTGAGATAATCCCAAAATATATCGAGATGTTAATCAATGTTGCCCACCTCCTTGTGCAAGTTGTACAACAAAATGTGTAGATGTTGATCGAGCTTTTGTCGACAATCCCCATTCATTTATTATTTACATGAAGATAATAAAATGTATTTGTCAAATTCCACCTTTAGCTACTTTACCTTTACCTAATAGGGGCCTAACCGTGCACTGTTGCTTAAACGTTTAACTCTGAGACGGACTTGGACAACAAAGCGGACTGGTCACTAGGGATGGGTCAATAAACAATAATATCGTTTATCGTGATAAAAAGGGAAGACAATAATCGTTTGTGCTACATTTTGTTTAATCGTGATAATCGCCAACAAAGATAATCGCCATTTTGTCACCAGATTGTGCAGAAAAAAAGCAACTTACCCGTTATGTTCTCCTCTAGATCGTTTTTATTTTCACTTCTAATAAAGTACAAATATGCCAGAAGTTATTTGTAATGAGAAAGTAATGTCTTTACATGTCACATTTTCAAACTGTCGGCAATTTTAATAACTACTGTGATATTATCGTTAATCGCAATTATTTCGGCCATGATAATCGTGACACAAAATTTCAATATCGTCCCATGCCAACTGGTCACACAACATCAAGGCAAGAAATCATTTACAGCGCTCTTTTATTATCAGTCCTTTTCCTGAAATGTCCAAATTGTGCAGTCACCTCCAGTCTCTCGCTCTTAAACCTACAAATCAAGTTAGAAATCTGGGGGTAATAATGGACTCAGACTTGAACTTTAACTGCCACATCAAATCAATAACATCAACAGCCTTTTACCACCTAAAAACATTGCCAAAATTAAAGGTATAGTGTCTAAACCAGACTTGGAGAGACTTATCCATGCATTTGTCTCCAGTAGGTTAGACTACTGTAATGCCTGCTCACTGGCCTCTCCAAACAGTACATCCAGAACGCTGCTGCTCGAGTCCTGACTAGAACCAGGAAGTACGATCACATTAGTCTGTGCTCAGGTCTCTGCACTGGCTTCATGCTCAGAGAATAGACTTTAAAGCAGCTGTGCTTGTGTTTAAGTCTCTCCAAAGCACCAAAGTACATCTCTGACATGTTAGTGCCATATGAACCATCTCGCACTCTGAGGACCTCAGGGACCGGCCTCCTGCTGGTGCCCAGAGTCAGGACTAAACATGGGGAATCAGCATTTCAGTTTTTTGCAGCTAAAATCTGGAACAGTCTCCCTGAAGATGTGAGACAGTCCTCCACTCTGACCATGTTTAAATCCAGGCTAAAAACAGTTTTGTTTAGATGTGCGTACGACTGAAAGATCTATCTGCACTCTTCTCTTTTAAAGTGGTTTATTTTATTCTGATTCTATGTGTCTTTTTGTATTTTGTGATTTTAATGCAACATTTCCTGTTTTGTAAAGCACTTTGAATTGCTTTGAGTATGAATTGTGCTCTACAAATAAACTTACCTTGCCTTGCCTTGTGACAAATACAGTTTGTCTTATCTTCTATATCCAACACAGCAATGGCATCATATGTTGTTTAACCTATGACCTTTTAAAGTTGTATAATACTTTCCAAATTTCAATGTATATCATGTGCAAACCCAATATCCTGCAAACACACTCCATTTGTATCATTTTAGACAGACAGAAAAAACGCCACACATTTGCTTCGAGTATGGCCACACAGGCTCTCCAGAAATGGTTTGTTTCTGTCACATTCTGCTCACGTTAACTGCCGCGTTAAAATGAAAAGGCATTTTGTCAATTCAGAACGAGTGAAAAATACACAAGCGGCTTAGCATTTCGCGGCAGAGACTCAAATGAAAGGTAGAAGAACTCTGAGATTAGCGCCGCGCTCTCGGTCGTTATTGCCGTCATTACGTGGGCTTGTTTATTCGAAACACCTCCGTAAATGTTCACAGATGCGACGCGGGGTTCAAGGTGTAGCGTTTCAAGCGTTTGTACGTTCCATCTACTCTTTGCTTGGGCTCGACTGATGAATGCTGCATAATTAGGGAAATGGTTTATTATAATATGTTCTGTTTGCAGCTTGAATTCAGCCACATGATCCAGTCCGACTGCTGCCATTGTTTGTTGGTACAAGGTTGGTACGGGTGCTTGAAATCCTTGAAAACGCTTGGATTTTACAGCGTTGTTTTCAAGTTTGTGAATGTGCTTTCATTTTGTAAAAAGCGCTTGAAAATGCTTGAAGTTTAAATGTGCCTGTATCCCTTTTTACAGTGAAGAGAGTTCAGTAAAGTAGTCTTCAGTTTGGTGTTTTTAAGGTGTTTGCATATAAAACTATCCATATTATTGAGTTACGTGCTAGTTTGTACCACTTTCTAAAATAGGGGAAATTACTTCTGATTTGCCCAAAATTTCGAACAAAGCACACTTGAGATATTTTTGATCACATTCTCTAGGTTCATATTGTGAGTTTAAAAAAACTACAGTAAAAATTTGGATTTGCAAGTTTGTCCTGAATGCAGAAAATCCGTCTGTGCGTTGGGGCTGAGTTAAAGTGTCTGTGACATGTTGGACTACTCATTTAACTAAAATGTCATTAAGATAAATATATTTCAAAGTTTGCTAAAATACTTTACAAATTAAGTTAAATTAGTTAAGCAATTTCTTAGTTTTTTAAATTTCACTTCCTGGTTGTAAATGATGATATCACAGCTAGGAAATTCCCAAGCCACCATCCAGTACATTAGGCAAAAACTCTTATGTCACTTATTATTTAATTTGACAAAAAAAACAAACAAAAAAAACCAAACATGTGAACACCTTTATTTTGTTGAATTAATGTTTAAAAGGTTAAAAAAAAGTTGTTTGTTTTGTGTAAATTATACATATCCTTTGTCTCCCTAGTGTGATGTCATCTATTTGTTTACTTCCTGTAATTTTCAACAGATTTTTTCCATTTTTCTCTTCCTCCAACGGCTACTTGATCGATGTAAAACTATAATTTATGTTTACAACAGGTATTAATACACTTTAAGTATAAAGGTACAGGAAAAAACGCACAAGTCCACCTTGAAAATGCTTTAAAAGTGGTTGAATTTTATCTCTGAAAAGGCGTATGACCCTGTTGATACCTTTAAATAAATAAACTGATATGGCATGAGTCGGGTGTATGTTACTACATCCAATTATTGTGATTGATTGATCCAATATGATTAAAATGATAATTATGCAAATGATCATTCACAGTTATTAACACCAACAGTGAAATCCGTTGTCTAATAGCATTGATCAAACATGCGACCAGCTTTATGAAATCAAAATTACTGAAGGATAAAAATCAAGTTTTAAAAAATTAATTTCTAGTGACAAAACAGCCACACACACAAAAAAAACCTTGACATTTACTCTTTCATCTGCTAAATTAAGCTAAATTGTCCTTAGATTGTTTAGTCTTTTTTCCCCTAAAGATAAATCCAGTAAAAAAAAGAGATATTCAGACCCTGATGAGAAAAAAAGACAGGAAAATATTGCGCCAAGTAGTAGAAATATGTCAAAGTTATGTTCAGGGAGCGGTTTTAAATACCTTAATAAATAGCTCAATCTTCAAGCGGGAGCGAGTTTATTACTTTTACATATAGTCTGGTCTCAGCGTCTATGTATAAATCTCAATCTGACTGGGCCAGTGTTGCTCGCCTTCCCCCCTTGTATGCTAACGTGGTAGGTGGGATTCTCCTCTGGCACACGCTCCGTGTTTGCTTTCCATTGTGGGACGCCACAGTTTAAATTTGGCCTGTCGGACGCGTGCGAAACAGAGCGGCTTCTATCACAACAAGAGCACAAACGCAGCTTAGTGGTTCCTCCAGCGTTTTGACAAATCGTTTTAGCAAATAGAGTTCCCCCAAACTGGGATGTGTGGTTCTCTGCTCCAGTCTGGGTCACACTAGACGGTAAAAACGATATAACAGTCCTACAGTGTGGTCAATTCAGAATATTTATCTTATTTGAAGTGGTCTTTTTTATATAATTTCCTCTAAAAATGTATAAATAATTAATAAAAAATACGAAATAAATAAAATAATAAATACAAAGCACTATACATAGCAAATGTCCTTTGTTTTTAATCTGAATATTTTATGTTAATTTATTATACATTCGGGTGCACAGTTGCAAAGCGGTTAGAGTTCTTGCATCCCAATTGTGGGTTTGAATCCCGGACCAGACTAACATCATAAAATAAAATTAAGAAAAAATAATAAATGAATGAAAGTCAATGGACATCTGGGCCATTCGTGGTGTATTAAAGGGCCTATGACATGTTGGACTACTCATGTAACTAAAATACAGGTAAAATGAACATATTCAAAGTTTTGCTAAAAATAATTATACATCTTATCATTTTTAGCAGTTTTTTTAGCTTTGTAATATCACTTCCCGGTTGCAAATGATGACATCACACCAGGAAATTACTAAACTTAAGCTAAAACTCAGCAAATGTCACCGATTTTTTTTTGTCCAACATATCAAAATACACGTGAACACCTTTATTTTGTTGAATTCATGTTTTAAGGGTAATTTAAGTTGTTTATTTTGGGTAAATGATGAATAACCTTTGGATGGAATGAGTCTCCCCAGTGTGATGTCATCAGTTTTTTTACTTCCTGTAATTTCAAACCGACTTTTCTCCACCAACTACAACTTGACTGGTGCAAAACAGGATTTTTTATGTACAGTATCTATCAATACACCAGATAAAATCAAAATTAGAAAATCGTTCAAATCTGTCATGTGCACTTTAAGTCATTTCAAGTCAATATTGCTGTATATAATGAAGATGCAACATAACGATCTATCTGTATAAGTCGGTTTATCACAAAATGCCAGAAAAAAGCATCCACATTTTTTTATGTCGATATGAAAACGAAGCTCAGGAGGATGTGGTCGGCAGTTGTGGCATACGATAACTGAACATCGATGTGTGCGGCGGAGCGACTTGAAAGGAAACACTGAGTCCGCGTCGGCTCTTGCGGTGGATCCGGCGTTTATGAGCAGACACATGTCCAGATATTGCAGCTGACACGTCAAACTAGGTGGTCGCCGGGAGTTGAAATCCCGCCGTTACTCGCCAGCAGACGTGTCACTCAACTCGACGGATCGCTCTGTCCTACTTTCAGCCATAAAGGACAAATATCACGTTTCCTCTGCCAGTTTAAGTCCATTTTATGTTTATCTTATGAGCAATCAGTCAAGTCCAACTCTGTTTTAGCTGTTATTATGGGGTAATGACACACAAATTTGACAGTTTGTAAAAGGAACGAAGCAATGTCGGTCCAGGTTTACTTAAAATGTTTAAAGTCGGACTTCCGGTGACGTCATGGCGTAAGTAACAGCCTAGGAACAGGGCTCCGTCCGAAAAACGCGAAATAACCTAACAAAAACATTATTACTTGGCATAGCAGCGGAAAATAGTATGGCAACATCTCTAAGAAGCCGAACCTCAAACAAACCCGAAGGCATGATGGAAAAAAATGACAATTTAAAACAGCTAACTCTGCCACAGACGATGGCTAGCAACGTGGATGCTAACACGATTAGCACAGGTACCTCAGAAAGCCGAATATTAGCTGAACTGGAAAAGCTACGTCAAGAAAATAAAGATGGGCACACTCAGACCGGATGGCAAAACTTGAGACTACTATGCAAGAATTGAAACGCGACATGAACAGGCTTGAGCAGAGGACCACAGAGGCAGAAGGCCGTATTAGCAGTGCCGAAGACACAGCCCAAAGACACCAGAGAGCTATCAGATATTTGCTACACAGAGAGATTGACCTAACGACCAGATACGAAGAGATGCAAAACAGGTTGCGGCGGAATAATTTGAGAATCTATCGAGTGCCCGAGGACCGCGAGGGGAAAGACGTGATAGCTTTCGTGAAAGATCTTTTTCAAACAACACTGAAAATAGCCCCAGAAGCTAACATGCAAATAGAGCGTGCCCACAGGGCGCTCGCTCCTAAACCGAAGAGCCACGAGTCTCCCCGGTCCATTATTGTGAGGTTTGTGGATTATTCGGCTAAGGATGCGATTCTGAGACAAGCTTGGAGCCAAAAGAAGGTGCTGTATGAGGGCGAGCCTATTTACTTTGATCATGATTATTCCCCGGAACTCCAGAAAAGGCGTACCCAGGTACGTGAGGTTATTAAACACCTCAAACTGAAAAACATTACGGCCAAAAGTACCTATCCAGCAAAACTCAAAGTTTTAACAGAGGATGGGGATACGACTTACTCATCGCTTGCGGAGGCAGCCCCGATGCTACGGGAGCTTGGAATACATACACGCATTGATGAGAGGGAGAAACTGGAGCACGAGATGGCCCGCTACAGAGGGAGCAAGACCGGAGGAAAACGCACGGCAAATATGGCTAAACTAACCATCGCAGATGCACACGCTTTTTTCAATGGTGAGGAATAGCTGCTTAAGCTGGCTATGCCAACAACACGGATTTGATTTTAACATTGACAAGTTAGGTCAACAACAACATGTTTTTTCAACGTACCAGATGGACCTTGGGAAATAATTGCGAGCATTAGAGCCGCATCCGGAGCTACAGCGCCACCTCAACGAGATGGATGCACGCAGCCGCTCACAGGTTGAGATCACCGCGGAGGAACAGTCACCATCCTCTGACGGGACCACGGGATCGGTAAACTGTAAAACTGTACTGCCTCAGTGGGTAAAGTGGAAGTTTCTCTTGTTCTTTATGTTCTTGATGTTCTATTTGATTCTAGTTTCTGTTCTGTTAGTGTCGAGATTGGCTCTGGGCCACTACATCATGTTACTCTGTAATAGTAATGAAAGATATCTGTTGTTGAGGCTATATGCAGAATGCAGGGGTAAAAACAAAGTAAACACAGTTTGTTTTACATGAATAATTTAACTTGCATTAGTTATAATGTGAAGGGCATAAGCACTCCAATTAAAAGGAAGAAAATATTTACTCAATTAAAAAAGCTACAATGTTCAATTGCAATGATTCAGGAGACACATTTGTCTGAAAGTGAGCATTTAAAACTCAAGAGAGAGTGGGTGGATCAGGTACATAGTTCATCTTTTGGTAGGAAAAGAGGTGTGGCTATTCTCATGAATAAAAATGTTTACTTCAGTCATAAAGAAACATTTGCAGACAGGGAGGGTCGGTATGTGATGGTGATTGGTGATATAGCAGGAGCCACAATAACATTTCTCAATCTTTATGCCCCAAATGAAGACTGTCCAATTTTTTTTAAGAATATAGCTTCAGTACTTGCAGGTAAAGCAAAAGGAATTCTAGTGGTTGGTGGGGATTTTAATTGTGTGTTAAAACCCTATTTGGACAAACTACCTAGAGGATTAGGCCCAGTATCAAAAAAAACTACTACACTTATGGCTATGATCGAGCAATTGGGCCTTACAGAGATTTGGCGGTTTTTGCATCCCAGGGAAAAGGATTATACATTCATGTCACAAACACATGGCAGTTACTCCCGATTAGATATGTTTTTGATTTCAACCAATGATCTCTTTAGGGCTATTGTATGCGACATTGAACCAATAACCATCTCGGATCATGCTCCAGTTAAATTAGAATTAAGAATGAGACCCACCAACCAGTTTAAATATTGGAGACTGAATGTGTCCCTATTGAATGATCCAAAAATTAAACAAGACCTCCATGTAGCTTTGAAAGAATATTTTGAATTGAATGATACTGAATCAATCTCCCCTTCAATATTATGGGAAGGGAGTAAAGCTGTAATGAGGGGGAAAATCATAGCTATTTCCTCAAAACTAAAAAAACAACGTCTCGCAGAACAGAACAAGTTAGAAAATCAAATTAAAGAAATGGAATTAATATTTCAACGAACCCATGACAAAAAAGTTTTAAAATCATTAAAAGAGAATAGGAAAAAACTAGATGATCTACTAACCTATAAGGCGGAGGGAGCTCTGAGGTTTTTAAATAGAAAATATTACGAACATGGTAATAGAGCCAGTCGATTACTGGCATTTCAGCTGCGTAAGGCTCAATCTAATAGAGTAGTGAGTAAAATAAAATGCAACCGGACAAATCAGGTTTTCACACAACCTAAAGATATTGCTAAAATATTTGCTGATTACTACCAAGAGCTATATAAGGAGGAATATCTTCCCAAAAAAAAGGAAAGAATAGAAGATTTTTTACAATCTATCAAATTGCCAAGATTGACAGAGGACGAGGCTGACACATTAACATGTCCTATAACAAAGGAAGAAATCAAAAAGGGCATTGCTAAATTAAAAAATGGTAAAACTCCAGGGGTTGACGGGTTGTCAGGGGAATACTACAAGGCTTTCACTGATATTTTAGTACCAGTGTTAAGTACAGTATATAATCATGCCTTGACCGAAGGTGATCCCCCAGGTTCATGGTCAGAGGCAATCATTAGTGTCATACATAAGGAGAATAAGGACCCAACTTTATGTGCCTCCTACCGCCCAATAAGCCTCCTGTGTGTAGACATGAAAATTCTTACATCAATTATTGCAAATAGAATCCAGAAATACATCAAAACTCTCGTACGACCTGATCAGACTGTTAGGAGGTAACGACAGGCGGACCCAAAGAAGCAGACCAGAGATATGGATCAATACAGAATTATTTATTGAGAGTTGGCTGAGGGGGAGTAGGCTGGACCAGGAAGCACGGGTGAGGACCGGGACGGCAGGCGGGAGCAGGCTGGACCGAGGAGCACAGGTGAGTACCGGGATAGCAGGCAGGAGCAGGCTGAACCGGGGAGCACAGGTGAGTACCAGGACGGCTGGCGGGAGCAGGAAGGACCGAGGAGCACAGGTGAGAACCAGGATAACAGGCAGGAGCTGGCTGGAGGAAAAAAGTCCTTGGTAAGCAAAAATCCACAAGAGACAAATAACGAGAGATACAAAAAAAAGCCAAGGAGTTCACCACGGAAGTAGACTGAACGATCTGGCAGGGTGTGGATGAATGAGCCAAGCTTTTGTACTGCAGAGGGTGTATGCTTGATTGCAGATGGGATCCAGGTGTGCCAATCAGTCATGCCCAGGAAGCTCCAAACAAGGACACCACAGGAGGGGAGGAGGAAACACACACACACACACAGGGGAGGAGGCACTAAGCTCATGACACAGACAGGTTTTATTGTTAATAGACAAGGATGTGATAATGTTAGAAGAGCTCTAAATCTACAAGTGATAGCAATGAAAAGAGACACCCCGGCAGCGCTTCTTAGTTTGGATGCGGAGAAAGCCTTCGACAGGCTGGATTGGTTATTCTTGGAGCGGTCTCTTAATTATATGGGTTTTAACGACACATTTGTGAAATGGTTAAAAATGTTTTATAGAAAACCTAAATCCAGAGTTCGAGTGAACAGCCATTGTTCGGACTTCTTTCCTTTGGGACGCGGGACGCGCCAGGGCGATGGGCTCTCGCCATGTCTATTTGCTCTTAGCATCGAACCACTGGCGGAACTGATTAGAACGGACCCACGTGTACAAGGTATTCGAGATGATGCTAATAACCAACACAAATTGGCACTTTTTGCTGATGACATATTATTATTTCTTGAAAACCCAGTCACCTCCATTCCGGCTCTCCTACAGTGTCTCAATGATTACAGCTCTGTTTCTGGATATAAGGTCAACACAACTAAATCAGAGGTGATGATGGTTGTTGGGGAATGGCCTACTGAACTAGATGATCAAGTTACATTTAGGAAATCTACTCAGGGATTTTGTTATCTCGGTATTAACCTCACTCCTAAAACTACACAGCTTTTTAAAGCCAATTATGAAAAATTGATTAATGAGGTTAAAAAAGATCTGAACAAATGGAGTGTTCTACCCTGTCACTTTTGGGCAGAATAGAATCTATTAAGATGAACATTTTGCCAAGATTTTTATTTTTATTCCAATTTCTTCCTATCTCAGTGCCACAATCTACATTTAAGATACTTGAAAAAACATTATCCAAATTTATTTGGCAAAATCGAAGACCAAGGGTACGACTGAAAATTTTAATGACAAATAAGGAGAAGGGAGGCCTTGGGCTTCCTAACTTAAAACTCTATTATTGGGCAACACGACTTCGTACAATTTCAGCATGGGTGATGAAAGATCCAGAAATCTTATGGATCTCCATAGAGCAAAATACAATCCCGGGATTGCTGATTCATGTTCTCCCGTTCATGAGTCAGCACTCATTGAAAAAGGTCAAAATTAATAATCCTTGGATTGTACAAACGCTTAGGGTATGGAATTTAATACAGAAACAAAACAGAGGCATTTTT
This sequence comes from Rhinogobius similis, assembly GCA_019453435.1. Taxonomy (NCBI): domain Eukaryota; kingdom Metazoa; phylum Chordata; class Actinopteri; order Gobiiformes; family Gobiidae; genus Rhinogobius; species Rhinogobius similis. The sequence continues at coordinate 39,482,776 of CM033619.1, forward strand.
GGAATGTCAAGGGCGATGCCCATTGTAGGTAAGATTGAATTCCTACCATCTATGTCAGATGGAGTCTTTAAGAGGTGGGCTGATAAGGGCCTGGTTGTTATCGATCATTTGCTATGTGGACAAACATTTAAATCCTTCTCACAATTACAAGAACAATTTTCTTTGCCCCAGAAGGATATGTATAGGTACTTGCAGATTAGAGACTATGTAACAAGACATGCACAGCGGGAGGTGGTTATGAGGGAGCCAACTAAAATTGAGACTTACTTTGTTAAACTGTTTGAAAATGAAACCACAAAGGAAAAAATCATATCCTTAATGTACAGAAACCTACTGGAGATTATGTCAGATGATACAATGTACATTAAACATCAATGGGAACTTGAAATGAATGTTATCATAACGAACGAGCAGTGGGAAAAGGTGTGTCTGCATTGTCATAAAGGGATTGGTAGCCAAAATTGGAAAGAGTTTGATTGGAAAACGAAAAACAGGTTCTTCATGACTCCATTGAGGACATTCACAATTGGGACCACCACTACCAATAAATGTTGGAGAGGATGTGACATGGTTGGAGACCACACCCACATTTTTTGGGACTGTCCGAAAATAAAAACATTTTGGGAGAATGTCAAGAAGAAAATTGAGGACATTATAAGAACAGACATTGCAATGGACCCCTTTGTGTTTTTATTTGACTTGTACCCTGAGGAAATACTTACTAAAGATCAGTGTTATATTTTACACGTGCTTCTGTTGGTGGCAAGAAAAATGATCACTCTGAACTGGCTTAAACCAGGCCCTCCCACCACTACCCAATGGGCCCAAACATTGAAACATGTATATCTAATGGAGTGTCTGACTGCTCAACTACAACTTAAAATGGATATCTTTCTAAGGCGATGGTCACGTGTACCAATTCTGTTTGAGTGATTCTTGTCTCTGTACCTGTATATTTCATTTGTTTTCTGCAGGATATTCTGTTTAAGACCAATCTCGACACTTGTTATTGTTCATTACAATGTAAATTGTCTGTGAGTTTGTATTGATGGCAATAAAGTAAAAAAAAAAAAAAAAGTTTAAAGTCTAAATGACAGGTTCTTATGTTTTGTTTTTTTTTCTGGTGGGATAGCACATGTAAATATCTATCTAAGTTTGAAAAATAAGTTGAAAATGACAGTTCTAAGATGGAATCCCTCTGTGATGTCATCAAAAAGCGACGTACTCTTGAAAATACAGACAATTTAAACGCAACCGACTCATTTTTCGGACACTTTAAACCATCGTTCAACAAAATAAAGGTCTTCTCAGGTGTTATTTATCGTCAGTTTCTAACTTTTGAGATCTTCAAACACATTTTCTCCCTTGTTTTCAAAATGGTTGCGAAGATAACAGTTGCGGAATTACTTCTATGTCGTATTTGCTGACCATGTTCAACCGGGAAGTTACGCTATAAACTTTACGAAAACGGTCAAACTGGGGACAAATGGGCAAGATGTCTCGTAAAATCTTAAATGCGATCGTGTTCACTATATTTTAGTGTCTAACTTGTCATATAGATGTCAAAGGATCTCAGTAAATGTACATATATTTTGAAAATGTTCATCAAGACGCCTTCAAGCAAAATCGTTGGCTTCATATCCTTGGGAAAAGACAGAATAAAGCAAAACACACCAACGTGACGGAGCATGACTTCTCAACCATACCTATTTTTTCTTCATTTTTGTTACTTTGTTATTAGACCCAACTTGGTTTTCCTTCTAAATGCAGCTGTGATCTCTTCTTGGCCCTAAACAAACACGCCTTGTTTGACCAACTACTAATCATTCCAACCAAAACCGTCAAGCTATAGACAATAAAAGGTTGCGTTCCATCTTTAAGTTTATTTCCGAACGTCTAATTTATTTGGGATTATATAAGCAGAGAAGTTTGTCAAAGTCATGGCTTTGACTTTCACAATCACCACAGTCAAATTTTTTCGGTAATAACTACACTTTTTCCTGCCTTAATAAAGCATGAACACGGACGTAATTATAATGAACAAATAGTTTATTAAGAACGAATCAGGCTTAGTAACTATTTAACCGTCAGTTTATGCTAGAGGCCTTTTGTGTCCTTTGGCATTTTCAGTGTTATGCCACTTCTTGTGTGTCAGACCAATGTTGCTCAAACTTTCCTCAGTGTAATCACTTTTGAAGATGTTCATTTTGGCTATCTCACTCTTTGAAAATACCCTTCTAATACCCGTCTATAGCTGAGTAGACATAGAAACAATGTACAATTTGGAACACTTGGAAAATATTTAAGGTTTTGTCACTTTCCGATGGATATGTTGCGGTTTTTGAATTTTTATCGACCAATAAAGAGGCAGAAATAGCATATATATGATAAGTATTTGGTATGTATGTGTCAAGCAGAAGTAGTTCTGTGATTCTGAGTGTTTAACGTTATAAAATATATGAATGTGTAGTGATTTGACAGCCTTCTAAGATCTCAATTGGGATTTTTTTAAAGGGTGAACTAATTCCTAACCCTAACTCTAACCTTCACGAATTACTTACCAAGCTTGAATCATGATAAATAAACTCATTTCATCATGAATTAAGTCTTTGTTAGTACTTTGTTGAGGCAAAATAAAGTGTTGTTTCTGTTACAGCACTGTTTGCAGCTGCTGGACATGTTTGCGTTGTGATTTCAGACCATTTTGTTATTTAAAATATTGTATGAGAAACATTTATCCTGAACCTTTTATACTTTTGATATTGATATTCTCTGCTGCTCAACCACGATACCACAATCTCTCCATTGGGACACATAAAAACATCTTATTTCATGCACTTGGAACATTTAGTTTCAATAGGTCTCTTTTATCCCTTCCTGTATTCGCCTTTAAATTTAAACACAATGTGAAACGTAACGCCTCAAGGGTCTTCTTTAATCATGAATTATCCATTATTTGTCATATGTTTTTGTAGAATATGTGCTCTTTTACTGCTCAAACAAATTGCCCCTGGTGAGATTAATAGTATCTGTGTTCGCGTTCGCAGTCCAGCATTTCCAACAGAGAAGCCTGACTTTTATCAAACTGGCGCAAACAGATACATGAACCATAGTAAACGCAATAAAACCGACGATCGTACGGGTTTGAAGAACACTCGGAAAGCCACTCGAAGTTAAGAAACCCACGAAACCCACGAAGCCAAACTGCATTCAGCGTGTCACCGCGTTCCCCAGCTGCGGCGCTTAGTTAACTGCGCACACCTCGCTAAGTGTTCCCAGATGGACCAGAGCTGGCAGCCTCGAGTGTCCCGACCGAATAGTTTCTCATCACCCGAGAAGCTGCAGGCGGGAGGACACCGGCAAAGGGCAGACAGGAGGCACATATTTCCTATGCATTATGGGGAGGTTAATTAGTTAGGAACACAATATGTCTTTGAGTGCGCGGGTGTCAGTCTCACGCCCTCCTCCTCCTCCTCCCTCGCCATCCCGCACTCCTCCCCTCTTCTCTCTTCCTGTCTCTCTTCTAACGAGTCGCTGAGAAAAAAAACAAAAAAAAAAAGAATGTGTTTCCAATTAGCCACAGAGACCGACCAACTGCACACTCCGGGGATGACTAGATCGACAACTTTTGGGAAGTGTAAAGGGGGGAGAAGCTTTGCAGTTTTCTTTCGCTTTAAGCCAGGTGTCAACTGCACGTTTTTTTTTTTTGGGTCTTTTAAGATTTATGGATGCCACAAGTGCAAGATGTGATGCATTAAAAGTCGTAAGGCAGAACTCAGCAACACGGTGCAACAGTTCACTCGATCGATCGTGTTTGAGTGAATGTCGGGCTCGAGGCTCCGTGTGATAAAGTTATCGTAGCTGTGCCTGTTAGTAGAGGCTATCGCGACATGCTAGCTGTGTTTTTGCATTTGTAAAAGTAGAAAAGTAAGAGAGTGAGGTCCTGTTCGTGGCAGCTGAACTCTTCTCCTATAGTTTGAGGTGCGCTTGTGTTTACGTGTTTGATAAAGATTGATTGTAGATGCAGCGACAGGTGGGTTCACTCAGCCAAGAATCAAAAATAATTAAACAGCTTTCATGTGACTTGCCAGTGGCGTAGCACCAAATTCTACGCCTGAGGTACAAACCTTCTCGGTGGGCCCCAATACATCATTTGTGTATGATTTATTTATCCAAGCAAATGTTATTTTTTCATTCACTATTGCCAAAATATACTCCCTATGGTTTCTACATAGGCCTAATAATAACTCTAACTAATGTATAGACATTCTGTGCAGTTACCGGCTTATATTATGATATAGTACTGTTTTGTATTTGCAATAACTACCAAACCAATTTCACAAACATCTCGAAAAGTATTATTACAATGAGAAAATACACTAACTGCAAATTGTAGTCACTGGTTTTATTTCTAAACTTCTCAGCTAATATGTGAGCAATGTTTTTTCTCTTTTATTAAAGGAGTGATGGGGCCCTCAGACCTCATGCACAATTGTATTTAGGACTTCAAGGACTTTACTCAACACATTGAATTTTATTACTATACTATAACTATAGATGAAAGCGTAGAAACATTGAAACATCACATGCTTTTGAGGGCCTTTCCCTGTCCTGGGCCCCGGGGAAACCAATACCCTTTACGCCAGTCCGACGCCCCTGTCAATTCAGCTCGTCTTTGGTTGTGCGACGGTTCCATGTTTAATCTTCTGCTCCCAGACTCACTCTGAGACCTATGAGCCTCGAATTCGAATCATGACTCAAAATTCTTTCCATGATCAGAAACTTTGGTAAAAAGATGGTAAAAATTGTGCCGTTGACACCCGGCTCTTAATCTTGACTGCAGCGATCCATATCTGATACAAGATTGGTGTTACATCCTTCCTGTGCATGAGTGTTCTGCCTCCACCCACATTCCTCTGTGTTTAACATCAACGGAAATATGCTACTTCGTCAACTTTGGAATAAAATGTGGTTGTGGTGTGTGAATGTGGTATATGTTCTACTGTCTAGCCCAGTGGTTCTTAAACTAGGGGTCGGGACCCCAATGGGGGTCGCGAAATGATTTCCAGGGGTCCCCAGAGGATGGGGAAAAATGTATACAATAGTCTTAAACAAGGCTTGAACACCTTCAAATGCAGTGGTAAATGTAGATTCCAATTTGTTGGCCTATCAAAGTCATTTTTCTAGGTCTCAAAATAAAATGGAACATTACATATAAGGCTAATTTATCCCTTTGCGTGTCGCCTATTTTTTGTGTTTGGGGGTCGCGAATGTGAACTATTGTTATTTTGGGGGTCTCGACTGAAGAAGTTTGAGAACCGCTGGTCTAGCCCATCTGTACAACCTGTACGTTTCTGTATATACTCTAAGTCTATTTTATTTTATTCTTAATTTTATGCATGCCTTCTTCTTTTTATTTTATTCATCGTTATATGTTGCACATTACCGCCAAAGCAAGTTCCTGTTTGTGAATTTTGTTCACTGACATTGGCAATCTACCTTTTCTGATTCTGATTTTGGCAGGTGCCGAATGATCTATGAAAATACATTGTTATGATTGCTGACTTAATGGATTTTCAATTATTCTCTGGGAGTCTTTACTTTGGTAATTACCTATATTCAAGAGACCATAAGCATAATTTTCACACTAACTGTGCAACACAATTTCGTTCAGCATGAGAAACTAAGGCTTATTAGTTCAAGTTCCAAGTTGAACATAGCAAGAGATCTGGAGTATATGTTTTTTTTTTTTTTTTTTTTTTTAAACTGAACCTTTATTTAACCAGGAAAGTCCCATTGAGATTACTAATCTCTTTTTCAAGGGAGACTTGGCCAGGACGGCAGCACATATCGGTCATTATATGTCAATACGCATTTAGATAACAACGATAAACACATAAAAATAATCCTAAATATCAAGTACAGTTCTTAAATGCTGAACTCTGAACCACATAAGTAAATTTGAAGTATAATTATGACATTCTCCCAATGATTTTCTCCTTCTGCCTCTGAAAAACTGAAAAGAATCTCATGAATACACAGAAGCATGTGCATTTCTGTCACGGTTACCATAACGTCACACTTATTTTGCGAAAGTAATACTCAGCCTCTGTCCCCATTATTGAAAAGACAACATATCTAACTTAATCAAACGTTTACGAATGAAGATAAGCCATAAACACGCGTCAATGCCACTCTTTGTCACTCCGTGCGGCTCGAGCGGCCCGGGGTTCGTGTTCGTGTGTGCGTGAGAGTGACGTCATGCGCAGACAAAGGTCCTCTCGTGTGCGGAGCGGAGAGGCAGCAGTGAGAGAGAACTGGAGAGCCAGCGCAGAGCGGCACGGGCTCAACTTTACGCACTGACAGGACATCACCCAGAACCAGGACCGGGACCAGCAGCGAACCCAACGAGGCATTTCGACTCTGAAACCTGTTGAGGGGGAAAAAAAAGTGTCAGAGGAGATCGGATTCATGCACGGACCTAAAATGAAAGGCTTACCTGGCTGTGCTTTTGCGGAGTTTTATTTCACATCGATTCCACTTTGACACTGCGCTGTGCAAACTTTTCCCCCCGGTTGGTTGGCTTTTTGGAGGACTTTTGGGTGAACTAACGCAGATTTACCGGACATTTCCCAACAAGTCGTGGACTAATCTACGTCTCTGTCTACCCACCGACATCTTTTTGGGAAAACGCAGTAAGTACTTCCACTTTTAACCATCCCCTTGCGTTTTCCTTACCCCAACGCGCGCTGCAAAGTGGGCATCTTTACATAATCCAAGTGTACCTGCCACGTAGACGCACAAGGAGGGCACCGGCTGCAGATAAAACGCGCTAATGGTGTGAGCAGATGCCCGACTTCTGTGCGTCCCCGTGCCGTTATTTGGATACGACGTTTATTGTGCGTAATGAGAGGTTTACGCTTCAGGGCGCCGTGGAGCGAAACTATTTGTTGTTGCGCCACTTTTGGGACTTTTTCGGGCATTTTGGATATTGACTAATGTTGGTAGGAAGCGAGTAGTGGAAAAAAAAAAGGCAGCGCTGGACAGGGAGGGAAAAGTTTCACATGCGTCTTCATTAGAGTTTGAATGGGCTTCTCACTCCGGCACAGACGCCTTCTGGTTGACTGCTGCACAGGCCAGTGGTGGAAGAAGGACTCTGCTCTGTTACTTAAGTAAAAGTACAGATACATGATGTAAAAATGACTCAAGTAAAAGTGGAATATGGAAAACGACTTACGTAAAAGTGTTGAAGTGCATGCGTATTTCAAACATACTTTTCATTTGGTGATCTTGATAAAGAATTGTCCTGATAGTTTTTAGTTGTTCTAAATGTTCTTAGACTTTTTATGTGCTTGCTCAAAGCCAAGACTTGAACTCAAAACCTTGTAGCAGGATGTCTCTAGGAATATGCTAAAAAAGCAACCCTCTCAAGCCATACAGAAATGCATTTTACTATCAAGTCCTTTACAAAACTGTTCCAGAGTTCTGCAACTGCAATGTAGTGAAGTAAAAGTATAAAGTATGCACTCTAAAATGTACTCAAGGAAGTACAGTACCTTTACTTTTGTTCTTTGTTACTTTCCACCACTGGCACTGGGTTTGAGCAGAACAAACTTTGACTGTAACATACATCGATTTGGTATTTGGTCCAATCGTATGACTGGTTTAGTTCCAACCAGAGTCCAGATAATAGATTCAGACTGATTCTATCCATTCTGGACTATTGTTTTAATTTATTTACTGATGAAATCGCTTGTCATATCGGTTTGTAGTCATCGTTGTAGTTGGTTGCATGTGTCTTTTATGTACTCTTGGTTTAGTTGTAAGTAGCATGCCTAGTACCAGTCATTAACCAAACATACCATAAACATACTTGATCTATTACATGTATTAGTCCATAATCCCTTAGTCCTGCCTCGGAACTGTTTCTGTTTTTAATTACAATGCACTTAAATCCTGGATTAGCCCTGGATTAGTCCTGGAATGAGTCCCAGTTTGATCTGGCCTCAAAATAAACTAATCAATCTTCATATATAAACACAATTTCTCCAAACGTAGTAGTAGTAGTAGTAGTAGTAGTGTGTGTTTTATGGTGAAGAGTAGAAATCCTGTTTATTAATAGTGCTCAAATATTCCTAGTGGATTTGGACGGGCCCCAAAGTACACGCCTCGACGCCGCTTACTACGACGAGAGTCAATGCCCCGTGCTGAGTCCTGGACACGACCGTGAACATTGGACGACTATGAACCGGCGTAATTTTCCACTGTTTATGATTTGACACAGCACGGTCGGGGAATGCGTCAACCAGACCACATCTTAACGTTTTGTGCCGGCCTGTAAATATTACAGTCATAGTTTAGGCACTGAGTACAATTTTCGAGCCGATTGTGATGAGTGTTGTGTAATATTTCTCAAGACCTCGTAACTTGAGGGTTGGATGTTGAATGGTGATATTGTGTGGTTATGAATGAAGGATTCTGATGAAGCAGAAGGAGATAAACTGCTGTGGTCAAACGTGACATTAAATCAGACTTCATCAGCGAGGTTGAATTGTGGGAATATCGAGTACGTTCATGCAAGTAAATACATCATTGTTTCTCTTTTTGTAGCAATTCACAGGCATGGTTATTTTTGGTTAGGAATGTATGCCTAGTTGTGTGCTTGGGCAAGACAGTTGCAAAAAGGAAAGAAAAAAAACATTGTAGGGTTATTTTATGCAATATTTGTTAGTCTCAAACACATCTGACTTTGATATGAGTTGCATTTTGGAGTAAAAAGTGACAAAAGTATTTCCATTTACTAAAGTTTTTGATGGTTATCTTACTGTCTGTGCAAATTGAACTTCTCTTTACAACTTGATAATAACTACACCTTAATTAGCCTTAACAAAGACTTGAAAATGCATGATTCAGGCTTATTCATTCATTCATTTTCTACCGCTTATTTCCGTTAGGGGTCGCGGGTGACTGGAGCCTATCCCAGTGACTTTGGGCCTTAGGCGGGGTACACCCTGGACATTGGTCAACTCATTGCAGGGCTGACACAGAGAGACAGAGACAAGGACAGACAACCATTCACTCTCACATTCACACACTACGGACAATTTGATTCAGGCTTAGTAACTGCTTAATTAAAGTTCAGGTTAGGGCTAGGTTTAGGACTTAGGGTCAGAGTATTAGTTAAAGCTGGGGTACTCGACTTTTTTTTTTTGGTAAATGAGTAAAAAAATGTTGTTTTCCGAAAAAATAGTCTAAGAACTGAACGCTGTGACAAAAACGAGACTGGCGCACACTTTTTATGTCACGTCAACCAGGAAATAGGACCTGAAAGCAGTGCTCTGATTGGCTGTTCATCGGGCGGTAGTGCGAGTTTCACTTTGCAGTCGGAAAAAAAGCTGTTCTAAAACTGAGCTCACACCTGAATATGAATGTTTGTGGATATCAACAGTGAGTCAAAGAGTTTGCGAGAGCTATAGCAACGAGTTAGACACATTTTAATACGTACTTGCAGTTTTGTGAAAATTAGGTACCGCAGCTTTAAGTAGTTACTAATCAAAATGCTAATTATAGCTCCTTTACCTTTCCTGTTACTTCAGCAGGCTTTTGTTTGAGGGTGACAATCATGCTATAGCCTTTCCGTGTGTTTTTTTTACCCCCAAACAGGCCAAAAGGAGTCGCAGGTTGCTGTTGCAGTTGTCCGCTGGTGTGATCCTTTATGGAGCCATTTGCCTGCTGGAGTTTATTTGTGTTTTGGGGGTGAAAGTGAGACCGGTGTTTACCTGTGACCCACTGCCACAGACCGCGGGGGTGCTTTGATGCTACAGGCCGGTGCGAAAGCCATTTGCACTTCACTGGACCCGGCGCTTTCATGCTGTTTTCATTAAATGATCCGTAATATCTAATGTTTGCCTAAGGGACTTTGACGGATTTGGGCCAAGTCCACGTGTAAGTCGGTATGTTTCTAGTCTTTGGTGAAATAAGGGGAAACACAAGCCAAAAACAACCCTGTACTCAATGTTGGAAAAGTTGGGATTCTTCTTGCTAATTTTATCACATAAGGCATCTATGTAATACCTCTGTCATTCATCTTTTGCAGTCATGTAAGGCGTTTTTCTCACCTAATTATTATGCAACAAGGCAGTGGCAGCTATGATCTGTCACAATAAGTAACCTCAGTTGAACTTTGCAAAGTCAAAAGCCGATGCAACCTGGATGGTACAAAGTCGTGAAGCAGTAAGTTTAATTTTTATAATTTGGTGACGCACTATGGCTTAATGTAGAAAAAAAAAAGGTTCTGCTCAGAATCTTAGAAGAATCTTGGACAGATGAGGGAGGCAGGTTTGTTTTTGTGTCGTACAGTTGGAATGGAGCGAGACACCAGACAAGACAAGACAGGAGGTCGGGTCCATAAAAATGAGACAAGTCTAGATTCGCACATAGTTTATATCTAGGAAGTGTAATTCATGAACACAATTTCTAATTCATTTTTAAGCTGATATTTTTGATCTGCAGCACTGCTTTTTAAACTACTGCTTCAAGAGATGGAACTTACCTGTGATAACCCTTTTTTTCCCCGTTATAGTCCAAGCCAAATGTAAACTCATGGGGAAAATCTTGAGATCTTGTTTCATCCCTGTACAGTATGTTGCAGGCAAAATAAACCCTTTCCGTGTAGTAAGCAAAAGGTGATTCTGTTGTTCAGTTTACTTTATTTGTACCCGTAGTTAGATTTGTTGTGCAGCAATTTTCTGCAAAGTCAAAGTCATTTTTTTCTCCTCATGGTAAACTTTGTCCAGTCCTGTAGGTGGCGCTGTAGCCCTGAAAGTTATTCTGCACACATAAGTAGATTCAGCGACCGTCAGTGTATCATTTATTCAAATTTAAAGCCAATTGTAATTATCCAGTGCGTGTAGGACCTATTGTAATAGGTAACCCCTGCTGAACAAAGGTGATAAATGCAGTATATCACTAATGTTTTTTCATGCTGTCTTGCACTGGATATATTCCCCAAGTTTAGAAAAAACGTGTTAATTTTCCCCAATTAGGTAGGGGGCGCTAGCGAGTACTTTATATTAATGTGCAAATGACAGTAACATGACAGACGCATAATCAAACAATCAGACATTCACACTGGCTCGCAAAATCGCATGATTCTACGAGTTAGCGCCAATGCATTTTCAACGGGAGAGTTAGCATGAGCCTCTAAACATTAACATATTGATAGTTATTATTCGTTGGAAACATAACGAAAAATGCACCAGTAACACTTTATAATAACTACACTTATTCCTGCCTTAGTAAAGCATGAATAAAGACTTAATTAATTGTGAACAAAGAATTTATTAAGAATGATTCAGGCTTATTAACTACTTAACTAATACTCTAACACAAATTCCTAGCCCTAACCCTAACCCTAACCCTAACCCTAACCTTAATTAAGTAGTTACTAATCCTGAATCATACTTAATAAACTATTTGTTCAGTATGAAATAAGTCTTTGTTAATGCTTTACTACGGCAGGAATAAGGGGAGTTATTCTAAAGTGTTACCAATGCACAATTTCTCCCAGAAAAATATACTGCAATTACACATATTTTGTTCTATACATATTTATTTCCTTTGTGTGCATTAGAAAAAACAGAGGAAAAAAAGCCATAATGGATTAACTTTCACGCAAAACTCAAAAAAGGGACAAAATAATAGCACCCTTAACTTTATAATTTGCTTTTTTGTTCTCGTTTTTTTGTGTCATTCCAATACACGAAAAGGAAATAAACATGTGTATTGCAATACTTTTCAGGGAGAAATACTTCATTTTTTGGACTAAATTCAGTGGTGCCAAACCTAAACCTAACACTTTTGGCCCTGACTCTACAAACAAAAACCATGTGTCTGAGCTGTCTACTAACGACATCAATCTGTATTTGCTGCTTTATTAAAATGAATGGGATAGATCGTTTACCCAAGTACCAGGCAGCATGCACAGCTATTCTATACAGTTGCCATGTACCTTAATCCAACCTGCTTCACATACTCCCCACTTCTCCAAAACTACACCGTCCAAACAGTTGCAGGTTTAAGGTCACATTCCACATTATATTGCCCAAATGCAAGCCCAGTGTTGCTTGAATCGGCCATCAACAGATTTCCTTCAAGTCAATAACCATATGAATTATTTAGCAGCCCACATGTGGCTATTCCTTTTGCAAATTGAGCACTAACCACTTAAGGTTTGCACTAATGATAATACTTATACTACTACTCCTAATTAAAAGGCAGTAGAAGACTTATAACTAACTTGTGTCGTGACTATACTAACATTTTAAGCTCGATTCAATACTAAGAAATCGACTTACTGATTTCTATACCACAGCAATCATTGCGCATGCTCTTTTTTAGGTTAAGGTTTCAGACAGTAGACTGACATTTTCAACACTAAATAATAGTACTTTCTTTATTAAACATTGAAGTCTTATTCTGTTTTTGATCGAGCTCAAAATCTTTCTAAAACTGTTCACGAAAGGTCAAATTTTGTCCTGTAAAAGTGATTTTTTTGAATCGATGCTTGCCCAAATGAGTATCTTGTTTTGATGCTAGTTTTAATATTGATTAGTATCCGATTTTTGATACTTTTTACAACCCTAAAAGTAACACAATGGGATTTATTATTACTTGATTAGACGAGTACATGAACTTTTCGATTACACCTTATTGTGTTTTGCATTGTTTGTGCTTCAATGGAATCTCCAAAGAAAGTTCAAAGATCTTTGTGATCTCTGGAAAACAAACAAACACGTCCCAAAAGAGATAAAAAACACTGACCCACAAAACGCGCACACGAGCCCTGGCCACCCTGAAAGCGTCCTGATGCCAGATCGTCCATTCCGCGGCGCGCTGTAAATACTCAACGCTCTCTACCTATCCGGACTTACAGTGTAATTTACTGTCCCCGCTAAGAGCACATCTATCTGTCGCCATGGATATGAACGCTGCGCCTCTCCAAACACTGGGATGGTTCGCAGGATCTCGACGGTCGCCTCGGTAACCAGGAAGACCGGCAAGCCCAGACTAATAAACACACTTATCCGAGGAATCGTTGTACGGCTCCGGGCCATGCTTGAGAAATCCATCACGGGATGAAAGCGACGTGAAGGGAGAGGTGGTTGTTGGAGACTCTTTGACCTCCGGAGTTAAGCCTAAACTAAACTTCAGGAGCAGAGACGTATGGGTCTGCCCTGGAGATATCAGCTTTATGTTCTGACATCCATCAAGAGGGAAGGGTCCTTGAAACATCTGTATCTCCCCCGCGTCCCGCATAACCTCCCCCCCAGCGCGACCGAGCATCTGCATTCCTGCCATTCCTGCGCTCTGAAGGTCAGGTCTGTGCTCCGGCAGTCAGGACAGGTAACCGTGTCACTCCTGCAAGAGGAGACTTGAGTGCTTCTGGATAGTTTTAATTCAAGGACTAATGTTTTTTCAGAAAGGGTTGTGAAACTTTTGAGCGTATGGGGAGTATGAAAACAACTAGGGATGCAGAATTTGGGAAAAAAAGATCACAGCAATTTATACATTTTTGTCTACATTTGAATACTTTTATGTGATGCAGATTACCTCACTGGTTTCTAGGTCTTTCTGACTGATCATGCAATAATTTAGCTTAAAATAAGAAAATAAATTTGCCAATGGGGTAAGAACAATTATGCTACCCCAGTAATGTATTGAAACAATTTGGAAACGGTTTGAAACAAGTAAAATAATCTAAAAACTGAATAAAATGAATAGTCTTAACTTATCTTAACTAGACAAAACGTCTGAAATGAATGTTAATTTATGTAGTTAGTTCATTAGTTTCTTTCGAACATTGCACAAAAGTACCTTTTCAATGATCAACATTTTCAAGTATTCATAAATGCTTGATACCGCAGCATTTAATTTAGATGATAACTTATTATCTCCCACCCCTTATTACCCTCTATTATTAATTTATTTATACAGCTTCCTTTCTTTGTTCATCATGCAGCTTATGAACAAAATATTTAATTTGATTAACTTTACAATGAACCAACAACGTTAATTAATAACTATAGCTCATAATCTCCTTATACTTTTCAAAGTCATTTTATATCCTCAAAATAAGACATTTTAACTCATCTAGAAATTATTTTTTGCAGTGCAGTTGTGAGTTGATTTGCAGTAAGGGTATTGTATCTGGAGGAGTGGACAAACTGACTGAAATAGGTCTGAAATGACAAACTAATAAAAGAATCACATCTGTTTCTTTTTTTATTGCTTGTGGAGGAAATTATGGTACTTCAGAAATCACAGCCTTAGCAATTTGCTAATTACGTCCATTAACATTGCAGTTTCGATACAGTTAGGATTAAATGTGCAGACAACAACAAATGAGCTCTTCTGGATCTCCTATTGTTTCTCTGTGGGTTTCAGCTCCCTTTTATATGGAATTGTATTGTATTGCATTTCAGTTGGAATAACTTGCACCGGGAATTAAAAGACTTAAATGCTTTACAAGTTTGCAAAGAAGGAAAACAATAAAATCATATGTTGAAAACGAATGCTGAAAACAGTATTAAATACTGTTGAATGTAGTGTTGGATACTGAAGGTTTGTGCTTAAGACGCTAGCAGCTTTTATGTTTACTGTTAATGTTCAAAGGCAATTTTTTAAAATGCAAATGTTTATGTTAAGTGGAAATGTACAAGGGGTATGCAGTATAAGCTCAGGCTCAGCCTTTTCAGACTTGGTTTACATTATTTTTATTTACTTAGCCTTGGCGGAATGTCTGAATAAACTGACCCGAGCTAAATGTGGATTAAATCGAACATGAATGAATTAAACAAAATACAATGCCAGGTAGAGATGGGAGTTGGGTCAAAATATTGATAATTTCAAAATGTTGTTTTGGAAATTGTGAGTATATTGTCAATAAAAAAAAAAAAAAATATATATATATATATATATATATATATATATATATAAACAAACAGGACTTTTAACATTAATTCACATTTTTACAAACATTTGGTATAAAGTGATATTTCTACACGTCTGCATATTGGATAGGATAATAAAAACTTTTTAAAATATTGTACCCTTACAACAGCTTTGTGTATGGTAGAACACGTGGATAAAAGCTCCTTCAAAAAGGTTCTATTGAACTTCCAAATAGTTTGTGAAATCATCCGACCCCCTCATGGTAATAGAAATCACCGGATTTACCTGAGTCACGTCAGTAAAGTACAGTAAAGTAAAATGTACCTGGTAAAGTCATTACTCCGTCACTGCAGAGGCGATGTGTGTCAGGTGCAGAGGTCAGGGCAGGTCATGTTGGAGCGTGGCCTTTTGTACTCGAAACAGGGCTGCAGTAAAACAGCTTGATTTACTGTAAACACATTCCAAATGATGCTGCAGTGAGACAAAGCAATTATGGCAACGTATAATTAATAGTTTCTCCAATCAAAATTCCTACTCCATTTACTTGAGTCATGATTTGAACAATTATAGATTTATGACTTATACTGTCAAAACACTCAATTAAACTGACATTAAAACTATTGTATCTGTGGAGAAAAGCTGCACAGGTCAGATCTGTGGAAAGACAGAGAGCACGTTTTTAATGTACTGTAGAGCTATAAAAACACACGTAACTGAAGAAATTCTGCTTAAATGAGTTTAATGCTGAACAATCCAGGCAAAGCAAAACATGTCCAAGCAGAAAAGCAGGTGGCAGACTCCCCTCCAGAACAGTTCTAAATATTATTTTCTCACTAACACGATGTCTCTTGACGCTGACCTTATATGGAAGTTCTTTTTCTGTCGGCATAAATGGTCGCCGCTCATGTTGAATCTTATCTCCAAGAGTGATAAGTGCGTGAGAAAATGAATCAATCTCTTCTTCATTTCATTCGTTTTCTTATCTGCCATCCTGCTGTGCTGGCCTTTTTGGTTTGGGTTAGTCAGGAGTTGGTCACACAGGTCAGTTTGTCCAGTTGCATATTCAAGGCTGACAGAGCGTAATTCTTTATATTTATGTTTTTATCACACTGTGAGCAGCCGTCAGACTAAGAGGAACTTCAAATACGGAGAATTAAGGAAGTAAAGTGACAGTTTTGAATGTAAATCTTCATTTGGATCTTTTTAAAAATGAAGCTGTATGTTAGTTCCTTGATTTTCAACCTGTGTGCCGAAGAACACTAGTGTGCGCTGAAGTATTGCCAGGTGTGGATAGAAAAAAAGGTTAGACTCATGAATTTGATTAAATAATTTAGCATTTTGGAGTGTGAGGAACGTCTTCAATCAAAAAAGCGAGCAGAACAATCATCATTTTCAGATTTAAAGAACCAGATATACCAGCATGCAGTATTTGCTACATTAAATACCACTTTTTGTTCCTAAATGCTGTGATTTGGTAATATTTATGTAGACGGTTTTGTCATGACTGAAAAAAAAATTGAAAAATACTGTGTTTGTTTTCTGAGGTGGATAAAATTTAGATTTACTCACATGTTCGTAAATTGCTTTTTAGTAAAACTGTACTTCTCAGACACAATGTTTTTACTTCTGCTTGTGTAAGTATAGCCGTAATCTTACTGTAGTTGAAGTCTACAAGTGACAAAAGCGTCATAATAGTTTGTGGTTCTTGCATCACTCTTTCAGAAATGATTTAGTTTTTCAATTTTCCTCTGAGGAACTTTTGCATATATTTGTGAACTGTAGAAACTGGTGCTGGAAGTTAGATATTAAAACTGTTAATCAAATATAATGAACATTTCTGCGCTGGGTAGAAATTAAGCTGTAGGTGAATAGGAAAAAATCTGAAATTTAAAGAGATCAATTTGAAACTTCTCCTGTAGTTTACTCTCATAAATATAAGAAAAAAATAGATTACAAGTTTTCTTTTTTTTATCATGTAATGTTTTCATATTCCATAAGGCATTTTATGTGCAAAAACAGCAAAAATGGCAAAAAGCGCATTTGGTGCATTGAAACCTGAAAATGGACTGAACCAGGTTTAGATTTCTTGGTTCATTTTGTATACGTGTTAGCTACAAAAACATTTACAGAGGAGATTTGGATTTGACTCAAACTTTGCTTAAGAATGTAAACTTTGGGTCAGTTTTCCAACTTGTAACTGTCACAAATCAGGCGTAAAAATAGATATCAACAAATCCTTCCATACACTTGGTCAAAATCACGATGCGTACAAGATTGTAAAGTTTGGTATGTGCAGGTGCTACTTGAAGTGGAGAAAAATGCCTTTTGAGAAAATGGCATTTGAAGTTACAATGACCCAGAGCACAAGATTGTAATAAAGTAATAAAACATCTTTAGGAGCAGATTGGACAAGTTTGTTGTTTCCACATGAAAGCCGATAAGTAGAGAGCGCAAACTGACAAAAAAAAAATATATATATAGGATTGACCGTTTATATTGGGCTCCATGACGAAAACAAAACACACGCTGAAACAAGTTAACTGGACCAAACATTTCACCAAACTATTACAGAGCACCAGCACCTCCACATATCACCGTAGATGTCAGTTAGCTATGTGTAACTATAGTTCTATGAGTGTATAAAGGGCCCATAACCCACTAAACTTGTATGGCTTACATTTGCCTGAAACATGGCCACACAGATTCAACATGAAATGCAATGTCTGGACAAACTGTTGTTGGGCATTTTAATGAATTATTTAGATTTGTCAAATAAGTTATTACTTTTCTTTTTTAAAAATGTGTAAAATCACTGTAATTAATGAGAATTGCAAAAAGGGTGCAATGCAATTAATCCTGATTAGCCAAAGTTTGAAAATGTGATTAATCAGATTCGTTTTTTTTATCGTTTGACAGCACTAAAAATGTAAAAGGTCTTGTACTTTTTAACCTTTTAATTATTGATGGATTGTTGATTGTTACTGAACTCAGCGAGGAGGACTCCTGGATGACAAAACTGAAGAAAGTTTGATGAGTCAGACTCTGCAGATCCCCGAAGACCCTCCCGACACACTCCCATCCCGCTCTCCGTTCTCCGTGCGCGGCGCTGAGGTAATAACGCTCTCCATGTCCAACAATGTGATTTCATCTGACTGCAAACAAAGACCACACCCTGCAATAAAGAGCGCGGGCCTTCCACATGTGGTACAGCTGTGAGCTCACTGCCATTGTTAGCGGTGGCGTTTGTGAAAGACTTTTAATGGCTGTCTTAAAGCCGACGACACACCCAGCGCAGGGCCAGTGTTGTGGGCAAATGCAACGTCGTGTTTTAGAAGTTGAGTCTTGCGCCATCTGATAGATTTTGGTTTTAAAGGGTGTTTCGTTGCTAAATGAAAGGAACGGCCGGCTGTTAAAAGCGGTCAGTGGCAAATACAATGCTTTTTCCAAGATTGTATTGAATGTTTTCTGTTTGAAGAGCATTTTTCAAGGTTTAGACTAGCTTTGTAGTTGGCTTTTTTGAAATATATTAACACGATCTAAGGTTCAAAATGTAACCCGTCGAACCCTAACCCCAACACTAAATCACGCTAATCCCTTGATGTGACTGACATGTTTTCTTCGTACACAGTTTATAATTACTGACATTTTTCAAACTAGATAATATCATTCGTGGATCTCATTGTCAATGGAAGGATTTTTATGAAAGGAAGGAAAATAAACAAGCACATTTTCCCGATGCAAGAATAGATCTTAACCTCATCAACCAGTGGGGATTGTCATTTACAGTAAGTTATTAAGAGATAAGTAATTAGCCCACAACACAAGAAATGAAATGTCCTTAACTGAATGTAACAGAACACTACAGAAGGGCAGAGTTTGTCATTTACTCTGAGGCTGATGGTCCAATCCCCACTTGCATCAGTCCATATTGTGGCTATGATTATGTGGCTTAGTATTGACAAATAATTGCTTTAATATACATGTTTTTTCTAGAAGGTTAAAAAAGTAATTTAGTGTTGTAATTGGGGATGTTACAATATAAAATACAGTGTCATGATTAATGTTAGAGTAGACATCAATATTTTTCACGATTATTGACACCAAACAACAGTGAAATGTTTGATTTTCTTTTATTCAAAGTTGTCTAATACAGTGATTCCCAACCAGGGGTGCATGGACGCTTAAGGGTACGTGAACAGTCACTAGGGGAATACTTGGAATGGTTTCAGGTTTTAAAAGAAGTTGAAATGTACTTTTAATCTGAATTTAAAAGTGTTGTTAGTTGTAATTTAGCATATTTTGGAGTATATTGGACCATAAATCAAATGAAAAAATATATAGACAATAGTGATAATTGACAATATGTGACTACTAAACTCATTTTATTAAACTCAGGTTAAGGGGTACTGTGACTGTGAGAGTGAGCTTAGGGGGTACTCGAGACACAAAGGGTCGGGAAAAACTGGTTTAATAGGTCACAATTCCTCTGGTCCAGGGCTTCATTTTCCTAAGGGTATTTATTTTTTATTTTTTGAGGAACATGGCCTGAATGTTGGAAGTGTACAATACTTAAACAACACTAAATCTGTTTCAATTATGGTAAAATAAGTACTGAAAATAGCTGAGTCGAAAGACAAAGCTCTCGATTTACCGGCCAGTTATGTTCCTACCCTCACCTATGGTCATGAGCTTTGCATAAGGACCAAAAGGACAAGATCGCGGATACTAGAGATAGGGTGAGGAGCTCAGACATGGGAAGAGCTCGGAGTAGAGCCGCTGCTCCTCCACATCAAGAGGAGCCAGCTGAGGTGGCTCGGGCATCTGTTCAGGATGCCTCCTGAACGCCTCCCTCAGGATGTCTCATGGGCATGTCCCACTAGGACGAGGCCTCGGGGTAGACGCTGGAGGGACTATGTCTCTCTGTGGCCTGGGAACGCCCCGGGATCCCCCCGGAAGAGCTGGAGGAAGTGTCTGGGGTTAAGGAAGTCTGGGAGCCCCTGCTTAGACTGCTGCCCCCGCGACCCGGCCCCGGATAAGTGCAAAAACATGGATGGATAACTACTGCTGTTTTAGATTTTTGTGGAATAAAATAAAATACAAAAGGCTTAACCAACATTGACTGAACTGAACCTGATCTAAACAAGTACAAGAATGGGTCTGAACAAAATCTAACCTAGAATCAAACCAGCTCTAAACTTGAACTAAACCAGGTCTAAAGCAGAATTAATCAAGGATTAAACCAGGTCTAAACTAACTAACCAATAATTAAATCAGTAAACAATAAAAATGGTATAGTAAGGTTAATAAGCAAATAATACACTTATAATAATATGTAAAGAGCCAGATATAAACGCTCTTTACATTGAGATTGAACTGAATTATTTTTGACTATAAAATGGTCACTATTATTATAATTTTTTAATTCCTACGACTACATTGTGACCTGAACCTCTGACCGGACAACGCTTAGTTAAGTTCAGAGTCATTCTTATGTCATTTAACTTTTGTGAGAGCCATTGTGTCAGTCGTACCGGGTTCAGTTACAGTTAGATTTCTGCTTATGTACCACTTGGACTTATTCCTGTACTTCATTTCTGGAGGATTTGACCAGATTGCGTTCATGTTTTTTACCCCATAACCTCCATAAAACCTCTTAGACCCAAACATGTGGAACAGATCATGCTAGAGCTGCTGGTAAAGAAGCTTAGCCGACTGACATTTTCTCTAATGAGAGGGTGAGATATGCCACTTTACACGTAATGACCCGGGAACAGGATTCGAGTTGTCAACAGTCGCACCAAGAGCCGAGGATTTATAGACAAATTAACATGTGATTTATGATTCTGGTTGTTGTTGGGGAATAAAACATTGCTGCCAGAGATCAATGGACAAAACAAAAGCCGTCTTGAAATATGGCCACTGAATGTACTTATTGCTACATCTTCCAGTATTTTCGTGCCATGAGATCTCGTTCAAGTGTGCGTTTTAAATGTGTACCTTGAATGGCAATAAAATATCTATCCATCTATCTAAGACTTTTTTCCACTGAGCTCATAATTAACTCCAAGATCATACATTTTTCAAGCGTTCAGTAACATTTCCAATTAGGATTATTTCAACTCGTACCTAAACATGATTTGTGAATGTGTTGTTCAATTTTAAAGAGGCATTGTGTTACTTTTACGGTGGCATGGTCTGCCAACTGATTGCTTCCACAGAGATGTTAGTGCTTTGCTTATAATGTTCCACAGTATGGCATTAAATATATCTATCATGCATTAATTACACTGCGAGGTTTGTTATTTCTCGCAAATAAGATCTAGGTTGTTAAAGCATGCGTACAAACGTGTTTCATACGTGACTCTCTTCGTTACGTTTTGCACATCGTTTTCATGCAACTGCGGCTTAATTTGAGGCATAAAATCTCTTCCATCAGCTCACGGCATGTTTGGATCTCTCGATTGCTAAATTAGTTGACGGTTATTTCAATAATTGATTTGTTGCGATTAATCGATGAACTTGTTGAAGTTGTAATGGATTTTAAAATCTTCATAATGGTATCAGCAAATATCTGGTATCGAACACAAGACAAATATCAGATATTGGATCATAAAAAAATCATATTGGACCAAATCTAGGGGTCAGTATGTACAGTAATAGTATACTTTGCTCTTAAAAGTCACTCCAACCTGTTCAAGGTGAGCTTATCTCTTCCATAGAAATCAAGGACTTGTTCATTGTCTCTCCATTTGTTTTACTTTATGCTTTGGACCATTACTTGCTATGTTTATATTTTACATTCAAAGATGAACCTAAAGCTTGAATGTTCTTTGTACCAACTGTCAACATCAGCCCCTATATCCCTCATTGTTTTGTGTTGTTAGTATCACACGGACATTTTTCTTCGTTTACGTGTCACAGTCTGTATAACCCTTTAGAGAGAGCCACCCGTGGTTTAAAAACCAACTCAAAATGAAACTATAATGGCATAAGATGATCAGATATAGCGCTTGGGGTCAGACTGGGTAAAGCCTGTGGTTCTGTGAGGTCGAGTGAAAGCACAAAAGCCAATTCTTTCCCCGATCAGAAGCTTGGGGTTGTGTGTGAGCCGGATGTGCTTGAGTGGCAGACGGGTATCACTCACAGGAAAACCACGACTCAGCTGTTTAACACTCAAAAACATGTCCAAAGATTAGTGGCTTTGTGGTTAAGAGCATATTTATAACAGGGCAAAAGTGCAAGCATGTGAAACAATTGTTTGACACAAGGAAGTGTGTATTAAATATTGTGTATTCACCATGTTAGTATAAAAAATAGGCTTGTGCAAGTAGTTGTTTTATCAAAGAAATGTATTTATGTGCCTTTAAAAATAGAGGCATTAATCCAATCCATTTTATTTCTATAGCATATTTTACAAACAAAGCTATTTCCAAAGTGCTGCACACAGGGGCGTAGCACCACATTCTGAGCTCTAGTGGCCCCGTAATATATAATAATAATGTATTTGATATTCTTCACAGCAAATTTGTCTATTGTTGTTATTTTTTCGTTCTGATATGCTACAATATACACCCTATGGTTTCTACATTGGACCTAACAATAACTCGCTAATTCATAGACACCCTGTGTAGCTACCAGCTTAAATTATGACTACTATTCTCACTATACTGTTTGTTTTTGCAAAAATGACTAAACCAATTTCACAAACATTTTGAAACATATTTTTTAGGGCTGTAGAAATACTTGGTCAGGGTGTGCAAAAGCATATTAAAAAAAAAAAGGTTCTACTTGACTACAACAGCACATAAGTTCATGCAAAAATTACTAGGAAACAGTGTATTAATGTCCAAAATCCTCCAAAATCCCTAATAAGGTGAAAATAGAATGGTGAATAAGTAATTATGGTACGACATACAACTGCAATCTTAATGTATGTAGTCGTAATCCTAACTCATGAAGACTGTAATATACCAGGAAACATTCTCAAATAATCTGTAAACATGGCTCTAAACACGTTCACACCTTGTATATATATTTCAGTCCACTGTGGTGTAAAGTGAAGGGCTATTGGCTTGGCTGTGTTGACTAAAAGTGAAAGTCCTAATAATAATTCAATAGCTTTGGTAGTTGTGCGTGGTTAAAGGCTGAAAGTAGAAAACGACTGACAGCAACACAAATACAGGAACTATGCATTACTGTTTGTGAGAAGTGAATGAATAATGATATGAATAATAAAGCCATTTTGTTTGTCTAGAAAAGCACTTTCTACGATAATTGTAATGGTGTGATGTACATAATCATACGGTTTTAACATTGTTCCCTCATCAAAAACATAACTGTTGCATTTAGCTTCGTTCACACATTCTGAATTGGTAGGTGTGACTGTGCGCTGTTTTTAAGTCAGTGAATCATCGGCAGATTTGTTCTGAGCATGTCTGTTGTCAAATCATGATCATTACAACTGTGTGAATGCCCCAACAAGGCAAGCTAAGTTATTCTAGAATCACGTAACACTGTGACAAAATTGTATTATTCTTAATAAAAACGTTTTATATTTAGATGCCAAGTAAAGTACTCATGCATGATTAAAGGCCAATACCAGTACAAATAAGGCATCCTATCGGTCCATTAAGAGTTCCGCTCATCCAAGAAGCTTCTTCACTTCTTCTGACGGTGAACTGGAGAGTCACTGCCTTACATCTGTCAGAATTTTAGCATTTTGATCTCAGCCTGGATCCGTTGATACCCCCAGAGATTGTTGGCCCATATTGGCAGCCATGTTTCCATCAATCAGCCCCAGAACAGGTATGGCTACAGTTAAAAATTCAAGTAGCCGTTTGACTAAATTGAGGCTTTTTAACTACTTAATTAATACTCTAACCCTAACCCCTTAATAAATTTGCCATCTCATGTTTTGAAACAAAAAAAAAAGTATTATGCACTATATATACAAGTTTCTCTGCTGCCTGAGCTCACACTTACTGTGTGTATGCAGCCTGCAGATGGCGCCTACGGGGGGGCTAGCAGTAGCAGTGATCATGTTTAGACAACAGAAATGCTCGTAACGAGCCTTGTGAGTATTTAAGGACTTTAAACAGCAGAAGATTCTCTGGTAAGTGGCTTACATGATCAGAAAAAACATCACCGATCAAGGGAGTTCAGCAGGAAGTGCTTCTGACACTCAGAGGGGAGAGGATTTTCAAAGCAACATTCCTCAAAACAGTGTGAATGCAACTGAATGCAACTTCAGGTATGTTTTTGATGACGGAACATGGTTAGAAGCTCAAAAAGTCACTGTAGCAGAATATGTGTCCTTTAAGTGGTTACCAAAACTACTTACAAATAAAAATAATAAATGATAAAACATTTACAATTCATTGAAGTAAATATAACCTAGCCTTTAGCATAATACCTGAGCGTGGAGTATGTGGAGTATGTGTACGCAGACAAATGCACAGCTCATGTTGGGAAGCGTTAGCATGCTGTTTCAGCTCTGCTGCTGTGTGCTGTGGCCCGGGAGAGCAGGGGAACAATGGGGGCATTGTAAGGAGCTGGCAGCATGGAGAGTGAGAGCCGGGGTACAGGAGGAGCACAGAGAGGCAGTCTGCTCAGAGAGGGGAGACCAGCCAAAAGTGAAGGAACGTACAGACAGACAGCAAAGAAAAACAACGGATGAAGAGTGGGTTTGGGATAAAGCTGGAAGTGAAAAAAGAATAATATACCGCAAGTTCATGAGAAATCAATAAGGACTTTCGTTGAATCATGTGGTCTAATGTTTTACATAAGGAATTTTTGCACATAACATGACCAATTGTTATTTGCACAGGGATAGACATCCCTATTTCTCTCAGTCCCTGTTTAGTCAAAGGATCCACCCAGTCACTGTTGCTCACATTCACGCAGCGACGGCGGCTGAAAGTGGGTCTAACTGACTATAAAATTAACTTATTCATTAGATTATAAACGTTTTTTTTTTCTGTCATCCTGCTCCTTTTGAACCCTGTAAACCTGCAGATAAAACTATGATACACAAATAGCTCATTCATAATTTCAGCTACTACTTACTAAGAATTGTATTTTTGGAGTGTCCAAGTTATTTCCCTTTTGCATCAGTCCAAATGACTGAAACATGTTTCCCAAGAAAGCTAGAGTTGTAAATGTACTTTACTCTGCTGGTCTGACAGGAAAGTACCTGTCCTCAAGATATACCTCAAACAGTCCCTAAAGTGTGGTTCTAGTCCCTAGTTCCTACTCTGTGTGAATGCGCATAAAATGACCAGAATTTAAAACGTTCCAGGAACTGAAAAATGTACAAAAGTGCAGCAGAAAGACTGATGGTCACCTGTGAACCCTGGGTCATAGTTTGGACATCACTGCCCTATAGCTAAAAAGTTGTTCAAGGTGCTAATTAAACCTGTAATTCATGCCATTAACACACATCCACCAAAGAGCAAGCATGTGATTAGACATTGTGACTGATTTATGGAAACAATCGGCCAACCTTTCCGACCCCTGCATTCACAGTTTGGGTGTGTCATAGGTCAGAGCCACGAGACTTACAAGATGACAACTCTATGACTTAAGCCACTGAGTCAGCCCAACATAGATCTAACTATGCAATCACCAATAGGCTGGAAACATTTAAGAATTAAGGACAATCGACTTGTCATTTAGCAAAAAACAAGTCCTGGAAACAAACTTTACAATGTTAAATGAATCCACACAGCATTGTTTTTGCCTTTTTTGAGGTTATGTACTTTAATTTCATTTGCTGACATTGAGAGATGTTAAAAACTACTTGGCGCTGGCTGAAGTACCCTCGTAACCCAATCAAAAATCATAAGGCAAGACAAGTCTCCAAATAAACTTGACATTGTTGTTTTTGGTTTTGCCATTTCGACTTTTCCCAGAGCTGTTACCAAGTCTTTATCTAAGTCAGGCCTGGACTGCTGAGTTTGGGGAAAGTGCTTCTATAACTTTCAGATGTCGTGGCCTCCTTTCAAAACCTGTGGACTTCAAAGTGTGGAGGAGTCCTGCACAGGAGCGCTGCCATGGTTTAATATGTCAGTATGTTTAATATGAGAGGCAGAGAGCAGACTGAGCTGGGCCTATCTATGTGTGTACTGCGCGTTCAGTTGGGTGTAATCACTTGCGAACAACAGTTTTTGCAATGGGAATTTCTGCACGATGAATCATCCTAAATAGAAACAAAAAGTTAGTCACGAAAGAAAATTATTGGATCAATGTCATGACCTGGGTTTTGTATAATAACATCCAATCCTTTCTTCCTTATAAAATATGTTAATGGATATCAAATAGCTTGGAATTAAACTAAGTGCTCTAAAACTGAAAGCACTTTTGTTCAGGCAGTAATGAGTGTAATAAATTATGCATGGATACTGTTCCAGAAAGTTGATATCAATGTCAATTTGAAAACCCGCTGTGAAAACATTTTTTATGAATATTTGTTATTGGTGCAATGGCTGGTCATGTGGTACAGTGGTTGACTTATTACCAGAATATTTACAGTTTGAATCCAGCTTTGATCATTGTGTATTGAATGAATGATTGGAGGTGATCAGAGACTGTTCGGCAGCTACACCTTTGCATTCAGCTACAAAGTTAAGAGTGTCAAAGAAAGCAGCATAAATCAGACACATTACGAGTATAATAAAGTGTACTATAGTCTTCTTATAAAGCATTTCTCAAAAGATTTCAGTGTTGCTTGGTTACTTGACTAATTCACTTACATTACATTACAGTGGAAGCACCAATGGTTTGTAAAGGCATTTCTCCAAAGATTAGGATTAGTAGGCTTACACCTCAGTCAGGCTGCACCCTGCGCAGTTCCGGCTGCTGTGTTGGAGCAGTGTTCTTGCGGTGGAAGCCCTGAGCTCTGAGTGGGCTCAGTGGGCTCCGGCGTCCGACATAAATTCAATCCAACAGACAGAATCCAGAGCGCCACGGCACCTCTGCCGGCACCACACTGCGCGGCATGCAATCTGAGCTCCTCTCATACTTTTAATTATACAGAATGCCTGCGGCCACAGCACCGGAGCTGCAAGTTCAAAACAAATACAGCTTCTTACGATGGGAACTAATAACATCGAGGATTTCTGTCAAAACAATGATTGAAGCTCCAAACCCTGGTAATTTGTTAAGTTTGATTTCATTCTGTAATATACGACCAATAAGCTCGCTCAATATGCATCACTGAATGAATGTATGTCATACAGAGAGAGCCAGTCTGGATTCCAAGCTACAACCCAAAATGTGCACAGTAAATCCTCCAGCTATGGTGGTCCTGACCAAGCCTACCACAACCATCTGGAGAGTCCCAGAGCGCTGCACTTTTGGCGCCCACTACTCCTGAAGAGATGCTCTGGCGGCATTGAAGGATGGGACAAATTTCCCTACAGGGACAATAAGGTGTACCATAAATGTAATCTTAACCCCACAATATCACATTAAATATTGGCGTTAATAAATATAATAACAAAAATGTACCTTCATTTGTCTATTACATACATAACCCTTAAAATCTCCTGCACACAACAGACTAAAGCATGCAAACCACTTTTATATGTTCAAGGAAAGTCTCTGCAGTTTGTCATTTCTGCTCCAAACTCAACAGTGTCCAGATACATATAAAGTATATCGTGCATTCTCATGTCTCTTACATTTTGTACTTAATCCAACATAAGAGTGCGTGATTTGTTCAAATCCATCTGCCTGACCTTCCCCCGGGTGGACTTCACATCTGTGCAGCCTTGCAGAGGAGGGAGCAGCCTGACACTTGACACAATAACAAATGTTCACTTAGCACAGACTAAACGCAACTTCACTGTAAGAATAACACGTCAAACCCAAAATCCACCGCTGTTGGGATAAGACTAACTCCGGCAGCCACTACGGTCTCTAAGTACCACTCTAAGTATTTTGCTTCCTTTAGCCATAAGTGGAAGTCCTGATGCCAGCACTTCTTAAACATATGGTGTGTTTTAGTGAATCTCAAAACTCTAAACGGCTGCTGAGACAATCATTTTGTCTTGGATAAGTTTGTTGGATGGTTTGTCAGGACAGAAATACAGATGCCTTTACAGTTATGCCTGTATTATGTAACTATGCTTTGCCTGGAATGATCCACAGCACGACTTCAAACTTATCCCCATGGAGACGAGCATGTGAGGCCACCAGGCCAGTTTGCAGGTCAGATCTGTGTCTCTCATTGCCTGGCCGGCCAAAACCTTTTACAATAATTTACAAAGACGTCTGGGTTGGAACCACGTCCTGTCTTTCTGATTTCCAACGGCCGTGATTGAAAGATGGATTAACCATACAGACAAATGCATGGTGTCAGAACAAATATGGTTAAAGGCGATCCTCCACCAGAAAAGTTACATACTGCACCTTTGAATACAGCGTTTCATCGTTAGTTAGCGGTTCAGTTCCCAACCTTTGCCACTGCATATTGGTTTTGTGGCCCAGGGCAAAACCCTTCATCCTCCTCGACTGCTGGAATAGTGTGACTGTGTTGCTAGTTGTGGTGAGGATTTGTTGCCATGTATGCTTTTGCTAGTATTCAAAAGGAAGGCATAAGATATAGGTAAAGGTACACTTTATTGTCCCAGTGGAGAAAATCTGTCCTCTGCATTTGACCCATCCTACTATATCGCAGAGACAGTGGTGACCCATCTTTGTCAGGACTACCTCAGCTGGAGCAATGTGCATGTTTTGGGTTGGGTTTGGATTACATATTTTGATCATATTTAGTATTGCAAACCTTTAGTCCTTAGGTCGATTAATCAGTTAATGATGTCTTAGTTTACCCACATGTTTGTTTGGCGGACAACAGATTAAACAGATTATATGGCCAAAACGAGTTGCTATGGAGTGCATTAGCTGACGATTTTGGAGTGAATCACAAGTTTAATCAAACTTATGTTTATATCTCACATAGAAATATACTGTTTACTTGTAGTTTTCTGTATAAAAATATTTTTTTTGCATGAAATCATGTGCTGTTGTGGTCTTCTGAGTGAAGTTTGGAGCAGATACATGGAGATACTTCATTTTTTTATATATATATATTTTTGCAACACAACCTTTCAGTTGACTAGAATTTCTTGAGTCGACTACAGCCCTAATTGTTTCAGCAATTTATTCAATCCAATCCACTTTATTTACATAGTACATTTTACAAACAAACCATTTCCAAAGTGCTGCAGAAACAGTGACAAGCGTAATAATAAAAAAGCAAAATAGGAATAAATGCTCAGTTAATTTAACTAATCTAAACTAAATTAAAAAAAGAGCAAAAATAGCAACAAATAACGTAAGAGTTGGTTAACTCTATTAAAGACTATTAAAAATAAATAGACAGAGAGGCAAGAAAACATAATCCTCAACAGGTGTTCCCTCAACCTTCAATAAGTTGCTATCAACTTATTGATTTCTTTCTTGTTTAATCC
This sequence comes from Rhinogobius similis, assembly GCA_019453435.1. Lineage (NCBI taxonomy): Eukaryota > Metazoa > Chordata > Actinopteri > Gobiiformes > Gobiidae > Rhinogobius > Rhinogobius similis. Next base: position 39,512,199 of record CM033619.1, read on the forward strand.
ATGAATGAATATAACTTTCAGTCCTTGTTCTAAATGCCACACAGACCCAGAAAATTCTCCCAGTGCACTTTCATCCAAAGTGCAAAGTGTCCGAGTTAATTAAGCGTGCGTTTTGTGCACATACGAATGCCTTCGCGGTGCTGATGTTTGAGTAATGACCTCACTCATGAAGACTGCAGGGTGGTCCTCCCAGAGCTCATTAGAAAAACACACACACTTTAGGTCTGCCCATTCACACCAGCACACTTTATCACACATTTCTGGCCCACGGTGGCAAACAGTGGGCATTCTGTTCTGCACTTAACACTCTGAAACTCCAAAAATGCTTTACCACTTCGTCAGTCCAACGTTTCCTCACACACCCAGGTGTAAGAGAAAGTAGAAATCCCCAATTTTCAGATCCAATCTTTTTTCCAGTGAAGTCGCACCCTTGAGTTGTTGCGTACAGAATGGCTCGCTTTTCTCCCCGCTGGCTCCGATGCGATGATGAAAGTGTCAGGAATGTGTTGTGTGAGGCCAGTGACACTTCCTCTACTTTCTAGTAATGGCCTGGAAACACTATGCAGGAAGAAGTACTGCACTTTCAATAGACAATTAGGAAATATAGCCAAGTAGTTGTACAAATGTTGCCAAAAGTATTGAAGTACACATTTTAGATGTAGAGCTCCACTGTGTAACATTTGTGCAAGTGAGCTATACCTTCTTGTTACTACCAAAACACCTGTAATTAAATACATGTTTCTTTTAATCATTGGCTAAAATGTTACGCAAATGTGTCTCGATGAATTATGCTGATGTCATCAAACATTTGCAATATAATTTACTGATTCAGACGTTGGTATTTTGCAATTTCTCCTTTTGAATTGTTGATTTATACAGTAGGATGTGCATTCTGTTGCGCACATCATGCTTCATTGCTTCATTCAAGAGCAATTTATGTCCAACCTAAACTACTGTAAAACAAATCAAATATTCGTAATCTTAAACGATGCTGTTCCAAAGATATTTGATCTTTAAAGGAATGGGCAGCTCATATCCAGTAAATGAAATGACATTTGCCAGTCACCAATGTGGACATCCCAAGGACTGTGATTGTTATCGTCCACAGTTTATGAATTTGATTAGAGCTACTGTGGTTCTGCTCTTGCTAAAATTGAAAAAGCATTTAAGGACAGCACAACTAGCCATACTTCTTCCTTAAGATGGGCGTACAACAGTTTCAGCACTTGTTCAAATGAATTTCGAGTGTACTCCGTTGAACTCTTCTGAAATAAGATTCTTATGTTTTGTGTTGTTACATAATGCAGGGGAATAATAAAAGTAATGTTATTTATCATGGATTCCTGAGCAGCGCCTAACTCCAGTGCTTCCCAGCAGCTGGGATGGAGCTAATGTTCTTTGGCAATGTCTTACGCACTTTGAACTCTGATAGATTTCCCAGGAGTGTCCCTAATTCTTCACATTATTTTTTAAAATGTGAAAGTTTGGATGATACTTCCAACACTGCAGTGAAATCGAGGGCTGAGAATCAAAAGGGTGTAACATCTGGGTCTAACAAAAGCGAAAGATGAGCTCTATACTTACATGTAACAAAAATTTTCTCAAAACATGTTGCAGGATAACGTTTAAAAAAAGTTAAGTTGATTAATTTACATATAGAAAAGGTTCAAATATATGACTAAATACTAAAACATTGTTTAACCAACTTTTAAGAAAGTGGTTGCGGTTACTTTGAAAAAATATTTAAAGCAGAATAAGTAACTTTATTAACAGAGCTTCCCCTGCAGCTCTCTCTCTCAAGAAAATAAACTCATAGTGAAAAGACAAAGAAGCTTCCTTTTTAATTTTTTGTTATTGAAATAAGGAAGTACATTCACATACAAAAACATTTCACGTTGCCAAGGATTTTAAAAAAAGAGTCAGTGTTTCTCAAGACATCTTTGGGTCAATGTCTACAAATTTGCAGATGCAAGGCTGTTTTTCCCCCCAGAGACAGCAGGGGGAGACGACGGGCGTTCCAGACACTTACAGATATGTTTAATAAGATAAAAAGGTTACTTACTAGTTCTGCTTTAAGAAAAGTATTTTTAAAATGTATTTTCTTCTTCTTTTTTTGTTACTGGAATGTTACTCGGGCCCTTTTGATCAGCCGCCTCAATACATTCTTTTTGAAAATGAGGTGTTTAGACTAGGTATTTGCATGAAAGTGTGAGAGGCCATTGAGGATATGAATGACCTTATTGGTAGTGAAATCAAAGGAGACGGGCTACCCAAAAGGCCACTGAACTTTGACCCAAAACCTCTGATGCCGATTCCTCCATATTGGCCCCAGCTCTTTTCGGTCACTTCCCTTTTAGCCTTTGTTTATCCCACTTGCTCACAGACCCACACTATAGCCCCGGGCCCTGTTTCCGGTCTGGCATGGACGAGACAGAACAGCCAATATATTTGTGACTGGAGCATTCGCATATGTTCTTATGTGGATCGTTTTTAAGTGTTTGGGAGTGTGCACTTGGGTGAATATGGCTAGCGCTGGTCTGTGGTGGCTCGCTAACTGCACCCTTTGTCCTACTGGGGCATTTTTCAAATTGGAACGGGTCATAAAGCTTGGCCAGATGGCACAAACATGTTTAGTTTCATATCACACCAGCCTTTATTCATTCAGCGCTGAGTGGATGTGGGCCACAGCTGGACTCATTGCAGCCAGACAGCGTCATGAACAAACACAAGCATATGTTAAAGCATGAAAGACAATATAGTTTTGTGTTGAGTGACACTCGGTGGGCTCTTTGAACTAATGTAGCAACTGGTTCCATTTGATAATCGGCCTGTTTTAAATACGCAGAGGAGCATCAGTCAAGGGAAATCAAAGGGTTGTATGGGCGATTTGTTTAGTCACTGCTTCAAAGGTCTGGTTCCATCTAACTTTAAACACTCATTGTGGTAGCAGTGCATTTTTCACTTTGCTCTTCGAGTGGAAGAACAAAAACTGCCAAAGTGTCGTTCTCTTGTTATCACACAAAATTAGGCCAATGACTGCAATTGATTTGTATCTTGATGTAACTAATTCATACCACGTGTACTTTGTGACACTGTTACCGATCCATCAAAATCAAATTATGTTTAATATATTATATAACAATGAGAAGTGAAACCGAAAACTCAGCCCATATAACTGCCTTTAAAATCTTTGTTATTATTGCACACTCATGAATGAAAAAGGGTTCTTTGAGCCTCCTGGTGACTGAGCATTCACTGTCCACTAAAAAGGTACTTTAAAAATGTAAATTATTGTTATTTCGGGGTCCAAAATAAACAAAAGTTGGCTGGTTTAACAAAGACTAACCATAACAAAGGCAGCAGGGTTAAGATGGAGGAGGAGATGGAGGTCAAAGACTGTCTCTTCGTGCAGCAGCCACACCTCCTAGAGACTTCTGACATAGCCATCCTCAGGTTGTCCACCAGATGGAAACAACTCAAATGTGGGTTAGTCAAAGATAAAACTAAATGTTCTTTTTTGACTCCTACACAATCATTGTAAAAAAAAAATAATAATAATAATCCACAATAGGCACACTGTTGTGTCCTTGATAAACAAACTCCATCTGCTGTCCAGTCTAAAAGAGTTGGACTGTGACGAGGACTTGTCACCAATGAAAAGCAGTTTGAGAAGCTTCATACATACTTACTTGTTTTGTACATTTGGATTTGTCTATTTTAAAAATGGCCCTTGAAGCCGTAATAAAGTTGAATTAATGAATGTATTATTTTTCTGTTCCTCTTAGAACTCCAGTCGACACCATGGACGAGGACCAGTGCTACTACAACGAGACAATCGCCTTCTTCTACAACCGCAGCGGCAAACACCTGGCCTCCGACTGGGACACTGTGAGTCGCCTGGTGATGGGCCTGGGTATCACCGTGTGCATCTTCATCATGCTCGCCAACCTCCTCGTCATGATCGCCATCTACGTCAACCGGCGCTTCCACTTCCCCATATACTACCTGATGGCTAACCTGGCCGCCGCAGATTTCTTTGCAGGCCTAGCTTACTTCTACTTGATGTTCAACACAGGACCCAACACAAAGAGGCTAACGGTATCAACGTGGCTGCTACGGCAAGGATTGATCGATACTAGCTTGACTGCATCCGTAGCTAACCTTCTCGCCATCGCTATTGAACGCCACATCACTGTATTCCGGATGCAGCTACACACGCGCATGAGCAATCGGCGAGTGGTGGTTGTTATCGTGATTATTTGGACGATGTCGATCGTCATGGGCGCCATTCCAAGCGTAGGTTGGAACTGTATCTGCAGTCTAAAGACGTGCTCCAATATGGCGCCCCTGTACAGCAACTCCTACCTGGTGTTTTGGGCTGTGTTCAACCTGGTGACCTTTGTCGTCATGGTTACGCTGTACGCACACATCTTTGTTTACGTGCGCCAGAGGACCATGAGGATGTCGAGGCACAGCTCCGGGCAGAGACGGAACAGGGATACGATGATGTCTCTGCTGAAAACAGTGGCTATTGTGCTAGGTAAGACACAAACAACATTCAACACTGCAGTCTTTATTGCCAATTTACTATTTGTATTATCAATGAGTCAATGGACATCTTTTTTTTTTACCAGTGTTCTTGTGACATTTGCTTTCCCAATTTGTCAATGTACAGGACACCCCTACCATGACAAAAACTATGAATTGCTTGTTTGCACATTATTGTAATGGTAGCTCCCAATCTTGCAAGTTCTTCTAGTTTGTTATATAAATAAAGTTGCGCAATGCTCTTTTGAAGGATAAATATTATGCAAAATTGACTTTTTTGCGCTTTTAACCCTGTACTAACATTGTTCCATCATCAAAAACATATCTGGAGTTCAGTTTAGCTTCATTCACGCTAGTTTCATGAGTCCTGGTGAGAAAATCCTCTTCCTTCCGACCGTCAAAAACACTGAAATTCACCTTTTTTGATGTGTGACGTGGCTCTGAGAATCTTCTTTTCTCTTTTTGAGTCCATAAATCATCCCCAGACGCATTTCTGCCCTCTAATCACGATCATTACAACTGCGTGATAGCTCAGGACAGCAAGCATTACAAAGCATTGTGTACGTACAAATTTATAGCATTATACGTTTCTGACACATTCGTCAACACACCAATCCAAAACTGAGAAAACAAGATATACAGTGTGCCTCAAAAGACTTAAGACACATGGCTATTGTTACTAATTCCAGCTTTTCTTCTGCAAGTTGGTTCTTGAAAGGGGATTTGTCCAACCCAACTACATAACACCGCAGTATCCCAACCATCTTTTTATCAATGTTGGCAGGATAAACCTTGGTCCTCTGTGGTGCAGAAAGCGGAACATGCTGAGGTCCTCCACAGACAATGGCCCTTTTGAAAGGTGGGCCTGTGGGGCTGTTAAGTGGAACGGTCATTCTAACCACCAGTTTCCCCTTGAACTGATAGGGTTCCTTACAGCGATGCCAAGATGTCTCATGCACTGCTAACGTTTAAGAGAAAAATAACGGTATTATTTTCAGCGTGCACTTTAAATAAAATATTGTTAATTTTAATATACTTTAATACTTTAATATACTTAATATACAAAAGCCATACTAGGACTTTATTTACAATATACTGTGAACGTCAAAGGTTATGTTACCCCTATTGTTTGCCATGATTTCCCAAACTTTGACATACATTTAGTGTTGGAAATATTTGCATACTCTATGTTTAGTGATGTGTAAGGCTTAAAAACTGCAAGATGACAGACAGAAAAGCTGTAAAAGTCTTTCTGATTGGCCGAGGACAGAGCCAATGATGTTTACAGATGCAGCAGTGACTAGAATGTGTAGAAAATGTTGGCGTCTGCATGCTGGGTCCGAAGAATCGAACGTGAGACAAAGAAAGTAGATCCACACAGCGGTACTTTGGAGTGCCCAAGTTTTTTAAATTTTATTTCAGTAACACCATGCGATGTTTCAGGTCAAAGCTCTTCTGCAGAGAGTAGAATGACACAAAAACTCAAATTAGCCATGAGAGTGACATTGTGCTATTCAAGCAAGACAATGATACATTTCCAAGAATGGACAAAAAAAATTACGTCCAGTTTCACTAAATTTAACAATCTTTCTTCTAATATCGTCACTCTGAGCTGCAGTTTTTTCCTTAACTCATACAGTATTTTTGAGCTTTTTAGTGATCTTTTATCCAGTAGTTCTGCACTGACGTTTTTACATCTACAGGTTGAACAACTCATTCTACTAAAACAGTTAAGATACTTATATTTATATTCATTTATATTCACAACAGTTTTCATCCACGAAATAAAGTCAAAAGTAGAAAATCATAAAAACCTTTCATATGCACTTTAAAAGGACAAATATTGTTTTTATATTTTTATTTCCAGTATGCTTAGACACGTGATGAACTGAGGGAGGGGCTCCTTTTACTGGCAGCAGATGGAATTACATATTTTAGATAAAGAAACAGGCTCATGTGGCCGAGCAGTCGTAATGATCATGATTAGACGGCAGAAATGCTCGGAATGGGTCTGATAATGATTTATTTAAAAACAGTGCAGAAGATTTTCTGAGCCACGAGCCTCAAGAAAACGTTGCACATCGGGGGAAATTCAGTGTTTTTGACGGTCGGAGGGGAGAGGATTTTCTAACCAGGATGCATCAAACTAGCGTGAATGAAGCTTAACTGAAACAGTGTTTTTATAACTATACTTAAACTATAATTAAAACAGGAAGATGAATCTAAAATGGCGCCCTGTTTATCCCTGTGGCGTGTGTTCATTGTTTGCATGACCCCAAAAAAGTTCTTTACTTCCGCGTTACTTCCTGATACGGAGGCTGCCATCTTTGCTTCACGTAGGCTGCCATCTTTGCTTTAGGGCACCACGTGACGACAATCCCCCATGATGCTTTGAGCGACGTGATCGACCACGCAGCTTGCTAGTTTTTGAGTTAACATTAGCTTGTGTGATTGTAATTGTAATATGTTAGGTCACACGTGAAAGCGTCTGAAATGAAATAAAACACAACTTACAGGTATCGCTAGTTGAGCCATGTCCACGTGCTTCTGTTTGTTTCGCCCGACGTGCTCGTCAGTTAACGGGCATAAAAACTGTAATTTCGGTGATTTTAGAAAAGGAAAGAACATTTCCTTCTATTTTATTTAAATACCGATAATAATTAAGTACTGTCTGCAATTATAATGTGAAATTAAAGCCGCAAGCGGCATCGAACGGTTCGCGGTCAAGGCCGTCGTGATTCCGCCAGCCTAGCGCCAAGCAAGGATGGAGCTGACGCGCCCTCCGTGTTTCTATTTTAGGGGCTTTATCATGAATTACATAGAACGTCAGCTTCATCGTAATTATGAATGAGCAAAAATCTCAGTCGACTTTGCGGCTTTGCCGCACAGAGACCATAACACCTGTCCCAAAAATATGGATACGTTTTGGTGTCACACTCCTCAAGATGATTTTCACCACATTTCACATTGGTCGGGCTTACGCCCGAAGAGGAGTTCATTAAAGTACAAGGTTTAATTTGAGTGATTTTCCCCATAGGAATAACATGGGATGTTTCTGTCATTAGTTCAAGTTTGGGCAATATTTGTGGCTTCGCCACACGGAGACCATAATACTTATCTCAACAATTTGGATAACTTTTGGTGGGCCATTCCTCAGGATGATTGTAACCAAGTTTCATGTTGATCGGGCTTACGCCCGAGGACGAGTGCGTTAAAGTACAAAGTTTAATTTGAGCGACTTTGAGATTTCCCCATAGGAATAACATGGGGTTTTTCTGTCTTTTTAAAAAAGTTGGCAAAATTCGCGGCTTCACCGCGCAGAGACCGTAATACCTATCTTAATAATTTGGATAAGTTTTGGTGCCGCACTCCTCAGGATGATTGTCACCAAGTTTGGGATTGATCAGGCTTACGCCCGAGGATGAGTTCGTTAAAGTACAAAGTATAATTTGAGCGATTTTGAGATTTTCCCATAGGAATAACATGGGGTTTTTCTGTGTTTTGTAAAATGTTGGCAAAATTATGTAAGCCACAAGACAGAGACCGTAATACCTATCCCTATAATTTGGATAACTTTTGGTTCCCCACTCCTCAGGAAGATGTCCACCAAATTTCGGATTGATCGGGCTTACGCCCGAGGAGGAGTGCGTTAAAGTACAAAGTTTAATTTGAGCGACTTTGAGATTTCCCCATAGAAATAACATGGGGTTTTTCTGCGTTTTGTAAAATCTTGGCAAAATTAGCGGCTTCGCCGCGCAGAGACCGTATAGTGATATGCAGGTCCCATGCCTTCGGCATGGGCTATTTCACTGTCCGACCATAGAACCGACTAGGCTGCCAAACTTTCGCGCTGCGCTGGGGGGCCCGACATCTGAGTCGGGCCCCCCCATGGGCTCCCCATTGGTTTCCATGTATTTTAGCAGGAACAAGTATGGTTACAGAGTGGGGCTTGATGCCAGGGGTGTGGGACAGTTCACTGTCAATGTTTGGGGCGTTGGGGGCGAACTTTCGCGCGCAGAAAGTTCGCCAAGACAGTTGATAGGGTTCTTTCGCAGAGCAGAAGTAAATATGCAGGTCCCATGCCTTCGGCATGGGCTATTTCACTGTCCGACCATAGAACCGACTAGGCTGCCAAACTTTCGCGCGAGACAGTTGCAACGATGCCTTCGGCATCGTTGCGGAAGCAATAGGCCCTACGCCCTGTAGGGGCTCGGGCCTAATTATACAAAAAGGCTGGGCCCAAGAGGCTGCAGTACCTCACACGGCCACTAATCATTCTGGGACCACAGACAGAGGGGGCGTGCCTTATCCAGTTCATTTAATACATCCATGGTTTTTATGTGGGAAACATGGTTAAAGGACATACTGTGTATTATTCTAAATTTACATTTTTGAGCTTTTTAGTGATCATTTACCCCCCTGTGCCGTTGCTCAAATGCCCCTCCTCTCACGCACTATCGACATAAACAGATTTTCACGATGGGTTAGTTCTTCTGTCACACCCTAACCAAGTGTGAAGTGTGGGAAAGTAACTGGTGCGCTCGAGGCAGGATGTGTCGGCCCTAGACAAAACATATGAGGGACTGCATGTGATCCGTCTCCTCCGTGTGCGGTGTTATCTCTTCCCGTCGACTCTGTTGTCTTTGCTACGTGCTCGGCGGACCACCTGAGCGTGCAGGGCGAGTGCACCGGAGGGAGCTGTGCATACTGGGCGCTGGTGTCGAATGGAGCGATGGGAATCAGAGGGATGCAGGTGACAGTTTGGACAAAGTTTTATTTTATGAGCAGTTTACAGTGTCGTATATACAGTATGTGCAAGTATTTTTTCCCCCCGTGTTTAAGTACTGCAATATACTGTATATATAAAAACATGAACATAAAAAACATGCTATATCTATATATTTTCGATTGTTATTGATAAAAACATCTTATGTCTTATAACTTGAGATGTGTGCAGGCAACTTTGTAGAATTTTATTATGAAAACTTGTGCTAGTAGGACTTTTAAGTGTATAAATGTTTGCTGTTGCACGCTTTCAATGCTTTTAAAATTTGATAAGGTATGATAAAGCATCACAGATAAGGATTTGTTATTATTATTTTATTTATGTAGTTGTTTATTTGATTATTTAGTTGTTTATTTAGTTAATTATTTTAGCATTTATTTATTTATTTTGTTGATTGTTTATTTCTTGTATTATTTATTTATTTATTTTTATTTAGTTAGTTTAAACACGAACAGAGTACAGATAACATTAATCTTAAAAGAGAAAGAAGTTTTGAAAGAATGTTTTAGAGCAAGTGATCAGAGCTTGTAACCCTTGCCTAAGAAATTAAAATAACATTCTCTCTTTTGACTAGAAAAAAAGAGAAGTAAAATTGTGTTACAACAAAACATAATTTAGACAATAACCCTGTGATGCCCGCGTAATTAAACCGGAGCTAAAACCAGTTCATGCCGCGCCATTACGCCAAAATCAGGAGATATTTTGGTGTTTACGAACACAATGGGCTTTCGGTCCTGCTGCGTAAATGTTTTCCATGTGAATATGTCAGCATGATGCAAGAGGCATTCGAAAAAGTCCCAGCGCTCCCCTCTGACTCCCATTCAGAACTTTTCTAACTCGTTGACATGTCACGGAAGGCTACATGAACTAGCGGCGTGTATTGTGGGTCTGCAAGTGAATTTAATCTGTTAGATAACAAATATTTAAATGTGTGTGACAAAACCAGTAGTTCAGCTGTGGTTAGAAAGTAAGAAGATTGATTGATAAACGATGATAGGGGAAAGCACACTTGCTACTTTCCTCTCCGGCCTCATAATGGAACACAAACATCCTCCATCCAGAAACAGCAGAGGCTTCTTTCAAACTCAAACAAACGACGTCACGCAAAATCCAAGTGACTTTGTGGGTTTATTTTGATCTAATGTGGGTTTATTTTTATCTCGTTTGATTCATGTGTTCTAAGATAACTGGGTCTTGTTGAGAAAGTAGTGCAAATGTGTTGCAAATGAGTCTCTGTAATATTCTCGCAACAGCTGTACCTGGTTTTACAGTTGGTTTTATGGAGTGTTTAGCATTCAGATCGACTCGACTTTTTGTACTTGCTTGTCTTTCTGGAAATTGTATTGGTTTAGCTCGAAGTGTCCACCATCTATCCTTTAATTTAATTCTGTGAGTAAGTGTTGCTCACAGATATCTTTAAATACATGCATTCTTAAGTGCAGTGTTGGAAAATATCAAAAATTACTGTACTTAGGTAACATTTTTAGGTATCTGTGCTTTACGCAAGTCATTTTTACAGTGGATACTTTCTTACTTTTACTTCTTTTACTACTTTTTGTTTTGGTTTTTTGGCACTTCACGGTGACATTTTGCCCAAAAGGACTTGAGGTCAAATCTTGGCTTTGAGCAAACTAAAATATGCAAATAAATTGTGTAGAAACATTGAGAAACATTTTTTGTCAAGTGCACCACAAGCTCTGAGCTGGCAGCAAAACCTGCTGGCCTCCCCAATGTCATACTGTGGAACATTCTCGGCAAAGCAATAAAATCAGAGACGAGATGGTGGCTGACTCTCCACCAGAACAGTTTAATATAGTGCACTGAAATATATTAAAGTTTGTAAGTGTTAAATGAGTACTGCACTGTGACAAGTATCAGGAGTCCATTACTCCTACCCCCCTACCCCCAAAAATAATACTTAATTTATTATTATTATTATTATTATTATTATTATTATTATTATTATTATTATTATTATTATTATTATTATTATTATTATTATTATTATTATTATTATTATTATTATTATTAATAATAATAATAATAATAAAATTAATGAATAAGTAAAGAATAAAGTTTAAATTAAACAAATAACAACAACAACAACAACAACAACAACAACAACAACAACAACAACAACAACAACAACAACAACAACAACAACATGGATGGATACATTATAAATAATAATAGTAATTGCTGACAATAAATTCATATTTATTTACGCCACAGTTAAACTGGAAGGTCCAAAACCAGTCAGTCTGACCATTGTGGCACTGCCCCCCTCCCCCCCTCACCCCCTCCCCCCTGTCCCAGGTGTCTCTAACCAAAGTCTTTCAATTTGTATGAGTCATTTTAGTACAAACGTTATAATAACCATTAAGCACAGTTTAAATACATTGCCCTCATTGACCACTCATAACCATGATTTATTTATTTCATTTTGCTAGTTTGTGCCTAGATATAATCGTTCCCATATTTCATCCCTTCAAGAGCAAAACCCCTTATATACTGATGGTTTCAAACATGTATATATATTTTTTTTTTTCAAAGTAACTCTTCATATCGTGGACAGTGTGAATCAAACTTGAAATGATCCCTGTTTGGAGACCCATTTTGAACTTTTGCTCTTGCCATTGCATCACAAGACAACTGCTTCTCGGAGACATAACCATTTCCAGTTTGATGGATGCTAATATCTGGGAAGGCTTGCGTTTCTAGTGCTTTAGCTACGGTTTCATCTGCTTAATCAGAAAGCTAAACCCGGCAGCCTCTTCCTGCCCATGTGCGGCCCAGATGACAGTGAGTGCTCCCCTGCCGCCCCCTGTCCACTTCCCCTGTCCCTCTGAGGACACTGTAAAACCACTCACGCCGGACATTATTTATAACCAGTGGCAGCGATGGAACAAATAACACGGAGCCGGTTCCGCGCACTTGCACGTAGATGTTCAGAAGGTTACACATGTGGGCTCGCTCAGGCAAACTCTCAGGACTAGTAAAGAGTTTCACATCAACTCTGACATGATGGTAATTGAGTCTAATGATGGGAAAACTAAACCTCCAAATGCTGAAGTAACAACACGTGTCGTCCTGAAAGAGAGGCAGGGGCGTAGCAGCAAATTCTGGGCTCCTGGTACAAACCTTCTGAGTGGGCCCCTAATGCTTGATATTATATGATTTATTCATCCCAGCATTTCTTGTTTCTACATACATGCAATAACTCACTAATTTATACACTCTGAGTAGCTACCGGCTTATATGATGATATAGTACTGTTTTCTATTTGCAATACCACACCAATTACACACTTGAAACTCGAAAAGTATTATCACTAAAAGAAAATGCTCTAACTGCTTATTACAATCACTATTTTTAGTTGTAAATTACTTTCGCTAATGATTTTCCATTTTTTTAAAGGGTAATGGGCCCCCCTGACGTCCTGCATAAAAGTATTTCGTCTCAACAACTTCATTCAACCGTGATACATTTTACGGTAACACTTTATAATAATAATAATTACACTTATTCCTGCCTTAGTAAAGCATGAATAAAGACTTTCATTCATTCATTCATTCATAGTGAACAAAGAATTTATTAAGAATTATTCAGGCTTATTAATTACTTAACTAATACTCTAACCCAAATTCCGAGCCCTAACCCTAACCCTAACCTTAATTAAGTAGTTACTAATCCTGAATCAGGCTTAATAAACTATTTGTTCAGTGTGAAATAAGTCTTTGCTCATGCTTTGTTAAGGCAAAATAAGGTGTACCCATTGTACTACAACAAAAATAGATTAAAGTGTGCTTTTGTGGGCCCTTCCCTGTCCTGGGCGCCGGGGAAACAGTGCCCTTTAAACCCCCAGTCTGTGGCCCCTGAAGAGAGGGATGAGGTTTTTAGTGAAAACAAACCACTGTTTATTTATTTAAATGTGTACACGTATGTGCTAACCGGAACTGACTGAAGAAAATCCAATAAATTAAAAGGTGCAGTATGTAAGTTTTTGTAGAGCGTGTACGGTACCTGCTTGTCTCCATGTCAATTAACTGGAATGTTTCACAGCATGGCATTAAACTTATGAACTACACATTAAAATAACAGCTATTCATTGCTCAAAAACACCTTAAAAATATGACTGACATAGATAAGATTGATGCCTTACTGAACATATGAGCAAGAAAACATGTGAAAGGATACTTATTATGCATTTTTTATATCTTTATTAGCCTTTAAACACGCTATGGAGTACCTTAAGTTTGCCATCTCATGTAAAAATACAAAATGAACATCTGTATCTGGGCTGTTTCGCACGGCACTGGCTGAGTTTAGGCGCCATCTACTGGTTACATCGCACTTACACATCCTAATTCAAATATGATTATTACTCAAGGGATGCCAGTAGCTAATGTGGTCTAGCAATGACAGTGGTCTAGACCAGTGGTTCCCAAAGTGGGGGTCGGGACCCCCCGGGGGGTCGTGAGGGGAGAGCTGGGGGTCGCGAGATGATTTCAAGATCTAATATGAAGGTATATAAGACTGTATTTGCTCTATTTTTCTAATCAAATACAGTATCATTTAGTGAAATAGGGTCTAATAAGACAATAAACTATTCAAATAACCAACATTAAACCTGATTTGACACTTAGAATTATTTTTTATTTTGCTTTGGGGGTCCCGAGTTGGTTGCATGGCTATTTTGGGGGTCCTGGCCAGAAAAGTTTGGGAACCCCTGGTCTAGACGACAGAAATTATCAAAACGTGTCTTGGGGTGATTTAAGGACTCAAAACAGCAGAAGATCGTCGTCAATTATCGCAAAAAACAGCAGTCATCGAGCAGGAAGTGTTTTCGATGGTCGGAGGGAGAGGACTTTCTAACCACAATTCATCAAACTAGCATGAATGAAGCTCCAAGTGTGTTTTTGACAACAGAACAATGTTAGAACATGGTTAAAAACTCAAAGTCACTATAGTTCAATATGTTCCCTTTAAAGATTCATGGAGAAAAAAAAAAAATCTCAATTCTTCAGCTATTATAATCTTCATAATTTGTCGTCTCATAGTTTATTGCAGAAAAAAAAATCTAATTGAATAAAAAAGATGAACAGTCTAGTCTGTGCACTGGCTGAGTGCCTGGTGGACCATTTGCAGCCTCGCCTGTTGCCTCTACATTTGTCGCAGCATAGATGAGCGGGGCTGGGTGTGAAGTATGGCATAAAGGAGATTATTGTATACGCTCCAACAACTACAAACACTTTACAATGTGGCATCTGTTGTTTTGATTATCCTCCAAGTCTTTACATCTGCCACAGACACGTTTCCTTTGGCTTGATTAACATACATTCTTCAAAAAAGTAATGTAATGTTGTGTGTTCTATATGCTACATTTTATAGAATTGGCATTTCCTGCAGTTAAGGTGCACTAAGCAAGGTTAAAGCTAACATAGTGCACCAAGTTATAGGGAGTTAATAATAACAACAACAACAACAAAACATATTATGCTATAGTGACTTTTTTGCGCTTTCGACATGTATGTTCTAACATTGTTCCACCATCAAAAACATACCTGGAGTTGCATTTAGCTTTTGTCAAAAACTCCCTGGATGGATGACGTTTTTCCGATATTTGACGTCCCAAGCAGGGGTACGGGGACCACAAGGGGTACTTGAGCAATTACTAGGGGGTCCTTGGAATGGGTTCAGGCTTTAAAAGAAGATAAAAGGTACTTTTATCTGAATTCAAAAGTGTTCTTAGTGGTAAATTTTGCACATTTTTGGAGAATCTTGGACCATAAAGCAAATAAAAAAATACATAGATAATAATAATAGACTATATTTCGACTAGCAAACCCATTTATTTGCCTGGAATTCAAGTTAAGGGGTACTCTGAGTGTGAGACAAAGCTTACGGGGGGACTCGAGACAAAAAAGGTTGGGAACCACTGCCTTAAATGATCGCCAGACTCGCTCGGAGCATTTTTGCCGTCTATACATGATCACAACAAGAGTAGCTCCCTCGTATTTCTTCTCAAATGCCTTTCTGGCTTGTGTAGGCGCTATGCAGCCAGTAGATGGCGACTAAACTTTGTAAGTGTGAACACAAACAGAGCCAGATACAGATGTTTATTTTGTTTCTAAACTTCTAGAACATGAGATATCAAACTTAGGTACTAAAGAGCATGTTTAAAGGCTAATAACAATATTAAAAATGCATTATATTTTTCTTAAGCTATCATCAAAAATGCAAAGTATAGCCAATGTCAGCTGATGTGATCAGAGAATTTAATTTAAAGGTTACTTTTTCCAACCAGACTTTCTTTGTTACCTGACAGTTTCGACTGCTCACTGGCAGTCCGACTTCTTTAGGACTGTATCCTAAATTTGGAAACGTGCACCACAGACTATACACCAAGATGAGGGGGAGATTCCTTTTCCACACCTTGAATGCTGCAGTCTTAAAGAAGTCGAACTGCAGATGGTGCTGTCGGTAAAGTGACACTTTGAAGAAGAGCTGTCGAAACTGTCAGGTAAACAAACAAACTCTGGTCTGAAAAAAGAACTTCGGACCATGATCAGAATAAGTCCGGTGAAGGTATTTGGAGTGAACTTTAAAAACACAAAGGAGCTTTACGGATTTCTACATACATGTTTAGGTCAATCAAGTGTTTGGCGTTTGGGAAAGAAAGCCGTACAAAGTAGTCAGGTTAACGCAAAACTGCATGAAACAAAACAACTCCTGGAGCCTTTTGGACGAGCATAGAGCGTATTACCAAATCAGCAAAAACAAAACACGTTAGTTATAATCTTTCCTCTTTAAAACAACACGCAAGCATTAAGAGCTCTGGCGCCGGGCCCACTGGTTGTAATTAAGGATTGAAACGTGCCTTCGAAATGTTTACAAATCTTTCTGTGCGCTGGCTGCCAATTCTGCCTCTACACTGGAGCCTTTATATGTCATTTTAAAAAGACACAAATCTTCATTACAGCCATTTGAATAGGCGTACTGTGCTCTCAGTTAAGAGCTTGTTTCTCTAAACCATTAGATCACAGTGACATTAGCACTACTCCAGTGGGCAATACAAATGTCTTCATCAATAACGCCAAACAGTGGCTGCTGAATGTAATCTCCAGTGTGAGGCAGAGATGGAGTTGGGAAATGTAAGAAAATAAATCCATTTGTGGGTAGAATAAAAGCCTCTGAGGCATTCTGGAATATGGATAATGTCCGACGGCTAATTTCAGTGGGTTCTACTAATGGTCTGAGAGAAGAGGTTTGAGATTGTGGAGAGGAGGGAACTGAAGACAAGGTTGTTGACAAGCTCATGACAGCTGGGATGAAAAAAAATGCAGCCCAGAGATGTATGGTATGGTATTTCTTCATATTGAAACGTTACACTTTTAGTAACTTTTTTTTCATGTTGTCAAAGCTGTCCACATTGACTGTATTACTGATTTGAAAGAACTAAAGTTATGTCGAACAGTGAGAATTCTAATTATAATTAGATGATAGATAATTATAATCTCGGAGATCGGATTCTCGGAGTTCCGACTTGTAAATTCACTCTAGCATACTTTGATTTCTCTGAATTTCTACTCGGAAACTCGGGCAACGTTTCAGAACTCCAAGTTGATCAGAGTTAGTCAATCCAACATGTCTATGTCCTGCGCTTGGATAAAGATTTACAGTTACCGACCCCTGCGGTCTGTGAAGCTACTCCTGTGCTACAGTTAGCTTGTTATGCTAATCCTGCTAACGTCTACATGGAGCGAATGATAATAAAAGCTGAAATTGACATTGAAATGTTGATTTATAACTTCTAACACTATCCAGCTTATACATTATCTTCATTTTATCCATATTTAGGTTGATTTGGTTTATTGTTTGATCATTGCTGTCCATACACTAATCTATTGCTCAGTTTTTTTCCGATTTGACCGCTGGAACGCAGAAACTCTGAGAAAAAATCTGAGATCGTAGTTCCGCCCTCCGAAGACAACTGGAACGCAGCTTAATGCTATCTGCAGTGTATTATTTGATGCGTATATTTTTGGCAACAATTTTTGCCATCTGTGACGAAAGATTTCTGATCATGGGAAGAAATTTGAGTCGTGGCTCAAAATCATGGCTCGTAGCTCTCTGAGTGAGACGGAGACAAAGACTAGACCTAGAACAGTCACACGACCAAAGACGAGCTAAGATTTACATAAAACCCGTTTGATATTACGGAATCTTGGTTACAGAGTGAGCGCTCCTGTCGTGCTAGCCTCTGCTAACAACTGCGATGACTTCATCTAACTGAGCTTAGACACCGCGCGCTAAAGACCTCAGCAGCTTCAGGCCGGTGGCTCTCACGTCCCATCTGATGAAGACACTGGAGAGGCTGGTCCTGGACCACCTCCGCGCCGCCGTGAGCTCAGCCATGGATCCGCTGCAGTTTGCGTACCGGCCTGGCATTGGAGTGGAGGATGCCGTCATCTTCCTGCTGCACCGCTCTCTCTCTCACCTCGAGAACCCTGGCAGCGCTGTGAGAATTCTGTTCTTTGATTTCTCCAGCGCCTTCAACACCATCCAGCCGCTGCTGCTGAGGGACAAGCTGGAGACGGCTGGTGTGGACTGTGACCTGGCAGAGTGGATCCTGGACTACCTCACGAACCGACCCCAGTTTGTGAGAGCCCGGGATTGTGTGTCTGACACTCTGACCTGCAGTGTGGGGGCGCCGCAGGACACTGTCCTCGCGCCCTTCCTCTTCACCCTCTACACCTCGGACTTCAGACACAACACGGACAGCTGTGTTCTGCAGAAGTTCTCTGACGACTCTGCCATCATCGGACTCATCACGGACGACGATGATGCAGAGTACAGAGGACTAACGCATGACTTTGTGGACTGGTGTCAGCAGAACCACCTCCTCATCACGGGAAAGACCAAGGAGATGCTGGTGGACTTCCGCAGACGCCACTCCACTGCCCCCTCACCTGTGAACATCCAGGGAAGGGACATTGAGAGAGTGGACTCATACAAGTACCTGGGTGTTCACCTGAACCACAAACTGGACTGGACTCATAACACAGACGCACTGTACAGGAAGAGTCAGAGTCGGCTCTACCTCCTGAGGAGACTCAGGTCTTTTGGAGTGTCAGGCCGCTCCTGAGGACCTTCTACGACTCTGTGGTGGCATCAGCCGTCCTGTATGGTGTGGTCTGCTGGAGCAGCAGCATCACAGAGAGGGAGAGGAAGAAGCTGGACAAGGTCATCAAGAAGTCCAGCTCCGTCCCGGGCTGTACTCTGACTCAGTGCGAGGTGGGGACAGAAGGGTCCTGGCTAAACTCACGTCTATGCTGGACCATGAGTCCCACCCCCTGCAGGACGCTCTGTCTGCCCTGGAGAGCAGCTTCAGTGAAAGACTGATTCACCCTCGCTGTGTGAAGGAGAGGTTTCGCAGGTCTTTCCTTCCTGCTGCTGTCAGACTTTACAATGAACACTGTTAGCCCTGAACATGTGTCAGTCACCCGCTATAATCATGTGCAATACTGTAACATGTGTCATTCACCTGTTATAATCATGTGCAATATAATTTAACATACTATTAATAGACTCTTACCTCACCATATCCACTACTGTATATAACATACACTTAAGCCACTTTAGTTACCATTTTTACTGTAAATAAGAGTGTGCACTTTATACTTTATATTGTATTTTTATGACCATGTTTATTTATCCTGTTTTTATTGCATGCACCTATTTCTTTCATTCCTGTCCTAAACTGTGTGTTGCAACAGTGGAATTTCCCCATTGTGGGACAAATAAAGGATCTCTTATCTTAACCTGATATTCATACCAGCTATGATCGTAGCTACAACTGATCGCCTGAACTTTTGCGCAATTTGACTGTGTTCTGTCTTACAACTTTTATTCGTGCCATTTTGCAGTAACATATGCATAACTCATAAGACGAAAAAAAAACGTGCAGTGGACTTTAAGACAAGTCTGTATCCTTTCAGCATTCAAATTCTTCATCGTTTGAAGTCAACCAACACCTTATCTGATTTGAAAGCTCAAGGTTAAGCTGTCCCAAAGTAGTTCAAGAGTGAACATCAAAGTAATAGACTTTAACAAAAATCTGAGCATGATTTGTTGCCACTATGCATGATTTCGCTTTATTTCTATCCCATGATAAACCCCTTTCTTACAAAATATGTCTAAATGTACTTCCATCCACCTCCCCGACCAGTTTATCTACTGCGATGACACTTTTAAATGTGGAGTATTTGCGACTGAGCTACTTCATCCGTCTCCGTGGAGAATGTTGGGAATGTATTGTACTTCTTGGACAGAGTGTTGAGGATTTGTGAGAAAGAATTACAGCCAGCACAGAGGAGTCCAGGAAACAGGCAGCACCGGAGGAGGAAGATGCTTACGGAGAGATTGATGGTGCGAGGGAGCTGGACTTCGAGAGAATGAGGAGGCTAATTTAATCATAAGCGTTTACTCCGTTCTTCAGCCCTGCATGGGAGAACCGTACATTAGAAGAAACCCAAGTCGTCATCCGGATACATGAGGAATATTAATGATGAGTCCACGGGGAGACGCGAAGTATAGAGTGTAATGATCCAATATGTGGGACAGATTTATTTAACAGTGCGAGGAAAAATGGCTTTAGGAAGAGTTGACGTAAATGGCAATACGGCAGGTGTTTTGTTATCGCTATGTTTTGTTCTGAACGCAGAAAGAGGAGACTTCACGACCTCCGAGACGCGTCGTATCTTGACCCAAAGATGCTTCTACCTCTGAATGGAACTTGCGCAATGCTTCTTATAACTCACTTGTTCTTTTTTATCCATATATATATATGTGTCATTTGCAACTTTAAATGAAGTACAGTGCAGAGAAAAGACATTTTTGTAGTGTTCAGCGTTAGTTACATAAACTTCTTGGTATGGATAGATCAGACTATTTGGTTACTCATTATTTTTAGAATCAAATATTAGTAACTTCCTTTCGATCTACGCTGCTCTAAAAGCTGTTTATATCACAGTACCTTTACTTTATCATTCCGACAGTTTGGTTTGATAAAGCTGGTCACACGCAAGAGGAATAATTATATATGTCAGCGTGAATGAAAGTGAATTGAGAATTTCCCGGTGTCAATAATTGTTCTCACAATAATACGTTACGGTTGATTTTGGAGATGGGATTAAGAAATTGAACCCTGAGAAACGAATGGAAATAACAAAGCAGAACAATCACTTTAAAAAAGTGTGTTGACATGTTCCTTGTTTTGTCTACTCGAAGTAATCTTTGGGTCACTATTTAAAGAGAGTCAAATTAGTTTTAGTTGTTAATGCATGTTTAATGGTACAGATGTTGGTGGGTTATACACATTTAGGGGTGGTGCAAGTAAAGTAGATGAAATTGTTTAAAATTTGAAATGAAGACCAAATTTGCTTTGAGAAGTATATGTGAAAGCAGAAACGCAACAACACAAAACAAAACAAGTGTTTACTTAATCCTTCAATTGCAAATTTAATACTAAAGCGTAAAGATGCACTATGTGACTTATGGTGGAGGATCTGTCTCCATGATGATGCTATTGTTTAACCTGGAACGTTAACATTACAACATTAATTAGATTTTTCTCATGGCCAAAATATTATTATAGAAACTGATGGCTGATGAGCCCTGCCAACATTTTTAGCCCAACATACAAGCTGATTTTGATTATTCTTCCCAACATATATATAATTACAAATTTCTACAAACACATCCACAAAGAAAGTTTTACGTAGATTCTTTAGGCTGCTGCTGTCACTTGGGGGAAATAAAAATGTCAAAATAATCAAGAGATAAAACGCAAAACTAAAACTAACTTCCAGGCAACAGAACAACAGATGCTGACAAGGCAATTATAATGGAGCAACGAGGGGAAACATGGGGCTTAAATACACTGGTGACACAACAGGTGAGACACATTAGAAATCAACAGACAGGAAGTAAAGCTGAAAAACAAGCACAAGACACATGTCAAAATAAAACATGCGTAAAAACTTTTAAAAAATACACAGAAAACAAAACAGGATCCATGACAGCTGCTGGCCCAAACAAAATATTGGCTTGTGCTGAAGATTTAAGGTCTATAGCCAACACACTAAAAATGCATATTTCTCTAAATTTGATCTATATTGCTGGAGACAAATAGTGAAACCATTAGGCCAAACGACACGACAGATCTGCGGAGAGGCATCCCCGCTCACAGTGAAAATGCACGTTTGTGAGTGTTTTTTCACCTCTAATAAATAAATGCACGTAAGGTTAATGCCATACTAAAAGAAGTACCATCTCAACCGTCGCCCAACAGAAAAGTTACATATTGCACCTTTAAACTCCTGGAACCCATTGTACAAAAACATCCATATTCACTTAACGCATTGTTTCATAGTTACAGCCTTCAGCCGTTGACAGCTCCTCTGTTTGCCGTTATCGACTTCATTTGAATTCATGACTTGCTAAAACAACATTGGAATGGAAACTCTTCGGTATCTGCCCAAAATCACCATTGGCAACAGCACATTTTGTTCCCATATCTCACATTCTTTTTTTCTGATCCGCTCTTTGTGTAATATAGTCCTTTCCTGAAACACGGCAAGACAAGGCTAATGCTAAACATACGTTTTTGTGACTTTAGACATTAAGTTTCAACGCTAAGGACAGGCAAGATTTAATGTGGATGCAACGCAAGCCTCTAAACGTCACAAGCCTATTTCTATACAGCCAGAATAACAATAGATACTGTGGCAAGGTCATAGATGTTTGATTGATGACAGATGTATTACTCTGCAGGGAAACCGTAATCCTTTTTGAACAAAGTCAGTGGATTACAAAGAGCGGCCTGTTGGAAAAGGGGCCCCAAGTGAAGTTGCTTTCCTACTGCAATGCCTTGTCTAGTTTAAATTGTAATGGTTTCAATTGGGTAATAGTGTGAAGTGCTTCCTCAAATTTGTGTAAACATTGTGGTCTGTTTTGTCTGTATGTGAGACTCCATGCTTTATGTCTTTTTTGGGGCATCTCCCTGTAGTCTGGTCCACATTATTTTGTCAATTTTCTTCCCATATCTTGAAGCATTTGTGGCTAATTCCAACAGGAAACAGAGAATGACTTTGTGGATTGGTTGGGATGGGATGGGAGGGTTGAAAGAAAATTGCTTTTTTTGACGATCCTCTTATCTGTGCAATTTCCCAAGAAAAGTATAAAAGTCATATGGTAAGCATCATGAGTTATGCTGACTTATGGGAATAACAAATCTGGTATACGCATTTCTTGGGTTTTGGGGGGAGTTTTTTCGTGTTTGTGATTATGTATGATTTCAGGTAAGCACGACTACCTACTGTGCTTGTTGAAGTCTAATGGGGAAAAAAGAGTACCCTGAGGACACCCAGTTCTTCGAAGACACCAAAATGGTCTGGGAATCAAACCTGGGGCCTTCTAGATGCACGGCGAGAATGCAAACCATAATCAACATTGCCGCTAAGACACATCTAACATTGTATTTGAATGCTAGGCAGCCACAGCAGCAACAAAGTCTCAAAAACTACCCAGGCGGTTACAGTAGGCGTCACGCTACTTAGCATAGCCCATCATGAATGTCAGAGTCCATTTACATCCACTTTTTTCCAATCATTCTGAGGCGATGCAGTCTATTTTTATTTACTTTTCCTCTGACTTTCTTTCATTTTCCACTCGGTTTTACTCCGTGTTGGATTTATGAGCAGTGACAAGGCACACTGACTCGCTGCCATGGCCCAAAATAACATGTTTGTTCCTTCCTTGAACCTAAACAGTAGAAGTCCTGTTTGTCAATGTATGTTTAGCCGAAGTAAGGTCATGCTGCTATGTTGTTCTATTTTAAAGGTTTGAGTTGTTGCCATTGCACTACGTTAAACAATAATAGTGCATATAACTGAAATGAGAGCATAAAAATGTGAATTTCTGTTTTTCATGGTCACACCAATTAGGGTAGTCAAAATTATTGAACATCCGATGCTAATGGATGCTAAAACTAATTTTGAAACTAGATACTCATTTGAGCTAGTATTGATACTAAAAATATCCCATTAACAAGAGTAAATGTGACCTTTTATACAGTTTTATAAACATTTTGAGCTTTGTTTAAGTATAAAATCACAATGTACTGTGTAATATAGAAAGTACTATAATTTTGTGTTGAAAATTGTCAGTCTATGCCTAAAACATTGACTTAAAAAAGATAATTTTTCATTGTGGTATCATGGTTACATACACACCAAAAATCTGATCACTGATGATTTCTGGCATTATCAGATTATTGAAATGTCATAAATTGTTACATTTTCCTACCCACATCTGAATAGGAAAATTAAGTGTATTTTGTCTTCCCAATACAACAGTTACTCTAAAAATCCATTCATTAACAGATACATGCCATGAGTGATCAGATTTCTCCTGTGCATGTAAACACACACCAAAAATCCAATCTAATTATTGGGTTTTCTGATTATTCTAGTTATCTGGATATTTTTATGAACCCTCTGTGGTGTCTTACCAAAAAACACAACTGTAGTTCCATTTTGTTTGGCGGGAATCAAACGGAAAATCCTTCAGTTTAGAGGCAAGCTCTACTTTCTTCTGACAGTTTTACCAGTAGATTTACCAAAATAGTTTATCTTCACTTAGATCCTGGTATAAGATGTCCACAAATTTAGTCAACGGTTGCCATTTGGATCCCCACTACCAGCAATGCAAAATCCTGTCTTAAAAAGAAAAAAAAAGTTGTAGTATTTCACTAGTGTTTTATATAAGAAAAAACTTTTATTTTGCTGAAGCAGGATCCGGCTGAAATGAGATGTCCAATTGGGAGACAAATTCTTGGGATAGTTTCTCTGCTGGGTTGCAATCCTTTCGAAATCTATCTAACTCTGAAGGGCCTGGCTGCATTTTTGGCCAGTGAGGTCAAGCCTATGCTGCAGCTGCCGCCTGCTAAACACTAACAGATAACAGGCCCGCATGTCAATATGGCGTCTCTCATCGCTGCACCGGACAAATACCCGAGCCTGGACCGAGCAGAAGACGGCTCCACTGTCTCGTAGTTAATACAAATAGCATCTGTTGAGTGAAATCATGGTGCTTAAATGTGACGATCATGACTAATGACACATCGGCCTGGACAATGTGCTTGACTCGGCCTAATCAGAGAAATGATGATTCACTGAGCTGCAGAGGAGGAGGAGGCTGGAGAGCTCTGGAGACAACGACAGAACAACACGGATAGAGTTGCAGCGAGGGGTCAAGGTCAGTTTGGTTCAGGGAAGTCATGAGGACGAAAGTAAATGGCGTACTTCCATTTAGGGCGGCAGGATTTTGAGTTTTTCCATTGTAATTTTTACGACAACTTGAGCATGTAAGTAACATTGAATTAAATTGAAAATCCAAATATGAAATATGTCAAATGGTGGACAAGATGGGCCACTTACGTTGGACTAAACACAGCATAATTTGTACTTTTTTTTAATATATCATTTGTTGCCCTTGTTGTTTTTGAATTTCGCTTCATGTGCTCTCTCTGGTCTTGTTTAGTTGTGCTTTGTGTTTTCTATTAAACTTTGGAGAGAAAAAAAACAAAAACTATCACATTACTAATGGGTAAACAATTGAACATGGAAAACTAATCCAAATGTCATAATAATCATGATTTTTCAACATGCAGATATTTAAAAAGAAAAAAGCTTTTTTCTGCTGCCTGATCTTAGGATTAGGATCACATTATGCAATACTTAGCAAGTCCATATTTTAAAATCTTCCTTTTCTCTCTGACTTTTCTAGCACACTAGACCAACCAAGAAACTTCATATGGTTTGTAAAGGGCCAGCAGCAACTTGGGGCATCTTGGGCACCCCAAATTCATCTCATTCATTGTACTTTGTGGAGCAAGCAGCAAAATTCCACATGCTGCTTTTCACACTTACAAATCCATTAACTAATTTTCTTAATGGCGAGAGCTTTTACATACCGCTACATTCAGAAAATCTTGTATTACGCCCAACCAACCGAACAACTCTGTCCATTTGTTCATTTGTTGACGATAATACTGTACGAAATGGGTTGTTGACAGCAATTGCGTTAACGGGCAGTATTACTTATTCATGTAAAAGGTATTCTGAAGACATTACTGCTTTTATCTGCCTGTGATGGTTTCTCTGTGGCGACGTCAACCAAAGTTAATTCTGCGCGAGGAGAGAACTTGTGTACTAAAATGTTTCAGAAGTGGTTTGGCGGCTGCAGTGATGAGTTTTTTCCCCGTTGACAGATGGTAGTGTGGTCGGCAACTGATGGTCGTGTGGTTGTTGTGTGATATTTCTTCCATCAAAGAGACAAACAGATTAAACTTCAAGAAAGTGCCTTGAAATGTTTAAGTTCCACTAAATTACTTTGAAAAAATACCTTGAAAAACATGCATTCTTACATTGAGCAGGGTGACCTCTATTGGTGTCACATAATTGTCTCCATGGAGATAGGTAAGTTTAAAGTCTAAATGACAGGTTCTCAAAATATTCTAATTTTCTTAGTTTTGTGGGAGGTCACCTGTGGCAATTATTTATAATGGTTTTACATTTGTGAAGTTCTAAATCAGAATTTCTCTACTTATGTCATCAAAAAACAACAAACCATTGAAACAACAGGGACAATTTGCACACAACTGACATCATTCAACAAAATACATTGTTATCAGATATAATCATGTCAAATTGTGCAGTTTATATGATTTTTGGTTGCCAGGTAACAGTTTAGTTAGAATTATTTATCACATTTGCTGCCCATGTTCAACCAGGAAGTAACATTTTAAACATTACCAAAACTGTCAAACTGGGGACAAATAGGTAAAACGTTTAGTAAAATCTCAAACATAATAAAGTTCACTACGTTTTAGTCAAATGTGTTGTCTAACCTGTCATATAGACTTTAATTACATACAGGCGAAGATGAAGACAAGCAGATGGTGGTTCCTCAAACAGAAAGGTTACACAGAGCAATTTGAGGTGGTGCCACTATGTCAAGATTGTGAGCATCAAAACATGAATTATCAGCGAGCACTGAAAAACAATTTTGGATACAAAGTTTGTATTTTCAATCCTTGTGTCAGTGCGCACCAGACTGTTTTAGAAACTTCTTCCTGTATTGGGATGTTTTTAAGTAAAACTTGCTTATAATAGCTATTAGTGTAATCTCGGCTTTCCTGCTATTGTTCAGGGGCAGAAAACGTCAATCAAACAGGCCTTTTCTCTGCAAGTAAGAGCAGAAAGCTAGCTAGAGAAGATTTGCTGAGCTCTACACTGGCCTCTGCATTGTGAGTTTCTCCAGAACAGCACCAAGATCAAGGGCTGTCGGAAGTGGTTCAGTTTGTTACAGAACAAATCTGAACTTCATTTCAAGGCCTCACAACTTTAGCTCAAAGCAACATTCTTATTCTCGAAAAATGTAAAGAAAGCCTTCCCTCGGGACCTGTTGTTTATTCTGAAACGCAACAGATTTAAGATCAAAATAGCAAAAAATTCTCAAATCTCCTAAATAAAAACATATAAAAAGAAACCTGGAATTGAAACCTGGGCGAAGGATATCTGTATTGTAAAATGGACTGCATTTTAACCCTTTACCGCTCTTCCCCAGGCGCCTTCATCATCTGCTGGACCCCCGGCCTGGTCATCCTCCTTCTGGACGTCTTCTGCGCCAGCTGTACCGTCCTGACCTACGAGAAGTTCTTCCTGCTCCTGGCCGAGTTCAACTCCGCCATGAACCCCATCATCTACTCATACCGCGACAAGGAGATGAGCGCCACCTTCAGGCAGATCCTGTGCTGCCAACGCCAAGAGAACGCCAACGGAACAGTGGCCGAAGGCTCGGACCGGTCGGCGTCCTCCGTCAACCACACAGTTCTGAGCGGAGGAGTTCACCACCACAATCACAACAACGAACATTCTGTGGTATAAATAAGGTTACTAAATGGACAGTGAACAGATTATAGACTAAATATCCAGAATCGCTAATGAAGAGAAAATACCAATGAAGAATTTACAACACTACATGGAATCAAAGTTTTAAGGACTCCAATAGGCTGTTAGTATTGTGTGTTGTACGTGTTACTGAACTATTTAAGAGTTATCTGTGAAGTGAAGGTAATGCCAGTATTGTAACTTCTAATATCTTGTTTGTATTATTCAGGTTAACTTTCAGTAGAGTCAAAATGACATTCTTGAGGAATTTTAAACATCTGCCTTGTCTTGTTTGACTACAGATAAAAACTCAAATAACTATGAAAACTATTTGAAGCTAGACATCTATATCTATCAGGTCTTTAGACATTGGTATTGTGTCGTTACGCTTCACAACATTTTCATTTAGCCAAATGTTAAACCAATGGAGATGCTAAATACTAAACTTAACGTTCATTCACAAGTATTCTGACTCTATAGCGTGATACATGTATTTGCGAGTAGTGACCCAGCATCTTATCGGGATTTACCTCGGCTTTTGTTCACTTTTTTTCTACTGGTTTTGCTCTTTAGACGCTTTGCACATCTGTCAGTTACGTAAAGTTTCTGACGTTCAATTCTGGGCTCTATAGATTTTGGAGTGGTTCATTTTCTAGTTCACGTTCATTCCACTACATGTCTTTAATCTAACTATGTAGATAGAAGTGGAAGTTTACCAAACAAGTTGGGTCTTGATGCAAGATTTTGTGATAAGATAAGTGTAATTTTTTTAGGGATTGATTCCCTTTTTTTTTTAAAAATCAGCATCCATATTATTACCAATGATAGATGTTGATTTAAAATATCCCTAATGCCTCGTGTACTAGACCAAACCACCATCAAGTCTGGATAAGTGGTATCAGGAAGTGGACACGTCTTCAAGAAAAATGTTCAAAAAGCACTGCATAAAGTACACCTTATACAACAAGGACATTGCACAGATCTGACCTGTCACTTGACCAAGTATAAACACCTGTTTGTCTCCATGGAGATAGATGAGTATAATATCATACTGTGGATGGTTTTGCTAAGGGAAAGCAAAACCATCTCCATGGAGACGGGAAGGTGTGAGATCCTCCATCAAAAAAGTCACAAAATGTATAATTTTGTTCCTCTCTCTCTAAAACACTTGACTAAAATTACCCCCAAGTAAAAGAAGCTTTTTTTTTTTTTACCCTTTTTGAAGCTGACATTATGTTAATCCAAATTAATCCAATTTCAAATCCCACTTAGATGTATTTATTTATTTTTTTTCTTGTTAAATATAAGGAAAAGTAAAGTCGTTGTTGGGAGATATAGACTGGCAGACAGATGTGAGTTTGGCGTACAGAGTGATGCAGGATGATTGAAATATGAGGGCTGCAACTTTTCCTTTTTGTTTTACATGCCTTGGAACTTGATAATCCCCTTCTATGGTTGACCCTTCATTCAATTTAAGAGGTTAAATTACAATGGCACAAGAGTTGTGAGAGTTATTGGCTTGTTTTGGCTTATTGGTTGGTCAGCTGGTGCTTTCACCCTCAATTCCAGACCATATACGAGACCGGGGTTAACCTCTGTAAATCAATTTAGGAAAAAGAGGTCAAGAGTCACCACTTAGTAACAATAGAAAAACACTACTTCCCGGTACAATAGATGTGCCAGATCAAATGCTCTTACTCATTGCACAGTTAAGTCATCCTTGTATTCTTAGTCATCCTTCTTATTCTTAGACCAACCTTCTACTTCATCTGTCATCAGTTTCAACTAAATACAAGGAGGATCTGGAATTGTTTATTTTCTCAAAGGAATTAGAGACAGGCTGTCCCAGAGCGCACCAAAACACGGAGGAGGATGTTTGTAGCCTTTTAAATGGAAGGTCTTGTGCCACAGTGTCACGCTACGATAAGGTTAGGGTCATATCTGGTGAATGTTAGCGGTCTTAAGATCCCGACATGGAGCTTGCGTCCTCGGTCGGAGTAAGGGAAAGGGCACTGTTGAGAAAGAGCAGAGAAGTGTGTGAGAAGAAGCAAAATGCAAAAGCAAAAATGCCTCCTGGTGACGAGAATGTGGTTGTGTAAACAGCAAGAGCTAGACGTCTTGGCTTTCAGTTGGGACTTTGTAGATTTGTTACATCATGTTTGAGCAATGCTGAAATGGCTTTTTTTTTTGTACAAGGCCGAACCTGGTATCTCCATTTACAAAAGAAAAGGTTATGTACTGAAAGAAGCCAACCAGAACAGTTCCAAGTCCCAATTTTGCGCCATCATCACGCATTTTCGACAGGTTCATGGCTGTGGTTTGTGCTTGAAAAATCTTAGAAACTTTTACTAAACAACCCCAAACAAATCAAATATAACTCTTCTGTAAGACTACACCCTGAAATTCCTGGAAGATTTACAAGTCCCCATCCACAGTCCGCCCCAGGACAATAGTAATGGCTATAGAATTTTATCCGAGATTGTGATCCAGTGGTTGCTGCCAAGGCGTCTGCTTAAAATCAATCCGGCCTTCTGATACCACTGATCCAGAGTATGTGCAGCCATCTTCATTGTACATAACAAAAGGAGAGTGACAAGGTGATTGATGACCTGCTGGACATAAAAACAAAACTGTAAAGGCGCTGTACCCGATTTTGAACCATGAGTGAAGAACATTTAGTTTGAACTGTGAGCCTCGCCAACTTATTCCCTTCTCTCGAGTATCAATTCTCAGGCAAAATGTTATAAAATTCTTTAACTTTCTCAAAACATTGCAATTTTTAATCAAATTTTAGTCACATTTTTAAGATACACTGTTTACTAGGGCTAAAGAAATTCTTGGTCAACTAAAGAAATGCCCTACTGTTGAATGAAAAGGGGTGTGGCAAAAGCTATCAAAACTATTAAATATCTGTAATAACTGTACAATAATATATGCAGAAACTACTATTTAGACAGAAAAGTACAGTACAGTGCAGTGTATTTATGTTAGAAACATACAAGTTAGATTAAACTCATGATGCAGTCCAAAATCTTCAGCTATAACTTGCTTCATATTTTCTCCTTTTTGCTATTGTCCCTAATGAACCCTTTTAATCTAGATAAAAGGATTAGTCGGCTAATGATAATGTTGGCCAACTACAACATCATCAACCGATTAATCGACTAAAGGGTTACAGCCCTATTGTTTACGTTTTTGTTTATCTATTATTTATGTTTTTAGTTTAGCTAAGTTCAGTTCAAACTGGGGTCAAATTCTTAATTGTAGAGGAGTTTCAATGCATTTTTATGCAACACTGATTGGTATCGGATTGAAAAAACAAAAATCACTGTTTCACTACTTGTATCCACGTGGGTCTTAATAACATTTCTGACTGAACAATTGTATGATTTTCATCTAATACAATGCCTTTCATATTCACACTGTAGATGATGTGCTTCAAATCTTTAAATTACACTACATAGTGTAAGGGGCCTTTATCTAACTTAAAGGACAAATATTATGTTAAATTGACTTTTCTGTGCTTTTAACCATGTTCTAACATTGTTCTGTAGTCAAAAACATACCTGCAGTTGTACTTAGCTTCATTCATGCTAGTTTGTTTAATCCACTCCCTGCTGATTCCCTCCACTACTGACATTTTTCCCGATTTTAGACGTCACTTATCCGAGAATCTTCTGCTGTTTTAAGTCCTTAAACCATCGCTAGACTGAGCATTTCTGCCGTCCAAAAAAGATCACTATAAACTGCTAGACTAACTCGTATTTCTTCACACACATTTTTAATTTGTGTAAACACTATGCAGCCAATAGATGGCGCCTAAACTCAGTTAGTGTCGTTGGGAATAGCCACAGATACAGATGTTCATTTTGTTTGTTTTTTTAAAGTGTAGTTCTAAGACATGAGATGCCAAATTTAAGGTACGCAAGAGCATGTTTAAAGGCTAATAACAATACAAAAAATGCATAATATATTCCCTTTAAAGACATAAAAGTCAGGTAGAAACCCATGTCATTTTAACCTTTTAGTATTAATATTTTGGGCGGGAGTTGAGACAGCAGAGTCCAAGAACAACAAGCCTGACTTATAACTCCATGTCTAGCCTATTCAGCGACTACAAGTCCAGTGAGCCGGTCAAAATGTGCAGAGCTCCTGGTTGGACAAGCTCCAGTGAACTTTTCAAGAACTGGGCTGGTCGAATGGTTTATGACCAGAGAAACAATACGGACTCCATATAAAATTTTACCCCAGACATTCCTTGACGAACACGAGCAAAAGTCCATCAAAAAGGCTGCCAATTTCAAACTATTTTCAAACGAATGTAAGACTTGTGCTGAAGGCGTTTCTGTGTCGTTACATCATCTCGTCCGTCTGCGCGTCGGGTGTAACGCCAAAAATAGTCCAGATAATTTACGTTAATACAGCTTTTGTGTTTACCGATCAACCCTCTCTTCTGTTTTAGCGAAACCGAAGTATATCTTAAAAGTCCAGACCAGTATTATTATTATTGCGTTTTGTGCACTCTTAATACTTCTGGTGTTCATTATTGATTTGAAAGTCATTGCGCTGTGACGTACACTGTTAAAAATGCCAGTTGAGTGCTTCGTCGTGACTTGAATCAAAACACGTGTCGACCAAATACATGAACGTGGCCCGTAGCAGCTGACAGAACAGTACGGAGCAGGGCCAGGGTACAGCGGAGGGCTTTCTGAGAAGCCAAAGTCTCTGCTGAGTGTCCAAAAAAAAGAGTTTTAGCAGCTTTTGGATTAACCCCATATGTCATTGTGCTTGACAGGCAACATAACGTCTTTGATCTCGAGATGGCTTGTCACTGTTCAGTTTTTTTGTTTTGTTTTTTTACATATGAAGAGAATTCGTACATCTGACTGTGCAAAAACGAATGGCATTTGTAAACTTTTGACTTTGTAAATGCATTAAATTAAAGCGTCAATAGGCAAAATAGAGTAATATGTGCGTGCATTGTGGTGTCATGATTGAGGTAACATAAGTGCAAAAAAAACCCACTACTATCTGTGTATTCTGGGTGGCAAGATTGATACAGTTAGTACAGGATTAAATTATTTATTGGTGCCAGTGGAGCTCGCATTGGAGTGCTTTGTCGTTAACCCCTTACCATGAGGGCCTATTTTTTCCAAAATGCCAACTAAAATGAGCCCCAATTCAAACTGAAGCTGTTTCTGAAGCCTTTGGAGCACAAACAAACAGATGGGCTATTTGAGAAGCTGACACTGTAGTTTTGACCTCGGATGTCTGATTTACTCTTACTACAGTCATAGCCAAAAGTGTTGGCACCCCTGAAATGTTTCCAGAAAATGAAGTATTTCTCTCCGAAAGGTATTGCAATTACACATGTTTTGCTATACATGTTTATTTCCACAAAAAAACAGAATAAAGCATAGTTGACAAAATTTCAGACAAAACTATTGGCACCCTTTCAAAATTGTGGGTAAATAACTTTGTTTAAACCCACCTGGGGCAAGTAATAGGTGTGGGCAATATAAAAATCACACCTGAAAGCAGATAAAAAGAGAGAAATTGACTCAGTTTTGTGTGAAATTTTTTCCCCTCTGTTGTTTGTGTAATTCCAATGCACACAAGAAAATAGACTATACTTACCTCTGTGTAAAACAAAGCATGTGTGAAACGGTCCATTTTCTGGGAAAAAACCTAGGGGTGTCAACACTTTCGGCCATAACTGTGTAGGTGTGAAGAAGCTTTGCTCAGAGGAATATCAGATTTGTTCCATTCTGCCTAGATTTTCCTTGATTTCCAAGATTGAGAATTTGTTGGGTTTTGATAATTCCTCTTTCAAAACAGAAGCTATTTTTTACAAAAAAATGAGTTTTACGGATCTAAAAGAAAGTAAAAACACGTATCCTCCAACAGAAAAGCTACACAGTGCATCATAAAGTAAATTCCAACGAATCTCAATGGGAAATTTAGAAATTTAATGCGGAAGTAACCTGTATTTTGCATTCGGGAACATCTTTGGCAAACTACTAAACTTATTCAATGAATTCAGCTTTTTTTCCCGAGGACAATATGCCATTTTTAAGCATTTTATCAGCTATCATCACCACAATGCATACTCATCTCTTCAAATTGTATTCTAGCGTGCATTCAGGTGACGTCAACTAAACTACATGTCATTCAGTGTATACCATTGTAAGTATATATGTACAGTTTGTGTATATAAATATGTATTATTCAATTATAATCACCAAAGGGAAGTGTTATCGTCTTGTAAATGTGTGTTTGGATGTACTGTAGTGTTGTCCATTTTCTTATCATGAGCTCTTTTTGTATTGTGAGCGTGTAAAGAAGACACTTACAACGCATTTATGTCTCGTCGTGACTCCGAAGAAAATATAAAATAAGTGTGCAGTGCCTTGTAAGTATCTGCCTTAACTGTGTTTACTAACAAAAAGTACTTAATATAAGATGCCTTAAAATTAGTCTCAGAAATGCTAAAATTGCGCGGAAAGTTGTGTCAATAAAGGTGTAAATTAATGCGTATCCATGTAGTGCCTATTTTCTGATTATTTTGATTGAAAAAAGGTGGTTTTCGACCTCTAATCGAAATGAGCTGTTGAAGGTAAAATGTAAAGATGTTAGAGGAAAAAATGAACAAACAAACAAACTTAATACGCGTCATAATTTATCTTATTTTCGTGATATTTGGAACCAAACTTTGCCACAGAAACATGACCAAACGTGTTCTAATTGAGTTTGTGTGCTTTGTAGCAAGACCGCTAAACTCGAATACCCAATATCTAATGAAACATGTTGTTATTGCAGTACAAATAAAGACAAAATGCAAAATGTATGAAATTGTGTGTGTTTTTAATCAATGCTTGACAGACGCTTCAACGCTGATAATGTTATCTGTCAAATGTTTTGGTTGCGGCGACACGAGGAGAGCTGGGTAAGGACAAACAGATGCAAACCAGACAGATACTGTACTGTACTTCCAGCGGCCTCAATGAGCCTTGACGAGGCGTTATCGTCCCAGGACCTTGATGCGGTTGACAACATTTACACAGCCATGACAATTAACAGCGGGTCGTTCTGTGTATTAATGCTTTACGTTATACTTTTGGCTTCCTACTTCAGCAGAATTTTGGATTATATTACACTGTTGTAGTTAAATATGATGTACATGACTAAAAATGAAATAAAATTCAAATTGTGCCATGGCAAGTTTATTGTAGAGCACAATTTGAATGCAAAGTTCTTCAAAGTGCTTTACACAACAGGAAAATTGCTTTAAGATAATCACAGATAAAGAAACAAATAATCATTAGTAAAAATTAGTTTATAGCTTGGATTTGAACATTATCAGAGCAGAGGCCTGTCTCACATCTTCAGGAAGACATAAAACTGAAACGCTTACTCCCCATGTTTAGTCCTGACTCTGGCACCAGCAAAAGGCCGGTCCATGTTTAGTCCTGACTATGGGCACCTGCAGGAGGCCGGTCCATGTTTAGTCCTGACTCTGGCACCAGCAGGAGGCCGGTCCATGTTTAGTCCTGACTCTGGCACCAGCAGGAGGCCGGTCCATGTTTAGTCCTGACTCTGGACCCAACATAGTTAATTGATTAACTAATCAACTATTGAAGTAATCCTAATCTAGTAATCGATTAATCGTTGACTGGTCAATATGTCAAAATGTTCCAAAACATGTCATGAACTGAGAAGAGAAATGTTATGACTTAAATTGAGCCACAGTTGCATGAAAATGTACTCAATCATGGTTGTCAAACTGCTTCACTTCACCTTCATCTAGGTCAAATTTAGTAAAAACTATTTTCACCACCTAAGTTTTACATTCTAAACAACTAATCAATTCATCAAAAGAATAATCACTAGACTAATCGATTACCAGTTGCTTACCAATTTCTAAAAATGTGTGATTTTTCCCTACAACATCAATATACTTTGAAATCTAATGACACATGATTCACACATGCATCATTGTGAGTGCTTCTCCTAAATGACAGCTACAATCCTGACCTCCAAGTCGCTGCTTATAATCCGTCTTCATTGCGGAGTTTAGTTTTGAACTCCTGTCAGAGCTCCGGGTCACCGTGCTTCTGATGTGACGGGACTAAAAGAGCAGACCTAGCAACGCCGGCCAAACGTTTCCTGGAGCTGCTTGAGTTTGTGCGCGACAGCAACTATTATTGTTTTTACAGTAGAGGGAGGCATAAATCTGCTGACACTAAACCAGACAAAACACAGACCAGGGTCACTTGATAAATTTGCGCTGTGTAAAAGTTAGAGGTGTTATATCATTTCAAGAGACGTTCATGTGCTGTGTGTGAAAGTCTTATAAAAGTAGTCTTGGAATGTTGACTCTACCTATCTCGTATGAATGTAGAGAAGAGATTAGTGGTTCTAGAGACTGAGAAGAGAAAGATTGGCAGCCACAATGTTATCAGTGAACCCAAGGGCAGCTGTGGCTATAGACGTAGTGCACTTCCACCAGGAAAATTCATTTAAAGGGAGGGTATGTAAAAAAAAAAAAAAGTATAAACATGAGGCAATCGGGTTCAAATTAGATATATCTTTTACAGAAAACAATTGCAATCCTGATGTACAAAAATACTGGCCAGGATTTTCAATGTGTTTATCAAAATTGTATGCTTTAGTTCTCGATGACGATTATCCACTTAGTCTCTTATTTGGGTTGCCAGTTTCAAAGCTGAAATCCAGTTGGTTTAAACCTCTGCAGCTGGAGGTTCTGTACTTTCACGTGAGGCGTGCCCCGTCCATGCACTGAACGAGAAACACATGCATTTGTTCTTTATCTGCAGGTTAAGAATCTGGCAATACTAGTTCAGTTGTTGAGTTGATTGTAGTTTTTTTTAGCTTTTTATCAGTAATAGCACGGGCAACATACCCTCCCTTCAACTGGTCTTATCATGAACAGCACCAAACGCAGTAAGATAAGAGCAATTCCGATTGTTGCACGGCTCAGGGTTAACATTTTTGGTATAAAGTAACATTAAAATAAATAAACACCAACAACGCCGCAAGAAAGATGGCTCTGTGACCAAAAGTAAAGTCCATAAACTGTCCATGAATACAGTTCCACTCTTTAAATTCCAGTCGATTGGTAAACAGATATAGCTGCGATGTTCGGAACAGAATGACCGTGGCAAAACAGGAAACAAGACAGCGTGGCCAGACCCCTCAGCTACTCAACCTAAATATTCGATGCAATTAGCTCACTGTGAAATAAAGCCATGAATGCAACGCTAAAGGCAGAATCTACTTCATTTTGACTCGCGTTTATGCACACTCTTGTCTGGGGACGATTTACAGGCTGGACCCACAGCTGGCCATGACACACTCGGACTCCAAGAGTTGCCAGATGCCAACGCACGGAACAACAAAGCTCAGTCCTGAAGCGGTGACTCGTGGCACACCGCGGCACTACAACAACACAAGCATTAGTGGCTAGAAAGCATGAATGTGTCAGGAAAAGAAGAGTGGAAACTACCTGGAGCAGCAGAGCACGGGTATAACACACCCAACCGGAGGCAGAAATGTACAAGTCAAGAGGACGAAGAAGAGAAGGGGAGAGGCTTTTATATTCTGAAGCGCCTCTCAATTTTAGTAGAAGCCTTCTAACCAAGACTGACTAACTGAGCCTTTTTTATACTGTCATGAGCTTTAGTGATATTTTGGTATCAGATTGGCCTCCCTTTTACACCACAGCGAGCTGCGTGTTCATCAAAAACATGTTCACTGTGCATTCCACCGAAAACGAAGGGAGAGGTGGTTGCGTTGAGGTCGGGAAACAATTTTAGGCCTCATACATTTAAATCCATACACGGAACTGCACAAAAATCACGCACGATTACTTACTTTTACTATAGAGTCCGCCAGAAAATCTTCAGAAAAGCACATGGTCTAAACATTCTCTCCAAGAAGCAAACAGGATCTTCATTTACTTCTGCGTGTAGTACAGTGCGTCAGAAGGGAGCGCAGCGCCGTTAACTGGATAAATACATGTACTGCAGCTTTTCTCACTAAAAATGGTTTGCCTCGGCAAACCATTTTTACCTCGGCGTTTTCGTCTAAATGCAGATCGAACTAGGCATGAATTATGAGTTATATATGTTTTTTGAGAAGGAATCAAAACCCACTTCACAAATTATACGTGAATGGCTCTGGAGTGTGAGCGCAGTTCTGCTTTTCGTAATGGGAAATTCAATGTTTTCGAACCCTTCCCATCACCAAAAGATACAACTACCTCTATCATACTCTTTTAAAATATAAACTGAATTTATATTTTTCCAAATTGTAATTAGAAACATAATTTTAACTGAGAATGGTCTTTTTTGTTAAATGGTTTTTTGCCTACATTGTCTGTACTGTGATGCATTCAGGTACTCTCCAGCAGCAGGCGTTGTTTATTGTTCCACGGCCTCCAGCTGACTGATACATGTTGAGTTGCTTCCTGTCTCGACCCTCATCAGCCAATCACAGCCCGGAGCTGACGACGCCACACAGGAAGTACGCCCCGACCAGCGATGAGTGACTGGACCGGGCCGTCTTTGTCACTACGTCAATACGAACTCCTGTATGGATTCTGCAGAAGACTGGAAGGCATGTAAAGTAAATCTGTGTAGAATAAACATTTTGGATTGAATATGATTTGATTTAGTGTTGAAAGTAAACAAACCCAAGCGTGCATTATTCAGCGCTCTGGCCGAGGTGTTTTTTTTTTTTTTTTCACTTTGTCTGTTTTTTATCAAGGCAAAAGTTGTGTCATTATTCGAACAAAAGCGTTATTGTTTTCAGTGTTGTCATTACAGCAACTTGGGGGACTGTCTTTAACTTACAATAACATATGGGTTGCCTGTTTGGAGATTTTTGCATTACTCCCTCCATAGAGTCATTCTGTCGCTGTAAAATCAATCTAGCAAACTGATGGATTGTATGTTTTATTTCTGACAATATTTATCCAGTACGTGCTTTGCCTTGTTGACATCGAAGCTCTTTCGTCATGACGTATGGCATGCTATTGTACGATTCTCATAAATATTTTGACACGTTTCGTTTCTCAAACATAACCGTAAGTGCGACACGTTAACCTCAATCAAATACTGCAGAAATGTCACGTCGGAACGGTCAAATTAAACACGGCTTTTTATACGTCTGAAAACGACGTCTGATAATCTAAGTGGGTCGTGAAAAGCACAGACGAGCGGAGGAGGCGGAGGAGGAGGAAGTGGGAGTACAGTGCGGAGGTCCACGGTTTAGACAGAGCAGACGACAGATGGAGCGTCCCAAGCCAAACTGCGCTCGGTCTTGTCCAAACAGTTTACTCTGGTCATCCCCTGCACACGCACATAAGCACTTTCAACATCCTCCGCCGACACAAGGCCACTGCTGATGTGTTTGTGTAGTACAACTGTTCTATGCGCCACGGCCTGTAATTCACAAGGGAGAGGGAATACAGTACGGTTTGCAAGTTTGGAACGCTGCAAAGTGCCCTCCGGAGGCAAGTCAAGGAACTGTGGCATGGAATTGGATAAAAATGATAGTGAAGTTGTAAGAATAAAACATATATTACAGCTTAAGTCATAACGTTATTAATATTTTGAGGTATTTTGAGCGTTTGAGTCAGTAAAAATAGAGCGTTCTTGAATGCCATGACGACAGTTTATTTCAAATATTGACACTGATAATATAAAATTTGCATTCATTGTCAAAACTGGACAAAAACACTTTGATTCAAAAGGAAATACTTATCAGAACACAAATGAATTCCCTTTTCAACGACATGAAGGTAATTATTGATTTAGGGACAACTAATGGCACCAGTAAAAGAACAGAATATCATATAAACATACATAATTATTATTAATACATTTTCTATAAAACAATCAAAGAAAATAAAACAATGCCCGACAATGGAATAAACAACAACAACAATCCTAAAGTGATTGTGTGCCACTTTGGAATTACACAATGTAGTTATTATAATTTCACTTTAACACTTTTATCAACTGTTATTATGGTAAATCATGTAAATGCATAAGTATTATATATCAAAGAAATAAATCAATAAAACCAACAAGTAAGAGTCTGGTTTGTTGATCAGTGTTAAGGATTATGGGAAAAAAGTTGTAATTCGTAACAAAGCCAGATTTAAAGGGCCAGTACCTGCTTTAGGACTATGAGCGAAGAATGTTTCAGAATGAACTGTTAGCTCCACCCACTTTGTCCAAAGTAACTCCAAAAATACAATTCATAACCAGTAAGTGATAAGAAAAAGTGTAACTGAATACTTGGGTTATATTGATAAATGAGTTTACTGTGCTCAAAAGATACTGTTCTGTGGAAACACATCCAATGCAATGTACTGACAACATCAGTCCATCCATATTTTTTCCCCACAAATGAACTTTGAACCTTTTATAAAACACTGTATGAAAGTACAACAAATAAAAGTCAGGTACCGGCCCTTTAATATATTTAGGAATGAATACTTTTTTTTTTTTTTTTTTTTTTTAATAAAGCCATATATTATAGCACAATCTGCATAAAAAGACATCTTCTAATTCATCTGATGAGAATCACTAGTATGCTATTCTTATATTTTAATTAAAACTAAAGGGTTGAAAGCGATTAATTAATCCGTAAAGATGTATACATTTTTGCTTTTCCCAAAAACAACAACAGATATCTAGCACTCCACATGGACAAAGAAACACAATATGAACATGAACATTTGCTCAGAGTAAGTAGTGAAGTAAAAATAATTTCATCAGAGTGGATAGCATTTCGAAGTCTTAAACTGGCCACACAGCCTGTACCTTTCAGCAGTCTGCCTCCTTGTCGGGGTTTGGCGTCTCAGTACTGATTATTTCCGCGCTGGTGTTGACGGTGGCCTGGTGCATGCGCTCCAGTATTCGGTGGATACTGCTAAAGCTCGGTCTGTCGGCCGGATGCGTGCTCCAACAAAGTCTCATCAGATTGTACAGCTCCACGGGGCAGTTCTCAGGACTGGATAAAATGTGCCCGTCTCTTACATAATATATGACCTCCTCATGACCCATCCCATAATAAGGCTGCATCCCATGTGAGAAGATCTCCCATAGCACCACACCGTACGCCCACACGTCCGACTCCGTGGTGTAGCGGTTGTAGAAGATAGATTCCGGGGGCATCCATCGAATCGGGATGGCATCGTTTTCATTGGCTTTGTAGTAATCGGCAGAGTAGATGTTCCGGGACAGTCCGAAATCGGCGATCTTCACCACCATGTCCTCCCCGACCAAGCAGTTCCGAGTGGCCAAGTCGCGGTGCACAAACTTGCGCTCAGAAAGGTAGGCCATCC
This sequence comes from Rhinogobius similis, assembly GCA_019453435.1. Lineage (NCBI taxonomy): Eukaryota > Metazoa > Chordata > Actinopteri > Gobiiformes > Gobiidae > Rhinogobius > Rhinogobius similis. Next base: position 39,552,928 of record CM033619.1, read on the forward strand.
CCGCCGCGATCTGTTTGGAGATGAAGAGCTGCTCGGTGCAGGTGAGCCCGAGGCAGTCGGGCTCGGAGGTGAAGCTGCGGAGGGACATGCTGGCACGGCTGACGGCGCGGCTGGACTGGGTGGGAGCGCGGCGGCGGAGGAACTCGTTCAGGTCTCCGTGAGCCATGTACTCGAACATGAGGCACATGGGTTTTCCCACTGCACACACACCTGCGGAGAGGAGAAAGGGAGTGTGTATTAAGTGCAGCACAAAAATGGGTTTTAAATATGCAAGGACTTTCTAAATATTCAACTTTCAGTTAAAATGACCCTAGCTACTTTAAACATTCTTCATCAACTTTTTAAGGTGAGACACTACAGGCAAAACCCTTTTTTTTTTTTTTCTCAAATGTTTGTTTTTCGGTCAGTTTGCTCCCTCAGCAAATAATCTTTCATGTTGAAACAATAAACTTATCTTGTTTGTTCCTGATGATTTTTTATTGCTTCATTTAATCAATTTCATCCATAGATTTCTCTGGGACATAAGACACAAACAAGGCCATTTTCTTAAAATGCATTTTTCTCCCACAGAAACTTAAAGTAGATCCCACACACACCAAACATTACAATATTATACTTAACAAGAGTTTTACAGAATGTACAGAAGGTATTGTTGACATCTAATTCTAAACCTGATTTGTTAAAGAAAGAAAGAAAGAAAGAAAGAAAGAAAGAAAGAAAGAAAGAAAGAAAGAAAGAAAGAAAGAAAGAAAGAAAGAAAGAAAGAAAGAAAGAAAGAAAGAAATTTGTTTAAAAAATTGAGAGCGAGACAATCGAAATTGGAATTTTTAGGCCAATTTTCAGTCAGATCTAGTTTACTCTAGTTTATCCAAAATCCCCTTTGTCCATTTTTAAAACGAACATGTGTAGAAAATAAACCAAGAAATTTAAACCTGGTTCTGTCCATTTTTGTCCCAAATATGTGCAGTTTTGTCTGTTTTTACACATGCAATTCCATATTTCTGTATGAAAATATTACATAATGAAAAACTTATAATATGATTTTTTTCTTACATTTATGTGAGTAAACTATAGGGGAAGGAAAAAGAAAACAAAGAAGACTTGTAGAGTCTGGAACGACTACAATACACTCGCATATAATTACTTAACTGCTTTGTTTTTGGCACAGGCTGATATCAATCATTGTGACTATAAAACCTCTGCAGACCTGTTGCATTCGTTAAAGTCTCACATTGGGCAGTCGGTCAAAGTTTCACACAGACCACACAGCTTTATTTTGAATTCTAGTGCTGCCTAAAATTGGTTTGCCAAACCCATTGGCCTGACTTTTTCATGTGTTATTCTCAAAAAAGCAACAGTCAGGTTTTATAATGGACAGTAAAGAAAGTATTTGGGGTTGTTTTTTTTCGTCCAAACTGTATCTGGTATGGATCAGGGATTATTTGTTTTAATTGTTATGACATGATATACATTTGTGCACCTTAGCAATTATTTTAACTGTACCAGAACAGGTAAACCTAACTCTATTACCATTATTAGGAAGCTTGTAGGTCATCAGTGTTTTTCAGTGTCCTTCGAGGGCGCGTAGGACAGCTCCCCGGAGAAACGTTGGCTAATTATGGTTCCCGTGCGGCTTTCATGCGTGACCAAGAGAAACAGAAGCACACTTCAACAGTAGCTGCCTCAACAAAAGGTCAACGGTGGGATGAAGAGGTTTGACCCTTTGCTAAAAATACAAAACACAGAGGCTCCATCTTGGGATCTAGTAAGCGTATGATCTTTTAGCGCATGATGGTATTTTTACACTGCTTCTGACTTGTATTATTAGTGTCGTAATTCGTGTCATAATTGAATCAACTCGTGTGTCATTGGCAGATTCTAAATTTGCAAACTTGATACCGATGTAAAAACGCTGCCATTCGAAATGTATACGGGTGAACGGGCTGTTGGGTATTTCCGGTGAACAATCTTGAATGGTTAGGATACATATGCACAATCACAGCATTAGTCCTAGTTTTCGCTAACCTGTTTTGAAACGAGCCGATCTGATTTTCTTGCCTACATCTGTTTTTGCACTTGCCAATGCACTGATCCAGGGATTCGGGGATGCTATATATGTCAAAAGCAGCTGTGTGTGCTGGAGTTTGGAAATGTTCCTCAGATTTAACTAGTTAAAGGTAGGGTTAGATATGTGCCCGCAAACGTAGCGACAAAGCTGATTGGTTTTTGAGGTTTTTGCCATGTCAATTATTGCATTTTTTGTCCGCTGTTGTTCCACTTTACAAAATTCATGCCCTGTCTTTTTGCGTCATAGCAAACACAACATCGATATTTGAAGAGTTCATTTGCAAAAACAGATAAATTATTCTTCTCTCGACGTTTTCATTGATAATATCTGTAGAAGATGGTAACAAAAGACACATACTTTCTGACAGTTTTTCAAAATGGAGCTATCTGTTTTTTTGCAACTGGATTCTGAAGTATTCATGAAGCTTTTATTCAAGCACCAACAGTTCTTCAAGAAAAGCTCGTCACCCTTGTTTCACCCTCAACTTGAACAGAGCTACTTGGATACTGCCATTGTGTCCACACTCAACTCCCCATTTTCAGTGACTGCAGCGTGGATGGGAAAGTTTTGCCGTGATTGAGTTTGGTGATCGACAACTATGCAAACTAGGGAAGAACACGCAAGGTCAGGGAACAGAACTCTGGACCTTTTTGTTGAGAAATAACTATTGTGCAACCATGCCACTGCATCTGCTTTCTGTCTGCAAAACATACTGCATAATTCTGACATTTCTCTGATTTCACATTTCTCCTACATCTGCTTTTACACTATGCTATCACCAGCTGTAACTTTCAAAGATTCTACATAAACTAGTTTCGGTAGTGGAAGGTTGGCGATACCTCGCTATGCTCTCACAATTATTTTTTACATTTGCCCAGGGACCGGACCATTTACAGTTTGGATGTTGTTAACTACAGTATATTACACACATACAATTACACATAGACTACACAAAAACTACAACAGAATAGCAAAAGTCATTACCTTTATTTTAGTGGCAACAGGGAATGTCCCTCTGTTAAAGATGCGTAAAACTCGGTAATCTAACAGAGCTGAACATCTTCTTTAACCACTGGTTATTAATTGTTAAAAGACAGTACTTGGCTCTTGGCTTTTCAGCCAAGACCATTGTTTTTGGACTGCGCCCTCTGATGGAATTGCCACCGATCAATTATAGTACAGTTATTTTGACGAAAAGGAATGGGGAAACAACACCATCTAGCTATTATCTAACTCATAAAAATATTATTAAATGCTTTGCGGGCCGGATCAAAATTCCCCCCCCCCTCTGCTCTAGACCCTTTATTTTCAACCAGTGTGCTGGGCAACATTAGTGGGTCTTGAGTATATATCCATTTTCAGTTAACACAGTCATACACACATTTTGGAGTGTCTTTAACATATATTTGTACCAAAAATGAAAACAAAACCACCATTGCCAAATTTCAAGAACCAGATAATGGCACAGACATGGTTTGCCACAGAATATCCCACATTTTCTTACTAAACGGTCTGATTTGGTAATGTTTTAGTAGGTTGTGTGCCGTGATATCTGTTCAATCCAAGAACTGTACGTATACAATGAAAAACACTAGTCTGTAGAGCCATCATTTGTTTGTGTGAACAATGCTGACCAATGACCCCTACACAATGTCCAGCCTGCTTTTTCTACATCTGCTTCCACACTTTTCTACGCTGCAGCCAATGCGTCGATCCAGGGATTAAATGCTGCTGTACAAAGTACGTCAAATGCAGCTATGAGAGCTTGGCCTTGGAAAGCTTCAGTTTTAGCTCGAGCAAATTTGGAAAAAGGCTTGTGTTATTGCAAAATACATCAATGTTTTAATTCTGGATTGATTGATTTGATGCTTTTAGTTATTATGGGTACATCAGTGCTGGGATAGACACTTTTTGGTAGAATTTCTAATTTGCTATTAAATCACAAGATGTTACTGTGCAATATCATGAGGCAAAATACTTTCGCCATCAATGATCAAGGGTTTTACTTCCTCACTTTTAAATTTACTGATGTCACTGTAGTTTTAAATATGGTTAGGCAATGGTTTATGAACATCTGGACAACAGCACTTAATCGTAATTTTGGGGAAAGGATTGTGTTGATGTGTGGAAATCCCATAACTTTGTATTACTTTGTATAATAGTATAAACTCACAACTACAACTGGAAAAAGAAGTCTTCCTTAAAATAAAATAATCTCTTTGTCTAATAATAGTATAAGTTTCTTTGATAAGTTTTAATATTCAGGTATGTGTGACGCAATATGCGTGCATCAATGTTCCTCTCCAATTTGCAAATCAGACAATATGCTATCATCAGTGTGTGCATGTGTGTGTTAAAAATGTCTTTGTTAATCACAGAAAAGGTTTCAAAAGTCGTCAACTGGACACTGTTTTGAAAATCAAGACATCAAGATTGAAGATGACTTTCGGATGGAAGTCGAAATGTCTTGACTTTCACTTTTCTACGACTGAACAAATAAGGGAATACACCGACTTATTTCTTCGTTAAGCACATATTTCAGTGAGTAGCGTTGTTAAATAGCTTACACACTTATTTATCATCATTCATTCAGTGTGTCGAATAGGTTTCCAAGAATTTCCATTTCAATTTTTGGGGTCAAGTGAGCTCAAAGTTCAAAACAGTAGCAGGAAGTGCGCTGATTGCTAACAACCCTCTTTTTGGAGCTTGTCTTGGCAAATATTTATGTCTTCCAAATCTTTAAATTCAGTTTCTCTACATCTGTTTTTGCACTGACAACTACACTCGAAGGATATGACAATGATCTTGGGAATCCCTGCATGCAAAACACAGATGTAGAGATGCGTAATATCAGCGTCAGTGATATTGCAGGGTGTTGTTTTTTTCTAATCCTAGAGTAATGAAGCCAAAAAGGTGGTTGTAGTGTAAAATGTTTATATCGATTACGGCAAATGATGGTTTTCAGCGATTAGAGCGACAGATATCAGATATTGGTAACGATTGAAAGCAAATAAATAATCCATATCTCTCATTCTCTATCAAAAACCTTTCAGCTCACCGAGAAGCTTGACGATATTGGGATGGTCAAACTCCGCCATGAGCGCGGCCTCTCGCTGGAAGTCGTTCTGCATATCAGCCGACGCCTCCTCCTTCAACATCTTCACAGCCACCATCGTGAACGACTCCATTGGCAGCAAGCCCGGCGCTCTGAAAGAAATATCAGGCCAGATTTTGAGCTATAAAGTGCGAGAATAGAACTGAGTGTTTTCTTTAATAACATTCCAAAATCCAGGAAGCCAATATGTAGTACACATCACTAGGGGGATGGTTGCTTCCTGTCGAGTCTCACGAGAGGAACAAATTCATACTCGAAGTGCTGATGTATATTTACTTTAGGCAGGAGTTCATGAGGTGATAAGTCATTCATACGGGGGAAGTGAAGATAGGGGCAAATCAGCAAGAACAGACCCTGATTATTAAGTGCCTTATGTTGACTTTATGTTCTATTTAAAGGTGCACTATGTAAGCATTTTAGTTGAGGGTCCGACACCTGAATTTTCTCTTTTTTTTTTTTTTTAACTAATAATGAACTTGTTTTGCTGCTTGCCACAATGAAGATTACTTGTCGAGATTACCGTTTAATTGCAATTCCATGAGAATAGAATGTTTCAGACTTTCTGCCAGCAAATACACATACTGCCCCTTTAATATATGCTGTATTGTATTGAAATTGCACACTATGGAATCAAATTTGGGACTAGACTAATTGAAAATACTATTACAGAAAAAAATATATATAAATGAAAATAAAGTATATATATAAAGTATATATACCTACACTGTTTTTTTAATATATTTTGATATTGTATTAAATGCAGTATATGAATTAAATATACTTTTTGTGATCTAATCAAATATTTCTTTCTCAAACAAACAAAAAAATTACCAAAGTTTATATTTTTATTAAAGTAAACATTTTATATATTCATATACGTGCAACAACTGCAGCTTTTGGAGTTTTCATTGTTTCTGTTTCAGTCTGGTCTTTATTTCTGGATATGACTCTCCCTTTTGCACCTCAGCTTTCTTTTTTTTAAAGACAGTTTTGTCCCAAAGCTTTCAGTGAGGTGTGTCTTAGAATAATGCTTTCTTTGGTGGAACAAAGGGAACCGGAACAGGCTCAGTAGGTGAGAGAATCAGATCTGGCTGATTATGATACGAGTTCATAATCATCACTATAAATAAACAGATTATATCATATCATAAACTTACTTTAAAAGGGTTTTAAAATAATACATTTCTATCAACACATACGCAGTTGAGATTTTGTCACAAAGTGTGCTTCCAGTAAAGTCATTTTCTCTAATCAAGAGTTAAATCAGTCGTATCAGATGCCCTTCCTGTCACAACACATCGCAGAAACGGGAGCAGACAGTAGGTGTTAAATGTCAATATGTATGCATCTGAGCAGGTATTGAACCAGCAACCTTCTGCATTGAAGGCAAACAGTTACTCATTTTGCTACTGTCAAAAAACATTTATACTGTATATAGTTTACATCATGTTCACAAATGTGCAAGATGAAATCATTATGTGAGCCACTGTAAATACATAAAAAACGACATTTTGCCTTTTAAAGTAGAACTTCAGTGACAGAGCTCCCCCTGCAGGTCTCTTGTGAACGTACACTCCTAGTAAAATTTCTTATTTAATTTTTTCCCCCTTCCTTTTTATTGAAAAAAGGAAGTTTAATCACATCCAAAAACATTTAATATCGTCAAATATAAAAAAATAGAGCCAAGGTTTCTCAGGAGAGTTGTCTTCAGGTCGGCGTCAGGAAATGTTGCAAGGCCGGTTTTCTGCACAGAGACAGCAGGGGGCGACGACGAAGGCTTCAAACTCCCAGAAATTATATTTACAACTACCACACGGACTTATGAAGACGTTTAATAAGGTAAAATGTTACTTAGTTCTACTTCAAGTATAAGGATGCATGCATTGTTTTGTTTATGTTTCTGTACATTTACTTCCTTGTATTTTCATTGATTCATTTAATCTCCCTTTTACTGTCCATTTTGTTCTTAAAAACGAGACAAAATAAATATTATGAATGCATTTTTTTTATATCACTATTGTTTTTCTGCATTCTAAAATAACAAACACAGGGTACATATCTATTTCTTTCTCTACAAACCCTTAGAACTCGAATCCGCGCCGAGCCTTGAAGTGTTCGGGACTATTTTAATACGCCTCATCAAAGTCACACTCCGCCATGTGTTTGAATGTACTGTTCCCAAAGGGGTCCATGTGTGTCACCATTCTACCTCTCACTTCTGAAGGATTAGCAGCTGGACCGTCCTCAGATCAGAGTACAGGACGCATGATGCACTTGTATGGATCTCGCTCCTGCCCAAGACATGTTCTGGCTTCAATTGGGAGCGATTATTAAGACTTGAAATGCTTGGAGAGGAAAGTGTTCGCAATGCGTGTCCATTGAGAACAACTTTGGCAACAACACGTGCAGACGATGCTAAAAATGTGTTTCAAATTGACTGAAACTACAAAGCTATTTCACAACAATTTGTAATCTTCTTTTCTTTAAAATCTACAAGTGAACCGGCACACCACAAGCGCACATATCTGAAGTTTTTGCTTACTTGTATTAGATTCCTCTTAGCGAAGCTTACTTTTTTTTTCAGTTTTTTTTTTTCTGTCAGTTTGCTTTAGCTTTCATGTGGAAACAACAAACTCCAATCTGCTCCTAAAAATGTTTAATTGTTAAATCCACTTCATCCATTGATTTTTCTGGGACATTGTGCCTTCAAAGATCACTTTTTTCACATACAAACACCAAATTTTACAATGTTGAACTGCATAAGATTTTGATTTGTTCAGAGCTAATTCTAAGCCTGAATTAAAGTAAAAAGTTTTAAGTCTAAAAAATTAGCGAAAATTTGAATTTTGGGGCCGATTTTCAGTCAGATCTTGTGCACTCAAAAACTAAATAAGACATGTACATTTTTGTAACTGTGTAGAAAATGGACAGATACATTTAAACATTTTCATGTAGCAAATATGTGCAAATTTGGCTGTTTTTACACATAAAGTACCTATTTCTAAATGAAAACGTTGCATGATGAAAATGTGTCATACATTTTGTCTCACATTTATTTGAGTAAACTACAGGAGAAGTTTCACATTGATATCTTTTACTTTAATATTTTTTCCCATTCAGTGTCTTATAATGTCAAAACCTTGGTCAAAATACAAACCTGGAGTAGTATTTTGTTTAATCATTCTTATGTAATTCATCTTGATTACAAGGTTGTTCTTTTGAATGCACAGAATGCACATTTTCTTTACATTTCTGTATTTAAATACCATTAGCATGACGGACCATTGCTAAACGACCGCTAAAAGCTTTTTTTTTTTCATGGTCCATGACAATTGCTGTCAAAAGAGGGCGCTGCAATGCAAATCTAATTGCCAGAAATAGGAAGCTTGATTTGAAGTATATACATTTCGGGATGGAACGTAAAAAAAAAAATCTCCGTTACGATGGAAATCCGCTGTTTTTGCATGAACAGTGCATAAACTCCTAAGCAAAAACTAATGGTAAATATATTTATTACACTAAAGATGCTGAATACTTTTGAATGAACTTTAGTATTTTGCATTGCAGTTTCTGTTGGTTTAACATTAGGATAAATGAAAAATGTGTGACTTCACCGTGTTACAACCCAGCTCTGCTAGTTCCAGTACCAAGTTCTATTATCCAAACATTTATTAAATCTTGTTCTAAAGATCAGCCTCAAGGCCAAGATGACCAGAAGCTTGTTTAAAAGCCAATAAAGGAAAAAATATAGCATGTCATGTCGACTTTAAAGCCACTTCAGTTCCGTTACTTCTGCAAAACCTCACATTGTATGGTCTTTCCCTGCAGTTAATACAATTTTGTTAGAAGCGGACTTTCTGTAATTTATCAATTTTCATAAAGTTCTCAAACAGACAGAATTCCATGCAGTTTTAAACTTTCCGGCTTATATATCAGATGCTGCTTGGGCCACACTGACATTTGAAAGTGACACCTGCATGTACTGCGCCGTGTCACTTTGTAAATGACGCACTAGTTCTCAGTATACGAGCGGCCTGGCCTTGTCTAAGTCTGCCCGCTACTGGGTCAAAGCATTCTCAGCATTACACTGCGCACTTGTGTTCTTTTGTGCGGTCAGCCTCACTCACCGAGCCTGGAAAACCCTCCCGAAGGCTCCCTCTCCGATGTCCCGGACGTATTGGATGTTATTGCGCGGATATTCCAGAGCCAGCAGTTTGGAGTTGAGCAGGAGAGGCACTCGCTGGTACATGGGGTTTGGGTGAAGGCGGTCTAACAGGAGCTCGGAGGGAAGAGTGGTCATTGTGGGGGTCTCCATTACTCTGAAAAACAAAGACGAAAATTGAAATGTTGACATTGTAAACTGAAGTGTGCGTGCAGTGCTATGGTGTTGTAAGCCATGTTTATGAGTACAATATGTGCGGTGTAAATGGCCTTTGAAATGATAAGAATGAGCCTTGAGATGCGTCTGAACGTTTCATAGAGGAAATGTTTTGGTGCAGATTTTTATAGATGGATGCTCTTTACTATGCACTATTCATACACAATACTCGATGAAGCCGACACAGTCTCTACATCTAAGACCAGGCTCAAAATGTTGCTCTTTGAAATAGCTTATGGTCAGGCCAGTTAGGAACAGACATAGTTGATAGCTTGAACACTGTCCTCTGGTTCTTCTACTTTCCATCAACAATATCTAAGATTTTAGTTCATCTGTAGTCTGTTCATTGCTGTTCACATGCATTTTCTCTTTCCCCACTTCCCCCGGAGACTGGAGACAGTTTCAGACACTGCAGCAGCTGCTCCAATGATGACCGCCCCACCCCATGACCCTGACCTGTAGACCTGGATGTTCCCATTTGCCTGAAGGAACTCTCTCTGCACTGTATGAACTTACTTTTCCCACAGATTTTTTTTTGTAGTTTTTCCTTGCCGAGAAAGCGCGTCAATTGCTAAATTCTCATGAACATTGTTTATTTAAACTGCTTTCTACCTGTGGCCCATCGAGGTAACTGTTGTTGTGATTTGCATGCCTCTTTTATATACTTTATTATATTTTATTCATAGTTTTATGTTGCACCTTACGCCGAAGCAAGTTGCTATGTTTGTGAGTTTTGATCACTGACAATGGCAATAAACCAATTCTGATTCTGATTTTGGGCGCTACAAAAGTAGATTGATTTGTTGGTGATATTACTACTGCTACCCCTCTAATTCCAGCGGATTCCCTTCCGAGTATAAAGCAGGCCTAACCCTGCTTAACTGCCAAGATCCAGCGATATCAGGCCACAACTGCTTGTCAATGCCTGATCTGATTAGATCTAGGAAGCTAAGCAGGCCAGGGCCTGGTTAACACTTGATCGAGATCGAAACCCAGCAAATGTACACGTTAATATTGGTAATAGAAACCAGAACACCCATGGGTAGAAACTGCAAACAGCTGTGGCATAAATCCCGGGCCTTTGCTGCAGTGAGGCACAAGCACCTCTACCACATGGGTGCACACAGTAGAACAGGCTGTCAGGATGATGTGTTGCACCTCTTCCTGTTCCTCCAGTGTTTCCTGCGTCGGTGACAGGCCACAATGAGCACGGAGAAGACGACGGCAGCGGCCAGCGAGGTCATGACGATCACTATGACGGACATGGAGTAGGCTGGGGAGGTGGAGGTCACGGGAGGGAACCGAGGGATCAGCCGAGGGGGGGAGGGGTCCGGCTGCACCACTGCAACAAAATAGCAATGCGGGATTTACAATATGTGTTTGTTTTTCATGTTTGTGTTATATAACTTACATAACTCTAAAAGTGCTCATCATCGAGATTGCTCAAATTGGTTCATGTTCGCATTGTGCTTAAAAGAAACCAACTACACAGCTTTGGTTCAAATAAAATCTAAATATTGTGCAAGGATTTTAGTGAGAAAAACATATCAATTTTACAGTGATTCATGAGGATTAACACAATGGCCAAAGAAGAGTGAAATCCTTAATTAAGTTTCATTCATATTGTATAATAAATAAATAAAAATTTCTAGTATGTGACCTACTTCACAAAATCAAACTTTCTGAATGATGAAAGTGACATAAATACACATAAATAAAGCACATTTACGCTTTTTTGAGAAATATATTGAAATACATTTTTGCAGCTCAAAGTATATTTTAAGTCAAGGGAATATAATTACCAATATAATCATCTAATTGAAATATTTATTAAGGCATATAAATCTTAACCTTTCAAGGGGAATAATATATAAATTCTATAAATGCATGAATAATCTAGTAAATACATTAAAAGTAAGTGGGAAAGAGAAAGTGATGTTTTTACAGATGAAGAATGGGAACATATATCTACTGAAGGACAACAAAATCACATGTCAAAGTGCACACTTTTCACAGGGAAATACTAGCTGCTTGAGAAACTGTGGATGCCAAGTGGCCCATCATTACAGGTGTAAGTGTTTTGGGACTGTCCTGTTCGTTATCATCAAATATTGGACTTTAGACATCGCCATCAATTTCAGAACTTTGTACTTGGGCCTCAGAACTCCTGCCATGGACACAGTGGATGGATACTTTTGGCGGCAGGAAAGAAACCCATCACAAAAAATGATTGGCGCAAACTGTACGAAGAATCAAATACTGAACTGAACTCATTACTGATACTCAAAAAATGGAGATTACTGTCCGAGTTAATTTGAAAAGGCACCTTTTTGTCACACTTTGGTGTCATTGTATTTTGTTGAATGTTTTTGTTCTGCTATTTACTCTTTGTGTCATGTTCTGTGTTTTATGTGTTAAAAAAATAATAATAAAAAGAAAGCATACACAAATATGATAAATAAATACAATACAAAAAAAGAAAAACCCTATATATTTTAGTTCTAACACATTTTGACATTGTTACTTTGCTTACTTGGATGTTTTTTCCCAACAGCTGACTCATGTCTAAGAGGCGCCCCATTGATTTTAGTATCAAGAAAACCATTCAAAATTCCAAGAAGCATCAAACTTTACAGGTAACGATCTGTACTAGAAAATTGGATGGTGTCTACAAATGTTATTCTGTCTGAAACGTAAGATTTAGAACTTGTCTGTCCAACAGCTGCACCTTTTTCGGTCTCTCCACACTGGGGCACGGCGCAGTACTCCCAGCGGATGTTAGGATTGCTCGTAAAACACCAGGGCTTCTCACTGATGCCTCCAGGATTCCGACAGAAGTTTTCCGAGTCCTTTAATTCGGGAATCACGTCCACAGACAGTCGGTGTTGATGGGGAACCTAAAATACAACATAATTCATCACAATCAGAAGTACAAATATTTCTCTACTCAAGTCTTTAATCGTTCTAATTTAAGTTGATTCAGGACCCGCTTTTAGCTGTATTTGCGTTGGCGACAGAGTACATCGGTCAACCGTATATGCACATGAAATAATATTGTTTTAATGTAAGGTCCTGCTGTCCAATGTGGACTTTTTGAATCTTTGGACACTTATGCACAATGCATTATACTACATTCTTCAAACAGGTGATATTTTTGGGGGAAATCCAAAAGCTTAGATCAACCGATTTAGATGATCAGATTCAAAAACTCTGAGAGGTGGGTATGCTTGTATTTGAACTACTTTTGAAATAATAATGATGTATTTCTTCAGATACCATATTTCTACTCCTCTTACTACTCCTTTTGATTACGAGCTTAACTTAACTTAACTGTGAGTAATGCTGTGTTTCAGGCAGCTGGGTGACTTGAATATTAGAGTTCTGAGCTTGGAGCGTTCCAGCTGAATTAACTTGACTATTTGGTGGGATAAAGTAAATATAAATGATAGTTTTACACCAATCAAATGTCAATATGTGAAGAAAAGTTGGAAAATGTGTTGAATATGACAGGAAGTAGAGCAGAGATGACATCATGAAAACATGACATCACAATAGAGGGAGACTCCAACCAAAGGTTTGGAAAAATTCACACTAAAACATTACTATTGTTATTTTTTTTTATTCTTTAAACATTTATTTGACAAAATTAAGTAGTTCTCATATATTTTTATTTGGTCGGTAGTATATTTGGTGACATTAGAGGAGTTTTGGCATGGTTGCTAGAAAACCCAAAAAATTGCTAAACTGGGATAAAAAATGTATTTTTTTAAAGCAAAATCTTAAATGCTATATACTTATCTGAACTGTGTATTAGTACAATTAATACTTGGACACTTTAAATCAGATTTAACCTTTAACATCGTTTATGTGGTGGTTTACTCCCAGATCCACTATTTGTGGCGATTGTCATTGTTGTAATACGTCACAGTAGATCGCGTATATGAAGTGGGAGTCTATCGACCAGCTCCCAGTTCACAAGTAAGATCAAGAGCATTTTTTCAAGTCGTAGATGGTATATTTCCCAGTTTCCCGGAGCGCAGTATATGTGAAAGTGTCACAACCTTTATGTTCATAATATGTTAAGATTTAAACATGTTTTAACGTGCAGTTTTCCCAAGTACAATCTGCACTCTTACTTGAGTAGTTTCTTGGAACCACAAAGTACTGAAGTAACAGTCCTCTAGAGCAGTGCTTCCCAAGTGGGAGTTGTGAAGCATGAGCTGGGGGTCGCGAGTTGACTTGGAAATGTTGATTTTATAAATATGACACATGGGGACACATAAACAGTATATTTTTGTGAAATCATGTCAAATTACTTAATAAGACACTAAAATAAACTCAGTCAAACCTGATTTTAAATGTTGCAGCTTGAAATAATCACAGATGACAATTTAATTTAGCAGTGGGGGTCCTGCCCAATCGCATGGTTATTTTGAGGGTTCCAGTCTGAAAGGTTTGGGAATTCTTACTCTAGAGCTGCAATATTAATCTCAATCGAATCAAAATCACAATTTGAATGATAGCAGTGACCAAATCGCAAAGACTGCAATTGTTTAAGTTACTACTTATCTCTTGTGCAAACACCACATTATGCAGTCTTATTTTAAAAGATGCTAACCCTGTAGTTTAAACATCTACAAATATGTTCTGAAATGCATGGAATTCTTTGATTAATCTAGCAATTCATATTTTAGTCTTCTTTCAAATGTTTAGGCTCCAAAACATGTTTAAAATGTGAAAACTCAAGAGAATTCCACAATGAAAATTGAATCGCGATACTTGTCCGAAATATTGCAACGCGATAATCACCAAATAAAACACCAAAATCGTTCAGCTCTGCAGTACCCCCATCCACAACACGCAACTCTGTATTCCAAGATCTCCCAGTGCGGGATTCAAGAACGAGCTAAAGTTCGCCAAGAACACACGAGTTCACTAAGAAGGGCCGTAAAACGCTCTGCCGTGATGGACGTTGAGAGTTGTCTGCTTATTTTCAAAACCTCCACGCCAGCTCAAACACTGAACATCTGGTGACTTTGAGCTTCGAGATACTCATCAGAAGATCAACGCTGCAGCCGATCTCCGCGAGCAGAGCAGAAAGATGGCCTGCGCTGATTGACTCATAGGCCTCATTTCCCACAGGGTCACGGTCCAATATAACACTGTTTTAAGCTAATGGACCTAGCGTACTCTTGAGGTCGTTCAAATAATCTGCGCTACTTGGGTAAATAACGGTCTGCGCTTCTACTTTGGGTTAACAAAGCGAAGTGTACAGTAAAGACGAGCCATATGGTTTGAATGTCATGGTCTCGTCCTGCCAAGTACTTTATCTTTACTATAAAATTATTGACCTAAAACATGTGCTGTTTTCTTGGTAAAGGCTGATCTTAGACAAAGTTATGGCGGAGTTCACAGGATAATACGACGCACCGCAGGGAGGATTTATGATGTCACGTATAAAGCAGGTGCTCTCCGCGATGGTGGGTGAGCTTTGCAGGGGGCTGTCCCGGGCAGTCAGGGTGTAAAATGTTGTAGAATATCAAAGGTTAGAACTAAATGGAACACATGTTTTCAAATGACCTTTCGGATGGTATTGGTTGTATTTGTAATTGATGCTGCACATGGAAACGTTTTCATCCAGAACCAGCTTAGAAATATTTGTAAATGTTTTTTATGTGGATGGGCAGAATAATAAGGGGTCGTACACCTTTTCAAAGATTAAATTCAAGCACTTTAAAGGTAGACTTGTGACTTGTATATTTTGTTTGTTTTTGTCCACTTAAAGGCCCTGTATCTAATTTTTTATCATTTTGAAACGTGAAAAACAAAACTGGTTGATGTTAAAGTCTATACAGCAGTTACTCTCATTTTCCTAACGCAGTCCCAGCATCCTTTAGAAGCACTTTTCAACAGTCTTTGAGCCCAGAGCATCACAGACTGTCACAGATAAAGCTAACAAACATTAGCATGCTAATGACGCGCTTCCTGCTTTTCTCGGAGGATAATGCAGAGATGCAGAGAAAACACTGGGGTCTCATTTTCACCCGAATAGCTGCTTTTACTATATATCTGTGCAGGAGCAAAACATATTTTCCTTTATTACATGCATAAAAATCGGGAACAGGGACTTCCATTTCACAACAGTAAAAATCAGGTGCAGGCCCTTTAACTTGGCCCCATTGCACGCAGTATCAAAGCAGTAACAAAATGTATGTTTTAACTGTAGTTTTTGAAATCAACCAAATAATGTGATCTGTTTTTCTCCCAATATGAACTTTGAAGTGTGCTTTTTTTGGACTTTTTGGCACAAATCAGAAGTAATTTCCTGTATTTTAGAAAGTAGCACAAACTAGCACACAACTTTATAATATGGATATTTGTTATATACGCAATTTTAGAATGCTTAAAAACATAAAATTGAAAACTATTAGTGCTGTCTTTACTGTAAAAATGCGTAGGATAGCGATTGGAAAGCTTAAATTTCAATAGTTTTCAAGCACTTTTCCAAAACAATGTAGTAAAATCCAGGCGTTTTCAAAGATTTTAAGCACCCGTACGAACCCTGAATAATACATTTTGCCGTGGTAATAACATCAAATAATATTCCAAACAGATGAATTTGGCCTTTACTCTCTTACTCTCTTTTATTTCCTCCAGCAGACCAGTGTTTAGGTATGACAACAAACAAACAAACAAACATTGTTCTTATGGAGGAAATGAAAGTAGAATCAGAATGACTTTTATTCATCCCCACGGGGAAATTATTTTTGTAACAAACATGCAACATGCATGCAACGAAGAAAACAGAAGTCAAAAATAATATACAAATAAGACTAAACTGTTAAAAAAAAAAAAAAAAACTGTAATAAATAAAATACATGAATAGAATAGAAACAGAAATCCCACTGGTGAGTTTTTTACAACTGTCTTATTAGAAGAAACTAAACTTAAAACTTAATAATGAAAAGAAGACAGGATTAATTTTTCAAATAAATCGATTTGATCAACTATTTACATTTACTTAACTTATAAAATATCCCTCACAACCTATTTACATGATCATCTACAGTTTAAACAAGTATATTTAAACTGTAGTATTATACCATTGTACCAAGTATTGCACCATAAATTGAACTAAATATTGCACCTTAACTCAAAATTTCCAGCACAGTGTCACAGTTTGATGGCGAGAAGCCGGAACTATTTTCTTCTTCTCTCGGTGGAGAAGCGTGACAGTAACAGTCTGTTGTTGAACGAGCTCTTGCAGCTGACCAGCACTATGTAAAGCGGGCAGGAGGCAATGTCCAGATTAATCATGATTTTGGACATCATCCTCCTCTCCAGAACGACAGTCAGACAATAATTCAATTTGCATCAACAATGAAGAAGCAATACTGAAATCCAAAGTTTGCTTTTGATTCATCCAAATGTCACCAAAACCACCAACCATTTTTCAACAATGTCTCTCAGTAACACGATTTCTAAGGTTCTTGAATATTTCATGTCCTCGTAGTAGCATTAGCTCAGCTCATGACCATCTGTGCGGAAGTCTCGAATGCTCCACATCACTGTATTATTGCACTTAAAGAAGGAAATGAAGACTTTGATGTCGGCCTGGCTCTTAATCGGCCAAATAAAGCTACAGTGTTGAACATGGCTCACTTTTCATCCTATGTGAATAAGCAATCGTCCAAGGCGCTCCCTGGTAGCAGCTCGGGATCAGGGTGCTGTATGATGTCATTGTATTTTCTCAGTAAACCCAGACTCTAGAGGAGACCAAACATCAGCATTCAGAGCGCGGATAAGAGCCCGTTACAACTGCAATAACACCATTTAGAACTTCAGCACAGAGATTAGGCATGAGGGGGAACGGAGTGGGGATCTGTAGGTGTCCTTGTGTAGGGAAAGTTGTAGAAATGTGTATATTAAGCTTGCAGAAAAGTGTTTTACTAACGAATAGTATGAAGTTGACAGTGATTAGAACAGATCCGGGAGATGAGAGGGAAATGCTTGAGCCAAAACCCAACTAAATCTTAAAAGATGAAGATTGACTTTTCTGATAGATCCATTACCTTGTCATTTCCATGGAGATGTTCCTCAGAATGGTATTGGTTGTGTTCATGTTTTAGAATTTGATGATGGTATAATCTCAAATACGGGGCAAGGACCTGTGTAACTCTGTGTAACTCTGTGCGAGATTCACTGTTTTTGAAAGAAACATCCACAACATAAATCCATGAGTCCATCGATATTTTTTTAGAGATTGGCTCCACAAACTTTGAACTTTGAGCGAGTTTTGTTTCATGTGGATGGGCCAAGTTATTATAGAGATAATAATAATTAAGCAGGTAAACAAACTGCAATCTGACAGTTAAACGGAAAATTCCACCAGTGAATTCTGACCTGACCTCTTAATTTTAAACTATAGGCATTCTAGAACTGATTAATGCAGAATGTGTAATATCTCACTGTGGAAAATCGCTAGGCAAAGCAAGATTAGCAAGTGACACACACTCCACCAGAAAAGTTACATAATACGTTAAGTAAGTATTAAGATCATCAGATACTCATGATAGTGAAAAATGCATCGCAGTTCAGAACAGACAATTGTTTCTAGATTGGATGAAGTTTGGATGCAACTTCTTCAAATAAACCACAATTCTTAAAGTTCTTAAAGTCCAGTTGTGTGCTGGACCAATCACAGCGCAGCATTGTGGGCGAAAATCAAAGGGACAAACCAAAACAAACATGGCGGCACCAACGGACCTATTTTGGCAGGTTTAAGGACTATAATGTTTCGAAAAATGTGCACCTAGTAGCGCTTTGTGCATTTGAGGACAGGGAAGAAGTCTGTGCTTTTCTCTCGGCTGGATTTAACAACAGTTTGATTACTCAGCTTGTTCTGCTGGTGTGTCTCTTCGACCACTCAGCTTAACATGTTTGTCATGTCGCTGTGCTTTCGGCGAGAGACTCTCCAGATTGATAAATTAACTAAATTCAGAGCGTTATACAACTATACCACTGCATACTGCCATTGTGTCTTATGTCAATATATCTGTAGTTCATAGCCTGATTTAAAGTAAAGAGTATGGCGTTTTTTCTGGTTCGCAGGTAGACATTGGACATGCCTTTGTTTATTGGTATTTTACAGTATACAGAGGCTACACTGTGTTCCCAAATCATGAATATTGTGTCAAGTATTACCGTTACCTGGGACTTATCAGTGCAATATTCATACCATCAATTTATAAAATCTGCCAAATGACAGAAGCAGCCAAAATCCAGGCCTCATTTCATATTTGAAAGCACTCCAACACCGGTCCATGATCATGTGTGGCCATTTTGGCACATATTAAATCTTTACTCTGTTCATTCTTTCCGTTTTATGCACTGACACAACTTTTACGATCAGTGACTGGGAACATCTATGACTTGTCTGACTAGTCTGGGTCTAATTGTGGATTGCATAATATAACCTTAATGTTGGGTGACTTTCATGTACCCCGGCGCTGCTAACACTACGGGGTTCTGTGCAGCGTATGCGTGTGAAGGCTAATTTCTTCCAGAACCAGGATGTGAGTGAAGCGGCCCCTCCCTCTCTGCTGACCTGGCATATAGACCCAAAAAAGCCAGCGCAGGAGAGCAGTAACAGCGGTCCTGGCAGTAAAAGCACAAAGGCGCTGCGCACGGGCCGCTGGGACGAAGAGAGAGAGCGCCGTCGTGCACGAGGAAGTGGCTCTGCACATGTTAACGCTTAAGACATATGTATACATTGTCAGCTTTGTGGGGGGAAACTATAGGGCGCTTAAATGCAAAAGTCAAAGCATCCGTGAAGCGGCATCCAGGAGTGTCGTCCGTCCTGGTCAGAAGGTGAAGACACGTGGATTGTAAATGCTAAAGTATTTCAGCCTGAGGGGGATTCCATAATGTTCATGCATTTTATGTGTTTATGGTGGTGACATCAGTTCAGTATGTGTCAAATCTGCACGCATAGCAAAGTTTTGAAGCTATAGACATTATTAAATAGGGCTGGGAATCATTGGGTCGATACATACCTACGACACACTGCTCTTGATACAATATCATAACACTATTTTGATACATGATTTTTAAAAAGTAAAACATTATGCATTTTTCATATTGTTATTAGCCTTTAAACATGCACTTGAGTACCTTAAATTTGCCATCTCATGTTTTGCAACAACAACAAAAAAGTTTATTATGCACTATATGAACAAGTTTCTCTGCTGTCTGTTCTGTCAGTTACTGAGTGTATGCAGCCAGTAGATGGCGCCTAGCACTAAACACCATTTAGTTTTGTTATCACTTTAAGAGATGCTATGATATGGCTAGCAGTTACAGTTATAGTGCTTAGACTACAGAAATGCTCAGAATTAGTCGGGCGATGATTTATGGACTTAAAACAGCACAAGATTCTCGGATGAGTGATGTAGATGATCTGAAAAAAACGTTACAGATCGAGGGAGTTCAGCGGGAAGTGTTTTTGACGGTGGGAGAGGATGTGTGAATAAAGCTAAATGCAACTCCAGTTATGTTTTGGATGACAGAACATTGTTAGAACAAGATTAAAAGCCCCAAAAGTCACTATAGCAGAATATATGTCCTTTAAGAACCCGATACATTTTAACATTTTTTCTTTGTTAAACCACGACCTGCACAAACTTACAATGAAATACACCCAAACACTGAATATGTCAAATGTGTTGTGCAACTTTTTTTTTTTTAAATCAGAAAAAGCAACAAAATTGTAGAACTGTCACAAAAATAATTTGGTGAATTGTACAAAAATGACTCATGGCGATAGATTGATCCAGCAGCCCACGATATCAATACTGTATCACCAAATTTAGTGTCACAATATGTTGATATTTCTTTTAGCCACCCATACTTTTGAACTGTAGGCGACAGTGGCTGAGAGGGTAAAGCTTGTGTTCTTGAGCATAACACTGTGTTGCAAAGGTGAAAATAGTATATACATTATCCAATGAGCTAGATGTATTATCAATTATCTACAAATGCCCCATATGTTTCCAGTGAAATCAGTATCAGTGTATCTACTTGAGTCATGACACACTTTTTTTGGTTAAAGAGATGCCATAGGAAAACCACCTCTAAAATGTAGTGAATGTGATGAACAATGTCCATGCCATTGTCTGATTCTTTAAATTTGCTAATTGTGATTGTTTTGCTTTCTTTTTCGGCGCAGAAGTTTGCTCAGAACACTCCAAAATGGTAAATTGTTCAATTAAACCAGTTTTGTCGAGGAAAACCTGGCAATATCTCATCTTTAGTGTTGAAAATGAAGGTACTATGAAACCCACTTGCATGTTCCAACTTCGAAAACCTTTTGTAACTATCTAACGCAGGGGTGTCCAAACTTTTTCCATCAAGGGCCGCATATTGAAATATAGACCAAGCGGAGGGCCACAAATCAATCATGAAACGTTCAAAAAAGCTGCATTTATCTGATGTTTTAAGCGCCACCACATCTACATTCAGTCTCAGTGTCTTAATATCAGGTCTGTGTTGCACCAAAATGTTAGTTATTTAGGTTGGAATTGTAGAAAATCTGAAATTTGCTGTAAATAGTACTTATCAGGACAATGTGGGCCAGTTCACCAGCCTAAGGGCCAAGAAAAATTGGTCTGAGGGCCGCATTTGGCCCCCGGGCCTTAGTTTGGACATGCCTGATCTAACGTTAGGAATATTGTGAGAAAGCTGTGCAATTACACTGAGAAATATAGTAAGAGTTAATGCCCTATGTGCAAAATCAACTACGTCAGCAAGATTATGGGAAAAATAGAGTTTCCATACACAGAAGACTATTTTTGAAAGCACAAATAAACACTGCTCTATTTCAAAGGTAATGTATAGGCTCATTTATGCTTCATTTTTGTCTGTAAACTGAACACTGCGTGCCAAGCGTAATTACCGTCACTGCATTTTCTACTTCTAAACGTTTCTAATGCTCAAGCTGTGTTGAATAACCACCATTCAAAGTTAGTTCAAGAATCGACCAAAATAGAAGGAAAGGAGAAACAAACATCGAGGCAACTACATCCGTTTTTATATGGTATTTGTTTGGGAAAAAAAGAAATGATGTTGTTGTTCTGTTATATTGTAGACACAAACAACATTATACAACACGATTATGTCCACAATCTCCACCGTACCAACGCAAAGTGCTGTTTAGTTTCACATAAACCAAATGTTTTGCACAGAGTGGAAGTACCTGCTGGCTCCAGGCCTGACACGGAATTCCTGATCTGGTCACGTTTGCGTCCCCCTGGTAAAAACGCCCTCTGTCGTTGTAGCAGAACGCTGTAACACACAGGAAATAATATATCGCTGGACATTAGTCTTGCAGGTCAAGTATAGTATGAAGATTTGTAAATGAAAGACAACACTTACCTGTAACTTCATTTCTCTTTATGTCTGCGATAAAGATAGAGAGTAGGATTATGAATCAGCAAACGACTGAGAATTATAGATAGACTTGTGTAAAATGTGTCTTTGTTTGGGTAAATTGTTCAAAAAAGTAAGAAAATCCTTGTCCGCAGTGTGCATAGGAGTAAATAATCAGGTTATAACTTATTATAAAATATGTATTCAAGCAATTCTCTTATGCATTTGTTATGCATTTATGTAGTTATTCGCGGCAATATGTGTATCAGGATGGATTACCATACTAAACATTATTCATTAAGGCGAGACACTGTAGGTTAATAGAAAAAAAAGTTAAATTGAAAGATATCAATTTGAAACTCCTGTAGTTTATTCGCATAAATGTAATGTTTTCAGTGTTCTAGATTCAGATTTTGTTTCAGTGGTTTAGAAATGAGGCAATTTATGTATAAAAACAGTCAAAATTATACATATTTGGGACATATAAATCTGGAAAATGGACAAAACCAGGTTTAAATTTTTGTACACATATAACTTACAAAAAAACTTTAAATTTTGCCTAATTGTATTGACTTAAAACTAGGGCTGCAACAAGTTAATCAATTAATCGCAACTAATCGATAATAGAAATGGTTGTCAACTAATTAAATAATCGAGTAATCTTTAAATGGTCTACACACAGACTCCAAAACATGAAAGAAGAGGTTTTATTATACATAGCAGGAATGACACAAAAACACACAGGAAACATGTAAATTGTTTTTGTTTTTGATTAAAATCCTTGTTCATCTATAAATATTCTCCTCCAGGATGTCGCCTTCACTTAAGCTTTGTCTGGGTAAAAGTGAGCAAAATTCTCATATTGAGGGGTCTTTCACGCTCTAAACAACTAATCGATTAATCAAAGGAATAATCGCTAAACTAATTGATTACCGAAATAATCGTTAGTTGCAGCCCCATTTAAAACTTCAATAAATCCGTTTTAGAATTAGATATCAAAAAATACTTCTGTACATTTCGTCAAAATCTTGTTGAGTCCAAATTGTAAAGTTTGGTGTGTGCAGGAGCTACTTTAAGACCTGATCTTCATGTCATTGTGGGAGGAAAATGCAAGTGGATTAAATTAAATAATAAAACATATTTAGGAGCAGATTGGGCAAGTTTGTTGTCTGCACATGAAAGCCGATATGTTGAGAGAGCAAACTGACCAAAAAACAAAAAATTTAAAAAAAGATTACAGCCTGTAGTGTCTCGCCTTAAGTGCAATAAGCCATACGCACCAACAAAAGGGACATGCGTGCAGGCGTCGGGGTCGGCGTGCAGGCTGGACAGGGCCAGGCAGTTGGGCAGGTGTAGAGAGGGAGAGAGAGGCCCACTGAGAGGCCCATAGAGCCCAGACTGCACCGAGGTGGCACTCTCCAGGAGCAACCACTCCTTATGACAGTACAGCTCCTTCACCGCCAGGCAGTGCTCACTGTCACACACAAACACATGTATATGTCCAGTTAAAGCATGGTGGTTTAGGGTGTGCATTGTGAAGACGAAAAGAAAGGTCTAAAGTCATATTTTTAGGAGAAAAAGGTATAAATTACAGTTTTGGTTTATTGTTTAGTGTAATGGAATCTGTTGAATATCTATAAAATACATGCAGTTATGAAGCTTTATAGATTCTATATATGGCAGTGGCTGAGGTGGTAGAGTGGTTGTGTCCTTTGGCAAGATACTTTTTCTTAGTTTATTGGAGGGGCACTATGTAGTTTGCTTGAGGAGGGTTATGAAATGTTCTATTCTACACGGAGATGGAATAAAACCAAGAAATCTCCATGGAGACAAGCAGCAAACCAAGTATGTTTGGGTAATAAAAACTTGAATTCCCTTAAGTTTATACCATAATGTGGAACCTTCCAGGCAAAACAAAAACTATACTATGAAAGAATCAGGTGACGGACCATCAACTAAAACTTACATAGTGCACCTTAAATTTTTTTTTACTAAGTTTACCAAATACAACATTTCCAGAACTCCAATTTGAATAATTATCAATGTAATTATTATTTTATTTCCACTTTTTTTACTCTACTCTTCTTTTCTTCTTCTTTTTTTTTTTTCACATTTATATCTATGCTTTTCTACCTCCACTGGGCACTGAAAGCACTTATGTAGATATTGGTGACAAAATGGTTTAAAGCTGGGGTAAATGATTTTCACAGCAAAAGCGGAAGTTGTATTTTCTTCTTATTATTTTTAATCTATGCAACACAAGCACAAGCATTCGTTTCCTGGCTCATGCACAGCTTTAAAACTGCTTTTTTCAGACAACGATGTGAAACTGGGTGGACCACCAAAGCGCAGCCAATCAGAGCGCTGCTTTCAGCTCTTGTTTCTGGTTTGACGAAACATACACTACAATACTTTATTATTAAATGCAGACAGCGTACAGTGGTATTATTTTTCATAAAGTGCAGCTTTTACATTATACTCTTTACGGGAAAATTCTGAATTTACTGATGTCAGATACCCCACCTTTATCTTTCCCAAGGACACAACAACAGTCCCAATGGGAGTTTGAATCAGACCATCATTTTTCTGAGTCAGTGGTTGAACGCTACTGTTAATGGATAAACAATTAAAGAAGAAACAGCAAAAATGCATTTGTGCAAACTGATCTTTTAGTGCACATTTATTCAAGAAAAGTCAGTTTGAAAACAGTGACCGCAGAGTTCCCCGGCCCCCACGTCGACTCACCTGCAGACCGGCTTGGGAGCTGGTCCTAGGCCTGAGGGGTTACAGTCGGGGAAGGCGGAGTGGCACAGCAGCGATCGCACGGCCGGACCGCACGTGGCGCTGAGGCCCTCCAGGTCGTTCCACCAGCTCTGCACCAGGTACTCCTGCATGTCCTCGGGATCCGACAGCGACGAGTTAAAGAAGACAAGGGCGTCGTCTCGAAGCACGTCCCGGCACACGTCACCTCGGTAGGCGCTACAGTAGCCCGTCACCCCCTTGTATAGTCTGGAGGATAGGGACGAATGAAGAGTTATTGGTGTTTTTGTCCGTGCAAAACTGGATTACAAAGTTTCTACAGAGGGCAGCGTGTTTTTTAACCTGTGATTATGATCCAAAAAGCAGTGTAACATCTGCGCTTCAAAATTTCAGTTAGAAAACTCTTGAGAAACGTCGAAAACAACAATGACCCACCCACCCCTCTCCAGCCAGCCACCGAACCACATCATTCATACAAGGATCGTAAAACTCAACACGACCCAGTATGATTTTCACTTTGTTTTTTCAAACTATCTCTCTTTTCATCTGCGTGGTATCCTTTTAAAGTTTGCCCATTCATCTACCAGAACCAGAACCGCAGAAGAATTGTGTGCTTCTGATTCCCGTCCAAGTGCTATTGTCTGAGACGCTGGTTGCACAATTTAATAAAAGTTTATTCAATGCAATATCAGCAAATGCCTGTAGAATTACTTTTGTAAAATTGTTGGGTTTTTTTTATAGTGATGTCCAACTTTGCTTTTTACTTCAATGGAAAATCAGTGAATCAATTTCCATTATCACAAGAAAAAATAGACAACTGTAGATTTAATTTAGGATTTGTTCAGTTTTTTTCAGGGATGTCCAACTTTGCTTTTTACTTTAATGCAATATCAAATGCAATTTCCATTATCACAAAAAATATAACTGTAGATTTAAAGCAGGCCTAAGTAAATTTTTTGCCGTATTAAACATCTTTGTAGACCGTGTGGTGGTTGCTTACGCATTTTTCAGGCGTTTTAAGTAATTTCCCTCTGCTGTCTGTGGGCGGAAAACCTGATGCAACTTTTGCGGTCATCGACCCATAAACTATCCTGAGAAACCCTGGCTCTTTTTTAAATATTTGCCAACGTGAAATGTTTTTGAATGTGACTTCCTTGTTTCAATTAAAAAAAAAAAAAAAAAAAAAAGACGTTAGTTAGTTAGTTAGCTAAATTTAGTTCTTAGTTCTGCTTTAATATTGTCTTTGTAAAGTTTTTGCAAGGATGTCCAACTTGGTTTAGTCCTGGTTTAGACCTGGTTTAGTCCTGTTTTAGACTTGGTTTAGACCTGTGGTAGACCTGGTTTAATCCTGATTTAGTCATGGTTTAGACTTTATTTAATCCTGGTTCAAAACTGGTTTAAACCTGGTTTAGTCTTGGTTTAGACCTGGTTTAAACCTGGTTTAGTCCTGGTTTAGGCCTGGTTTAAACCTGGTTTAGTCCTGGTTTAGACCTGGTTTAGACCTGGTGTAGACCCGGTTCAGATCTGGTTTAATCCTGGTTTAAACTTGGTTTATTCCTGGTCTAGTCCTGGTTTAGACCTGGTTTTGACTTGGTTTAGTCCTGGTTTACTCCTGGTTCAGACCTGGTGTAGACGTGGTGGAGACCTGGTCTAGTCCTGGTTTAGACCTGGTGTAGACCCGGTTCAGATCTGGTTTAATCCTGGTTTAAACTTGGTTTATTCCTGGTCTAGTCCTGGTTTAGACCTGGTTTTGACTTGGTTTAGTCCTGGTTTACTCCTGGTTCAGACCTGGTGTAGACGTGGTGTAGACCTGGTCTAGTCCTGGTTTAGACCTGTTGTAGACCTGGTACAGACCTGGTTTAATCCTGGTTTAGTCCTGGTTTAGACTTGGTGTAGACCTGGTTCAGACCTCGTTTAGTCCTGGTTCAGTTCTGCCGATTTTGTTAAAGCCTTTTGTATTACATGTTTTTATATCTCAAAAGCGTTGAACAAGTTTCTGACCCCGAGGACTAAACCATCCGCAAAATCTAGCCCTCGGTGAAATAAAATGAATGGCCCTGATCTACAACATGACCGCAACCTATTGATTCTACATTACAAACCTTATCTAGGCATGGGTTTGGAACTGTCTAACTTTGCGCATGACACAGCGCGCCCCCTGTGGCTTGAACCTGTTGTCCGTCCGTGCTTTGGTCTGTCTGCACCGCACTTTACTGCTGTGAGCTCTCCCTCCTCTCTGTGGGAGGTGGCTCACTCACCACAGCTAAAGACTGCATCAAATCCACTCCGACCTGTAAATCAGTCAGCTCCCCGTTCAGCCGTGCATTTGTTTCTCCTCCATCATTTGTTCCTCAGAATCACACTTTTAACACGCTGCCCTATAAGCTCCAGATGTGAGGCCAGGGTTGGAAACTGTTTTGAAGTAATCGCTATTGTTCTGCAGAATAGACAATGCTACAGTAGGGCATGTGTGCTTGCATTCTTGACTGTACGTTAGTGAAGAGTCCATAGTTATTTGTCAAATTCATTTATGCAAGGGTGCGTTCACACAAAATTAAGATTCAGCTGGGACTAAACCAAGTAAAAACATGACTAGAAGGCAAAACCCGGACTAAAACTTAATCATACCCAGTGTACAGAACTAAACTGGGCTCAAGCCAAATTATATAGTTCACCACAATGCAGGACTCTTTTTTTCTTATTTTATCAGGTTGACTTAAAAGTAAAACAGAAAACAAGTTAAAACCATCACAAATTGTGCCCTGCAAGAGTAAATCCATAAACGTTTGGGTGCTGGCAAACTAAAGACCTACAGGCCATGCAAAACATGTAATTAATAGTTCTGTGGCAAAAACAGGCAAAAATGGGCGGGGCAGAATAAGGTGAATATAAAGTCAAATCCCTAAAGTGGACACGTGCCTTTTTAGTAACTAACTGGACAGCACAGTTAAATATTGTCCATAAAAAGCTGTATTATTCATGTACTCTTGCCTATCATTAACTCCGCTTTTATTTTATTAGTTAATTCTTAAGTTTATGCACACCTTCTATTACTGCATATATTTTGCTACTATTTTATTCATTGTTGTATGTTACAAATTACCACCAAAGCAAGTTCCTAGTTTGTGAATTTTGTACACTGACAATGACAACAAGCCTTTGTCTGATTCAGTTATTAATAACAGTCCCAACTATGGTCAAATGTGGCCCTTAGACCCTTTTTTGTTCGACCGTTGGCTCATATCATCGGTAGAAAGTTTCAAAGCAATTAAAAGTAGCCCATATTCACCACAATAACCTCTAAAGCACCACATGCATTGCGACACAACCGAAAATGAATATTCCAAGTTTTAAGTTACACTGGCTCTGTCAAAGCTATATTGTATGCATCCACTGTATTGACTATGGCCCTCTGCTTTGAAAACGACTCAATGCACTGCTCTTGGTGAAAAGTTAAAGTTAAAGTTAAAAGAATAGTTAAAACCTTACCTCCACTCTATGGGGAAGTGGCAGAATCCCAATGACACCGGTTGAAGAGGCAGGAGGAAAAAGATCAACAGAAACATATAAATTAGAGAAGGAATAGTCAGTTTGGACCCAATGAGACGAGCTGCCATGATGCTTCTGTCATGCAGTGAGGGCCAGTGTGTGCGTGTGTGTGTGTGTGTGCGTGTGTGGGTGTGTGTGTGTGTGTGTGTGCGTGTGTGGGTGTGTGTGTGTGTGTGCGTGTGTGTGTGTGTGTGTGTGTGTGTGTGTGTGTGTGTGTGTGTGTGTGGTCCGTGACCCGGGGCACATGGTCCACGGGGGAAGGGGGTGAAGTGTGGAGGTTTGGCTGTGGGGCAAATGGGGGGACCACAGCTGAGGCTCCGAAGAATAACACTGCTTTGCTAAAGTGGTAGGAAAAGTCACTGTTGGGGGAGGATTTTGAAAAGAAACATTGAAAAAAAGAGAAAGATTTACACTTCTCGCCCCATTAGCAAAGTTGCGCTAAAATGATTCAATATTTAGTTAAGTCAAAGTGAAAAGCGAGTTACAGATGGACCTTTAAGTTTGACGTAAATATGTCACCGCTAAGCTAACGTTAACCTATCCTAAATTGCATCCATGCCATTGAAATAACACCACAAACCGAACTAACCTGTTTACAATAACAATCGACTTGGCGTTCACTGTATTTTTATCAAGTATGTCTGCTTTATATTTGAGCTAATTTATGTTAGCCTTTAGCTTTGAGACGAAAACACTTCTATAAACACAAAGGTTTGACATGTTTATATTGTGTGTCAAACGTGCGGCCAGTGACTATTCATTGGTAACTCGCTCTCCGCTTTAAATTTGGATTCATTTTAGCAAGAATCAGTTAGAATCAGTGAAACAGGAAGTGAAGATCCACACTTTTAGGGCAACAGGAACTAGCCGGGTGAGGCTACTAAACCATGGATAGGATTGTTCTAAATAATGATTAACTCAAAGGAAGACAAAAACGTAATAGATCTGTCTCTAAACAAAGCAAATACTCAAACTGCAGAGGACCGCGCACCACAGTTTGAGAAACATTATATTACAACCCAGAGAGACCTTTATTGTTTGTTTGTTTGTTTGTTTTTGGCAAGGAATATATATATTTTTTTCTTTGCACTATCTGTATTTTTACACCATTCACGTGGGACCACTGAAGAGATGGGACATTCTGTAAATAAGTTGGATGAGAACTAGGGCCCGAAACGACCAAAATATGGACAGATAGTCACCCCAATCATTGTTAACACACACAGAAAATGTAAAATGCAAACACAAAATCATTACACATGACTGGAGCACTATATTTACCTGCGACAGTGACTCTAGCCGTGGCTTTAACCGTGATGGCCCCGGCGCTGTGTTTGTTGAAGGCCAGGCAGGTGTACAGGGCCGGTTTAGTTACAATAACCTTCAGAACAGAAAGGATCACGTCTTCCACCAGCGTTTCGTCCACAGAAGCCCCACTGATCTGGAGAAAAAAAGGACAATAAAATAGAGAAGTCACTGCTGTAGACCATTCTCAGCTGCTGTCACCGATTAGACTTTTGACTTGCACATAAGTGACGTTTGTGGGTACAGTGTCCGCTTTTACACCTGAAACTTATCTTGTCTGCCTCTGTGAAGTGCCACTGTCCTGCCTAGATTAGTTAAATGTGATGATCATTTTAACAAAAACAGAAAACAAACTGTCACAAGCTTTGATGCCAACTCTCTCAGGATTTTCTCAAATGGACATTAAAAGTGGCGAAGAAGTTGGACTTACTTCCTGTAGATTTTATCACAGGAAATTTGGGGTCATTTGGAGCTGTGTCCAAACAGATTGATGTCGGACACGAGCGGAAAAGAGGAGGGTGAATGACACAGAGAGCGTTATACTTTTTTGTTTGACACGCTTCAGCTGGTTGTATGTGTAAAAGTAGTGTCTCTGCATTTTTTGCATCGTGCATTTGATGTTTAGGCAGAAATATCACCATATGCCTCGCTGTTGACTTTGTTTGCTCATCGCTCTCTTCTGAAAAGACAAAAACAGAACGTTTTAGCCCAGATGATGTTTCCAGTGTCTTTTCATTGGCCGCTGGTTTCGCAAAAGTGTCAGCAAAGTTAGGCCTGTCACGATAATGAAAGCTGGAACTATACGTTTTGGACTCACTGTTTTTATCGTATCTTTTCTTTGCACCAACGGGAAATGTTTTGTTACTTTTTAGTTATATATTAAAATTTCAGGTGTAGAAGATTGAAGAATTAACACATTCAACTCATTAATTATGCTAATCTTTTTGCCGCTCATGATGTTTATAATATGGTTCATTGGGAATAAGGTTTACATTGATGTTCGGGTTACTGTATCAGTCGTTTAAGTTTCAATACTACGTTAATGTGACAATTTTTGGAACAATATATCGCACATCGAAAGTTATGAGCATGACCAAAATAGGCTTTATACTTCAAACATGTTCGAATGACTGCAAGACGTATCTTTGCGTTGTCCATATATTGCAATTCAGAAGTAATTCCAACGCAACAGCTCTACACTACGAGACGGAACTAAATACGACTGACTTCGGCAAGCGATGACTGAGACTGACAAGACACGACTGAAAACCAGAGAAAAATCTAGCAAAAATATCCCTTCAGCTCTAAAACTGTTGTTTGTTTGCCATCCACACAATGTGACGTCAGTGAGAATGGTCCACAATATTAGGAGAAATCTGGAGGACATTCCACTCCAAAACACAGCTGCAAAAACTGATATGCTGAATCATTATCAACAGTAGCCTATCACTGACTATTTACAAGGCAGCCAGTTCTAACTTCACGTGTCGAATGATGAAATGTTTAGACACGTTTATAATCAGAGCTGTCAGGCCGATAAAATACGGTGTACATTCACAGTCGGCGATTAACATAGTCTTGTTTTCATTTCCAAATTTCACACATGGTCAAAGATAGGAATAAAATGCAGGTGTTGTTTTTAGATCCTGTTTTACACACACAAATATAAAAAGATATATGGCAGAGTGAGTGGGTGCTGATTGGAGATGAGGCTAAATTTACAGTTGTGCTAGTCAGTCACCCATTTAAGAGCAAGTTCTTTCAGGCACATTAATAAACCACCTCAACACGCTGACAAAATAACGCACTAATCACCGTATGCTGTAAATACGTGCAAGTGTGTGATTATATTATAGCGGCTAATGGGGTTTACACTCAATACGTGCCGGGTTTGGAGCGTATTTTGCGCGGTTTATTTGCAGACGGCTTGTTACGGCGGCTGAGGGTGAAATGCGATGCGCGTTCACATGGGCTCACGCAATAGCGCAGTTAAGATCGGTATATTATGAGATTTGTTTTGTAAAATTGTATCTTAGTCAGTATGTTAAGAGTATGAATTGATAATTTGACTTGCAAATGCAAAAATATCTAGAGTTTTGTAAAATAGTTCTAGTTGATAATTCATGTACAGGAAGTAGATTTAAAATGTATATCATACCCACACGATATTACTTCATCCCACTCGTTTTCAATCAAAGATAATTTTGTTGAGAAAGATTTGATTTGAATTGTAATTTGCCTTTAAACATGCTCTTGACTATCTTTACTCAAGTTCTAGAATTAAAAGATATATATATTATGTTTTTGTTTGTTTTTTTACAAAGAACAATACAACTTTAACACAGCTTTAGGAGACGCCATAGTAACTTAGCTGTGGCACCATCTACTGGCTGCACAGGCAATTACACAAATGTCAAAAACACATTGCTTGTTTTGCTAGCCGTGCTGAGCAGTCACGCAGTTGTAGTGATTGTGATTTGAGGACAGAAATGCTCAGAGCGGGTCTGACGATGATTTATAGACTTATAGATTTATAGAGTAGTTGATTCTCAGAGCCATGTCACACATCGAAGAAAAGTTAAAACCTCAAAAAAGTTGTTGTTGTTTTTCTTCTTGTCGTCATGTTTTCAATTTTTCCGTGTTTGCACTGGCTTTCTGTTAATTTTAGGAGTGATTTTAAGATTTTATTGTTTGTTTTTTTGGACTGGACCCAGAGTACATCTCGGACCTCATTCAAATGTTCACTCCCGCACGCACTCTGAGGTCCAGGGGCCAGCTCCAGCTCATGGTGCCTAAAACCAGAGTTAAAACCAAGAGGTACAGGGCCTTCTCTGTGGTCGTCCCCCACAGTGGAGTGTTTTAAATCTCGTCTTAAGACTCACTTTTATTCTCTGACTTTTAACATCGCAGTTGTGTGGTCCTCTGTTGTCTTCTATTCTTTGATTTTAGTTATTTTGACTTGCTTTTATTAATCCATTGCACTGCTCTTATTTCTTTTGGCTGACTTTTAGAGCTAAATCTATATTTTATATTTCTATATGTGCAATTTGGAAACTATCCTGTTTATATAATGTGCTATACAAAATAAAGTTGGATTGGATGTTTAAATTCCCTATGGACATTACAAGAAAAACTTGAAAATGATCCCTGACCAGTTGATCGGAATAAATGAATCAAGTACATAATATATTGTTTTTTAAATTTTTTTTGATATATTTTTTTAAAGTCCATTGTTTAATCGACATATTTGTCTTGTGCCAACCGTGTAAGCTTGTTTTTACAGTAACACCTGATTATTTGCTTTTTTTTTTCTTTATCAAGGCTCAACCATTTACATTAACTGCGTTTAACTTTATCATTTTAGTCAGGGGGTAAAATGTGGTCCAGGGATATAATCACTTTAATCTCCCAAAAGTGACAGTGGGAGACATAAATTTAAGGCACATAAATAATGATTCATGATTGAGAAATGCATCAAGATAAACCTGACTATACAAAAAGTTCAATAAATGTGAGCCCTCAAACTGTCAAGTGTTGGGTGTTGCCTAATGTTTTAAGTTACAATGGGAGATTATTAAAAGCAGATCACTTTTAGAGACCACACAAGAATAAAGGCGAGCATGTTTTCATTTAATCCATTCGAAGCAGTTTTAATCATAAGATTTGGTGAGCATCATGCAGCTTCATTTGAAATAATAAAAAGTAATAACCCTGTGATAACGCCATGCATTAGTGACTAAATGAAAAGCAAGCTCCTCGATCCTCTGTCAACATGATGAGAATTCCTGCACTGTTTAGATAACTGATCTATGGCTAAACCACTGAGGGGTGTGAATGTGTGCACTGGACAGAAGAAAATACACAGTGTACTTGACAGGAAAAAGGTTTTACATTTAAGATTACATAGTCTATTAAAGGGAAAGTAACTAGATGCCAAATACCAATATAAATATGCACAATCAACAAGACAGCAGGGTCTCAAATGACCTAGAAGTTGCGGTCCTTTAATAAATGGCTAATGGTTACCATGTATTTACCATGACCCAATAACATTATAACATACTTAATTCTGATTAAATAAGCATATACATTATAGCCAATGGGTTGGACATGAACATGCAACAGCAGAATTAGCCATGGGCTCGTTCCCATCCGTTGTCCTGCATTCACTCTCATTCACACACCTATTGTACACCAGCTTTAATTCTTCATGTTTACCAAAGAAAATCTTGGCGGAATTTAAAATCTGATATTCCTCTGTGCAGAGCTTGTTTCCACTTCTAATCAGAGTAAACCAGGCAGGAGAGGCCAAAACTACAGACGTTAGGCTTTACAAAGAGCCTAGTCATGTGTTTGGCCTCCAAAGGGTTCAAAAACAGCTTCAGTTTGAATTGTGACTCATTTTAATCAGGCATTTTAGGAAAAATAGGCCCTAAGGGGCTGTGGGTTAGGCCAAATGGTTGAGTGGAGTGGATCTACTAGTCCCTTGTCAACTGAAGAGGTCTGGGGTTTTAATTGAAACAAAGTTTGAAACATTTAGACAAAATAAAGGCTCCACTTGTGGGGTACAGGGATAAGGGAGATGAATGCACTACACAAAGCTGTAAGGTATTTTTATGTCTCCTACAAATAGTAATATAGAAATCAATAAATCAATCTTAATCCTATTGTCAAAGAACCAAGGATGTGCCACGATATCAGTCCAATGTTTTGTAATTGATATTTACTGCGGATATTGGAACAACATGCACTGACAATATCATTGACAAAACAACAGACTGTTTTATAGCAACCAATTGTTATTGTCACAGCGTTTGCATTATGAGGATTTGCAGCTGACAATGTGTGATAATGTATGCTATGTGGCAAAATGCCTGGCAGTATTAAGAGTCAGCGAGTGGACCGCAACAACAATTGTCCGAACTGATCCTTGCTTTAATTTTCAGATAATGTGCGTATATCCAGCTAAACTTGACCTTATTTTGGCTTCTTTATACTTGCACTTATAATTAACAATGAATATCAAGTATAGCGTCTATGATAATGAGACTGTCAAGGCAAAAAGAACAGATAAAACTATAAACCATTTTGCAGTCCATTCACTTTTTGTCTGATACTTACTCAAAAAGGTTGGATTGAAAAAACATGATACGATAATCGCCATTGGAATATTTCCCAATATAATTCCTCAAACACAGTTATTATTTCTGCTATTTTATGTTTACATTTACAGTTCATAGATTTTTGTACAATACATGAACCTCTACAAAGACATTTACTGACACAATTTAGCAGATTTGTGATGGATTCCGTTGTCAAAACATTTCCTCAAATCGAGACATTAACTTTTGTCAACATCACACCAACTCACAGTGTTTCCGTTCTCCAGCCAGGTGATGGTGGGGATGGGGTTTCCTGTAGCGTTGCACTCCAACGTGATCTGGCTGCCATATGCGACCCTCTTCTCTTTTGGAACCCGCAGGATCCGAGCCGGCGCTGCAGACAGACACAAATCACAGGCAGACGATGGGGGACACTTTAATGTGTTGCACAAGCCATATGCTGATCCATAAGGTTCTATGATGAGACAACACCCATAACTCACGGCCCGTGTGGTAGTAACGTGTCTGTGGGGGGCGTATGTGTGTTTGCAATAACTTTGTAGACAGGGATTCATTAAAGGACAAATATAATGCAAAATTAACTTTTTTTTGTTGCTTTTTAACCATGTTCTAACATTGTTCCGTCGTCAAAAACATACTTGGAGTTGCATTTAGCTTCATTCACGCTAGTCTGATGAATCCTAGTTAGAAAGATGCCTCCCCTTCCCCTACAAACTCAGTAAGTGCCACGAGAAACAACAGAGATACAGATGTTCATTTTGTTTTTATAAACTTTTTTTTTTAGTTCTAAAACATGAGTTTCCAATCTTAAGGTACTCAAGAGCATGTTAAAGGTTAATAACAATACAAAAAAAGCTCAATATTTTTCCTTTAAGTTGATATTAGACATTCATATTGTTAATGTAACAAAAATAAAATCTGGCATGCTTTATTATTTTGCTTTATTAAGATTTTTTAAATAGATATTATTGAATTTGCTTTCACAAGTCAATCCACAATGCCTAAAATCTCAAGCAAATCTCATGTCTGTTTCTTTGTTTGGCCACTAACTTCAAAGTTGGCCAACAAGTCTCAACAATCTTGGCACAAGCTATTATTTTCAGAACATAAACAAACAAAGGATTCAACTGTCTTTCTTCTGGATAACCCTCTTACAAGATTCTATTCACACTTGCACATTCACAACATCAAAACTGGGACTAAACCAAGAGTAAACCCGAAACTAAACATAGACTAGATCACTAAACAATGACGAGAACAAGACAAACGCAATGCCACATCAGGATGAAAACGGGCTCAATTCAGGCCCAAAAAACAAGTGTAAACGCAACTTAGACGAGGAATAGAACCGCGAAGAAACGTACCTTGCACTTCTATGGTGACGGGTTTGGAGAAAGCCAATCCAAAACTGTTCCTGGCCACACATCGATACTGGCCTGCGTCTTCTTTCTGAATGTTGTGGATCTTCAGCGCTCCGTAGTCCAAGATGGTCACGCGTTCACTCAGCTGGATCAGGGAGAAGTGAAAATGAACAAAACTGCGCCAAAAAAACGTTTAATTCTCCTCAACAAATGCGTGCACACCTTGATAAGCTCGTCGTCTTTCAGCCAGGTGACATCGGGCTTGGGGTTGCCGAACGTAACGCAAGGCAACACAGCTTTGGAGTCGATCAGCAGGGTCACGTTGGTGGGATGGCGCTTGATTTGTGGCTCTAGTAAAAGAAAAGCAACTAAATCATTCCGTACATCATCTGCTGAAAATGAAGCCCTTATTTCCACCGATCTTGTCAGCCAATCACAACATTCTACCTTTGACTTTGAACACATCAAATCATCCAACTAAATGTACTTTCATCTTCTTTGGTTCAAGGAAAGGTTGAGTAAGTAAGTTAACTGCTGGGTTGTGTGATTTAAGTTTGTTTTTCCTGTATCCATTCCGACCCTAAATAAAGCTAGCTATGCTGAAATGCAACAGACTCTAAATACCGAATGTGACGGAACACGTTCGAGAGGAAATTTTCTTTCTCATCACTGTCATGGAAAAATGTCATGTCACATTGTGTATCCAACCTCAATGTTCAAATAATACTCACTGCCCATTTTCTTATCACATTGTGTGCTCAAGAAATGACCAAAGAACGATTAATCTGTTATGAAGCTAATGAACTATGGCCTTGTCGTCATTCATTGATCTGAACCATTTCCTAAAAGTGAAAGTCTTGGCTCTTCCTTCATCGTTGAGTTTATTCTTTATTGACTTGACAGGTCCATCAACCTTACTTAGGTAGCTTAGTTTAAACACCACAGCTTCACTATTTCAAGTTATGTACCATGACCACAATCTAAACAGTTGAATAAATTGAATAAAGGGGCTTCCCAGCTAACGACTGCCACCTAGTGTTCATAAGGAAAGCGCAGCCAAATCTCACAAAAAATATGTATCTACATGAACTGGCCTATACAATATTTGTTTCCTGTTTTGACTCACTCGGAGAAAGATGACTTTCTTAGAGAATCTGTGAATAAATCTGAATGAATTTGATTATCTCAGGATTTCTTTTTTAATTCTTCGCGGCATAGAAATCCCCGAACCGAAACAACAGAGCAGGGTAACAG
This sequence comes from Rhinogobius similis, assembly GCA_019453435.1. Lineage (NCBI taxonomy): Eukaryota > Metazoa > Chordata > Actinopteri > Gobiiformes > Gobiidae > Rhinogobius > Rhinogobius similis. The sequence continues at coordinate 39,590,267 of CM033619.1, forward strand.
AAGAGTTGTTGTTATTGTTGTTCAACTATCTCCCTCAGAATATTGGCTGTGATGCCCAGGATGAAGAAAACAAGAGCGGAACATTTTTTTTCCTGAGGGCTGCTACTCTCCTTAAACTGCCCTGAGACTGGATTTGTCAGGGCAGATGTCCTCTTGTTGAGCTGCAAGACTTTCTATCGTTACTGTATTTAGCTGCTCAGTGTGCTTGATTGATTGATTAACTGATTGATTGATTGATCCTCTGGTCCACTCCCAAACCAGCAGCAAAGTCATCAGCCTCTTCACCCAACTTCACCATCATCAGTCTCTAGGCTCCGCAAATAATATTATCACAAACTCCTTATTCTCTCCTTAATCATCACATTTCTACCTGTCTAGATCGTATATCCATTCAACTAACTATTCACCTCAATCTCTCACCTAGTTGGAATTGTAAAAAAAGACATACTCATTTTTAGCTGCAGCGCCCCACAGCTCTTGGCCGGTTCTCCGATGCCATTACTGGCGATGCAGCAGTACTCGCCGTTATCGGCCTCTCGCACGTGTGGGATGATGAGCATCTGACCCTGCTCCTTGGTGATGTAGCGCTGCTCGTAGTACCTGAAAGGACAAAGCGAGAATCCAAACGGCAATGGGTTTTTGTTGCGTGTTAAGATTGAAACGGTTGAATACTTGGTTATGGCGTACATGATTTGATGGTTGTTCTTGGTCCATGTGATGTCAGCAGAGGGGCGGGACTCCACTTCACAGATAAACGTGGCGTTGTGGTCCAGCAGCACGTCCACTGTCTCCAACAGTGTGATGATCCGAGGAGCTGGAGAAGAACATTGGGATGTACTTTATTAAGACTTCAGACTCACTCAGGGTGAGCGATATTGACAAAAATCTCCATATGTTTTTATTCTGTTAACAATAGTCAAACAATGTTATTTCAACTCAACAGAAATGTATTAAAACATGTCTTTAAATGTATTTGTTTGGGTATAGTTAATAGACAAATGTGACTGCAAATGTGCAGAAGTATTATTCTATTTGAAAGCTTACAACATAACGTTGTTTTATTTCTTTTTTTTATCAGCTTTTTATAGCATGTTTTACTCTACATCTTGCATTTCTTCACAACAACATTCACAGTACACTGAACATAATATTACACTAATGTATAACACTACTGACACTAAAGCAGATTCCTTTACTTAACTCCTTTCCTAACTAAATGGCTTCAATGGCTTTCAGTTTGAAGTCCTTTCATTGTATTGTCATATTTGCTCATATTTTGCAAAGAAATTAATGTTGTGAATGGTTCTTCTTTTAAAAATGTCCGGGTTACATCTAAATATCAACTGTGGAGAAAAAAACTGTTTTAAAAAGGAGCAAGTCGTCTACAATCACAGGCTCCAAATGAAGTTCTGAGTCATTGTACTTCTAAGTCAAGCCTCACGTTATCAAAATAGTAACTGACTCAAGACCAAGTCTCGACTTGCATATACTTCTGCTTTTCAGAAGAGATTCTCACTCACTCATTCAAAATGTACCCTTAAACAAACAGTGACTTAAAAGTTACACTTTTCAACATACATTTCATACGAGAACATTCATTTTCTTACAACTGAACTCTTTCATTGCACACAACAAAACACAGTCTGGTCCATCCAAGTGTTGAAATTAAAAATATACAGAATGTATGTCTGGATTTACAATTTAACAAAAACAAAACAGAAAGAAAAAAAAAGCATTAATTAAACAAACAGAACTATGGTTTCCACTGTAAAGGGTGATATCTGAATTGTTATTGTCGAGTTTCAAATTATATTTAATCAAAAGTAGAAAACCTTGCATCACCGTACGATTGACACTGAATGACTACCCAATGAATTTAAAATAGCAAGAAAACAACAACAACTGAAGTCTAAAATCTGCGCACACGACCGCTTCAAACCGCGCAAGACGATTGTTTCCACATTCACCGATGACATTTGTGTTTCATCAGGAATAAATTCTAAATAATTTTCATCCAAAGTTGAAGAGAAGGTTGTATCCGCTGTGAGTGTGCTGTTCTTGGTCACCTTTCAGCGCTCATTGGAGAGGAGAGCTGACGTACAGGTCTGGAGTGCACTTTTAAAGGAGTCCAGGCACCTGGTTTGCTCATGAGGATCAGGTAAAGTAAATCACTCGGTTGTTGGGGAGTTGGAGGAAGAGCAGTTTGTATTTTAGATAAGTGAGACGAGGGTTAGAGGAAAATACGTTTGTCAAGTTTAAATGATATTTATAGTGAAACATCTGGGGAGATTACAGCAGAACTGCACATGTAATCGTTGTATTTACTCCAACGGTACAGCCATAATTACAATCTCTATGTGAAATACTCGGACATGGTTGAATTGCAAAGCACACATGGAGTCTTGTAAATTGCACTATGTATCTTGGATGGTTCCAGAGTACATATTTTGCATTCAAATATTCCCAAACTAATGATCAATAATAAAATATGTTCTAACCAGCAAAATTCCAAATTCTTTATAAGACAAGTGTTGAGATATTGTGCTCAGGACTAACTTTTCTTCATATCTACACAATTGAATACAACATGTAAGATATATACACCATTTTGTAGATAAAGTGCACATAACATGGTTTTGTGAAGTTCTAATTTTGACTTTATTTGGTGGGATAATACTTGTTGTATGTGCAAATGATAGTTTTACACCAATCAGGTTGCAGTTTGTAAAGAAAAGTTGGAAAAACATGTTATACTTAGGAGACAGCTGCTAAATTTCTTAATCCTCTGCTCGTTGCTTAGACACGACCACTTTTCTAGTCAAAGGTCAAAGGTCGATGCTAGCTGGACTTGTCAAATCAAACATTTCTTCATGTACAAATGAATGGTGACGCCGATCTCATTATTAGAGTTTATACAACTTTTCTTTATTGATATTTATGTACTTTGTGTACATGCGACTGTTCAGTGGTCACTAGATGCTTACAAGGAGAGCACAAGATCAGCTTTAGCTCAGATGAAAGTTTTACACGCTAATTATTATCTAAAATCAAATACACACTCAACAATGACTTTTGACAAGACTTTGACTTGTAAATGTAGTCAGTGGTCGATGATACAGCTCTTTGGATTATTCATAATTTGCATGTTTTAAGGGCTAATGCCAACAACTACAGAGAAAATACACAAGACTGGATCCAGAAGTCCTTCGAGTGTTTTTTTTTTACAATATGTTTTCACAATTAGGGTGAAGTTAGGGTTAGGGTTAGGGATAGGGTTATGAGCAGGTTATTTGGTTAAGTTTGGGGCTTTGGGGCAGGTACGCTAACCAGGTCTCGGCAGAACTGCGTTGTAGAGCAGGACGTTACCAGATTAGCTGGATTGCTAAGTGATCAATAGCATTAGCATCTATGTCTATGGGAAACACTAGGAGACAAAAGTAAAATATAAAAATTACAACAATTATATTTTTCTGGCCTCTTAAAAATTAAGTCTACTAAATACATTTAAAAAAAAAAAAAATTGTATTTGTTTACAATTTTGTTTTTGTGTGATGGCATGATTTACACCTGGAAGTGCAATTCTAAACCTAAAACATTGAAAAATTAATCAAATTTGAATTGCTTTATTTTTTCAAAATCTTAAATATAATGATCTTAAAGGTGTTATAGTCAAAGAAGTTGTCCAACCCGTCACGTTAACCTTTTCAGACCGGCAGTGGATGTGAATCTATCTGTGGGAATATTGAACAGAAAATAAGCCTTATTCATTCTAAAATAACGAATAAGCCTTATTCATTCTAAAATAACTACAGTGTCCTAATTTATATGATGTCACACACATGAACACATGAGTTACCATATAAAATAATTGAATTGTATCTCAAATGCCAGTACAGCGTGGCACAGTTTTTATCATTATCTCAGGCTGGGAACAACACGTAGAGTACACTGACCCCTTGTGGCCCATGCGCACTACTGCACTATACTATTCTTTTACCACAACCATATCTACTTCGACCAACCAGATATTATCTCTCTCAACTCCGCTGAACGGAGAAAGATTTACGTTCATAACATCTGGTGCTTATCACGATGATTCAATGTGCAATTTCTTCACTTTCTTCAAAATCTCAGCCCTTTTTTTCTGAATCTTAGACTAAAATAGACAATAAGACTGACATATGGACATCATTTAAAACAGCTTTCATTTCCAAAAGCAGGTCCAGATGCGTCGTTCTACTTTTAGCGCTCTCACATGGACAACAGCATAAATTAACGCCATAACAAAAGGTCTGGTCTCTCCGGACTTCTTTTCTACACACACATAAATCTTGATGCACGATAGACATTTTGGCTCAAGCTTCTGGAGTCTTTTTCACTGTTCTCATCTCCGTGCGTCCAAATATTTACTGCATGCCCTGGCCGTGTGCACTGCCCATTGTCCTGTGCACCAGGGAGGGCAGTAAATCTCATCTTCCATGTTCATTGCCATCTGTTTGGCGCCTGGTTGCATAAATGTCACTTTGATGGTTTGCCTGATGTGTCATGTGCTTTTCTGGGTAAATCACAAACTAAGCCACAACAATACTGCAGTTAATCAGTTTATTACATAATATTTGTTGATTAAACTGCATTATCTTCATTAAATATGTTACTACTAATACGCCATGGAAAGAGAAGTACACAGGTGTGGTCCTAAAGTTTCGGTAGGCAGAATAAATATATTATGAAGTCTATAAACAAGAGTTTTAAAGGTGTACAGTTCAATTTTTTTGTGAAGGACCCACCACCTGCGTGAGATAGTTATGTAAGATAGGTAAAAATAAACTCTAAAAGAATGAATCTCTGCAACATAACGTTTTGAATTTGGTAAATTTGCAGCAAATGTCTTATTTCAGAGTTTGCCTTGAGCATGTATGGAGCACGTCTTTCGTATTATTTAAACTTTGAAGTCTGCCTTTTGTCCTGTGGGCTTTTTCCATTCTTTGAGTCCATGTTGTAAATAGCAGGACAGATCAGAGAGTCGGTGCCCGTCTATTGTTAGTGTGGAGACAGTTTGCAGGGACACAGTGACAGCAGGAGAGTGTCTGTTTCGGAAAATAGGATCAGGGTTTGTTTAAAAAAACAAAAAAACAGATCATGAATTTCCGTTATGCCAGCCAGGTACAACAAAGCACAATGATACCTTCATTTATTTCCTTCATTGTGTCAATAGTGTTGGTCGTTTACATCAATTAGACGTTGGCTATTAAGGTATACTTTACTAATCTGTCGTGTGGGAAGTTCATTCTCTGCATTTGAGGTGCAGCGCTCAGGGACCATCTACAGAGCTGGAGCTCGGCTTGCTCAGGACTGTCTCTGGTGGATTTCAATTATGGTGCATGTTTTGGGTTGATGGAACCCCCTCAGAGAAAAGGAGAAATATGCAAACCTCACCAGTCCGGCCCGGGAGTTGAACCTGTGACTTTCTTGCTATGAATGCTAGCTATTGGCCGGCTTTTCCATTAGAAATATAACATTTCTAGTGGAGTATCTGCTTATCTACTACACTTCACAGTTTAATGAAATAAATTAAACGTTCAAGTAAAGATAACATCTCCAGAAATGCACCTTAAGCAATGATAAAACAATATCAAAGGTTTTTCAGTCGATAAAGTTGAGGGTAAGACTATACTGAATATCATGATCCTATTCTTATTTACCTCGAAAAAGTATAACCACACGATGAACTATGGCTCTCTGTTTCGATCCATATCCACACATGGTGAATATACCTTACTGTATTTAAGAATAGTCCCACAGTACACACTCTGAGCAGGATCTCTATCCACTGAGAGGTAAACTTGCACTCATTGACCAGTCGTGTCTGATAAGATGAGTCAGCAGAAGGATCCGGCAGGTTAGCAGGCTCTTGGGTGTACTCTCTGACAGGATGCTGTAAAGTGCAGTGAGGACATGGGTTTTGTCAGATTTACACAGCACTGCCTTATAAACACCTTCTGTAAACTCAGCACAACAGGTGCTGCTACCCATACTCTGTGTAACAAATGTAACAAGGAATATTTAGTGTCTTTTTGGGGCATTTGGTGAATGTTTCCTCATCAAAAATATGCCTTGGGTTTCACTCACATAAGTTAATGGATAATCCTGAAAACATTTATATATTTTTATGCTTACACTGTACATTCCATAGATATAACAAACACAACAACCTCAACAACAATCATAACAAGCACAATAACAACAACAACAACCATCACCACAACGACCACCAAACAACCACAACAACAACAATCACAACAACCACAACAGCAACAACCAAACAACCACAACAACAACCACCACCACAACAACAATCACAATAACCACCACGACAATGATAACCAAGCAACCACAATAACCACAACAACAACCACCACAACAACAATAATCACAACAACAACAACCACAATAACCACTACAACAACCACCACAACAACAATAATCACAACAACAACAACCACAATAACCACTACAACAACCACCACAACAACAATAATCACAACAACAACAACCACAATAACCACTACAACAACCACCACAACAACAATAATCACAACAACAACAACCACAATAACCACTACAACAACCACCACAACAACAATAATCACAACAACCACAACAGCAACAACCAAACAACCACAACAACAACCACCACCACAACAACAATCACAATAACCACCACGACAATGATAACCAAGCAACCACAATAACCACAACAACACCCACCATAACAACAATAATCACAACAACCACAATAACCACTACAACAACCACCACAACAACAATAATCACAACAACAACAACCACAATAACCACTACAACAACCACCACAACAACAATAATCACAACAACCACAACAGCAACAACCAAACAACCACAACAACAACCACCACCACAACAACAATCACAATAACCACCACGACAATGATAACCAAGCAACCACAATAACCACAACAACAACCACCACAACAACAATAATCACAACAACAACAACCACAATAACCACTACAACAACCACCACAACAACAATAATCACAACAACAACAACCACAATAACCACTACAACAACCACCACAACAACAATAATCACAACAACAACCACAATAACCACTACAACAACCATGTTTATAATTTCAACCTGAATTATTGTCACTTTAAAGCAGTATGAACAGTTGAATAATTATAATTCAGGATTAGGAATGACTTAATTAATACCCTAACCTCTTTTAGTCAGTAGATACTATGCCTGAATGATATTTCCTTGTGTATAAACTATCTGCTCATTATAAATTAAGCCTTTCTTCATGCTTCAATTGTAAACTGGTACTTTTTTTTTAATGACATTATGTATGTTAACAGTAAGCAGCGTTCAAAAGCCATTTAATGCTCTGTAGAGGGAAACAGACATCTTATCCAATTGTTCTGTTTAATGTAGAAAGATTATTTGCTCTCCAAAAATGTGTTACATTCATCATGTTCGCTACAACACTTGAAATATGAACACTAAGATGTCGAAAACGAATTTAAAGGCCAGAACTACTTTGTACAAACATCCCAGAGATAAGTACCGTAAATCTTGAATCTGTCCTCAACCAAGCTGCAACAGAAATGATTTAACATGGAAACAACACCTCCCTTTGGTCTTATTTTTCTATTTTATTACACTGAATTACATTTATGCCTGTATTTAGCGTTCACTTCCAATATAATACATAAAGATCTTGTTTATTTACATGTAAGTGCTTTCTTTATGCATTTTTTGTCTTCTCTGTTGACAAATGATTCCCAAAAAAATCAGTGTACATGGAGTTCAGCTTGAGTTTACAGTATCTGCGACATATTGAAGACATTTGACCAGGGCTGCAACAAGTTAATCGATTAATAGCAACAAATTGATTATAGAAATAGCTGTCAACTAATCAAGTAATGGTCTAATCGCTATCTAGTAAACACAGACTCCAAAACATACCATGAGCTGCAGAAAAGAGGTTTTGTGACTCAGCAGGAATCACACAAAATGACACAGGAAACGAGTAAATTTTGTGTTTTTATGAAAACAGTCTTTCATCTGTGCACAGTCTCCAGCAGGACAAACTCAATAGGCTTCATTTCAGCTTCATCTGAGTAAAATTTAGTAAAAATCTCAGGCTTTTTGGGTACCAAACAGCTAATCTGTTTATCAAAAAAAGATCACTAGACTAATCGATTACCAAAATAGGCCTTAGTTGTACCCCTACATTTGACCCATTAAAAAGATACATTTTGCCTTGAATTCTTACTTTGCTTATTTTTGATCACAGTGAAACCCATGGATGTAAAAGGCCTAAACATGTGTACTTGAAAGCATTATTTTCACCCGGGAATGGTCTTACAGTCTAAAGTTTACTGAACTGGAATAACGCAAAGTAATGTTTGCTTTACAGTGTAGTAAAACACCATTAAAACAAAAAACAAGGCAACATATCGTACCTCTTTGTAGTCCACAACTTGGAGTGACGATAAGAAGCCAAACAACGAACTTCAAAAGCAAAATAGCTTGAACGGATTTCATTTTGCGCCTTAGAAATGAAACACAAACTCGTTGAATCCGTGTTATATTCCCATAGCAGTGGACAGGTCAGTGTGCGTTAAGAGTCTTTCTCCGGTGAACGGTCATGCAGTTTTGGCTGGGACACTGTTGTACACTGTGAGTGCGTTGGACAGGCTGATGGACAGGGGCAGCTGGGATATGTCCTCGTGTACAGTCACTCAACCCCGGGCCAGCGCCACACATGCACAGCCTCCAGCAATGCACTCACACTTACACCGACGGCTGACAACATTCCAACGCTACTGCTAGAAACATGCTTAATAATCAAATGTGGAAAAGAAAAATTGGTTTTGCGTTTTTTTATTGGACTGTATCATTTATTTATTCAGGGATAGCGCAATGAAATATCAGATCAATTTATTTTGTAGTGCCCAAAATCACAACAACAGTAGATAACTGTCCCAGAACACCCCCTGTCTTTGACCCTCCTGCAACAAACTACAAAAAACCCTGTGGGGAAAAAGTAAGTTCATCCAGTGCAGAGAGAGTTCCTCGAAGGAACATTCAGGTCTACAGGTCAGGGTCATGAGAATGGTGGGGTGGTTACTGCAGCAGCTGCCGCATTGACTTTCTCTTTCTCCCCAAGGGAAGTGGAGAAAAAGAAAAAACATGTGAACTAAAATGTTAAATATTGCTGATATAGAAAGTAGGAAGAACCAGAGGACAGTGTTCAAGTTGCCATACTTCCTCCAGCAGAGTTACTCCAAGGGCAGCGTAGCTAAAACTGTAGGTTTTTATTTCTGTTCCTAACTGGCCTGACCATAGGCTATTTCAAAGAGGAACGTTTTGAGCCTGGTCTTAGATGTAGAAACTGTGTCGGCCTCTTTAACATGAACAGGGAGCTTAGTAGCTACACGCTCTACCTCCTACTGTGCTTTTAGAGACTCCAGGGACCAACAATAGTCCAGCATTTTGAGAGCGAAGTGCTCTGCCTGGATGGTTTGCTACTATTGCATCTTTGAGGAAGGATGAAGCCATATCATTTAGTCAGAAGAAGGATTTCCTTTTTATGAGTACCCTGTTAAAATTGCTCCCCAATTCTGTGTTGATTCTGTGTGATTCTAAAATGCAAATGTCCTGCGATATCAATTGGTGAATACTTGGTTTAAAGTTCAGAATACCTGTTAAATAATCAAGCAAAATACCAATTGGCACCTTATAAATAACTAAAATGTAGTGTTCTTCTCTTCTTGCAGCTCACGATTTTCATCCGACTTTAGAATATAATTGACAGGGTTAAGTTCTGTATCCTTCTCCTGGAATTAATCTTAATTGCTAGTTTCTGTGGAATGCATGTCAATAATATCACCCTAATCCACACTGGATCAACACTGAGAGAAAAGTATCTTGGATAAACTGTTTTCTACAATTAAGAGGGATAAACGTTTTATTTCTAAAGAAGAATGACAATCTGGCTTTAAGTTTATTTGTCAGCTCTTATACACGTTTGTTGAACGAAAGCTTGTCATCAATCCAGATACCCAGGTCTTTAGAATAGAGAATTTGTTCAATCATAAAGTTGGGGTAGGTACTTAACGTCAAAATTGTGTGCCGCTTGCATATGATTATGAAGGATTTTATTGATTGCAAACCTGGAAGAAAGAGTCGCAAGGATCGCTGGAATTAATTGCTTGTCGGCGGTTCACTCCTGCTTGACTTTGCTGTCTGAAAAAAGTTGTGCAAGAGCCGGAAATTATATGTACGTGATGACAAGCGATGTGTCAAAGACTTTGGGAGCGCTAGGAACAATTAATTGAATTTCTACTTTCATGCTTTGGCAATCGCGCCGACATTGAGTTAATTATTTTACGTTGATCCACTGACCCGATGGACGGTGGTTTGAATAATGCTGGCAATAGCTCATACTGTTGGTAGGCAAGACTCTTCACCCACCTAAGTGATTCTTGGTAGTCAGTCTGTGCTTCCAAAAAGTTAAATAATGCAGCTTTGACAGGGGGTACGTAGCTTCTCTTCGAAGACTGTGACTGTCCCCTGCTGAAAATGTGTCAGTTTTTCTTCAGAGCTTTGTTTTTTTGTTGGGACCATCTCCTACTTTAATTAATCAACTAATTACCTATGGAGTTATATATTTCATGACGCCCAAAGTCCTTAACAGTGCATTACTCATTCACTCCACATTCGATGGTGGTAAACTCGATGCCCTGGGTCAGACTGGCAGAAGCGAGACTGCCAACCAGCGCAATTGCCCCTCCGAACACTACAAATAATTCAATCACCACTTTCATACTTGGCAACGTGTGTGAAGTGCCATAACAGGACACAACGACATTTCCTCCCGCCGCCTCGCTGTGACACCTGAGGCCCGTACCACGAAACTCGCTGAACTTACCCTGGATGAGTTCCTCTTACCTCGATTGATGCAGCGAGACATGAGGATCTCTGGATAAGCCGTACTACGAAACGGGTTCACATCTCGTTCTGTTAACCCAAGATTTTCAGATTGACACCGTGCGCGGAGTTAGCGCCCACTGTATTTCTCACAGGAGGAACAAGCTATCATCCTCGATAAGTATGAGGAAGCAAAAAGTAAAATTCTGACAAAGGGAAACACAGTGAAAGCGGCTAAAGTAAGAAAAGAGGGCTGGGAAAGTATTACTGATTCATTCAATGTGTAATTTGCAAAGCTCCATCAATTCAAATGACATCTCTTCACAGGACAATGTCAGGGCATTGTAACAAGCTCTTGTTAGAGTAATAATCAACCTGTCATCACTGCAGTTGTGACTCTATAGCGCACCTGGGAACAAGTGCATAATGAGTATAAGAATACTGTGCAAAGTGATAGGTAATGAGGCTATGACAAGCTGCGTGTTAATCATTTGCTGTAGACCAAAAATATCCTCAACAAATTTAGTTTTTGTAGAGTGGGAGATGACCGAGTAAAACCAAAAAGGCGTCCAGCAAATCATTTTAACTTAATTTAGTGGCGTTAGCAATGTAGGGCTCTAAAAGCCCACAGAAGAACTCGATTCCTTCACGAGAGAATCAGTGCCAAAAAGATGATCAACAAGGAAATCCAATCCTGAAAATTCTCTCCTTGTACAATCCGTCCAGTCAGCTCAACAGGAGGAAGGGTGACTTCATAGCAATGGTGAGAGCTGATTGGTTAGCTGCATGTGCTGTTTGAGCTGCCAGGAACTTAAACGTGGTCCGGAGCAGGTTAGGAGTTTGCAGCCTGTTGTCATAGAGATTTACGAACCAGATTTGTAACACCGCCACACCAGGTTTAACTCCAAAGTTACCTCGCTAACCTGCTAATCCAGCCCCGTAGTACAGGCCTCTGGTGTTCAAGCGGTCTCTCGACCAAGTACTGACCAGGCCCGACCTGCTTGGCTTTGGAACTCTGACGATATCGGGCACTGGCAAGCAGGTATGGCCATAATACTTAACACTTTAAAATGTACTGGCTGCGCATTCATGTTGTTAAAAAGCTATCAAGCAGGCGTCCAATGAGAAACAAGCTCTGTTTTCAATCTTGACTCACACACCAAAATGTTTTGGCACATTATGCAAATAAACAGCCCAACAATGTATAACATTTTGTTTCTCCATGAACATGTAACAGTTTAAGTTGCTGTTAGTCATGTGTATGTTTGTCTGAACTCAATTTAAATGTTTGGCTCAACTGTTCACCACTTATTTAGCAACAAACTGATTTCATTAAACTTGAAACACTACCCCGAATCAAAAACACCATCTACACTGTATGTTTTTGGAGTTAACTCGTTTCTTATGAGATCTCGTAGGCCTTATTTGGGACTTTTTTCTAACAGAAGCACTAGTTGACTGAATGTAGATATTATTAGGCTGCACCGGACTCCACAGTTTTACTTAAACAAACAAAACATGTTCCAGTTTTAGCCTGAGTTAGCTCGGTGGACGCACAGGAGTCAGGGGCCCTTTGTGTCACCTGTCACTGCAGCCTCTGTGTCTCTGTGTGTGAGCTTTATTTTGGGAAAGGAATGGCATTTCACATCATTTACTCAAGTTCCGTTCTGCTGCCAACGGATGTGGTTAACTATTGTACTTCTCTGGAGTACAGTAACCACTTACAGTCGATCTGCGCTGACAAACTGCAGAAAATAGCCTAATGGTTTTCACTTTTCAGACACTATATACTACTTGAGTTGTATGTTTTAGAGTGCACAGTGCTTTTATTTGAGTGGAGGTTTTGTCAGGTTTTCCCCATTGTAAGTAAACTCAAACAATCCAAAATTGTTACAACTCAATGAACAAACAAGTGGAAACAAATTGTATCTCAAAAGTCAAGAGAGCAAATATTCAATTTCCTGTTGTGCACAGATAATAATGAATTGTGATTTTAAAATATTGTAAACGTAATTTTTTTTTTCTTCCCAGCAAAATGACCATATTCAAAAAGGAGTAAAAATTCCCAGCATAATATTTCTGGGAGTAATGTTAAAAGAAATGCACATTTATTTACATAACCAACATTGTACACATGTGTTTTTATACTTTAATGAAAATTCATCCATGCATTTCATCCTCCCAAAACAAGCCGGTTCTATGATGAAAAAGTGAAGCACCCATTGGGGATTCCATTTGTAACTCATTTTGTTGATGTTCATATTAAATATTAGATTAGTGACGACAAACCATTGGTTTATCCTTTTCTCTTTGCATCTTATACTTCCAGATATCAAGAATGGCTGAAAGTAAGTGATTAAAAATGTAGTACAATTTTGGCCACTCTGCAGATTGACAATATGTTTATTTTTTTTTTGTCATATTGACCGTGAACAACTATATGAATAAATGCAGTTTTATGTTGTGTGACAGTGCAGTGTGAGACTGGGCCCTTCTAATATATGAGTTTGTGGTAAAATCTAGCAGGACAATTTGTACATTTCATGTTTTGCGTTGATATGGCAAAACAGACAATATAGCTGAGCATTTTAACCTCTCAAAACCACTTGCCATTGTGAAAAAACAAAATTCCACACAAAAGGAAAAAAAAATCTATTTAACTATCTTTAAATATAACTGTTTTCTTTGGCTGAAAAAATGGAATGGGAAAAAAAATGTCTGTATGTATGTATGTATCTATGCATTTATTTACTTATGTTTTTTTTTTCATTTAAATTTAAATTTAAATACATTTGTAATCATTTTTATTTATTTTTAAAAATATGCATTTATATTTGCTTTATTTTTATGTATTTAAATGCATTTTTATTAATTCAATGAATTTGTTTATCGAGTTTTATTTATTGGATTTTATTTTATTTCATTTCATTTCTATAAAACAATATTATTGGAACATATCCTGACAATACCAACCTTGGTAATAGCATGCTCCTGCCCTCTGCTGGATAGACCAGACATTACAGTAAATGCCAGCCTTCCATCTGTGCATGTGCCCGTCTGCACCTTTACCCTCTCAGACTCACTGACCTGTTTGGAGGCACTCAGCTCTGTCACAGCTGTCAGTTTACATAAAGCAGACCAAAACTCACCAACAATGGATCATTTTAAAGTCTGGATTCTATTTTCCAAAATGCTCAAAGACTTGTGGATACACTGATCAAGAATAACTTAAGCACTTGGATACTGATTGCTAAAATTGTACAAAATCACGTTCAACAAGCTGCGATCAGTTAAGAATGTGCCCACTATCGACGTCAAGCGGTTCAAACCTGCAAAACTTATGTTGTGTTCCTTGGCAAAACACTGCATCCACATAATCCTATCACAGTGAAAGGAAAGGAGAGGAGGAACACTTTATCTGACTGGAGATTTGGGAAACATCCGGTTCTTTTATAACTCAACCAGTCCACTTTAAAGGTGCAGATTCCTCATGTTATTGGCTGGAATTTTTCATCATATAGCATTAAAATAATATAACACAGATTATAATACAGGTGTTTTTATTAGATTAGAAATATCATGAAAAATATACATTGTTGCTGTTAGCGTCTCCACAGATCTGACTTGTATCTTGGCCTGGTGGCATCAGGTGTCACCTACTTGTCTCCAAAGATAGTAGAAGAAAGAAAGTATAATATCTTATTGTGGAACTCAAGGGAAAAAAACAAAAAACAACAACAAAACATGTAGAGAAGCAGGTTGCAGACCCTCCACCTTATGTTACATTGTGTACCTTTAAATATTGTTTGTATTTTAAATATCACGGTCAGAACATTCTTCAGTATTGTCTACGCCCAAAAAAAGGAAAAAAAGTGTATTGTGTATTAAAGGCAGTGGTGGAAAGTAACGAAGTACAAAACTATATGTACAGTTCAGTAAAAATTATAGTTATCTGTGCTTTACTTCGGTCATTATTACAGTGGATACTTTTTACTCCACTACATTTTTCAACTGGACTGAAAAGTAAAAAGTACTTTGTTTGAGGGGTTATTCTGAGCTACAAAAATTAAGATATTAATTTGAATTGTTGACAAAATTTAAGATCAATTCTTTAACCAAAATTACGATATTTAATACATAAAACTAGTCTCAATCTGCATGGAATACTTATTGAAATACTTTTTACTCTTAAAGTACATTTTCTTACTTACTTTGTACTTAGACACGTTTACGTTATGTTTAAGTTTTTTTTTATGTGAAATTTTGCACACATGTCTGTATTTTACTTGAGTAACAGCATTCAGCACGTCTTCCACCACTGATTAAAGGTGCTGTACCTGATTTTTACTGTTTTGAAACATAACTAGCTCACGTACCCAATTTTTTGCAAGTAATAAAGTCAAATTGCTGTACAGTACAGATATATTGTAAAAGCATCTATTTGGGTGAAAATGAGACAAGAGCATGTTTTCCCAATAAAAAGAAACACATTAGCTTCTTTGTTCCATTTTGTTTTTACATGGGCGGCGCAACATCACAGCCGCACATTCGCGCTTCAACATCCAGCTGAGGAAGTGGATCAGAAACAGGAAGTGCGCAACACAAAATAAGATCTCTTGCCCAATATAAAATAAAGTGCAATGGGAACACGAGCAACAATGTGTATGAGAACACAATTCTTAAAACACAACTTTAAAATGAACTAGCTCTGTTTTTCATGTTTCAAAACAGTAAAAATCAGGTACAGCTCCTTTAAGATGTACTATTTAACGCTGCTATTTTGTAAGGTTCGTACAAGAAAATAACATGGTTTAACTGTTGTGCTGTAATCTATATTCAATGAGACAAATGTAAATACTTGCTGATTGAGAGGTGCTTGTATTGTTCAGGTGGGATGTTGTGCGTGTTGTTTATTCTGGTAAATCAGGGACTGCAGATGAAAAATAGCTACAGTACTTAGCTATAATCTGGTGCGGAACATCTGTTTTTTATTATCTTAATGTCACTGTACATTGTCTCTTCAAATAAAGACTAAACTTTACTAAACTACGTTAGCGTTTGGCAATTTTCAAAACAAACTAGGCCCACTTTCACACTAGAGCTGCTCAATTATGGAAAAATATAGTCACAATTAATTGGCAAATAATTGAAATCACGATTGTTTTGAACAATTACTTCTATATTGTCCAAATTATTCTGTTGAGGAAGTGCAGACTCAAGATGTTTTATTAGTAATGTTTTAGAAAAGTGCCTTTGCTCCAGGTTTTGAGGCAAAAGGAGCGCACCTAAAACTCTGAATAGAACAATAATTTAACTCACAATTATATATTAAATGAATTGCACAGCCCTATACTGATGTCAAAATGTCACCGGCAGAAAAATGTTCTTCAATATCGACTATTTGAAGCTTCTTTTTTTTTCTTTTGCAAGGTTGAGTAAAATATTTCTTTTGTAACACAAGAAAATAACACGGTTTAACTGTTTTGTTGCGATTTTTAGAACAAACTGTAGCTTGTTCACGCTGATCAATATAAGACATGGAGTGCTTCCCAGTGCATTCACCAAGGCATCAAGGCATGGTATTACGGACGTGTGATCCTAGATGCACAAATAACAGCTGTGGAAGTGAATAGGAAGCATATCATTTGTGGAAAAATGATTGCACGCAGCTCAACGGGAAGCTGACATTTTTAATAATGATAGCATTGATACAGACTGGTTAAATCTGACATTTAGTAAACATGTCTTGTGGCACATTAATTTTCATGTTAGTGTCATTTAGATTCCTGTGTTCTCCCCCTCCCATCTGTGTTGTCTGGAGCTGGGCGGAGAGTAGACATGCTGCACCACCTTCAACGGCTCCTCCCACTACTCACCTGCAACCCATCTCCAATCAAGCATACCTCTGCAGTATAAAGACTCGGCTCATTCATCCACACCCTGCCAGATCGTTCAGTCTACATTCGTGGTGAACACCCAGGCCTTCTGTTCTTTGATTTTTCCAGTAATGTTCCCAGTGGATTTTCCTCATCTTGGATCGTCTGTTTTTTCCAGTGCTCCTCGGTCCAGTCTGCTCCACTCCGCCCTTCCTGTACTCACCTGTGCTCCTCGGTCCAGTATCCAGCTGTCCTGTTTCCTCAATAAATCCTGTACTTTTGAACTATTCAAGTCTGCATTATTTTTTGATCCACCAGTCGTTACAACAGTTAGGTATTGAAAAAACAGTAGGTCATGCAGGAAAATATAAAATAAATTCAGTAAGTGGCTTTGGTTGTCTTTGGTTTTGTAGGAGTAACACAAAACTGTAGCTGTTTCACTCAAAATAATACTGACGTTAGAGGGGAAATAATGACATTTTAATGCAATATAGCAACATGCAATTAATTCTGTACTGCTGTGAAGTGTTTTTATGTTACAATTTCTTTTATTTAATGAATCGGCCTTGTAATGTTTCAGTAAATAGTTGTGGTTATTTTTACAAGACTCTATTGTCAATGAAATGTGTTTTGAGGTGTTTGTACTGCCATCAAGGGGTCACTCGAGGTGTTGCAGCTGAAAAACACTTGGTTTGTACTGCATTTGACTCTGCAAACACACACTGATTAGACGACGCATTTCATTAAACTGTAGTGAACATGATTATATTTGAGATTTTACTAAACATTTTGCTACTTATCCCCAGTTTGGTAGTTTTTGTAAAGTTTATAATGTTATTTCCTGGTTGGACATGAGCAGAAAATATGACACGGGCAAAGGTAATTTATCAGATGTTACCCAGGAACTGTACTGTAGACAAAATCCATATAAAATACACAATAGTTATGAATAATATTACCTCTAATACCTTTTTTCTCTTTTTAATGTCAGTGGCTGTGTCCAAATGTCCACACTCCTTCCCTAATCCCTCATTCACTACACAGTCCTGCACTCATAGCTCACCACAGGTCACGTGACTCTGGCGCCTGGGGAAAAAAAGGTGGCAAAACTCTGATAAAAATGTATTTCTGTTATAAATATGGGTAAAATCCACCTGACACGCACATATTTATGGAATAATAATCATCATACAAGTTTTATTCATCATAGATTGCCCATGAAACATCAAACAGACTGGATTATTCAACTTTTTGCCAGAGATTTGCGATTTATTCACAGCTCAAACGAAGGTAAGCGGCTGTATTTTCAGTGGTGTGTCGCATATTGATGAAATCACAGAGGGATTCATAGTTTTCTACAACGCTGTTCTGACCAAGAGAGTTTAGCTGCAGACGCTGTATACAGTGGAGGTTTGCCACCATTGGCATCTGAGAGGAGCTCCACTCTGTCACATCCAGTGGCCAAAAACTAAACTAGACAAAAAAAAAAAATGGAATCATTTATTAATCAACAATTGCTACATGGTTAAGTCGGGTAAGTGTAGGGTTAGGGGTTGGTTTAGGGGTCGATAGGATGAGGAGCTAGCGGAGAGTCAACATGGCGCTGCCCATCGTCTGCTGTCAGATCCTTCTCATCCTGCAGAGACCCAGTCAGTTTACCTGCCCTAAACTTAAATAAATCATCTGCTCATAACCCTAACCCTTATCCTAACCCAACAATTTAGCCTTTAAAACTTTTATTTTTCAAAATTTCTTCAAAAGCTGCAACTAAATTAATGTAAACCTATGATAAACATTTACAATCAGCGCCATTTCATCAAACGAAGTCATAATTAGAAAAACAGAAGAACCTGGCATATAGACTTAAACGAAAACACTAATTTATCCTTTATCTACACCAGGATCCTCAAACAACTCTCTCATCAGGTTTAGTAAAAATTGCAGCTTTTGCCTTCCAAGCAACTATTCAATTAATCAAAAGAATAATCGCAAGACTAATCAATCAGCAAAATGATCGTTAGTTGCAAAAAAGTATTTCAAGTTTTCAGAATACTTTACAAAATACATTTTAACGCAGGAGTTCATTATCCTGTAACTATTCCGGCCGTATGCTTGTGTCAATATGTCCCCGATTTGTCTGGCTTTTTCCCGGAATCAAAATATAGTTAGTCATCTTGTATTTATTCAGTCGGTGTTCAATTCCTTAGACACAAACAGGTAGCGCCGCCAGAAAAGTTACACTGTGCACCTTCCAATTGTTATGACATGTTATGAAAGCGACGTTTTGTGCACCAGCTCGCACTCAGAAGTCCAATTCTTCCCAAACCCATCCGTCACTTGTTTGAATCTCCGTTTTGTTATATTGGAGCTGTCAGTTGTGTTCTGTTGCCCGGAGACGCTTGAGTTTTTGATGCATGGTTTTGATCCGCGGTTATTCATCTTGCTCCACCGTGATAGAGCGCCATGCCTGTCTGTTAACCGGTTCACCTGAAGGCAAAGCCGAGAGGTCACCGCTCCGATACAACAAAGCGGCCGACCCCTTCTCACTTTCGACCCGTCACTTTTATTAAAGCAGCTTTTGGATTCCGGCCCACACAGGCGTACACACAATGGCATCTCTTCCGACAAAACCGCATCAAGGTCCCGCTATGATTCAAAAGCTTGAAAGGGAAGTCAAGGTGCTGCTTTGTCGACGCGCTTCTTCAATCTGCGGGCTGACTTCTTGAAATGTTGCCATGGTGATCGCTCTTTTGCTGATTGAAACCTTGCAAATGCTAGTGCTATGTTTGTGAGTATTACAGTTTGCATCTAAATCTTGTGGATAGGCAAAATTGTACAAGAAATATATGGATTGTGGGGTATTTAATGGAAAAATATTGTGCATTTTTCATATTATTAGCCTTTAAACATGCTCTTGCGTGCGTTAAATTTGCCATCTCATGTTTAAAAAAAAAAAAAAAAGTTTCTCATTCTATGACCTGTGTTATCAGTCGTTATGAAATTACACTTAGGGAGTGCATTCAGCCAGCAAATGGTGCCAGCGCTGTATACAATCTAGTGAAGTTAGCGCTGTAAAGACATCATTTTGTGGATTTGTTGCAGCAGTTATCATGTTTATACGGCAGAAATACTCAGAATGAGTCTAACAATGATTTAAGGACTAAAAACAATGATAGATTCTTTGATAAGTGACGTATTAAGTCTGAAAATACGTCAGAAAATCACAGAAGTTCAGCAGGACGTGTGTTTGACGCTTGGAAGGGGAGGATTTTCTGATAAACATTCTTCAAAACACCGTGAGTGAAACTGAATGCAACTTCAGGTATGTTTTTGGAACATATTTTAAAGATCAAAATAGGCAGTATAGCAGAATATTTGTCCTTTAAGTCTAGTCTTAAGACCCACTTATTGCAAATGTTATCATTTTATGGTCTGCTTTTATTTGCTTTTAATTGTTTTATTGTTTTAGGACTAGAAAGATAAAAAAATGAGCACATTCTGTTTTTATTGCTTCCTGTCTTTGTGCAGCACTTTGGAAACTGTTCAAAGCTTTCGCTGTCCATAGATATGTTTTTAATTTGTGTGTAAAGTTCCTCAGTAGTGACGAGCAGTAACAAGTTCGATCTGCGAATACGCAACTCCAATCATGGTAAGAATACATGTTTTTTAAGCAGTAAAAACACCTGTATTGAATAAAATTAAACTAAGGTAACTAATGTAAACAAAGTTGAATGTAATACTGAGGAACTGTCCAAGCGAAGCGGCATCTCCATGGACAGTCGAACAGAAGTTACACAGACGAAAACAGCATAGGGTAACACATTTCAAAATGGCGTATATATTTGCAATTTCTATTTGCAAATGGATGCTTGTCAGTCCTAGACCATCTGTCGACTATCCATCTGTGGGAGTAGTTTCTACTTTTTCCACACTTTTTTGTTTTAGTTTTTCTTTACAGAGAAGGAAGGTCAAGGACAGGCTCTGATGCTTTTTGATAGTTATCCATTTACTTAATTCCTGTAAAACGTTGGTTAATCTGCTCATCTGTGTCGACCAATGAATGTTTAATTGTTAGGGTTTGGACCTTTCAAAAACAAATTGAAATTAAAATGGTTAGTAAATAAACTGGAACTCTCCCTCTCGATTTCACAACTACACCGCGTTCCAAATTATTATGCAAATTGTGTTTAAGTGTCATAAAGGTAATTTTTGTTTTGTTAAACTTATGGATGGTATTGTGTCACAGGGCTCTTTGAGTCAGTGAAATCAATCTCAGACACATGAGTCAATTAGTTTGCCAGGTAAGTCCGTTTAAAGGAAAAATAGTTCAGAAGGATGTTTCACATTATTAAGCAGACCACCATTTTCAAGCAATATGGGAAAGAAAAAGGATCTCTCTAGTTGAATGCCTTGGACAAGGTAGGAAAACGTTTGATATTTCATGAAAACTTAAACGTAATCAGTGTACTATTAAGAGATCTGTAGCTGATTCAGAGCACATACAGATTTGTGCAGATAAAGGCACAACAAGGAAGGTTTCTGCCAGATAACAGCAAACAGTTATTTGAAGCTGCTGGTGCCTCTGGAGTCCAGCGAACATCAAGGTGTAGGATCCTCTAGAGGCTGCAGTTATGCATAAACCTTCTATTGGGCCACCCTTAACCAATGCTCACAAGCAGAAACGGCCCAGTGGCTCAGAAATACATGAAGACTCATTTTCATTTTCGCTGGAGTGGTGGATGGTCGGTGGACGGCCACCATGTCCCAACAAGAAGTCAGCAAGGAGGGTGCTGAGGTGGAAAATAACTGAATGAGGCTTTGTGCTTTGTGAGAAACTGCTAAAAAGACCTTGAGATATTGTTATTATAATCAAGTTTCATTTTATGGCCGGTTCAAACTGGCTCTGTGTCTCTGCTCCGTTGTGAAACCTTGTGATATGAAGACTCATGTATAAATACTGTAACCAGGACCTCCACTTTTGGGGAAGATTGTAACTCATTGTAACTCGCATTTGATAGACTTAGGTCTTCTCCCTCTTTGCTGCAAAGATTCTTGTATAATAAAACACACAAAAGACATTCTGTTTCCCTCAGATTTCTTCATTCATTTATAATTAATTCCCACAACAGGGTGGAATCATGTTTTGGGCCGGAATCACAGGGAGAGAGCTGGTGGGCCCCTTTAGGGTCCCTGAAGGTGTGAAAATGACCTCTGTAAAGTATGTGGAGTTTCTGACTGACCACTTTCTTCCATGGCACAAAAAGAACAACAGTGCTTTCCATAACAAAATAATCTTCAAGCAGACAATGCACCATCTCATGCTGCAAGGAACACCTCTGCATCATTGGCTGCTCTGGGCCCCCTCCCTGACCTCAACCCTATTGAGAACCTTTGGAGCAGCCAAAGATCTGTGAGGGCGGGAGGCAGTTCACATCCAAACAGTAGCTCTGGAGGCTATTCTGACATCCTGCAAAGAAATTCAAGCAGAAACTCTCCACAAACTCACAAGTTGAATGGATGCAAGAATTGTGAAACTCCTATCAAATAAGGGGTCTTATGTTAAAATGTAACTTGACCTGTTCAGATGTTTTGATTGAAATGAATTGAAGTTGGGGTGCACGGTGGCAGAGCGGCTAGAGCTTCTGCCTCTCAATAAGGAGATCGTGGGTTCGAATCCCAGACCACCCCAACATCACATGACTTTTTGGGTGGAGTCTGCATGTCCTCCCCGTGTTACCGTGGGTTCTTTCCAGGTTCTCCGGCTCCTCCCACCGTCCAAAGACATGACTGTGTAGGTTAATTGACAACTCTAAATTGTCCCTAGTGTATGAATGTGAGAGTGAATGGTTGTCTGTCCTTGTCTCTGTCTCTCTGTGTCAGCCCTGCGACGAGTTGGCCATTGTCCAGGGTGTACCCCGCCTAAGGCCCAAAGTCACTGGGATAGGCTCCAGTCACCCGCGAACCCTAATGGGAATAAGCGGTAGAAAATGAATGAATGAATGAATTGAAGTTTTTGATTTCAGTAAATGTGACCTGTTAATGCTTTTCATTTAACATGGTTTGAAACTGTTGTGGATAATAATTTGGAACGATGCCGTTTAAGTTTTGAAAAAAATACTGTTATCATTGGGAGGTTTGTTTAATAACATTTGAACTGTACTCTAAAAGTTGATGACTGGAAACTTATGTTGACTTTATTTATATTGACTATTTGGAAAAATCAGAGAAAAATATCATTTGTATAGGCCTCATAACCTCTGCCAAAAATGGATATCATTGGAACATACACAAAACAAAACAAAGATAAAGACTGGACTCACAAGACAAAAAAAAAAAAAAAAAAAAAAAGACAAGACTCAGTTTGAGAATGGACGAAATTGACAGGCTTTGTACTAAGTGGGACATTTTTGTTGTGCAGTGGATGTCTTTTGTCAACTTTTGTTTTTGCTTGTTCTCTGGGTTTGTTCTTTGTTCTTTTCTATTCTCCGTGTGCTATTTAAAAACTGAAAGATAAAGAAAAAAAAAAGAAAATCAACTAAAAGCTTTCCATAAGTAGATTGTCAAAGAGTAAATGGTGCAGCCTGTGGAGTATGGAATAAAAGCTGCAAAATACATCTATATATATCATTAACTGTACACGCAATACTTCTTTTTAAGCCTATAGTGGGTTCAAGACAATTAATTTGTTTTTAAGCACTATTTTCCGGAAATGGCGGACTTGCTAACACATTTCATATGACAAGATCATTTCATTCATTCCTCTTGCAAGTGCTGCTTCTATTTTAAACAATTTTAGGTTAATGTTTAGCGTTATGTAGTGTTACCTGAGCCGTAGCGTGAGGAATGAGCAGGTTTTTCTCAGTAACACTTTTCTATGCTTTTGTAATAAAATGCATTGTGGTTGATTAAAGTTGTTGAGAGACTAAATACAATTATGCATGAGATCTGAGGGCCCCATCAAATCAATGTTTAGCAAAGTTTTTAACAAATAAAACTAGTGATTATAATTTGCAGTTGGTGTATTTTCTCTTTGTAATAATAAAATTTGAGAAGTTTGTTAAATTGGTCTGGAAGTTATTGCAAAAAGAAACAGTACTGTATAATATAAAACGGTAGCTGCACTGGATGTCTATAAAACAAATTCAATCTAAAAGTTATTGTTAGGTGTAGATAGAAAGAAAAATGTTTTGTTCTAGCTAAACCGAATGAAAAAAGCAAACAAACTATAACAACCAAATTTGTTGAAATAAATAAATCATACACAGAAGCAAGAGGGTTTGCCCCAGAATTTGGTGCTATACGGCTCTAAACCTAGGTTGCTGTGATTGTACACGGTTGTACTTCTGGGGGTCACATCTTTACTGTGGTTTACTTTTTAATTGTCAATAAAAACAATAATTGGATTGGAAAAGGTTCCTTTGCGAATTAAGAATTAATCTAGATTCAGATTTGGACATAAAATGGACGTAGAGACATTTTGAATTGTTATAAGCTTCAATGCACAGACTAAAAACAGCCCAAATCACAAATATGAGCCTCGCGCGAGACAAAAATCACCGGAGTTTGCTGTAATACAGTTGGTTACATTTGTACAGATATGGACGATTCGCATGGGACCAGTAACACAGACGACGTTCGTAATCATTACAATTTATCCAATATCCCAGGGTAAAACTAATCTGAATAAGTCTGGTTACGGAATTTTGCCCTCTTTGTTCTCTGTCAAAGCCGTCTAAATAAACAGCCAACAACAGGATTACAATAACTAAGTAAAGCTGAAAGTAATTGTGAGACTGAACACACTTAAGACACAACTTGTTCCTAAATTACACTTTCTACTTATCGTCCGACCGACTTGCTTGCCCCATTACGCGGCGTAATCGTCGGGGGGAAAACCTCGTGTATGAACCTACAATCTTCCGTCTCCAATAACGGTGAAAGTGATGGATGTTTGCGAGGCGGGTGAGGCAGCACTCTGCAGCTCTCCGTCTCTGTCTCTGCACAAAGCAAACTCATATTATTCAGCCCACTCACGAGGATGGCAGTGAGGGCAAAGGTCGGGCTGCCCGCACAGACACCGCTGTTTCATTTGTCTTACAGTTATATGTCAGTGCAATGCCAGTCTAAAAGTGTTTGGGATTTACTGCTCGAGTTGTACGCCGCACTTCTTTCGGGGAACGTAACCGCACAAGACAAGTTGTAATGTGAGTGACAACAGTAGCATGCATTGGCGGTATTGGAATTGAGCCTCTAGCACTCAGGTTCGCAAGGTTTATTCACACGTTTTTGTCTATAGAACCGTATGACGACTATCAACTGTTTGCTATTTTGCCGTCCCTGCTGGTTGTCATGGTAATGCGTGAAAAGTGTGAACGTTTCCGAACATTTGTAACCTATTTGTTTGTTGAAACGGACCCAAGCCATTATTTTTATTCTCTTTAGCTAGATAACAATGTGTGATTTTACTGCAGACACAAATTAAACAGTTTCCTAACCTCAACCCAACCCTTTTCCTAAACTCCATTGCCATAATCAGTACCAGTTTGTCAAATAACTATCATCCAAATTACCTAAAAACCTTATTGAACACGCCCACCAAGCCAAAGCAGCAATTTTTTTTAAATTCAAGTTATATTAATAATCATTAAACCCACACATCATTACTTGTTGTTACTTTTATCCACGTTCAGCACACACGACAGATCTATAGCGGTGAGAGTGAGTTGGGAGACGGTAATGAAGACACTTTGCTTAATGCTTAAAAACATTATTGTACAAATGTTAAGATGTATTCCTGATTATAGAATTTGTGAGTCCTAGCTTTAGGCAATTTAAGTGAACTTAAGGGTCCAGGACGAAAGAGGGTCCAAAGGTCAAACTTTGTTCAAGATTGTTTTAAATAAAATAAAAATGCACTGGGAGCTTCAAGGATATATACTATGCTAAATTGAATTTTGAGATTTCTAACATTGTTCCAGCATCAAAAACACACCTGGCGTTGCACTTAGCTTCATTTACGCTAGTATGATGAATCCTGGTTAAAAAATCCTCTCCCCTCCGACCGTCAAAAACACTCCATTCTAAATTTGCCCGATGTGAGACGTTTTCTCGATGTGTGATGTGGCTCCAAAAATCTTCTGTGCTGTTTTTAAGTCCACAAATCATCATCAGACTCGTTCTGAGCATTTCTGCTGTCTTATCATAATCAATATAACTGCTAGGCTAACTTGCATCTCCAGGAGAACTTTCCAATAAATGGCGCCAAAACTCAGTTCTGTGGGAAACAGATACAGATGTTAATTTTCTTTATTAAAAAAAAAAAATAAAAAATTCTGACACACAAGATGTCAAAGAAAAGGGACTGAAGAACATGTTTATAGGCTGTAACAATATAAAAAATGCACAATATTTGTCCTTTAAATCAGTGTGAACACTAAACTGCGCTGGGATCTACAGAGTGGACAGATAATGTATGACTTTTGTTTTTATATGTGCATTCTTATCTATGCCTTTGCTACTTTCGATTGTAGTGTGTGTTCTGTTTGTAATGACACCTTTAAAAGTCTAATTTGGTGGCGACGTGACAACATCAAATGAACATAAAACAAAACTATGGATTATGTGAGTAGATACATTTTGTCAATGGCAATTTTTGGCAACGTTCACTTTCACTCACAAAAGTATAAGGCATGAGGAGGTTTTATTATAGTAATTTTTCCTTCTTTTCTTTAAATAATTTTTTGGCCGGTACATTTAATTTGACAGGACACTAGGGCGAGAAATGGGGATAAGGAACGACATGCAGTAGATGTTCGTAGTCTGATTTGAACTCATGATCCTGCCTCACACAGCAGGCATATGTGCTATCCACTCAACCACATATTTTATCTTACATTAATTCATTCTTGTTGGCACACATGAGCTACAGTAAAACGTGATTTCTTATTTATTTTAAATGAAGACTAGACCTGATAAACAAGGGACGGTGGAAAGACAAAACAACGCCTTCTGGAGAGACAGTTTTTACATAATGTTGTTTTTCGTTTGTTGAAAGACAGAAAAAAAAAAAATCTAACTACATAATAAAACAAAACCTTACTGCAAAACAACAAGGGCGTTTTTAGTGCTGCGCAAAAACATTTCTGACTCCGACAGGCTGCAAAACGCTTGTTACCTAATGTCTTCTGTCACGGCTCCTAATAGGCATAATCACATTAACCCTAAACATAAGAGATGACTGAACGACTAAACAATATCCTAGCAACACAACAACCCCGCCACTGAAACCAAAGGCTGGCCAGATGGCTCCGTCTCCCTCCTTTGCGTCTCTCCCACTCCTTGTCTTTCTTCCTTTGAGAGAGAGGGATGAGGTGAGCTCCCAGTGGACAGCAGGGGGCAGTCTAGCTTCATTGCAGCGCTGGCTGGATGATGAGCGTCCTCTCCAGGGAGGCACAGCCAGACATGACAGTAACCGAGTTTTTTCCTTCCATTGTTTGATGCACTTTTGTTCTGTGTAATGAAGGTCTTTGACTCGTTGATCGAGTAAAAGGAAGTATTCAATGGTGTCATCCTCGGCAAATAATTATCAATTGATTGTTTACCACCAGCTCGACGCCGCTGTACAGAATGCTTTACAAAGAATAGCTGATTTAAGTGTGATTCAGGCATGAAAAATGTATTTATTAACTCTTTTTAATTGAGATTCACGTCTTTACATTAACATTGTATTCCAACAATGAGACAAACAATAAATAAACAAATAAACAAAGCAATCAGTTATATCGTCTTTCTAAATATCTCTTTACAAGCCATTTTCAAATTAATCACATTATTTTTCAGATGCAATTGCACTGTAACCTCCTCCATATTGTAAACATCCTGTATCTGTATTACCCACTGCTTCGATGTCGATGGAAGAACACTTTTCCATTACATCGTTTTTTAAATTTTTCTTGCAGCCAGCCAGGGGCGTCTGACTGGGGGGGGTAAAGGGTACTAGTTTCCCCGAGGGCCAGGGCAGTTGCATTTTTCTACGCTTTAATCTATTTTTGTTGTAATAAAATGCATTGCAGGGCCCATTACCCTCTAAAAAAAAAGAGGAAAAGCACGGCTCACATGTTAGCCAGGTTGTTAGCAAATAAAACTACTGATTAGAATTTGCAGCTGGTTTATTTTCTTATAGTAATTTTATGTTTCGAAGATCTTGAAATTGCTCTTGTAGTTATTGCTAAAATGAATATAGGCTGGTATAGCTACACAGGATGTATATAAATGAGTAAGTTATCGTTAGTTGTATATGTAGAAACAATAGGGTGGGGGAAAAAAATGCATAAGGGGTCCACCAAGTACCTGGGGCCCACAATTCGGTGCTACGCCCGTGCAACCAGCAACAAAACTTTTAGAATCTACAGTTTGTCTTCTGTGACATGCTCAGAGGTAGATTCAGAACACACATCACAAATATTTTCGTAAGTTTCGAATGTCGATCCAACATTTTTGTATTTTTTGGCAGCCCCAAAAAATATGGATCCAATCTTGCCACAGCCCCTCCAGCATAATGGAGGCGCTGATGGAGAGAAGCCAGACTGTACCTTTGGAATCCTAGAAAAACCAACTTTCACCTTCCAATCAAATTCCCTCCACGAAGGACTAGTATTTGTATGAACTGTATGAGTGTCTTATGTGTATTTGTTAATGTATATACTGTATTTTCCATCAAATAAGTAAACGATGTGGATTAATAGACTAACAATGCCTGTCTTTGTCAACAAATGTATTATACACTTCCCAAGGCCTCATCAAAGACGGGAAGAAAAAATGTAATATAAGGGTTTTAATGGAATACTTTGGCATTTTATAGATTGTTTTTTCAATTGATTTGTCCCTTTTTTTTTCTCATAAACCCTTCATGCATACTTTGCCCCTAAAGATGTTTTAATGTTTAATTTAATCCACTTTATCCATAGATTTCTGTGGGACATTTTCTTAAAATGCATTTCTCCCCCCTAAGGACATAACGATCACCACTTCAAGTAGCACCTACTAACACCAAACTTTAGTTTTGGACTTTTGATGGATTATACAGAATCATTTATTAATGTCTAATTTTAAACCTGATTTATTAAAGATTTGAGTTGAAAAAAAGCAGAAATTTGCATTTTTAGAAAAATTTTCAGTCAGATCAAGTTACTAAATAAGAAATCCAAAAATTGACCAAAAATTCAAACTTGGTTCCGTCCATTTTTCAGATTCAAATGTCCCAGATATGTGCAATTTTGGCAGTTTTTACACAGAAAATCCCTTATTTCTATTTGAAGACATTACATGATGAAAAATGTGTAATAAATTTTTTTCTTGCATTTATGTGAGTAAACCACAGGAGAATTTTCAAATTGATATCTTTAAAAAAGATACGATTTTTCCCTATTCAGCTGCAGTGTCTCACCTCAATCGATAAACTGCATCAACAAAACGAGAAAAGCTCCCATTGTACCTTCGAACGTTTTCCTATAAAACTCTTCCCTTGACCACAAAATGAAACTACCGCTTCTACCCGTCCTTGTATTTTTCCATCACTTTATCGTTGTCTTAAAATAAAACCAAACAAACAAGATACAGTGAATACGTGAGTGGCTGCAGAAACGCAAAGGCGAAAGGGGGCAGTCTCGTCACGCGCCTCCTTCCTCCCTTCGACAAACACGGGCCGGCGGAGAAGACGAGATGGGGAATATGGGTTGGAGGTCGGACAGAAGGGCAGAGATTGTGATTAAAAGGGCCCAAGCGTGAGACGAGGATGAGGCGGCGGAGGGAAAGAGAGAGAGAAAGAGAGCCCTGTCACGTTATCCACGGACCTACAGGAGGAGTCAAATTAATTGCATTATTAATAGGCTTTGATTATACTGTGAAGGCTTGACGACCACCCCTTCCGTGGCCTTCTGCTCCTCCAATCAGGACGGCGCCCCTGCTTGTTTGTTCGGATGAAATGTGCAGCAGTTTACAGTCAAAGGGTTTCTGTAATGATGACGCTGCACCATTATAAGTCTTTGTTTTAACAGGCAGAAGGGCAAGAATGAGGGTTTTTTAAAATGTAATGATGTGGCGGCTAGCTCCGATTGTATGGAGGATTTAATGTCACACTGAATTGATTTAAAGTAAAACTCATAGTTAATTATATGCCATTAATTAAAAGTGTATATTGCATTAATTAAAAATACATTGTAATAATTAATTTGTACAATGAAATAATTAAATGATCAACGATGTACTTACATGTGCAATTAATTAAGTGTCAATAAAGAATTTAAAGATATATTTAAAGCTTAATCTTAAAAATGTTTAATTCAGGATTTCATAAAGATTAAAAGAATCAAACTCAGAAGGCGGGGCTTACACTGCTCTGGTGGAGTCCATTTCTCTATAGAGGGGTCTGTCATATCAAAGCTTACAGCACTTCTAGTAACTGAGCTTGAGCAGGATATGCGCTGCTGCTCAGATCGGAAGGTTTAGTTTAGAAACTTTCTGTGTCAATATCGTCCACACTGACAGGTGGTGTGAAGCGATCTGGGTGTCAAATCTATTTTGGTCAGTATTCCTGGACAAACACGACGGCCGCACATTTAAGTCAATCGTTGATCGTTTATTTATGTCATTGTACATATGCTTATTGAAATGTATATGTATATTTCATCAATTCAGTACACACTTAATCAATGACATATATAATTCATTTTGGCACACACTCCACACGATTGGTTTGATTTGAAATTGTCTTCATTATGTAATGTTTTCATGTAGAAATAAGGCATTATTTGTGTAAAAACTGCCAAAATTGCACATATTTCAGACGTTTAAATCTGAAAAATTGGCAGAATCAGATTTTAATTTCTCTTTTAATTTTGTAAACATTAGTTAGAAAAATGTACAGCGGGGAGTGTGGGATAGCTTTAGTTTATCAGTAAACTAGATCTGACTGAAAATTGGTCTAACAATGCATATTTTGTCAGCTTTTTAGATTTACAACTTGAACAGATCAGGCTTTGAATTAGAGAACAAATCCGTCCTATGCGTCTTATTAAGTACAAGATTCTAAAGTTGTGTGTGTAGGTGCTACTTTAAGGGGCTGAAACGTGAGAAACAGAACTAGTTCATGTACCCAATAAAAAATTGTGTTTTATTCTACACGAAGCAGGAAGTGCACTGTTAATGCACATGCTAATGTTTGTTAGCTTTACCTGGGACGGCAAAACTGGGTCAGGGCTCAGACTCATGAAAAGTGCTTATAAACTCACAGCTCATTAAGAACTTAAAATGAACTAGTTCTGTTTTTCAAAACAGTAAGAATCAGGTATACAGGGGGTTTATTTGGTGATCCGTATGTCACTTTGGGAGAAAATGCTTTCGTTGTACAGCACATTTTTGCCAACACAAGTTTTGCAAAATGCTGCACAGACACATAAAAAACAACAATCAAACACTTAAAATCACATACATTGCATAAATAGTATAGAAAATAAACATGAAGTGATTCAAACCAATAATAAACATGTGCAATAGATAACCCTGGCAATAAAAAATCATGGAAATCTGTGGATTCACGTGGATTAAATTGAATAATTAAACATTTAGGACAGGACAGGTTTGTTGTATTCACATGAAAGAAACAAAATAAATTCTTGCCTTAAAGTGTGTATGAACATTTTTCATGATTTTCTAATTTTGTCTTTATTTAGTGTATTAATACCGGTTGTAAATATAAATGATAGTTTTACACCAAACAAATAGTTGTAGAGAAAAGTTGAAAAATCTGTAGAAAGTTACAGGAAGTAAACAGATTGATGACATCACACAAAGAGAATACTTTAAACATTAATTCAACAAAAAAGGCGTTCACATATTTTTATTTGTAAAAACACAGTAATTCTTTGACAGTAGATGAATTTGACAGTGTGGTTAAAAGGTAATTTCCCAGTGTGATGTCATAATTTACATCCAGGAAGTAAAATAACAAAACCTACAAAATTGCCAAATTTGTAAAGTATTTTAGCAAAATTTTAAACATATTTATTTGAACTGCATTTAAGTTAAATGAGTTGTCCAACCTGTTGTAGGCACTTTAAAAGCAGTACTGTGCTATTTTAAAAAAAACAAAACAATTTAAACTTGGGATGTAATAAACGCCTTTTAGGGAATTTTGGAACATAATTTATAACTGGGAGCAGGTGCTTGGATTTTTGTAGATCACAGAAGACATTTTTTGGAGGGAAAACCTAAAGTATATGGGATTCATCTTTCTCAATGGACAATTGGGGATGACTGGACGTGGGCATCCAAAGAAAAACGCCAGCATAAATGACTTTTACGTCAATCTTTGCTAACAAATCCATGTCTTTGAATAAATTTACTTTAAATTTTACTTCAAAACCACATTCACATTAAAAACGCTCAAAGTGTACAACAAAGCATAAAAAAACACCATAAAAACCATATTGACATAACACTAAAAATACCAGGAAACATTTTGACACTGAAATAAGAAAACTAAAAAAGATAAGTTGCTAAAAAGTGCTGGATAAAAACTTACAGTAAGTGTTTTATGAAACTAATGGAAATGACTGGTTTCCATGGCAAAGCCTGACGTAACCGAAGCTTTTCACCTCGACAAACAATACAATAAAAACCACATATGGCTGAATTAAATTGAAATCTTCAGCGCACTGGCACACACACACACGGCAGTTAGGGCTCTTGCCTCACGGCGCCGAGGTCAAGGGTTCAATTCCCGATGGCCATTCTGTGTGGACTTAGCCTGCTTTTCCCTGTTCCCCGAGCCTGTATTATGTGAACTGCTGAATCTCATTTGGGCTGAAACGTGGAAGCGAGCCTGACTGGCACTGTGCAAATGTCAGCCCTGCCGTTAACCACTTATTGTCCAGCGCTTGAGCATAGCCATAGCCGGGGAAAGGCCAGAGATGGCTAATGCAGGCATGGATCAGGTTTATTTTGTTAACAACAAAGAAAACTAGATGCAAAAATTGATTACTGATGACTGAAAATGTTAAAATCAAATAACTGGTCGATTGTTTTTAATGTGTTTTACTCCATTTATTTTTACTTAGAGAATATTACAAATAGTCTTAATGTTTAGACAAAAAGTGAAGCTTATACACAAATGCATTATGTGTATATGCTCTAGAGTACCTTTACTTTGGCATTTCGTGTCTTAAGATTTAAAGATTAACATCCGTGTCTCTGGTGTTTCCACAATCAATTTTGGCACAATCTACTGACTGCACAGTGAATTACATAAGATTACAAAAATAAACAATTGGAATGTTCTCCCGGAGATGCTAGGTAGCCACGCAGTTGTAATGATTGTCATTTGACGGCAGAAATGCTCAGAACGAGACTGGCGATGATTTATGGACTTAAAAACAAGAGCCACGTCACACATCGAAAAAAATGTCACACAAAGAAAACATCACACAAATTCGGGTAAATTTTCGGATAAATTCGGAATGTAGTGTGTTTGACGGTTGGGGGGAGAGGAACTTCTAACCAGGATTCATCAGACTAGAGTGAATGAAGATAAATGCAACTCCAGATGTGTTTTTGATGATGGAACAATGTTTGATCGTGGTTAAGAGCTCAAAAGGGTCAATTTAGCATAAAATGTTTCCTTGAAAGAAGAATGTTTGACTCATTGTTACAAAGACATGTAGTCTTATCTTCTGGAGTTTGGATGTGTGGTTGACAAGCCAGTCAGTGAAATGCATTCTGACCATTAAAAAAGAAAAGAAAAAAACAAGAAAAAAACATGGTAATAGAATACAGTAATGAAAAAGCCCTGCAAACTACTGCCGAATCAATGAATGACGCACTAGACCGTTAATCCGTGTTGAGAGAAGTTTGATTTTGTTCTAGGGGCTGCGCACACTTTTTCATCTTGCAAAATACTTTTCAATTCAGCACAGCTTTAAAATCTATATATAATTTTCTGATCGTATTATTATCAGTGGGTGCATGTTTAACAGGGTTTTTATTTTTGGACGGTGGTGAGGAAAAATACAACTGTACAACAACTACAACTGCGCTTTGTTAGCTTGTGGTTCACTCGCACTGGTGTGGATCTATCTATGTGATCTCTACATCAAACAATGGACTTCATATGAACAGATCATCGCTACCTCTGCACTTGACCGGTCGACCGCGATTGGCTGCTAGCATGCGATTGACGTAATGGGCGCTCCTGTTCTAAATGATAGATGATCAATGCGCTTGTTTGTTTCCGGTGTACGCAAAATATTCCGAATTAAACAAACCGGACACTGCACGGCTCTGTTTAAGTTTGGCATAAAACCTGGAAGGAGGAAGCGGTGACCAGACCGACCTCCCCTGTCTAACCTGTGCTCATGCCCGACCTCCAGGCTACCCACGAACCGCAGTACCACATCAAATTCTTGTAAACAACGCCGGCAAACATCATCCTCTCTGTCTCGGATCAGATTCTGCTGTTTACGGAAAAAGCGACATGTTCGCTATCATGTCTCATTTGCATACAGACACAGTACAAGCGCATGGGAGGGGGAAAAAAAAAGCCAAAACGCAATCAGGAGTTTACTCAGCGTGTTCTGCCATGATGTGCCTCGCATCGGTTACCCTGCCCTCGGCGCCTATCCATCCCCAAGAATGCGACATACTGCCAGTGTTGTGCAATTAACCAAATGACCTCTTAATCATGTCATCTCTCCCTCCCTACATCACTGACAAAAACAGGCAAATCTGATCGTTCACTACAGCCAATCACCCAAAGCAAAAATATAATGGAAACCTAATGGACTGTGCTAAATGTCTTTATATTATATTCCTGCATATTAACAGAAGCGGCTACACAACAGGGGCAGGCGCTGGGGAGAGGTGCCATTTTCAGCCTAAGATGAATGAGAACGGACTTAATTTGGGACCGCAATTGAATCTCTGCGATGCCTTTTTGCTTTGGCGTGTGTATAGATCACGGCTTTCCCCACAGCGAGCGGTAGTTAGACGTTAGCCATAAATGCGCATTGACGGAGGAAGTAGCTTTTGTGTTTCTATTCGGAGCGCGCTTCGGCCGAACATTTGTTTTCATTAGTTGCTGTCGCAAGGGCCATTAACCAGCCCACAGGATAATCGCCTCCGCAGGGAGTTGACCTGTTTATGGTGGTCCAGGTAAGGGTTAAAAGAGACAGCCCGCCGCCAACACAACGCAATGCTCATGCGTGGGAGTTATGCAATCATCGTTTTGCTTCTTTAATCCAGAACACTAACATTTCCCCCTTGAAACACTGCTGGATTTTATATGTTGAGATAAATCTTTTTGCATTGCGAGTGGTCTAAATGATTCCCTTACCATGTTTCTTTGTTATTAGAACATAAATCCAATAGTTTCTTCAATAACTGCAAACTAATGGCTGCAATACAGTTATTTAGCAACTGGACAATCTTTTGGCTAGCACCGTCGACTTTTTGCGAAATGTTCTACTCATTAACAATGCGTGAGTATTTATGTGTGTTAGGAAGGTATTTGTCAATGGTCAATGGTCACATTTATATAGCGCTTTTCTACCTTTTTTAAGGCACTCAAAGCGCTTTACATCAAGGAACCAGTCACCCATCCACTCACACATTCATACACCAGTGTACGCAGACACTGGGGGCCAGGTGGGTTAAGTGTCCTGCCCAAGGACACAACGGCATTATTCATCTGAAGGAGCTGAAATCGCACCACCGACCTTCGGGTCAGAGGATCTGACCACTCAACGACTCCATGTCTGGAGTGGGATTCGAACCGCCGACCTTCGGATCAGAAGGCGCCCACTCTACCTACTGCGCTACTGCCGCCCGTTTGTATCACTGCAGGCATTCTTAACCTTTCTGACCGCATTATACGGCCCATTATACAATTTATCCGGCCTTCAGGATGGTGTTCAAGTAAGAATCACTGTTGTAAAGCCTGTCAACCTTTCTCTAGATCTCCTCGAGTTGGGTTCAAGTTCAAGATTGACAAGCTGCATGGAGAAAGCCATCGAGTATGCATGGACTGCTGGAGAACACTGAGCACCCATGGGAAACCAAATTAGGGACAAATTGCACTCTTCACACTGAAATGACTCTGGTTCCCTCCACCAAACCTAAAACTTCTTCTGCTAACTGTGTAATAGCTCTGTTAGGCTGAATACTGTAGGATAATTGATCAGAAGCACTAGGGACGGCTGCAGGAGGGTAGGGACCAGTAAATAATAACAAGCGACAGAAAGATTGAATTATGAAAAATTGTATTACACAAATAAAGTGTAAATAAACAAAACCCAATGTATGCAAAATACTGCAGCAGAAATAAATCAAAATCAAATCAAAATATTATTAAATCAAATGTCCTTGAAATAAATTGTTCATTCAGGTAAAAAAAAAAAATCCAATGTCTGTTCTCCCACAGAAAATGGAGAAGACAGAGGCAGCACACACAGTTTTGGGAAGTTTTAAGGGTCACATCATAACTTTGTATAAAAAAATGATCAGGACAGAGATACTCACTCACTCATGTCTTTTATTTTGTATTTATTTATTTATTTTTTGGCTACAACAAAAAGATAAACGCTAACGCGTTTCGGCGTAAAGCTAAAACTGTGTGCAGCACACACAGTGTGCAGCACACACAGTTGCGTAGCCCGAGAAGGCGGGCGAGGAAAAGGACAGGCTGTAAAGCCTCCTACCAGACCCAAGAGTGTTGGATGGAATCAGGAACGTTGTGTGCTCCAGAGTCAAGCTCACCATCGAATACACCCAGAATGGGAATCTGGCCTGCATGCAATAAAAAAGGCCAACTTAAATGTGTGTGTGCACACTACAACAGCTTTGCTAACACTAAGCATAGCTAAAATATTACAAAATGAAATAAAAACAAAAGACAGTCATGAAACCACATGTGGGGCACATGTTTACATAGGTATGCTAGTTAGTGTCTGCATTCTAGTTAGCGTCAGCATGCTAGTTAGCATCTTGCTACCATCGTAAAAACTACATTTCTGATATCAGCAGAAAATGACAACAAGGTGCACATGTTAGCATGTAGCCTAGCATAGCATTGTTACTAATGCTAAAGACAATCATTGGATTCAAACTCACCAGTTCAGTAAGACGGCATTTGCCCAGCACATATGACACGGCAACGCCTCAATCACAGGATGGTTCTGGGTCTACAGAAATGTTTAGAGTACTTAGGTTAGGTTAGGTTAAACTTTATGTTAACTTACTTAACAACAGATATAACATATGTGAAAACATTCTGTCCCACACAACTGAGCTGAGAGAAGTCAGGGAAGCTGTTATACTGAGGCAGAGGCCTGTGATTGGCTAAATGAACCAAGGGAGGTGTGTCATATGGCAAGGGAAGGAAAAAAACGTGGAACATGTGGACTGACAACTGGATAGGAATACAGAGGGTTGGAAGGCTGGGAGTTGAAAACCTGGACTGAGAACCTGATTGGATTAGCCCTGATTTTTACCCTGGGTTACAAATATGTCATATTAGAGGGCGTGGTCTGTCATGGGGAAAACTCTCCATTGATTCAATAGGAAACTCAACTTTTCCCTCTGCTAATACGTTTCCTCCGGGGTGTCGGACTGCACGACGCCCGTCACCTGGCCCCGTCACCCTTTAAAAAAAGAGGAAAATCATTGTTCACGTACCAGCTAAGTTGTTAACAAATAAAAACTAGTGATTGTGATTTGTAGTTAGTGTATTTTCTTATTATGTCTCGATATGTTTTTGAAATTGGTCTAGTAGTTATTGCAAAACCAAACTGCATGATAATATAGACTGGTAGCTATTGTTAGGTGTATATAGAAACCATAAGGTGTATTCAATAGTAAAAACTAAATAAATAAAATAACAATGATAACCAAATTTGTGGGGATAAATAATTCCTATACAAAATTATGCATTAGTACAATAACGTACAGGTCGAGTCATGACTCAGTGTTAACAGATGTTGTTGACCTGGCATTATGGATTGTTCAGTAGTTGTTAAAATACATTCGGTGGCGCTAGCATCGCAGTAGTATTCAGCCCGCAGCTGCCATTAGTATTCTTGGATACAAACTATACAAATTTGGGCTGTTCAACCACTCTATTCTTCCCCATGTGTTTGTATTTGGCACAATATACAAACTGTGAATTTGCTCTTGTAGCTGTTGGACAGTGGGTGAAAGAGCTACTGTTCTTCATTAAAGTGTATGGCTAATTTCCCCCACGGAGCTCCGTAAGTGGGGGTTTCAAAGGGTCCTTAGGCACTTCTTTGCTTTTCCACACTGACAATTTATTCAAAGCAGTGGTATTTAAGTACTTGAGTGAATTGTTGTGATATGATTCCCTGAAAAGGACAACACATACTATTGATTGAAACAATTCATGCTGGTCTGAGATGACAGTGGTTCAATTGGTCTTCCTCAATTTGGAAAGCTGGTTATTTGAAACCTCATCTTTTCAGTCCAAAACTGTACACGTGTCATTGGACAAGACAGTTCACCAAACGTGGGTGAATGGGTAGTGCCATTGTATCACAAGTGGTGATCATCAGAGAGATCCCACAGTTTGGTCAGTCATGAGCAGTTATGGCTGCAGAAGAAGGTTACTGCAACTGAAGGCACCAAATTCTGAAGTGAATTGGAGTAAAACTGCTCACTGCTTACAGTAATAGTCTCCAGCATTTGAACCATACTCTAATGGAGCGCGATTTTTCCTTCCCCTTCTCCGCTGACATTCGGAGCGAGAATATCATGGCACCATCTCCAACCGGTTATCATTACAGCCAATCAGCCGGTGCCGTTCTAAAGTTAGCAGTGATTAGCATATTAGCTCACTTGGCAGTCGGTTTCAGAGCTGGAAAAAATTCAGCGCAGACGGGATTTGAAGGATTATGCTTGCCACTTTCTTGCGACTAGTCCGTGCATGGATTATCCCGTGTATATGACATGCTGGCCAAGTCATTTGGTGAGGAATGAATAAAAGGATTTAGGATTATATGGTTTCGAATGTGCTTTATATCTACCATATGGAGGCTATGTCTGCCCATTATCCATCAATATGTCACACAGTGTGCAAGGGAGCAGCTGTCCATAGAAGGCCAGCCAATTGGTTTGATGCAGGTGAAAAGTGATGTATGATTGCCTGAACAAACCTATCACTCTTGGGCTGCCAGATGGCACCGCTACCATATTATAACTTGATTTTATCCGTGACACTATCTTTTTCCACTGGGTTCTCAGCTTTGTTGATGATTGACCTCCTAACCCTAACGCTCTCCTTATTTGGTGAATGCTCCAGTGCAGTTTTATCCAAGCTACAATTTGGCTTTTAAGACTACTTTTACACACCTTATCTACATGTATGGCATGTAGATAAACTTTAAATTTGTCAGAACTTTCTGTTTTCAATAAGTAGGCAGTTTATCAATGTAAAGGGAAGGCACACTTATCAAAAATGTTTTTTTTTGACAAATCCTTTTCACAAACTGTTGCATATCATCAGCTTCGTAGCGTGACTATATGCCAGTGGCTCCTTCCTCAATCAATTACTTTTTTTTTTTCCGCTGAAATAATCTGCTTCTCTCAGGCAGTTTGAATTTAATTGCATATTACACCTATATAATTATAAACTGTGCACAGTTTGAAGCAAATCCAAGAAGGCCAAGTAGGAATGGAATAGACTCAGACTTTCTGTGGACAAATGAGGGAGCATTCTACACGTTGGTTTGCAGACATCAAACAGTATTTCTGCTACACGGGATCTGTTTGTGATCCAAGGCTCATTTTGGGTTTAATTTGAAGCTAATAAATTGCACGA
The DNA here is from genome assembly GCA_019453435.1 of Rhinogobius similis. NCBI lineage: Eukaryota > Metazoa > Chordata > Actinopteri > Gobiiformes > Gobiidae > Rhinogobius > Rhinogobius similis. The sequence goes on from CM033619.1 coordinate 39,630,003, forward strand.
TTTTTCAAAGGATTTTTTGTCCCGTATTCTTTATTGGACAGGACAGAATAGCGTGAAATGGGGATGAGACATGCAGTAAATGGTCAGACCTGGACTGAAACTCACGAACCTGCGGCCTGCATAAGTGCTATCCCCTCTGTCACCAGAAATGTCCAGATACGGGCGTTGCTACTACTGCAGCTTTGTTTTTGATTCCAGCCCTTGACCATTTGCCAAAGTCTATACCCTCTCTCTACCCATTTCACACTACAACTGTCCCATCCTATAATGAAAAATCTTTTTTTTTTTTTTTTTTAGGAAAAGTTTGTGCAAGTGTGCAACAGTTTTTGAAGACATTTTTTTCCAATTGAAATTTACAAGCAGTTAGTTACTGCTTGAACATGTGGTCTCGCGAGTGCAGCTTTCAAAGCCTCTGACCACATGAGCACAGCAGAGCACCGCTCTATATGAGCTGCTCTCTGAGAACAGCGCTCTAACAGCACTAGTGCTGCAGGTGCAGTCTGAATGAGCCATTACTTATTTAACTTTGTGTTGTGTTCAGCACTTTGAGGTGAATCAAATGCATGAAAAGTGCTTTAGAAATAAATGTTGATCAATTTATTGATTAAAATCCATTCCATGTCTATGGAGCAGGTGGCAAACCCTTCACCAGAAAAGTTGATGTTACATAATATACAAAATAGCTGCCAGTGCACTGGTCCAAAGCAATTGCAGAAAAATAAAAAAAAATAAACACATTTTAACTTAAATAAACGTTTTGTTATTATAATAAAAGCTACAATCACAAACCACTTAATATCTATCTTAAAGTGAATCATGTTAAAATGATCATTAATAAGCAAAACAAAAAACATTCAACTAATGCATTCTTTTAGCTCCTGTAGCTCATCTTGACCCAGATCCACAGAAGGGTCCTCATGGCTGGGGCTCACTGCTCCTGAGACATTGCCAAATGCAGCAGTGTTGATGTACGGGTCCACTCTCTCCCAAAGGAACAATAAAGGATAACGTACTTACCATAACACATACTGCATCTTTGTCTTGGGTGACAGTGACTCCAGTGGTAGAGGAGGGTAGAAGTATAATTGACCAACTCTATATTCTAGTTAAACGTCCAACACCATTAATAGATATATTACGCAAAAAAAACCTTTAAGTTTATAGGTCATAGATCATAGGTTGCGCACACATTTTAAAATTTGACAATGTCATAATCTCAGATGGTGGCTAGGGTCTATGTAACTCTAAGGAAGATTTACTGTTTTTTAAATAAATATTTCAAAACTGAAATCTACAAACATTAAATCTTATTGTTATTATTAATTGTTTTGGCTCCACAAACTTCGTCATATTAATCACCAACTTGGAGTACAATTATGGCACCACTTTCTCTCACTTTATGTCCATAAAGCCTTGTCAGATTCGTTCTGAGAATTTCTGCCATCAAATCACGATCATTACAACTGTAGACAGTTTCTGTTTCTCCGATTTTTCATTGAAAATATGTAATTCCTTTTGCTGCCAGTAGGTAGAGCCCTCAGTTACTCGCATGGTTAAGCCAGAGACATTAGAAGTTAATTATTTATTTGTTTATTTTAACCTTTTTGTTGATCTTATAAAAGATGCCAAAGTTAAATTCTCAAGAGCATGTTTCAAGGCTAATATCAATACAAATAATGCATAATATGTGTCCTTAAAGAAAGAGAACATAGAAAAAACTGAACATTTCCATTCTTTCTCCATCTATTACCGCACGAAGGGGCTCTAAGGCTTTGTGAATGAACTGCCCCCTCAAATTGAGAATTGCAAAGTCCATTGATCGATTGTTGTTTTTCAGGACTCATATTCAAAGGCCTGGAAAGAATCAATATTTTAAATAATGAGGATTTTCTCAAGCTTTGAACTATCTACTTTCTCCTCAACAATAATGCCTTTTATCACAAAGTTTTATATTATTTTTCCTGGCTCACTGGTTGTTGATATAACCCATTAGAGCTGCTGAAATAAGCTATTTTGTCATTTTCAGAATCCCAAATAGGCTTCTGCTTTTTGGATGCCTCGGCTATTGATTCCCGAGCAGCTTGAAAGATCAGACGGTAATAATCTAAACATATTTTTGAAAACCCCTTTTGTCAAAAACTTCCAAGATGGAGCCGGAAGCAGAGTCGTGCTTGTCACTAATTCGGGCCCTTATAAGAAAACAAGAAAAAATGGCACATGTAGTGGTACAAAAGCTGTCGGAGCAATGTTAGGAGAAATCCAATTTGAGATTTGGCGAAAGAGACGTTCCATGGAAAGCGTTCCTGTGCCAAATGTTTGATTAAGGAGTATGCTCAATAAGAACGCCACCAAAATGAGCAGTCAGATGGAGATTGGAGTTAATTTGTGAACAAGGCAGCGAATGTTTAAAGGATTACTTCGCACAACAGAGCTTTACCCACAGACAGCGTTAGTAAATTGATGGATCGCTGTCAAGAGTGCCACGGTTTACTGAATCGACACATATGGGTTGTGATTAGTGTTATTTTCACTAATCTGTTGAATACAGACACAGTAAAACACCTGTGCTTCTTTTTACTTTTCAAACATATAATTTATTATGCATTGTTGTAGGATTCGTTGTCAAATTTGGGCGCCTTATCATTGATAATTTGCATTTACTATGAATAATATTGGTAGAAGTAGTATGGGTGTCCGATCATACAAATACCACACACAAATGCAAGGTTATACTTACTTAAACATGGCTTTAAAACTGGAGGAGAAAAAAGTTGATTTTGCATAATATACGACGTTAAAGTAAAGTACCATTGCCCACATTTTTTTGTTTTGCCCAAATAATTACTCAAATTTTTTAAGTAACAACTATATTAGCAAATGAAAATAAAGAAAGAAACTAGATGCTGTTGCAATAGCTGAAGCTACTGCGAGTGACTGCGCAATTGAATTTGCGTGATGTTAGTATGGTCAGGGATTCGAACCCACAATCTCCTTATTGGGAGGCAGAAGCTCTAGCCGCTCTGCCACCGTGCACCTGCCAAAAACAGTTTAAACAGCAAAGTTTCCTGTAGAGGACCAACAGAAAGGCTCCCACTGTAAAAGATAGGAAAAAACTGCTCGGCAAATTATGAAAAAACTAGAAAAGGTACATGTACCAAAAGTAATAGCAGACATTAGAAGACTAGGAACTATTGAAAAATGGAAAAAAAAAAAAAAAAATTAAAAGAATTGAAAAACTGTGGCCTGTGAAACGTGCCGAAAAACAGGAAAATACAATGCATAGGCTCGTGAAAACTTTGGCAGTGCTTTTGAAAGATTGTATCTCCACTTTTCTTTCTTTAAAGTGTTCTTTTTATAATGATTTCGTCTTGTCTGTTTTGTGATTTTAATTGCAATTTTATCCTGTTGTGTAAAGCACTACAAATAAACCTGTCTTGCCTTTTGACAACTAAATCCAATCGTTGTCGTTGGTTGTTAATTTTCTTTTTAAAGGACAATTTATTATATTTATCAATACTATTTATTATTATGCATTATTAGTGCTGTTACTGGCCAACACTCTTGAGTACATTTCCTTTGGCATCACATGCAATTATTGTTTTTTTTTTCTGAAGGTTGGAAGTTCAAATCCCTCGACATAAACATCGTTGGAGCATCCAGATTCTCTGACCCACAGGTCGGAGGGCAAGTCCCAGTTGCGACAGATGAATCCTGCCGTTGTGTCCTTGGGTTAGACACTTAACATCCTTGTGTCTTTGTGCACTCTGTGTGAATGTCAAGTGCTCTGAGTGCCTTGAACGCAGACAAGTGCTACATAAATATGATTATGCATCACTTATACACTGTTTTTAGTCACTGTATTTTAAATGTGCACTTTAAATAACCTTGACCTAGAACTTCAAATAATGTATATATCTGGTGGTACAGTGGTTAAGAGTGCTGCACATGTGTGGTTGTTGCCAGTGTGGTGTTGTGGGTTCACTTACCAGTCCAGAGTATTTGCAGAATGTCTCTAACCTCTCTTTTCCTTTTCCACATAACATCCTGTTTAATAAAGGCTTTGGGTTAAACAACTACAACTAAGGTGTTTCCCCATCAAGATTTAGTGTTAGAAGGAGGGAATTACCAAAGAAAAACAAACAAACAAACAAACAAACAAACAAAAAAACTAGCCATTAGCATCCTGCCCTAACGTGCTAATACAAGCATGCAGTTGTACTCAATGTGAGTGCAGAAATGTTCAAATAGAATCTGGCAATGACTTACAGAAGCCCACTTTGCATAAAATATGTCCATTAAGCCTCCACATCAACACTGAAAAACATGCTTCAACTTCAAGCTAATCCCTCTGTCAAGACCATTCTACCCTGACCACTGAGATATTGGCTCTGGACCAGGAGAATGACCTTGGGCAGTGTTCAGTGGCTGACCTCGATTAGCACAAACATGACCCCAGGATCTGTGAGCATGGAGCACAATGTATGTTTTCTATAAGGCTGAGCGTTAACTGCTGATAAGTGCTCTAGTTCTTTGGCTGGTCTCAAAGCATTGGTTTATTGACGTTTCTTCATACTTCATTCATAGTGCATGTAAACAGCTGTGGTACATCAGGGGTGTCCAAAGTGGAGCCTGCATGGGACATTTCAGTTTGGCGCGCCAAAGATTATACAATTTTTGTATATTGTTAGTGCCCTCACTTTGTCACACTATTTATAGGCTGGCTAAGTGCTGGGCGCTCCCTTAGAGATGGAGTGAGGAGCTCAGTCACACGGGAGGAGCTCGTAGTAGAGCTGCTGCTCCTCCATGTCGAGAGGAGCCAGCTGAGGTGGCTCGGGCATCTGTTCCGGATGCCTCCTGATGTCCCACTGGGAGGCGCCCCCGGGTACACTGTAAGAAATAAGTGTTAAATTTGTACCTTAAAGGGTACAACGCCTGGTCGCTGGGGCAGTACCTAAAAGAGGGTACAATTTAGTACCCTTACATTTTGTATCCTTTCGAAAGCAAATGTAAAATTCTGTTTAGATAAGTATAAAAGTATAAAACTGGATAAGCTAGGTCTATTAATTTCTTTACATCCAAATTTCCTTGGTCATGTTGTCCTATATGAGACATGAGTTCCTTTTATTTTCATTGAGAGAATAAAAGGTACAAATATGTATCTTTTAAAAAAGGTACAAATATGTATCTTTTAAAAAAAGGTACAACTATGTAGCTTTTATCATTTAGTACATAAATGTTCCATTTCAGACAGGAAAAGGTACATATATGTCTCTTTGGGTTCAAATGTGACACATCTAGGATACATTGCTCAAAACTGTACCATAGAGAACATATTTGTACCCTATTCGTACCCTTATTTTTGACAGTGTAGACCCAGGACACGCTGGAGGGACTATGTCTCTCTGTGGCCTAGGAACACCTCAGGAGGAGCTGGAGGAAGTGTCTGGGGTGAGAGAATTCTGGGAGTCCCTGCTTGGACTGCTGCCCCAACGACCCAGCCCCAGATAAGTGGAAGAAGATGGATGGATGTTTTTGTTCATACATTTACAAATAAAAATATCAATATTAACGATTGTTGGCTTTTTTTTATTTATGTAATGTAGTAGACATAAACTAGTAAAGTAGTTTTCAAGGTCAATTCTTCTTTTTTGCTTGTTAAGTGGACAACCTTTGCAAGCCCCCCTGCAGTGCCTCTGAGGCCCCCCAGGGCGCCCCGACCCCACTTTGGGAAATACAGACTTTGTTTTTTTAAAACCAAACACAGTTGATTATCATTAAGTGTGTGTATTTGGACATCACATTTATTCATTCATTCATTCATTTTCTACCGCTTGTTCCCGTTAGGGGTCGCGGGTGACTGGAGCCTATCCCAGTGACTTTGGGCCTTAGGCGGGGTACACCCTGGACAGTGGCCAACTCGTCGCAGGGCTGACACAGAGAGACAGACAAGGACAGACAACCATTCACTCTCACATTCATTCACTAGGGACAATTTAGAGTTGTCAGTTAACCTACACAGTCATGTCTTTGGACGGTGGGAGGAAGCCGGAGAACCCGGAGAGAACCCACGGTAACACGGGGAGGACATGCAGACTCCACCCAGAGAGATTGTGTGATGTTAGGGTGGTTCGGAATTCGAAACCACGATGTTGGGGTGGTCTGGGATTCGAACCCACGATCTCCTTATTGAGAGGCAGAAGCTCTAGCCGCTCTGCCACCGTGCACCCTTTATTTATTTGTAAATAATATTGAATTATTTAAACTATATGAACAGACAACATAAAAAAGGTCCCATGAGCCTTTGCACCAGTACCAAGTTCGCGGCACACAGATCAACACGGAGCGCAACAGGCAGCGGCGTACAGACAAGAGCGTTTTAAACAAGCAAGGGGGAGGAATACGTTTTCATAGGAATTCATTCTAAGGCTGTATGTCTCACTTTTAATGAGTCCGTGGCTGTGTTGAAGGAGTACAATATACGGCGCCACTTCCAGACTAAACATGCTGCGTTTTGACTGTACAAGAGAGATGAACGGAAGAAAACAAGGCTCTTACACCGCCGTATGTCCCGGGACAGCGCCACACGGGCAGCTACCAAACCCCAGCGCTGATCACCAAGACGATCGTGTTAAACGGAGGAGTTTGTAAAGAAGTGCCTGTCCGGAGCGGCTTCTTAAATGCGCGTTTCCCAGGCGCGGCCCTTCTCTCTGACCAACACCCGCCCTTTTTAAGACATGAGTCGGACATCAAGGATCAACCCAAGAACAGATCGTCTGGATTGACTGGGTTTTCATTTGCGTGTGACGAGAGCACGGACAGTTCGGACTGAAGTTGAAACGAAAAAGTGTGCGTTTGTTTGCAGCAGTTGGGAGAGTACTGGAAAGGTGCAGTTTGAGCTGGGATACATTACAGATGGTGCCCCTGTCATGGTTGGCAAAAATCATGTTTGTTGCCCAGAAGGTTGCCCAATGTGGAGGTAAGATGGCACACTACCATTGTATCCTGCACCAAGAACAGCTGTGCGCCAAATCTCACGTGTTGCGCGTCTAAACTGCATAGATCAGAGGTTTTCATGGTGGACATCAAGGACCTTCTTAACTCTCTGGATGGTTCAGCTTCAAGGAAAGGAAAAGATCATGACGGAGATGTTTGACCACGCGAAGGCCTTTCAGATGAAGCTGGGGCTACTCTGTCGTCATCTGTCTGCGGGTAAGTCTATGCATGATACACAACGTGGTTTAAAGGGTCTTTATTCAGTGCGTGCGGCTCTTGTCTGCTCTGTGTATTCTCTGATGTGCTCAGTGTGGTCTGTTCTGCTCTGTATGTGCTTATGTTTTATGTGCGTGGCTTTGGGCGTGTCATTGTTTGGCTATGTGCGCTTTCTGCTTCTGGCTGCTCATCTTGTGAAATGAAATGTATTTTATTTGGTTATTGTGTGCAAAACTTAGGATTTCTCCTTTTGCCCAGCTTGACAGAAGTAAACTTGGTACAGGAGAAGCTGATTGAATATGCAGGACTTGTGAGGAACCTGAACAGGGAGTCTGAGCTGTGTTTTGTGGACTTGGCGATATGGAGCTATTCTCTCAACCCTTCAATTTGAGCCCAGACCAGATTCAGATGGAGCTGATTGAGTTTTAGTATGATTCTGAACTGGAAAAATAATGTCACTGAATCTGAAAGACTTTAATACACAGGTCTCGCTACAGCAGTGCCCACACATAAAGAAACTCAGGTGATGTTGTCCTTGTTTAGCAGCGCTTACTTTCACTTTCTACGGCTTGTTCTTGTTAGGGGTCGCAGGTGACTGGAGCCAGAAACCAGTGAAGGCAAAAAACCAGCTGCATGTGCATGTGCATGTGCAATTAAGTCCTGGGCCCTTGTGTAGTCCTGGTTTAGTCTAGCCTGGCCTATTTGCATTGTGTTTGCTGTTTGGCTGTTGTGTTGTGTCTGTTGTTACTATTTTTGAGGTGTATAGGTTTGTTGTTGTGTTCAGCATTATCTTTGATGCATGCCATTTCCATGATAAAAAGTTAAGAAAAGATCTTACTCATAAAAAAAATGAAAATAACATTGTTTTATTGCGTTGCACACTGCACGTTTGGCCCTGGAGCCCACTTGTTTTCATTTAGGCCGTTGGAGGGAAAAGGTTTGGGCACTCCCGTTCTACATTATCATGCAATGCAACCATGCAATAAAATCATACATAAAAAAAATATGTATTTAAGGTTTAAGTTATTGTTCTTGCGTAAACTTAACAGAACAATCTTTACAACATGAGGGCAGTCATGTTTCAAGTTAACTGGTCGTGTTCCTCATCTAATGTGTGTTGAACCTAGTCTTAGGATTATTTGGGAAAAGTAAAACAAATGTACATCACGAGATTCTTGACAGGGCCTGTAAAACATGTCATTTTTGATGGGCAACACAGCTCACTGGACCACAATTACGTATAGATTTATGTCCGCTGTCTATCAGCAGAGACGCTATTCCTGATATGTGATTTCTTTATCTATCTTTAGGGCCATTAAAGCAGGCAGAGCGTAGAATTGCTTTGTGCTGTACACCAGATTTGTGTTTGAACAATATGTAATAACACTGTCGGCTTGTTGCTATGGCTCCCGAAAGAGACTATTTTTTGTTCACGCATTTCCCGCACATTCATCCACGCTTCCTCATTGTCCTTGCACTGAGTGATGAAAAGTTTGTTGGAACAGTAATGTTTCAGGGTTTGATGGTTGGGAAGTTGCAATTCTCAGCAAAGACACAATACAATGTAGGGACAACAACTACCTAGTTACGTTGGTATCTCCTAACGAACTTGGCAAAATGTATTTATATTGTTTTCCTTATTGTAATGGTTTAATGCTTCTACAGCTACAATGGTTTGATTTGAACACAAAAGTCATTAGAATGTCACCACTTTTGTCCCGTTTCCTTCTGTTCCTAACGCTCAGGATTTCAAACTGCAGTCAAGGGTTTAAATGTAGAGATTGTTTTCTTGCTCTTTTGTTTTATTAGGATCCCATTAGCTGCCCATTTAATGGCCGCTAATCTTCCTGGGGTCCTCCTTAAAAATTGCCATTACATCAGTCAAATACGCAATACTTTTCAAAACTGTTAAAAACAAATGTTCATAATAAGGATAATTTTTGCATAAGCATCAATGATAGAAGAAAAAGACAATTTTGCGTAAATTTTAATGACAATAACGCTAATGTCTTCTTGAGTTTAACTTTGGTTGTACGCACGGAGCTGGGGAGTTGATTCCAGTGAAATATGGCTCTATAAAACACCGTTGACTTTAGAGAATTTGTCTTGATGAAAAGGAGATGCAAAAAACAATTGACCATCACATCACAATAGCTGAGTTAAAGCTTCTGTACTAGATTTTTACAGTTTTGAAACGTGCAAAAACACAGCTAGTTTCTTTTCTTTTTTTTTTTTTTTTTTTTTTACAGCAGTCACATGTATCGCTCACTTTCCTAATGCAGTCCCAACATTCTAAATACATGTGCACAATGCGCTTTACACGAGTCTCTGAAGACGTCACGGTAAAGCTAACAAATGTTATCATCAACGACACACTTCCTGCTTTTCGTACAATAAAGCGTTCTATAAACAGATGCAGAGAAACCACTGTGGTTTCATTTTCACCCGAATAGATGCTTTTTTTTTTTTTTTTTTTTTTACAATATATCTGTACTGGGCAAAACATATTTACTTTATTATATGCAAAACATTTGAGACATGATCAAGTTCTGTTTTTCACATTTCAAAACAATAAAAATCAGAAATTGTAGTTTCTCCTTTAAAGGACCTGTACTCGATTTATTTATTTATTCATTCATTTTTTGCATGTAATAAAGTGACATTTGTGTTGCCCCAGCACAGACATATTGTAAAAGCATCTATTCAGGTGAAAATGAGACCACAGCGCTTTCTCGGCATCTGTTTATAGAGCGTTTTATTCAACGAGAAGCAGGAAGTGATGGGAAGGCTTTGAGTAAGTGAGCGATACATTCGGACTTAATTACAATGCTTTTAAAATGAACAGTAGCACCTTTAAATTCAGTTTGTCGTTGCTTTTCACCCATTTTACTGACATTATTCTCTGCCTTCAGGGTTATTTTTTAGTTTCTAGACTTATTTGTTCCACTTTGTGTATATATTTTACGTACATTTGCCGTGCCAAGTTGTCATTTGCACTAAAGTTACGGCAGAAAAGTTGATTGGAAAGTTTGACCTACGAGTGTGCAATACATACAAGCCAAATATCTAATTCCTGCATACGTCCGCTATTACTCCACGCCGAAGCCAAAAAGCCTTTCTCATGTAAAAATCAGTGTCCTTTTCTGACAGCTCCTAATCAATCACTGCTGTCAAACGGGGTGCATCAAAATTGTGGTTTCGCGAATGTTGTTTGGGCAGCGTGCAGGAAGGAAAGTGTAGCTGCCTCACAAAGCTCGGTGACACCTTGAAAAACATTTATTCTGCTATTTCTTCATCCATCACCCGGGTGACGTAAAGGTTAGCCACAGTCTCGCTTTGTCTGGCTTTTGGAATTCTTTATTGTGCTCGACCCAAAAAAAGACCCGTAGCAAAACGCTGTGTGCAGTCAGCTTGGACGAGTGTAATACAGTCGGCTAAGAGTTTCAGTCCGCAGAAAAGGCACACTATCAAATATTCAACAATGCTATATTTGTAGACTATTCTGACTCCTCTAACATCTAAATTGCTAAACATGCTAATATTTGTCTTCTGTATATGGATCTAAAGTGCATTTTAGCATTCCTCCATGCAAGTATTTTGACAGAATTTCAGCTACACTACTGTACGAAAATGATGCTATGGCCCAATTTGGCTAATTCGCTTGAAGTTGGGTATCTTTGAAATTATAATTGAGGTTGCCAGGTTTCAACAAATGATGAGAAGAGTATGTTGAAACTAGTGCTGGGCGATGTGGTGATAAAAATCGAATGATGAGCGGGTCCCAGTGACAATCTGCTATTATGAAATCGTGGTATCGTGATTGACTGTTTGTCTCTTTTAATGCAGCTGTCTGTTCAAACACACTTTTTCTCCTGTTGTTTAGCCTCTGAAGCCTCTGAGCGGATGACTTTATTTATCTCTTAAAGACCAGGGCTGCACAATTAAACCACATCCACACAAAAACGCAATTTTAAGGAATGCAATTAGCAACTTACAAAGGCTGCAATTTTTGAAGTGCAATAATTTCTTCCACAAACAACAAAATGCGCAACCAAAAGTGATAAAAATACACAACCAAAAGCGATAAAAATGCCTTCAAAAGCGACAAAACACGACTTAATGCACCTAAAATGTGACTAAAAAGTGACAAAATTGTGTTTAAAATGTGAATTTGAACAGAATCTTATCATTAAAACATAAATTGCAAATCTAACCGCAATCACGCTGGTCAGAAAAATCTAAACTAGATATACAAAGTGAACATGAATCATGATAAAACTGAAATCATGATCTGGCCCAAGAAAATCGTGATAATAATTTTTCGCCATATCGCCCAGCCCTATTTGAAACTCAGTCTAATCAAAGTACTGTATTCTAAATACTTGGAATACTTTCACTTTGAGTGGTATTATATGCATAGATTTTCAACTAGTGTGCCAGAGAGGAAACAATACTGTGCCATGAGGTGTGCCTTGAAATGTCCGATTTGAGTCAATGGATTCACACAAGGATGTAATTGAATGATTTTACCATTTTGGAGACTCCTGAGGCAACTTCTAATCCAAAAAAAGAAAGCAAAACAGCCACAAATGCCAAATGTAGTGGCATGAACAATATTTGTTACATTATATACCACTCGCTAATGTGTGATTTGGTATTATTTTTAGTAGTTGGTGTGCTTTTCAACCAAAAAAGTATGACACGACTCAAAAAAGGTTGAACAACACTGCATTATAGTGTCAAAACTTAACATAAGATTAAAACAGGTTTTTGTTTCACCATTTGTTCTGCGTTTGTTTATGAGTAAAGAGCATCTTTATCACAAAATCTCACATGCCCTCACTAGAGACAGCTGCATTTTCTACTTTTTTCTCTATTGCAGAATATACACCTCATGGTTTCTACAAACACCTCACAATAACTTGCAAATGAATAGACATCTTGTGTAACCACTGTCCAATAGTACGGGACAGTTCTGTCTGTTTTTGCAAGATCTAACAAACCAATTTCACAAACATCTCAAATTCATATTAAAATACAAAATGATAAAAATGCGAAATATGAAAATACACTAACTGCAAATTAAAATCACCAGTTTAATTTGTTAACAACGTGGCTAATATGTGTGAAATGATTTTCACTTTTTGAAGAGGGTACTGGGGCCTCGGATGTCATGAATAATTGCATTTAGTCTCTCAAGGACTTTACTCAGCCACAATGCATTTTACTACAACAAAAACAGATTCAAGTGTAGAAAAATGCAACTGTGAAAAAAACGACAACACACACACACACACACACACACGCTTTCGAGGACCCTTCCCTGACCTGGGCCCCGGGGAAACCAGCACCCTTTTACCTCCCCAGCCCGATTCCCCTGGTAACACGTACATGTATTCAGTTACTACGCAACACTGAGCTTTAGTTGGAGTTGGAGTTGAGCTTTTGTTGTGTAGTTGTTCAAAAGTGTCTGAAAAAACGTCTTTTTTCAGATCACAAGCGTAACAAAAAAAGTCACGTACGGAACATCTTTCTATGTACGCAGGCTTTATAAATGAGAGCCCTGCATGGTCACTCACACAGAAATAGAAGCTCTACAGAATAATTATTTCTTGGAAAACAAGTGTATTCATTAAAATTCACCTCTTTTATTGCAAATGGACTACATAATTAACTTACTTTTATATAGCTTTTGTCCAACTGTAGCTTTTAAAATGATGCAAAATTCTAGCAACTCTGAATATAATCATCGCTGCTGTGTTTTTTTTTTTGCAACAATTTCATTTTCCAAACCATGAAATATTGAATCTGTGTAGGTCTTTACTTTTTAATTATTAGAAAAAGAAATAAAGATGAATACTTCTGTAACTTAATTTAAGTTAATCTAAGTTAATATACCTTAAAGCTATTCCTTAATCTTCATCTTTTTCTTCTTTTAATTTGCACCAAACAACAATACCATTTTACAAATACCAAATGCTGTTTAAATATTTGTTAAACCCCCGAAGCCTTCCTTATCTTTGTTTTGTAGTAATTTGCCCAAAATGCCAGCGTAATTAGTCCCACTTTAGATAACCTATCCTAATACCGCTTTGCTATTTGTGAAATGTAACCCACTAAATAATCAAAGCTTGCCTGTTCCGCCCTCTCCACATTGCAAAAACAATTATTTGCTAATGTTATTTTCTCTTAGATCTGTAAACATACAAGTGAATCATTGAACAAGCTCGATAAGCGAGCGAGGGGGGAAAAAAAAAGCCGCTGTGTAGACATTAAAACTGCATTACGATCGAATTACTTTGCAAACATGTTTAGGACGCAAATGCAGTCAGTAATGATATTTTAATAGCTATTGAACTGGCGCGCAAAGACTTGTTATCTGGGTCCGAATTTTTCAAATGTCGCCGACCTTAACTGCGACGCGTGGTAATTTAAAACTTCTCGGAGCAAAAATGGCGGCGCAGTGTTGCTGTCAGATTTGAAAATGACCCCTGCAGACAGAGGAGTAATGATATCTTATTGAAGCACTGGGAGCTGTCAGGCCTAAGGGCGTGTGACAGAGGCAAGATGGAGGCTGAGGCGATCAATAATGCGCTCGGTATGAAGCAATGGGCTTTAAATACTGCTCTTTTAGCTCCCCTTGGAAAAAAGAACAAACATATCAATCAAAAGCCAATCACGCGCCAGTGTAAACATCAACCCTGATGCTCCGCCAGCTGTCCAGCACAATGTATACTGTAACTTTTTATTGTCTCAACTACACTAATTGCCGTTTATTCATGAACTATTTAGGATGGGCCACTATGGATTTCTTTGCTGTTTTTTTGTTTGGGTTTTTTGAGCTAATACCGCTATCCAATATTTGTCTTGCTGCTGCTGCCGATATTGGCCGATACCAATATTTCGCACGGCTGTAGTCGACTTAAGGAATTCTTGGCCCTATTGACCAGTTAGTCAACAAAAAAAAAATCAAAACTTTGCACCAGTACAGGCTGTATGCAACCAGACATTGTATAAGTATATGTATTCGGGTGAAAATGAGACCACATTCTCTGAGAAGCAGGTAGTTCGCCGTTAGTAAGCTAGTGTTTGTTAACTGTACTCGGGACTGCAAAACAATGGATACTGTAACTTTATATTAGTTCAAGTACACTAATTGCTGTTTATTCATGTTCATTTATTCAACACTAGATTAGGGATGGGCCAATATAGAGATTTTATTTTTTTAACCGATCCAATATTTCAAGCAAAACCAAATCAATTCATTTTTGTAATGCCCAAAATCACAACACAACAGTTGTCTTGATGGGCCACAGGTAGAAAGCAGTTTCTCGGCAAGGAAAAACTACAAAAAACCTTGTGGACAAAAGTAAGTTCATCCAGTGCAGAGAGAGTCCCTCCAGGCAGAACCTCCAGGAACATCCAGGTCTATAGGTCAGGGTCATGAGATGCGGGGGTCATCACTGGAGCAGCCTCCGCAGTGTCTGAAATAGTCTCTACTCCCTGAGGGAGGAGAAAAAACATGTGAACAGATGAACAGACTACATCTGGACTAAAATGTTAAATATAATTGATACGGAAAGTACTAGAGAACAGTGTTCCAGCTCCATACTTCCTCCAGCAGAGTTACTCCTAGGGCAGCGTAGCTAAAACTGTAGGTTTTTATTTCTGTTCCTAACTGGCCTGACCATAGGCTATTTCAAAGAGGAACGTTTTGAGCCTGGTCTTAAATGTGGAGACTGTGTCGGTCTCTTTAACATGAACAGGGAGCTGGTTCCAGAACACAGGAGCTTGGTAGCTAAACGCTCTACCTCCTACTGTGCTTTTAGAGACTCCAGGAACCAACTACAGTCCAGCATTTTGCGAGAAAAGTGCTCTGTTTGGATGGTATGCTACTATTGCAATCTTGGAGGTTGGATGGGGCCATATCACTCATAGCTTTATAAGTCAGGAGGAGGATTGTAAAATTTGATTCTAAACTCAAGGGGAAGCCACTCAAGAGACTGAAGAGCGAGAGAGCAACTCCTGCGTAATATCTCTTTTTCTAGTACCTATTAATAATCTTGCTGCTGCATTTTGAACCAGTTGAAAGCTTTTTATAGAGCTTTTAGGACACACTGCAAGCAGGTGTTACAGTAGTCTACTATTTGTGTTGCCGATAGTCGATATTTGCTGATACCAATATTTTGGTGGGCTGTGGACTAAAGAAATTCTTCACTGACTAAAGACCTGCCCTATCAGCCGATTAGTCAACTAAAAGACAGTTTGGCAAACATATACCAAAACTATGTATCTAACCCAAACTGCACTCAGTAGACCACAACTGCACACGAGTTCATGCAAAAACAACAATTTATACAGACAATTACTAGTAGTGTTTATTAATTTAATTTATATGTCAGATATATATATAATATACTCCAAAATCTTCTGCAGCCTCTCTCCAAATCTTCTAGTTTTTTGCTGTCGTCCCAAAATAAATAATTTTTATGTAAATAAATACGACTCATTAGGCGTATTTATTTATTTATTTAACGACTAAAGGACTACAGTGCTAATATTTATTTAAAAATTCATAGCAAGGCCCTGAAATCTATTTTAAGCTAAGGTAAAGTTCACAAATTAACTTTTTACTTATAAATAAATAACCACAAATAACATAAACGATAACATTGTTTATGTTGTTGTTATGTTATGTTATATGGCATATATTTACTATATTTTTAGCCTAATTGCTCTTCTATTTCTATTTTTAATCATTAATCTGCATATTTTTAGATATTGGTCGATACTGGTATTGATCCTCCGATACCGATACTGGAACATGTATATCGCTCATCCCGACTTTAGATCTGGCAGAATCATATGTACGCTACCTGGGCAAACATTTATTTGTTTATTCATTGACCTTTATTTAACCAGGAAAGTCCTCCTGAGATTTAGAATCTCTTTTTCAGGGGAGTCCTGCCCCAGTTTTCAAGAACTAGTTCATGTGCCCAATTTTTTTTTTTTTTTTTTTTTTTGCATGTAATAAAGTAAAATCAGCTTTGTTCCAGTACAGGTACTGTGTATTGTAAAAGCATCTACGCAGTGCTTTCTAGTTCTTGAGTGTTTTTTTTTTTTTCTTCGAGAAGCAGGAAGTGCAGCGTTTACATGTTTGTTAGCTTTACCCGAGACGCCACAACTGGGCTCAGAGACTCGTGAGAAGCGTTTATGAACTCATCGGAGTGAATATTTAGGATGCATGGCCTGCTGTGAAGCGTAAAGTTCTGTTTTTCATGACTTTCAAAACTGTAAAAAACAGGTACAGCGCCTTTCATACCAGATAGATCCATCAGTATTCAGCGTTAGTTAAAACAGGCGTCGTGAAGAGTGTGATGATACAGCTGTGCTCCTTTTTGCACTTGGCCTGTGTGATTGAAGATGCGGGACCAGCGTTCTGCTCCTCGGTGCATGTGACCCTAGTGTAAGGTAATGTACTCGCACGTATAAATTCAGCCGGGGATGTTTCTGTTTGGGAGGAGTTTATGAGGGGGATATGTTACAAATGAGTGCTGACAGGGCACGGTGCATTCATCAAGAAAACAAGCCACACGAGGACAGCCAACAGAGTCAAAGCCAGGCGGAATCTCAAAGAAACAAATTTAATCCAAAGCACTGCCAGAGAAGCCATTCATAACGTTACGACCACGACAAGAATTCAAAAGGAGAGCAATTGAATTAATAAAATGTGCCACGTCTGAGGCCCCGTTGTTAGACCACGAGACACAGAGGGCTATTGAAGTCGGAGTCTTTTTATGGGTGGTTGTGTTTTGAAAGAGAAAGTTCTAAATTGCCAGTGGTTTTAGTCCATTTACCAAACATTTCCACTTCCTCCACATCTTGTCTCCATACAACAGCTCTCATGGGGGAGGCAGCTTCATATCGGGGGATAGCAGCATGCTTCGTCTACCGCAGCGGGCCCCGTTTTGGCAGTCCTTTCTCCGGTGACTGATTTTCAACGACTTTCAAAGTGGAATGGAAGTCAAGCAATAGTCCAAACTGCTTGGGATTCATACTGCATTTATGTTTATTAGGAACAAATAGGAGAAAAGAATGCACCAGTGATTGCAATAGTTTTGAGTATGTGGGTGGAGTTATAATGCCATACAATCTGAGAAAAATCAACAAGTAAGGCGTTCAATCGTGTCCGGGCTCTAATGCGTTTGATTGTATCTGGTGGATGAGATGAGACAGTTTTAGAAAATTGCCAAATAAAACAAAAAAGGGATTGACTGCATGTGAAGGATATTTCTCTTAGTCCACAAAATTAAGCTGAACGAGAATTTCCTTCAATCCTCAAATCCTCGCCCACGTCAGAATCTCCCGGTTTAAATGGTTAGTGGGTCGGGATTTGGTCTTAAAAGACTATTATACTTGCCTACTATCACTATTTATGCTTGCATTATTGAATGGAATCAAGTTATTTATTGCTATTTTGCGTAAAGTAAGTTGATATATAGCATTTCCATCATTCAGTCTCAACTCTCAGTTAAAATCCGACTCAAAACAAAGGCATGATTAATATAAATGCTGCAGAATGTTGAATTCCGTGCCTGCCAGTGGTTCCCAAACTGTGGTATGGGTACACCTAGGAGTATGCGGGATAAAAAAGAAAACTGACATGCCATGAAAAGAATTCCATACAAATGACCCACCCAAACATTTCAAATTATGTGTTAACTTTTTGGCCTGTAATTGAACTCAAGCAGTGTCATTTTAGCTTAGTCGGGGTCAAATTTTGTACATCAAATGCAAGGGCCGTTTGCGAGCTAAACAACGAATTGATTACTCGTAGGAATAATTGTTAGATGAATCGATAAGTAAAATAACTGTTAGTTGCAGCCCAAGTTGGATCTCCTGCCCAAAACGTTTTGATGCAGTTGTGATGCAAATGCTATAATATAATGGGAAATATTCGAAGAAGATATTCTGTTCAGCATCCTCAGACATTTTCTTCAAGTGCATCGCAGTAGAAGCTACATGACTGGACCAAAGGAACATTCAAACTCTGAACTAAGCCTGGACCAGCACAAAACTAGAACTAAGTGTGATTACTTTTGCCCAAATGTGACTTGGATCACATTTTTTACAACAGTGTGAACAGCCCATATCAGATTTTTTTCAAATGCGACCTTGTCCACTTTTTTATGTGGTACTAAATCTGATTCGAATCTGATCTTTTGCGAAGTGACTGCAGTCTTACCAGGCAAGTCACAATAATCAGACTTCTGCCCTGAAATTCAACAAGCGACAATTTTTCTAACATAGGAAACGACACAAATTAAACTGATTAAACCTTCAAACATCTGCCAGGCAAAAGCAGTGAAACTAGAAAGGGCTAAAAAATGGATGGGAAAAAGTTTTGACTGAATTGGTTTTGTAAAGTGTGACAAAGCTAGAACTTTTGCCTATCAAAGACAACATTCATAGTTGACTATATGCTTGTTTTGACATATTGGGCTTCCTCATTATAGCCTGGCTAATGTGACCTCTTCTCCACATCAGACACATCAGGGCTGTTGGGTTCAAACATGAAAACTGATTTGAATCACATTGTATTTGGAATGTGAACAGCCTGTCGAAAAAAAATTGAATGTACCGTCAGGACCTGCAGCATAAATGTATTTGGTGTCAACATCAGAACCAAATTTGGCTCAAACCAGGACCTAACCAGAACAAGTGTGAACATATTAAAAACTGTCCAGCAATATAAAATATATGATTATGGCAATTTAAAAAGCCACCTCTTCATTTCTAAATAATTAGATATAAGCTAGATCTGGAATCTCTGCTGTAAATTCAATCAACTAGTAACTTAATGGCTGGTTTTACACTGTACTGTACGAAGTAAAAGGCTACATTGCCTGCACTTAGATGACACTACTGTAAGGCAAAAGAGTGAAAATGACACATACGATCATTATGCGATAATGTACGACCTTTCCAGATGGGAGAAAATTCATAAATCTGTATCTGGATGGGTAGATGTTCAGGGCAATTTAGATCAAGGCCTTTCCCTTCTATTCTTGTTCTGTGCTGATGGAAATTGGCAATCGTGTAATAATCCATTTAGCAGCGTGCTAGCTCGCTTCACGGCTACAGCTGCTTTTTTGACTTCAGAGGAGACCAGGGGCACCTCGGGCTGTTCTATCACCAACTCTCGCCTCTCCTTCCCCTTTCCCGGGCCAAAACGTATAGAGCTCTCATCTCGGGCGCTTCCAGTGTAATCCCAGATCAAAGGTCCCAGGGAACGCGGAATGGATTCTCCGCTCTAACAAGCACACTTTCTCAGATGGAAAGAAATTGAACTCATTTTTCTTTATCTTGCTACTGCAGGTTAGCCGACTCCGAAGCATTGAAAGATAGACCTTTCGTGATAGCACCGAGTCCTGCCTCAGAGCGGAACACACAGCGAGATACCGAGGTCCGACAGCGCTCCGGACATTTGACGTCTGTTTTGGACTCCCTCGCGTTTCATGCTACCCACAGGAACAAGTGATGATAAGCAAAAGAGAAGGCAATAAATCGCTGACACACACACACACACACACACACACACACACACACACACACACACACACACACACACACACACACACACACACACACACACACACACACACACACACACACACACACACACACACACACACACACACACACACACACACACACACACACACACACACACACACACACACACACACACACACACACACACACACACACACACACAGAAAGATGTAACAGCAAACTCGACGGGAGTTTTCCGGGCAGATGGATAATTTTTTGACATGTGTTTCATCTTGGGCTAATGACACACAACAAACCGCATTTTCTCCACCATGATTCCTATCATTATATTTGATGGCATGTTTATTGGACTGTTGGGAGTCATAATTATGGTTTACATGAAGGTAAACAGTTGAATATGAATTTGCGTTTAGTCAAGCTGCAACTTCTGATTATGATTTAATAACTAATGAGGACTAAAATTCATCCTAATTAAAAAGCTAATGATGATTGATTGATATTGATAAACATATGTAATGAGAGAGAGAGAAAGAAAAAAAAAGAAATTACCTTTTTGTCATATTATTCAAGTATTACAGTGATCTACTAGTACTACAGAAAACACTGTCGGTTAAGTAATTAAGGTTGCTCATTCTTCACTATAACTGCTGAAGACAAGCTCTTTAAAACTTTTTTTGAATTTATATAGAATAGCGCTTTAAGAAAAATACTCAGATAACCTGTACCACAAGTCGACCCCACTATTTGACAGACACATGCCCTTTTTTGTTTGGAAATACTGTTTTTTGACATTTACCTCCCCTCTCAGGTAAGCTGCCTGAAACAAAACAATTTCTGAATCTTTCCTGGTAGTATGTTTTCCCTTGCCTTAAACAGTTTAATCAAATCTGGAAACTTCAGCTCCTTTGATTCCTAGAAAAGCCTATTGGTATGTTCTTGGTACACAGACTTATGTACGATTCTTAACTCCTTTTTCCGACTAAAGGACTAAAGAAACTCTTGGTCGCCTAAAGACCTGTCCCATCGACCAGTTAATCGACTAAAAGGGGGTGTTGCAAAACTATGAAGTATCGCTCTGTATCTGACCCAACTCACTCAGAAAAAACAAACACAAGAGCACAATTGATACAGAAAAGTACCAGGAAACAGAGTATTTATGTTAGATATAGACTAAACTTATGATTCATTCCAAAAATCTTTAGCTAATTCAGCCATATCTTCATTTTTTGCTGTTTTTGTCATATAAACCCCTTTAATCAAAATAAAATAATTAGTCAACTAAAAAAAATGCTGGTCGGCTAAACATAATCGACCGATTGATCAACTAAACGACTAAAAAAGCCCTTACTCCACACAATAATTTAGATATGACATGTGAAGAAAACAATAATAATGATGATCTTGCGTAATATGTGATATGAATTTTCACCAGGAGTATGAAGGGTAAAACTTTTCTACCTCCAGTGGGCACTCAGAGCCCTTTACATCAATGAGCCACTCACTCATTTACAGAAACACACACACATGTTAGGTTTCAATGAATGCTGTCAATTGATTTTAAAAATTTTAATGAATCACACTGAAATATGATTGTTCATGAATAATCTCACTGGCGTCTACAAGTGGTCTGTTGTAGTTTGGTGATATATTTGGTCCATTTCACTAGTTTTGGCATGCACAAGCATGTTTTTTTTTCCGTCACAGAGCGCACGTCGTTCAGCTTTATATCTGAGTGACACCAAACTGCACTCTGTTCAAGCACAGCCCTCCGAGGGATCTGCCGCTGTTGTGGTACATCTTTGCTCCACAGAACGAATTAAAACGCCGTAGAGATCTGGAGTTGGAAAACGTGCGCTCCTTGTTGACAATAAAACCTGCGTGTGTGATAAGACTGATGGATTTTATGTGTACATTTAACCGTGTGGTATCTGCTCTACTCTTGAACCTTCCTTCTCAGGTAAATCTTGCTACGTAATCCAAAAGAGTGTTTGGTTAAAATAGACTGTATGATAAAGCCGGGTTAATTCATGATTAATTTGTAAATTTTCCATGATTAATCACATGAGTTAATGCGTTAACATTAACGCCGCCATTTTCAATGTTTTGTATGTATATTACATTGACTTTCATTCATTACCTAGAGACTCATCCAACCTTAACCATACTTGACCAATTTTATCCTAGAGATTAGGTTAAAAGCCCTTGAAACATCTCACTGAATGCAGTCTACAGACTTATTTATTAAGTACGTATACAGACACTGGAGGCAACGTGGATGAAGTGCCTTGCCCAGGGACTTGATGGCAATATGACCTGATTGGAACAGAGATCCAAACTTTGGGTCAACACTTTACGTAATGAGCTACTGTATTCTTCATAGGCAGAAAAAGCAACAGTCTGTGTTTTCCATTGTGTCAATTAAAGTAAAAGTAAGAAGTAAAGATATATGGAGTTGCAAAAAATCAAAGAAAATAACTATAGGGAAGACATTTCAGTTGAATGTAGTAAACTGAACTATAAGGAATACCAAAATGAACATAACTCTTTTACAAAACACACAGTTCTCTTCTGTTCGATTATTCAACGAACATTCAAACAGACATTCTCATCCTCTCCCCTGTCCATGTTCCTGAAGCTGCCTGTTGCAAGCCTGTCTGCCATTACTAACTACAGGGAAAACAGCAAAGACAATAACAGCGAGGCTCTCCGAAATGGATGGAAGTCAGAGGGGAAGATGAGAAGAGGATCTGGCCCACATTCGGAGCCACTGTTTCATGCTCTGGTGCCTTTGAAAATCAGAGGGGCTGACTGGCAGGCACATCTGAAGTGATGGAGGGTAAGGGGGTGGGCGAGGACAAAAAGATATGCAACAGGAAACATCAGATGGAGTCAGACAAATCCAAAAAAACAAAGAGGCTCAATAAAACATCACTCAGCCGTTCGCCATGTGTGCTACCAGCCCACGAAACAGACAAGTGTAACCGGATAAAAATAAACGGGGCTTTGAAGTATCGGAGTGATGCAAAAGCACAAGGCATGAACTGTAATGTCACAATGTCATGTCGCTTTGTAAAAAGTATTTTGCCGTATTTCAGACAAGGCCAGTTGAAGGAAGCACTTTGATCTCGTAATGGACTTCCGTGGTAGGATATATGGCCATCATTCAGAGTATTAATAGTACACAGGCCTGTTTGGTCGCTGAAACATTCAAAGACTATTTACATTGCACTATTCTTTCATTCATTCATTGTTGATGGTAAACTACTCTTGAAACCAGGACAAAGTGGAAGCCAATTTGCAGCCAGTCTCTTTTACCATTGCCTATAACCTCAAAGTAAGAGAAGAGTTTTGCTCAAGGACACCATGAAGTTATGCAGTTTGGGTTTAGAACTGTGAATGAACCACCAACTCAGATTTGAATGATCTGCATAAATAAAAAACAAAACGCACAAAAATAGGCATTATTAAGCCAAATGAGAATTGTTATACTTTGTGTACTGCCTATAGTTTTGGCATTTTGTTCAGTTAAACTAAACTAATAATATGTTATATTTAGAGACACTACCTCCAGCTATGGTTATTTGAGACTTGCCAAAAAAAAAAAAAAAAAAAAGTGCCAGCAGCTGCAAAACCTGTATCTGCTGAAACTTAAAGCAGACTAAAACTCTTTCAAAACAAAACAAAACATGGATTGTCGATGCTGACTGGAAGCTATCTGAGGGCCGAATTGATCAGAACAAGTTTGTTGAAGTTTTTGACTAGACAATAAAAAAGGAACATTGTTTAGAATGGACATAGACTATTTGAGTCACTCTCCTCAGGCAGGAGGCTCCATTGACACCAGAACAGTTTCTTTCCTTGCCGTTGGACTCAAGAACACTTTATAACACCTGTCACCTTAAAAACACCTGCTACTACTATAGCTTGTTTGCACTGTTGTTCTGGTCTCCTTGTCATTGTATATGTATTTTCCATTAAACTTTTATTTACACATATTATTACACTAATTTTTATCTTAAATAATGATAAAATCTATCTATACTTTTATTATTATTACACATTGCTACTGTATTTGTTGCAAGCAAGTTCGAAGCAAGTTAGTTTGCACATTTCATTCACTGACAATGGCAATAAAAACCTTTCTGATTCTGATCCCGTATGGAGAATCAAGCAGCCGTTTGTAGCTCTGGAGAGGGAGGCGGATTAAACATGCAGGATTACTAAAAAGAAAAGAATAAAAAAAAATAGTACTACATACTTGAAAGGTCAAAAAGTCCATTTTCGCAGGCCCATAAATCTAGGAAATCCAACTGTGATTCACCCAATTTATTTATAAATTTCTTTGCATATGTAGTTTTATTGAAAACCTTGCTCTTACAGACTTTTACATCGAACAGCAGGGCAGGAAACGGGTGCAAGAATGTGGGAGACACTGAAACTGTCAAGGAAACTATTTCTGGCAAGGAGCAAAACCAATCCCTTCACAACGGACTTGCCTATTAATTGTGTTTCATACTTTTCACAGTTAGTTTTTCACAGTATGTTTACAGAGCTGGAGTCACCTTTAGGGAGGGAATGGTATTTTGGTTTCCTCTGAGTGGGCTCCGTGCAAGGACAAATTAGCTCCCTACTGGTAATTTCACAGATAAAACATCTTCATCTCAGCAGGTGGTTTCACATCCACCGGCTGCTAACAACTTAGTCAGGCGCACACTGCATCCTATTATCAGTAATGTGGTGAGGATAGAGACGCAAGTGTGATACTAATGTCTATGTACTTATTCAAGCTCTAAATGCTGAGAATATTAGAGAAGAAGAGACAATATTGAGGTATAAATTTCACGGCTTCACTGGTTCTTTGTAGCTATCGAACTGCACTTTGGTTTCAGCAGAGTTTCAGTCTTAGCCAGAGTAGTTTGAGCAGTTTAATGTCTTTAGAGTCTTGGGGTTGAAGTGGGAGACGGACAGGCCTTTCAACAGTGTTTACAACAGGGCAACCTTTTGAGAATTAAGAAGACTGAAGTCCGTAGCTCTCAATTTACTGGCTATGTGTCCATGTCTATTTTATATTTCTTTGTGGATTTGTGCATTCAGATTCAGTATACTGATCTAAAATGACCTAATCAAAGGGACAAAAATGCTAACTTGAGGTGGAAGACTGCTGCGTCGCTTTCAGCCTGCTCTTTTTTGATACGTTGCCCTGCGCTGTCCAACCCGGCTGACGACCCTGCATATGGAAAGCCACAGGTTACTGTACTTGTCCCCCCCCCCCCCCATTTGTTTCAGAATGGCTATATGTTAGGCTTATGAGTCCTGTGTGTATCACAGTAAAAAAGTAAATAAAAATTGAAGAAAAAAAAACCAAAGTAAGTAAAGAGTAGTGAGCATGTATTATAAGATGGTTCAAAGCTCTTTAAAGGAAAAATATTATGCATTTTTCATATTGTTAGTAGCCTTTAAACATGCTCGTGTTTACCTTAAATCTGCCATCTCATGTTCTGAGAAAAAAAAAATGGCCAGGTTATCAGTACCATTTATTGTGTTTAGATGGCAGACAGCTCAGAACAAGTGGCACTGGCGATGATTCAAGACCTTCAGACAGCAGAAGATTCTCGAACAAGTGACATAGAAAATCTGAAAAAATGTCACATATTAAGGGAGTTCAGCTGGGAGTGTTTTTGACTGTTGGAGAGGATTTTCTAATGAACATTCCTCAAAATAATGTGAATGCAACTAAATGAAACTCCAGGTATTTTTTTGATGATCGAACATTGTTAGAACATTAAAAGGTCAAAAAAGTCACTGTGGCAGAATATGTGTCCTTTAAAGGTGCACATGTCTCCTTTAAAGGGCCTGTACCCAATGTTGAACCATTAGTGAAGATCATGTTTAGCCTCACATACTAAGATCCTTCTCTTGCAACTCACTTATTTACAATGCATAGGCAGTATTATTAATCTATTTTTTAATTTAATTTTGTACAAATGGTTGCTTTTACATCAAATTATATAGAGAAGAAGAAAGTTAAGCATTGGAGACATGTCTTCCAGTGAAGTGTCTTGGGAAGAGTCTCTGTTTAAACTGTTGCACAAAGTTGTTTCCATGCAGCAGTGGAAAACAAAAGGCAGTGATTGTTGTTTCTGACCAAAAAAATTATATTCAAGGCCGTATAAAACAAACTCTCCTGTTGCTATAAAGATTTACAGGTAGTTACAAAGGGGTAAAAGTCCTAATACATTGTGAACTACTGGATGATTTCATGACACAATGATTACTCAGTAGTGATTTGCATTGACAAGTGACCATTATCATCAATTTTAACTGAATTCAACCCGTTTGGAATTTTAGGGTTTATATCTGATTTTGTTGATGTTCCTGAATACCTTCTGTACAAGTGCAACTATCAAAACATAATCAAACCCCAATTTCGGTACTTTAACCAAACTATCTCAAAACTACCAAAACGGATATAGAACCCAACCAACTACTAAGATGGAAAAAGTTGTGTCTTTTGTACTTTTCTCTGAGCATTTTGTGGAGAAACCTATTAGTAAGAGAAGTTGAGATTAACTTTTATAACATATTTTCCCTTTCACATTAAGTTTGTGGATGATACTACACTTTGTGGAATACCGGATAAGCAACACTGCCAAATGTTCACAAACCAACTTGCACTGTGCATTGACTGTTTTACCTCCTCGACGAATACAATAAGACATTGCGGACCAAAAGCTGTCAGCATTTGATCAAGTTAATTTCCCCATTGGGTCTGAGTGTGAGTGAAATAGAGTGGAAAGCCTTATGAAAAGATGTCTTGAAGATAAATTGCTCGGGGCACGAGACTCTGACAGTAGTGGACGCCTGTGTGCAACGGCATTAGCTCCGGCGACCTTCTATGACAGGCTCTGTGTCCCTTCCGCGATCATAAGTGAAAAGGTGACTTGGGTTTTCCGTGCTCAAGCCAAGCTGCAGATCTGAAATTATACTGTGCGGTGGGCATTAACTCCTCATTCAGCTCCCAACCACTGAATTTACCTCCCAGAAGTGTCACTCCACTTGATTCATTGATCCAGGCCTGTGGGCGAGACAGCTGAGAGCGCGGGAGGTGGCAGACTGCAGCACTGGCGGATGGATATGGACATGATCATACTGGAGAAGGAGAAATTATAGCCGGTTACACAATTTTGGAGACAGTGGTAACCCTCCAGGCTGAAGAGGGCTGTTGGAACTTGATGGTCAGTGACTTAAATTGCTTGAATGGAGACAGTTAAGTTAACAGTCAATGGCAACTTTGAAGAAAAGCTCTCACGGGAACACTTCATCAGATTCAGGGCAAAACACGGTTTAGCTGCAGGCTGTAGCGTGACGGGTGACTTTGTATCACATTTTGAGAGTAAAGGAGAGGTGCAGTTCCAAAGCACAGTAAGTGGAATATAATACACACTCCATGTCATAAATTTGCAGTTCTGACAGAGGTAAGGCAAACTTTTTCATCAATCATTCTGGTGACTTTTTAATTCATTTATTGAGTTTATTTGTTGGGTGTCTGGAACTTACTTTTCAGTTTGCAGGCTGCTCCCTAGTCACCAGACATAAAGTCATATCTTTGTTAATTTAGTGACTTAAGACTTTGTTTCCCCTGTTCAAGAATTAGTTCTGAATTGGAGCCCCATTCCTCTATGGACTCTACTACAGATCTTGAAGCAAGATCTGGGTCAAAAGTGCCTTGTTGGAGGCTTTTTGTCTGTTATCTAGGTGGACAGGGGAAAGTGGACAAGCTTGAGGAACACCATTTAGACACAGGGGGAGTATGCACACAGAATGACACCACAAGATATAGCAATAAGAACGTTTATTTTGTTCTGAGACTTTTATGTACCTATGACCCAGCTTATGATTGATGTAAGTGTAATTCTGCAGAAAAAGTGTCAAAAAAGCCATTTGGACTATGTTTTTAAAATCAAACATTGTCGAGGTAACTACTTTTGAAACTGTGTCCATAATCTCCCATCATTGCTTTACTTAAAGTTACAAAGTTTGCAATGAGATAATGTAATTATAATAAAAATGAGAATGGTAATAACCATATTCCCTTAATTAGTAGTCACAACATGGAAAAGAAAAAAAAAATGCTTGCATAGCCTAGTGAAACTGTCTCACTGTCTCATTCTGTATTAATTTCAGTGAATTTTTAATGAGCTGCGACAGACAAAACTCTGGATAAATTGGAAAACAACAGATGGAACACAAGCAGATAACAAGTCAACTGTCACTCCATCACTCCATGAGCCAGGGAGCGTCTCCACGGTGGCCGATCACAATGTCACAGAAAAGTGAAAGGTCATGGAATGAACAAAAAGAACATAATTAGTTGTTGCTGTTGATTAGGATGTTTTCCTAGCTGCAAGGTTTCTCAGATTGAGCCATGAATGGTAGCTAAAGGGAGGTTTTATGTAAACTAATGTCACTTAAAATGTAGCCTGTGAGTTAATGTTGGTACAGGTTAGATCAGTGGAGAGGCGGCCACACACCCAGTAGGATTTTATGCTTTTCGTGGCATTTATAAAAACACAACTGAATTAGTGCAAGATAGATACATTTAATACCATACAGTGATTCCAGGCAAACCAAACATCTCCATGGAGACAAGCAAGGCGTAGATCTTCTTCGCTTGGAAAAGTAATTATCGACAACAGCTGCAGTAGTTTTTATTTTGTGATGGGATTATCCATTTCAAAACCAGACATGGAAAACGGGTTTAAAAAAAAAAAAAAGAAAAATTATGTTTCTAGCAGTTTTCCAAACCAACATTTCCTCTGAAAATTAATAGGTACCATAGAAGCACCTTTTAACAGTACGTAACCCCAGTGGTTCTTTGTAATTCCAAGAAAATCATTAAATACATTTTGCAAGAGTCTAAACTTTCTCAACTTTTCCTAACTATTGCTAGCATCCAAATTATTCATCGAAATGAGTTTTTTAAGCGTGTTTCACAATTTTCAGAGGCCAGAGTTTTGCCATCACAGTAATGACAACAACAACTTTCATGTGAAAAGCGCACTTCCTGAGGTCTGTGGAGGATAAAACAGTCTTTAATTATGCAGCGCACAGATGTATAAGATGTATTTTGAAGGCAAATGAATACTGTTCTTTTTGATTAAATGCTTATGAGGATATTCATCTATCCTGCTTGTCACATCCTGCTTCACATGCAAATGTCATACTCTGGCTGTTAAATGAAGGTGTTTCTAACCTAAGATTTTATGATCATGTTGAAAGGTATTTGCAATTTGGATTCAAAGTACCTATTCACCTGCTTTTTACATACTTGACATGCTACCATTTGTGGCATTCACACGTGGGACTTTCACCTGTATAGTATTCTAGCTTGCTGGTTTTCAACAAGCGGTTATTTTTTGAAGCCCTCCACCAAATTGCTAGGAGGTAATCAAAGCGAATAAGTCGGAAGAAACGATGCCATCTCCAACCTATAGCTTCCCGCCTCTTGATCTCAACACCTTGGGCAAAAATTCATGACTTTCTGATGCATATTGAGGCTGTGGCAGTTCACATCACTTAAGACTTCTGCACATAATTAGTACGTTGTTGCATTTTATCCCGGCCATTTGACAATCTCATAATGCTCTGACTTTTAAAAACCTGTAATTCTGATGAAAGATTGGACAAGCTGCACCCAAGCCAAGCTGTTTTTTTCCCCCCTCTGCTCCTTCTTTTTCTTTCATGGCCTTTTGGAATTCAGCCAAGCATAATCTCAGTTAATTAGAAGTGAGCAGAGACGATTGGGCGTGAAGATGGAGCAGGGAGAATGACAGCGGTTTTCTTGGCTGTTGAAAATACAATGACCTGTGGTGGATCAGAGAGGGACCAAGCACACATGCAATCACTTAGATACCATTCGTATTTTTAATACAACTGTTTATGAGACATTATGCATCAAGGGAACTATGTAACTTTTCTACTTACTTGTGTTTGTGGATATCTTAATGCTTTGCCTAGAATATTACACTGTGTGACTTAAAAACATATCCATGGAGACAAGTAGGTGGCGTCATGAGGTCAAGTTGCAGGTTTTGAGATTGTAAGTGCTGTAAGGATGCACACAAACACATGCAATTAAAAAAAAAAATATATGTGTATGTAACTTCACTTCACAATACTATGCAACATTGATGGTGGTGAAACATATTCCTAAACTTTTTTACTTTGTTGAATTGTTGTAAACAATATCCAATTTTCCCACTTCTAATTGGTAAGCATGGGACATGCATGAGTTGGAGAGTGCGTTAGCGCTTTTCATACAATAATTGTAACACAAAGTGCTTTCCAATTCACATATTAAAAACAATTCCCCAAACCCACCCCCACCCCGGCCCAACCATCCCTATATTAAAACTTCCATGCAAACACATACACATACGCACACACACACACATGCACACATTCACGCACACATTCACGCACACATTCACGCACACATACATGCAATAAGATAATGGGCATGAGGCTGAATGCAGGTGAACCAGTTGTGAGAGCACCATCAGAGGAGCCGTCTGCACCAGGAGCAGAGAGTCGCCTGCAGCCACAGGACACAGACTCAAAACCCAGACGAGAGACCAGGCACAGACCAAACCTCCCCCTGGGGCCAATGAGCCAGTGCCCAGGGGCCACAGACGACCACCGCTCCCAGTACAGAGGGCCCCTCAGAGGAAACACTGGAGAGTCTAAAATGAATAAAGGGATTCAGATAAAGGAGGATAAAGATAAAATATATAGTAAAGTAAACACTAGGACCTAAGGTTGAATGTAAAATACATAAAAAGTAGCCTCAATTATAAATAAAATAATAAATTATTTAAAATACCGATGTAAATAATAAATAAATAAATAATAAAATAAATAAATATTAGTCAAAAGCTAAACTAAAAAGGTGGGTCTTGAGCCTGCTCTTAAAAACCTGAACGTTCTCTGCGGCCCTGAGGTTCTCCGGCAGGCCGTTCCACAGACGAGGGCCATAGTATTGGAAAGACGCCTCGCCGTGAGTGTGTGTCCTGACTTTGGGAATGACTAGGAGCCGGCTGCCGGAGGAGCGCAGGGGCCGCGAGGGTTCATATGGTAAAAGCAGTTCTGAAAGATAAGAAGGCCCAAGACCATTAAGACATTTATAAACCAGTAAAAGAACCTTAAAATCGATCCTGAAACACACGGGGAGCCAATGCAGTGATTTTAAAACCGGTGTAATGTGGTCCCGCCCCCTGGTCTTAGTCAGGACACGCGCTGCTGAGTTTTGTAATAATTGCAAACCTGAAATACTCTTTTTGGGAAGACCAGAGAGCAGGGCATTACAGTAGTCTATACGGCTGGAGATAAAAGCATGCATCAGGGTCTCCGTGTTGGCCCGAGAGAGAATGGGGCGAACTCTGGCTATGTTCTTTAAGTGATAAAAACCTATTTTTGTGATGTTCTTGATGTGTGGAGTAAAAGTGAGCTCAGAGTCAAAGATAACACCCAGATTTTTCACTTGAGCCGATGGATTAAAAGACTGTGCTTGCAGTTTGGATAAAAGTTTCTCTCTCTGGGCCTCAGGACCGATGACTAAAACCTCAGTTTTGTCCTGGTTAAGCTGGAGAAAGTTTTCTGCCATCCAGGATTTGATGTCTAAAATGCAGTTAAAAAGAGCATCCATTGGCCTGGTGTCATCAGGAGACATGGAGATGTAAAGCTGCGTATCATCAGCAGAACTGTGGAAGTTGACTCCATGTCTCCTGATGACATCACCAAGAGGGAGCATGTAGAGGTTAAAAAGCACAGGACCTAAAATGGAACCCTGGGGCACACCACATGTGATTTTATGGACCTTGGAGGAGCAGGTATCTAGACTTACCATGAATGTTCTGTCTGTGAGGTAGGATGTAAACCATTTATGTACAGGACCAGAGAGGCCGACCTGGTGCTTCAGTCTGTTTAAAAGAATAGTGTGGTCTACTGTATCGAAGGCAGCGCTTAGATCCAGTAGAACCAACACTGTCACCTGTTTAAAATCATAACACCTGTTTAGACATTCCAGTTCCTTTAATATAATATTTATAAAAAGAATATTTAGTAAAATAAAAATTGGATTAGTTGTTATCTTTTTACCATGAGGCCTGTTTTACCTAAAACGTCTGAGCTCCAATTTGAACTGAAGCTGTTTTTGAACCCTTTGGAGCACAAACTATTAGCTGGAAGTTTTGTCTGATTTACTCTAATTACACTTGGAACAAGCTCTGCGCAGAGAAATAGCAGATTTTCAATTCCACCTCGATTTTCTTTAGTAAAATATAAAGGAGTAAAAAAAAGGAGGTATGGACTGATTGACTCTAATTTGGGCAATTATTGGGTTTTGACAATTCATCTTTCAAAGCTGAAGCTAATTTAACTAAAAATGAGAGTTACAGACTTGTAATAATGTAAAAAAAAATCCATATAAAAGTCCTATATCTTTTTTTTTTACTTTAGTGTTGTTTTTTTTTTTTTTAGTTTTTTGGAGTGTAAACTGATGCCGATACATCCCAGAATACTTGATTTGAGTGGAAATAAGAGGATTACAGCTTTATTTTTATATTTAACATGTCCAGCAGCTTGATAGTTTCCTTTTATCAGATGGTGGATAAAAAGGAATAAATTAAGGCAGACGTTTCACCGGTGGCTCATTTTTTATGCCACTGCCTCTGTAAACGCCGCACCACACACTCTGATAGGGCCAGACTGATGGCCCCGACTGACTTTCTCTTTTGTGGTTGCCAGGTAAATACCTTAAATCCGTTGTTCAGCGTTGTCTGATGCAGGGGCTGCCTCGCAAGACAAGAGCAAGAGAGACAAACAACATTAGCATATGAGCACACGAGGCAACAGTTGGAAGGCCATTAGTGGATGACTCTATATGAATTTTTAATGAAAAGGTTGACTATGATATAATTTGCATAATGATAATTTGCCAAATGATGTGATTAGCGATGCTGTCTGACTTCCACATGCATGTATCAAAGCTGTTAAGAAATCAAACTCCAAATCTCCCAAAGCAAAATAAGCAATCGATAATTCTTTGGTGTCTATTTAACATGTTTCTCACACAAATCTCTCCGGCTTTTTTGGACGGGGGTTTATTGGGGCAGTGGCAGAAATAATTAATGATATCTTTGAAAGTGTTTGAGTGTGCAGTCAGAATATTTGGAAAGAGGGAAGACTGTGGATCAATCACAAGAGACGGATCTTAAAAATAGCGCCACTGCTGACATTTTATATAGTATGCTAGTATGTTACTGCTGGAGCATGCGTGTAATGTTCTGGTGCGTTATAGAAGTTTGAATGCAACTACTGTATTGTAACCTTGCCTTTGAAGCTTTAAATCGGTTCTAATGTAGTTAATGGAATGTGCATCATTCTACAGTTATTAACGCCGCTGTTTGAACACTTATAATAATACTGTAATGTGTAGTTACATGTGCGTCCACTAGGAGCACTAGCGTATAATCTACATGATATAAAACCTGTAATAGATGTTCGACCAGGTGTTCAGTAAATCGACAACTTGCTAGCACGCCGAGTGTCTGTCTTCTTTTACCAATCTCTAATCATTCTCATCTCTACACATAATCATATGTGACATGGTGTCAGAAGTAAAACATGGAGCAACTAAAGCCACCAAACAGCCTGTGTCTAGAAGGAAATCTGGCGGAAAACTGGCGTTCTTGGATCCAGAAGTTCGAGTTGTATCTGATAGCCAGCGGACTCTCCGAGAAATCACAAAAGGTTCAGTGTGCTACCTTTTTACATGTGGCTGGAGATGAAGCAATCAAGGTATACAATACAATGG
Source organism: Rhinogobius similis (assembly GCA_019453435.1). Classification (NCBI taxonomy): domain Eukaryota; kingdom Metazoa; phylum Chordata; class Actinopteri; order Gobiiformes; family Gobiidae; genus Rhinogobius; species Rhinogobius similis. Next base: position 39,663,661 of record CM033619.1, read on the forward strand.
AGTTTGAGGATGAGGAAGAGAAGATCGAGGTGTTAAAAGAAAAATTTCGTGAGTATTGTGAACCACGAAAGAACATCACGTATCTTCGACACATGTTCTTCACAAGAAGTCAAGCTAAAAATGAAAGTATAGATGCATACGTGACAGACCTGAAAAATAAAGCGAAGGATTGTGAGTTTGGATTTCTCACCGACTCTTTAATCAGAGATCGCATTGTGTGCGGTGTGGAAAATGCACAAGTCAGGGCTAGATTACTACGAGAGCCAGACCTCTCGCTGACAAGAGCAGTTGACATCTGCAGAGCCAACGAAGCCACACAAAGCCATATGAAAGTTCTAAATGAAGAAAATGACGTTGCAGTCAATAAAGTCGCAAAAGCTAAGCTACAGAGAAAGTCAAAAGCTACAGCTAGCGATAGCAAAGAGTGTGGAAAATGTGGTTACAAACACGAGTACGGCAAATGCCCAGCCTATGGTCAAACGTGCAACCTGTGTTCACGCAAAAACCACTTCGCTCGAGTGTGCAAGCTTAAAAAGCCTAAAGACCATCACAGAAAATCAGACAGAAGCGTAAATGAAATTGAACAAGAGGAAAGCGAACTGTTTATTGGAGCAATACAATCAAGGAACGTACGACCTCAGAGGAAGCAAAGAGGAAACGATGACAAAAAGTGGAAAGAAGTTCTGAAAATAAATGGTCAAAAGCTTACCTTCAGACTTGACACCGGCGCTGATTGCAATGTGTTACCAAGATCAACATTCAATCAAGTTGCCCCAAAAAGCGCACTTCAAAAGTCCAGTTTTAAACTAGTGACATATTCTCGCCACAAGATGGAGCCATTGGGTAAGGCTTTGCTGAACTGTCAATACAAAGCTGCAATACATCAACTGGAGTTCCAAATAGTAGAGGCAGACTTACCAGCAATATTAGGAGGTGACTCCTGTGCACAAATGGGACTGATTAAGAGACTTTACAATGTTGTCATAGACACTGACATATATACTGAATACAAAGATGTCTTCACAGGGTTAGGATGCGTACCTGGACTGCATCATATTCAGATCGACTCAGCAGTGCCCCCTGTCATCCATCCACCAAGAAAAGTCCCAATTGCACTGAAAGACCAGATTAAAGCTGAGTTGGACAGAATGGAACAAATAGGAGTCACTGAAAAGCAAACAGAGCCCACTGATTGGGTAAACAGCATGGTAACAGTCCAAAGGCCCAACAAAAAACTCAGGATATGCATTGATCCCCAGGACCTCAATAAAGCCATTAAAAGAGAGCGCTACCCGCTACGGACAGTAGAGGAAGTTGTCGCAGAAATGCCGAATGCAAAAATGTTCTCAGTTCTAGATGCCAACCACGGATTCTGGCAGATACAGTTGGATGAGGACAGTTCAAGGCTATGCACGTTTAACACGCCATTTGGTCGTTATAGGTTCAAGCGACTTCCCTTTGGTGTTTCCTCGGCTCCAGAGGTGTTTCAAAAGTGCATTGCTCAACGGCTGGAGGATCTGGAAGGAGTTGTGAATGTCATGGATGATATTCTAGTGTGGGGAAAAGACAAAGACCAACACGACAAAAGACCGAGACAGCTTCTTGACAGGGTGAGAAGTATCAACCTAAAACTGAATAAAGACAAATGCAAAATCGGGCTAACAGAAATCCAATATATTGGACATATATTGAGTACTGATGGTCTTAAGCCCGACCCAAGCAAAATAAGAGCCATCACAGAAATGCCACAACCACAGGACAAAGCTGCACTGATGAGATTCCTAGGCATGGTGCAGTATTTGGCAAAGTTCATTCCCAACATGTCTGAAGTGAGTGGCCCTCTCCAGAAGCTACTAGAGGAAAATGTTGAATGGCACTGGGAAGCGCAACAGGTAGAGAGCTTTGAAAAGCTTAAGACACTTGTAAGTAACACACCTGTGCTCAAGTATTATGATGTAACCAAAGAAGTGACTTTGTCGGTAGATGCAAGCTCAGAAGGCTTGGGAGCTGCACTTCTGCAAGAAGGACAGCCAGTGGCATATGGTTCTAGAGCACTAACAGAAACACAAAAGAGATATGCTCAAATTGAAAAGGAGCTTCTAGCAATCGTCTATGGATGTGAAAAGTTTAAGCAGTACTTACATGGTAAACAAGTCAATGTGGAGTCTGATCATAAGCCATTAGAAGCTGTGTTCAAAAAGGGACTACACAAAGCTCCACCTAGACTCCAAAGAATGTTGATGAGGCTGCAAGCCTTCAACCTACAGGTGTCATACAAACCTGGTAAAGACTTGTACATCGCTGACACACTCAGCAGAGCATTTCTTCATGAGCAAAATGAAGTGCTGGAAGAGGAAATGGAGATAAACTTTCTTTCAGCAAACCTTCCCATCTCTGGTAAAAAACTGACACAGTTCAGAAAAGCGACTGCCGAGGACAATGAACTACAGCAAGTGAGAAACGCAGTCATGACAGGATGGCCAGAGAATGTGAAACATGTCCCACCTGAAATAAAGAAATATTGGACATTCAAAGAGGAAATCACTTGGTCAGAAGGACTGTTGTTTAAAAGCTCAAAACTGATTGTTCCCTACCAGATGAGAGCTGAGATGTTGCAAAAGATTCACGAAGCCCATTTAGGTATCGTCAAATGCAAAGAAAGAGCAAGAGACATCCTATTTTGGCCAGGTATGTCAAAGCAAATTGAGGACACAGTGATGAAATGTTCCATTTGCAACACATTCAAACGGAACAATGTAAAAGAACCTCTAATGTGTCATGAAATACCAGACAGAGCCTGGGCAAAAGTTGGACTTGATTTGTTTCATTTTGATCAGGACGAGTATTTGCTGTGTGTGGACTATTACTCAAAGTATCCAGAAATAGTGAGACTACCACAGACAACAAGCAGACAGGTAATCACAGCCCTCAAATCTGTGTTTTCAAGACATGGGATCCCAGATATTGTCATGTCAGACAATGGACCCCAATTCGCATGTGAGGAATTCGCCCAATTTGCAAAGACATGGGAGTTTAAGCATGTCACTTCGAGTCCTGGATTCCCACAGTCAAATGGACAAAGTGAAAGAGCTATTCAGTCTGTGAAAAATATGCTCAAAAAGGCAAGAGAAGGCCAAGGAGACCCTTATTTGGCACTTCTTGAGTACAGAAATGCACCGCTGGATGGAGTGAAACTGTCACCAGCTCAACTATTAATGGGCAGAAGGCTCAAATCAAGACTACCAGCAAGTGCTAATCTGTTAAAGCCAGAGCTGTTCAAAGACATCCACAAACATCTAAAGACAAGACAACAAAGACAAAAACTCTACTTTGATCGAGGAGCAAAAGAACTTCCTAGTCTTCCTAGGAGAAGCAGTCAGGATCAGAATTGGCAAGACGTGGCAACCAGCAGTTGTTCAAAATGACCATGAACAGCCACGATCCTATGTTGTTCGCACAACCCAAGGTGGTATCTTCAGAAGAAACAGGAGACATCTGCTTAAGTGCAAAGACAATGCTGTTCCAGAGTATGAAAGCGTGGACTCTGAAATGCCCACCACCACCACCACCACAGAGAAGGACCAGATGAATCAATGTGTGACAGCATCACCACCATCTTCTATTGAAAAGGACATAGCAGTTAAAACATCTCGCTATGGTAGAGCAATTAGAACCCCAAAGAGGTATTCAATGTAAAAAAAAATATATATATAGAAAGAAAATGTTCATGTAATATTCATTGCACTTTAGTTGATATTGTTAGAATACATTTTGTATTGCGGGTTATTCTAAAAAAAAAAAAAAAAAAAGGGAGATGTAATGTGTAGTTACATGTGCGTCCACTAGGAGCACTAGCGTATAATCTACATGATATAAAACCTGTAATAGATGTTCGACCAGGTGTTCAGTAAATCGACAACTTGCTAGCACGCCGAGTGTCTGTCTTCTTTTACCAATCTCTAATCATTCTCATCTCTACACATAATCATATGTGACAAATACAACTACACTTATTTTAGCCTTAATAAAGACTAAATTTTACTAAAGTTTATTAAGAAGGATTCAGGCTTAGTAACAATTTAACTAATAATCTAACCCTAATCCCTAACCCAAACCCTAAATCTAACCTTAATTAAGTAGTTACCAGGAATAATGCTTTATGTTAACTATATGTGTGCTGTAATGGGAACGATGGCTTAACTCCTCTCTCACATCAAAGACTCTGCAGACACGTTTGTCTTTAAGCAGGTTTATTGATGTTTGAAAAGGTGAAACTAAAAAATAGACGTAACATAAAATTACAATATACCAATCACATTACATATAAAACACTATTCAAGTTACAAGTCCACACAAATTCACCATGAAGACTAACAAGCGCCATTGTAAGAGCTGCGTAGTTTGCGTGTAGCTAATTAACATAACACTGATGGTAAAATACACAAAAATAACAACGGACACTAGCATACAAATAAACTGTGAACAAGTACGAACGAAATACCGGCAATGCAACCTCACAATAAAGACGTTTGTGGTCCCAAAAGACGTTCAGACCCTCGTGCTGCCGTGCTTGCTTGCCGTTCGCGGTTCACTTCTGTTCAATAAAGTTCTATTCAAAACAACATGTGCTCTCCTTGTAACGCCAAAAGTGTCCACTAGATGACAACACAAACAAAGGAAAATCAAAGAATACAAAGACGAGGTAAAATGTGCATTTTCAACATTTAACTACTTTTATGCAAAACAGAACAATACGTTTAGCAGGAATAAAGTCTTTGTTCATGCTTTGTTAAGGCAAATTAAGGTGTAGTTATTATAAAGCGATGTCGGAATTTGTATACCCCAAAACACTTGATAAGGTAACTATGTATGTATTACTTAAGCTGCACGGCATAAGCAATTTTATTTGTATGTATTTTTTTTGCCTGAACAATGGGTTGTGGCTTGTTACTATCATTATTTTATTTATTATATATAGTATATATTTTTCTTCCGATGAAGTTGAGATTGAGAAATAGTTAAGGATAGCCATCTGAATGCCTCACTGTAAGTCGATGGCCTTTTGCCTCGAACATGTTTCATTATGTGTCCCTTGGTGAAAGACTTTGGACACCTCTGCTGGTCGTGGATCACATTTGGAAAAGCTCAATCCCAGTGCAACAGGGTTTGAGTAATGGTTGATGTATTACTCTGGTCTACAGCGAACGACCCGAAGCACACGTTCAGGGCTTTGAAGGCTGTGTTAAGATTGAAGAGACAAACTCCGCCTCCAATTCCCTTTTGTTTTACCTCCCTCTCAGCACTGACAGGAGTTCGTCAAATTAAAGCACTGAATAAAGCAGCGTGGTGCTTTCAAAGACTCCTTTTCATGTTGGTGATTTGAATAGGCAAGCTGTGTCTTGGGAATCGCTGCTCATATGTCAAAGCCTTCCTTTAACACAAATGGGAGCATTACTTCTGGCAAAGGAATGAATTGTCAAAGTGACTGTTCGTATACATATTCCTATAAATCTCATCAAAAGCGAGACATCATTTTGCTTCTTCTTAATGGAAAAGGGCGTTTCTATTAAAATAGCAATATAAAAGAATTGAAAACGTACATTTGAAATTACATATAAAATGATTCCAAACTTTTGGACAAGGAAAAAAAAAAGTTTGTCAAGGAATCAACCAGAGTGCAACAAAGTCCAAAATATCAAGGTCCAACAGAGTCTACAGTACCCTTAGTACATAATGAACTGGACTGGACTTAGATTGGCTGCAAAGTAAACTGTTTTAGTGCCCCATTCTTTTTAGAAGAGCCTTATTTGCTAAGTGTCCACACTATTGTCTCTGGGATAATGCAGCGCCGCGGGACACCTGAACTCAAGAACAACTTTCACCTTCAGCCAGCCGTTTAGGGGGCAGCCATTTATCACGATCAGCATCGAGGAGGCTTCAGCGCTCACTCACACATTACCCTAATTACAATTTTATGAGAGGTCATTCCTCTTACTCTTGCTGCTTTAAAGAAGTGCACTGTAGACATGAAAGGGGCAAAACAAATCACATTTATTATCTCCGTTAAGCGGCTAAACTCACGCCGCTTTGCATAGAGAAAGCTATTTAGACCACCTGCGCTGGAGCACACTTTAGTTCATAATTTAGCACTAATTTATGATTTTATGCAAATGTTACGTTGCAGTTAGCGACATAGATCACTTTACGTTCTGTGTAGATGGTTTGTACATTATGCTGATTGTCTGGCACCGCCTCAGATACCGAAGAGTCACACAGACTTGCAGACTTGCACAGGATTGTATCAATGTCGAGCATTTACTGCTTTTGTTAAAGTGCCTATGACAATTGTTAATTTTACCAAAACACTAAAACAAGAGAATTATATTTAAGATTTTGCTAAAAATGTTACCATGTTTACAGGTTTGGTATTTTTTAGATTTGAAATTTTACTTCCTGGTTGTAAATGATGACGTCACACTAGGAAATTATGTAATTATGTTGTACACTGGGCCAAAACCATCCTCTAATGTCACCAAATTATAATTATGACAAATAAAAATATACGAGGACAGCTTTATTTTGTTGCACTGATGTTGAAAGCATCAGAAATAGTGTTTGTTGTGTAAATTGTCCCAAGCTTATAGTGTCTTATAGTGATCATCATGTTGTCCTTTTCAACATCTTTTCTTCATAAAGAGACACTCGATTGGTGTAAAACTATAATTTATATTTACAGCAGGTCTTATTCACCAAATAAAGTCAAACAAAAAAATCATAACCTGTCATACACACTTTAATATTTTTATTATTTAGTTTTCTAGTAATGACATCAGAACATTCCATCAGCATATTTAATACACATGGAAGGCAGCTAAAATGAATATTGTAAAAATGCAGCTTTCTGTTATAATAAAGTTCTTAGGTCTAGTCACCGAGATAAATAAACAGGTTCAACATTTGTGAATTTTCTTTTGAGATATCTCAAGGCAAAATCCAATGCAATCAATAGGGAAGAGTGACTGTTGCCTCCATCTAAAGTTATGACATTACTACATTCTAGAATACAACCTATAAATTAATTTTGTAAAAAAGATATGCTTTTGTGGCTGTACTAAAAAGAGATGTTGATCAGCATAAAAATAAGATGTTGGTACATAGTTCTAACTCACTATATCGACAATTCTCTGTATTCGAGTGGCTTTACATTATGATTAAAGGTGCACATTTTTCGTGGAGAGTCAACCACGCCTGAAATGTTCCACAGTATGGCATTAAACGTATGTGTCTTCATCGAGACAATCAAGCCATACTGTGAAACATTACGGACAAAACCAATCGGTTTTTACATGGAGACAGGCATGCGGCAGAGGATAAGTAAAATACATCAACAGAGCAAGTCTTGGAAACATAAGGACGCTGACAAAAGCATGATGACCTTTGACCCTGAGACAGTACACCGTGGCAGCATACGGGTCTATATTCTCCACATTACACACGTGCGCTCACCTGTCAAGAGCTCGGTGAAGGATTAGTCAAGCCATTGTGTCATTGTACTACTGTCACATCTCATAGGCGCCAAGACACTTACATGTGCATTTATCTTTGTAATGAAGCCTTTATGGACCACGCGCATGCCGGAACGTCCATTTGTGTCATTGTCACGTGTGCGATGGCATTGCGAGTGATGAAAGAGAGTGCAGACAATATGAACGAGCACAGAGCACAACAATTGAAAGATAAGATAAACTCCACGCAACACTTTTCCCTCATTTTGGCAAGAAGTAATATTTTAGTAAGGCAATTCAACTTCTTCACAGTATAAGATACACAGTAATAAAAGGGGATGGTAACTAAAGTAGGTTTTACGTTGACGTACTTTAAAGGGCCTGTGCCTGATTTTTATTTACTGTAGTTAAGATAAATTCTCTTTGCATTGCACGTTGTTTGGTAGAATGGAAATACTTTGGGTTTATAATGTATAGTCTGTGCAACATATTGACCTTAATCCGGAAGTTGCCTTATGCGCCGCCATCTTGTTTCTGTTGTATTAGTTTACATGGAGCAGACGAGCTCAACAGAAAATAAGATCTACGTGGACTAAAAAGCCGTTTTCAGACTGACCAGGAAATTGGTGCGTTGTTGACTTGTTGTTGTTCGTGTTCATTAAACATTTTACACAAATCAACCTACTTAGCGGCAAGACTTTTCCCTCGTTCGTCATTAGCCTTAACAGAGTTCTCATCAAACGGGAGTGCGTTTACAACAAAAGTGCAAAAAACGGCAAAAGTGGGCGGGGCAGAATAAGGTCAATAAACGATTTTTGTTAGGAAAGACCTAGGCACATTGTACACCAAGAATCATGGGAAAATTACTGCTTGACACCAGGCATGTGATTCTGTCGTGGTGCAATTTCAAATGTGCCAAAAAAAAAGGTAACTGAGTTAGAGGAACTTTATGGAAACAACTGCATAAGACTATTCCAGACAGTCATTTCTAAGTCATGGTGCAATATTGAATGAAAGGAAGTACTATGTGAGCGGGGCAAACTGTTCAAACTAAAACATGTTCCTGTCTCATGGTAAAAAAAAGAAAAAAAAGAACAACTTTAGTCCTCTATAAAACTTATTTTTTGCCAAATGTTATTCACCTCATTCCAGAAGTTGCCGTGGGCGCCGCCATCCGTTGTAATCCTCCTGCTAATCACATTAGCAAATAAGTTCCATACGGACTACAAAGTTGTTTTCAGGCCACCCAGAGAACCAATGCATTCTTGACTCGCTTGTGCGCAGGGACATTGAACATTTGCACAAATCAATCTATGTATTATTTCAGCAGCGAGACCTTTCTCTCGTTGTCAACTCGCGTGAACTGACTTCCTACTTGACAGGAAGTGCCAATACAACAGAAGATCAAAAGGAGGCAGAAGCGGTCGGGGCGGTATAAGGTTCATTCCAAAATACAAAACTGCTAAAAATAATACTTAATGAAAACAATGTTAAAATAATACAGAGATGAAATGCAAAACTTAAACGAACAGAACAACAGATATAGACAGGACAATGAGCCACCAAATGATGAGGGGAAACATGGGTCTTGAATGCTCTATTTTGTTAGCAATCGACATTACTTGCAATCAAATAAATGCTACGCTGCGTGACATTCCAGGTTAGGCAAAGCAGTTTTATCTCCATGGACTCAAACTGATAGCGGACCCAACATGATGTAACTTTTCTGATGGGGCCATTCATCTTTATGTTGCCGTTGCATTCTATAGCTCTGTTTGTTCTTGTTCTGATGCAACAAATGAATAATATCAAGCTTTTATGCCTGCATCTGAGTCCAGCTACAGATGGTTTACCTCAATGCCTTCCAAACAAACTCAATTTGGTGGTTGAGCACTGTTAGCCTAAGCTTTTCTCTCTTGTTCTAAAATGCCCGGAATGCCACAGACTCACACAGCATATCTATACCTGCGCATGACAGAGTGTGATAAATGACATGCATTAGTTATGTGTCTGCTCTCATTGGCTTCTGGACATGTTTTCTTCTCATTTGTCACCTGCCTGTTGGTCAGACTCGGTGGAGGGCGCTTTTATCCAAAACTGCAGTGCTTGCAGTTTAATTGTGTGGAACTGATTCACTCCTGCCTCTTGTTTATGATTCAAGAACACACCAGGCTGTGCTGGAAGCGAAGTGTGATACATGCATGAATATGGAATAGGGCACATTGCATTTCAGAGACAAATGTATATTTAAAGCCATATCTCAGACTTCACACTTGAAGTCTATATAATGAAAGTCTCTGCAACATACGGGCCCCAGGGACAAAATCTAAAACTTTAAACTATGGCCTGTTACTTTGTCGGTATTTACAGTGGAACTTAGTAGATGCCTCAGTGGTAATTAGTGATGTTACAGTGATAGCTACAGTAATAGTTACAGTGGTTGTTACAGTTGCTGTTACTGTGGTACTTGGCGTGGTACTTCTACTGACTGTTACTGGTATACATAGTATTAGTTAAAGTGTCAGTTTGTGGTACTTTAAGGGTAAGTAATACCAGTAAATATCATGATACTTAGTGGTGCTTCATACATGGATACTTTACTCATCCCTGGCAGGAAAATTCAAGAGTTCAGTTGTCTTGACTTTTGTTGGCTTTTACGGAATACAAAACAATACATTAGATTAAATGAGTGTTAGTATGCAAATGTTAATAAATAGTACTATTAATTTAAAACATCATCAGTGGCCATGATCCTTAAAGCCCCTCCCCAGCGTTCCCCAGCGTATAGTGGTACTTCTAGTGATAGTGGTGTATGTATCAGGAGGTTCGGTGTGGTGGTATTTACAATGGTAAACGAAAAGAGTCAACAGTAGAACCTGGATCGTTATCATAACGATGGATTATGTAATGTGTACTGGCTAATAATAAGAGACGTAGAAAAGGTTTCAGGGGTTGTCATCTGGACACTGTTTGAAGATCGAGACGTTTCGACTTCTATCCAGATGTCATTGTCAATCAGTGAGCTGGTCTGAGAACTCTTTCTAATATGCTACTCTGAGTAGGCAGGGCTCTCACTACTACACTACTCTTCTAGTACCTGTTAATAATCTTGCTGCTGCATTTTGAACCAGTTGAAAGCTTTTTATAGAGCTTTTAGGACACACTGCAAGCAGGCGTTACAGTAGTCTAACATCCAGAGTTATCCCAACACAATTATCACAGTTATCCCAACTGAACCTATACTTTTTTCCATATCATAAAAACAATACTTATTTTTATTTTAAAATTTTGCATACATTGTATGTTGAGTGATGTTTGGGACCACCCATGAAAGTTTCATAGTGATGAAATAAAAAAAACCAGATGGGGTCAAAATCACTTGAAGATAGAGCGAGGGATATATATGGTACTCAGTGGTGAATATAACTCTTTAAGTACCACAAACAACCACTATTACTATACGTACCACTAACTGTCAGTCCAAGTGCCACTAAAAGGGCCACTCAAAGTACCAGTAACTACCACTGGAAGTATATACTCAGATACCTATACCTACAAAGTAACAAGCCAGATTTTATGTTAGTTCTATTTATGTAGTTATGGTAACTACATAGGAGGTTCATATAGGTTATGGCATAACCTATATAAATCTCCTCCCAAAAACGTTTTTAAAGAACCAAACATAAATATTAAGGACTCCTAAAACTCCTTGTCCTCACATGTGCTTCTTTGTCAATCTTTTTAAAAGTCTTTGAGCAAGGAACATCCTACTCTTTTGGCGCACCTGCGAGAATTTAAAAATAGGAAAAACAAACTCCATGGGAGGGATCATATGGTTAAGGTTAGGAAAATGACAGTGTGTGTCCAAACAGACGAATAATCATATATTTATAACAGTTATTAACCTGAATATCCTCTATGAGAGTCAAAAAGTGAACTTCAGTCTCTAGAGCTCTCCTTTTATACCCTCGATGGAACCAACCTGCCATCTGTTTTTACTGCAAACAAGCGGAGGAGGGGATCTGTGTGTTCACTGAAGGAGATTGCATTTTGCTTGTGGAGATTTTCTCAGCAAAACATTACATAAAGCATTAATGAAACTCTGGACTTGACTTTGCAAACATGTTCTTAAAGTTGTACTACGTAAATTGTTGGGGTACGGGGTAATATTGCAATTTTGTGTCACGATTATCATTGCCAAAATAATTGCGATTAACGATAATATCATGGAAAATTTTTAAAACGGTCTGAGTATATAATGGATATTAACCTTTATTTAAATATTATGAATATGTTGCAAGTTAAACAAAAAGAAAAGGGTAGAATTGCAGTTTGTCATGTGGGAAAACAATGACGATTAGAAGAAAACGTCATGGCTTTTACCACACAATCTGGTGGTGTAAGAAGACAAATTTACCAAAAACGATTTTTGTCTACAGTTTTAATCACTATAAACGGTATTATTGTTTATTGTCCCATCCTTCATGGTATGTCCGTGTCAAAACAAATGTCTGTAAAACCCTCTGATGTGACTTCCGTTGTACGTTTGTGCAAATTACATTGAATGAATACATTGAATTTGCTTTAATAACTTGCTGCTTTATCTCAGGATTTTTTTTTCCCCCTTCTTGCTCAGATTGATTTCTCTATAAATTCCTTAAATACCCAGCTGAACTTGGTGAACTATTACAAATGCCTCCTCCAGAACCTTTTCTACAACATATTAGCGCGGCTGTCGATAAGTCAGGCTTGAGTAGACAGTAAGTTGACTGTTCTCATCCAGGAGCCTCGCCATTAGACTTTGAGTGAGAGAGAGAGAGAGTTTGAAGTGGCATTTCCAAGACAGATCCTGTTAGTCAAAAAGTGTCTCTCCGTGACTCATTAGAGAGTGTGACAGGGCCAGTCGATAGCCTCCCCCATCACTCACCTGCAACGGACGCTCCAACAGGGAACTGACAATCAGATCCTATCAAACGGCAGCGTGATAAGCGGTGCGTAGGAAGTTGTCGGAGATCGCACTTTGAATATTTAATCATTTCTGCTGGTTTGAAGTCTTGAGCCTTTTCTCTGGAGAAAGTGTACGTCAACAAGTTTACATTGTAGCTGTTATTTGTACAGTTTTGTCATTGCAAAGTAGTTAGAAGGTAGTCGAAAATAAAGACTGCGTTTTTGGAAAATGTGTTAAGAATGGAATTAGCGGCTCAGTTGATACAGCACTTAGGTTTCACAGCTAGAAGCATAGTTGCCAATTCGTCTTCTTCATAGCTTTTTCAGTTCTATTTCACTTTAATACACCCAACGATATCTTAAATATAGACCAGTGATGTTTTAAAGTTATTTATATTAAATATTCATCAACATTTTTCAGCGGTGACCCACAACAAGCTAGTTTTTTTTTGGTCTTATGGATCGCAGGTCATTTTTTTTGCTGTTTTTTAAAGTTAGTTGCTCTGAAAATCTGGCAACCCTGGCTAGAAGCATCACACAACAGATGAGCGGATGTGGTCGCCCATTGCTCCTGACAACACTGAAAGATGGGTCAAATGCAGAAGTATACATTTTTTTTTTTTTTTTTTACTAGTAGTGAATTTAAAACAGGATGTAACATTAAATAGATATTCCTGAAGATATTAGAAATTGCTAAGCGTACAAACCAAAACTATAAATAAACCAAGAAAAAAATTGTTGGTCAATGAAATATTTAAGCTGTGGTACCTAATAGAATATATTTTGTATTGCTTGCTTAAGCTTGCCTTGGAAGTCTAGAATGATATCTCTCAGTATTTCTTTACTACATATTGATATCGGTCTGTTTTCATCTCCCTGCGAGTTCAGATGTGTGATTGATGTTGGATTTGGGGGACAAACATGGTTACAATTGAGGAAAAAAGAAAGGAAAGAAAATATATATCAAACCATGTGGATTTCAGCAGAATAAAGGAGCGAAGCACAAACCGTTAATTTGTGGGGCAAAAAGTTTGATTTAGTTCTAAAATAGACAAATTTGATTGCACGATGAGATCTGAGTTTGGCTTGCTGCAAATCAGTTTAGAATTGAAGAAGTGTGTATTCTGGATCCAAGGCAATGTAAAAACTACAGTTTGTGACAGAATCATGTTGTTTGTATCTGAATATTATCTATTTTATCAATCGCAAACCAGTAAGAACGAGCTGAATTGCACAAAAAGGATCGGCTGTGCGATGACGAACTCACTTACCTTACCGACCTACCTTAGCAAAGGTTAACAATGTGTCAGGTTTGTGAGAGCTAGGTTGAAAGTTGCATAGATTTACTGTAGATAACTTCCTTTCGGAGCTTGAAAATTGGGGTTTGCAGCTTTACCAATATTTTTGTGTGATTCTTTGGGGATTTCACTCTTATCTTTTTCAAGATCTCCAACATTTTAATCCTACAGCAAACAGATACTCATCCTTTGTCGCTCACCTGTAAGAGGACGCTCAAGAGCTCAGACGGCCGGCACTCAAACATGAATGCGTTTGCTTTCTCTTCTCCGTCAAAGTCCAGAAGAACAGGACTGTGATGACAGGCCCCGAACAGCGTGATAGTTAATTTCCGTTCATTAGTCAGAATGCGTACTCGGGACATGGGAGTTAGCGGCGAGCACTAGCGGCTAATCATCTCCCCATTCATATCAAACGCCAAATCAAACCCCTCACTCCTCGGCTAGTTAATATTGTGTTAGGCTCGCATTTGTCTCCGGGTCCGACCAGCGAATCCTCATCATGTCAGACCTCTATCTTCCTTGTCAGTCAGAAAACGAGCTCATATCTCCTTAATAAAAGCGAAATGAATAATCTAATCAGCACATATTAGATCAGGCGCATTTGAAGGAGGCAGGGAGTGGAGGGAGCACAGAGGGCACCACATTTCCAGACTAATCCACTTTTTCAGCTCTTGGCCAAACAAAGTAGAACAAACAGTTCCTCTCGGAGCGGGCTGAGCGTGCACATCATTAATCAAGAAGCACAAAAATGGAAGTTTGCAGTGTATTTTCCGCCTTCCTCGACAGTGTCTCAGAGAAACGCGGAGCCGGAGGACAGCAATATCTTCTACTTAGCGTGTGGGAGGGTGTCACGGCTTCTTTGTTCTCTTGCACTAAATGCACCTCCAAATAGATTTTTAAATGGATTACGATGGTAATTTGAAAGCAATGCAAATAGTTCTAAATAATGTTATGACAAGAAGCATTTATCATCTGCTTTGTTTTAAAGTCAGTGGTCAGAAAAGTACTAATTTTCAAGAATTGCTGAGAAATAATTTAATTATTATATTGCTGTATGAATATTTTATGGTGGAAATTATATTTAAAGAAACAAAACCTTAAGCTTGAGTGACTAAGAATGACTTGCAAATCAGAAAATAAAATTAAGATAAAAAAGGCCTATATCATAATCTAGTAATATGACATTTTGTAAACTGAAAACAACGCACTGATGATGACTGTAGGCCTATGGATGCTTGCCACCACAGCAGGGAGAGGCAGTTGCCGTGCCGCGATGCTTTAAGCTCTGAGTCGGCTCGCTCATAACAGCAGTCATGAACTGTAATTGGGGAACTGTCCTGGGTTTATCACTCCACGGCCAAAGTTTGCACGCACCACATCGTGAGAGAAAGTGGACTGGGGCTGCGCTGTGGCAAATTTAGTTGGATAGATGACCAGCAGATTACAATGACGCAAATAAAACAAAATAAAACAAATAACACAAAAGAACAATCTTATTACTAAATCATTTTTACTTAATAACTAATAAAAGTATCTTGTGTTCACTTGATTACATATGTTCATTACTGTAAAAACGTTATTACAGTGCGTAAGTAAGCCAGGATAAAGCCTCTCCGCAGATTTAACCTGTAACTTGACCTGGTGCCCTCTCCTCAATGGAGTTGGATAACCTTGCCATACAGTGACCATTCCAAACAAAGCCACTCCGTCACCATGGAGACTAGCAAGCGCTTCACCAAAAAATTAACACATAACTCCATAACATGATGCAAAAAAGATGCACGATCAGTCCTCGAAGAGCCTTTTCTTACTGTAGTTTTAACCCTTTGCAGCACTCACCTACTTGAGAAAAGGCCATCCTTTAATTAGAAGCTTGCAGGTTTGAATCCAGCTCACCTTTGCTCTTATTGTCATTGTGTCCTTGGGCAAGACACACCAGCCCTCCCCTGTATGAATGTACAGTATTACGTAAAATGTGCATCCCAGTCAAACTCTTTATTTTACGGCATATTTTGTAAAGTCTTCTTACAATCACTCTCCTCTCCCCAGTAAGAAGCACCATTTCTACACCACTTTTTGTTCTCTTTGAGTTTGGCTGTCAAGGAAAAGTACATTTATGCTCCAGAAAGAATAGAAAACAGCATTGCAGAGCCAAACATTGTTTACTTCATTCACTGCGAGAGCACAGTGCGGTCCACATAGCCGCATTTTTATCAGTGTTGTGCTGACGGGGCTGAACTCTCTCCGTGAGAGGCTGATGAGGAGGAATGGCCTGGCCAAGGAGCCCAGCCCGCTGCTCTGTCGCTGCTGTCGTTATCATTTGAATCCAAGATGGCTGCCTTTGTGCTGCGGCTTCCCCCCTGCTTTGATAGGAAATGACCTGTCCGAGCCAGTCTGGCACCTGCTCCATCTCCTCTTCACCGCCGCGCCATTATTTAACTTGAGATGTTGTGACCTTTTAACCTTGTATGGTCCCCAGACGCCCAATAACCCAGGGTAAAGTCGGGGTATTGTCTCCGAGCCCTTGTTTCTGATGCATTGTGCCTTCAAGGAAAGCAGCAGGAGAGCATCCGTAAGAGGATCCTGCTCCATCTGCTCTCCGTTGCCAAGTTTGCACAGGTTTAGAGGCGAGTGTAGGTGCCAAAATGAATTGTGCTCGTCGGAATTTCTGAAAATGCCAAATGTCCTTGCAATATGGTAAACTTCTCCCGTGGAACAAAATATGGCATTTGACCTTTTTGAACCCCACCTAAAGACCGAGGTTGAGCCGAGGAAATCTTGCAGTTGATGGATGACGAAGTATGACTAGACTTTTGGTTGGGTGAATACCTCAAATTGTCACCAATTGATTCAAGTTTTTATCGATCATAACACACAGAAGGAGACTAGAATAGCATTAGGTGCCAACATGTTACAAACCTGAAAGACAGTAAAAACAAAAGAAAAGTCTGGATTTCTTCGCAAGAAAGAATAGAAAAATGGAAACACTAAATAAGTGGGAGAAGAGACAGGGCCTAAACGATTGTGCAAGGTGACGAAAAGAGAGACAAGTGGTTTCCCTTACTCCAGATTCTAGATTGCATTAGACTGTAACAAAACATTAAAATTTTAAGGCAACTATTTCAACATCTGCACCTCAACAAGTAATTTTTGGTGTCCTGGAGTGTCCTTTGTACTTGCACAGTCATAAGTCGGATATGTTTCATACTGAGAGACACTATCTGTCTGGCTAGCCAAGATTACACTATTTCTTTTCCCCACCTTATTCCGTCCTGCTCATTTTTGCTACATGTTTGCTCTTCCGTTGTTTTGGCACTTCCGGTCGAGCAGGAGTTCCTTTCAAGAAAGGCGGAACCGTTTCTCTGCGTAAATATATTATAAAGTAGATGACAGATGACCAATGAGCATGAGTACGTTTTTCATGCATCACTGCGAAAAATAAACCTGATTGCACTGCTCGGAGTTTGGTCTGAGATGCGGGAAAGGAGCGTAGACTTTTTCTGTCACGCTTTCTTTTTTCTCTAGTTAGACCATGCAATTCCAGAACTGCACAAATTGCTGAGTAGTGGGCTTGTTAATTCACACTTTATTTGGACAAGCAATGATATCTTATTGCATGTTTTCGCAATATTCTAGGTTCAAATTGTCCTTTCATAGTCACATACGCCAGACTTATCCATACAATTTAGTTAAACGACGCACCATACTTATCCCGAGGAGATTAAAGAGATTAAATGTAAGATTTAACTTAAATCCTACAGTTCTATACTTCTCTCTGATGCCACATCCTTATACTGATAACTTTTGACGCTGAATCGAATAGACTATTGGAAATTACCACATTTACTTGCCTGGGCGTTTTGCCTGTCAGTGAATCATCATTTCTGGCATGATGTTTAAGCAAGCCCTGAAGGAAAAAAAACAAGACCAGTGCACAACGCGAAGTGTGACTAAATGTGCGAAAGTAATCTCAAAAATCATAATCGCCTGAACTGCAATTTTCTATGTGTCTCTCAGACGCCAGAGTCAACACACATGATTATTTTACATTTGCGGCAAAAAAAAACTAGGGCTTTCCAAATACACTGTGATAGCAGTTAGCGCGGGCCAAATCCATATTTATAAGAGACAGCTCGGCGACATTCTTTGCCTTCAGCAGCCTGTGCAGAGCAGTAAATTGAATTCTGCCACGCTGCTCCCCTCTGACAGAATGCTGAATAAGTGCGAGGATCTGTATTTTAGAGAAATGCATGACTGGTGGCCCGCATACACATTAGAATAAAAATGATATGTTGGCTGGGAAACTCTTCATGGCACTTGACAGATGGAGCAAGTGCACAATAGCAGCTATTTTTAAACTGGACATGGCAGGGCAACTGTTTTGGTGAGGTTTAAGGTGGCACGTTATGTAAAGTCAACTCTTGTGAGGTTTTGACCAGGTTATAATATAGTTTCCTAATCATACATACGGGGTGCACGGTGGCAGAGCGGCTAGAGCTTCTGCCTCTCAATAAGGAGATCGTGGGTTTGAATCCCGGACCACCCCAACATCGTGGTCTCGAATTCCGAACCACCCCAACATCACACGATCTCTCTGGGTGGAGTCTGCATGTCCTCCCCGTGTTACCGTGGGTTCTCTCCGGGTTCTCCGGCTTCCTCCCACCGTCCAAAGACATGACTGTGTAGGTTAATTGAGAACTCTAAGTTGTCCCTAGTGTATGAATGTGAGAGTGAATGGTTGTCTGTCCTTGTCTGTCTCTCTGTGTCAGCCCTGCGACGAGTTGGCCACTGTCCAGGGTGTACCCCGCCTAAGGCCCAAAGTCCCTGGGATAGGCTCCAGTCACCCGCAACCCCTAACGGGAATAAGCGGTAGAAAATGAATGAATGAATGAATGAAAAAATGAATGAATCATACATACAGTGCGCAAGTTCACAGTACACTTTTGCGATAGAAAGCGCTTGTCTCACACAGATGAGACATACACTGTCACCAGATGATTTATCAAAAATACGTAAATACATGAACAATCTGGACAGCCAACAACCAAATATATTAAGATTATATGGGGAAAAGATGGTGGTTTTGTTTTGCAAGATGAAGAATGGGAAAATATATGTACATTCCAATGACTAAACTTGAAATGGACAAATTTGACAGACACAGGACAAAATGGGACGTTTGCTTGGGAATGTATACTGTATGTAATAATTATTTTTAGGATGTCTTGTTGTCTTTTTTGTGTGCCTATTTTCTCTCTGGTCTTGTTTTGTTCTGTTATATGTTTAAAACTAAAACTTTAACAGTAAGCCTAACTCATTATAATCACTGTCAGGATGTAGCATCCATAGCTCCAATTTATTTCTCAATGTTTCCAAATCAGAGTAAAACTGTAAAACGGAAGCGAAGAGTATCCTTTGTATATTGTGAAACATGGCTAAAGTTTGCTTAAGTACTAAAACATAGGTATTTACTTACTGCTTAGCAATCAATCCACTATCATACATGCCTATAATCAAAATTCACATTTCCAAATCATTGTCATATGCAAATAAAGCTTGGATGTTGTACCTTTCATGTTTACAAGGTAAAACTTCCAGACAGTGAAGGCAGATGGCAGCGGATGAACTTGTGGCTCATGTGCTTACTGAGAGCAAATACAAGATGGCTGACATCCTGTCACTAATTGAGCCTTCAAAATAAAGACAACAAAAAGTGTTGAATTCAATTGAACGCATTAACAGTTGTACAGGAACATATTAAGACAAAACACATTGCTTGCTGAAACGAGCTGCTTCGAGTAGTTCAATTATTATTATTTCCCTGTATCAATCACTTCGACTGTTCCCAGGCTGAAATTGAAACGGTATCTTTGCACCAATATCCATACCTTTTATTCAACACCACAGAGCATTATTGCAAGTTACAAAATGACTCATTTGGGTTGCGGTGTGTGTCTGACTGTATTTAAACCCACAAAGCATACGAGGACAAGCACAAAAAATAAGTGCATTTGAAACATCTTGGCCGATTGTCTAATTTGTTCTAAGAAACTTTGTAGATTTGATTTGATGCAGTCTGGAGGAGGGGGGGAGTCGTCTCAGTGGACTATCTGTCTTGTACAGTTGGCAGTCTTCTACTAAATGAATATAACTCCTGGAACAAAGGCAATGTGGACTTTTAGCAGAGGCAAAATGTATGATTTATGAAATAGCAACATGAAACAGAGCACAGTTTGAGTTCAGACTGGCACCATAGAGACACTGTATGTAGGTCAAACAGTGGGATGCATACAGGGACAAGGAAAGGACGATTCTCCAAGAAACGAGGCTTTGAAAAATGTGTGTTTTGATTATTATTGTTGAGTTTAATAGTGCTTTATATCACTTTTCTCTTCGGGAGACTTCCTTCTGCCTGTCTCCATGGAGGTATTATATTGCTTCGCTGGAATGTCCCAGGGAATGACATTTGACATATCTCTCTTGCAAATATTAAATTATAGATGGTTTTATTGATAACAAAAATACAGTTGTATACAGTAAGCGGGGTCACCTCTTTAAGGATGTGACCTGTAACGTAGTCTTGTGGCATCACCGGCTTGTTTCCATGGAAATAGAAATGTTTGATGCCATACTTTGTAACATGGTTGGGGTTCCTAAAGCAAAATGTAACCTAAAAATGTCTTCTAAGTATTACTATGAAGTTAGTTCTCACAATACTGTTACGAGATCTACGAGAAGCAGGAAATGTGCCATTAGTATGCTAATGTTTACCCGGGATGACAAAACTGGCTCTGGGCTCAGAGACTTGTAAAAAGTGCTTATAAACTCATGGTGGTGAATACTTAGGATGCTGAGACTGCATTAGATAAGTGAGCGATACATGTGACTGATGCAAAGACTTTAAAGGTCCCATATTCTGCTATTTTCCCCTTTACACGGTCTATTCTAAGGGCTTTGTTGATAAAATTTTGCGTTGTGCAATATCATATATATATATATATATATCATATATATCATATAACATAACAGTTTCCAAAAAACACCCATTTCTTGGACTGGCCCCCCTCCTTGCAAAAGCAAACGGTTCACTCTGAGATCTGAGACCCCCGATCAGAGAGCAGGCTGCCTCCCCGCCCAACTTCGTGCCGAAGCCTAGAGCGGAGATAGTGCGCATGCGCCATGTGCTCGTAAACAGCGATACACAAACACGGAATAAACATTTTATCCGTCCTGACGGTGCGTCGTGCTGAGTCCTACGTCCTGGATCTGACCTGGAGTTTGTCGTGCTCGAGTTCGTCGACGACGGACGCTGCCGTTTGGTAAATAACAAGCTAACTCTTCGATCTGTCGTATCCATCGTGTAATTACTGTGTAGCATTAGCATTAGCTGTTTTCATTCTGCGGCTGCGCGCTTCCCGGAGGCATGGCTTAAACACCGCGTCATCCTTGGGAAGCGCGTCATCCTTGTGAGGAGCCCCCGTCTGCCCGCTCAGCCAAGGGGAATGGAAAAGACAGTTCTCTAGCGAAAACATGCGGGAATCAATCAAAAAAACACTTTGGGCACAACAAACGAGGCCCAAATAGCACTGTAGGAAGGTTAAAACCTCTGAAAAGTCGATTTTGCATGTTATGGGACCTTTAAAGGAAAAATATAATGCATTTTTCATAATGTTATTATCTTAAACATGCTCTTGAGTACCTTAAATTTTCCATCTCATGTTTTGAAACAAACAAAAAAGTTTATGACTATATGAACAAGTTCCTCTGCTGTCTATCCTGGCACTTACTGTCTATGCAGCCAGTAGATGGCTAGCGCTATACACAATTTAGTTAAGTTATCACTTTAAGCGACTCCATGAGATGCGATGATTAGCCTAGCAGTAGCAGTGAATGTGTTTAGAAGGCAAAAATGCTCAGAACGAGTCTGTAATGATTTAAGGACTCTCGGTTAAGTGACATATATAATCGGAAAAATCTTCACTGATCGAGGGAGTTCAGTCGGAAGTGCTTTTGACGGTAGAAGAGGATAGGATTTTCAAACCAACCTTCTCAAAACAGCGTGAATGCAGCAGAGTGTAACTCCAGGTGTGTTTTTGATGATGGAACTTTGTTAGAACATGGTTAAAAGCTCAAAAAAGTCACTATAGCATAATACGTGTCCTTTAAAACAAACTAGTTGACAGTTAAAAAAAAACAGTAAAAATCCTGTACAGCCCTTTTAAGCTATGTGCAGACATTAGTCGAAACAAAGATTGCTGAGCCTGGTTTACATCTAGAGAAGACCAATCTCATGCTCTTAAGCCGTACTTACGAAATGATAAATGCCTGAATACATGCTGGCCTATTTGTTCAATCAAACATTTATCCTGCTGTCTAAATATGCAGACATGAGAGACACCACAAGCGATCCCACGCAATTACAAATATGTACTTTATAATTAGATGTTATCTTGTTTAGAATTCCCTCGCTGCCTTCTCCGGTTTATTCTTCTGGATGTGTACGCTTTCTATTCAAAGCAGCCGCCCAATTTATGTGCCAGAATGAAAGATGACATGTTTTCTTGTACAGACGCTAGCGTTGCTCTGACACGCTTTTTTGTTGTAAATATGGGAAACTTTGATTGACAGGAATAGCATCAATGAGGATGAGGCAAAGGAAAGGCATCCATGCTACATCGCCCACAGGAACGTACAGAACATAGTTTGTCAGAGTTGCAAGTGGATACGGATGATAGAACTTGTTACGCTCCAATACTGTCTTTTGGAGAGAAGAATATAACTATAGTGGGACACATGAATGGTTATATTGTCTTTAATCCTGTTTGTGAAATGGTGAAAACGCGTTGTGTTCATCGCCACAAGGGTCCTGTCCATCACACTTCAATGAATCTGGTATGTCAAAGCACCCAGAACCCAGAAACCGCTTTGAATTTGATGAAAATGCTCTCTTTTACAGTAGACTTTGTGACCACTATTTAAATGATCTTGTGAAAGCTGAATTTGAGTTTTTATAATACATATCAACAAATGTATGACTGATTTTAATGGACAAATATTATGTAAAATTTACATTTTTTGAGCTTTTAACCATGTTCTACCATTGTCCCATCATTAAAAACCAATACCTGGAGTTGCATTTAGCGTCATTCACCATAGTTTAATGAATTCCTCTGAGAGTCAAAAACACTCTATTCTGAATTCCCCTTGATGTGTGACATTTTCTCGATGTGTGATATGGCTCCGAAAATAATCAGTGCTGTTTTTAGGTCTATAAATTATTGCCAAATCCATTCTGAGCATTTCTGCCATCAAATCACGATCATTACAACTGCGAACCAGTTTAGCATTAACAAGTGTTTATTTACAGCCAGTAGATGAAGCGTGGATGAAGGCCGTGACAAAGTTATATTGATTTTTGTAAAAACATTTTTTTTTTTTTTTTTATTCTGAACATGAGATATCAAAGTAAAAAATACACAAGAGCATGTTTAAATGCTAATATCAATGCAAAAATGTGTCCTTTGATGTTGTCTGATTATGGTGAGATCTCAATTATTCATATTACTTGATTCCATAACCAATCCGAACCATGAAATCCTTCAATCACATTGTCTAATGATTTATCAGTACTCAACTATGTGACCAGCTTCATGAAACCAAACTTTCTCATTGACAAGTAAAGTTATTGTGACATAGACAGCCAGATAAATGCCCTTTACATTTAGCTTTCTATTATCGGAGTGAAGATTGGATTGGAAAAAATCTGCAGCTCACTTCCATGAACTGTAGCTTTCCGTCAACATGGTCCAGCAGTGCGGCACTTTGTTGTTATGACGTTTACAGTGAGGTATTGTAAATGAGCAGGCAGAATTGACTGCCCCAGTTTTCAACAGTTTCTTTGACTAGTTTCTTGTATTACATTGTTTTACATCAATGTTGCAATTTTAAAAAGTACGAAATATAAAATGGTCCATGGGTGTCATATTCACCTTATTCCAGAAGTTGCCGTGGGCGCCGCTTCGGAAGGCAAAAACAGTCAAAAGTGGGCGGGGCGGAATAAGGTGAATATAACTGCAGCAGACAACAGGATACTATGTCTTCTTTACAAATACATAACTCTCGCAAAATGGGTCAGTTGTGTACAGTATATATGAAAACTGTTGGCTGTTTAAGAGGCGTGCACATGTCGTGTCGGTGGAGAGAAAAGCATTTGTGTTATTGTGTATGACATATGCGGCTGCTCACAAGTGAGTATAAAGCACGAGAGAAGATTAAAGGAAGAGGCAGGAACACTCTGGGGAAGTGTCAGATATGAATATGTCATTTCAAAAGCTCTCAGCTCTCAATAGCGTTGAACAGAGCAGTCACTGTTCCCCTTTCAAGCAGAGCCACTCTTTGATACAATTATATATCAGCATATGTAGCTTATTACAGTTACGAAATCACATTTGTTGCTGGTATCTTTAAGTATAATAGGCATTAAGATTATGAATCGCACAAATCAACAGCATCAGTAAATCACTTTAAATTGCTATTAAATCCATTCACTTTTTGTACGTTATCCAGTTTTCAAATACTGTCTACTATAGGGATAAGTGAATGTAACTATTCCATGAAAGTAACATTAGTGAATGATGAATGATCGGCATTAAAGGTGCATGTAACTTTTCTGGTGGAGAGCCTGCATATCTCCTTTCAGATTTAATTGGGTTGGCTGGAATGTTAACTCTATGGCATAAAACAAATCTATCTTGCATAAACTGATTAAGAAATGCTTTTGGATGAATATCTTGCATGAAATACACTGTTTCTGTTGATTAAAAATGATAACATAACATGCATCATTGTTGTTCATGGAGGACGCCTTTTCACAGATCTGTAACTGTGCCTGGTGACTTGTCTCAGATAGATTTAAGTTTATTTCCATACTGGGGGTGCCTGTCCAGCCTAGACCCCACGCTTTGTCTCTACTTTACAAAGATGTTTTGATCGAGTCTCCCTGATTTCAAATAAGTGTCATTGACATTTAATTGACATTAACCAATTACAGACAAGCATGGTCACTTTACGTCAATTTGTGTGTAAACAAACTTGTTTTCCGCCTGTGAACATGTGAAACATGTGATATAAATTGGCAGATGCGATTGGACGTCTCATATTACAGTTTTTTGACGCCCCCTTGTGGTCCGATTCCAGACCCCTCTGCATCTGAACAGAATGTAGACGGGAAAATATTGGGGAGTATTCCAGCAAAGCAATCTTATCTCCATGGAGACAAACCTCACATAGTTCACCTCCAATGAGCAATAAAACGTTCTTCTAAACACCTTGATATATGTTGATTCTTCCATTTACATTTTTTTTTGTTTTTTTTTTCTGTCTAGTTCATATCTTTAAATGATATCTTTTCTGAAGCATTGCTTAGTTGCATCGGGGCATTGAGGCATTTAGGATATTAGAGAAAGTGTCAGTTTTGATTGCCAGCCAGTTTTCAAGACATGTACCATGGTCTCTGGCTTTGAGTGCTGAGGCAATTTAGCAATCTCACTAATGCATGGATCCAAGACTTCAGAGCTCCCTGATTGTGATCACAAAGAAATCTCGAAGTTTCGCTGGAAGACCACAACAGACCAAAACCTAGCCAGAGACTTCTTGTCTTTTTATGAAGGCAATCAAATGGTCACGAGCCATTGACAAATTGATAATACATCTGGACAATACGGTTAACTACTTTTCCCCAGGGCACTGCAGCCTTGACTGAAATGGATAACATCAAACTGTCTGCAATTGGCAAAGAGCGGAGAGGATTGGCAGCCCCCTCAATATGGCACTTAAAGAGAGAAAAAGTGCATTTTAGGAAACTGGATAAGAGCGGACTTCATTTTTCTAAAGCACATAAACTTTATTGGACGATGCAGTGACTGTTGTGTAAAAAAGACTACACCACATTTCACTCCAGCAGAAGATTTTGGACAAGTACCACAATATATTTGCACAAAAACAAAATAATAATATGGAAGAATATTTGTTTAGGCTTGGCTTGGCCTGCTCTGAAGTGTGCAGTAAGGATTTATCTATTGAAAACGAAAGAAAATG
Source organism: Rhinogobius similis (assembly GCA_019453435.1). Lineage (NCBI taxonomy): Eukaryota > Metazoa > Chordata > Actinopteri > Gobiiformes > Gobiidae > Rhinogobius > Rhinogobius similis. The sequence goes on from CM033619.1 coordinate 39,689,507, forward strand.
GTTGGTTTTTTCCTTTTTTTCTGTACAATCGCAACCAACCATTCCAACCAAATCAAAATAATTCCAATTTTTCCACCAGTTCAGCCCCGTGCGGTCATTGTGTTTAATCGATCCGTTAATTCTCATCCACAATGCATAGTGCACCAAGCAATGTCTGACACGGGCCAGTCTGCTTTGTGCCTAATCAAGTTCTAAGGCGTACAAAGAAGCCGCCTGTGCATGTTGTGTTTGGCAGATGGTATTTTGCAGATTTTTCCCACTACAGCGTTTTAGCAGAGTGACACAGAATACCTGCCAGCACAGTCTCACCGGAGCGAGACGAGCGAGGAGGGAGGACACGCTGGATCCGTTTGCAACTTCATCTTGTTGCATTAGCGTCCCAAAGCTGCAGATCGCCGAAGGGTCTCTTGGAGTAAGACAGCCTGTGTGCCTCACTTCCAACATAGTGGCTCAGCGCGTGCACAAAACAAACCGTCATTAATCACAAAAACACTTGAGTTTGTGCAAAATTATATCAATTAAGCCGAGACCCTGCAGGTGGATAGGAAAAAATCTTAAATTTAAAGATATCGATTTGAAACTTGTCATGTAGTTAAGTCACGTAAATGTAAGGAAAAAATGTATTACACGTTTTTCCTCATGTCATGATTTCGATTTAGAAAGAGCCAAAATTGCAATATTTGGGACATTTCAATCCGAAAAATGGACAGAACCAGGTTTAAATTTCTTGGTTCAGAAAACGGCCTTTGATTTTACAGTGTCTCCGGAGAAATCTATGGATGAAATGGATTCAGTGAAGTAATAAAACATAATTAGGAGCTGATTGGACAGGTTTCTGTTTCCATATAAAAGCTTATGTGTTGAAAGAGCAAATGACCAAAGAATTTCAAAACTGTATTTACTTGCATATTTTATATTTGTCCACATCTACCAAATTTTGACGGCATACACTTTGTCAAAACTTGCAGAATTTCTTAGTAAACGTAGATGTTTATGAGAAAAATATGAAATAAACAGTAACGCTTTATATTAAGGTTCCTTAGTAAACAATTTATAATGCATTAATAAGCACTTGTAATGTGTTTATAAGCAATTCATAAGACATTTACGATAATTGAAAATAATCTAATAAACCGCTTATTGATGCTCTGTACATGCAGTTTATTAGCACAAACATGTTTTTGGTTAATAGATTATGAACATGTATAAGGTATTATAAGTGCATAAACAAATAAATAGTTTACTAAGGAACCTTAATCTAAAGCATTACCAAATAACCTTGCCATCCCTTGGGAGTAAAAGTGAACCCAACTAACACAAACAATGGAACGTGTGGCTATTTATAATATCCTGATATCTATCCTGATATCTGGGTTATGCATATCTAGACAGACACGTGCGTTATTGGATATAAACTGGACTAGCCACCAAAAATAATAGCAGTCAAAATATCTGCTAAAGCCAGTTATTTTCAATAATGTGTTAATGGATCAGGCCTTGCGCCCAAAGAAGTTTCAACATTCGAAGCTAGACATCATCAATCCTCTCAGCTGTCCTTGCAGGCCCCGGAGAATTAACCGGATTCGCCGCGCATGTATTGTCCTGCGTGAGTAATATTGTTTGCCTCTACCCTTTTTAAACTAACAACTAAGAAAAAATGACACATAAGTGATAACAGCTGGCTTCAGTCTGCAGCAGCACACTTTTCTAAGAGCTAAATGGCTTTCTTCTCCAAGGGGAACTGCTTTGCATCCATCTTGCATTGTGAGAGATTTGGTTTCCGCCTAACATGTGGAGGCATTTTATCCCGTGATGAGCGAGCTGCGGTTTGAATGATTGCCCCGCATTAAACGACGCAAGTTTAGAGCCACCTGACAAGCCCGGGTGCTTAAAGGATGAGAAGACAGAGGCAAATCAGCTGATTGTACGGAAAACCTCCCCCTCAGCGGGAGATGCTAATTCTGATGCCCGCATGCACAAAATCATTAATCAGTGAACGCTTCCAATTATAGCGGAGACAGCTCATTCATTTATACCTTAGGATTTTGGTGCAGGGAAAAAAACGACGAGACACTAAGTGAACTTGTTTTCAGACTTGTACGGCAAATGTCAACGAGATATTTGTTTCATTGACAACGGTTGATATGTTTGCGGGGCTTAATGTCCACACCCTGTAAGCAAACGTTCACTGACAATTCAAACAATGTACGCTATGCAAAAATTCCTAGATGAACTCTCTCTGCACTAGATGAACTCTCTCTAGACTAGATGAACTCCCTCTAGACTAGATGAACTCTCTCTAGACTAGATGAACTCTCTCTGCACTAGATGAACTCTCTCTAGACTAGATGAACTCTCTCTGCACTAGATGAACTCTCTCTAGACTAGATGAACTCTCTCTGCACTAGATGAACTCTCTCTGCACTAGATGAACTCTCTCTGCACTAGATGAACTCTCTCTGCACTAGATGAACTCTCTCTAGACTAGATGAACTCTCTCTGCACTAGATGAACTCTCTCTAGACTAGATGAACTCTCTCTAGACTAGATGATGACTGCACTAGTTTATTGTCTTATTAGACCCTATTTCTCTAAAAGATACTGTTTAAATTTTTAAATAGAGCAGATGAATGTCTCTAGACTAGATGAACTTTCTCTAGACTAGATGAACTCTCTCTACACTAGATGAACTCTCTCTACACTAGATGATCTCTCTGCATTAGATGAACTCTCTGCACTAGATGAACTCTCTCTACACTAGATGAACCTAGATGATCTCTCTGCACTAGATGAACTCTCTCTGCACTAGATGAACTCTCTCTGCACTAGATGAACTTTCTCTAGACTAGATGAACTCTCTGCACTAGATGAACTCTCTCTAGACTAGATGAACTCTCTCTGCACTAGATTAACTCTCTCTACACTAGATGAACTCTCTCTGCACTAAATGATCTCTCTCTGCACTAGATGAACTTTCTCTGCACTAAATGAATTCTCCCTGCACTAGATGAACTCTCTCTACACTAGATGAACTCTCTCTACACTAGATTAACTCTCTCTACACTAGATGAACTGCTCCTCATCTGCCTGGAGGAACACTCTCTACACTAGTTCGGCTAATCTACCTGGAGCGACTCTTCTCTCTACACTAGATGAACTGCTCCGCATCTGCCTGGAGGAACTCTGGTCCTCATCTGCCTGGAGGAACGCACCCTACACCAGATTAACTGTTCCTCATTTGCTTGGAGGAATTCTCGCTACACTGGATTAACTGTTTCTCATCTGCCTCTAAGAACTCTCTATACACTAGATGACCTGCTCCCTAATTGCCTGGAACAACTCTCTCTACACTAGATGAACTGTTTTTTATCTGCCTGGAGGAACGCTCTCTACACTAGATGAACTGTTCCTCATCTGCCTGGAGGAACTCTATACACTAGATGAACTGCTCCTTATCTTCCTGGAAGAACTCTCTACACTAGATGGGCCACCTTCCTTCCTCCTGAGTGGTTCTGGCTCCACAGTCCAAATGGAGTTTTTTGTAGTTTTTCCTCACCCAGAAGGAAGGTCAAGGACAGGGGATGCTCTGGGACAATTATTCATTTGCTAAATTCCTTTGAACATTGTTTATTTAAACTGTTTTTCTACTAATGACTGCTTAATTGTCACTCATCAAGGAAACTGGTGTTTACTCAAGTAAGAGTTTTTTGTGTACAAAAATAAATTTCATTTGATTGAATCGAATGAAATGTAACCGATGAGTCCAAAATGGCAATGTTTCGGTACATTTTAAAAGCACAACTAGATCAGTTTTGATATCTTAAGTTTGAGAGCAACATCTCACTTCATCCGCACCCGTTCTTGTCTCGCAGCTCTCTGTTAACATTTCTTCTAATTAGGCCCAGGAGTCTTTAGAACTCACCAAAGCCCCAAAACGGCAATCGTTCAAGTCATCATTCATGTGTCAAGTACAGACTGTGCTCCTTGCAAACCAATAGGCAAATACATACACTATTTCAGAATTACTGGCAGCTCTAAAAATGCATGACAAATACAGTTTCATTATTATGTCAGTGTCATTTGTTATCTTGAGTTAGATATTTTTATTTTTACTTGAGATGAGTGGCGCGTGCAAAAGGCTAAGTTGCAGAGCTGTCAAACCAAACTTTATAAACACAAGTATTCGCTGTGGGAAGTTTGCTGAGTGTTCACCTATACACATATGACTTTGGACAGTGATCTGGAGAAAATTCACAGTTACATGGGATGGACAGGCGGAGCTGACTGTTTGCTCGAGGGTACAACCGCTAAACAGGCCAGGAAGACCACCGTCAGTGACAAGCCATAGCATTTTAGAAATTGCTGGATCTCATACAAGTATTCTAGCTGAACAAATGGATGGATTTACAATGTGGCAGGGCAACTTCAGTCCAGTTGACTTTGTTTGTATCTGTTGGTGGATTTGTTGTGCAGCAATTCTCAGGTTTGGCATCAATGAAATAAACAAATGTGATAAAGGGAGATTATAAAGTTAAGTTATCAGTATGTATTGTTAATGTAAAGATCTACTTAAGATGTCAGAGTGATCCTTCAGTCATCCAGGTAGGTTCTGTAGCAAGAAAATTGTTAGTACTTGGCCAAAAAAAAAAGCTGTCTCCTTGGATATGCTATTGCTTTGCCTAGAATGTTCCACCGCATGGTATTAAACTTATTAATCTAATATTTGCTGAATTACAGGTGTCTTTATTGGTCAAAAACATCTTCTTGCTCTGTGTGAGGTTTCCTTTCCACAGATCTGACCTGTAAGCTGGCCTGGTGGCATCAGCTGTTTGTCTCCATGGAAATTTAAAAGCATAATGCCATACTGTGGAAGAAGTACTCAATTTTGCTACGTAAGTAAAAGTATAGATACAGAAGGCAAAAACATACGCAAGTAAAAGTGTTGCATAGAAGAAGAAGAAGAAGAAGAATTTTTATTTATAGAGCGCTTTTCCACCTAATAGGCACCCAAAGCGCTTTACAAACCGTTGAAACTACAGTTGCCGTTACAACATAACATATACAATTACATTTATAGACAATAAACAATGTGGACACACAGTTGTAACTACAGTTGCGATCACAACAAAACACACAATAATATATATAAAAATCTACTTATGTGAAAGTCCTGAAAATGTTACTTTTAGAGTAAAAATTGCAGACATTTGATACTATTTAAGAGTGAAATGTGGTGATATTGACAAAGAATTATAGTGTGTTTTCTTTGTGAATCAATTTCTCAATTATTCTATTGTTTATGTACATTTTGGTTGCTAACATATAAAACTTGAACTCAAGACCTTTAGACAAAATTTCACCAGAAACATTCTAAAAAATAACCCCTCAAACTAAACAGAAAGTACTTTTTCCTTTCTGTTCTTTCTAAAACTGTAGTGGAATAGAAAGTAAATTCATCAGATGTAGTTAAGTAAAATTCGATAGGTTCCACTTATATAATTAACTACAGATAACTTAAAAATTGTACTTCGGTACTTTTACTTTTGTACTTTGTTACTTTCTATCACTCATTCCAGGCAAAGCAATAACTTCTGAAGTAACAGAAAATGTAACACATAAATCGGGCCTTTGTTTACAAAATGAAACACACTTTATGGACTTTTCAAACTGAATAAAGTATCTGGATTATAACAACTTATTAGCAACTTTCCGTTAATTTTCACCGTAAAATTACAGTATCTAACTTGGGAATAATGCAGCTGTACATCCCTCCACACCTGCAGTCCCTCACATCTCATGCAGCGGCTGGAAAATCATGAATGTGCAGGAACGCAGCAGATGGCGGTGAATTCTCCTGGTTTATTTTCGGCGAGTTGGATTTTTACGGCTCATATAGCGACTTAATTATAAGACATAGGGGAGAGCGAACCCCTGGAAGAAGCATTTAAAGCGGCAGGCCAATCTTCATTAGGCCTGCTAGAAACCCGGCGCTCTAATGCGAACTAGCGCGCTGCCGAAAAGACTGCCCAAACTCTGACAACGTGTAACAGGCAGAGGAGATGATAACGCAGCGGCTGTTGTAATCCACCATCTGATGTCGTGGATGGCTCTCGCAGATAAAGCAGGTGAGAGAGGGCTTGGAGGCAGGCTTTATTTAGCTCCAGTCATTCACACGCTGCCTCGAGTTTGCTATCGGAATGTGAACGGAGGGCTTGTGTTACGCCACTACGCAGGTATCGTTCTAATATTTTGGAAAACAGTTGCCCTGGGATGTTTAGGTAACCTGCAAAGTAAAAAAAAAAAGTTCTCATTCAGCCTGGAATTGCTACATACATTTTGATTTCCTTATTCTTGTTGCAGAAGGATGGATGTTTTGACACTTTGACACACCTTATCCAGCGTCAGAATTTCTTTAAAGGGGACATATTGTGCTTTTATTCAGTATATTTAACATTTAACATTGAACTATAACATACATAGATCATAATTTTACATTTTATTCACTGAAAAATCACCACAAAATGTATCAAACAACAAAAAACCGGTCCATTGACTTCCTGTTCATAAGCAGCTGACTTTCATATGTGTTTTTTAATTAATAAACTAATACTTTAATAAACTGGATATGTGACATTTTCGAACCTTCCGTGTTTTGTTTTTTGGTCGATTAACATACATGATATGCATGCTGTAAACACGCCAGATTGTAGCCATGGACTGTTTTGCATCCGTTGCTCCACATTCACTCTCACAAACACTGTCATTCATTCACCAGAATACGCTTGTACATGTTGCTAATGGTAGTGGACACCGGAGCAGGCTCGAGAGGGATTCTTAATTGAAATAATAATCACAGCTAAATACAGGGATGTGGGTGGAGGTAGGGGGTAGGTGACAACAGGAATTTTCTGAGCACTCGAGCCTCAGTTGCAGGACAAATACAAGACTCAAACATGCAGGGATCAATCAAAATACAACTTTGAGTCAACTGATGATGAGAATACACAGTTGCAACGTTAAAAGTTCAAGTTGATTGCATAATAATAATAATGATATATGTAATAATGCATAATATGTCGCCTTTAATAGAAAAAACGAAAATGGCGGCCACATCAGATCACTCTTTTGCTACTGTTCTTTGGTTTAGATCAGGCTAAATCAGACGCACCAAAGTATCTGATCTTCCAATTGTTTGTTTACTTATTTAGTCCTGGTAAGGTCTTTGCTTAATTACAATTCAATTTAGACCTGGTTTAGTCATGGTTTAGACATAACTTAATTCTGTGTCAGTTCTGGTATAGCCTGGTTTAGTCTAGTTTAATTGTGGTATAGACCTGGTTCAGACCAAGTTGGTCTGTGTTGTGTGCATTTACATTTGCACATAGACCACATCATTGGGATTGAAGTGGTGCCAAATTCTGCACTCGGGACCAGGACTAAACAGGACGACAAAAGGACCAAACAAAGTCTAAATCTGGAAAAAACAGAGCTCAAACCAGGACCCAACAGGAGCAAATGTGAATGCATTCCCAGTTGGCAATTTTTTTGTATTTAATTTTTCACAAAAAAATCAAATGTAACAGTCGTCGTCGTCGTTATTATTGAAACAACAGGTCTTGTGTTGGGTAGATTTTGACACTGAAACTGGGTCAAAAGTGGTGTACTTATGTGGCCCAGAGGAGACATTTTGTTGAATAACCCGGATTTAGAAGATCAGCAGCAGAACTATTTTCTTTTTGCAAATACAGGTTTGTTATGCTCCTTGATTTGAAAGTAATCTACCAAGTGTATCAACACATAATGAAGAAATAGAACCCACATCCCATTCTTTTGATTGGTTCTCTTGTACCAGGATAAGAACTTGAAGCTGACGCTGAAGAAAAGCACCGCCCTAAAAATAAAATAAAAGAGGATTACGCAACTTCAAAATGTTTTATTTTATTCTTTTCATGATGGAAATGATCTTAATATATCAAACTATTAAAACAATGTCACAAATAATTAGGACTATGGAGGTATAGTTGCATGCAGGGATACATTTTAATATTCTGTGAGCTTCCCTAAAAAGTCGTAAATTGTCCTTTCAGCTTGAATTAAACTCCTCAAAAGATGTTAAAGTCATCAAATAAGTCCTTGAAAGTTGGGTCATTAGCTTTCATTAAAAACCAACCTGAGATACACTTGCCCATGGAGGAACATTTACGCGAGTCCTTTTATATAAAACTGTACAGCAACAATACTTTTACTCCAACTTGAAACAACTCATCTTTTACAGTGTAACAGTACTCTTAAGTAAAACTTGTGAGAGTAAGTCTACACGTGATGGAAGCTTTATATATTTCTTAAAAATACAAAATATCATGTGATGTTTGTCCTTCCTACATTTGCATATCAGATTCTATCCAATGTCACATCCAGGCAGTTACTCTTCCAATTACTTGAACTTGTGTTGTAGTTTCTCCTAATACTTTTTTACTTGAGTTTGAGTTAAAAAAACAAACATTTACCACTACTTTGTTGGTTTGCTAAATAAATATTAATATATTCTGATACAACAGCACTCTTCCCCCTTTCCTTAACATAGTTGAATATTAAGGGTACAATATGTAACTTGCAGATGGAGGGTTTGCCACCTCTTTTTTTCCCCATGGAAATAATTATAAACCATTTAACACTATTAGGCCAAGTTACAGGTAAGATCTGTGGAGAGGATCTCAGTAAGAATGCATGTGTTTCTAGGGACTTATTACCAAATAAAGGACAAATATTATGCAAAATTGACTTATTTGAGCTTTTAACCATGTTCTAACATTGTCCCGTCATCAACACACTTGGAGTTGCATTTAGATTCATTCACGCCAGGCTGATGAATCCTGGTTAGAAAATATTCTCCCCTCTGACTGTCAAAAACATTCCCTGCTGAACTCCCTCGATGAATGACATTTTTATAATTGATGTCACTTATCTGAGAATCTTCTGCAGCATTTCTACCGTCTAAACACGATCCCTGTAGCTGCTGTAGGTTACTCACATTTCTTCCCAAAGCTCGTTTTTAAGTAACCGCTATGCAGCCAGTAGATGGCAAAAAAAATTGTTAGTGCCATGGGGAAAATGCAGAGAATACAGATGTTTTTTTATATATATATATATATATATATATTTTTTTTTTTTTTTGTTCTAAAGCATAAGATGACACTTACGGTACTCAAGAGCATGTTTAAAGGCTAATAACAATACAAAAAATGCATCATATTTTCCGTTTTAAAGCATGTGCAATTAAACAAAAGTAAGACAGATAGGTTTAATACCATAGTGCCAAACATTCCAAGCGATGCAACAACATGTCCATGAAGAAAAAATGGTAGCAGACCGCCCCTCCAGCAGAAAAGTTCTATAGTATTACTACTACGAAACCAGTGGTTCCCAGCTTTTTTTGTCTCGAGTACCGGCTAAGCTTTGTCTCACACTCAGAGTTCCCTTTAACTTGAGTTTCAAGTTCCAAAGAAATGGGTTTATTAGTCACATATTTTCATTTATTACTATTATTTTTTGTTTTAATTACATTTATGGTCTAATATACTCCAAAAATATACCAATTTTACAGCTAATAATGCCTTTTTCATTTAATCTTCTAACTCTCCATCAATTGAAATAAAAGATATGTGACTTTCTTTAAACATTATACTAACAACGTATTTGCAAGTTGCCCTTAATCTCGGTTATCTTTTTAATGCGAATGCTATTGTCGTACATCTCCATGGTGACGAGCGGATACTAGAAACGTCACTTAGCGCACCTTTAATTGCACGTTGTTTCCGCCTTTATGGTTCAGCAGCGGCAGTAATGTCAGCCGTGGATGTGGTCAGAGCCAGAGGACGATGGTCACGCGCCGGCTCTGTGAATGACGGGCCTCTGTAAAGATGTGGAGGTTTTTATGCCTCTCAATGACATCACAAATCAGGGTGTCATATTTCTCACTCACAAATCTGACAGTGCCATTCGTGTTAAAAAGCAGCTGTCAGTCTGTCTAATGGAGCAGAATGGCCTTTGCCGCAATGTCAGGTCCTGAGGTGACCACTTCATTCTCTGCACTTTGGCTCACACGCTGGGCAACTTTTTTTTCAATCGCGGACAAAGATTTCTGAACAGTAATGTTTAGAAATGTTCTGTTATACTACGTTAGGTTGCAGATAGTTTTGAAAATCTCCCCATGTAATTCTGCGCCATCAACTATCCCGGAATAATGTGTTTGAAGGACAAATATTATGCAGTATTTGTATTGTTATTACCCTTTATCCCATGTTTTATAACTAAAAATGAAATATTGTTACTAAAAACAACATAACTTTATCACAGCCTTGGGTAACTTATCTTTGGCTACATCTACTGGCAGCAGGCAGAATTACACACATTTTAAATACACTTTGCTTGTCGTGTGTTCCTTCATTGTTGACGCAGTTGTAAAGATTGTAATTAGACGGCTGAAATGTGCAGAACGACCAGGATTCATCAGACTAGCGTGAATGAAGCTAAATACAACTCCAGGTAGGTTTTTGATGAGGGGACAATGTTAGAACATGGTTTAAAAAGTCAATTTAGCATAATATTTGTCCTGTAAGAGCAAAATGATGTATAACAAGTCAAATATGGATTGGCACAGGAGCCCGTATGATGCACACAACGTTCGGTGCATGTTTTGTGTACGGAAGGTGTGAGACTTGAAGCTAAGGGGGTTGACTGTTTGTGTGGATCAGCCAGTCTAAATAGTCAAACTAGCTTTTAGCACAAATGCATCAAGATCTCACATTTAACAAAAGGAAGTGAATAAAAGAGGGAAATACAGCAGCAGCTTTGTGAGTTTAAAGAAAAGAAAAGAAAGAGATGAGAAAAAGGATTCAGTGACAGTTTCACTACTTCTTATGGAAAATAGTGGCCTTACAGAGCTACTTTTTATATATGAACAAAAATGGCAACAAAAATATGAATAAAAACATATAAATAAACAAAGTAAATCACAGAAAATCTAGTAACAGCACATAGTTCTGTAAAACGTCAGACAAACCAGCTAAATGCTGTTAATCAGGCAAAAAAAAAAGTTCTACATTAAATATCGTAATGTGCTACAGTATAAATACACAAGTTGAGTATGTGCCAGTCTCTACCCTCCTTCATTCAAACAGCAATAAGGCCGGGCGGGAAAATGTGTCTGACTTATTGTAAAATCAATTGATTTATACATTTAATTTTCATTGGCAACAGGGTGTTTTTCTAGTTTGCTGCTGCTGCACCATTAATGCAAGTGTTTTAGTTGGGAAAATGGACCATGTGTCCTCACAAGGGTGCACATGACGGAGAGGGCGGGGCCTTATACTCTATTCAAGACAAACTGAGCCATATGGAACATAAAAGGAAAATTATGTTGTTGATTTTTTAGTTTGTTTGTTTTCTTTCAGTCAGCCACAATTGCTGGAGCAGTGTTAATTTTGACAAGGGATTTCAATTTAGTTTTAGTCTTTTGTCTAAAATGATTATTAGTTTTAGTTTCAATCAAACATTTCTTTTCAGTTTTAGTGTAGTTTTAGTTGATAAAAATGTCACGCTAATTGAGTCAACTAAATCCATGATAGGTTTAGTTGACCAGAAAATATATGTTTCTATTTTAATACAATAAAATGTACCGCACTGCATCATGGGACATGTTCAGATGTGTTCTTTGGATTTAGAGTTTTTTGACTGTCTGGTTTAGAGCACTGGGATTGTTCTTTTCATTCTTTTAGGTTTAGTTTTTATTGTTCGCTGAAAATATCAGTACTTTTAGTTGACACAATTTCCCTTTAGTTAATTAAATGTATTTCAATTTGTTGTTATTTGTTTCAGATATTTTTATAGAGGTATTGACTGTTTCCATCTTTGTTTTTTCATTGTTTTTTGTCATAAAATTCTTACGTTTGCTGGAGTAGACAGTGACTCATGCCATGTCTCCATGTTGGGAAAAACACACAACACAAACGACATTTTTTGAAAGAGTCAGGCTCATAGTTTGTAAATTTTTTTCCCCTTTGTTGATCTCATCTTTTATTAAAATGTGCATCTTTGTCTAAAATTACAAAGGGTTATTTATCAAGCTTTTATATAAAGTTTGAACAAAATTAACTAAAAAACATCCACTCAGTTTTGGGTGATAAACATGAAGCTTCAAAGTGGCTCACAACTTTGGCTGGAAGGAGCTGTGAAATGTGACAAATCACACAGATATTGGCTGTAGTATCACTGAATAAAAAAGAAATAAAACATAAATAGCTTGTCCAAAATCAACATTAAAAAAAGAATTCTTGCTGTGGTAATGGCCTTGAAATTGTCATTGCCTAGAGTTGGCGCCTCAAAAGTTTACCAACCAATAATTCGCCCTTGACCTATTTTTTAATTGAAAATTCCAGGTGATGAAATAATCACCACAATTATTTTCAATTTGCATCCACCTCCTCTCTCCTTGGTCAATTACAGAAGGCTCCAAATGAGCCCGACTGCCAAGATGGTTCCCATGAATTTTAAGTGTCACTCGCCTGTTGAGATGAGATGAGGCACAGGTCACCTTTCAGAATTTCTAAAGTCTTTAGCTGATCTGCAGAGGACATGCATCAGCCTCAGTGGAATATTCAAGATTAGTTATGCAACGTCAATTACATCAGTCATCTGTTATGCCACAGCGAACATTAGATCATTGTGTTTAGATAGAAGGGGGAGACAGATTACTAAAGCCTTTGTTGTGACATTAAGTCTAATAAGTGGCAACCATCTCATTTTATTCAGGCTTTTAAACAATTAGATAATTTAAATTACACATCATAGAAATATGTGCATGGAGCACACTTCATGGAGCTCAACAGTTCCAAGCCATTCTTTAATTCAGGGCTATTCAGGTTTATTTTACTGAGGGCCAGTTTGTTTGGATGGTTTTGTCCTCTGGGCCAGAAACGTGTTCAACGCTTTAGAAATACGGAAAAAAAAAAAAAAACAAGAAAAATGAAAACAACAACACAAAAGGCTTTAACAACATCTGCAGGACTGAACCAGGACTAAACCAGGTCTAAACCAGGACTAAACTAGGTCTAAACCAGGTCTAAACCTGGTCTAATTCAGGTCTAAACCAGTACCAAACCAGGTCTAAATGAAAAACAAGCGATAAAATATTTTCTGTATTTGTGCAAAATGGGTTGTGATCAGATCATATCCCTCTGAAGGCCTGATTTGGACCCTGGGCCTTAAGTTTTAATTAGTTAATTCGATAAGTTATCTCTTTTTTTTGTGTGTGTTTTATCTAAAAAGAACTTTTAAAGGCTTTAACCACTTGAAGAAGTGGTTAGGGCTGTATTCCTTTAGTCGATTAATTGGTCGATGATGTCTCAGTCGACCAAAATTGTAATTGATTTATATTTCAAGAATTTATATGAGACAACAGCTAAAAGGAGAGTAATGGAGAGAGTTGGCTGAAGATTTTGACGTGAATCATGAGTTTAATCTAACTTTTATATCTCTTTGACTGTTACTTTTCTGTATAAATAGTTGTTTTTGCATGAATTAATGTGGTCTATTGTAGTCTTTTGAGTGAGTTGGTGTTAGATACTGGGAAAGCTTTTGGCTGATTAATCTGTCAATAGGGCATTTCTTTAGTCTACGACGAATTTAGTTTTGTTTACAACTCTATAATTTGTCCATGGATTGGTACCTGCAGAAACAATCGTGGTAGTTCTTAATTTGCAATGTTTGAGAGATAATGCTGTGGATATTGGAAAAAAATATAGGAGACTGCCTCCAGATTTGTCAAAAGTGCCTTGATTAAGCATTTAGAAACAAATGGGACGGGTGCGGCACTGGGACTTTAATAGTTGGTTTGTGTAATGCTGATGTATTCTCTCGTCAATATAATCCACATGATTGGGATAAGCAGGGCATTTCTGGCATATCTTTCCATGTGGAACTAATTACTCTCTGGGCCTTTTACGCAAGAAGAAGTCTCAACTTGCGTAAACTGTGTACAAAATGTGTCGCATCGTTTCGTAATATGTACATAAATGAGTTCTCGTTACCGCCGCTGCTAGATCTTCAACCTCTTTGCAGCTACATCTTCGCCGGCGCAAGTGTGTCCAAGCGGTTTCTGTGTCACGGCAGCACGGCGTCTTCTCCGAGCTCCAGGGACCGCGAGCAAAGTGGACAGCTGCCGACGTGGGCACGAGCCAACACGGGAAGCACGTATGCACCGCTGCCGGCTGACATTAGCATGACTGACACTCCGCGCACCTTCAGAGCGGCACCAACGCGCATCTACATGTCACCGCGGAAATGATACAAGGAGGTGATTCGGGCACATGCGGGGACTCGCGTGAGAGGGCGACGACAGCGGACAACGGCGCACGTTAGCTGTTGACTTGCAGAGGTGGAAGCGAAATCCCACAGGAGCAAAGTGAGAATAGAAACGTAGCAGCACTGGACAGGATGTTACTATAGATGCAAGATTCAAGGTGGACGTGTTTTGGCTGGAATACTGAAAAAATGGGTTAGAGAGAGAAAAGAGTGGAGTTTTGTGGCATCTCAGCATCACGATAATGGAATAAATGTAAGGTAAATCTGTGTCTTAGCCTACTTTGTGCCTTTTTTCATCAATGACAACTAGGCTAAGACATCTCAGTGTCACGATAATGGAATAGATTTAAGGTAAATCTGTGTCTTAGCCTTCCCTGTACCTTTTTTTAATCAATGACGACTAGGCTACGATATTGCGTTTTGTGCCAACTGCATTTTTTTCTTTACATTTTGCACTGCTGGACTATTGTTAGTCCCCAGAGTCTCTAAAAGCACAGTAGGAGGTAAAGCGTTTAGCTATCAAGCTCCTGTGTTATGGAACCAGCTCCCTGTTCATGTAAAAGAGGCCGACACAGTCTCTACATTTAAGACCAGGCTCAAAACGTTCCTCTTTGAAATAGCTTATGGTCAGGCCAGTTAGGAACAGAAATAAAGACCTACAGTTTTAGTTACGCTGCCTTTGGAGCAATTCTGCTGGGGGAAGTATGGCAGCTTGAACACTATCCTCTGGTTCTTCCCACTTTACCTATCAACAATATTTAATATTACTTCAACTGTAGTCTGTTCATTGCTGTTCACATGTTTCTCTTTCTCTCCACTTCCCCCGGGGAGTGGAGACTGTTTCAGACACTGCGGCGGCTGCTCCAGTGACGACCCCCCCCAACCCCATCTGTCTGGAGGATCGACCTCTGCACTGGAGGATCTATGCGCCACCCGTCTGGAGGAAATCCCCCAACCCTGGATTAGCCATACCTCGTCTGCCTGGACCAACTCCATCTACTTTAGATGAACTGTTCCTCATCTACTACTGGAGGAGCTCTCTCTACACTGGGTGAACTGTTCCTCGTCCGCCTGGAGGAACTCTTTCACAGCCTCCTTCCCTCTTGAGTGGTTCTGGCTCCACAGTCCAAGTGGATGTCAGTCCTAGTTCATCTGCAGCCTGTCCGTCCGTGGGAGTAGGATCTCTCCTTCACTGTGGTTCTCCCCGAGGTTTCTACTTTTTCCCATGTGGTTTTTTGTAGTTTTTCCTCGCCGCGAAGGAGGGTCAAAGGACAGAGGCATTCTGGGACAGTTATCTGAGCTGCTTTTACCTGTAGCCCATCGAGGCAACTGTTGTTGTGATTTTGGGCATTACAGTGATCCCTCGTTTATCGCGGGAGTTGCGTTCCAAAAATAACACGCGAAAAGTGAAATCCGTGAAGTAGTCACAGCTTTATTTTTTATTATTTTACAATGCAATACTGAACTATGGAATGAAACCAAAAACCAAAACCTGTTTTAAAGCCCAAAATTTGTTTAAAACAATAATTTTAATATAGTAATACAAGGTTGGAAACATTGTCACTCGCGTATTTCACGCGTATGTCCCAGCTGTGCCTCTTGGTCCTGACTCCGCTCCGCTGTAGCGTCTGTCTCTACTGAAGGCGCAGGTTAGGGGTAGTTGTTGGCGCTCTTTCTTTTTCTGAGCAAGAAGATTTCTATAAACGGATATGCCACCTTCGATTATATTTGAGAACTGCAATGAACGACTCGTCAAAGGGTCCCGTTCTTGTGCGTGCGCTGAAGTTCAGTGGATGCACTGTAAAAATATCCGCACTGTAAAAATATCCGCACTGTAAAAAAAATCCGTGAAGCAGCGAAGCCGTGAAAGATGAAGCGCGATATAGCGAGGGATCACTGTATAAAAATAAATTGATTTGATTTGATGTCTTTTCATGGTACACTTTACAGCAGTGGAAAAAGCACTCTGAAATGTAATAAATCGTTCTTTTCTTCATAATTTTGATTGCTCGAGTCCACAACAGCCACGTTTCAGACTGGTTCACTTTGGAGCGTCTTGGGCCGCTTCTATTATTGGCGGTCTGCGTTTCTATGGAATGGGCCTGGCTCGTAGGGGCCCACTATGTGAGCAACTGATGTCACTCAAATATGTCTTTCCTTTATAAATAAAATCTAAATCATACCCGAATTATACTATTTAATTATAAAGTTGATCTCAGTGATTCACAAAAAGACGTTTGTGTCGAGACAAGGCTAGAGTAAACAAGAAACAACTTCCTGTTTATTGCCAGCTTTTTCTGCATTTATTTATTTTCTCTGGGTCTCTTCGCCATGTCTTGTTCCATGTCTTTCTATGTAATGCTATGTTGGATCCATTATGCGCTTGAAATATAATGTTTCGACACGAGTATAGTGTGTCAATAAAAAGGATCAGCTGATGCTAATGTGTGTTGGCTTTGTTTTGCAGTCGGCTCAACAAATAAAGTTGTCATCATGAAAACACGGCGGTTTGTCACCAGATTGTGACGAAGCCAGTCTGACTTTGTAAAATATATGTATGTTGCTCAGTGGGAGGAGCAAGTGAAGAACAAAGCAGAGCCGTTCTCTGCTGGGAGTCCGTCTGCCACCTGTTACAGTGCGGATTACACGGCTCTGACAGTGTCCTGGGCTAAACTTACAGGAGATGTGACTTAAAGTTAAGCTCCACCTGCTTTCTGGTATTTATCTTGGCCTTTTTACTTAAGTGTAAATACCTGAGCACCTGAAACTGACCCTGCCTTTTTAGTAAAGCCCCGCTACACAAATCAAGTCAGTGTTTGGTGAGGTATGATTATTTTCTGTTTATATCTGTTATATCTTACTCAGGTGAGTGTGTGTTCTCTCTTGTTCTCTTGTTCCTGTCCAATCTGGGGCTGGTCACCGTTCTTCGCTTCCAAGTAGGAACCACCCGAAAAGGTCCATGAATGATTCTGGAAACGTAAGATTAACGTTCTTTCGGTGCCAACTTTCGGTTCCTTGACTTGAAGTATATCCGTGTCACAGCACAACAAACAGCTCAGACTGTGTACACGACGCCTACAACACAAACAGTCCTCAGTGTCCAAACAAAGCGCAGTGTATCATCTTACCAGTAAAAAGAAGAGATGAAGAAACAACAGGTCAGAAAATACAATCTTCAGTGGGAGCTTTATGTCAAAAGTCAGCCTTGTGCTAATAAATCCACACCCAGTCCCAGTCTGCAGTGTCCACGTGAAGTTGAAGTGTAATCCAAACTTCAATCCTCGCTCTTGGTCCAGGTAAGAGCGTAATCTCACAATAAATGTGGTGTGGTCAAAATCCAGTGTTAAGCGCATGGCAGGAGTCGAGTGAAGTTGCTGGAAAAAACAAAATATTATCTTCCTACTCAGTCAGGTAAACATGCAGTAAATGTGACTCAAATTTAGAAACCAAAAAAAGAACCGTTCAGGAACCGGTATCGAAAAGTAAGTATATTTAAAGTACTTGACCAAAAATTGTAAAGGTATCCAGCCCAAGTCTAATCATGTTGTGCTAAAGCGTCCTGGAGGCCTAAACTGAACCAGCACCCCCTGGAAGCTAGTACCTCTCATGACCCCCTTCAGACCCCTCAAACGGGACGGTCACACCAATCTGCTCCTAAAGGGGACCAGTTAAAACCTGCCTAAATATACAAAATTAAGCCAGACCTATGTGTTCACCACCATTACAAAACAACTTCTGTTAAGTTTAACTGCAACTAATCCTAATGATAAACGATGGTATAGAAAAATGATGGTGAACCTGGTTGGGAGTGAATGGATCTAAGCTATTCTTAATATAAAATGGAGAAAAATCACACTAAACCGGCACTGAATCAATCCGGTTTAATGAAAACAAGTGTGAGATTGCCCCTTCCTCTTATAAAACTTCAACATTAGTTTACTTTTCTCACATCGCTCACCCAGCCTCGGCAAATACCTGCTCGTATTGATTGAAAACAGTCTCATCCCTTGATCTTCCTGCGCTGTCTTGAGCAGTATTTTCCTGCACAGCCAGATCATTAATCTTTCTGTTATTGGAAGAAACGCACTGACATATCTCCATAAAATGCCACTTAATTTATGCATTATTTATGCCTCATTTACGTGCCCAGGTCCTCCAACTATTTATCAAACGTCCCCTCTTATGTCAAAACATGGAAATTGAGCTCCGTTACTCATGATCCACCCGGCAAACACATCGGCGGACAGGAAGTCACCGGGGACCACCTCTCACTGTCACAAGAAAGAGGCTGCCAGACAACCGCGTGGCACAAGAGCTGCTTTTAGCTAAGTGCTAGCCGCGTGTGGGACATTGCAAAATCTGATGCAACGCAGCTCAATAAAGATGAATACCGCAGACACAATTTCTTATCCGGGATCAAAGCTTTTGTACTCTTAACAAGCTGTTTCTTCGTGTAGGTCTGAGGCGCAGTTTAACAGAGTCCAAAAACAATATTATTAGCCTCACATTGGGGTTATGATGTTGAGCCAATGTTGCAGCATACTATTTTAATATATGACACACACACACAAAAATGCATGTCCAGGAATGGTTACATAAAATGAAAAGGTGCGGTGTCAGCAAGGTGCCAGCACAGAGCACGCCTAAGGAGAACATGCAATACTTTTAAAACGAGGAGGCCAGCATTTTTACTGGAAGAAGGCGCAGTCTGGAAAGTTTAAACACCTATATTTTTATCAAAATTATTATAATTTTATTTTAGTGGAAATAGGACCATATATTGCTTTTTGTTATATCTATTGTTATTAATTTTTACACAATTTTTAAACAAAACTAGAGCAAAATAGGGAACAATACATAATACCAGCAAATATGTATAAAAGTAGACTATAATAAATACTGTGAATTGTAGGGAACGATACATAAACACAGACATTAACAGATATGAACTAACACAAACTTCCTCAGCTCATTCACCGCTTCATCCTTCCTTATCTCTTTCACACACATCCTCTCCTTCCACATCCTCAGTGTGGGTGTGTTGGGTTCATTCCACATTTTCATTATAAGCCAAACCACACGAGACCTTTCCAGCTTTCCACTCTGAAAGCAGGTTTGCTCACAGCACCTGTTCCTCAGCAGACACAGCCTGAGTGACCCGGACAGGTCACATGGTAACCAGCCCTGCACACAGTCCAACACTTCCATCCAAATCAGAGAGATCAAGGGCAGTCCCTCAAAGCATGTAGCAAAGTGTTCAGCATTAAGCATTTATGCCAATACCCGTTTTATGGAGCTTTTGACGCTTAGCAAACAGGTACAAGCCTCCTATTGCTGCATGGATGATGGACACAGTACTTGAACCCAACTGATGCAATGAGTGGCTTCTCATTTCTGTAAGAACCATGTGGAGAGACAAATCCTAGGCTGTGGAAAAGATGTCAATGTTTTTGAGAAGGGTAAATGCATTGGCAGAGAAAACATCTAAGGAGATGCAGAAATCTTTCTACCAATGCAACATTGGAATGAAGTCAATCTTTTGACTTTGCAGAAGCGTATTGAAACAATTGTACAGCGTATGTGCGCTGTGATCAAAGCTAAAGATCGTCCAACAAAATATTAGAGCGTGTGACATTTATTTTCTGTAGAAACTTTTTTGATAGGCAGTGTTCAAAACTGTTTTTAACTGTAAAACAGACCATCATCTGCTCCTTTAACGAATCCTTGCTACTATTGCAGTAATGCAGCTACACAATATTGTTAGTAATCTTGAAAAATATGAGCTGCAATGATAGTGGGCAAAAGGGAAAGTGTTCAATCTCACTCTCAACAATTATTAGGCTTACTATTATGAGCTTTTAGTCTAAAGGACAAGCGGATAGAGGTTGAAATTAGCTCCACAGGGTTGCTGAGCACTCTCTTATAAAGAGTAGGACTCAGAGTAGAGCTGCCACTCCTTCACACCAAGAGGAGTCAGCTAAGGCGACATCTGTAGATGAAAACACATCAGCACTTTGGGTTCCTCCCAGATAAGCCGAAAGACGTGTCTGAGGTGGAGAAAGTTTGGGAGTGCTTGCTCAAACTGCAGATAAATCGAAAGAAGATAGACAGATGGGTGTGATGGGTGAAGCGCAGCAGACACTGATGCAATGATGGCACTGCATTCTATGAACAAGTATGCAAAATAAATAAATCATAATAACATAAAACACTTACAGTCAAGCGAGAGTATGTGTTAACATTTAAACACCACTCGACACAGCCAAACCGCCCTTCTGTTCTTGGGTGACCGTCCACAGCTGTGCCTCCGTTTGCGCCCGGCCGCAGCCCTCTCTCCCCCCTCTCACCTCTGGCTCTCACGTCTCCCTTGCATGGCCCGCGGCGGCTCGGGCTCTGTGTAACACTTCACAGAGCACGGGGGGCGCGTTCACCTGCACTGCCACTGCCGCTCCGCATCAACAGCCAGCCAGTCCAACCAACCCTCCGCGCAACCTCCACCGCCCCAGCTGTCGTCTCCACGCCGTCAATCCACATTCCACCAGCGAGCGCTTCTTGACATATTTCACATCACTTCTCTCTTTCTTTATAAAACATTTTGTGGGAGCCAGACCTCAGGAAATAGTCAAGGATGCAGGGTGAGGAATTCAAGTGGAGATTGATAAATAAACGTTGGCACTGTCACAGCAGGTGGGGAGAGGGTGTACTGAAAATAGTTTTTGTTGACTCAACCTAAAAAAAAAGAAGATATTTCAATAGGTAACACACAGTTTATTCAACTGTTTTCTTATTAAAATGATAATTAATCATTTCAGTACAGTAAGCCTCTTCCTCGTGTCATTTGTGCGTAACAAGGACTGGATTGTACATCATCCACTCCATCCATTTACAAGTTTTTGATAAGTGTTTCTGTGACATTTTAGATCCTCGTTGACATTTTTTGTAATCACTACTAAATACAGGAATGTGGGCGGGGATGGGGGTAGGTGAAAATGAGAATTTTCTAAGCACTCAATCCTCAGTTATGGGACAACACATGATTACTCAAACACGTCAATTGAAATATAACTTTGAGGAAACTAATGATGAGGAAACACAAGGTTAAAGGCTTGTTAAAGTTGAGTTTGCATAATATGTCCCCTTTAAACCTACATGTCTTCTCCTGAGGCACACTTCTGTCTGTCACTACCTCTAATACCAAAAAAATGTAGATTGGCACAGAATTGAGGAGAGTGCAGGCACTAAGGAAGCCACATAATAAGACCCAGATTGTGTTTGCACTGTCAGCAGTTTCTAACCCTCACCATTAAAATATACTGTATCTACAAGTAAGAAAAATAAATGTCTTTGTCTTTTCCGTTAAGACGAGCATTATACAAAAGCAAAAAATGTGTGGCTGGGCATTATAATATGTATTCCCCATAGTGTCTTAACGCCTCGAATTCACAAAGATTCACAAATGCGAATGCAACTTACTAATTTACCTTTTTGGAGTGTCTGGAGCTACTTCTGGACCAAAAAAGAAAGCAAAACGATCTCTATTGCCAAATTTAAAGAACCACACATTTCAACACTTTTACTAAATGGTCCGATTTGCGATGTTTTAGTAGTAGGTAGTGTCCCATGGTATTTTTTTAAACCCAAAAAGTCTGCCGCAACTCCAAAAAGGTTGAAAAATGCTGCCTTTTGTGAGCTTTTAGCCATGTTCTACCATTGTTCCCTCATCAAGTACATACCTGGAGTTATATTTAGCTTCATTCACGCTAGTTTGATGAAGGTTTTC
The DNA here is from genome assembly GCA_019453435.1 of Rhinogobius similis. NCBI lineage: Eukaryota > Metazoa > Chordata > Actinopteri > Gobiiformes > Gobiidae > Rhinogobius > Rhinogobius similis. The sequence goes on from CM033619.1 coordinate 39,711,648, forward strand.
TCGACGAGTGATATGGCTCTGAGAATCTTCTGCGCTATTTAAGTTGATAAATCATCACCAGATTGCATAGCTACCCTGCATCTCCTGGAGAAATTTCCAGTTGTTTTTTTAACTTGTGTAATTCCCTCTACAGCTAGTAGATGGCGCCAAAAGTCAGTAAGTGCTGAATTTAATTTTGTTTTGTTTAAAAAGTTCTTTCTTCTTTTTTTAGTTCTAAAACATGAGATACCAAAGTAATATCACGATACTCAATATATCGTGATATATTGTGACAGACGTCTTGGAAATACACGTATTGAGACAGAGATGCGCATCGTGATACTTTCAAACAACAAAAATTCATGATAAATTGCTGAATTAAACAATTATAACCTGTGACTGCTGTATTGAGGCTGAATCTGCTGCTGAGAAGGTGAATTATTCCTAGGACAGCTGTATTCTGATATTAAGCACATTGTAAACATGAAATTACAATGCATTTTGTTATTTTACATGATCAAAACAAAGTTTTAACACCGGTTTAAAGGATATCCATGTATCGTATCGTGGACTCTTTATCAGGATACATATTGTATTGTGAGGTACTAGGCAATACCCAGCCCTACTCAAGAGTATGTTTAAAGGCTAATAATGATACAAATAATGCGTAATATTTGTCCTTTAACACTAATCTCCTCTAAATCTTTCTTGCCATATAAAGACTAGGAGGGCAGGTCTAAGAACACACACAAAAAAGGTTAAATAATAGTAAAACCGATTCCATGCAATTCCAAATAATAGATATTTTAAACACATTTTAAAATGATATACATAAGATAAGAGAGCCTTTACTTGTCCCACAGTGGGAAAATCCCTGCAACACACAAATCAAGAACAGTAACAAGACTATTAACTTTTAGAATAAACTCAAACGATATACACTGTGCAGGCTGGACTAAGAAAAATAATACAGTGCAGTAATTACAAGAATGTCACTTTTTGTTTCTCTTTTCCTTCAAGATGTGAAGCCGCCATATGTAACTTACAACAGGTCTGTGTGCATATGGCAATGGAGTGGGGTCTTTATTCAGTGCGCTATCAAATATTTATAACTGTGGACATTGCCATACAGGTTTTCATTACCAATGTCACCGCAGCTTTGTCTATTATATGGTTTTAGCGGAGCGCAGAAGTGATTCACACAGACAGCTTTGGCAAGTGAAAGGGCCCCTGAGACTCTGCCTAAGCATTATAACATTTGATGAAGGCGAAAAGAATTATGACGGGTAGGAATATGGCTTATACATACCCTCTGGCCTTGGTTTGTTTGTTCATTAATACACATTGCTTTTTAATGGCTCGTAGTAAATAATGTATTGAATTTGTGACAATATGCAACTTCACCATTACCTGCGGGGGCCCAGATTAATGGCAGGGGCCGCAGCAAGGCCTTGGACCCTCGCTGACAACATGAAGCAGTAAATAAAGGCTTTGATGCTAACTGTGAGAATTTATACCATGCACAACACAAGGGGGATTAAACATTATGCTGTGTCTAATGGAAACCAGTGACCTTACTATGTGACTTTGCATTGATTTTGTATTAATGTGGTCGGCGCTGGCATCCAGATGGTATTACCCCAGGTACACACGCATAATAAAAAGCAAATCCATTATTTAAAAGTTTGTGCAAAAATGATGATCAATATTGTGTGTTGGGAAAAAAGTGATGTGTTGGAAAATGCAGACTGTTTATTTTGTGCACCATGCTGTGTTGCTGCTTAAAACGTGTGCTAATAACGGCTTGGATTTATACCTTCAAGACACATACAATTCTTCACAATGTATTGTTCAGTCAATCCAGTGATGGTAAACTAGTATTGTAGCCACAGCTGCCCTGGGCTTGAGTGATTGAAGCAAGGCTGCCAATTTGGGCCCTCGGACTTTAACTAATCACTCACACATCTTATTCATTCATTGGTCAGAGCGGGAGTCAATCTACCCACTTTTCCTGTTGGTGGATGAGTGCCATTGAGTGATAGCTACAACACTTGGTTGTGGTGGTGGTGTTAAGGCAAGGCAAATCCAGTTTATTTGTAGGGGACAATTTGTACAAAAGGCAATTCAAAGTGCTTTGCATAACAGGGAAAAAAAATGTAATCACAAAATCAGTGTTGATCAAATCTTTCAGTCGTGTGTACATCTGAACAGAACTGTTTGCAGCCTAGATTGTCAGAGTGGAGGCCTGTCTCACATCTTCAGGAAGACGAGCTGCATAAAACTGAAACGCTGATTCCCCATGTTTAGTCCTGACTCTGAACCAGCAGGAGGCTCGGTCCATGTTTAGTCCTGACTCTGGCACCAGCAGGAGGCCGGTCCATGTTTAGTCCTGACTCTGGCACCAGCAGGAGGTCCGTCCATGTTTAGTCCTGACTCTGGCACCAGCAGGAGGCTCGGTCCATGTTTAGTCCTGACTCTGGTACCAGCAGGAAGCCCGTCCATGTTTAGTCCTGACTCTGGCACCAGCAGGAGGCCCGTCCATGTTTAGTCCTGACTCTGGCACCAGCAGGAGGCCCGTCCATGTTTAGTCCTGACTCTGGCACCAGCAGGAGGCCGGTCCATGTTTAGTCCTGACTCTGGCACCAGGAGGAGGCCGGTCCATGTTTAGTCCTGACTCTGGCACCAGCAGGAGGCCGGTCCATGTTTAGTCCTGACTCTGGCACCAGGAGGCTGGTTCACCTTGATTTTGGCAGTGTTTTTTTTAGTTTTGTTTTTTAGATGGCAATAGGCTGTTGATGTTATTGATTTGAAGTCGCTGTCAAAGTTCAAGTCTGAGTCCATTATTACCCCCAGATTTCAACTTGATTTGTAGGTTTTAGATTGAGAGACCGGAGGTGACTGCTGACACTTTGTCTTTGTTTCTGCGGCACAAAAACGATGATCTCAGTCTTGTCTGAGTTTGAGAAAGTTGTTTAGCATCCACACACTGATCTGAGTGTCGTCTGTGCAGTTGTGATAAGACACACTTGATACAAATGAGAATGGACGTTCTCAATGGCCAGAACTAATAATGATAAATAAGTAACGTGTTTGACATAATATACATTCACTTTAGATGCATACGTTCACCTGCTGGTGCACTACAATTCCCATGCAGCTTTACGTAACAGTACATTAATTAGAGAACTAAATTTATATCTCTGTTATGTATGTATGTACAGTACATGCATTTATTTTTAGTTAGTCAACCGTCACCCAGTTTGTTTGCTCATTAGATGGTCCATCTCCAACAATAGGCATGTCTCTAATTAAACACTTGTAATGATGACACCGACACGATCTTTACAAAGGCACAGAGGCATTGTCAGGATGTCAGCTTTTGTTGGTTTGAAAAGCAGAATGATGAGAATGCTGCTCTGACTGTTGAATGTTGACCTTGTTTTGATCATCTGTTCGGATGTTAACAGAGTAAACATTTTAAGAGGCTGTATATGACATAACCTTCAACAGCGACCGAAAGTGCGAAGGTGTAATTATAAATCATAATAATAATAAAATACCATCATAGCATTTTGTGTATGCTCTTTAAAAGTCACACGCTAAACCAATTTGAAGACCTTTTAACCTTGTTACAACGTTTCCGCATCATTACTTAACTCAAAGTTGTATGTATTTTTGATCCTGTACTGTCCTGCTACTCAGAAATTGTGTTTTCCCCTACCCCCTATCCCCAGCCACATCTGTGTACTTCGTTGTGATTGCTTGAAAAATGAAGACTCCGAGGGACACATGTAGGGTTCTAAAAATCTAAAATAAAAAGGAAAATCCACTGCTTCTGACTATAAAGAGGCGGGGCTGAACTGTTTTGTATTGTTGATCGTTTGAGATCAATATCACGGTGTTAAAATTGACAAAATGTAAATGATCACGCCACCTCCTCGTAGTCAATAAAGAGTTCTTTTTCTGATGGCTCAAAGTAAACTTTATTGCAACACTTGCCACCTTATGCCACCGTCGAACTAAAACAAGTGACATAAAATAAATATAGAATAAATACAAACATACCTCGCTGGCTGACCCATACTTAGAGGTAGAATGATGCCTTTAATAGCAAACTAATATACTTTCCTTTCTTTTATTACTTAAATCAGCCCCTCTTGTCAACACGCCATGCTTCGCTGAGCTCATCTTGCTTAAAATACCTGAGCAATAGTTCCTACCTTTGGATTTTCAAAGTAAGAGCGCTAAACAACGTGCATAACACAAAATAACCAAAAAACAAACATTAAATCAAAAATATGGCAGTAAATAATGATCGACTTATATTACAGTTCAACACTAAGTACCTGAAATATAAGTATATGAAAAAAAAAACCTGCAAACATTACCATCTTTTGAGTCTCTTGGTATTCAAGCCACAAGTCTTGCCTTTCCACATTCGTGCATGCAATATGGAGCTTAAAAAGATAGTAGAGCCAGTGGAGGTAAAGTGCAGCATCAGCAGTTCATAAAATCAAATAAGGTCAAGTTAAGGTAGAAAATGAATCAAATCTCAGAGGAGCCGTTACTAAATGCTACAGCGTACATTTCTCTTAAGTGCGTGAGACAGAACATTTAGAAGAAGAGAATCAAAGTGGAATTTATGCGAAGCTATGGCCTACGACAAAAACCTCCAATAAAACATAATGTGCAAAAATAACAGTGCATAAATTGGCGTGACGTTTTAAAAGGAGAACGTAAGCAGTTTTACCAACAAAATGCACAATAAGGCCTTTATATCCTTAAGTTTAACTCTGCATCCATTCCATTCATCACTTATGTTGGATCATAAACAACAATAGTGATTTCTGTATTATTATTCTGAATCATTCACCATGGTTCATTACAAAAGCAGATTACTATCGACGCAGGCGCTTTATGACAATCCGCCGCCACATCTCCAGCAACGCGGGGCGCGGTGGGATTTAATGGTGGCCGTAACGGGATTAGAGATGTGCTTCATCGACAGGTTACCGCGGAATTCTGAAGGTCACGTGTAAGGTAAGTGTCCCTCCACAGGCAGATTAGCATGGCCATTGCGCCGACGTGCAGCGATAAGGCGATACGGAGTCGTTTGAGGAAATTGGTTTGGGTTCAGAGGGGCCTTTCGGTTTTCGCCAATTCTGCAAAATTTTATCGTAGAAATGTCTTCCGGTCACGGGCCTTTAATGGACGGATCAATTTCAGTTGTAAATGACCAGATATACTTAGAATGAAACTTCTTATGGTAGAACGGTGTTTCCCAACCATGGGTACAAGGACTCTAGGAGGTACGTGAGCAAGTACCAGGTGTTTCAGTGGTTTTAGGTTTTAACGGAGGGTGAAGCTGACTAGTATTTGAATATAAATATGTACTTTGTAGTAAATTTTACGTTTTTAAAGGCATTGTACCTGATGTTTACCGTTTTGAAATGTGTGAAACTTAACAGCACACTGCAAAAAGGGATTATCTAATTTAGTTACATTTACTTGAATTAAGCAAATTAATCTTAAAAGTCCAATTTTAAGATTTTTTCACTTGACAGGACTACATCAAATTGACATGATTTGACTTGTTTTAAGTAAACTTGATAAGTAAAGCAATCTTATTCCACTGGCAGATAATTTCACTTAAATTAGGGTAAAAAGGTCTTATTTTGAGTTCATTTTTCTTTTTTTTTTTTGATAGGCCTTTTTTGCAGTGCAGTCACATGTTTCTCTCACTTACCTTATGCAGTCCCAGCATCCTAAATTATTCACAGTGATGAGTATATGTGCTTTTCACAAGTCTCCGGAGAAAGCTAACAAACATTAGCATGCAATCGACATACTTCCTGCTTCTCATGGATTTAAATGCTCTATAAATAGATGCAGAGATGGCGCTGTGGTGTCAAATTCAATAAGAATTTATTTTACAAAATATTTTACAATATATCTATACTGGGGCAACACATATTTTACTTCATTACATGCCAACAATTGTGCACATGAACTACTTCTATTATTCATCTTTCAAAACTAAATTCAGGTACAGCGCCTTAAAGAATGTTTTGGGTTCTCACCAGTGTTACATTGGCGACAACTGTTCTGTAAAATAAAGTTTTTGGGCCAGAAAAAAAAAAAAAAGAAAATGTTTTGGAGGCAAGTCGGTGTAATCCCCCATTCGTCCAGGAGTGGTCCATGGTAAACAATGTTTCAGAGGCAGTCATCTGAACAATGTTTTAAAAATCAAGACATATCTTTCCATCCTAAAGTCATTTTCAATCTGGTGGAGCTGGTAGAAGAAGCTAGATTTTATATGGTATAAAATTTAAGGTTACGGTATATTTTATTGTTCCTGTACAATGTTTTTGAGTATTTTGGACATCATAATCATTAAGGAGAAAGTAGTAATGATTGACAATATAATTTATTTACCAACTGCACAAGTTGTAGGCCGGACTCGATAAACAAAAATTTAGGAACTACTGGACTCATTTTAAATTTTTAAGCTTTTAACCATATTTAACCGTTTACTGTTCTCATCAAAAATAAACCTGAGCTGCTTTTTGCATTCATGCTTCTTTCTGTAAACCTGTGCACTAGGTCCTCTCCCTCAGTGTGTGCAAAAAAATGACTCTGTTTCAAATTTCCCCAGGCAGTCATGTAACAAGTAGAATATGGAAGTCTCTCGTGTGGCATATAGGTCCATACATCACCGGGCACGGTTTGAGCATTTCTGCGAGCAAATGGGTTTTACTACAAATGCCTCCCAGTGCTATGTTGTTGCTTTGTTGTAGTTTTTTTCATGGGCCATGCTTAATTGCTGTCAGCAGAGGGAGCTCTAATACAAATCTGATGGCTTTAGTAACAGGCCTCTTGCATTTATATGTATTTTTTGTTCTGAAACATAAAATGCAAATGCAAAGGGGACTAAAAGCATGTTAAGGCGCCAATACAGGTCAAAATAAAGTCTAAATTCTAAATAAATTGATACTTATTTCACTTTGTTTGAGATTGTATTGTATAGCCTGCAAAAGACACACACAAATTGTCAGAATCTGCTTTTCCAAAACTTAGAGAAAGTATTTTACTAAAGCATATTTGGTACTACTGGAAGAAAAGAAAAGGGGAAAAAAAAAAACATCAAGAGATTTTTATTGCGTGATCTAATATTGTCTACTGTATCTAACCCACATGGAGAGATATCTGGGTCATAGAATTTCAAAACCTCCTTGCCACAGAATCCCAAGTGTCAGATGACATGGAATTTGCTATGACTGGCCCAATGGGAACGTTAATGGAAGGAAGTACTCTCTTTGTGCCTATTAGAATCTGGAACATAATGTGAAAATACTTTGCACCATTTGAATTCCCGTGTATGCATCAACAACCAGCTATTGTTACCAGACAATTTATCCTTTTCTATTGAACTCCTGCTTCCTCTTAAAACACAACTGACATTAAAGAAATAATAAATCCCACAAATAATTGATGTGTACATACAGATGTTCACAGAAAATACCCGCACTGGAAGTTCAACAGCATTCTGTCACGAGGAAATGGCTATGTCAGCATGAGCTAAAACTGCAAATAAACTGGTTTAATGGTTACACAAATGAATGGGATAATGGCAAAGCTTCTGTTAAGTTGGAGAAATAACACAGACTTAATGTTAGGAAATGAAGGTTTACACCAGTGGTCCTCACTATTTTTCAAAGGAGAGCCACATTGGCAAACCAAAGAGACGGAGCGAGCTGGAAGACATCAACTGCACATAAGAAATTTGTGAATATTCTAAATTTTGCTTTTCATAATAAAAATAACACAGGCAATGCAATATGTTAAATCAAATCAAACTTTATTTATAAAGCGGTTTTTATACAAAGATGTAACACAAAGAGCTTTACACTGAATTAAAAACATTCCCACTCATGACCGCATCCCACCCAACCACCCCATGACCACCAGACCCCACACAACCAAACACCTGCACACACTCTCACACACACATATACTCCTACACACACCTGCACACACACTCACGGACACACGCCCACACACATGCACGCTCTAAAATACATAAGGCTGAGCACAGATAGACCAGTTGAGGAGGCACCATCGGAGGAGCAGAGAATCGACCACAACCACAGGACACAGGTTCATGGCCCAGAGGAGAGATGAGATGGACACCAAACCTCCACCAGGGGCCCATGAGTCAGGGCCCAGCAGCCACAGAAACACTGCTCCCAGTGCAGGGCCCTTCAGAGGAAACACTGGGGAGCCTAAAATTAGCGGCCCTGAGGTTCTCCAGCAGGCCGTTCTGCAGACGAGGGCCGTAGTATTGGAAGGACGCCTCGCTGTGGGTGTGTGTCCTGACTTTGGGAATGACTAAAGTCTGCTAGAGGAGCGCAGGGGCCAACACCTGTTTTTAGTTCAGCTTGGAGAATGTCATTGCTTTGCAGCTCAATTACTTCACTTTCCAGACTGGCACGGTTAAGCGGGCACAGCTGTGTGATGGTTGGTGCAAGATGGGATACAGTCACAGGGAAAGGATTTTCAATGAAGTTTAGAAAGTCCTTGTGCTTACTCACATCACTAAACCTGGATTCAAACTCCAATTTCAGCTCCTCCAACACCTCCACAAATGCAATGTGAGAAAAATGCTGCTGCAAGGACAGGCTTCGTGTGATGGTTTCCCTGAGTTTTGGGAAGTGGTTGTGTTCTTTATCAGGAATCCACAGAGCAGTTATTTTGGTTTGGAATGCTCTGACAGCTTTCATCATGTCACTTGGAAGCTTGTCTCTCTCTTGGAGCTGCAGGTTTAAAACATTCAGGTGACATGTGATGTCTGTGAGAAGTGTGACAAATAAATTATTTAAAGCTGTTCAATAATTGTTTACAAGTCGCTTGTGTCATGTCCTGTTGCTGTCTTACAAGTTTTATTTTGAAATTACTTACCTTGTTTCTGTTTCAGATTTACTTCCTGCCTTTGATTACTGCCCCGCCCCTAATGTGCTGCACCTGTTTCATTGTCTTCCCTATTTAGTTTGTGTCTTCCCTTTTCATTTGCCAGACTGTCTTTCCTTCATGTGAGTCCTGTTTGTGTGTGAATTTATGGATTTACTGATTTGACCTGTTTTTTCTGGGCTGGAGCCATTAAAACTTGTTAATTGCTTCCTCTTTCTGGGTCTGTTTTTGGAGCCACTCTTTGTACAAACCTGACAGCTTGCTTTAAGGTGACAGTGGCCCACATATCTCTGTGGCTCACTGCTGGACACGTAGAGAAGTTACATGGGTCTGAGGTCATGAAATCTCCAAAACTACAACATATATCTCTTATTTATCTTTTTTTTTTTTTTTTAATTCATTTTAATGGAATTATTGACCTTGTGCACTGTAAAACTCAAACAGTGCAGGCACTACACACCAGTTTTGACAAACACATGTTATTCCACTTTTTAACCACAAGTCCCTCAAGTAAAACACCGACCTCCCAATAAGGAGAGTTATGTGTCCACCATGAAAATAGGCCTTTTTACATTGAAAATCGTAACATGTCATGAATGAGCTGAGGCGACAGCTTCAAAAGCAGCTCCGCCTCAATGCCCTGCAGTCATATAGACTGAGGCAGCTTGAGGAGGACACTCAGCAGAACAGAGCCCTCCAAAGTCCAGGAGCTTCATGAAGAGCTGGATAAACATTTCCAGGAGAACCTGCATGTGCAGGATCTGACTCAACAGCTCCAGGACGCCCAAAGGACCAGCACAGAGCAGCTCCACATCAACAACAACCAGAAGTGGAGACTGAGGGACCTGGAGCGGGTGGTCCAGCAGAAAGAAGCCCTCGTACTGGAGCTACAGAAGGAGCTGGACAAAGCTGTGGAGGAGAAGGAGAACATCATAGAGTTTGGGAAAACACTTCTCAACACAGTTAGACAGGGTGTTAACCAATATGTGGCCGACCTGTACGAGGAAAACGAAAATCTTAAGATGTTCTCCAGAGAGCAGCAGGCCATTGCTACTCAATATTTTCAATATTTTTCCACGAGGTCTTCGCTCAAAATTAGAGCTCTCAGAGTTCTAATTTTTGATTCCACTCATGGGCATATTCGTCCTTGTGATTTTTGCCAATTTGTTATGATTCCAATTAGTCCCTCACTGGGACGATTCTCACCCCTCGGCTCGGGCCAAGTAAAAAGGAGGTAATGAATAATAACATGCTTTATAGAAGCACTTAACATGCCATCCCTTCATTAAAATCCCCTCAATTAAGTTTGGACCTCTTTATATATCTGACCCCAGATATAGAATTTCTGCATTAGAAGAACTAAATACACACTTGAGCAGGTATTGTTAATCGAAAAACAAACTACGAAACTATAAAACCAATTTGGGTCTTTCCTGGATCATTTTAAAATAGTTTTATCTTGTTATCAAGTGTAAGACTTCATAATATTTAGTAAATTGCTCTTATTTTGTGTTTTAATTATCATTGTGGGATCAAAATAGCAATTGTCTGAGCATGAATATCAAGCTTGAAATTTTAATTTGATGCCGACAGTCTTGGGCTGCACGTTTTGGTATTACCGCGTAGTAAAACAAGGAAAATCTCATTAATGTGGAACCAATTACCTAGAGCTAAAATGCTCTCTTACTCAAATTCAAATTATTTTCATACCCTGTCTACATCGTCACAAAACAAACAACCATTGTGTGTGCGCCAATCAATAAGTCCAAGGTTGAAAAGTCGTCCATTGTTATATAAAGACCAAGTCCATCCCGTATGTCGCACAGAGGTATTGGTAGTTTGAAAACCTCTTTAAAATCTCACCTTTTGACCTCCGGGACAGCCCTCGCATGCCATTGTGCTCCTGCGGGACAGTAAGGAAGTAGCTGAGTCAGCCTGGCGTTGGAGGTGACCAATGTTTCTGCATGGATGGAGAGTGTGCGCGTGATTTACAAGCCCAGTTAAGCGAAGGGGGTCCGGCGCAAAGAGTGGGCGTGTGGGCACACTGGAAGGCTGCAGCCAACAGTCAACAAGGATAAATCAGTCAGTCAGACCACACTTATCGGTCTTTTGGAGGAGGGCTGTGAATTCTCTTTTGCAAAATAGACCAAAGATTTGTATTCAGGACACTAGGAATGTGCTTTATCAGCCCTATTGTAAATCGTACAATCCTTACACATCGCAAGGAAACATAATCATTTTGGTCATTCATTCATGAAGGATGTATCCACTAGTTTCTGATATTTTCATTCATGTTTAGGGGAAATTTATATACAGATAGTGTTGCAGATTTTCTTAACACACTATAAAAAATAAAGAACTGAGAAAAAGCTCTGTCTCTTTCAATTGATCAAGTATTTATTTTACATGTGCAGAAGCAAAAAAAAAAAAGATCTGTTGCTGACAAAAATGAGCGCTCCCTCCAGGATTCAAAAGAGAGTGAACAGTGATAAAACACAACCTTGTAAACCCTAAAAGTGAGGACCTTTCAAACCAGTCAGGGCCAGTTTAGTTTGCAGGAAAAAAAGCACACAGATTAGTCCCAAAGACGTGACTTTAGTATTCAAGACTTCTCAGCACATTCTAGATTAAGTGGTGTTCACTTTTATTTGGGACACATTTTAGCTGTGACACACCATTCTGATTTGAATTAGTCTGAATTTAAAGCATATATAATATATTGTTACGTACCGTGAGTCGATTCCCTCCTGCACTAAACTGTCTTTAAAATTAACATTACATAAGATGAAAGAAACTTCAAACTTTTAGAATGTGAAGTGGTCCAGTTGACTTTTATTTAGACTTATTTTGAGTCTGACCTGAAGGACGAAGCCCAGACACTTTTTTTTTTTTCCCCGAGTTAAAAGTTTCAGATTTTGTGTCTCCTTGCAAGGTGTCTTCTCTGTTCACATCGCCCGAATAGGAAGGAATTGATTTACAGTGCTACCAGAATACTTTCAGATACAGAGAGGAGCTTGTGCCAGGCTTGAACCGAAAATGATACTTAAAAATGGGACCGAACCTGAACTAGACCAGCAAAAAAAAACCCAGGCCTAGATCAGGACCAAACCAAGACTACATCAGAATTAAACTGGGTTCAGGCCAAGGACAGGATGAGTACGTGATCCATCCACTGAGTACACTTTCCTCACAGGAAATGGTGAAAATGTAAATTAGGCCTGTCACGATAACACATTTGGAAGTGCAATATATTGTTGAATAAAATATAGACGATAAACGATAAGATAGAAACTATGGTGCGCCACAAACACAAACCAGTTTAACACCAAAAAATGATCCTAAATGCAAAATACTGTTAAAAAGACAAGAGGAGTAATAAATAAACAGTCAAATGAAACACGTTAGTACTTTGTTTGTACCTATGAGTCAAACAAGTTATTTATTCAACTGTCTGCAGCTCAAATCTTATCACAGCACAGAAAAATAACTGAAAGTCCCTTAATAATGTAAAGAAAAAGTTCAGACGATAAGCATTGACCCTCAAAAATGATTGTTCCATCTGTTTTTTATTGAACGATAAGTCGATATAGTAGGTATTGTGACAGGTCTAATGTCAATACGATGACAGGGCATCGTGTACAAAGATCCAACAACTGCGTCTTCACTTTCACTTTATTACAATTTAAAATATTACTTCTGGGTAAGACAGAGCTTTCTAAACTTTTATGTCTCCTTCCCGCGGTACTTCTGTTATAAAACATATTTTTCTAGATCAAGGAAGGTTAATTCATTACAATCCCAGTAGAGGAAGGTGAACTTCCTCGCGGCGTCTGCTGGGTTTGGAGTAGTCAAGAAATGCCACCGATTCTGAAGGGATCAGCAGTCGATGCGCTGAAGAGAGGGTAGTGGCAAACCTAATTCAGCAGGGATTACTTTTCAATGATCAATGAGCTTATTGCAGAGAACCCAGGGAGTGAAAGGTTTCATCAAACGTAAATGTCACCTGCATTCATCTGAACGATTTATTGAAGGATGTGATGTACTTTACCTGAAATTAGAAGAGAAAATTAATTTGAATAAACGCAAACACCAGACTGATTAATGAGGAAGCTAACCAGACATGTTTTTTTTCAATGTATTCTATTTGTTGAAAGTTGAAAGAATATCCAATGCCTCACCAGTGGAGCACATGTGGTTGCTAGCCTTGCGGCGTCTTTGGTGTAATTCCAGCCATCGACATTTGCAGATGTCTGATTGTCTGTTCCCTCTATTTTCTTCTACAACTGTCCTGTCAAATAAAGCCTTTAGGCCAGGAAATTATTTTCAAAAAGAAAGGAAAGTTAGACCCTTCTACCTCATCAACACAGAGTCATGGTTAGTGTTTTCACCTCATATCCGAAGTGGTGTTTGAGTCCAAAATAATTTGTGGATACTGTGGATTCCTTACTCTACAGATCCATGGATTTCAATTTCAATTTGACCATTCAAAAGATATTCATTTTTATATTGAATTGTTACTTGCTATATTGCAAATGTGCTAATTTTCCATAATTTACAGATATGTACACCTGGTTAACCTGTTTGACAAGTTTACCCCAGACACACAAAGTTGACAGGTCAGTATGTGTGTTTGTGTGTGTGTTTCGTGCTCTCACACATTCAATACTGACACTGATTATGAAATGCATCCTTAATTACTGCCTTATTCGAGTGTCGATTGACCTAACAGCTCTACGGGCCCTAATCACAACGAAAGGTTTGAAGAGACGGAGTAGAAGTTTAGTTTGGTGACCCCTCGACCCGAGCCTACCCCAGTGGAACAGACTTGATTCCAGGCTGTTGGCAGGTCTCCCACAGCTTCTGCATAATTAATACAAGGCCAAGTTATGGACTGTGACGAGCGCCTATTAACATACAGTGTTTTAGTCCTCACCACCTCCACATTCGTTGGCTGTCACCACATGCAGGCCTGTGTTCAGTTATGGGAGAGGACATAAATCCACAGGACCGCTCCAGGCAAGGTCTTCATCCCAAACTCATTCTTCATCACTTTGCATATACACTCAGCAGTGTCAACAGAGAGAACTGTGCTCACTGCCAGCATACATTTGTAAAGACATGTTTTAATGTAGGTCATTTATAAAACAAAACTAAATAACAATCGGAAGTAAAAAATGGACTTTGACACTAACGTATACTGCACATTGCAAATATTGTATGTGTATGTTTTTAAAGAGCTTTTCCTGGAAAAGTTGTATTATTAGTTGTAGGGCTTTCAATGGAAAGGTTGGATAACACGATGGCATTGTTTGCATTCACAGCAAAACATAACTAGAAACTGTAAACATTTTACATGGAAGACCTGGGGGATATGTATGTATAAAATGCACTCAATCACGTCAATGTTTTGTTATTGAGAGCCATGAAATTGAATGAATGTTGATGTTTTTAAAGATATCCATTACCTGCAGGTATATTATCGTGTATGTCTCCAGTTAGGGTTTAAAATTGTGGCTGGAGTTCCTGGTTTAGAACTGTAACTTAAGTGTGGTAAAGCTATACTGAGATAGCTTTACCAATTGCCAAATACATCCTCTTGCACATGTTTCGAATATTGCGCATCTTTACATTTAGCCATTCATAAATGATGCAAAATGAAAGCACAATCTTCCGATGTCATTGAGGTGGAAGTCTATTTTAAGTTAAAAACTAAACCCTACAGCAGTTACAAAGAGGAAAGATGCACACTGAGCAGCAGCTTGTTAGGGCCAAGTCCTGTGGTGATTTTCAAAGGTAGAGCGTGTGGGCAGTTCGGTTAGCTACAATGCCAAAACACACAGAAAACAATGGTGTTCCTTGGGTAATTCTGAAGTAAACATGTTATTTAGATAAAGCGCTGTAATTATGTAGTTTGTTTCTTTGTTCCGTTTTTTATTTTCCTCTTTGGAGTGCCACGTCCAAATGAATCCAGTCGAGTCCTGTGTGATCTAATTGTTATCTTTGCTTTTGGCTTCCTTGTCTTTTTGTACTCAACCAAAATATAAATGCTTTTGTTGTTGTTTTTCTCCCATTTTTAATGAGCTGAACTCAAAGATATAAAACATTTACTATATAGACAAAAGACCCATTTCTCTCTAATATTGTTCACAAATCGTGTTAAATCTGTGTTTATGAGCACTTCCCCTTTGCCGAGATAATTCATCCCACCTCACAGTTGTGACATATCAGGATGCTGATTAGACAGCATGAATATTCCACAGATGCGTTGAATGTTCATGCCTCTACCATAAGCCGTCTCCAAAGGCGTTTCAGAGAATATAGCAGTACATTGAACCGACGTCACAACTGCAGACCACGTGTAATCACTCCAGGCCAGGACCTCCACATCCAGAACTTCCACATGCCTGTCTCCATGGAGATGTTGTTGCTATGGCAGTATGACATTAAACACATCTGCCTTGCATTCATTTCATCACAGGTCTTTTTTATTGATCAGATATATTAAAAAAACAACATGCAATCCTACTGTGAGCGGTGTCACGTCTCAACAGATCTGACCTGTAACTTGGCCTGGTTGCATGACCTGCTGTCTCTATGGAGATGTGGACTTTTACTGTGCAACATTCCAGGCAAAGCTATTTAATCCCATGAAGACAGTCAGGGAAAATCGCAAACGATCCACGCAGAAGTAAAGAGGGGAAATGATAGAAGACACTGAAGTTCTTGTGACAGATATCTGTACATATTGGCATTTATGATTCCGAGCTATGCTTTCAGATTTCAGAAAGCATAAAACAAGCTAAAGAATACATACAGCTTTTTTATTTAAATCATTTTGTTTGTTTTTATTCACCTTATTCCAGAAGTTGCCTTACGCGCCGCCGTCTTGTTTCCGTTGTATTAGTTTACACGGGGCAGACGAGCTCAACAGAAAATAAGTTCTACATGGACTAAAAAGCCGTTTTCAGACTGACCAGGAAATCAGTGCGTTGTTGACTTGTTGTTGCTCGTGTTCATTAAACATTTTACACAAATCAACCTACTTTGTGTAACATTTTAGCGCCAAGACTTTTCCCTCGTTCATCATTAGCTTTAACGGAGTTCTCGTCAAACGGAAGTGTGTTTACAACAGAAGTGCGTATCTGTGGCAGAAAACGGCAAAAGTGGGCGGGGCAGAAAAAGGTGAATATTTTTATTGCACTGAAAACATCGCAAACGTTTCTCCTTGCTGTGAGCGAGCTTGCATGTCCATAAACCTGACTCAGACTTGGCCTGTAGAAGACTCCACCTGCTTGTTTTCATGGAAATGTTGGGTTTTTTTGGGCTATAATATTCCACAGTGTGACATGAAACTTATCTATTTCCATTGAGGATGTTCAGAAGTTTGGTTTTAACTTTATATTTCCATGGAACCACACAGGCGACTTACCATCTACAGAAAGTTACATACTGTTTTTAAAGTAGTTTTAAAGAAGATTTTACAATATTCTAACAGTCTGATGATCCATGGATGGTCCATAGTATTAATTACTCCGTTCATCATCAGGAAAATACTGTTTTGCAATCATCGGTGTTTCCTCAGTATGGTCAATAGTAAATAGAAAATGAAAAACACACATGCATCTGATGGCTCTGAGGGTGTGTTGAAAAGGATTTACGCAGCACAACCAAGAGCTTTCTGTCACCACAATGCTGCTACGGTATATCTCGTCGACACATTTTCACAGCAGCCAAAAGCTTCAGTTAATGCGAATGAGAGCAGAGTTAAAGGCCCTCTTTAAAATATGTGCGGGGTTGAATTTTCATGAGGATGACGCTGGAGAGGGGGTGCGAGAGGGACTGTTTGTGAGTGAGTAATACTGCATTTTGTGGTGATTAATGTGCCATGTCTCCTCTGGGTGATCAGAGATGATGTCCCGTAATGGCCTGTGTGTGGTAATTTAGAAGAGGAACCCAGAAGGTGTAAACAAGCAGAATCAGCTTCGGGCGCAGCCGAAAGCGATACGGGCTACGGGTCTTATGTAACAGAAAACAAGGGGTTGAGAGAGTTAGAGAATGGCACATAATGATCCATCCACAAAGAGCCGAGCATTACATCTGTACGATCACAGCAGAGCAGCCCCGTGAATCTGAAACAGAGATAAACATCTAGACTACACTAGACTTATCTGCACCATTTTATAATGACTACACCTTAATTAGCCTTAACAAAGCATGAACAAAGACTTAAAACACTATGAACATGTAGTTTATTAAGCATAATATCAGCTTAGGAACTACTTAATTAAGGTTAGGGTTGGGGTTAGAGTTAGAATATTGTATAGTTAGTTAGTTACTAAGCCTGAATCATTCTTAATAAGCTATTTGTTCACTTTGATATGGACATTGCAATTACATTGAACGAAGCAGACGCATTGTTTTAAGTGTTATAGCAAAAATGCTCATTTTCAACACCTATCCATAGGAGGCTTTTTAGAGGAAAAATAAACAAAAAACAAACACATTACGGATTAGCAAAGGTAACGTAAGTAGACAATATTGATAATAACTAACTAGAATCGCACTCAAAATTATCATGTGTGCAATTCTGCCCTGATTTCAGCCACTGTTTCGGATGTTTCGGCTCAGTTTGCAGTTTTAGGTCAGTGGGAAGAGAGTTCCACAGTCTGGGTCCACTGGAGGAAAAACTGGACTGTCCAAAAGATGTTCTGAAGTTAGAAACTACACAGTCTGCACTGACAGAAGTTGTGAATAAGAAAAATCTTTAATTTAAAGATATCAATTTGAAACTTCGCCTGTTTTTCATTATGTCATGTTTTCATGTAGAAATAAGGCATGTTGTGTGTAAAATTTGCCAAAAAATATACATATTTTGGACAGAACCAGGTTTAAATTTCTTGTTTCATTTTGTACATGTTAGTTACAAAAAATGGACAGAGGGGATTTTGGATTTCTTATTTAGTTTGTAAGTATATAGATCTGACTGAAAATTGGTCTAAAAATTGTACTTAAAACTTCAATAAATCAGTTTTAGAATTGGATATCAAAAAATCCTTCTGCACATTTTGTCAAAATCTTGTTGAGTCCAAGATTGTAAAGTTTGGAGTGTGGGATCTACTTTAAGTGGTGATCCTTACGTCCCTAGGAGAGAAAAATGCATTTTAAGAAAACAGCCTTTGAATTTACAATGTCCCAGAGAAATCTATGGATGAAGTCGATTAAATGAAACAATAAAACGTTGTTAGGAGCAGATTGGATAAGTTTGATGTTTCTGCATGAAAGCTGATATGCTGAGAGAGCAAAAAAATAAACCGTTTTGCCTGTAGTGTCTCGCCTTAAGTGTTTACTCATGCTTCACTAAGGCAGGAGGAGGCGTAGTTATAATAAAATGTTACTGACTTATCTTTTTTAGTACCATTTAGGAGCGTGTGTGACTGGTGTGTTTCTGCGGTGTGTAGATTTATGGTGTTCATAGTGCATTAAGGAGCCACAGGACACACTGGTACAGATACAGAACAGCAAGATCAACATGTGCTATAAACTCACCGGTCCAGCCCACACTTCCCAAAACGGGACTTGCAAAATAAACAAAACTGGAAAACAGCAAGATAAACATGCTACAAATTCACTGGTCCAGTCCAAACTATAGCGGAGACAATAATGAACTCATCAGCGCATTTTTTCTCGTCAAATAAAACATAACATCGGTGCAACAGCAAAGCACAATATAGACTTTTATTTAAGCACAATATGGACTTAAATAAAAGTCCATATTGTGCTCTGCAGTTGTAGAAATAAAATGCAGAAGGAGTGGATATAGGACCAAGACAGCCCAGTTAAACACCAGGTATGCACAACCCAATAATAAACAAACAAACAATTTTGTGTATTTATAATATAATATTGTATGACCCGTTTACACATGGCCTTGTATTTATTTGACGTTGAATATACTTCCACCTTAAAAACAATGTTCATACAAACCACAGTCAATTTAAAACTCCATAAATTACGCATATTTGAGTGACAGGGCCATTTAAACCATTAGCACAAACAGTATGTTAGTAAAATAGAACCAGAACTTCTTATTGATGAGACAGTTGACGTTGCTGATTTGGTTGCTTTTTTAATTATATTGTATGATGTTGCAGGCCTATGATTGATTAAATGAAATTCTATTGATGCGCTGCTTCGACGGCCAAAGAGGATTGGCCATTCTTCTTGTTGGAACTGAACAGCCCCTTCTTGTGCTTGTGAGCTTGTGACCTTGTGCTGCAGTTTTGTTTTGCTGATGGAGGAGACGTTAGACCATTTATACTTGAATATACTATTTCAACTAAAGACACAGATTTTTAGCTTTGATTATATTGTCCCTTCTTACTCATGTGTACATTGTGGGCAGTGATGATACTGAACTGTGAACTTGTTTGTAGTTAAAATTATAAGTTATACTTTTAGTGGCACCAAACACTGCATAGGAACAGGTCTAGTACATACTGTAAATGTCAGGTTTAGTCAGGGAAGAGAATTGTCTTTGCTCAAAATGCATACTGTGTTGTGTTTGCATTCATTTTTTCTAATGACTATCTCAAAATGCCTGTCATGAATCATTTAAAGCAGAACTTAGTAACGTCAGCGACAGAGCTCCCCTTGCTGCTGTGAAAAGACTCAAAAGCTTCATTTCCCCCCTTCTTTTTACTGAAACAAGGAAGTACCATGACATACAAAAACATTTCACGTTGCCAAATATAAGAAAAAAAGAGCTTTCAAAAAAAAGGTTTCTGAGGAGAGTTGTGTTAGGGTCGGTGTCAGGAAACGTTAGAAGGCTGGTTCTCCGCACAGAAACAGCAGGGGGAGACGACGGGAGCTTTAAATGGCCTAAAAATACATTTGCAACCACCATATGGACTTTCAAAGATGTTTAATAAGGTAAAAATGTTACTCAGTTCTGCTTTAAACGAAAGGTATAACGGTATGCATAGTCAACTTCAAACAGTCATTTTTCATTGTTAGTTTGTTTTATTTTATGTGACCCGCCATGAAGCTATTTCAGTCTACTTTCAAAAGCTCAAATCAGATTTTGATACTCACACATATTTGATGCACTTTGCCCAATGTTCTGTGTACTACGCCAGGTGCTTTTCTTTTTATTTAGTTAAGGTGGGCTTTAGTTCGTGGAGACATGGTAAAAAAAAGTGTTTAGAAGTAGCTTATTTCCTGCAACGTTGAGCTGTTAGCCAGTACGCTGAAAAGTCATCATCTCCAAGAAACAAAACACAAATTGAAGAGAAAATTGTAAATTATAAATGCAAGAACTCCCAGCTGATGCAACGTTACCAAATTGTTGCATGTGTCATTTTTTATTACAACAGAAAACCAAATGTTATCCGGGTTTGTCCTTGGTTTTTTTTTGCAGGGAAAGTTTTCAAAGTGCCTTCCTGAAATGCTGTAAAAAGTCAAGATCATAATGTGTTTTTGCTGTTGAGATAGTGAGAAATAACACCCAAACATGGCTCGGTGACCTCCTGCTTTCTTTTCAGCAACTTGTTGGAGAAAAGCTATTTGTGATGCTATTTCTTCTACAAGAGAAAATAGTGACAGTTATTATCTAGGTGGGAGCTTCATCTGTCAAATATGTGCCAGTTTCACTAGAACTCATTCCAGGAAGTTGGTTACGTCCGAAATTAGATATAGGGTTGTAAAAGCGTTGAAACAGTTTTTGTACAAAGAGTGAAAGGAAGACATAGATTATATGCACAGAGGAGTGCATTTATGTGTTATATTTTATGCTGTTTATAAGACTTTATGCATTTTCTGGTAAACTATCACTAAATGGATTATGATTCTACATTTTTGTTCACAGGAAAGCACAGTTTTGCCGTCGATCTGCATTTGACCCGGCTTGGATTCTACTTGGTGCGTGTTTTGTTTTGGGTTGATGGATGAAACTGGAATGTATGAAGGAATAGGCCTGTCATGATAAATATCGACTTATCGTTCAATATATGAATGCTGGAGCAATGTTTTTGGGGCTTAATATATGGGTACAGAGTCTTTGTGGAGAATTTGTTTCTCATTTTTTTGTAGTACGGCAAGATTTGAGCTGTAGAGAGTTGAATATGTAACTTCAAGGAATCAATATAGACTCTAACTGTTTATTCAGTTTAGTTTATTATTTATTTGCCAGGGACCACGTACAAACGCAGTAAACCAGATTTAACAAAAAGCTAGTTTCCATCCGCTTTCCCTGGGCTGGTGAACACACAAGTTAAAAACATTACAAATATCCTAGTACAAAGTTCTAAAAACAGTGAAGCATACATTAAAATATCTACAAATGCTCATGAAAACAGTTGAAAACAGTTGATTATCAAGAATGTTTGGTGGTTGTTTTTTTTCGAGAGAAGAGCTTTTAGGGAGCTGGATCTACTGTTTAATTGTGTTAAACGAGAACACGGCTTGTTGGAGATGACATAGTTTTTTTGGGCTGCTGAACCAATTTATTGAACGAAGGTGGAGCTGTCTTGTTAATAATTTAAATTGATTGCAGCTCATGTTTTCTTTACAATGTGGTTTTAAAAAAGGGTTCACTGGGATTATCCTGCTTTAAGGTTATTGTCAGTGCATAAAGTTGATTCAATACTATCTTTTATCGTGATATTCTCTGTAGAAATATACTGCATCGTGCTTCAAAACGTGTTGTAGGCCTATGAAAGAAACCCACCCAGACACAGGGAGAAAACGCAAAACTCCACACAGAAAAGACCGAACCGCCTGGGATTCAAATTTGGATTATTCTCGCTGATTTCGAGCGCCAACTACTCCCATTCTACACTGTTGCTTTCTCACTGGCTGCACAAACACTAAAAATGGCACGAACGCTTGTCCTTTAATGCACTGTAATCATCACGATCAGTGCGGATTACGGGAAGCGTCGGACGCATAGGCTGAATCTAAACCTGCCAGTCCAAACATCAGCTGTTCCCTGTGCCGCGGATCAACAGCGCCGTCGTGTCGCCAAATACAGACGTCCCACACGAGCGCGCCACGCAATTCTACACCGCAGCGCCTAATTACCATCCAAACATCGCCGTCCTTGCATAAGATATACACTTTTATTGCCATCCCTGAAATAAGAGTGTAGAAATTATTTATTAAAATGGGAAAACGCTCCCTAAACATCCTGTGCCGCTCATTATCTCCTTTATGTTTCTCGCAGGGACAATAGCCGTTTATTTCCAACAAAATGTGCAGCTAATTGGAACATGATCTGTATGAGCACAATCGTGTCTATTTTTGTATGTTGTATGTTTTGCAAAAATAGAAGGATGTGGGGTGAGCTGAGGCCCGGCGCAATGGGGTAGACTAAAACGCAATTACCGCACAGCTTGCACGTACAATCAGCAAATAAAACAGAAAGACTAACACTGCTCTGATGTAGCCACTTTCATGGACTGATGAGGCCGAATAAAGCGAGCTATGAAATTCCATCTGTCGCCAGACGTTTAATAAAGTCAGACAAGCATTTCTCAAGTTACCGGATGAGTGCTTGCCCAATAACCCCGCGCTCCGAATATTTCCCTCCCAGCCTCGCAGTGGTCGATGTTTTGCGGGACGATTTACATGTGTGTTTGGGCGGTGATTATGGTGATTTCCACCGTAATGTCGCTCCGGAATGGTGTTATGAAACAGCAAGTGTTGAAAGGATCGTGCTATTGGTGTAATAGGCGCATTTTAAAGTGAACGACATCTCAGTTTGAACAAAGGCTGTAAGCTGGATGCTAAGGTCAGGGCATTTACTTTTATAATCAGTGTTTAAAGGACAACTATTGTGCATTATTTGTATTGTTATTTGCCTTTAAAGGTCCCATATTTTGCTATTTCCCCCTTTACACAGTCTATTCTAAGGGCTTTGTTGATAAATTTTTGCATTGTGTAATACCCATAACATAACAGTTTCCAAAAAACACCCATTTCTTGGACTGGCCCCCCTCCTTGCAAAAGCAAACGGCTCACTCTGAGATCCGACCCCCCCCCCGAAAAGAGAGCAGGCTGCCTCCCCCGCCCAACCCGCGTGCCTCCCCCTCCCAACCCGTGACGAAGCCTAGAGTGGAGATAGTGCGCATGTGCCGTGTGCTCCGGGAAAACAGCGATACACAAACACTGGAATAAACATTTTATCCTCCTGACGGTGCGTCGTGCTGAGTCCTACGTCCTGGATCTGACCTGGAGTTTGACGTGCTCCAGTACCTCGACGACGGACGTTGCCGTTTGGTAAATAACAAGCTAACTCTTCGATCTATCGTATCCATCGTGTAATTACTGTGTAGCATTAGCATTAGCTGTTTTTATTCTTGCGGCTGCGCGCTTCCTGGAGGTGTGGCTTGAGCGCTGCGTCATCCTGGTGAAGCCGCGTCATCTTAGTGAGGAGCCCCCGTCTGCTGCTCAGCTGAGGGGGACGGAAAAGACAGTTCTCTAGTGAAAACATGCGGGAATCAATCAAAAAACCACTTTGGGCACAACATACGAGGCCCAAATAGCACTGTAGGAAGGTTAAAACCTCTGAAAAGTCGATTTTGCATGTTGTGGGACCTTTAAACATGCTGCTTGAGTATCTTTACTTTGACATCTTATGTTTTAGAACTAAATATAAGATGTTTTCACAAAGAACAATATAACTGTCTTTGCCTTGGGAGAGTAACTCAGCTGTGTCTCCATCTACTGGCTGCAGAGGCAATTACAAGCACTTTAAAAACATTACTTGCGTTGCTAGCTGTGTTATTGAGGAGTCACTCTGTTGTAATGATCACGACGATTTATGAACTTAAAAACAGCACTGAAGATTCTCGTCATGCATCGAGAAAACGTCACACGTCGGGGAAATTTACAATGGAGTGTTTTTGACAGTCAGAGGGGAGAGAATTTTCTAACCAAGATTAATCAGACTAGCGTGAATGAAGCTAAATGCAGCTCGAGGTATGGTTATGATGATAGAATAATTTTAGAACACGGTTAAATGCAAAATATGTATCCTTTAAAATTCAAAAAAGTAGTACTGTTTTTTTCCTGAAATAAAGTAAGATAACACAATATATAGTTTATAGTGTATAGTTTTGACAGTTGTTATTGCATTCAACTTTTTATTTCACAAACATTAGATTTTGGAATACATTTATTCTTGAGTAGTTGCAACATTTCTATTCCAAAGGGTAACCTATTACATTTCTTAAATTTACATTTACATTATTTAATTAGAAAAATATAAACGGGTCCACATTGCTTCGCTTCAGAGTCTGAAAAAGCGCCCTCAATAATGCATGCTTGTCAAAACTATGTCCCAAAGGAGCTGTGAGAGCTGGGGGGAAACACCCACTTCCTCCTTTTATTAAAACATTGTATTCCATTATATATAAAGGAGGTATTCATCTCATTTGTGAAGTCTTTAACGTGTCTGTAACAGTGACATTCACCTGCAGCTCACTGCTCACTGCCTCATCTTTAAGGATTTATTCATTTTAGTCTTTTATGAGATGAAATTGGGCAGGAAGTACTCAATAATACATTGATAGCCAATTGAAAAGTAAATAGCCACCTGAAA
This sequence comes from Rhinogobius similis, assembly GCA_019453435.1. Lineage (NCBI taxonomy): Eukaryota > Metazoa > Chordata > Actinopteri > Gobiiformes > Gobiidae > Rhinogobius > Rhinogobius similis. The sequence continues at coordinate 39,736,192 of CM033619.1, forward strand.
TTCCGTGCACGGAGCCTATTCTCCTCAAATATGTCAATACAAACAATTTCTGACATGAAATGGCATTAGCAGTACCATCATTAAGGTGAGACACTACAGGCAAAACAATTTAATTTTTACATTTTTTTGGTTTTTTTGGTCAGTTTGCTCTCTCAACATATCGGCTTTCATGCGGAAACAACAAACTTGTCCAATCTGTTCCTAAAGATGTTTTTTTCTTACTTTTAATCCACTTCATCCATAGATTTCTCTGGAACTTCAAAGGCCGTTTTCTTAAAATGCACTTTTCTCTCCTAAGGACATAAGGATCACCACTTAAAGTAGATCTCACACACACCAAACTGTACAATCTTGGACTCAAGAAGATTTTGACAAAACATATAGAAGGATTTTTTTGATATCTAATTCTAAAACTGATGTATTGAAGTTTTAAGTCAAAACATCCAATGTAGTTTACTGCAAAACAAAATAAGAAATCAAAAATCCCCTCTGTAAAATGTTTTTGTAACTATTATTTGTACAAAATAAAGCAAGAAATTTTAATATATCTTATCATTTCTGTTCCATTTATGTGAGTAAACTACAGGAGAAGTTTCAAATTGATATCTTTTTAATTTCAGATGTTTTCCTATTCACCTGTAATGTCTCACCTTAATATGTGACAAATTATATTCAAGTCAGAATCCTTTTGTAAATGCACCTGAATAGCAGTTACAAAGTAGGCCAGACTCATTTGTTCCTCATAACACCCAGCCCTTTTAAAACCCCATCTTTATCATTTTACACTATGTTGTGCTCTATTACATGTTTGCGCCGCCTGACCCGATACGGCTGAGCGGAAAACAGCGCTGCGTGATTCATCCTTGTTACTGAGAATAATGAGAGCGGCAGGTAACAGTTGCACGGATAGCATTTTATAAAGATTTGACCAAAAAAAAGAGAGAAAAAGAATCATTGCACTGTACATAACTTGAATGTGCTTAATGAGGCTAAGACGCCGCTTTGCGCACGCTTGACAAGACACACTGCCAACACACGGGGGCTCGCGATGTCACTGCCATAAATCACCCTCTCCCCGTTCTAGATTTAAAAGTTGAGCAGATTCTGGAATCCATTTTGATTTCCGCCGCGGCTCGAGGTAATAAATCATTAAGCACGTTCACGCACGCGTCCCCCTTGAAGAGCGCTGAACACCGGCGCCGCGAATCTCCCAAGACTCAGCCGCTCTCGTCGCGCTCTCGGTCAAGGCGAGGGAAAAACGAGCGAGATCTCCGCGTGCAACGTGACTCCGGCCTCCGGCGCTCCGGGCCTTTTGTTGATGTCGGAGGAAATATTGCGTTAGGGGGGAGTGAAAACAAGAGGAGGAGGCACGGAACAGCTTTGCACAATTGAATTCTACACCTCTGGCTCATGGGTGCCCAGTGGGGTGGACGGACATCTGCCTCTTAAAGGATAAATGCACTCCGGGGCCAACGAAATACAGGCGTTGGGCTGTGGTGGCTAGAACAGAAGGCATGGCTTAACAAGCACTGAGAAATAAGAGTGGAGGTTGTTGTGTTTTCATGTTCATTTGAAAATCCATTATGCATATTTACGTTCTAGTCCTAAAGTAAACAAATGTAAACTCCAAAGGAAATCTGCACGAACAGTTCTGATCTTTACTGTCAGGGTGCTGATAATTATACAACAAATGACATTGTACAGCTGCGTTTTACAACATGAGGATGGTTTTGTAGCAGCTTGTTATGTAAAAAATGTTAATAAATTACCTGATTGCATCGCTTTCAACTAATGGGACCCATTTAAATAAATGAAAAAAATAAAAAATTGCATACAGGACATTTTAAGGCTTGTATGTGTCTGATCATAAAATGCAAACTCTCACCAACTGTTGCTTCCTTCCATTGGCTTCCAGTGTGTTTTAGAGTTAATTTTAAAAGTATTATTTACTTTTAAATGTTTGAACAGCCTAACTCTCTGACCTGATCCGACCTTAATTCTTCAGTCAGCAGATCCGCATCAGCTTGCGGTCCCTAAGACAAAACGCAAGTGTCATGGGGACCGTGCTTTTTCTGTGGCTGCCCCACGGCTGTGGAACCAGTTGCCACTTGAGATTAGACAGACTGAGTCTCTGCCTGTTTTTAAATCACCCCTAAAAATACACCTTTTTTCGCTGGCTTTTACCTCTGAGCGAGATGTTTCTTAGATTTCTTGTTGCTTTAAAAATGACTTGTCTTATTGTTCCTATGATTTAATATTATTTGCAGTGCCATTGCTCTTTGTCTATTCTGTTTGTCTCTGTTCTATTCTTTTTCAATTAAGTTGGCATAGTATGGTGCAAACTCTGAACTGTGTGTTGGGGACGATATGTGCACAGAATGTTGTGAAATGTATTTATTTATTTGGCACTTGTTTAAAAACAAAAACACTGAGAAAACAATTAATAGCAAGTGTTCTAATCATACAATAACATGTCACTGAAAAATGTGCAGTAGTATACAATGTGCATGGGAGTGGCAAAAGTCATAAAGGCTTTTAGAGACACTGCTCCCAGTAAAAAAAAAGAAAAAGAAAAGAAAAACGAATACATATTAAAAAGTTAGTCAGTAAAAATGTTTTACCTTACATTTACCTTTCTGAAAAGTCAAAGCAACTATTGAGACTCCAGCTTATGTTTTAATTTAGATGTGCACACTGATAGTGACAAAGGTTTCTACAAGGTCTGTGTGAGAGTTCCATGATTTGGATCCATGGTATCCAATTGAAAACTGATTACTGTAATTCAAATAAGTGGAGCTCCATGTGCCGTTCACTTTAGCCTCTCTGTCTTCGCCCGTTATCTCAGACTTTCTGTTTCTGGTTTTGTGTTCTTTAAAACAAGAAAACTCTGCTCCATAGACACACTCTTCAGTTTAAAACCGGTCACTTTCTCCTCCATTGCGGTTAAGCTGCTGCGTGCACCCGACCTGCTCCAGATTCACGCAGTTTTTATTAAATATGTTAAATAAAGAAATCATCGAGGCAGTAAAATAATAATCAAAGCTTTTTTGTAATCAAATTACTCAATTTACTCGATGAATCGTTTCAGCCCTATCCAAAACATCACCTAACATACAACTTATGCAAACTTAAATTTCTTCTGATATGAAAACGTATATTGCTCTTCGACCAAATGTGCATTGCTCAAACGAAGAAGGCATGAGTCTTAAAAAAAAACAAAAAAAACAGTGGTGCACTAGGAGCATCCAGTTTAGAATATATTGCAATTCTTACAAAGTTCTTGTGTCGAGTAAAAATCTGGTTCAGATAAGTAGTAAAGGGGCTTCCACACACAACATTACAATATGTTAAACAGGGAAAAATCGAACTGTAATATAGCATTGTTAGGCATTTAGAACGTACCAGATGCTTTAATTTTACTTATGACACAAGTAAAGAGATGAAATAAGTGTAAGTTTTTCATTCATTCATTCATTCATTCATTCATTTTCTACCGCTTATTCCCGTTAGGGGTCATGGGTAACTGGAGCCTATCCCAGTGACTTTGGGCCTTAGGCGGGACACCCTGGACAGTGGCCAACTCGTCGCAGGGCTAACACAGAGACACAGAGACAAGGACAGACAACCATTCACTCTCACATTTATACACTATGGACAATTTAGAGTTGTCAATTAACCTACACAGTCATGTCTTTGGACGGTGGGAGGAGCCGGAGAACCCGGAGAGAACCCACGGTAACACGGGGAGACATGCAGACTCCACCCAGAGAGATCGTGTGATGTTGGGTTGGTCTGGGATTCGAACCCACGATCTCCTTATTGAGAGGCAGAAGCTCTAGCCGCTCTGCCACCGTGCACCCCCGTGTAAGTTTTTCTTTTGTCCAAAACCTACCTTTTAGTAAGAATTCAATCTTAAGTTTTATAAATGAGACCACAGACCTGTAACTTGTGGGGAAAGAGAAAAGTTTCAATGCCATACTGTGGAAGATTCTAGGTAACATCTGCATGGAGACAAGCAAGCGGCGGACCCTCCACCAGGAAAGTTACATCGTGCACCTTTAATTTTCTTGGGCGCTTATTGTTAGGCCTTTTGCCCCAAAGAAAGAGTGAATAAGAAGCAGTCTGAAACACAGTTGAAACAGAAGAAAATCCATTTGAACGTTTCATTGGGTTAAATTATTCATAGTACGATATCCCAAAGAGAGGAAGAAAGTCAACACCTTTCTGGACCTTTCTGTGATATCAGATTATGGCCTAATTTCAGCTTAATACGATTCCGAGCAGAAGACTCCAGAAATCCCGGGCCATGTTATTCTTGGCATAGCGCTCTTGTACTTCATCAACACTGAAACTCTCCCTGTCTGGGTCGCTGCATAAAATTAGCATATGGTGAGGAATTAGAAGAGGAGACGAAGCTAGCGAGAGGTGAAGCACATTAGAGACGCCGCGGTTCAGGTTCAGGGAGCACAAAGGTGTCCTCCGTTGTTCTGTCAAGTACAAGAAGTGTGGAAGTTTCTACAGAAGTTTAGAGAAAAGTCTTTAAAAGGAGAGAGAATGTGGGAATCGTTATTATTTGCTGACGTCTCCCATTAGAATCAGGTGCATATCCCGCAAGTCACTCTGATTGCATGGGGTCATTTTATATTTTTACGTGAAATATTATTAAAAACTCAATGTACAATCATGTAGACAAGTCAAACTACTCAGAGTATGCCAAGAAATAGAATTGTTTCTTTGTAGTTGTTTTAATTTTTATTATTGTCATTTTTTTTCATATATTGGGGCCAATTTCCAAATATATTCATCACCTTTTTAACAACTGCTCTTTTTCACATTTACTGTATCAAGTTCATGTTCTAGCACAATTTAAGACTTAATATAAATGGAGAGAATTCTATTTACGATGTTAAGGTATTAATTTTTTTTTCTTCATTCCTTTTCTACCACTTGTCCCAGTGACTTTGGGCTTTAGGCGGGGTTACCCTGGACAGTGGACAGTGGCCAACACAGAGATAAAGACACGGACAGACAGCCATTCACTCTCACAGTCAATTTAGAGTTGCCAATTAACATAATACATGCCTGTGATTGGACGGTGGGAGGAAGTCGGAGAACCCACGGTAACACGGGGAAGACCTGCAGAATCCACCCAGAGAGATCGTGTGATGTTGGTCTGGTCTGGGAATCGAACCCATCATCTCGTTATTGGGGCTGAAGGTATACATTTTTTAAGTTGTTCGAAAAAACAAAAATGTGGTTGGCTAGTCAGCTCTTACTGGTACCCTGAGCTACCAGTCGGAGCCAAATCTGATGGCAAAGTGTGCACAGTGACCTAAAACATGTTCAAACTAGGGCTGGGTGATATGGAGAACAAAGTTATTATCACTTTTTATTTTTCTATTGCCTATAACAGAGCTGCACGATTTAGAAAAAATATCTAATTGTCATTTTTCTGACCAGTGCGATTGTGGTTAGATTTGCGATATTTGTTTTAATAATAGCATTCAGTTCAAATTCACATTTTAAACACAATTTTGTCACTTTTATTTGTGGTTTTGTCACACTCAAGTTGTGTTTGTCATAAATGGATGTCTTTGTCACTTTTAGTGTCACATTTTTGTCACGTTCAGTTGTGTCTATGATGTATTGAGTCACGTTTGTTATTTGTAGGCACGTTTTTGTAACTTTTGACCCCATTTTTATCGCTTTTTGTTGTGCTTTTGTCGCTTGTTTCAGAACTTGTTTGTACACATCCAAACTAGTGTTAGCAGTTTTTATTCAAATCAAAGCAAGACATTTTGTTGTTTGTGGAAGTAATTAGCATTTGTGATTTGCTAATTGCATCTAGTAAAATTTGCTATTTTGTCGAATTGGTTTAATTGTGCAGCTCTAGCCAATAAGAGGTAAATAAACATCTGCTCTGAGGAGGAGAAAAAGTGTGTTTACACAGACAGCTGCATTAACTACTTCTACTACTACTACTTCTACTACTTCAGTTTTTACATACCGTCCAAATTTGAAATATTCAAGCAGGAATATTATTACTTTTATATGTATTTATTTATTTATGCAAAATTAACTTAAGTATAATATAATTGTTCCACCATGTCATTGTACTTTGAGTAATTTGTGCATGTTTACGGAATCTTGTGTAATATTAAAACCAGACACCATCGCTCCATAATCCAGGTCGTCACCGCTCCCCATGTCACGCCCGCTGTTATTTACTTACTTCGTTCTGCAATTTTATTTTAAAATGTATTATAAAATATTAATACTTTATATTAAACGGTGACACACGTATTGGCAGTATAGCGTAGTCATTTTGACAAAACAAAAAAATTCCTCTGCTCTCTACTGTGAACTGCAGCTCTCGAAAGGTGACATTACGTAAAGGGGCCGACGCAAATCAGCGCGGTGGGTTTAAACAGTGAGTAAACTGTTTTAGATCAAAATTGCGATTTAAGATGTCCAAAATATAACGTGACGATCCATGAGTATTGTAGAATAGAACTAGAAGCAGACAGAAGCACAATAGGTCTTCTTTAATGCTTTGTTTGTTTTGACCCGTAGGCTTTATTGGACAGTGCCGCGTGAAACGGGGATGAGACTGGGGAAGGACATGCAGCAAACTGTCAGAGCCACTGCGGCCTGCCCAGACGGAGGCGTGCGCTGTCCACTCCACCACATGTTGATAGCTTATTACCCAACATACACACTTTTGTTCCAATTACGTCTCTTTGAACGGCAACATTTTCTCAAAGGTCAAAGCCCTTTAACAAGAAAATTGCTAATTCCATTGGACACACACATAAAACTGGCCTTTCTTCAAGTAGACTGAAACAAAACAAAGAAAAAAAAAACAGCTAAAGACATATTATGCAGTTTTTCTCCTTGATGACTGGTAAAAGAATATATATCATATGTCTGACTTGGAAATACAGAGCGGCCTTTCTCTCTCGCCAAAATGATACAGCCTATTGATTGGCCTTAAGGAAGGTTGTCCGTTGATTCATTGGTCCACGGCCGCCCTTGCTGCGGGTGGATGAGAGCTTTCACTCGGGCAGGGTCACCACTTGGAGGTAATTCAGCCTGGAGTTTACACGGGGGATTTACAGGCGGATGACGCATTAATGGCAAAGTCTAAAGGGAGCAGTTAGTTTCAAGTTGTCATAGTCTGCTTCATTCAGGTTTTTAAAAATAGTTTTGGACGCCGCAGCATTGGTATTTGCATGTTTTACAGCTTTGAATAATGTAATGCAGGGGAAAATACGACTGTGCCCTCCGTTGGGAACGATGCTGAGTGAAGCAATGAAAGCGACTAACGTTTAAGTTAGCTGTGAAAGCAGTTTGAGGAGGTAATAATTTTTCATATAGTTTTAGGCTATGAATAAATACATTAGCCAAAAGCAAAGCCAGTAATAATGTCCGCTTTAAAAGCAAAAACAACACAAGATAAGAGAACTTTCATTTGTCCCACAATGGCAAAATTCCAGTGTTGCGCTGCACAGTTCAAGAACAGCAGGAGAATAGATACATGCAATCAAAATCAAGATAAATACTAAAACAAACAGATTTAATGGCTCTGTACCTAATTTTTACTGTTTTTAAACGTGAAACACTGAACTCGTTTATTTTGAAGTCTTTACAGCAGTCACATGCGTCACAGTAAAGCTAATAAAAACTAGCATGCTAATGAATAAAACACTCAATAGATGCAGAGAATGTGGTCTCATTTTCAGTTGAATAGATGCTGGATAGATTATAATACATCTGCAAAATATATAACGAAACAGATTTTACTATGATGCATGCAAAAAATTCCAGCATCCTAAATATTCGTTGCGATGATTTCATGAGCACTTTTCAGTCTCTGTCTCTGCTAACAAATATTAGCTTACTAACAGCACACTTCTTTCTTTTTGTGGAATAAAACACTCTATAAATAGATGCAGAAAAAGCACTGTGGTCTCATTTTCAACCGAATAGATGCATTTACTATATATTTGTACTGGGTCAATACAGACTTTACTTTATTACCTGCAAAAAACATCAGGTACATGAACTAGTTCTGTTGTAAAAATCAGGTGCAGCCCCTTTAAAGGACACATATTCTGCTACAGTGACTTTTTTGAGCTTTTAACCATGTTCTAACAATGTTCCGTCATGCCTGAAGTTGCATTCAGTTGTATTCTCACTGTTTTGAGGAATGTTGATTAGAAAATCCTCTCCGAAAGTCAAAAACTTTTCCTGCTGAACTTCATTGTTGTTGACGTATTTTCAGTTGTTATTTTTCGTAGAAAGGGGTTCAGAGGTTGTCATCCGGACGCCGTTTAAAGATCGAGACGTTCGACTTTATCCAAAGTCATTGTCATCAGAGAGCTGGTATGGGAACCTGGGCCTGGTTCCCATACCAGCTCTCTGATTGACAATGACTTTTGATAAAAGTCGAAACGTCTCGATCTTTAAACGGCGTCCGGATGACAACCTCTGAACCCCTTTCTACGATGGACCACACCTGGACGAATGAGGGTTTACATCGACAAGTTGTTATTTTTGTTGTTTCAAAACATGAGATGGCAAAGGTACTCAAGAGCATGTCTAAAGGCTACTAATATGAAAAATGCATAATATTTTTTAGTCCAACACTACACTTTGCAGAGAAAAAATACAAGACAACAACAGTAACATGTACAATAAGTGGCTATGCACCGTAGAGAAGTAAAGTTAGAAAGATGATAGATAGATCTTTATTGCGGACTTGTGGTCCATAGTTAAAAGACAAACAAACAGACAAGAAATATTTAAAAAAACATAAAAAGCAACGTTAATAAGAGTTCCTAAGTTCATCTAAGGAGACAACTATACCAGTGTTTCCACAGCTGAGAAGAACAGCGGATGGCACTGTATTCAATATTGGACAACGATAAAATCACAATATTTTCTGAGTTGTTCATACACCTAATGCATACATAAATGTATGCATTAGGTGTCTTAAGACAGCTTGCAGTGTATTGATTCTTTAAGACACAAACAGTTCACTGGCGCTGGTCCATCTGGGCTTTTTTAACAAAAGTCTTAAAGCATCATTGTAGGCCAGTTTCAGTCTCTCTAAACTGGATTTTGCAGTAGGCTCTAAACAAAGGAACTTTCACTCCAACAGAATAGCAGCCAAACATCCAGGACAGAACATTGGCCTGTGCGTAAACATACAGCACTGACGGTACATGTCCTCATCATCTGAGAGACAATCTGTCAGGATATCTCCAAATACAGAATACACATTAAGCACTTGTTGGATACCAGCCGAGCTCGGGCTGAAGACCACCAGGTCATCAGCGTACATTAAATGATTGACAACTGACTCTCCAGCCAAGCACCCAGTTCTTCAGCTGTTTGGAGAGATCATTCATAATTCATAATTCAATAATTAAATAAAATTGGAGACAACAAGCTCCCTTGTCTCACTCCATTGCTGATCTTAAAGGGTTCAGACACAGAGTTGTCCCACTTCACCTGAAGAGCCTGGTGGGCATACCAGTACAACAAACGTCTTCAGTGTCTTATGCCAATGATGATTCCCATTTTGCTACAGTATTGCACAGGTGAATGACACATGTACAAGAGTGTTCATCAACAGTGTACAATCTGACAACAGGAAAGTGCAACCTGCAGAACCTCTCATTCACATAGTAATAATGAGAATAATAAACAAAAACAACTAAACCAACCATCCATTTACTCAAGTGTATCTGTTAAAACCTGAAAGTTCAACAAAATATGCACCTGACAAATTCACACAATAGTTTTTACCTCCCACGAATCTTTACTCCAAACAACCCAACGTGCTACAAAAGGTTTTAATTTGTCCCATCACAACAAGTGCTTGACCTTCACTTTGTTAGTGATTGCGCGTGTATTAAACCAGTTTTGAAACGTGGATTGCAAATATCGTGTGCCTCTTCACCTTATTTACACGTTCTGCATCATGAAATCTGTTTGTTGCAATGTGAAATTATACTCTAGCTATTCTACTATCTATTATGTGCCGCAAAACCAGGTTCAAGGACGTAGTAAATGATAAAGACAAGTTTAATGTACCATAAATACGAGCCCATTTTTCTGTCTGCCACTTTCTATATCATAAGTGTGCGACTCTACACGAGAATAGGCTGTGGTGCTCTAAAAGCAGAATGCATATTATGGGTAGAATGACCGTGCAGCAGCAGTTAGATTTTAACTGCAGGATTAAAAATATGAGAAGAAAGTCGATCAACCTGATCTTATTGTACTTTCTGGAAAGAAAGTTAATTGGAGCAATAAAATGTAACAAGAGAAGATGAGATTCAAGTGTTGTCCTGTTATTTGATTAAAAAATAAAGCGCTTGGTCAAATTACCCGCTGGAAAGTGGTAATTATTACGGGCAATTATAGTCTTCTCAAAAATTAGGCGGCATCACTGCTTGTGGTCCATTTACCCAAACAAATGTTCAGGGTCAAAGACGATGGCAGCAGTGAAAAGGAACTTAATTGCTTGGTTTAGACTATCCTGGTTGTTACAGAGCATTATGGGGAAGTAAAGGCATATTTTAAGATAAACATTGTGGCAATGTGACATAGCAATTTTCATTTATTCATCCTTATTTGGCACAACCTTCAATGACACAGGAGCAACAGGAACAGAACATTATAACCTGTAACTCTTTACAATATAGGTTTTGCATTGACATTCTTTTATTCAAATTTCTGACTGGGTGGCATGAATTATTAGCAGCACAACTGATAAATGTGTTTCTAAGCTTTTGTTATGCCTTTTTTTTTGTCTGTGGAGCGTCTGTTTTCAACTTTGTACGGTAAAATGTAAACTGGAAGTAGTTCCTCGTTGTTTCTGCGACTGTGCAGAGCTTGTGTGCTAACAGCAGTTGAAGAATTAGCGCACTTTAACTGCCCCACAATAATTAATTTCCTCAACACTTGGACTCATAAATAAATTATTAGCAGAGTCGCAAACTTGTCTATTTATTATTTTCAAAGTTTACTTGTGTTTTGAGCTCTTAGAGAGAGAATGTCATTACTCACCATTGACTCATGCGTTTTAGTCACCCACGACTAAAATTCAAGAACGCTGTGATGACATTTGCATAACCTCCATTCTGAACAGTGCTACCTGTGCTAAATAACTTGATTACCACTCGTTAAGGTTACGTTAGGTTGCGGTACACTTTATTGTCCCCGGAGGAATTAAAATGTGTCCTTCAAAATGCCACTGGGGAAACCTATCACGAGCAATGGGGACCCATCTCCAGATCTTGAGAGGATTTTTACCTATTGTGCATGTGTTTTTTGGGTTGTAAGTACCTAGTAGTCACCATGTAAGTACTCAGCAATTACCACTATCAAGTACCAATTCATTAGCACTTTATGTACCTAGGAATTACCATTTTAAGTATTAAGGACTTGCCACTGTACGTACCAAATGCTGTGGTTTAGGTGTTGCAGATATCTTCATGTAAAGGTTCACTTCCCAGCCTCAACCGCTTGCCGAATGTCGCTACCCTCTCCCTCCCCATTCATCACGCTTCAATCATCCTGTCAGGTTGAGATTGAGATTGAGATTGAGATTGAGAGATCCTTTAATTGTCCCACAATGGGGAAATTCCAGAAGAAGCAGCCGTTTCCAGCGCTAACAAATAAAGAAAATAAAGAAAAATAAAAAATAAAGAAGAAAAGATAAAGCCTTCTCGACCAAAAATGAATAAAAAAATCCTAAATTGTTTCGAAGGAACTTTTCATGCATAACAAAGGAGGAGGAGTAATGGGGCAGAGAGCATAACATGACATGCAGTTGAAGTGCGCCGCCCGGTGATCCATCTCCACGAGCAGAGGTGCCAAATTGTGGAATTCCTTTTTTTTAATTCATTCTAGACAGCGACTGTCGTTCATACTCTTTTGTTGATCACTGACAACGTATATACGGTATTAAGAAGGGGGGGGAAAGACGAACGTTCCATGTGGTGTAAAATGTTTAAGCAGTGCATTCAAACCCGTACTAAAACCCTTCGGAATTTTTCTCATTACCTTCACCCCAAGTTTGCATTTTGTGTAGCCGTCACATTGTTTACAGTCTTCTGAGATAGCTGGGACTCATTAAATTGCTGTATTAGCCATGTTTATCTGAAGCGACCCACCCTTGTGTGACTTATCTCCATCAAAATATCATCCTACAATAAACAAAACAAGCAGCCAGGCCTCCAGTGGTGTGCAATCAACCATGGTGTGTGCACTGCCCCACACACTGGCTAAAGTAGGCTTTGATAAACTCCCATGTTAAATTGCATCTAATTAGATATGCAACAGGCCGTTCTGCGCTTGTGATTGTAATTATAAAAGGCAAACAACAAAACAGTCTTGGGGAGGCTGTACACAGTATGGAGGTAGCTTCCAAGGAGAGAAGTAAATGAGCCTGATTGAAATGGATATTGTCTATAGGGACTCGCTAATGTTTTGACAGATGCAGTAAATTGTATGAAAAAAAAGGTGTTTTGTTTGATAGCAGTGGAAGTGTGTAGCAGCAGATGAGGTGAGCATTCTGCAATATTTATGTGCAAATTTCCACAATATTTTGCCCATTATTTGTTGAATGGTAAGCTTCAAAGCAGCTTTTCTCCATTGAAATGAATAGGTTTTTTGAACTATGAATGTAGAGTTTGAAAGGACTGACTGTTTATGTTATTGAACACCAAAATAAACAAAACTGTCTTTCTTCCTCCATATTTATAGGGTCAACTTGCAGTACTTTAGACTTTTATGTGGTATTTTTTTCCTCATAAATACACTCCATCTTGCCTTGAACGCTGATTTCCTGTTTCCTCATCTTCCTTTAATATGGCAGACCGGAGGTTCAAACGGTCTTTTGCTGAAGACTTAAGCCCATTTCTAATTAATCCAAGCATTTGACATTGGAGAGATGAGGTCAGATGGCAGGCGGAAGGTGACCAGCCATGGGCGAGATCTTCGACTCCGAACATGTTTCATCTTCTGGTCAAAGCTGCTGCCATATTGTTTGTTTTGACATAGTGCATAAGGCAGACAGGAATCCTTTGAAGATGTAGTTATTACAGATTCAAAAGTTCAAAGGATGTTGAGTTCAGATAAAGGTTAGCATTCAAATTGTACAACTTTCTGAAAATGCATTTACAAATTTCATTTTGTGTTTTTAGCGTGAATGACACTGTCGGAAGTCGGAGGTCGAGGGGGCTGTTTTTTGGAGAATTTGTCCATAGAGTCTATTTCTCCAGTTGCAACAAAAAGAATGCTCTGATAGGCACCAGGCTCTTGACAAAATTCTCTTTTCAGTCATATTTAAACTTAAAATCAAACAACTCTAAGCAAGATGTGCCTCATTCTTTTGCCAAAAACTGTAATAATCCAGTCTGTTTGGTCCATGTATGTCACCCCATGCACTCATGACGCTTTCAGGACTAGAGTTTATTGATAACTACGTTGTTAAAGCACATGTTTTTTAACTAGATTGTTTACAGTTCCGGTCAACACAGTTTTAACTGCTTGCCCCGCCTGCTGTTGTAGAAAGGTATTGCATTGTTGGTACATATTTGTTGCTGCAGGGAAAATGTAAGGAAACGCCGAGAGACAAGTTGACACCCTGACTGAGTGACGATGATGGGGAGATGGGATTGTTAAATTTAAATTACATGTTTTGCTTGCTAGATTTGTAAAAAAGTGTCTGGTCTGTTCGCTTAATACTTGCACAGGTAAACCAATCATAGAGCGTATGGCATTTATTTTCACTGATTAACTCTAAACCTTTAAAGGCTAATGTATGCTTAATTTTCACATGCAAGGTCATGTCTGTGTTCTCTTAATTAAAAATCAAAGTGCACGCAAAGTCAGAGAGTTGACCATAGAAGAAGAAGAAAAAAAAACAGACAGACCACACATGAGATGGACGAAATGACGGACAAGGATACCAAGGACGGAAAGCCATGTGTATTTTTGTGCATTTTAAACAAAGAGCTTTGACTTCTGCCTTGAAACTTTATTCAGACAACGCTGCACACCACATTTTCTCTCATGTCCTAAGTCATCATAAACGAACGGAATGAATGGAACAGACTCCCGTTAGTATTTTGCAGAAAAAAAATACTCTACCTAAGCTATGACATTGTGCGATGAATGTAAATTAAATTTCAGCAGTGTAACAAATTTGACAATCCACATTCAGTGTCCTCGCTCAGCTGTAAGATGGAGGTGGCCTGAAGAGAGAGGGGCTGGTAACCATGGCGATGCTTGACCTTGTAGATTGGTCAGACTGCGCTTCACTAACCACCAATGATCAAGAATGATGGACATGACAGGTAAAGCAGCCAGGTGGAACCGGATCGGCCCGTGACAGTCTGGAGGTGTGAGGATTCATTAAAGCGGAGAGCCCTTTGATTCAGGGCTTTGTCTGGCGGGCGAAACTCTCTGACAAATGGGCATCTTTATAATGAATGCGTGATTGGTGACATGTATTCAATCTCCTATTACGTGAATATGTTTTTGGTCATAGGTCAGTAAAGGTCAGCGCTTAGGATAAGAGAATAGAAGAGAGCCTTTATTTATTCCACCCGATAAGCAGTTGATGGGTTCATTAAAAACAACTATATAACAGGTCGATCAGGCAGGGTGAAACAATGGCAGTGTAAACAAACAAAGGTAGGCTCTTTTCAGCTGAAACTCCCCCCACAGGGCAGGGCTTAGACCGCTCTGAGCAGTATAAAGTGGAGTTAGATTTAAATGTAATCAAGACTCAAAATGGAGTCAAATAATGATATTAACATTACATCAACAATGATAAGTTAGCTTTAGCTCCATCTACTGGTTACAGAGGCAAGTACACACATTTGAATACCACATGGCCTCTCATGCTTTAAGTGTTGTCGACCAGTTGTAATGGTCGTGATTAGACGGTAGAAATGCTCAGAGCGAGTCTGGCGATGATTTATGGACTTAAAAACAGAGAAGAATATTCCCGGAGCCATGTCACACATCGAAGGAATTTCAGAGTGTTTTTGGTGGTGGGAGGGGAGAGGATTTTCAAACCAGGATTCATCAAAATGGCGTGAATGAAGCTAAATGCAACTCCTGGTATGTCTTTGATGACGGAACATTGTTAGAACATGGTGCAGAATATTTGTCTTTTAGCATATGTTTGGTTGCAAGTCAGAGATAATCCTACAACCATTTATTCCTCTATAATCTACCGTAAAAGTGGATTGCAGAGCTGGGAATTCTTCATATCTAGACGATAATTTGTCTAATTGGCATGTTCGAGGTTGATGGGGGCATATGGACATTGAACCAAGGACTTTTCCCATGGAGCAATATATTTGTTTCTTTTGTTATATTTTACTTAGTGCACAGTCAGCAATAAAATGTGTTTGGATGAGAAGAACTTCCACTCACTTAAATATATAAATACAAATATATAATAGTAAATATTGAAACACTAAAACACCAATTTCACATGCATGTCTACACACCTCCACACTACCTGATAAAGGTGCAAATAGGCATAATTGCGTATTGCACATATAGGAATTGCATTGTTCTGCATGTTGTTAGTGCAGTCTGCATGTTGTTAGTGCAGTCCTCTATCAGACTGAAATGCTCACATCAATCATGGTCAAACGAGACAATAAACAAATACAAAACAAATCTGTCACTCAACTTATTTGCTCTCAAACATGCTGTGCCTACTCTGCCTATGGTCGCACATTTGACCCCAATCATGTGCTGATGTATGGAAAACAACAACATAATCACTGCACCAGGGGCTCCCGGGCAGCCCGCCAATTACGGTCGGTCACGTCTCGGGCAGACTCTGAATGATCCCAGCCTATAACCTCTGCTGTAAACACGGAGTAATCACCACACGGAAGGAGGGCTCTTCTGAACACGGAGGTTCTGACGAGGACTTCACCTGACACTGAGCAGTGATGTGGGCCGCTCTGACCTCCAGATGGAGAGCACCCACGTGGTCCAGATGGTGCCTTTAATTGAGGTGTATCTTTGGGAATTGTAATCTGTTGTGATCATAACCCCCAAACTTACTTTAATTACTTATTTGTCACAAAAAGTCAAACATTTCCAAAAGGCAATTCATTTGTGTATTAGATTTCAATCCTGGTGTAAGTAATTTTAGATGAATTATTACATTGTTAATTTGTTGTTTGTGCTGGTCATAATTGATTTATAATGATTGATTATGTTGTTCTTCGCTTCGTCTTTTCATTCACAACTTGGTCAGACTTGATTGGTGTTTCTTCTGAGGCCATAGCTACATTGGAGCAGATTGAGGAAAGAGTGTCTGGCATTCTGTGCCAACAGCCTCTCCGACTACAAGCAACGACACACATTTGTCCAATCGCGGAGTGAAGATGGTTGAAGTCTTTTGGACAAGTCTTCTGCATAATATGCAATGCACTTAAGGAATACAAACTTCAACATTCAGTTTAGTGAGAAAGAGTCTGTAACACTTTTTTCCGTCCTTTTTTGTATCAAAGGAGGTCAACTGGACAATGTTTTTGAAATTGAGACATTTTAGCTGCAATCCCGAGGCCATCATCAATATATATTCCAAAAACATTACCCTTGACTACCTTTGAGGAGTGTTTTCCATTGCGTAACCAAAGCACGGTCAGGAATTCATACACCTAACACGTGCAAATTCTCACGAGTGTTTTTTATTCAGACTA
Source organism: Rhinogobius similis (assembly GCA_019453435.1). NCBI lineage: Eukaryota > Metazoa > Chordata > Actinopteri > Gobiiformes > Gobiidae > Rhinogobius > Rhinogobius similis. Next base: position 39,752,949 of record CM033619.1, read on the forward strand.
GTTCAAAAATGAAAGAAAACTTTGAGTTAAATTTCTCCCTCTTTCCATTGATTTTTGCAGAGTTGTGAGTCATTTTGTTGAAGAGTGTTGGTGTGATAGGAAAGGCAGGCAAACAATTTGTCGGACCAATTGGGATGACAAAAACTTTTGCGCTCTTTGTCAATATTCATCAGTCTGTCTTCGCCGACCCTTTAAACATGAACTCTCATCCCAGAGTAAGTGGCTTTATTATCTACTGACATTCTCACAACAACGGAGACCTGCAGAGCCTTCTGGGAAATACTCTGGATCAATTTCAACCTGTCGAAGAAGGGACAGACGCCAAGTTTTTTAAAAGAAACTTTCACTGTCAATTCTTTGTTTCTAAAAACGTGTTTGGTGCTAGTGCATTGATGTAATAAATAGAAATAATACTGTGTTTTATGATCTAATTTGCTTCAATTAGACACAACTGGTATGTACTGTGTGGGCCAATTGCACCTTCAAAGCTTTATCTTTTTGTAACTTTTTCATAATTTTGTCTTCATCAAAACCTGGAGTTGTGTTTTCTTTCATTAACATATTTCAGTTTCTTTCATGTGTCTATTTCCTTTGTTATTTTTCTATGCTACAATAAGACATGAGCCGTACATGGTTGAAAAAATAACTGTAGTCCACTGTTTATCTTTCAAACAAAAACTAATTTCCTCCAATTCTCTTATGGTACTTTAATATAGCAAATCTGGTTTGTATCTATTTCTTTTTCTTACAAATTTGGTCATTTTATGAGAAACACTGTGGAACGTGCTTTAATCATTGGAGCGGAGGGTCTTCATTTGTAGATAAAAGTTATACATTATGCATGCAAACCTTGAGGCCCTTCCATTGTATTGTTTTTTCACCGTAGACGCATTGCTAATGGTTTATACATTCGACTTTTTTCTTCTCCCTAGACCAAGACACATTCCTCGTAGGGATTCTACCGCTCAGTATTGTGCCCACACTGTATACATCAAGGGCGCCATTTCAAGTTACAGCAGATAACGTGATTTCAAGACTTCAGAAATCGTACAGCTCTGGCATGTAGAACTCTTTGCATTAATATGGATGTCGTGTTAATCCTCCGAGCGAAACAATAGGCTTCGGCAGCTCTGAGTGCACGGGGTGACGCGTACAAAGACGAGATTCCCTCATTATATATGGTGTGTCTGTTCAATGGTGTAATGCCAGAAGCCGGAGGAGCGAGCGCAGCCAAGTCCTGTCACTAAGTGTTCAGCCACTCGAATGAAATGTAACGGCTCGCCGGTACCTGCTGCCACTCTTTCGCTTCGTGTGCGCGGCCCTTACAAGTGTCAAACGGGGGTGCTATTATGCCCGTACTTTCAGACGGACCCAGTTGTGGTCACGAGTAGCTGATGATTTTGTGATGGTGTGGGCCAAAAGGCGTAGTGCTAACTTTTCTGGTTGACAATCGTTTGGTATTTATGTAAAGAAAAAAGGTTCTTCAAGAATGAATGGGCGTTTAGCAACAGATCAGGTCAACTATATAACTGATTCATGATTTTCCTTGAATTTTGACAGTGCGGAAAGTAATCAATAGCCCAACAATCAATTTTTTTTTTAACCTTCTTTACATTTTCTCTGAATCATTTAGACTTTTTTATTTTTTATTATTATTATTTTTTTTTATTGGTTTAGTTTGATCACCAGATAAAACAATTTTATGAACAGGAGTTTAGATGGTCAAATCCTTTGGAACATTTCCCATTTGTTCACACACAGACTGTAAACACTGGACATCCGGAGCCTGCTAACTGCCGCGCCACAAATAGGAAGTGGCCATGGGGCTGTACGTGCATCCTTTTACTTTCTATTGGAAAACTGGTGCTTCTGTCAAGCTCACCATATTGAAACGTTTTGACACACTCTACATGATCCTGTTGTTTTTTCCCCCATTCATTTCTTCATAAATCAAGTTATTAGCAATAATAACTGACCAATCAGGTGCTTCCTTCTCCAGAGTTTGGTTTTCGCTTGTGTTAAAAGATTTGATTGACAACAGCTAGTTAACCTTTAACAACCTCACTCCTGATTGGTCAATGTGATAGTCACGATTTGGGCACTCGGATTTCCAAACGCTATGGGTTACGTCACACCCCAGATGTCCAGTGATTTTTTTTTTTACAGTCTATGTTCACACATTTCTCTGGCTCTTTCTCAGAACAGAACACACAGCACTCATTCATCAACACACTGTACACTGCTCAGTGAATTTACCCTGTTTTTTCATTACAACAGCCCACCTGATTAAGGATTTTAGCCCAAACAGAGTCTTTAGAAACTTAAACATAACAGCAAAAAACTATTTGTGAGCATAAAGAATCAAACTGCAAAGAAAATCTGAGAAACTGAGAAAAGGGTCTCAGCAGAGAGCATAGACCGTATGAATGTACAGAGACATCCAATAGTAAATATATATCCAGTGTGAAGTTGGCGGAAATGTCTTAGAAAGAACATATTCTTAAAGCACTGTTGGTATATTTTGACATCTCTCAAGACCAAGACTTCTTGAGCTGCAGTGTCAAATGAAAGAAAGAGCACATAAAAACATCTTACCAAATAGAAAAATTGTTTTGATGATGAGACTTGCTTTTGAGGGATGTTTTTTTTTATCAGTTTTTAATGTAAAACTTGATTTTGCTGGGCTAAAATTTTGTTTAGGAAAAGCGAAACTCCAAATTCTGTAAAAAGATCTTTGTTTCTGCTCCCGAAGTTAATGGCGGTTGGTCTGGTTGTGGAGGAAGCCCATGATCCTGTGTAAAGACCAGCAGCTCTTTGGTCAGTTGTGTTGGGATGCTTGAATATTCACTATCTCCAATGAATTGATGAAAAAACTTCCTTCGGGAACTCCCAACCAACCCGAAGCTAAGCAGACTTTCAAACCACATCAACCATATATGGGAGGACTCGAACTATTGAAATTTCATAGTTCCATTTCATACTTCAGGCTGGCGAAGAATCCAGGCCTCTTGAAGCTTCGCATATGAGGGAACTCTGGGGAACTTCATATTGTAGAATATTTTAAACTGCAAATGTGGCAGGGGAATATCTTATTATCTCATTGTTGCAGTGGTAATAACAGTTTTTTACTCTCTCCCCTCTCATCTAGATGTGCATATCCAGCAGAATTGTAGATAACGACTGTCTTTTGATCCATTGAAACGCAGACTCATTAAGGAACTGTGTTGTGCTTTAAAATGTTACGCTCAGATTGTATAATGCCGAGATAGATAAATAGCTAAAGAACTCCAAAATCCATAATGCTATAATCCATATTCCACCATTATTTTGTAAGCTGTTAATATGGTTTATGACGATATTTTCTGATAATGTATAATTTCAGTGATGTCATGGGAAATAAAAAAGCTCATTGATCATCAACCGTTCAGAAGAAAATAATTCTCCTCTCATATTTGGTTGACAGTGTTTAGTGCGTCACTCATTGATTGGTTGTTGATTTTTGTTTTGTTTTGGTGACTGGTTGCCCGGTCTATGTGTCTTTGCATATTATAAGACAGTATAGTGTAAGACGTTTGCCTCTTTTTCACGGGACTCGTGAACTAAACATTTTGAATTAATTAATTAATTTTAAACATAAGTCACCAGTCACGTGACAAATAATGTCATCGAAAGAGCACAGGTCAATAAGAAAGACGCTGTACAACTGCTACAGAGCTGTTGTTCACACAAAGTTTTTAAATCACAATTACCTGCCCATAACAGGTTGGACTACTCATTTAACTAAAAGGCGGCTAAGATAAAAGTATTTCAAATTCTGCTAAAATCTTTACAAACTTTACCCCTGTTAAGCAATTTTTTTCAGGTTTTTAATTTTACTTCCTGGTTGTAAATGATGATCACGCTAAGAAATTACCAAGGAACCATCCAAAACTCATCTAATGTCACAGAGTTTTAAAAAAAAATTGACAATGAAAACAGATAAACACCTTAATTTTGTTGAATCAATGTTTAAAGGGCCAAAAAGTAGTTTATTTTGTGTAAATTATATATAATCTTTGTCTCCCTAGTGTGATGCCATCAATTTGTTTACTTCCTGTAATTTTCAACAGATTTTTCAATTTTTCTCCACAAACAGTGACCTTATTGGTGTAAAACTATGATTTATTCTTACAAGAGGTATTAAGACACTGAATAAAGTCAAAATTATAAAATCATAAAAACCTGTCGTACGCACTTTAAACTGGGTCTTTGTATCTTTGTAGTTTCGGATGGGCATCAGGTAGAGTAGTTGCATCATCTCCATTATATGCTTTGGATTTGTTATTTTCACCATGCATACCAAATCATCCGTGGCATCTCCTGTGCTCGTCTAATCCTCACAGCATGCGGCGTTCCTTATTTAGCCAGGCTTCACCTAAATAACATTGGGACCATGAAGACAAAATATTTCACTGTCACTTTGAACGCGTATCTTCAGTTTTATTGCGCTGTTTCATGGTGGGTTTTATTTGGCACCTGGTGTTTTTGATCTCACTCCCAGTGTCAACCTGGAGGTATAAAGTTCCTTCGTGCAGTTCGCTGACAAATTGCATCAAAGCTATCAGTGCAAAAAAGGGGGGAAAAAAGCTCCGAAATACAACTTTTGACCATTTATTTAAGTCAAAGGCATGTCTGTACTATCTAGTTTGAGCACTTCTTCATTAATTTGCGGTATTTTTTTCACAGCCTAAGCTATAAATTTGATTAGAATGACCTATCATTTACTCTTGCAGATTTAATTAGTGCTTTTTTATAAATACCAATGTAGTATGGCCCCGGGGATCGCAGTCAATAACGGCTGTTTAATCCTAAATGTAGTTAAACAGATGGAACTATTTATTGAGTTAATCTTCGTCATGGATCTTAATTTCCATCACACGCTATTAACGTGTGGCCCTCACTCTGTCTATTAAACGCAAGGACGACAAAGATGGAGAGCACACTTGTGTCACATTGGCTATTATGCAAATGAACTGTGTGGAGTTGACAGGCTCCCATAATAAATTAGCACTAGCGTCATCTGTGTTTTAGCAGTTATGTTGATGTTTCGGAAATGTGCTCTTAAAGTGTTCGTTTTCCACTTATCACTGAATGGCCTGTCTAAAACATGCAGGAATAAAATGGGTTTTACACAATGGGGAAAACATTAGTAAAACGAAACTTTTTTTTCCCATATCCTCCATATATAAGAAATGTACAGCTGTCGCAATTCACAACCTTCAGCAGAGTGCGTGCAGACGTGTAGTGTGTGGTAATTGCATATAATGACTTACGTAAGGTTCATCCACTGATCACAGGAACATCATGTTAAGAACTACAGCTGTACATGTCATACCTGAAGAGTGAAACAATTATGCAACCACAACCACATTATGTAAATAATGTGCATTATGTAATACAAATTCAGATGTATGTAATAAATGTAGTCAGGTGGTCGCCACAACATTGTAATAGAACCATTTATTGTAATTTTCTGTAAACCAGTTTTTACATATGGACAAAAGGGTGCACTCACACCTGTACTTGTTTGGTCCCAGTTTGAGCACAGTTTAGTTCTGATGACTTGGTCCTGATTTTATGTTTACAACATGCAACATTTATTCAGCTGTTGCCTGTTCATTGCTTTTCACAGGTTTGTCCCTCTGTTCTGCGGCCTCAGTGATGACTGGACCCAAAGCCGGGTGTCCACTCCTTGATTTTGGGTTAAGTAAGACTTTTGATCGTTGGAAAGAATCTTGAGTCATAGCTCAATAGGTCTCAGAGTGAGACGGGTACAAAGGCTAAATTTAGAACTGTCGTATGACGTAAGTCAAGCTGCGATTTTTATCACACCTGTTTGATATTTTGGAACGTTGGTCGCAGAGTGAACCCTCCTGTCACTGCGTCTACAATCAATCTTTGTCAAACATGTAAACACAGGCGCACTGCGAGGTGCCGCAGAAGAGCTCCACCGTAAACGGGACCATATCTTCCTAGTTCTCTTTCATTTAGTAACTTTTATAAACGCTAAAACAACGCGAAAACAGCATGTTGCTCTACCCACTACGATGACTTTCCCACACGGAGCCTAGAGCCTCACATTCACTCAGACAAACTTTGGTCGTAGCTACAGTTGATCGTGTGAACCATCGCACAGTGTGAATGGCTTTTGCCTTATGACTTTTAATTCATCACGTCTTGCAGTGTGACATCCGTAAATCTTATAAGACGTGCAGTGGACACCCAGCTTAAGATGGCCCCTCCTTTGCCTCGATCCTGACCCATGGACCTAGATCTTCCTCTTCGCTCACACTATCCTGAACGAGTCACGTCTATCCCTCGGACCTTAGATCTACAGACTTGAATTCTATCTGCAAATGGATGCGCGGCCAAGCTCTCCTTTCTTCCAGGTTTCGCATATTCACACTGGATTTTGTTTTTTTTTCAGTTCTTTCTTGTCTGGAAGGAGGGTCTTTTGACAGCGGGTGCTCTGGGACAATTATCCATTTGCTTGTTTTCTGGTAATGTTGATTAATCTATGTGTCTAGCTGTTTCTGATGAATAAATATTTAATTGATCCAAGTAATGCTTCAAGACAGAACATGGAGTGATGAACATGTTGCACAATGGTACTCACACTTCTGAATTGGTAAGATAGATTTTTGGCATTGTTTTTTATCAATTGTTTTCATCCTTTTGTGAGAATGTATGCCTTTCCCAAATAGCCCATTGTCAAGGAATTGCAATTTTGCACGACTTCCTGGTTCAATAGTTGCAAAATGGTGACTCTGTTGATGGAATGTTTCACAGCATGGAATTAAACATATCAATCTGACATTCATTTCTCAAAAACCTCCAAAAACATGGATTCTTACTGTGAGCAGGGTCAACTCTCTACGATTCTGAACCGTTACTCGCCTGAAGGCATCATGGAGATCGATCGGTTTAGTGTCGCATAGTGGGACATTCCAGGCAATAAAAACAATTTCAAGGAGGCAGCAGGTGATGGACCATCGGCACAAAACATAGTGCACCCTTAATCTTTGACCATAAAGCAATTAAAAACAAACCAAAACTAAATAAATAAAGCAATAGTTTAGTTAGCAGATGTCGATATAAATCTAATGTTTAACTGTAATCAACACTGAACAAACATCCAACTCCACCAGCCACAGACTTCACGTCAAAATCTTCCAATCGTTATCCCTTATTTGTTTGGCAAGCTCTAGGTTGCTCGATGCAGACTAAGCCAGCATAAAATAAGTGTCTTAGAGGGGGAAAAAAAAAACTTCTTTCAGCAAGATTTGATTTAAAACAGTGGGGAAAGCTGTGCAAATGTAGGTGTCAGGGTACAAGTGCTGGCGGGGTATAGCTCCAGAACTTGTGAATTTCAAACTTTAATGAATACTCAAAGGAACGACAGGAACCGAGTCGCAAGTCAAATTAGGTAGCTCGCGGTGCAGTTGAAAAACAAGTTTAAAAAAAAAAAAATCCTGAACATATGTACTTATTTATTTAAACCTAGTGAGCGTTTAATGAAAAGTCAGAATTTAGCTCGAAACATGTTGACATAAGAAAGTTTCTAGGCAATAAGAAATCTATCCTGCTGTGTTCTGTAATGAGTGAAGAAGGAATTGGAGGAAAGAATATATTATTAAAGCTTGCATGACACCTTACTGATGGGGGTTGAGCACGTATGCCTGCCGACTATTACTTTTAGAAATTAGAATGACATGATGCAAACCTTTAACAACTTTAATCTTTGTCTATTCTATCCAAAGAAATGAGTCAAGTGTAGGGATGGGTGATACTGACGAATAACAAATGTCTTGATTTTTTTGGGGGGGGTTGGCTTTTCACGATAAAGATTTTCAGATGATGCCAATCCAACAGAAATGTGTTTAAACATGGCTTTTAACATATTAGTTGAGGTTTAATTATCAGAAAATGTAAAATGTCAATCAAATAATCATAAAAGTGCAGAGATATAATTGTATCTACTCTTTTTATAGCATTTTTTCACTATAAAACTATATTCTCGATATACAAATTTTGCATAGCTTCAAAATGATATCATGATACTATCTAAAAATCTATATATTGCCCACCTCAAGTCTAGTGTAGATTGACAGTGTAAGTCAGAACTAAATCCAACACAGAAAGGTTCTACTCTGATAGCAAGAAACAAGAACTTTCTTTACAAGATAATAAGTAGTTTTGGCATTGATTAGTAAAGCCCTATTTGGACAGGATTAGTTTTACCGAATGGACGTCTGTGAAGTTGAAATGACCCCATAACGGTGTTTTATTGTGAACATTTGCACGGGATCAGCAATGTCAGCAATTCACTTGTTTTTATGGACTTTAATCTGGAAATGGTGGACTGGAAAACACATTTAATATGACAAGAACATTTGAATTCATCCAGTGTTTCTTCAGTTTTCAACTATTTTAGGTTTGTTTTTAGCATTACCTGTGCTGTAGCGTGAGATGTTGGTCCTCACCACGTTGTTTCGATCAGAAACAGAAATATCAGTAGAGTGAGTCTTTCCATTCATGCTGACACAATCCCTTGATCCAAACTTTCTTTGTACTTCTTGGGTCACGTCTTTTTTTATCCCGTTTTTGATCTGAGTGAGATAGAAGATAGCACAAGTCAAGGGTTATAATGTTTTTAATGTTTCACTTGTAGAAAACAACAATTATTGGACTTGCAAAGAGCTTAAGCTAGTTTAGATTTGGACGTAAAATGGACGTCGATACATTTGGAATTGATATAAACTGCAACACATGGACTAAAACATCAGACATGAACATTCGCATGGACTAGATTTACCCGAGGACTCTTGAGGTACAGTTTGGAGGAATTTTCAGACATGGATGATTTGCATGGGACTATTAGCACAGTGTTTGTAATAATTACAATTTACACGAGGTCCCGAGGTAAAACTAATCCCATCCAAATAGGTTTGGAAGTTTTGCCAACTTTCTTTTATTTTAAACCAACATCGTGGCAGGTTAAGAGGAGCATAAAGGACATTGCTTCAGTTGAACCCACTGGCCTCTCATCACGATTTGGACACGCAACGGTATTTTGGAATTCTCAGAACATCTCCTGCTCAAAGGTGGGTAACTGTTCCCTTAAATTTGGTACCACGTTTGATGCTCATTTTTTACACACCGAACTGCCTTTTTTTAAAATACAAATGCACTTTGATGTTTGTGCATTTAGTCACGGCCACCTTACATGTAGCCTCATGCCTTTTGCGCATTTCAGGTCTTTTTCACGCTGCAATGTGTGGGACCAAGAGGGGGAATGAGTAATGCTGAGAGATGTGAGAGAGAAATCAATAAGTAACACAGAGGAGAATTAGGATTGGGTTTACTTTCATAGGAAGAGTTTTATGCTATTTTAGAAATGCTCAAAGAACATAGTGCAACTTTTGTAGATGCGCCGGAGCAAGGAAACTGCACTGCTTGCAATTTAACCTGCAAAAAATAGTAATTTGCAATAAAGAAAGTGCAGTCAACATTGAACTGTATCAGATGTGAACATGCTCATCGGTAATCTGCTAAAGTGACGGGAGATGTGTTTGCAATGTAGCATGTGGTGCATAAACGAAAAGACAAATTTAAATGTTCATGTTGAGATTGATCAACATTTGCAACAACCAGCTGTGCTTCACACAGGAGCAACATGGAATAAAAAGAAGAATGAGCTGCTTGCAAATGATTTCTCCTTGCAAATGAAAGCCAGTGCAAAGAAGTGGATCTTTAGTAGCAACTTTTAGTAGCGAGATTTTTAAGATCTAAGGGCAGGAAAAGGCCATGTGCTGATAAAAAAAAAAAAAAAAAGTGCTAGGTAACCTTATTCCATGGACAAATTTCCCTATTAAATCCACAGTGGAAATGCGTTACGTTAATTGTACTCATTTCATTGCGTCCCTTCTTTCTCATCATTCACCCTAACCGTGACTTCAGCAGACACACACAGGATCGCCACGGGAACATGTCCAAGAAAATGGCTGCTATTACTGTCAGTGGAATGGGGAAACAGCTGTAGGATGGAGACATACTTCAGAGGTGTCCCAGGAGCACCAACACTGCTTTGTCTGAGAAGGGGTTCAACTACTGGAGCGTTGCACCCTCATAATGATTTGTGATTTTGGAACTGCATGTTGCTGTGCTGCCAAATAAATAAAGAAAACATGAAAATATAGTCATACAAATAAATACCAAATTAAGGAACATCTACAATGAACACCACTTATGTAATGTGTGTATTATTGAGAGAAAAAAACATTTTCAAAATTATTTAAACTTTTAAACAATATATATAAGAATAGTTAATTGTTAAATTGTAAACGTGTATACTGTATAGTGCTTTACTACCTTCAAGGCACCACTCACCGATTCAACATTTACATTCAGCACACCAGTGTACACAGACACTGACCTTCAGATCAGAAGATGACCATTCTGACAACTAAGCTCCTGCTGCCAGTATTAACCACTGTATTTAACGTCATTAAGAGCAAGCAGACTGTGAAAAGTGTGGGGGGGCCAAATTGTTCCTCAAAAAAAATGGGTGAGATACCGACATGCTTAAAGGGGAAATGATGACTCATGGCTGCATGGCTCAAGCTGTGGGCGACGTTTGCCTTGGATAAAATATAAAGCGATGTGTAACCCGGGGTAGAAACCATCCTGTTTTCCCAGTCCAGGGTTTCAACCCTCTATATTCCATGCCTACCTTAATCCAATCCGGTTGCCAGAGATCCAGTCCAGGTTTTAAAAGCTGCTCTGACTTTTCTCAGTTTAGATGTGTGGGAGAGAGGCCAGAGGACAGAAGCCATAGGTCAGTGCCCTAAAACAAACATTGGTTTTCACAATTATGGCACATAGCTGTTAACTACTTAAAAACATTTTTTAGAACCAGACCACTCTGGCCATTAGAAGCCTCAACTGGGTTGTGGAATCATGATTTACTAGTAAAATTCCTTCTTTTTGCTTGCAAATTTGCTTATTTGTGTTTTGTTTATTTCTTGCAATGTTATGTTTTCGCACAGATGCATGCTAGAACTTTAATATGCTGAAATTTTTTTTTTTTTTTTTTTACTCCCTTATAGTTTACTTAGAGTTTGGTAAATCTCTATGGATTTAAAAAAACACAGCCTTTCTGTGAAAAAAGGGAAGTGTTATTTGGTGAACTCAAGAACTACTTGGTCACAACATGCCAGGAATCTTTAACATGGTTGAACACCTTAAGTCTCCAATGTATCTGTAACATAGCAATCTTATAATTTCCTGCTGATTGTGCACAAGTCATGATTAAATAAGTCATTAGTTATCTTCGGGCTATTTGTGTAAGTGTCTTATATCCAACACATTAAACTCCACAGTCCCCGGGGGTGCTTGGCTAATTCCATGCATGCGGCACACATGTAATTAATGAAGCTCGGCATCCTGCAAATGACTGTACTCTCACATGGAACCAAATTATTAAAAGAACAATTAAACTTAGTGCAAACGCCATTGTCCTTTCTGCTTAGCAAATGTAGTCAAGGAATAATGAAAATGAATGTACTTTATCATCACCTAAGGTCTTTATTAGCAGGACAATGGGTATAGTTCTCTGGGTTCACTCTGAATGGTCTGAATAGAAATGACTGCTATTATACTTACTGTACCAGCAGGATATTTGACACTAATCAAAATTCTCTTTTAAATTTGACTCAGACTTACATTGTGGAACATTATGAATAATCCTATGTTAAATATCTTCAAAAAAATAAATAAAGTGACAGTGGCTGTTGAGTAAATAAATGACACTTCACCTGTTGATTGTAGTGTGGGAGGGATAGTGGTCCGAAGGGCCAATGGCACAGATTTCCCGATGGACAGGTGATTTTAAAAAATCAAATTATGATCCGACCCCTGTGATTATCTAAGTACTAGATGTGTAGATATTGTCATTTATCATGTCATTATTCAGTGCTTCACTATTGCAGGTCGTTACTCAAATACATTTCCTCACTCACCTCTGCCATCAAACTGTGTAAGTGACAGGTGGATTTAACCAAGAAGAAACCAGTTTTGTAATTTATTATTATGTACTAAGTGTAAAGCTACTCTAAGTGCATAAATTGTGATAACACCATAAATGTAATCTAAACAATGTAAAATAGTGATGCACATTTCTTGGCAACACACTTTTCACTTGTGGCCAGTGAAGTAAGTTACAATTACCCGGAGTGAATAGCACAACATGAATCAAATGCCTTATTAAGCATAATTGTGCAGGTGACTATTTAATGTTTGAGAAGAAGTGCAGAAGTGTCTATATGCAACAGAATTAGTTGAATAAATTGCAGCAAATGTATTATGTAATGCGCATAAAAGTGATCAAAACAACTTTGCAGCTGAACAAAATCTATCAAAAAGGCCACAGCTCTGCTTAGCTGCTGTGTTCTCAACTGAATCCGCTGAAAGACATGACCTCCAAGTTCGGAAACGTAAAGTTATTTTGTTCGAGTCACAGAAAGTTGAGGCTGAAAACATTCACTCTGGCTGGCTGTGAGAGAGTTGAGTTCTACCGACTGGAGCACTGCACCTGAATAAGACGCAATGCAGCAAAGTAGTAAACAACAGTGACAGTGATGGAGAGGCAGCTTTGAGTGAGCTGATGACACTGTACCACGGGCAGTACAACACTTCTGCACCCACCGACAGGACGTTTTATTACTGCAGCTGAATGGGACGCGGCAATGGATGAATATTACAGGTTGTTAGGCTGATTCATAGTTTGGTTCTTTTCAGTAAAGGTTTAGAGGTCAAAGTCAACCAAAAGCTGGACTACATTTACTTCATCCTCCACCAGATGCTTTTTCTTTTTTCAAACTTCTTCTCTTCCTTCTGAATACCTTCTGAACACTCCAGCGACGTTCATTATGTCTTATTTAGTTGTACCCACACAGAAGAGCGTAAGAGTGGATCTTCTTTTATACCTGATGGGGATATACAAGCGTTAATAATGAGAAAAACTACACCGGTTCACTCTGGAGCATCTGAGACGCTTCTGTTAATTGCAGACCACGTTTCCGTGCACTGATCCCAGCTCGTAGGGGCCCGTTACGTAAGCAGCTGTCATCAACCAAACATGACATGGATGAAGTAAACAAGGCACAACTTCAGATTTCTTGCCTGCTTTTTTTGCATTTCTTTCACTTCTCTGCAAAGGCTCTGCACCGCATTTTCATGTCTCTTAATAAAATACATTCGGCTTTGATAATGTCAGACACATTATGCACTGGAAATATTCATCCATTTGTTTATTTGGTCAGGACAGTACATGCAGTTCGTACAGTACAGTGAACATGCAACGCTGGAATGAGCCCTGTGCTAGTTTTCATCCGTTGTCCTGCATTCACTTTCACAAATGCACTCTAATTCACACAGCTATTGTACATGTTTTTAGTGATAGAGGAAACCGGAACGCCTGGGCGAAATGTACACAGACACAGGAAGAACATGCAAATTCCACATAAAGGCCCCGCGCTGCTGGGGAATCAAACTCATGACTTTCTACCTGTGAAGCAAGAGCGCAATATGATATTTTTGGTCTTGATGTGAGTGCTGAGTGTTGATAAACAGGAAATAGCAGATGCTAATGTGCACTAGCTTTGTTTTGTTAATTCATCACTGGAAACATGGCTTATCACAACAGCAGGTCAGCGTTTAGTGAGGAAGTATTATTTTCTGTTTATATCTGCTTTTTGCAGTTTCATTCTCACCAGAGTCTGCATTCTCTCTTGTCCTAAAGCATTCCAGGGGCCTAACCTGATTTGGCATGCACTGGGATTTAGTACCTCTCACGGCCCCCTTCAGACCCCTCAAATAGGGCGGTACGGTTCACTTACGACAGAGGAGACACTTTCGGGACTGCCTCCAAAGCAAACCATTCGATTCGTGCCTTAACTATTCCCTTATCATTTGGTAATGTTTGAATCCAATGTAAATATTCCATGTGTTGAATCTTTGCAAGTTGTTAAAACACTTTGGAATGCATAACAATATAAAACCACGTACCGTCTAGTATGGCAGTTGATGCATGAGATTCACAGCTTCCCTTAAACTCAAATTTGCAATTCAAAATGGCTAACTATCGATAAACACACATCCTGTAGAAGCACGACAACACCTACACCTTTACATCCCCTAGTTCGTATTAGCATGCCATTAAAGTACTCCGTTGTTTTTGCTGCTTGTTCATGCCGTGTGTTCCAGAGGGATTGTAGAAGAGTTGGGACGGGCCCGAGGCAGAGACGAGCTCGGGTTCGGGATTTACTCACATGTTTGCTTTTATACTGGTCCACGCTGTATACGGAGTAGAAAGGATACGTGCATATTATTACAGCAGTGCGGTGGAGAGTACAGTGTCTGATGCGCTGGTGCCCGCTGGGAGCCGCCGCCTCACTCTGCCTGCATGTTTATACTGTACGCGGCAGAAACAGAACAGCGCAGCCATATAAAGTTCCAGGTTGTTCTTTTTAATGTATTTGAAAATAGATCTTCAAAACGCCATATTAGGTAGCAACAAAATGTATCACTCAAAGTCTCAACCAATGCTTCCAGTTCAGTTTCACTTCATTTGCCATTTACAGTATAAAAAACACATTGGAAAAATAAGGTTAAAGAAGAACATTTTTCATTCAAACCAAACAGAACAGTTTTTTCCACCTAAAATAATGACAGGAAAAAGACAGCACACTATTAATGCGTAGTTTAGCAAATGGATGTAATAATTAAATGCCTGTTGCAGTTTAAAGTGCATTGTTTAAAATCATCATTGCCTGTGGGTAGAAACTCCTGCTGTGGCAGATGTCGTGCATTTAATGGCAGTTTCAAATTGTTTTTCTCACTCCTCCGTATACCACTTTAATCAACCAATATAATTCCCAGTTACGAATTATTATTATTATGCTAGTGAAGCACTCAATATACTAGGGCAGCTGTAGAGAAAAATCAAAAAAGTCAATTAAGGGAAAGAAATGATTTCCTGTCATAACTCAAACAGACAAGAGACACAGAGAGACATGTAGATGGGTGTTCCATTAGAAGCTGTCACGTAAAAAGGAGTTTGGGTAGAGCTGCTGCTCCTATGCAGTAAAAGGAAGTGTCTTTTTTTTCTTGACACTTTAATGATGAGGTGTTCCGGGTCCCAGAATGAGAGATGAGACCCTGGAGAAGTCCTATTCTAGAGAAGCCATGCTCCAATGTATGAACTAGAGCAGTATTTTTCGGAGCACTTTTTGGTTGAAAATATTTCAACCTGCCACTAAAATATTTAAACCCCAAAAATGATTTAATTGTAAACTTTTAACACTGCTTTTAAAGGATATCCAAGTATCAGGACAGTATTGTTGATATTGGTATACATATCACATCATGGACTCTGTATCATGTTTGGTATCGTGAGGCAATACCCAGCCCTAATCTGAAAGTACATTGTTGATTTATTCTAATTTATTGATTTGGTCAATTGTAGAATTTACACACTAGAATAATAAAATTATCGATCATATAAAAAAGTCCATGAGCAGGTGTAGGCAGAAGCTATATCAGGGGTGTCCAAACTTTTTCCATCAAGGGCTTCACATTGAAATTTAGACCAAGTGGAGGGCCACAAATTCATCGTCAAACATTCAGAAAAGTTCCATTTGTCTGATGTTTGCCACCACACCTAAATTCAGTGTTAATGCTGCACCAAAATGTTAAGTTATTTAGGTTTGAATTATAGAAAATTTGAACTTGCTGTAAAATGTACTTCTCCGGACAATGGGGGCCAATTCACCAAGAAGCCTGAGGTCCAAGAAAAAGTCGTCCCAGGGCCGCATTTGGACACCGGGCCATAGTTGGGACATGTCTAAGCTAAAGATGCACACACCTTTATATAGTCTTGCACGCTGCTGAGATTTTGGGATGTGCGCCTTCTCTTTAAACGAGAAGCTAAAGCATATACTCTTATCTTCATGAACTGCATATTTATTATTTACATATAAGCATTTTTTCCTTAGCATGTTGCATCAGTAATTAAAAAGAGAGAGAAATTGTGATGAATAAGGCTTTTTGATTCCACTGCAGACCCATAAATTAGATTATTCTGCAGCCCCATAAATTGGATTATTCATTTGATCATCTAATGGTAATTGCTTCATTTTCCCGGAGGAGATTTTCTATAGAAATTGCAAGCAAAATTTCAACATACAAGACCACATCCTTGTCTTTTTTTCCCACTCAGATTGAAAGCGACACATTAAACTCTCCAATAAAAGTTTAAAAAGCATCCATTCTCGCTCAGACGTTCTAGAACACACTTTATTTGACAGAAAGTGATGTCTTCTTCAAGGACACAGTGGACTACTCGAGACTATAGAGATCTTAACAGCATTGTCCAAATATTAACTGCCAGATTAAAGTGAATGGAAGTATACTCAATATCCTCTCAGCGGAACGTGTTAGTCAGCAGTATGCTAATGTTAAACAATCCGAGCCACAGTTTGGGTTTGGGCCAGTACGAGAACATGCCAGTGAATTACAAGGAACAAAATGATATGCGTAGCAATTAGGTCGATTTGTTTTCTTTTGGCATGAAATTCATTATTCTGCTGTCGTGGTGATATCTGAAGCTGGTGGTTTGATAGAAATATAAAATAGATTTCATATTTCCAGCTAGATTGGAATATTACTTGAACAAACCTCCAAGTCCGGAAGCGCCTCAAGGTAACACAAATGCCCGCGGTCTGTATCAAATGCGAACAACCAACAAGATAAAGAAGCGTTTACTGAATGTGTGTTTAGAAGAATGTCAGTGAGAGACGGCTAAACTGTAAGATTTAACACATCGGAAAAACAGAGCATACATAGCACACTCCTCGTTTGCAAAAGGAATAGATGATGAAATCTTGGCCTTTTTGAGAGGATTCATATCGTGCAAAATAGACTTTTTCTCACGAGATTTAAATCACCTTTTTCCATAGGTCAATCCAGCACTGTTTACAAATGTGTGTTTTGGGCGCTAAAATACTATTAAGAGAACTAAAACTTTAAACTAAATAAATAAAGAAGTTAAAATTTTAAATGAGTTGGCTAATGAGAAAAAACTGTACCAAATACCACCGACCAAAGAATTAAGGGTATGAAAGTTTTTTGTTTTTTTTTCCTTTTGGACCAGATTGTAAAAAAAAATCAAAAGAAGCTTTGATATGTTGAAGGAATCCTTTGACTTAAAAAACAGGACTTTTGGTACTTAAAATTAAGAAGTTATTTCAACTAAGAAATTGAACACAGCAACACTGACCATTACAAATATATATTTTTATTGAGGCATATAAATCAGACCTTTCAAGATCAATAATATCAGAAGTATTTAAATGCATTAATAATCTGGAGTAATTCATCTAAATCTATTAAAATGAAAGGCAGTTATTTTATTTTGACAGATGAAGAATGGGAAAACGGATCCACTTCACATTAAAGAACCATCACGATTTTACATAACACCATGTCAAAGTGCACACTATTCTCAGGGAAATACTGATTTTAACAAAGCGCTCCAGACTGTTTTTGACATTGCCGTGCCACTTGATTTCTATGTATCTAGGCTTCAAAGCTCCTGTCATGGATACAATAGATGGATATCTTTAGAACATACTCCTGGCTGCGGGGAAGAAGGCCCACACCAACAAATGAGTGAAAAAAACTGAATCAAACAAAAAACAAAAACTGGACAGACCTTGTAATAGTCATTAGGCAAATGGAAGAAATCACATTTGGACTTAATTTGAAGTTGGACGAATTTGACAAACTTTGGACTGGATGGGAAAATGTTGATGAATAGTATGTGCCGTAGCTTCCTTGGACGTCTTAATAGAACCAGACAGTGCTTTTACGATATATTTTATGGGAAAAACGCAAAATTGACTCGTTATATGGCATCACGTACATATTTTCTACCAAGTTTGCGATTGAGGAAATGTTTTATGACATACTATAAGTGGGTTTTAAATAGTTAGGCATGTACTTAAAGTCCATTATGATGACATATTGGGATCTTTGCCTTTGTATGAGTATAAATAATGATAAAATAATATGAATGTAGAATATATGTAAACGCCTTCTAGGAATTAACCTTGGCTATAAATGTTGCAGTGTGTTACATGTTTATCTGCAATCTTCTCTTTTAAAAGTCCATTTTATAATTATTATGTTTTTCTCTATTTGTATTGTGATTTGAATTCATCTTCTCATTTTCTGTAAAGCTCTTTGAATTACTTGAATCGTGCTCTTCAAATAAATTTCCCTTGCCTTGCACTGAATGATAATATTTTATTTTATCATTTATCATTATATCATCATCAAACATTTAGTTTTGACTGACTGTAGATGTACATTTTAAAGTAACTACACTTTTTCTAACAGTTTTCCTCGGGCTGTCTTTCTGCTTAACTTGTTGGGACTAATATTATCTCCCACGCTGCATGTCCAGATTGCTGATTTGTATTTTGATGTTTTGTCTGTCCTCCCTGTGGCTCTGTCTGTCTCCTCACGGACACCCACAGGGCCATGCCTCTCAGATGTGCTCGCTCACCCCAGCCAGATCATTTAAAGTGACCTTTTAATGCATCAAAGTAAACTGCATTCTGTGATCAAATATTGCCGTGAAATGTTGTTACATATATGGCCGAGATAATGGCAAATCCACACAAAGGCCCCATTCAGCCTCGGATTCAAACAGGAACCTTCTGGCTTTGAGACGAGTATCTGCTGCTGAGCTTCCATGGTTTTCTTTTCATCTGAACATGCACTCTTCAGGTTAATCTTCCTTTTCCTTAAAAATCAGGATGAAGATCAGAGAAGGTTCTGAGTAAGATGCTTCATATGCTTTAAAAGTGCCTGAAATAATTGAGTCTATATGTTTATTAAAGTCCAGTTCACATGGGACCAATGATAAAAGGGGTCAAGTGCATTCAAAATTACATTCTACTTAAGAAACAGACTGACCTTGGGGCCACAGGGTGTTAATAGCACGGACATGGGCTGGTCACATTTAAATGTGTTTGACTTCCTTTGATAGTCTGAGCTGCTCCGCTCTCTTAATAGTGACAGCTCAATTTATCAGCGAGAGCACAAAGAAGAGCCCCGATTACATCAGATAACACACACAGGGGGCTTTTGATATTTAGTGAGGATTACAACCGCTGTTCATCTGTCCACTGAATATTTAAACAATTCCACCCTGGATCATCTTTAACACAATAATTGTTTCCATGAGGATTTATTTTTACAACCTCCCAGGAACAAGTGGACCTTTTGACATTTGGCCTCTGTCATGGAGGAGACAAGATACTTAGCAACCACCTCCCCAGATCTTATGCCTGGATCTTTATCAGAACTGCCCAAGTTTGATAGCCTACTGTGCATCTTACGCCGTTCAAGTATGTTTGTTTATTTGTTGTTCGTTGTTCACCACAATATAGACCTAAATTGTCACATTTTAAACATTTTAAATATACTTTGGCGTGACACATTATACTATTATTTTGACTTTTTATCATCCTGGAGGGGAAATATCACCAGTTGCATGGTTTGAATTTGTTTGGAGTAATTCAGCACTGCCTTAAAGCAGAATTAGAGGGATGTTTCCATTAGCGTGGTACGGTGCAGAGCGGGACGGTCCATGGTGTTTCCACTGAACAAAAGTGAACTGTACCACCGCGTTTGAGGGGTCCGAAAGGGGCCCCAGAGGGTGCCAGTTCGCTTCAGCATGGACTGAGTTATGATTAGACGAGGGAGAACAAATGAGAATGTAGTCTCAGGTGAGGCCGAGGTGGCAAAAATCAGAGATAAAGACAAAAAAAATTCACACCAAATGCTGACTTGATCTTGTGGAAAAACCGGTGTGTTTCCAGAGACGATAACTTTGCTGGTTGAGCCAACAGAGTTAGCAAAACGAAGCAAGCACGCATTAGCACCAGCTCTTTCCTATTTACAACGCACGGCACTCGTGTTTAACGCCAGGCCCATTTTTTCCGTGCGCCAACTGTATCCAAACCCAACGCATTTAATATAGACATGTTACAACGTGGTGTAGAGGCCCAGAAAAGTGAAATAAAAACATTAGAAGCTGACAAAAAAACAGAAGCTGTGTCTTATTTACGCAAGCTTTATCCATGACTTACAGCGCAACAAACGTGTAATTACTATAACATATTTTTATGAACGGGGGAGATCGGTCGCATAAATAAAAAGTGTAATTTAGGTGCGATTTAGATTTTATTTATGAAGAAAACATAGTCATTTTTGGGTGACGTCAGCTGCTTATGTAACGGACCCCCTGCGAGCTGGACCTCTGCACAGGTCTCTTCTGGAAATACAGTCCCAGTAAAAAAAAAAAAAAAAAAGGCCTCTTCTTATTTAAATAGGGAAGCAGTCGCATACAAAAACATTTCATGTCGCCAAATTAAAAAGAAAGGGAGCCAAGGTTTCTCAGGAGAGTTGTCTGCGGGTCAGCATCGGGAAAGTTGCATGGCTGGTTTTCCACACAGAGACAGCAGGGGGAGACAGTGGCAGCTTCAAACACCCCAGAAATACAACTTACAAAGACGTTTAATACGGTAAAAATGTCACTTAGTTCTGCTTTAAAGGACCGAACACACGCTTTCTCTGACAAGTTTGAACAGCTGCAGGTAAAAGAGACAGAACTGCTCAAGTGCAAATAGGAGTCAGGCTGTTTAATCAGAGGCTCTGACTGGACCTCATGTTTTACTATGTCTAATGTAAATTAAGTTATATATCTATCTTGCACAATGCTCACTTTGAAAACCTTATTCAGAATATGGGATTCAATTTTTCTGATGCATTTAGCAGTATTGAAAATGCCCCCATTCAAACCTATCAAGAGAAAATACTATTTTCTCCTGTTACCTCAAGCATATCTGAGCCCTGGATTCTTGTCAGCATGACAAACTGCCCCATCTGTGTCATTCCAATCTAAATTTGATGCCAGTGACACATGCCACGCTTTTATAACCTGCTGCAGAGATAAACCATGGATCGTTTCTCCAACTTTGGCAATGAACGGACATACTTGGCAACACAGGGAAATATAAACTATTCACAATCCATTTCCTGCTGAGGAGGCCTGGTTATGATCAATTATGAAAGGTTTGAGCCTGGGAAATTATTTTAAGAACCACGATAGCTTTAAGCCTTTATAGTCATTTCAATAGATAACAACACATTTTGCAAAATACTCATTTGCTTCTGGAGGATTGTCAGCTCCAGATCTGTGTCTGTGTAAGACAGTTCAGACACTTATGGCGGTTTAGTAACAGGTAGAAAGTAGAGTTAAATTGTGATAAATGGATGGAAATCTATATCATTCCGTAAACATCCAAGCCTACCAAACTTCCACTTGCCCTGGACACAACTGTAAGTACTGCAATATTCCAAAGTATGACATTAAGCATATCTATATCACCTTTGTTAATATCTTTTTGCCGCTAACTTGTATTCTTTCGCTTAAATGCTCTACTTCAACACTAAAAAACTAAAATATCATATGAATTATAGGTGAACAGTTTCCATGCTCCTGGAAATATAAATCATTTTGGCGTTTTTGGCAGAACTGTGAGCTGTGTGGCATTTGAAATATTACAGTTTTCGTCTTTCTGTTAGTCGAGCGTTGTATCGCGGTCTGAAAGCCATATGGTTAAACTTGAAAACGTATTCTTTTTTCGGAAACACCTGTCTAAGGTAAACGAATAAGTCACTGTGAATAATATTGTTTGCAGACAATCTATGGAAGCATAAAAGGCAACAGCTGTTTTTGTCACTCTATTAATTCCAGAGATTGCCTGTGCAAACGGTGTGAAGGCAGAAATATGTTGAATAGGCTTTTACGGCAATGTTTTCAAACTTATGATTGAATATTAGCCCATTTGAGTGCAGTGTCTTTGTTCGCCAGTGTGCATTGTACGCTTTTGTCTGAGTTATTAGCTTTTAATACGGAGCATAAATCCATTTGCGCAGTGTGGTATGGGCATGTGCCGCTGAGCCGATGTCTACGAGAGCAATTTTACACTTTCTACCTCTGTCAGGGCAGTGCAGTTAAGAACGTGACAGAGCATTACTGAATAAAAGGTTGACAAAATACCGTTGAATAAGGTCTTTAGTGGCGACTGCATTATCACAGCTTAATTTATTCCGTTTGCGTTGTCATTTAAATACAGCAATTTGAAAGTAAAATGAATGCATTTGTCTGAATTACTGGTTGGATTGAGCAATTAAAGGTGGGTTTGTTTGAGGTTAGATCTTTGTGTGATAGAAAGTGCGCAAGACATTTACATTGGACTAGCCAACATTTTGACTTTGAACTTCTGACAGTTCTTTAAAGTCTTTATAATTTGTTTCTAACTGTTAAGGCAACGGTGCTAGTTTTTTCATTACTCTGAAACCAATGAACAGCTTATTTTGTTTTCAATATTTCTGAATAATTTCTGAATAATTCTGAAAGAAAAAACAAATGGATAAAACATAAAATTAAAACTGAACTCATTGTCCTTACATAAGTAATAATTTCTCAACTTTAGATTACACATGTTATATATATCAAATTAAGATGGGGGCAGGTAAAATGACAATTACTATGCAGATTATATGTTTGCGTTCATGTTACGACAAATGCTGGAATCGTGTATTTGAGGTTTTTTTTTTTTAATTTCAAGACAAATTCCGTCAGTCACTTGGGCGGACTCCTTTTTTAGACCGGCTAGTTTTCACCAGATCCCAAGGAAGGCTGGACACATCCAGTTAGATCAGACATTTCTTCACTCCTATCGCCAAGGTGGGCAGGCTGATCCCTGGGGAGTTCAGTGCAACGGGCCTGTCAAACATGCTGCTGCTTTAGCGGTGTTGGAGGCACGAATTGGATTATGAGTTGGCCCCAAAAAGTTAAGTGTCTTGGCTCTCTTGGGAATACATTTGTACTGCTCACAGATGACACAGATGACCATGTCCTTGTTTTGCAAGTCTCAAGTGAGTCTCAAGTTTTGGCATCAAGTCCAAGTCAAATCTCAAGTCATGGTAGCGCAGCAGCTGGCGCTCTCACTTCACAGCAAGAAGGTCCTGGGTTCAACTCCTAGGTGGCACGGGGCCTTTCTGTGTGGAGACTGCATGTTCTACGCGTGGCTGTGTATGCCCTGTGGCTACCTAGTACTACAAACATGTACAATCGGCTCCTCCCCTCGGGGGCCAGGTCTCCCTTGAAAAAGATTCTTATTCTCAGTGGTTTAAAAAAAGGTCAACAATGGACCACAAGTCCAAGTCAAGGCCAAGTCTTCTGCTTTAAGTTTGACTTCTTTTCAAGTCATTGTATCAAATTATATTTTTACAATTTACATGACTTTTGTGATTATTTGTGGTTATTTTTGGTCACATCTAAGTATCGACTGGAAAGAAACTGGTAAAGAGAAGTCTCCAAGTGCAAGTCGAGTCCCAAGTCTTAGTCTATGTTACCACGTCAAGCCTCAAGTCATCAAAAAAGTCACTGACTCGAGTTAACAATCCATTTATATACCTTTTAATTTTGAATTATATTGAAATGTGACCCATGTATCAAGACAAGAATCAAATTGTGAGAAAATTGTACTGTTCCATCCTTAATTAATATTTAAGTTTTTGTGCCTGCATCCCATCTAAAGTGAACACTATGACTGGAATGATCTTGCAATGTCATCGGAAACACAGCGTTTCCAAAAGTTTACTAATCGCTACAGTTTGTAAACCGATATAAATGACAAATTCCGACAACTTTTATTGTAAAATGCATCACCGCGCAGTCAGTGCCGTTTTACCATTATATTTTAGAGCCATTGCTTGAAAGATCATTACTCGCATTTATGAATATTTTGCCTCTTTTCACTTCATCTCATAAAAGTTGCAGTCTCTTACATGTCCTGTCCTCCAGCTGATCCTGGGGGTCCGGAGGCATTCCCACAGCAGACAGAATATAAAATCCGTTTTGCTTGTTCTGTCTGCCCCTGGTTTCCCCTGCCAGAGTCTGAGCCTAAAATACCTCCATTTTGAACTAGCACTGATGACCCCCCTCACACGCCAGCAGTGCATTCCAAACCCCCTTTGGATACGGCAGACCATTGTCCGGGTCGGTGCGGCAGGCTGAATAACCTATTATAGAATGGATGCTTTTTTCAGTTCATCTAAAAGGGGAGATTGTATGATCATTCATCAAAGGCAAGGGAAGTATGCACACAAGCTATTGCTGTTCAATGATAAAAGGAAGCACAATGAACATATGTCATGAATACATACTGTAAAAATGTATGAGCGCCAGTGCTGCAGACACCGGAGACTCCTGTGTACTAAAGTGTATACGTCCTCACCGCAAAAAAACCCTGAATTTCTTGATGAGTTGATTGTGATTTCAATATATTAATCTGAATTTCAAGATATTAATCTTAATTTTAGAAGTTTTGACTAGTTAGGATTTGTTAAGGCTATTCATTTGATAGAACTAGATCATTTGACTTGTTTCAAATCTGTTTCTGAGTTGTTTCAATGCATTACTTCTTACTTTCTGCCAATGGGTTATTTTACCCACCCCACTTTAAAATGTATTTTCTTATTTTAAGGTAAATTATCACATGATCAGACAGAAATACCTTGAAACCAGTGAATTATTCTGCACCATAAGAGCAATTAAATCTCATTATGTCAAAACTACTCAAATCTAGATTAAAAAAAGATCAATTCAAGTCATTTTAAGATAGGATGGATGTATATTTTTTGCTGTCTTGTATTATTATAGACTTGCCTAAGTTTAAGTGTCTATGTTAAGCCTTAGCTGGAATAGTTGCATAATACTTAATACTTAATTGCCCATAACCTTTTCAACAAAAGTCAGTTGGAGTCTAATATTTGTTTCATTTGTTTCATTCTTATCATTAATTGATGCATGAAACATATACCAAAAGAGAGCGTCCTTCTACCAACTTAGGTCAATGGGAATGGGTCAATTATCTTCCTAAAAATGAGTGCAAAGTGTATCCAACCTGAACACAAAACAGACCCGTACAAAAATAGTGTGATGTGTAATAGTTTGATTCATTGGTGAAGCTTGACTCTTGGTCTCTGGTGGTGACAAATGGAGACGGAGAGGCAGTGGTGGCCCAAGCTTTGGCTGCTGTGCCGTTCATTCATTTCTCTATTCTCTCCTACTCATGTCTTGGAGATGTTTCAAAGGGGTCAACAGAACAGCGATGACCTCTTCAAGTCATCCGCTCTGTGTTGACTTCTCCACAAGGTCAGGAGAATAAAACATGCTCTTCAAATCACCAGGTTATGTCAGCGTGTGTAGACTGTACATTTTATACTCATATGGCGGGTTAAGAAGGTCTGCCATGGAATGTATTAACAACACATCTAAAAGAAATTGCTAACCGACAAAGAATGAAAGAGGAATCTTATTTATACATGTATGCTATTTTATTCATATCCACTCATAATTGGACAATTTGTGTTGAGTCTACCATTTAGCTCTGCTTTTGCATCGGCAGTTTTGCCATAGCTGTTGAAATCACAATAATTAGCGTTCAGTTTAGATTTTCAACATCTGTTCCATTTACATAGTTCATTTGCAAAATGAAAGAAGTTGATAAGCCATTTGTACCCCTTTCAAAAGCTACAGTAAATTAAGACGAGAAAGGCAGATTTTAGAACATTGTTAACATTTTCAACTACAAAAACTAAAGACTAAAGCAATTATGTATAAGATCCTATACAATCTTTTATGATGGATTGTTGTTTTGCCAAGGGTAAAGCACTATGTTTTTACTTAACAATAGTGTATTCTTCCTTTCCCTTTGACCTCCTTTCAATGTTGCTGGGGCAACCTACTGACAGGAGCAGTGGGCACCGTTGTGCGGCACCCTCTGACCCATCTCTGGAGCTGGGTTTGGTAAAGACCATCTAGGATAGGCCAATTGATACCTGCTTCATCCACCTGCCAGCTCGCTCCTCCCTTCAACCACTTACCAGCCCAGCAGCCATGCAGAGCCAGGTTTAGCCCATTCCTTAACTAGATTATTTCTACCTCATAATATGACTACATTCATTCACAAGACACAGCGGTCAGCATAGAGCCAAAGCCTAGAAGAGCAAAGCTTTTTAACTTCAGAGATGTAAACTGTGCAGCTTTATTTCTACAAGAGTGAAGGACAGGCTTTACATTTAGTAAAGTTTAAAATATATTCTAGTTCTAAAATGTGTTTAAAATCTTATGAAATTAGATGGTTTAATTAAAATGGTAAAAGGCTCATTTATGTATAATTTTAAAATGTAAATCTTGACTTAAAGTTGGGTAAAAATGTTTTGGGTATAATACATGAATACATGAATGTATTTAAAGTATAATTGGAAAAAGTTACTAAAATGCTACAATCAAAATTTTCATTGTTATTGTTGACATTGTTAATCAATTTGACTAATGTTCCGGTTATATTTACATCTATTTTTGTTTCTGTCTTTTATCACCTGCCTACCATCTCGCCATCTTTAACAAAAGAACCCAAACAAAGATACACCAACACTGCTCTGTCTGAAGCTTTGTTTATCAAGCTACACTTTAATCTGAGCTTTGTTTGACCACAATCTGACCATAAAAGCTGACTTTATTGTAGGGCTGTATACCTTTTAGTCGATTAATTGGTCGATGGTGTCTTAGTCTACCAACATTTTTATTAATCGACTAATTATTATATTTAGAGTTGAAGGATTTATGTGTCAAAAAAAGCAAAAACAAGATATGGAGTGAGTTAGCTGGAGTCCAACATATAAATACAGTTGTTTTCACATGAATTCCTCTGCAATTGTGGTCTTTTGAATGGAGTTTGGGTTAGATACATGGAAATACTTTATAGTTTTGATATAATTTTGCCATACCCCCCTTTAGTGGATTGATCAGTCGATAGGGCAGGTTTTTAGTCAACCAAAAATCTCTTAAGTCAACTGCAGCCCTACTTAGCTACAACTATAACACGTGAGATACACAGACCTTTGCATATGTGCTTGGGAACTGTAAGAATCATACAAGTTTTAGTGTGAAACAAAACATCAGTCATGCTTTATCACCCTAATGTGCACAAGTCATCTTTTTAATTCAACAAAACCTAAGTGTTGATCAAAGATAGATCGTTACGATTATTTTTTTATCTTATTAAGGCGAGACACTACAGGCAAAACTCTTTTTTTTTCAATTTTTTGTTTTTTGGTCAGTTTGCTCGCCAAACACTTAGGCTTTTATATGGAAACAGTAAACTTGTCCAATCTGCTCCTAAAAATATTTTATTGTTCCATATAATCCACTTCATCCATAGAAATCTATGGGACATTGTAACTTCAAAGGCCGTTTTCTTAAAATGCATTTTTCTCCCCTCGGGATGCAAGGATCACCACTTAAAGTAGATCCCGCACACACCAAACTGTATAATCTTGGACTCAACAACAACTGATTTATTGAAGTCTTAAATCAAAAAAATGAGGCAAAATTTTAATTTTTAGGACAATTTTTAGTCCAATCTTGTTTATTTAAAAACTAAATAAGAAATTCAAAATCCCCTCTGTAAATTTTTTTGTAACTGATATGTGTACAAAGTGAACCAAGACATTTAAACCTGGTTCTGTCCATTTTTCAGTTTTAAATGTCCCAAATATGTGTATTTTTGGCAATTTTTTCACATAAAATGCCTCATATCTACTTGAAAACATGACACGATGAAAAACTTGTATATATTTTTTTCTTACATTTATGTGAGACAATTATAGGAGAAGTTTCAAATTGATATCTTTAAATTTAAGACTTTTTCCCTCTTCACCTGTTTCTCACCTTGACAAGCAACCCTTAATTTCAGCATTGCGGTGGAAATAAAGCTGAAATATAATCAATTTCCTCAAAAGACGTCATACACAACTCATTTCCCAGCTTTACAACTGTGCTTCAGTCCCCACCCTCTCAAGTCTACGAGCTGATGGCACTGGCCCACATTCAAACCCTACTTTTTCACTCTGGCATCAACATCTCAAATCACTGAGTCAGGAAATCTCACGCTATCATTCGAGCGCAAGACGCCACGATGAGTAAACGGCACACACAAGCTGCTAGCATTGAGATTCGGGTTCTTTGTGCACCACTCAGCCATGTAAATGTTGCCGGCATCACATCTTATTAATTCCTCGATTAGTTCCTCAATTTGGGTTGTCATGGATTTTAATGTCTCTGCAGTAAGCTGGAAAATTATTGTCTAGACGATATCAATATGTTAAGCCCGTCTCTGCCACTTGTTTTGAGGATGAATGCTGGAAAGATATTCGTGCCAAGATAATGATGACGGCTTTTAGCGAACGAGGCGCACAGACAGATACTAATCGGGATATATTTTGCAAAGCCATCAAGATCCAAGATGTGTGTAGTCAGAACAGTTAAGATTTATATGTTAAGATGTGGTCCCCAGGAAAAGCCCATATAAAGCCATAAACTCTACTAATCCCTTACCGAGGCAGCAGGTTTATGGTTCAAAATGGTCGTCAATGGAGCATAGAGAACTTGAAAAAGTATTGTTCGGGCACCGCTCTCACAAACCAGGTATTGTTTAATCACCAGTACCCTAAAAAGACGTTACCCAGCTCTGGTCAAGTTGTCAGATGTGACTGAGGATGTAATCTTGCTGTATCTTATCGGGCTGCACGGAAAATTTTGACTCGGTTTTATCTATTTTACAGCCTTGTACTATAGTGATTTCAACTGTCTAATGTTTATAGGTTGCGTTCGTAGTCTAGAATTTGTTGGAATCAATTGCTGGACAGGGGACATTTGCAGTTTTTGAAAGAAATATCAAACAGAAATCCACAAACTTTATCGTTATTTGTGAGGGATTGGGTCCCTAATCTTGCATTATTAAACTCATGGATAATACTTCTTTTAACTGACAATAATCTCACCTTTGGAGTTTAAAAACTGCACCACTTTTTGAGCGAGTTTGAACTGTAACATGCGTTAAAAAATGTGTGGTTAAACAGTGAATTGCACAATAGGATTCTGACCTGATCCAGCTCAGTCATGGGCATTCTAGAATATTTTCACTTGAACACAACCTCTTCTTTGATTTCGTCTTCTTCTTTGCAGTCAAATGCTCATGTTATTCTCCTATTCTGTACAAAAAGAGAATAAAATGCTGTGCTACACTGTGCCGCTCTGAATGGCAAAATGAAAACAACACTTGAAGGGCCCTGTATGCACTGCTTCTCACCCACACTCCTATTGCTATTCTGCACTTTTCATAATACAATTGTGAAATATGTGTTTGGGGAAATAAACTTTGTCCTTCGATGCTTCACAACAGCAACGGAATCCTCAACTTCTTCAGCAATGTCCTCTTCACCACAATCAGTTCTTTCTTTTCCCAAATCAAACTTCAACAGCAGCTTGATAGTCACCTGCCAATGCTTACGTTTCAAAGTTTATGCATTCATAATAAACGATCCATCCTTGCACATCAGTTAAAGAATCCCCAGGTCCAAACGCAAGAAGATTTCCATGCTTAACTCGTCCCTAGTCGCCAAGTCTCCTCTGTCAGTCCCCCCCTTGGTCCTGCTCCTTTCCGCCTCCTCCGCATTCATCTTTCTCAAGAAGTCGGTTTCTGGGTTACATATTGGCACCCGTGGGAGACACAGAGCATCCCCAGCTCCCCTAGCTAGCGGGGTGGTTTTATTCTGACCTAACCTTTTCATCTCTGGCTTCCCACAGGATTGTCTCCTCTGCTGGAGCACATTTATGGCAAAGATATCCCACCAGCTATATCAGCCTCTACTATCCTCACCCGCTGTTCAGTGTTTGCCCCTCGACACCGTTTTCATCATGAGACGTTTCTTGAAATTTCAGTGGATGACAATGGATGTAAAAAGGCAGAATTCTGCGTCTATGAGTATGCCCTTTGCTGTGCTGTTCGTAGACTTTGATCGTCCAAAAAGCTTTAGAACATACAGAATTCTTAACAGCTTTGTCCGCCAACTGGGACCAGCGCTTCACTGTGAGGACCTTTCTTATAAAATGCCATTTATTCCAAGAATCTATTTTATGCAAAGCTGTTTATCACACAAGAAGGACTGACCTTGGTATCAGCATTTAAATAATGGCTCGTATCTACTGTATCTTCAGCTCAATTGTGGTCACGGAGAGCTATTTTGTCTTTCATCCTTTTAAAAGAAAGAAGAAAAAGAAGAGCACGTGGGGAATCAAAGTAGCATTCTGGATAGCAATTGCGCCTGATTATAAGGTACGAGGCGACCATTTTTCTTTGCTATCGGTAGTGACGCGATGAGTCCGGCACCTGTGATTTGAATTAGTGTTTCTCTATTGAAATGTATGCTAATTTTCCATCGCTAGATCAGAGAGAAAAAAAGAAAAGAAAAGCTCCATATATGATCAACACGGCTGGGATGTGATAAATACCAGAAGCAGTTGATCCTCATAGGAGTTGGATTCCGAGACTTTGGAGAGACCTTCTGTGTGGATTTGCATGTTCTTTCAGTGACTGTATGGGTTGCTCCCGGTGCCTTGTTTCTGCAATACCCTAATGCTTCTGTTTCGTCGATCAACCTAAAACAATCAATGTGGATCAATCAATCATGGTTGCCCCAGAGGTATTTAGTAAGAATCTAATGAATAGGAAAATGTTCTTATATGAATAATTATAGGACAAATATTATGCAATTTTTTTTTTAATGTTTTATTTTTCTTCTTTTAACCATGTTCTGACATTGTTTTGTCATCAACAACATATCTTGAGTTGAACTTAGCTTCATTCACCCTAGTTGAATGAATCATGGTTAGAAAATTTTCTCCCCTATGACTATAAAAAAACACTTCCTGCTGAAATCCCTCTATGACTGATGTTTAGATAACTCACGTTACTTATACAAGCATCTGCTGCTGTTTTAAATCCTTAAACCATCGCCAGACTTGTTCTGAGCATTTCTGCCGTCCAAACATGATCACCACAATTGCTGGGCTACTCGCATTTCTAAACAAATATAATTTTTAGCTTGTGTAAACACTATGCAGCCAGTAAATAGCACCCAAACTCAGTTAATGTCGTCGGAAACAGCATATATAGTTAATTTTGGTTTTTAATTTTTAGTTTAATTTCGTTTTTTGGGGGGAAATCAAAACGGAAATCAAGAGCATGTTTAAGCTTGATTGTTTGCCAGGCCTCCATTGAAAGTATAATCTGTGTAATTCCTCATTCATCCAGGATTGGTCCATTTCAAACTTTGTCCAGATAATGACATTTTAAGCGTTTTATATCACTGAATGAATGTACATAATCATTCTTCAAAATTTGCACTTGATTCATAATTGTTTTTGAAGTACAGAACATTTTGGGTTCTCTTGCTGTAAGGGAAAACAGTTCAGCTTTCTTCCAAATGGATATGAGCAAAGAAAATGACGCAGAATCAAAACATTGGCGCGTCACTGAGATATATGACACCGAGCTCCACAAAAGGTCGCACTCACCTCAAGCTGAAGTCTGACCCGGGACTGAACCCTAAACCTTCTAGCCACAAGGCAGTATTGCTAATGAGTCTGCCGTGTAAAATAGGACAACATGGAGTGACTATTTGAGTGTCTTCGGAGCAGAGCAATGCCCAGGGCTTGAGATTTTGAATTAGATGAAACATGCACATCGACATTTGTACTGACTGCCACGTCTTTCAAATGTTACGTGAGACTATAAACACTATTCATTTGGGACTGCCGAAGTCCCAAGTTAAATGGCCAAATAGTCAAAGCATTATTTGAAAACCTTATAACAAAAAGTTATAGCAATAACTTATGCAGGTTTTTTTCCCCGCACAAGTTATTGCAGGTCAAAAATGTAAATATAGTATCCTCTAGATTTGAACCTAATTAGACTTTACTCACTGCATTGATTAAGCCTCTGATTAGTCTCTTAAATGTGTTTTATTGCTGATGAGGATTATCCAAGTGTTGACGTTCAAGAGCAACACAATCTCCTCCACAAAAACCAGACTAACAATGTTTTATTTACAAAAGCTAAAAAGGAAGGACAATACTGAATAGATTACATAATGTATTTATTTATTAACCGTTATTTAACCAGGTAAAAATTGAGTTTGAGTTTTCAAGTGTGACCAGGGCAAAGTGGAAACATACAGCAGTACATAATAAAAGCAATACATTTAATATTTTTTTAATCAAGAAAAAACCCCTAAACGAGACCAGTTTACCCAACCTCAAGTCGCTTCTCCAGTCAGTTCTTACATGAAGCACAGACAAGCCATAAATGTTGCGTGAGGGCAGGGCATAATAACCTCTGCTTTCTGCACAAGGGCGCAAGACAACCAATGCATGGACCTTCTTGCACCCATAGAGGGCCACCCAGCCTTTGCATTAGATCACAGCGGTGGGTGAACCTAGCACAACCAGTTACCAATCTCAAAGCGCTACAATACGTTGTGTTTAAAGATTGCAGACATTGCTCTACTCCAGTAAAGGTAGTAAAGTGGCCATAATAACTGCCGATAATAAAACCCAAGCTCTATTTTCCATTTTTGAACCAGACGAGAATTCCTGATTGAGTAGAAAGCCAAAGTACTTAAAATTTGACACAAATTCAAAGGCACTTTTCCGTATTTTTACAGTTTTGAAAAGTGAAAAACAGAGCTAGTACGCTGTAACCTCTTTACAGCAGTCACATGTATCGCTAACTTACCTAATGCTGTCCCATCAAATGTCTGAGCCCAGAGTGAGTTTTGCCGACCCGGGTAAAGCTAAGAGACATTAGCCTGCTAATGTCGCTCTTTCTTCTTCTTGTAGAATAAAACACTCTATAAATAGATGCAGAGAAACCTCAGTGGTCTCAGTTTCACTTCACAGATTTGACTTAATTACATGCAAAAAATCAGGTACATTAATCAGTTCTGTTTTCTATGTTGTGGCACGAAGCACGCCTCTTAAGTAAAACTTTAGCCCTGCACAAACTCATGCTCATGAAAAGTCTCCAAAACGTTCTTTATAGCCATCGTATTGCATTGAACAAACCAGTACAGTCAAGTGACTCAGTAAAACGTAGCTGCTCTTGTTGCATTGCCAAAAATGTACAGAAACAGTGCTTGATGCAACTAAATGAACAGTGGGTCATAATTCCATTGGAGGCACAGAGCAAATGCATAGTTTACTAAGCATCATATTAATTATATAAGATGAGATTAACTTCATATGATTTAAGAGAGAGATGAAATATTCAAACAAGAAAATGGGGTTAATGATATGTATTTGTCTATAATGGATTTAATACTTTTAGCAACTTAAACGTATCAAAATATACCTCCCAAAACCGAAACTGAACTGGATATGATTTTAGCGAACCCCTACAAAACAGTAAAAATCAGGTACAAGACCTTTAAAAAACACACCCGCGACAAAGAACCATTATAACTTTAAAAAACGTACGGCATCTTAGAAACTTAAACATTTCAAAACAACCGCAATTCCATCTGAAGTCCATCCACGGAGCAAAGACCCCTCTCCACACGCCCCGCTCGTCTCCACTCCATCTTGAGTCTTGCCTATCAGCGGGTTTAAGTGACAGCTGATAATGTTGTACAGGGCCCATCTCCAGAGCCACAGGAGAATGGCCCGCCTGACAACGACCATCTGGTACCAGCTCATTATTCAGAACTGTACCCCGGACCCCGAGGAGAGAGCCGGCCTGACACCTAACACTGTGTGATGAAAAACCCAGTGACGAAGTGCTCCAGCCCCGTCTAAGAAACATATTAGCCGCATGGGACGGCGTTTGTCTGGGCGTCCACCTGTAGAACCAAAATGTGTTCATCCGTCTGAAGTGTAGGACAACAGGTGGGTGGATGGGCTAAAGAATCTTCCCAAAATAATGCTTTGTTCAGGGCTTTTCAAATTTTTATTTTATTTATTTATTTATTTATTTAAAACAAGGACAGTGCACAGATAACATTAAACTCAATGAGTAGAGATGCTCTGCACCAGATTTAGCTACAAGCTACTTTCCATCTGTAGTCCTTGGGCAGGTTTTAAATGAACAACAACAAACAAGATTTGTTTACAAAGTAGCACCCGTTATACACCTAATAAATAAACAAATCATCAGCAGAGATTCTAAAATACAACAGTTCATCATTATTAGGGAGCACTTTAAAATACAATTAATAATTTATCAATAACAAGACCTTCCAAAATTACACAATTATCAAATTCATCATAAAACCTTTAAATTAAATAAACAATTCATAAATACAATTACCACACGAAATGCTAAAAATACAAATCTCATACTTAACACGATGCTCCAAGAGTCTTCTAAGATCAGTCAGAATGTTTACAAAAGCCTAATGTTGACAGGTCTGTCTGCTCAAAAGCCATTGTCTCAGCCCATGTGAGAAGGACAGATAGTTTGAACATGTTTTTAACTCAGTTGGAAGTGTGTTCCAGTTTTTTGCTGCAGTGAAGGAGAAAGCGGATTGTCCCATCACTGTCACGTTTAAGGGGAACGGTCAGATCATAATTTAGAGTTGAGCGAGATGTTCTAGTCATCTGCTCTGATCGTAACTGAAAAAGCCTCTTAAGGGAGGTGGAGCTGCATTATAAAAGAATTTTATAAAGTAGACGCATTTCAGAATAGAGAATCATATTTTCAAAGTTTAACAAGTTATATCTGTTCAGTATATTACAATGATGATAGTTTAATGATTTTTTATCAAAAACTTTGAGGGCTTGCTTAAATAATGTCTCAATTGAATTCTTTAGAGTTTTCCCTGCCTCAAGTAACCAGCAGGTTATACAACAATAATTTATACGAGAAAAATCATAGCATGAAGGAAAGCTTTTGATGCCTGAGCATTTAATGAGTCTAATATGTTTAAAATTAGAAATACTAAATTTTGTTACCTTACGTAGTTGTGTAATGTGTTTTTCAAAAGTCAAAGTTGAATCCAAATGCAAGCCTAAATATTTCACTTCTTGAACATTATTGATAACTTGTCCTTGAACACTAAGTTGCGTGGCCAGTGATTTGCTTCCTATTAAAATACATTGTTACAGTTTTTGTATTAAGAGTGAGGCATGAAGCTTTTGCCATGTGGCAATGTTATCAATGCTAGTGCTAGCTTATCAGCAACCTCAGTCACATTTCGCCATGAGTGTATATACGACCGTGTCATCGGCGATACATTTGTACTTCCACATCTGCACAGACAGACGGTAGATCATTAATAAATAGGCAAAATAACAGTGGCCCAGAATTGAGCCCTGTGGAATTTCCCAATGAACAGGGTTTTGAGGTTGAGAGTTTATTGTTAATGCGTACACACTGTGATCGATCAGTAAGATATGATTGCATCCATTTTAATAAGTTTTCAGAAAATTTAAATTTGGTAAGCTTTGATAACATCACTGCATGGTTCACGGTATCAAAGGCTTTTTTAAGGTCCAAAAAAACTGCTGCAGCCACTTGCCCTTTATCCAATCCATATTTGATCTTTTCTATAAAGTAACAACATGCAGTCTCTGTAGAATAGTTGCTCCTAAACCCAAACTGCATTGGGTGGAGTAGATCATTGCTGTTTAGATGGGCAACAAGTTGTTCTGCTGCTATTTTTTCAATGACCTTCGAGGCAGCGGGCAGAATGCTTATAGGCCTATAGTTGCTAACATCTTGTTTATCTCCACTCTTATGGATTGGTATTACTATGGCTTTTTTAAAAGCTGCAGGGAATTTATTGTCTTCAAACGATTTATTGATAATATATGTAATTGGAAAGATCAGATTATCTTTGCATTGTTTTAACATGGCATTATTAAATCCCCAATCATCTTTTATGTAGAGTTAGAAAGGGATGAGATAACTCGTTGTACTTGTGCCTCATTAACACAGCTAAGTTTAAGGCCTTGTAGATCTTCCAACACATTATTTGGAGTTTCAGAAATATTAAACTTCTTTTGGAGTTCTAGGCATGAATCAATAAAATAATTATTAAAACAGTTTGCAACTTCTAAACTGTCATGTTTGATTTCCCCATTTATTTGGAGTTCTATCCTTTCATTTTTATCTTGTTCCCTACCTATCAATTTATCAATCGTTCTCCACAACTTTTGATGGTTCCCATTTTCCTGTTGAATATTGGCTAAAAATAGTTTGCTCTGGCCTTCCTTGTTTGTGATGTGACTTTATTTCGTAGGCTCTTGTAGATTAAGTGATCAGTGTCCGTTTTAGATTTTAAAGATCTTTTTAATGCTGAATCTCTTTTTCTCATAAGTTGCCATAAATCATCTGTAAATCGTACGACGGCCTGTACATCTTTATTTGTTGAAATTGTATCTAAAAAAAGATTTGGAAGCAAGAATAATGGCAAGCTGGAGCAGTTATTATCGGGGCACAACATACAAAACTTCAAAACGTCAGTCAATATAAACTTAATGGCGCTCTTTTCGGGTGCTTGTCTCCATGGTCAGATATGTGGAGGTAGCCCAGCATGCGTTTTTCAACAAGCAAACGAAAAACTTTGAATTCACTTGAAAGAAACCTGGTAATGAGTTTCAAAAGGTAAGAAAGAGCACTTGATTCAGTCCGATGATGGTGGCATAGCAACCCACAACTGTAAGAGTCTGACCTTGAGAAGCCGCTATAAATGTTTCAACTTAATTAAAGCATTGAGTCGGATTACTTTTGAAAGTGTGCAGGAGTGCTTTAGAATTTCACATTTTGAGGTACGGAATTGGAATATATGGTTTTCAGCTCTCAAGGTGAAGATCTATAGGATATTTTTAAATGTATGCATAAACCCACAGCTCCTGATATGTATTGAATGAGGGACCAACATGGCAAAAATAAGTTAGTAATAAGTAACTCCTTACTATTTCGGCCTATTTTTCCCAAAACGCCTGACTAAAAATAATTCAAACTGAAGCCGCTTCTGAACCCTTTAGAGCATAAGCTATTGGTTTGACTCTTTGTGAAGCTATGAAGCGCTGTAGTTTTGGCCCCTGGTGTCTGATTCACTGTAATTATACTTGGAAACAAGCTCTGCACAGAGGAATATCAGATTTTCAATTCCACCTTTATTTTCTTTGTTACTATACCAAATTGTATAGTGTCTGTAGGCAGGGCCTGATGGAGACTAGATTGGGCATTTATTGGGCTCTGACCATTCCTGAAGCTAATTTGAAATGATTTTTAGGCTCTTATAATACAGGGAAAAAATTCCGCGGGGAATCCATCTAAAACTCCTATTCATTTTTTTCTAGATTTTTGGGGTATTTTTTTAATTTGTGGGTTTGCACTACAAACTGACCCAGATTCATCCCAGAATGCTTGATTTGAGTGGAATTGAGAGGGTTACAGCTTTCTTTTCATGTGTAACAATTCCAGCAGCTTGATTGTTTTGTTTTTCCAGATGGTGGACAAGTAGGAATAAATTAAGAAAAACACAAGAGGGCCGGGACATGGGGGTTACTTCAGGATAGCAGTTTGTGACAATAACATATGGCTAACTAAGTATGAGAATGTTTGTGTTGGTTCTTTGTTTGGTCCAACACTAAGGCCACACCCAGTGCCCAAAGTGGACAAAAGAAGTAACAGTTCTGTATTGCAGATTTTAAAATAATGCAATTTAAAGGTTTAATACGCTGAACAAAGCTGCCGTCTGCTTCCAGTCCTGTTAAAGCCACGAGGAAAATGTACGGACCGCTCAGAAGTGCTGGTACTTAAAAGGGGCATTTTTAGAAGTGGTGGTACTGAGTAGCCGTGCATCCCGGCCCACTTAAAGCACTGCATATACCTGAACTTTTCCTCTTATGGTGCAAGCGCTCATGAACGCTCTATATTATGACACTGATAATGTACGCAATTGGTTTCAAATTGTTGCCACTGTACAATAATGGCAAATGATGCAGAAGTGGTTCAAGGGATGTTGAAGGGAAACAAACAGAACTTTCTTTTTTTTTTTAAATTGGCTTTGACGTGGGACTTAACATCTAACAATCACAGGCATAGTCCGAACAAGCTGTTGAACTGGGTAGTGCCTGGAAGACTAAAGGGCAGAGTGAGGCGAAGGAGGGCCAGGGTCAGGATGCAGAACAGCCAAGGACTCTTCTGTTTGACCCATGACGGAGCTACAGAGGTAAATCAGTTAAGAGCTAGGGGTTATGATCTGAATTATTTGTAACAAGCCGGCAATCACAGCAAAGGTGTAATGTCACCGGCCTCTTCAAATGCACTGGGGACAGCACGCACTCACTTTAACAATTTTTTACCTAAGAGTTGACAATTACCACCTTTATGATTACACAAAATGTATAAGGAACGGTAGAGAATGCATTTAAAAGTGTTTCACAATAACTGTTTCACCGCAGATTCCCGTTTTCATACGTTTTTTTTTTTCCTCTTTAACTCAAATTAAGAATCTGATTTCATTATTAATACTGCGTTGCGCTCCTCGGTGGAAAAATGTCTGTCGCGTAGCAACAGGACTGACCCCACACAGCTCACACTCTTTGATTTCTTGCTCTCACTTATATTTAACATTCACCGCTCTGTTCTGCATCTGAGCAACACAAAAATGTCCATTTGATCTTGTCCTCGGAGGACACAAAAAGGCCGAAACAATTTCTTCTGAAGCCAGCATGTCTCCATCACCGGACTTTGTTAAATCAGGAAAGAATAAAGCCATAAGATACATCCGACATAAAGGTTTTTTTTTTTTTGGTCAAGGTTTTCCTGCTTCTTTTGAATGGGTTTTGCAGTTCAGTTGAAGCAAGGACAATATGCAAAGAACCAGACCTGACATCTGGTCGTCTTGAGGGGTTTATCTGAATGTTCCACGGTATGGCATTAAGCTTAGCTCTTAATCTCGCATGATTTTCAATTATAGATGTGTTTATTACTCAAGCATATTTGCGAACTCTTTTAGCAGGGTCACATTGGCCTGGTGGTGTCACATGTTTGTTTCCGTGGAGATGGCTATGTTTAAAGCCATATTGGGGAACATTGTAGGCAAAGCAATAACACCTCCAAGGATACAAGAAAAGTTGCACCTCAAATCAAATCAATTTATTTTTATAATGCCCAAAATCACAACAACAGTTGCCTCGATGGGCCACAGGTAAAAGCAGTTCAGATAACTGTCCCAGAATGCCCCTGTCCTTTGACCCTCCTTCGCGGCGAGGATAAACTACAAAAAAACCCACGGGAAAAAGTAGAAACCTTGGGGAGAACCACAGTGAAGGAGAGATCCTACTCCCACGGACGGACAGGCTGCAGATGAACTAGGACTGACATCCACTTGGACTGTGGAGCCAGAACCACTCAAGAGGGAGGTGGCTTTAAAGAGTTCCTCCAGGCGGACGAGGAGCAGTCCACCAGTGTAGAGAGATCCTCCAGCAGGAGATGAGGAACAGTTCACCTATGAAGAAACAATTCTACAGACCAGTTACGTATGAACCTTTATTAAAAATTGGATGTTTGATATCATGAATGACTACAAGTGTTTCATTCATTCAGTTTTTCTGAATGTTTAAATGTTTTAAGTCTTGTCTTGAGCAAAATCTTGCTACCGTGATCGTCCATACTCTTTGGGGTGGAGACAAGGATTTGGAGTTTTGGAGAAGACTTTATTCACATATTTATTTCACTAAAGGTACTCTACCTTATTTTTACTGTTTCTAAATGTGAAAAACATAACTGATTAATGTATCTTTTTTTTTTTGCTTGTAATATCGTAAACATTGTTTTGCCTCAGTACAGATCTATTGTAAAAGCATCTATTTGAGTGGAAATTAGACCACAACGCAATATCTGCGTCTATTTAGAGAGCATTTTTATTCTACGCGAAGCAGGAAGTGTCGCTATCATGCTAATGTTTGTTAGCCTTACATGACAAGTGCTAATAAACTCATCGTGGTGAATATTTTAGATGCCGGGACTGCATCAGGCAAGAGAGCAATACATGTGACTTGCTGTAAAGACTTTAAAACAAGCTAGTTCTGTTTTTCTGCACAGTAAAAATCAGGTACAGCGCCTTCAAAAGCTCTTTATTTTATCATGGAAACGAGATGGCTTGTCCTTGATAAAATAAAGGACTTTTAATTTCTGTATACCAGCTTGCACGGATCCTTTTCTCCACCACCTTTTACACTCAAATGGAATGCGTTCAGCTAGTCTGATATTAACTGAAAAGCAACTGCAATCTACAGTTGTGTATTTCAAATTGTCCCTCTTTTTATCCAGCTACTGCATGTCTAATTGAAGCATGTGTTTTTACAAGTGGATTCATAAGAAAATCAAAGGAAGCATCTCCGTTCAATTAGTGGAGCTGGTGGAAAGTGGCCTGAACGTGAGAGATTAAAGCACAATCGATGGGCTACTTCCTACGTATGTTTTCTAAAGACAGGTTAATGGGGTTCGTGGACGTCTCCAGTGGTAGAATCCGAGGTAAACACTGACCCGCCGTTATTTATGTGCGTTGACTTTGAGGACAACCAAGAATCAATAGAGTTGTATCATCAATAGTGGATTGAACTGG
This sequence comes from Rhinogobius similis, assembly GCA_019453435.1. NCBI lineage: Eukaryota > Metazoa > Chordata > Actinopteri > Gobiiformes > Gobiidae > Rhinogobius > Rhinogobius similis. The sequence continues at coordinate 39,793,677 of CM033619.1, forward strand.
GGCGTGCTTGGGTCAAATCAAACTTTAAAGATAGTTTCTCAGAGGAAGGATTATTGTATGTCCGTCGTGTTGTCTGTCATGTCTCAGCCAATCAGAGCTTCTCAATGAACTACTCCCCAATGCATAGCGGTTAGAATGAAGGTGCGCACGGTTCAAATCAATCTTTGAAGATCATTGGTTAGTGTAATTGCATTGGTGCTGTTGGGTAATTTCAACCAGGAAGATTGTTTTTCCTTCCCCCTGTCACTCGTCTGCCGGCCGACCACCGCCTCTCAATCAGTTACTCTCCAATAAATAAATCTCTTCCATCTATGTGCTTTGTGCAACCTTCTGCTCTGTCACAACCACACCAGCAACGCAATCTTTGAGGAGACCACCAGTGTCTTTACATGATATCTCTTTTTTGTATTTTGAGATATTTAAAGTAGTGCTGTCTAATGATGAACTATAGAACCGCGATACAGGGAATGCACACTTTTTTCATATCATATCAAGTAATTTCTGTCTTGCCCCAGTGCATATAAGCAGCTCTTAAGGCAGAGTGCTGCGTGTGCTCTGCATCAAATAATAATATTTTGTTCTTGGTAGTTTCTTGTGTCTTACTGGTCAACAAAATTTGAGTGAAATTTCAGAGCTCTGGGACCAAGTATATTGAAATTATGCTTATTATAATGTATTTGTGCTTATAATTGTGTAATAGAGCACAAATGTACCTAAAGTGCCAGTTGCAATAAAGACAAACACATTTCTTCAAACATGTCAAATAAAGTGTAAAAGTTTAAACGAATTCTGCGTGAAAATGATGAAATGGGAATTGGTGACTTGCCACCTTATTCGTTAATTTTCCTTCCAATTTAAATGAGGCTAAATAGCATATGAATTAGCTGCCCTATTGTGCACAGTTTCCCCTGCGCCCCCTGGAGGCTTCACCTGGGAGTGTGATACATCTTTTGTAGCTTAGAGGGAGCACTATATGATTACACTGTTGTTTTATGTCAAATCATAACACTGTTATCATACAACCCTGTTATTCAGCAGAACAACTGTGACAAAAAAAGAGTTCATGCTAATGAGTGAGTTAGCTTCAGAGTGCATGCAAGGCCAGAAATGGATGGGAACGGATTATTATTATAAAGAGGAAAAGTAGGAGAACATGGAGAGACCAAGGAATCCAATCTTTATCATAACTTGTTTATTTATTTTTTATATTAAATTTTCCATTTATATTCAGGGCTTGAGTGAAAATATGCTGTATGCTGGATTTTTGGTTTAAAAAAAATTAGTCCGACCAACCCACCATTGAACACCCATAGCCTGAATAAAGACAAGAAAATAATAATTTTACTACTTTTATGTGCTTTTTGTGCTGTATTGCTCTTTTGGTTTACACTGTGGCATGAAATCAGAGCAGTAAACATGTTGTGAAAAAATAAATAAATACAAAATTCTATCCCACAATATAGTCTGTGTTTTTCCCCATTGCAATGAATGGGAAAATAACCTCAAACTGTTTTTTAAGGTAGAGCAAATGGTTTGTGGACTTTTTAAAATATGTTCTCTTTAGATATTTATTTACTTTGTGCAAAATGTGTAAGGAGTGCAAATTTGTATATTAAAAGCTACAAACAAAAGTCTACAATAAAATAAAACACAAGTGTATTTTTAAACCTCTGGCTCCTTCAGGTTGACGCTGGACCATTACAGAAAGGTGACATTCAGAATCAATGCAGACTTGTGAACCCTCTGCCCTGGGTGGCGAGGGTAATGACATGACAGCGTTTCTCGGGGACAGGCGCCGTGATTGTGTGCGGTTTCTCTGCGAGTGCGCGAGATGTAAGAGGAAAAGGGCTGTCGCCATGCCAGAGATGGAATCCAATAGGGTCCACTTTGATCAGTGAGCGCACGATTCACACAGGCAGGATAGTGGCTTCAACCGTGCTTTCATCTCCACTGAGGGCGTGGGCGGGAGAACATGCCAACCTTTATGGTACGAGCCGCGGAGGTCCGGGACGTAGAGAGTCATAGAAGTACATTCGGAGTAAATCAAGGGCATCGATAGCACAAGAAAAGTTCATTGCGTACCTTTGGTGTAATCCCTCATTCGTCCAGGAGTGGTCCGTACAATGCATGTTCTATTTACAAAAGTTGCTTCAAACATTTGCAGAAATTAAGCCAGTTAAATGCTAATTAGGGACTCGGCAGCTAGATTGGAGAAGCAGGCAGAGAACAATAGGGTAGAACGAACCAAAACTGTCCCAGCAGGTAAACAGAAGACGATGGCGCTGCACAATGTGGCAGAACGGCACTGAAATGGGCTTGCAGGTAAACAAAGTTAGAGCAGGTTCAGGTTAAAACTTTAATCTTGGACTAATCTAGCTCTGGGCAATATATTCTAGCTCCTCGGGCTAGAGTCTTGATGTTGAAAATGACTTCCAGGTGACAGTCGAAACATCTCAATTTCTCTCAATTTCAAAAACATTGCCCAGATGACAACCTTTTGAAACAATTTCTAACACTGCAGAGCTTTCCGTCTCCATGGAGTCAATCTGGCACTAACAGGTCAAGTTATAGGCCAGATCTGTGGAAAGGCAAACCTGCTCACCTGTTCACAGTAAGACAGATATATCTTTTCAACAATAAAAGCAACCATAATGAAGTAAATGCAAGATGCCATGCTGGAGAAGATTCCAGGCAAAGCATCTCAGCATTTCAACAATTCCACCAAAAAAAAGTTATGCAATGAACCTTTAAGAAGACCTATCAATAACATGTTGATATAGTTTGATTAGCAACCACTGGCTTCTACTATATTATAGCTTACGTGCGTTAGCCTTGGTGAAGTTATTTTAGGTTTTGTACCATTCAGTAATCAATAATCCTATTTTGTTTATTTGTACTTTTGGAACTCCTGTCCAAGCCCCTATTTTTGTTCTCCTTCCGGATCAACCTCATGGCACGTAACACATTCACTGGCGGTTTTAGGTGATAACGTTGCCACTGAGATATTTATTCATTGTGCATTGCTTGAATGACAGTAACACATAGACGTTGCCCTTGGAGATTCTAATTCTGATATGTCCATTAAATCTCACTCTAAACAACAGCTGAGTGATTTGTTTCCTGACACAAGAAGCAAATTAAACTACTGGGTTACTCTGCCATAAAACATCCAACCATCTCCATATAATTTCGTCACTCTAACATCAGCTTTCAGTTTAGTGCTCTGTGCCAGTTGGATTGTTTTCATTGTTGCACAAGCCCATGGCATTTATTTCCTCTCAAAGATGAACGTATTCAAATATACCATTTTGGTTCAATCAACTCAAACTGAAATGTCTTGCACAAATATCATGATTACCCCAATAGGAGACAGAAGAAAACATCCAAGGCACTCCGAGTAGATTGAAAGACCTTTATTTTGGCTGCAAACCACACATGTATGGATTAAAAAGGACTTTCAGTGTAGTCGGAGTGGTTAAGATTTTTCTTTCTGTCTCATATTGATGTTTTTGCCTTTCTGTATAGTCCTTGACCATACTGTGTCGACCCCTGAATCACTTTTCTAATCCAAATGAACACAAATGCAGCTAAATATTTACAAAAAATGCAGGCCAGGGTGATATGGCAAAAATGATTATTACGATTTTCTTGGGGCCAGATCACGATTTCGATTTTATGACGATTCATGTTCACTTTGTAGTTTTCCATTGCCTATAATAATAATAGTAATGATCGTTTATTCATTTTATAATTTTTGACATTGTGTTTAAATAATGTTTCTGTCTTTGTCCAGTTAACAATTACGATCATTAATTATTAAAGCAGAATATTTTTGTCGTATTTAAGCGCATCTTTGTCACTTTTAGTCGTGTCTTTTAGTCACGTTTTGGTGTATTGGGTCGAATTTGTTGTTTGTGGGCGTGTTTTTGTCGCTTTCAAACGCATTTTTGTCGATTTTGGTTGCGCTTTTGTTTCAGAACACGGCTAAACAACAAGTGCGTTTGAACAGACAGCTGCATTAAAGAGGGAAACAGTGAATCCCGATACGACGATTTCACCAAAATAGCAGATTGTCACAGGGACCAGCTCACGATTCGATTTTTGTCCCCGTATCGCCCAGCCCTAACAGTGTGTTCTTCTAAACATCATCGCCTATCACCTCATCACAATGCAGCGCAAGGCAGAATCCTCCCCACGTCTGTGTCCGGCCAGGCGGGTGAGTACATGAGTTATCCCATGCCCCGGTGTCCGGCCCCACCTGGCCCCGCTCTCTCCCTCCTCTCATCTCAGGAACTAAGCAGGTGTTCTGGGTTGTGCAGGCAGGGGAAATGGGGTTGCCCTGTCCTCGACCCGCAGCTGTGAATGATGGATGTTATAACTCCAAAGTTCATGGGTCACCAAGAGAAGATCAAAGTAGCTCTAGTTAACCGCGGAGCTCTTGCAGGACATAGCCGGATACATTTCAATCCCGCCTCACCCTCCACTCTCTCTATATCTCTCCATGAGCGCGGGGCTGGAAGCAATTGGATGATATTTTAGAGACAATAGCAGCTTTCACGTCGCTGTTGGAGTGTCCCCGGTGTAACAGGTTGTTACCCAGAAGTGTGAAATCCTAGGTGTCGCTTTTATTACCACCTGTGTTATGGCAAGACGTTTGTTGTGATGTCTCTATGTCACAACAAGCCGTCCCCAGTGCACTCCTCCACAGCTGCTGCACAAACACCGAGGACGAGATAAACTTCTCAAAATCATTTCTACTTGGAAATCAATGTGACTTCCAAAACATCTTGTGCGATTCATATGAGTTAAAGGCCAAGAATGTGTTTTTTTCCGGCTTTGGAAGACGAGCCTAAATAATGCAAACTGACTTTATAAAGCTTTTCGTGTATCCTCATGAAAAAATAAATCGAGATTTTTGTTTTGTTTTGTTTCAGGAATAATAAATTAATTGAATGTGTTTTAATGTTGCCAATCTACCTTCCCAGGCGACCTATTGAACCTATTACCCACCGTCTGCCATTTTCACATCAGTCTGAACTCTTTTCCTCCTTATCATTTCTAAAACAGCTACTTGCATCTTTTGTATGGATTACTTACAGAATACAGCTACCTGCTATATATGTCTATTGTGTGTTTGTTGTAACAGCAACTGTAGTTTCAACGCTTTGTTAAGCGCTTTGGGTGCCTATTGGGTGCAAAAGCACTCTATAAATAAAAAATCATCATCATATTATGTTTTTATAGTCTGTACACTCAAATCCAGTTAATTAAAGGGAAGGTATGTATAATTACTGTAAGTCATGGTACACGACATAAAATTTAGTTTCAAAGCATAATAGTAACATACAGATAGTACTTTTGACTGTCATTTGGGCAATTATTTAAGTTAAGAATTTGAGAAAGTGATGTGGATGGATGAATGGATAGATACAGGGATATATTTTAAGATGAATTAATTTGACACATTCCTTCCAACTACATCTTTATGGTCGTTAAAAATAAAATGTGGGTTGCTGCAATTTTCTTTTGCTGTTTTACAAAGTCCACAAGTCAAATTGTCACTATCTGTGTCCTGAGTTGCTCTCTTCACTGCTGTGACAGGTATGCTAATGACTGTCATTGACTATTCAAGACCGTCAGGGTGACATGTAGTAATCTCTATTCAAACAACAGTCAAGCCTGACATAATGTAGGCTGCCGTGTGTCTGCAGCAGCTCGGGCAGGTGGACAGGTGTGTGCACTGCATTGAAGGGACACTATTGATCTTTGCTTGAGTTTGAGGGGAGCGGTTAAGAAAACGGTGGCAAAGAGCTTAGCAGTGATCTTTTCATATTTTGAGATTGTATGTTATCCTCAAAGACATGTCATGCATTATGTCGGCCTTTGTTGGCTTTAAACATGCTTGTGCTGATTTTGGTCAAGAGCTTTTGACCTTAATGTTTCTTATTACCTGGTTAAATAAAGGTAATAATAATGAAGTAATCTTGGCATTGTTACATTGGTATGAAAACGTTTTCATGTTTTTAAATTGAATTAAAATATTAATTTGAGTGCGGAAAGGTTTAGAATGAGTCACGCAAGGGTTTCTGAACTGATTTATTTATTCACAAAGTATTTGCAAGCAGTTCAAATAATTTACTTTAATGACCGTTTTGTGAAATGGAACTCCCCAGAAGCTTCTTTGGCTTACTTTAAGTTCCCCAAGACAATAAATCTGGAGGAAAAGCGCAATGGAGTGGAGAGGAAGAAGACCTTGTAAACAGGATAACGGAAACAAGCATGAATGAAGCAGAATAGTATTTCAGGCATGTTTTTGATGAGAACAATGTTAAAAGCTTAATTTTGCACAAACTCGTCTTCAAGTCTGAGTGGGTTTCCTCAGGGGGCTGTTTTTTCTCCAATCAAAAACACACAATACAATTATCCTCTAGCTAGGTACTCATGTTTTGACCATGAACCATGCTCAAGATGAAGCCTACGTGATTGCAACATGCTGATTGTTTGATTGCAAATAGATACTTTTTTGGTCAGAGGAAAAATTCCCCTGCTAGAACAACAAAATCAATTGCAACAAGGCTTTTCTAGTAGTCTCAAAGCTTTATTAGAATAACATGTGGATTTTAAAATAAAATAATAGATATATTCCTCTAGTCATCAAATCATTTTTTTCAAGCCACATTTCTACTCTGTTTCTATTCTATGCTTGGTATGCAAAATATAGTATAACTGAACTTAGTAGACATTTAAAGTAAATTTAAAGCCAAGCTAAAAGGTACTGCAATTTATCGTCACTTGAACTATGTAACATTAAGGTAACTATTGAATATTTTTTATAATAATTTATAGGGAATTACATGGTTATTAACATTATTACGGTGTCACTGCAGTCGCCATTGTTCTCGTCATACTGTATTGCTGTATTGTAACTTGAAGTGCTACCAAACTCATCACTTACCATGTCAAACTCTGTAAAGGTGAGGGCTATTTCAAATCCACTTCATATTTCTAATTTAGTGCAACGATTTAGTCAGATCTCATGAAAGAGATGAGAACAAACACGACTTTCTCCCCGGGTTGAAATGGAAGGTTGAGATGAAGGGTGGTGGAATAAAAATATTGATTCAATCGCCTTGCCTTCTTCACCTGAGTTAATGAGTCATTATTTTCACGTCTGGACCCGGAGGACCCATAAAGTATTGTGTGTCTGCTCCAGTGCATGGGATGATTAGCTCTCTCATTAGGAGTGCAGTCGGAGTGTGTAAATCTCCAGAGAGAACCAACATGGCCGACCATTGTAGCAGCTGTAAGTGCGTTCCGTGACAAATTCCACCTTCGCTGTCCCCGCGGTGCAGAGACCTTGACACCTACATCCCGATTCCCACATTTTTCTGACAGTGCGATGGCTCATTTTGCTTGTCTCCGAAGTGCTTTGTGCTTAAACAGGCTTCGACCCCAAAACACAATGGGGGCCAGTGGTGTCACGGTTAATGTGTAAGTAAGCACCTACTGCAGCTGCTGTGTGTCGAAGGGGCGGTAATGGTTTGGAAATCAATTTGATGACGCCAGCAGGGAAAATCCGACTGAGGGAACATATTGTGTGTAAAATAGAAGGACAATAGATTGAGGTACAAATATGGTTGAATTTTCTTTTTTTCTTTTTTATCGTACTTTATGGCAAGTTTCTAAAGAACCAGACATAGACAATGAGAGGTAATGTTCTGATTAAGTTCTATAGTGCCATCAGTCCTGACAGGGTGGCTGTTTACCAAAGTATAAATACTTCGCCTTGCTTTGGTCTGATGTGGGCGTGGTTAAGCAGCCAGGTCCTCAGACACTGTGTCGTGTTCCAATGTTTATGTCCTCCACAGGCATGTGCAGGGGCGTCGGACTGGGAGGTAAAAGGTACTTGTTTCCCGGGGCCAAGGGCAGGGAATGGGCCCTCAAAAAACCTCAAAAGCATGTGAATTTTTTCTCAATTGCACTTTTCTACGCTTTAATGTACTTTTGTTGTAATAAAATGCAGTGGTGGTAAATACAATTATGCCATCTGAGGGCCCCATCAGAGGAATTTACAACTTGTTAATGAATGAATCTAGGGATTATAATTTGTAGTTGGTGTCTTTTTTAATTTAAATACATAATTAAGACCCCCTCACCAGAAAGATCTCCCCCTCCAAATATGTGTCAACCTCCCAAGAGTCTATGTTGCCCTACCCCTCAAAAAGTATTAATTGAATAAATAGATAAAAATCGGTCCCCTAAAAGTTCAATTGTACACATTTTCCTCGTTTTCCTCATTCCTCATTTCCTCACTGTGGCTCTGCTGCCTCTGAAGCCTGAAGCCTCCATTTGTTTGTGTATGCGTTTGTTTGTGGGTGTACGAGGATGACATGTAATACATTGTAAACCAAATGTGTCTTATATTCTGTCATTCTGCATTTGAATGGGCCTTGGCTTAGATTATGAAATATTGATATCAACAGGTTATTAGTCACAACAGCAATACTAATTTTGTAATTATTTATATCTATATACATACATATTGGCCCATACTTTCTTGCTATATTCAGATTTGTAAAGGTTTCTCTGTCATGGATTGTACAGTCTGAACTTTGTTTCCTATCAAAGTTTGTCAGTGTTGTTTTGATTGGTCGGATGATAGAGCCCTCATCTGAACTGACATCGATGTCTCACAGACAGGCCGAACCAAGTCACTCTGACAGAAATGTCACAACTCTGACTGTACTCACGGCTCACTCACTGCTCACTCACCGGAATGACGACATCCACTCTCCTCTCACTCAAGTTCAGGTTATGAGAGATTCAAAATTTGGGAATGGACTTTGAATTTTCGGTACTGGAATAATTGCATCAATAAAGCAAATAATTCTCATTATGCATGGATTGTTTTTCAAGTAAGAATGTCAGGAAATTATGCTTCCAATGATGAGATATGGCGGAGGATGTAACAAGGAGAAAATATGTATTCATTTGGCTTGTTCTACAATACTACCATGTCAACAACAATACTATTTTGGACTGCCCAAGGAAAACTGAAAAACAAACACGGGTTACAAGACAAAGAACAGCTGAGACTTAGTTGGACTGACTTACAGTTTGTATCACGTAAGGCAGGAACTTACACCAGTTACTTAAGTGATGCGTAACATTGGCAAAGCTGCATACACCTGTATATTGAAAAGCAACAATTTATATTAGAGACGTCAGAGCTGCTACTGCTAATGTATTTTATCATTTTTCAAACACTTAACTGTTATATATTGCTTATATATTGCACGTTGGTCAGATGAAGTAGGTTTTACACAAAAGTAAGAGGGGTGATACCTCATGGAGCAATAACAAGCCGTGCTTGCATCAATTAGTTAACTTAATTGTTAATTATGGACTTTCATGTCATGCCTTCTCCTTTCTTAAGTTGTCCTTTATATGTATATAATATATTTTACATGTTATATTCGTCCATTTGGCCAAAAAACATTTCGTAGTCCATCATGAGTCATTCCCTGATGTCCTGGAGGTGATGCACATTGTTTATGTTACAGTCATGTTAGAGTTTAAAAACGTACTTTGAAAGGGCATCGAAGCTTTCCCGTGTCTCCTGTGCTGAAAAGTCTGGAGACGTTCTGTGGACTCTGAAAAATTGGAATTTAAAAAAAAAAAAGAAAAAAAAAAATAATAATAATAATAATCATGACATTCTGACTGTGAGCAGACTTTTCACAGATCTGACCTATAACTTGGCCTTGTGGCGTCACCTGCTTGTTTCTATGGAGATTGTTAAGTTCCATTCCTTACTGCAATAACACCCCCATGGTAATAAACTGGTGGTGGTCCCTCAGCCAGAAAAGGTTCAACTTTAAATGTCTTGCTTGAGACTGAAACGGAACAGACTCATCCTTTGCACATTATCAAACCACATTGTCTAGAATTTTGATGCAAAAATCAATCAAATACTATACATACATTAGTCACTTGCTGTAGTTTAGCTCTCTTTGTACAACTCACAAAAACCGCCCTTTACTAAACATTGCAGTGCTTAAAAATCAAAGCCTTTAAATGGTCGCTGCTGCTGTGTTCTGCTGATGAGAGGACAAAGTCAACTCCTCATTTGAACGATCGGACTGTATCGATTAGCGGTGTTTTATGGCCGGGGGAAAGATATATGCGCAGATTAGTCAGGGAGGGTTTCTGAGAGAAGGGGCCCATTTACAACCGGCTCCTGTAGTGCTTCTGTCTGCACATCTGCGTGTTTTTATGAATGAAGACTTTTACTGGTGACTCATAAGAGGAAAACGGTGGGCAAACCAAGCTCCGTGCAAGGAAATGTGTTGTGCGTCAGAGCAGTTTTATGCGACACTTTGTTGTCTCTGTAATGAACTGTGCAGATAGTAAAACATATTATGAATGCAGATTGGCAGCGCTGAGTGACTGTAACTGGTTTGGTGAGTCACTTGTTTAGGCGTCTGTTTATCTCAACTACTTGCAGATAAACAAGTCACTGTCTTCCTGTCAGACTCTGTAAATTATACTGACACGACTTGCTTAGAGGGAGAAATGTTGGTTATTTATTCAATCTAATTACAAAGGGTGAATAGTTAGCTTTGTGCTCAATTAACACGTGCAAATGCAGATATGCTGTTGAATGGTGTTGTTTCATATGGTACACTATGGTGATGGCTTCTTTCAAAGGCTGTCAACTTGGGGAAATGCCAAATGAATGAATAATAATAATAAATATGATTCAGGTCCGTTTTTCCTCATTAATTTTAAGTTGCGGTAAGCTGTGGTCCGAATGCCCCTCCAAAATCACTTGAGGTGGTGGATATTTTGATGTTTGCTATTCTTTAGAGTATTGACCCTTTGCACCTACGTCACACGATCACGTGGGTGCACCATAATGGACGGCAAGAGTATCCGAGCGCAGAATTACGGGGAGCGCAAAAGTAACAAACTCACAGTGATTGCAATTATTTTTGTCACTTAAGCGATGGCTACTTCTAACTCATGTTCAGTTCAGTTGTCAGTGGAAGCAGGACAACTTTTACGCGCTCACAAAGCGCGGTATTTTGAGAAAGTGAAGATCGCTAGCTTAGAAACGGACCCTTACCTGTTTCCTCCTGCCATGCTCACCGATTTAATCAAAACGTCAATATCATTCATTTTCTACCGCTTGTTCCCGTTAGGGGTCGCGGGTGACTGGAGCCTATCCCAGTGACTTTTGGCCTTAGGTGGGGTACACCCTGGACAGTGGCCAACCGTGGGTTCTCTCCGGGTTCTCCCACCGTCCAAAGACATGACTGTGTAGGGTAACTGAGAACTCTAAATTGTCCCTAGTGAATGAATGTGAGAGTGAATGGTTGTCTGTCAATGTCTCTGTCTCTCTGTGTCAATATCATCATAATCAATATATTTTATTCACAAATAATAATTTTGTGGATGTAATATGTATTATCCATTTTGCAGGCTTGAGTCTATATACATACATACATACATACAAGTTAATTTCTTGGCTGGATAACTAACGCCGTGCCCCGCATAACTTTGACTGTTTCACATATTCAGATATGTTTTCGTGTAAAATGTCATACACTTGTAACATTGGCATTGACTTAACTTGTAAAAAATGCTCACTGCAAATCCGTGAGTACTAGGAGGGCTTCCAGTTCTTTGGATTTATTGCTGCTACCCATCGCCGTCTTCTGTCTTCATAAACAGGTAAACGATAAAAGGCTACATTGGACTTACGGCTTTGCCTGTTAGTGCAGCCAACCGCACAACAGGATATCACCATTTTACGTGTAAAATTGATCAATGTTAGCTTACTAATAGTTAGGTTTAGGGCAAATTTCGATCATTTTACCTCGCACAAACAGCGCTTCCGCCGTCCGTCATGGCAAAGTGGGCGTTCCATGACGTCACATGCAAAGGGTCAATAGTCTGAAGATATGTCAGATGCCAAATGAATGAATAAGAATAATAATAATAATAAACATGATTCAGGTCCGTTTTTCCTCATTCATTTTAAGTTGTGGTAAGCTGTGGTCTGAATGCCCCTCCAAAATCACATGAGGCGGTGGATATTTTGATGTTTGATATCCTTTGGAGTATAGTCTGAAGATATGTCAGAAATGTGTTAAAAAACATGTCATTAAATGTGTTAGTTGAGGTTTAGTTATGAGACAAATGTGAAATGTCTATAAAAACTATCATACCAGTGTAGAAATATTATTGTCCACCCTTTACCGTATGGCAGAGCTATTCAACTTCAAACCCGGGGGCATATGATCCGGCCCTCAACCCATCTTCCAAAAATATAGAAAATATTTTATCTCTTGTCACTGGTTTTGACCTGGTGTAGGCCTGGTTTAGACTTGGTTTAATCTGGGTTCAGTTCTGCAGATGGTGTTAAAGCCTTTCATGTTTTATTTTTATTTCTAATGCATATTTCTAAAGTGTTGGACAGGTTTCTGGCCCCGAGGACAAAACCATCCAAAAAATCTGGCCCTCGATAAAATAAAGTTGAAAAGCTGTGCTGTATAGTTTACGACATAACTTTTTTCATTATTATTTGAAATCAGCTCTATCTTCAAAATTAGCATTCACAATATTGTCTAAATTTCAATATATTGCCCACACCTACACATCCACACAACCACATTTATTCATTAGAAAATGTACTCTGTCCTGTCAAAAATAATCAAAAGAAATGGTGTTCAAGTGTCACAAAGGTGCACTATGTGACTTAGGCTTCTTCTGTCCATCAGCCGTTTATCACATTATGGCATTAAACAAATCTTGCAATCATTACATGAAAAAAAAAAATCTATACTGTATTCTTGTGATGGGTAGTCTGACCTTGTCCTGGTGGCATCACATGCTCGTCTCCATGGAGATAGATAATGCCATACCAATAGTATTAACGATAACAAAGCAATAATATCTCCATGGACACAAGCACATAGTTAACAAAAGAACATTTAGGGCTGACTAATGATGTGTGACTGCTGAGAAACTGTTCGGCAATTTAATGGATGATGAGTAATACGTACAGCAGGCAGAAAGGTACTGTATATACTGGACACTGGTGAAGAGGCTGAGGTGGCAAGTGGTTCTGCAGCTACGGCTGAAAGGAGAAAAGACACAAAGCCTTATGATTTCAATTGCCTGTGATTTGAGTTGAAACAAAGCATTTCTGTTCTCGCCTAAGGGGTTAACTTCTGAGAAACAAGAGAAAAGGATATTATAAAAACGACGATTTAGCTCAACATGTTTAATAAAGTTAAGTAGTAGCTGCTATGCCCTGCTTAAGACAGAACTGGTGCACACGGGTCATTGGGCCATGCTGAGTTTGGCACCTGGCTCAGTCCAAGTCGGTGGTACCGCTGTGGAGTGGTAAGTTAAATCACTAAAATACAAGTGTCCTCATTTCTTTTACAGCCTCTATCAGTGATGAGCTATAAAACTTACTTTGCATTGGAGCTTTTTTGATTTATAGCCACGTATATTTTTTCCCAGCCATTTTATGATTTATTGGATGGACTCTTAAAAATTCTACAGTCCAACAGAAACGCTGCCTAGTTGAAATTAGACTTTCAGAGCAGGCAAGAGTGTGTAAAAAGGGGCCATTTTCTCGACAGTGTTGTCCTTCAGTGAATGAGGTTTTTAAGTTTTGGAGGAAATAATGACAGCACATTCCATCTCCATCTGCTTCATTTAACACTTCAACAATGTTTGGCAAAATTATTCAATGCAATGTTTTCCAAAAAGTGGACAAGTAAAAGTTTTCATTTCATGTTTGTTTTCCTCAGGTCTTTTCTCCTTTCTGGTGGTTTGTTTACACATTTACTGTAGTCCAGATGCATATTTTGCACTGTCTTGCTCAACTTTATTGTTATGTATTGATTTAAAAGAAAATATTCTATTGAAACATATGTAAATATGCAAGAATAACCTATACAGCTGCTTCTCATTCCCTGGAAGAACAGCATAAATAGACAGACAATCCAAACAATAAACAAAATTTGCAAGTCCATTCTTCATTTTTTATCAAGCAACTCTAGCATCCTTCCCCTAATTTGTGTGTCTAGACAACCTGACCAGCCGTTTTATCATTCCCAATTGCATACATCTTTCCATCACAGCAGGGGAAGAAAGTTGTGGACACTCGGCCTATTAGCACAGGAACTCCACAGGGTTGTGTACTTTCTCCCCTGCTCTTCTCTCTGTACATCAACTGCTGCAATTTCAGTCACGACTCCATAATACTGATGTTATGTTATATGTTGCACATTCTCACTAAAGAAAGTTGCTAGTTTTGTGAATTTTGTTCACTGACAATGGCAATAAACCTTTTCTGATTCTGAAGTAAACATTCTGTGACCGATAAAGATGAGCAATGAACGGTAATGTCAACAAAATTGTAATCAAATCAAATAGTAATCAGTTATCTGTAACCTTTATTTAGACTTCCAATTATTATCTACTCTGTAAGCGGAGTAAAATATTTCACATCATTGAGTAATTATCTATCCAAATGTCTCTCTATCAAGAGCTCAAATTGTTGCAAGATAGAATGTGAAATAGCAATGCAATAGTTGCAAAAAGTATTACCTGGAAAAAGCAGGTACTAGCACACTTAGGTAAATAACAAACGTTTGACAAGTCATGCGTCACCTCTTTTTTCTGGGCTGGCTGTCAGGCGCCGGTGCTCTCTAAGTCCTCACACTAGAGTTTCTGTCAGTGTGAGAACTGTGTACCTCCAAAGTTTTCAAAATTTTTTGGACAGTCCAGGTTTTCCTCCAATCGACTGTGGAATTCCCACCGATCTAAAACTGCTGACTGACCTGAACATCTTTAAACTACATTCATAGAAACTGTAGCTGACATGACAGTGCTGATTGAAATACAGGTTGTCTTCAATTACCGTTGCTACTTTTGAACTATCCTAAAAGTTAGCATATTTGCCATAAGACTGGAAATAATGGTACCTGGTTTGTTCAATAAATAAATAAATAATAAAGTCGGCAATTCGTGCTGTTTATTTGATCTTAAGATTTTTCTCTTACAAGTCTGTCCAAAAAGCATGTCCTTTGCAGAACTCCAAATGAATCTGACCCAGTAAAGTGGTAAACACGGCATGGGCATTAAATATGTATTTATGTAGTCCATACGCGGCACTACTGATGCCATCCCTTGAGACAGCTGCGAGTATGAGTGACAAATATTTTCAAGATGTTTATGTTGGACTGTCGCTTCCCCCCGGCATCTGAAGCCCGCGTCTCCAAACCAATGTGTGTGACGCAGACCTCTCCATCAAATCTCTGCCTCGCCAAAACACACCTGACAGGAGCTGCGCCGGGCCTCGCTTTGAAGGATATTTGTCCCGTTGAATGATGCTTGACTTCGCAATCAAAGAGCCACGTCAAGTTCCCCTCCGGCTGCATTTGAAAAGCCCGTAACTGATCGGCAATCCGTGAGACGGCTTAGCTTCTGGAGAAAAAAAAAAAAAAAAGAATCTGCAAGCGTGTGCGCGTGTGTGTGAGATAGACAACTGGCAGCTTATTTTCCCCATGTAACAATCACCTTAGGCCAATGAGCCAATCAAACAGAAGCAGCGCTGGCTCCACTATCAAGAGCGTTTCATGTGCCGGGCCGTGGGGAGCTCATTTGAAAAAGAGGCAGACATGAATGGAGAGGATTCATCATTCTGAATGGCCATGCCCTTGGTGCTTGATGGCTCAAAAGAGTATGTTTTTCATCATGCGATACACTCCCTATAAGCTCCGTGAGTCTTTGAATGGCAGTAAGCTAAAGGTGAACTGAGACTATTGTATATTGTATATATTGCGAGTGTGGAAAAAGGTCACTGTTTTAATGACAAAGTTTATTCATATAGCTCCTTTCACCGACAAGGAAGTGCTTCACAACAAAAGTCACACACAAATATCACACACAACAATGTGAAAATCAGTCCCTAAGTTTGCTATAATTAAAACGCTTGACTGAAAAATCAACAGAGTATAGTGAACGCTGGGAGAGCAGTAGATGGTTCCAAAGTCTGGGAGCAACAGAGTGAAAGGATCGGTCTTCGCTCGTCAGAAAATGAGTGCGAGGGACCATTAGCAGTCTCTGATCCTCAGACCTCAGAGTGCGAGAGGAAGTGGTGGATCGGATCGCTGATAAAAGAGTAGGCCTGACCATGCAGGGCTCTGAAACTCAATACGAAAATTTTAAAATGTATCCAGTAGGAGGCTAGCTGCCAATGACAAGCTTTGAGAACGGTGGAAATGTGAGCCTGTCTGTTTTTTCAGGTCACGGTACTTGTGTGAGAGTTGTGGACCGGCGTCAGACATGAAAGCCCCTTCTTGTTCGGACACGAAAATGACAGTAACACGAAGACATAAAGGCATGAAATATAACGTGACATAAGAACAATGACAATGGTACACTATGTAACTTTTTTGGAAGAGAATATGCTACCTGTCATTTTCCATGGAGATGCTTTTACTTTTGGAGTAGAGGCTGCCAGAGAACAATTAAGAACTACCCCATAACAAGACTGGAAGTTTCAAGCAATAACTGATTTCTTTGATTTTCTAATCTAGATTCTAAGACCAGTTGTAGTCATCGGGACCCAAACATAGTGCAGCTTTAATTTCGAACAGTTATTATAACATGCTCCTACAATTGTTACAAAAGACAAACCCTGCTTAATATTCCATTGACAATTTGAACTCTTCATTCGGCACTAGAATAAAGCAATCTAGTTTAATTTATTTTGTGTGTGTGTTCTTTGTAAAGGACCATGTAAAATAATTAACCCTTTAAGCGCCCTCGTCGCAGTAATGCGACTTACTTTTTTCAAGTGCAAGGAAAATTATGAATAAATAATAAACCACAAAACATTCCAATCGTTGATAACAAGCTTTCATAGTTTTGTTACACACGTCACATCCGTTTAAAAACCTATAAATAACGTCCGGCAGGGGGGAAAAAAAAGAGAAAAAAAACCCAAACAAACATGGCTGGAAGAAGTACACACGATTCTCTTGTTCACTACACAGCAGGGGCAGGGGCAGGGGCAAGGCCAGGGGCAGGGGCAGAGGTGGTGGACAGCCCCACGACACTAGTGGGGATGAGGGCTGGGAGCAGCTGAGAGAAATTGCGGATTTTCAAGGGTGGATCAAACCATTTGATATGGTTGTTGGCTACACCGGAGACAGAGATTTGAGTGATGCCAGGCCAATAGATATTTTATCACTCTTTTTGACAGATGAGTTTTGGAAACTGATCGCTGATGAAACAAACAGATATGCAGCACAGGTCATTTCAGCAATGGAGATGAAGCCACATTCCAGATTTTTAGAGTGGTATGATGTATCCATTTCTGAAATGAAAGCTTTCATTGCATTGCATTTGTCTATGGGCCTTGTAGATAAACCTGAAATAGAGGATTATTGGGCAACATTTTGGCTCACACAGACGCCTGGTTTTGGGAGTGTAATGTCTAGAAATAGATTCGAAATTATTCTTTCATGCTTTCATTTGGTCAACAATAACAATTATGTAAGACAAGGTGAACCAGGGCATGATAAACTTTTCAAAGTCCGTCTCAATAATACAGTTGATTATTCCCAAATTTGCAGCAGTCTACAGTCCACTCAAGGAGCTTTCTTTAGATGAGATGACAATAGCATTCAAGGGAGGTCAACACTCAAATGTTACAGTCCCAATAAACCAGATAAATATGGCTATAGAGTGTATGTTTTGAGTGAGAGCAGTTCAGGGTATGTTTTGCGTTGGTCCTTGCACACAGGGCAATACACAGATAATGCCAGCGACATCAGTGCAACTCATGCTGTTCGGAACTTGTCGATCCTTACACTGGAAAGGCCACGAAATTTACATGGACAGTTACTATACCTCACCAGCAATTGCAAATGAATTAGCTGATTTGGAAACCGGACTATGTGGTACAGTGAGAAGTACAAGGAAAGGCATGCCTAAAAGCCTGGGAAACCTATCTTGCATCTAAAAAGGGAGATGACCCTGTTTTTATGCGGAAAGGTAAACTTCTGGCTTGTGCTTGGCAAAGACACTAAACGTGTCACTATGCTCTCTACACTGCATGGCAATGCATGTGTTCAGAAAAAGAATCAGGTCCAAGACACATGCAACTGGCTTTCTCGCACTAAACAGACCACTTTGTGTCAACCAGTACAATATGTACATGGGGGTGTAGACACATCAGATCAGAGGATGAAAACTCATCTGTTTCCCCCACCGGTCCAGGAAGTGGTATCACCGCATCTTTAACGCCATCCTCAGTATTTCTGTTGTCAACTCACACATTATTTACACTAAATGCACCCCGGTCCCACACAAAGCCCTGAAGGCCTACATCCAGGACGTTGTTGATGCATTGCTGGCTGGTTACACCAAAAAGGTGGGTAGCAAGGTGGCCGGCCTTCAAGAGCAGGGAGGGTAATACCACAAAGGCTCACAGAACGTCCTGGCTTTAGAAGCAGAGGCCGTCCAGACTGTGTTGTCTGCTCAGACCGTTCTCGTGTAAAAGGCAGGCGCCAGACAAAAGTACAGGTGCCGCCAGGTTGGTGTCGGTCTTTGTGCTGTACCCTGCAATGAGAGATACCATACTGTCAAAAACTATAAACTGTGTCATTTAGATATGTGATATTTGAGATAATGGCCCCCAGGACCTCCAGCAGCCCCCGTGAAAATCCCCACTCACACTGGCCCAGGACGGGTTTACTTCTAGACACTTCACTCCCAAAACCAGGCGCCTGTGTAAGACAAATTGTTGCCCAATAATCCTCTATTTCAGGTTTCCAAAACTCATCTGTCAGAAAGGGTGGTAAAATATCTAATGGCCTGGCATCTCTCAAATCTCTGGCCCAGGACGGGTTTACTTCTCCCGGGTCCCACACTTGACCTAATGGCCCCCAGGACCTCCAGCAGCCCCCGAGAAAATCCCCACTCACCCTGGCCCAGGACGGGTTTACTTCTCCCGGTCCCACACTTGACCCTAATGGCCCCCAGGACCTCCAGCAGCCCCGTGAAAATCCCCACTTACCCTGGCACAGGACGTTTTTACTTATACCGGGTACCACACATGACCTAATGGCCCCCAGGACCTCCAGACGCCCCCGTGTTAATCCCCACTCACCCTGTCCCAGGACGGGTTTACTTCTCCCGGGTCCCACACTTGACCTAATGGCGCCCTGATGCTCCAGCAGCCCCGTGAAAACCCCACTCACCCTGGCCCAGGACGGGTTTACTTCTCCCGGTCCCACACTTGACTGACCTAATGGCCCCCAGGACCTCCAGCAGCCCCCCGTGAAAATCCCCAATCACCCTGGCCCAGGACGGGTTTACTTCTCCCGGTCCCACACTTGACCCACGGCCCCAGGACCTCCAGCTGCCCCAGTGAAAATCCCCACTCACCCTGACCCAGGACGGGTTTACTTCTCCCGGGTCCCACACTATACATCATGGCCCTTGGAACCAGGTGCACCACTTGAACCCGGGTACCCACCCTTAAGCACCCCTCCCCGGGCTACACACCCTTGGACCGACCCTGTTACTCTGACTGGAGTAGAAGGCACCTGGTACTCTGTAATGTAACACACACCTCAAAAACCACGGGATGCACGTGGTTTAGGAAGTGGCCTGAACATTTCTACCTTCCTTGGATGATTTGCCATTCTTTTGCATCCATAACTCTTCCTTGGATGTTAGCCATTCAAATATTTCCCATTCCAACTGTGGAGAATCAGGTCCGTATTC
Organism: Rhinogobius similis; assembly: GCA_019453435.1. Classification (NCBI taxonomy): domain Eukaryota; kingdom Metazoa; phylum Chordata; class Actinopteri; order Gobiiformes; family Gobiidae; genus Rhinogobius; species Rhinogobius similis. The sequence goes on from CM033619.1 coordinate 39,813,501, forward strand.
CCCATAGGGGTCACCATCCCTGCTGGATAAGTATCAAGATATGGAGGTTTGAGAAAGAGTCCCGCGACTCTTATTATGCCATTCTTTTGCATCCATAACTCTTCCTTGGATGTTAGACTTACCATTGGATTATCCAGAAAGCCTGTAAGCAACAAGGCATAGGGGGGATTTGTTGCCAAGACATGGCAGACACCCAGAGGCAGGCCTAGGGTGTTCACACCAATGTGACCTGCCCATTGGCAGGTGTCCGGCGCCCAGGCTGAAGGCTGCTCTTAGTAAGGGTTTGAGAAACATTGTTTATGTCGGACCGCTAGGCAGACTGGGCAGCTTGGTCTCGCTTCCAATAGGACTGTGGTTCTGAAAAGCACATAATTTCTCCAAGACGCAGTTATCCCAAGCCTACCTGTGTAGACCGACGGACATCGCAAATCAAGGTCTGGTGCCACCCCAAAGGAGTAAGACAACCAGCCCAATGAACTGCAGAGGTCCTGCTACAGAGGCCCAGGATGCCAACGTCCAACGGCAAACAGCGAATACCTCCAGCTTACCTGTGTAGAACACCAGACAACGCAAATAAAGGTCTGGTGCCACCCCTAAGGGGTTAGTCAACCTGCCCAATGATCTGCAGAGGTCCTGCGCCAGAGGAGCAAAGGTGCCAACGTTAGCACAGCCAACCTTAGCAGATGCCACAGACAAAGGTTTGGCGCCACCACAGGGGTAAGACAACCAGACCAATGAACTCGAGCACTGCTGCAGGGACCCGGTTTCCCCCTAGGGAGGCCAGGAGGGCTAAGTAGGAAAAGTAGGACTCCCATTCCCACATAAAACTAGACCCACAGTGCACAGGAACCATCTGTAAAGATAAAACAAGACAGAGGCCCTGCGATGGTGGGCCACATTTGCACATCGACCAGACAGTAGTCCCACCAAGGCCCAAGTTGGAGAACCCAGCTCCAACACCACTGCTCATTAAATCACTACCCAGGACCAGACACTGCCCTGGGTCACACACTTCACACCATGCACCCTGGATGGGGCTGGCCCCGCCCCAGCCACTCACTGTACCCTGGGCATGACTCATAATGAGAGCAGCGTTACCCAGGCACATTGCACCAGGGTCCCCATTCCATTGGCATTCTGCTCCTTTTTTTTTTTTTTTTTTTTACCCCAGAGACAGTGCTTCAAAGTTGGACACATTTTTGGGACATTCAGGGCCAATAGAACCAGAAAAAAGGCCCAGGAAAACGGATCTCTCATGCCCACAGACAGAGCTCAGTGCCAGGCATGCATAGAACCAGGATTTGTGCAAATGTCAATCGCAAAAAACGTCGTTTCCCAAAACTGCCCGACTATCCCTTGGAACAACGAAATGTCAAAGTTGGCGTGGGGAGCAGCGTAAGGATTTTCGCGTGAGCAGCGTTAATCAGCCCGACTCCGGGCTGAACGCTTGTCTGCACAAACTCAGAAAAATGACTAAGTCGATGGGCGGCATATGGTACTCTGGATATGGTACTCTGGATATGGTACTCTATTGGGACTTTGTTATAATCCATCGGTGACATGGGGTACTCTGGGTTTGACTCAGAATGAGAGCAGCTTTACCCAGGAACAGGTACTGATCCTGGGACTCAGCTCTCCCCCAGAGGCCCAAGTTGGAGAACTCCAGCTCCAACACCACATCGCAAAAAACACTACCCAGGAGCAGACACTGCTCCTGGGTCACACACTTCACACCATGCACCCTGGTTGGGGCTAGCCCTGACCCTAACCCTAACCCTAACTGATCCTGGGACTCAGCTCTCCCCAGAGGCCCAAGTTGGAGAACCTAACTCCAACACCACTGCTCAAATCACTACCCAGGACCAGACACTGCTCCTGGGTCACACACTTCACACCATGCACCCTGGTTGGGGCTAGCCCTGACCCCTAACCCTAACCCTACCTGATCCTGGGACTGGCTCTCCCCAGAGGCCCAAGGCGGAGAACTCCAGCTCCAACACCACTGCTCACAAATCACTACCCAGGACCAGACACTGCTCTGGGTCAAACACTTCACACCATGCACCCTGGTTGGGCCAGCCCTGACCCTAACCCTAACCCTAACTGATCCTGGGACTCAGCTCTCCCCAGGGCCCAAGTTGGAGAACTCCAGCTCCAACACCACTGCTCACAAATCACTACCCAGGACCAGACACTGCTCCTGGGTCACACACTTCACACCATGCACCCTGGTTGGGGCTAGCCCTGACCCTAACCCTAACCCTAACTGATCCTGGGACTCAGCTCTCAACCAGAGTACCAAGTTGGAGAACTCCAGATCCAAACACACTGCTCCCAAATCACTACCCAGGACCAGACACTGCTCCTGGGTCACACACTTCACACCATGCAGACTGGAGGGGGCTGGCCCCGCCCCAGCCACTCACTGTACCCTGGGCATGACTCATAATGAGAACAGCGTTGCCCAGGCACATTGCACCAGGGTCCCAGTCCATTGGCATTCTGCTCCTTTTTTTTTTTTTTTTTTACCCCAGAGACAGTGCTTCAAAGTTGGGACACATTTTTGGGACATTCAGGGCCAATAGAACCAGAAAAAAGGCCCAGGAAAACGGATCTCTCATGCCCACAGACAGAGCTCAGTGCCAGGCATGCATAGAACCAGGATTTGTGCAAATGTCAATCAGCAAAACGTCGTTCCCAAAACTGCCCGACTATCCCTTGGAACAACGCCAAAATGTCAAAGTTCATGGGAGCAGTTAAGATTTTCGCGTGAGCAGCGTTAATCAGCCCAGGTCTCCCGGGCTGAACCTTGTCTGCACAAACTCAGAAAAATGACTAAGTCGATGGGCGGCATATGGTACTCTGGATATGGTACTCTGGATATGGTACTCTATTGGGACTTTGTTAGAGACCCCCAGCAGCACTCTTTCTTTCTTTCTTTCTTTCTTTCTTTCTTTCTTTCTTTCTTTCTTTCTTTCTTTCTTTCTTTCTCTTTCTTTCTCTCTTTCTTTATTTTTTTCTTTCTCTTTCTTTCTTTCTTTCTTTCTTTTTTGAGGGGGGGTTTGTTTGTTTTTTTCCACTTAATCCCAATTGAGGCTTAAAGTAGAAATAAAAAACTGTGGCGCTTAGAGGGTTAACCTTGCCTGAGCTACAGCTACTTTCCATCTGCAGAAGAACACAACATTACATTACATTACATTACATAAAATTTCTATTATAACAGCTAATTATAAACATTAGCTCAGTAAGATATTCAATAAAACGGCACCATCAATACATTACAGTGTTTCTTAAAATTTTAAATTAAAACTCATTATGTGCTAGTGTTTACAGTGAATATTACCAGTGGCCTACAATTTAACTCAATAATGACAATGTCAATAATCTTGGATGTACTTTTTGGATGTAAGTTTTGAATGAAATTAAGAGGGCTGCAGACAATTTCAGACTGTCTGGAAGTTGAATACATAGTGAAATGGAAAGTCTGACCGAGCAAAGACAGATAATCTTTTCAGGATTGATCTGTTTTTTTTTTTTGTTTTTTTTTATTCAATCGTTCCATCCATCCATCCATTTTCTTCCGCTTATCCGGGGCCGGGTCGCGGGGGCAGCAGTCTAAGCAGGGAGGCCCAGACTTCCCTGTCCACGCACACTTCCTCCAGCTCTTCCGGTGGGATCCCAAGGCGTTCCCAGGCCAGCCGAGAGACATAGTCCCTCCAGCGTGTTCTGGGTCTACCCCGGGGCCCCCTCCCGGTGGGACACGCCCAGAACACCTCCCTAGGGAGGCGTCCAGGAGGCATCCTGAACAGATGCCCGAGCCACCTCAGCTGGCTCCTCTCGACGTGGAGGAGCAGCGGCTCTACTCCGAGCTCCTCCCGTGTGACTGAGCTCCTCACCCTATCTCTAAGGGAGCGCCCAGCCACCCGGCGGAGGAAGCTCATTTCGACTGCTTGTATCCGTGATCTTGTCCTTTCGGTCATAACCCAAAGCTCATGACCATAGGTGAGGGTAGGAACGTAGATTGACCGGTAAATCGAGAGCTTTGTCTTTCGACTCAACTCTCTCTTCACCACAACGGTCCGATACAGCACCCGCATCACTGCAGACGCTGCACCGATCCGCCTGTCAATCTCACGCTCCATCCTTCCCTCACTCGTGAACAAGACCCCGAGATACTTGAACTCCTCCACTTGAGGCAAGGACTCTCCACCCACCCGGAGAGGGCAAACCACCTTTTTCCGGTCGAGAACCATGGCCTCGGATTTGGAGGTGCTGATCTTCATCCCAGCCGCTTCACACTCGGCTGCAAACCGTCCCAGTGCATGCTGTAGGTCCTGGTTTGAGGAAGCCATCAGGACGACATCATCTGCAAACAGCAGAGATGAGATCCTGTGGTTCCCAAACCGGACGCCCTCCACGCCCTGACTGCGCCTAGAAATTCTGTCCATAAAAATGATGAACAGAACCGGTGACAAAGGGCAGCCCTGGCGGAGTCCAACATGCACTGGGAACAGGTCTGACTTACTGCCGGCAATGCGAACGCAGCTCCTGCTCCGGTCGTACAAGGACCGGACAGCCCTTAGCAAAGGGCCCCGGACCCCATACTCCCAGAGCACCCCCCACAAGGCGCCCCGGGGCACACGGTCAAATGCCTTCTCCAGATCCACAAAGCACATGTGGACTGGTTGAGCAAACTCCCATGAACCCTCGAGCACCCGATGGAGAGTATAGAGCTGGTCCAGTGTTCCACGACCGGGACGAAAACCACACTGCTCCTCCTGAATCCGAGGTTCGACTATCGGTCGGATTCTCCTCTCCAGTACCCTGGAATAGACCTTACCGGGGAGGCTGAGGAGTGTGATTCCCCTATAATTGGAACACACCCTCCGGTCCCCCTTCTTATACAGAGGGACCACCACCCCGGTCTGCCAGTCCAGAGGTACTGTCCCAGACTGCCACGCGATGTTGTAGAGACGTGTCAACCAAGACAGTCCCACAACATCCAGAGACTTAAGATACTCAGGGCGGATCTCATCCACCCCCGGAGCCTTGCCACCAAGGAGCTTGCCAACAACCTCGGTGACTTCGGCTTGGGTGATGAGCGAGTCCGCCGTCGAGTCCCCAGCCTCTGCTTCCTCCTCGGAAGACGTGGCAGTGGGATTGAGGAGATCCTCAAAGTATTCCTTCCACCGTCCGAAAACATCCCCAGTTGAAGTCAACAGCTCTCCACCCGCACCGTAAACGGTGTTGGTGAAGCACTGCTTCCCCCTCCTGAGGCGTCGGACGGTTTGCCAGAATTTCTTTGAGGCCGACCGATAGTCCTCCTCCATGGCCTCCCCGAACTCCTCCCAGCCCCGAGTTTTTGCCTCTGCAACCGCACGGGCTGCAGTACGCCTGGCCTGCCGGTACCTGTCAGCTGCTTCAGGAGTTCCACAGGCCAACAAGGCCTGATAGGACTCCTTCTTCAGCCTGACGGCATCCCTTACCTCCGGTGTCCACCACCGGGTTCGGGGATTGCCGCCGCGACAGGCACCAGAGACCTTGCGACCACAACTACGAGCTGCCGCATCGACAATGGAGGCGGAGAACATGGTCCACTCGGACTCAATGTCCCCAGCCTCCCCCGGGATCTGGGAGAAGCTCTCCCGGAGGTGTGAGTTGAAGACCCTGCCGACAGAGGGCTCTGCCAGACGTTCCCAGCAGACCCTCACGATACGCTTGGGCCTGCCGAGTCTGTCCGGCTTCCTCCCCCGCCAGCGGATCCAACTCACCACCAGGTGGTGATCGGTTGACAGCTCCGCCCCTCTCTTCACCCGAGTGTCCAAGACACGCGACCGAAGGTCAGATGACACGACAACAAAGTCGATCATCCACCTCCGGCCTCTGTGCTAGTCACAGTTTGTCCATAACGAACACCATGTTCGAGCACAAGGGTGTCCATCAGTGCACGTGGCACCAGGACACCCTTGTGCTCGAACATGGTGTTCGTTGTGGACAAACTGTGACTAGCACAGAAGTCCAATAACTGAACACCGCTCGGGTTCAGATCAGGGGGGCCGTTCCTCCCGATTACCCCTCTCCAGGTGTCACTGTCGTTGCCCACGTGGGCGTTGAAGTCCCCCAGCAGAACAACGGAGTCCCTGGGCGGTGCACTGTCCAGTACACCCCCCAGGGACTCCAAGAAGGCCGGGTACTCTACACTGTTGTTTGGCCCGTAGGCCGCTACAACAGTCCCCCACCCGAAGGCGCAGGGACACGACCCTCTCGTCTACTGGGGTAAACTCCAACACGTGACGGCTGAGCTGAGGGGCTATGAGTAAGCCCACACCAGCCCGCCGCCTCTCCCCGTGAGCAACGCCAGAGAAATGGAGCGTCCAGCCCCTCTCAAGGAGATGGGTTCCAGAGCCCAGGCTGTGCGTGGAGGTGAGGCCGACTATATCTAGTCGATAACGCTCGACCTCCCGCACAAGCTCAGGCTCCTTCCCCGCCAGAGAGGTGACATTCCATGTCCCAACAGCTAGACGCTGTGTCCGTGGACCGGATCGTCGAGGCACCCGGCCTCGGCTACCACCCAGTCCTCTCTGCACCCGGCCCCTACGGTCTCCTCTGCGGGTGGTGAGCCCACAGGAGGTCGGACCCACGTCGTCCCTTCGGGCTGAGCCCAGCCGGGCCTGTGGGCAAAGGCCCGGCCACCAGGCGCTCGCATACAAGCCCCAACCCCAGGCCTGGCTCCAGGGTGGGGCCCCGGCTGCGCCATACCAGGCGACGTCACGGTCCTTGTTTTTAAATTTTCCATAGAGGCTTTTAGAACTGCACTTAGTCTGACCTGTCACCTAGGACCTGTTTGCCATGGGAGACCCTACCAGGGGCATAATGCCCCAGGCAACATAGCTCCTAGGATCATTCAGGCACGCAAACTCCCCCACCACGATAAGGTGGCAGTTCGAGGGGGAGTTTTATTCAATCGTGCTAGTTTTAAATGGATGTGAGGGGCACTGCAGCTGCTGAAAGTAGCCACAGGGCTCGCCTTTCCTCTCTTTTGTGTACCACACATGCCTTTCTCACACTGAAAAACTTGCCCTACTCTTAAATATTTATATTTATTGAAGCGTCTCTTCCCACTGTGAAGAAAAGGTGAACCCACAAACACACTTGTGTTGTGTTTTACTCTATGTTGCAACCAAGAAGAGATTTTATCAGTGAAGCATTTGCAGTTTTCTTGTGGAGATTCCAGTTAAATAAGTTTAGCGAACCTGTCAACTTACCTGACTGTGGCTGCCCATTGCTTCTAACAGGCTGCTGCGTTGAAAGATGTGCCGAGTGCATACGACACATTTCACTACAATGATCAAGTAGTGCAATACCTTAAAGTCATTAGAAAATTGAAAAAGCACTCTTAACTTCAAATGTTACCCCTGAATCCCCTCGCAAATAGCTTCATGATCAATGCCATATTACAGAAAAGTGACATGGCTTCGCTTCAGAAACGTCAAGCCATGTCCCTAACTACAGCATTGTTGACTTCAAAAACCAGATACATGTGAAACATTTTGCTGTCTCTTAACGCAACATGCAATTTTGGTGCCTATAAACACTGGAAAATCATTCAGGCATTTTTAAAGAACCACTGTTTGTTAATTTTTTTCAAACACACAATGTTTTTACAAATTACCCTGCAGACAAAAATACAACACTATCAACCATACTGTTGGTAATTGCATTCTTCCATTTGAAAATCCATGTATTGATGAAATTAGCAGAGCTTCTTAATTGCAAAGTCTTTTGAATCAGCAAAATGTTCTCTGAATACTTTTCGCTACACTTTTCGACTTTAGGTAGCTGTAAAGTGTTAAGGAAGTTTTCATCTTTCAAAAGTTCATGGGGAGAGAGCGCTCTGAATGCAGTGTCATGCGGCTCTCGAGGTGTTCGCAGTGCTGCTGAATAGGTGTACCGATGCTTGGCTTTGTAAAGGGCAAGTTTTAAGGGTCACCAAATGCAGCGATTGCCAAACGCACACCATGCACCACAACGGAAGTCTACTGAGCTCTGTGGATAACTGCACGATCATAATATAACGCTGCCTTCAAATGAGCGTGGATTTTAAGAGCATTACATTGCATTATTTGCTCTGACGTCACACGCATCCAACTAATTGCCGCTGCGACTGTGCACGCCGCCATTGTGGTTCAACCTGACCAGCGTGTTTCTGAACGTAGGCGAAAGCAGAGTATTTGGAGGAAACCTGACGCAAGCAGAACATGCAGAAAGTCCGGGAATCAATCTCAGGACCTTCTTGCTGAAAGGTGAGAGCTAGCACTTTTTACACACATTTCAGAAAAAATAAAAATCTATCTCTACTAAATTCAATAATATATACAAATCTCCACAAATCATAAATAGGTTATTGTCCTTGGAGGCAGAAAATATATGTATGTGAAGAAAAAAAAACAATAACTGTAATATACCTTACGATAATATCTTTTCATCAGTAATGCTTTGATGTCGAAATATGCTTCCATTTAAATTTCACAAGCTTTTCAAAACAAATGATGAACAAAGCCCAAAACGGGAAAAAATACACTTGAGTAACTGAAAAGGCTCACGACTGCAATGCAAGAGAAATATATTCCGACAGTTTACCATTAACGTGACACGAGGAGGCTTTGTGGGAAAAAGAAGTGAAAGCCCAGTGGAGCAGAGAAAGAGTTTGAGAGCGGAGTTTGGACCGGCGAGGAGGACGGATGTCTCTGCTGCAGTACATCCATCACGGCTCCATGGTGAAGAGGCTCGGCGGAAACTGGGCCTGATTAAATGGCATTTGACAGCTTGTGTGCCACTGCCAAATGGCACCTATGAGGAACGGCACAGCGAGGGAAGACTGTGTCCTTATGAGACAACAAAAAAGGAAACTGATGAAGGAAGCGATGTGTCCAGTTCAAAAGACACTAAGTTTTGATATTCTGGCAAACTTTTCATTAAGCTGTTGTCGTTTATGAAAAAAGGGAGCAATGGTTTGGTTGCGATTCACCACTTTTTAAAAGAAATATCTAACTATCCAAACTGTAAATATTTAGTTTAGTTAGTTATCTCAAGTCACAAGGCTCTAGTTCTGAGTCAAAGGCATTCAAGTCCAAGTCCTAAGTCTTTATCCATTTAATCAAATCAAGTCTCAAGTCATTAAAAAAAATAGTCTGACTCTCATATAATGCACTATTTGCAAATTCACACTTACAAAATTTTATTCAAACACTTGATATGTTAATCAATTGGCAAAAGGTTCTTTTAATCTCACATATTATTTAAGTAAATGTGCTGCGACTTTTTGAAGTTATTGATATAAAATAAATTAAATAAAAAATAATAATTTGTGTGTGGAATTGTTTCCCATTTATTGTTTTACGTTGATTTAGTAATTAAAGAGATATTAATCACAAATCAGGTTGAAACAAGTTAAAGGACACGTCATGCTAGACTGACTTGTTCTAACATTGTTCCCTCATCACCCGGAGTTGCATTTAGCTTCATTCACACTTGTTTGATGAAAAAAGATCCTCTCCCCTCTGACCGTCAAAAACACTTTATTCCTCGATGTGTCACAGTTCTCGATGTGTGACATGGTTCAGAGACTCTTCTGCACTGTTTTAAAGTCCATAAATCATTGTCAGACTCGTTCTGAGCCATCAGTTCATGATCATTACAACTGCTCAGCTACATTAGCCTGTTTCCCTTCCTCTGATATTTCTTTGTCTCAAATATGTCATTTGAGGTAAATTACATATTTGATTATGTAATAGAAGGAGCCCATCACTCAGTTTCTTGCGTGGGTAAAGCCAGAGAAGTCGTTGGAAGTCATTTGACTTTTTAAACCTTTTTAAGTTGTTAAAAAAACATGCAAAACAAGTAAAAGTTCTCAAGAACATGTTTTAAAGGGCACTAACAGTACAAATCATGCCTAATATTTGTCATTTAAAAGCAAATTTTACCATTGAATTCTGACTTGTCCAACCTTATTTCAGAATCGGTTTATTGCCATTGTCAGTGATCAAAATTCACAAACATAGGAACTTGCTTCAGCGTAAGGTGCAACATAAAACATTTGAAACATCTGTCCGTTTAGAATGTGATTTCATGAGAACAAAACCTGTATGTGCCGGTCTCAAGTTTGGGTATAATTTTAAACATACACAAGCAGGGTGAAGTGTCATGCCCAACAACAAAGTACTGAACCACTTGCAACAAGGAAGATTTGACCTTAAAACATCAATTCTACTTTTCTCAAATTGAATAGAAAATCCTGGGAAAGGTTCACACCCAGTGGTCTTGTAAATGTGTTTGTTAGAGAGTATATCATAGTTCTTCAGCTCTTTATTCAGTGGTTAAACTCTCTTCCTTTCATTCTTGTATCTGGGTTTCATATACCGCTGGGAGTCAATCCATTATTTCTTGTTTGTGGACATGTCAGAGTGCCCTTGACAGTCTTCTGGAAACCTGCGCCACTTCACAGTTCACAGTTTACTGACACCCCCCTGTCCAAACTGACTAAGACTGTGAGCGCTGGAATACAAATGAGAGTCAATACACCAGTGTCAGAATCTGGCACACGGAGCAGCGCGACTGACCCTGGCCGAGCTGACGTTTTGGGCTCACAATTTAGTGCCAGGCGTCTTCCATCTACAAAGGGTTCTGCGGAATCCTAAACAATCATTTCAAGTAGACTTTCCCAACATATATTGTGGGCAGTGGGAAGTGGTGAAATGGAGGCAAGGAAACTTACAATACAATACAATACAATACAACAATACATTTAAAGTGTATGTAAGTGAACTTCTCTACATTACAAAATTACAATTAGGAAGAATATAGTAAATGTAATACAGTCGTTCAAGCAGATACCTCTTTTAGATACCTTTTTGTACCTAATTCTATTATTATATTGCCACAATTTTTACCCAAATAGACAGAACTGTTTTCTTGTAACCAAGCACACCTATCTCCAACTGTTTCTATTCACCTTATTCCAGAAGTTGCCATACGCGCCGCCATCTTTTTCCGTTGTAGAGCAGGGAAGCTCAACGGAAAATAAGTTCTACACAGACTAAAAAGCCGTTTTCAGGCCACCCAGGAAATCGGTGCATTGCTGACTTGTTTTTGCACGTGAACATTAAACATTCTAAGTCTATAAATCTACTTTATATAATGTTTTAGTGAGAGACTTTTCCCTCGATCGCCATTTGCGCGAACACCGTTATCGTCAAACCGGAAGAGTTTGGATCGTAGACATAAAAGGAGGCAAAAGTGGGCGGGGCAAAATAAGGCGAATACTACTATTTGGACACCTATGTACCCAAGCAGCGTTCATTATCTTATTTAATTGAGTATGTTTAGCTCTCTGAATTGAGTTCTACAAGTGAATCAATCTGGGGTGGCGCTCACCGAAAAAGGCAGGATGTCATGATGAACATTTGAATCGGATTGGACGAACGTTGCAACAAGCTTTTTGTTAAACAGAGTAGAGAAAAGCACAGACATCTTTCCACCTACAAATGCACAAAGCGTCTCTATGTGCACATTTTTAAAAAGAAAGTAGTCCATATCTCTGCTAAAATAGGCCAAAGTACGTCCATTTGTGCCGCCATATTCTTTTTGGTTCACCTTTGACATCCGCTCGAATCCCAACGCTGCCCCGTGATCGGTCTGGCCCTCTGGTGGTTCAGGGTCCGACAGCCAACAGTGGAAGACAGTTCGGATGGATTCTCAAGTCAACTTAAAAGCAAAAAAAAATCCTGTCAAAATATTTGCTTTGCTGTGTTCGTATACAACAGTTAGGATTAGAATGCAGCAGGTTGTTTCCATTATATTTAGAGCGGATTCTGATGCTAATTGGGTGAAAATGGGCAACCGTGATGGCGCGTGTGCAGTTCATTTGGCTGCACAGATAAACTCATTATAATTTACACGTCAAATGGGAGCCATGTTATGTTTTCTCATTTTTATAATGGCCTCGCAGCGCACGATACTACCACTCCTGCTCTTATGCGTTAGCGCACGACACGCAGTCACAGCCATCAGAGCTGCTAAGTAGATGGAGCAATACGACAGAACGCTGGTTCATCAGACCGGCAGTTAATGGTCCAAATGTAGTGTATATGAAGTATCAAGTGAAAAATACAATGCTAATGATGTGCATTTCTAGTATGACATGTAGTTAATCATTTTGGTTTAAGCTCATCTGCAAAGGTCTATAGCTGCAAATTGCTTATTACTTAATTTTATTCATTTCTGCGAGTGTCGTAATGCTTGAGATCCAGATAACTGCTCCCTGTATTTTCTATACAATAAGTCTGGTCACCACCTCCTCCGCTGTGCCTCAGGGCAAACTAAGGCAGAACCATGCAATCAGTGTTTATTTCAGTGACACATGAGAAGCATTTTGTGTTTTGCTCATAGATCCTGCATTCACTTTTTTCTTTTAGTCCCTGGTGATGTTTTTCCTTTCTTTTCTCCTTCTTATTTGCTTTGATGCGAACAGACCCTGCGTGTCCCCTCACATCTTTGTAAAGTATTTTAGAAGTGTGTATTCTTAGCTAAGATTTTGTTACATGTTTTTTTTTTTCTTCCAAATAAAATATTATAGTCTTTGGTCTAAAGTTTTAAAACACCAAAACAGGAAACTCTATCCCGGCAGGTAAAAGCTATGTAGTCCTGTACAAGATCCGGGGTTATATGCCCTTAAATACAGTATTCTTGGACCTCCGTGGGGGAAAACAAACCATTCATTTTGATGTGTCAGAGCTGCTCTATTAACCACTGTTTTAGAACTACAAGAGCAAACGTTAAGTTATATTGTCCCAAATACCGACAAGAAGAATGAAGTGGTACAAATGTGTCTAGTTATCCAAGAATGCTAGCGCTGCTGTATTTTACATCTACAGAACAATCCATTTACTTTTCTGAGGCAATGCCAGGTCAGCAATATCTGTTAAAACTCAGTTGTGACTTGATCTTAATTGAATGTGTTAAAAATAGACGAGGTGCTTTTCCCATTAAATCAACAGAGAGTCCCCAATCCGAGTTTCCCTTATGGTAGACCACTCCCCTTTATATACTGCCAACTGTATCTATCTGTTTTACAAAGATGAAACATCTGAACCGTTACCAAAGTGATTAATAATTTAGAATTCGATATTATACCTTTTAATTGGGAAGAAGTCTTTAAAATGTTACACAGGAACCTATGAACATATCGTAAAATGTCATAAGATTGCACTTTGGATCTCTGTTTCTTTTTTTTTTTTGGCCTGGTCATTCTTACATTCTTTCCTTTTGTCTTGTTTATTTATTATTATTATTTATTCATTTTAAGACAAAGCAAACAATCAACCAATCAAAGTAAAGTAGCAAGGTTGGTAGGTACTTTATTGATCCCCCAAAAAGGGACATTCGGGAAAACAGGTAAACAAACATGGAGGTGCTTTTTTTGAACAGTTGTTGCCAGGTCACAATAACAACAGGAAACCTACCTTTGGCATTTCTGGACTTGGGTACAGTGGGTACATCACATCTTCTGTCTCTGCCAGGAAGAAGAGTAGTGCTCGGTTCCACATCCAAGCATCGCTCTTGTTCTGTACTGTTGTGATAGATGTTCATCTCAAGGGGCTTATCCTCCTAATAAATAAATTGAAATTAAATTGAAATTGAAATGTTGACTGTTTAACTCAGAAGTTCCTGCTGCCTCCTCTGCCGACCTGGGGCTGTCTCAATCACTTTCACTTAAGCCTGGCTCCTCGCGCTGTACGATAAAACAAATAAATAAATACAAAATGTCCGTCAGGAGCACGAGAAGGCAGTTTCTCATCCAAAGCGTCACACCGAGAGCTGCCCACGGTTCCGACTGCTAACAGATGAAGGCGGACGAAACACACTAGCATGAAATATAATGCTGCGAGCGTTTCCACTCAGCTAATGGGATAAACAGAGAGCTTATGGATATCCCTGCCGACCAAACCCACCTGTTCATATGGATGTAATGTGCCTTATGTAGCTAAAGCAAATGATGTTATGCTCCTGTTAAATCCCACAATATGTACAGCGGAACTCTAGCATTTTACTGCAAGTGTAAAACTGTTTTGTAAACATTTAACATCTTCCACTTACAAAAAAAATGTTGTTAACCTGTTAAAACCCACCGTCCCTGATCAGGGACACTTTCGGAGTTTTTACATACATGCGTCATTCATTAAAAACAAATGTTTTCAATACAGACATGTTATATGTCATTTGAAAGCTTAGAGTCACCACTAAACGTCTAAAATGTTCAATCCACGCTAAAACTCCTCCCAAAAAACTTATAACTATCACACTGTAACATAACCAAACTGTTAATCTCTCATTTCTTACCTTTCGTTGGCTCCTCCAGACACAAACAAAATCCAATACATAAGTGTGTGCACTCTTTCTGCCCATCACAGTCCACAAAATAAGAATATCCAGTTGTTTTTTCAAATAATATAATCCATTTGTTGATATCCACCCGTAAACGCATCTTCTTCATTTGACAGTAACACAAAAGCAATAAAAACATAACTTTTGCGCATCACTTTGTGAAGATTACGTCGGCTTCCGCGGTTCGGCTTGGGTATGTTCGTTTTCCTCTCAGTCTTGGCTTCAAAACGAGCCTATCCGTGCAATTTTCCGTCGAGTACTTCCAGAGGGAGAGCCCTTTGAACAAAGCGAACGCAATGGCGTCACAGCCTGCAATGCCATTGGTGATTCAATAAGTCAATCACAGATTCTTCTAGCCAATCACCAGAGCTTTCAGATGAGGGGCGGGACTTGCAGGTTCATTGAGTACCGGAGCTGGTTTTTCCATGCGTAAAGAGGCGAAGACACCATTTTACGCATCATTTACGCAGTGGAACGTCTTTACGCACGACCTGCCTTTGATTTGAGGAAATTTATGAAAAAAATCATCTATAATATATATTTATAATCACCAAAATGACCAAATGCGGTTTTTCAGGGTCATTAGAGTAGCAAAGTGCATGTAAAGCAGTTTGGCACATTTGGCACAGAGAAGAACCTCTTGTTCGGATTAGGGTTATTACATACAAAAAGCTGCTCAACATCAGAATGGTTGTATCTAGAAGTCTGAAATTTCACACAGTTGTTGTCAACAAGGTGGACAACTGCTGTGGTGAGTTTCAATAGCACAGCATTAAGTATGTCTTCAGGAAGACATTTTTATTTTCTCTTTTTTTTTTCGAGACCAAAAAAACAACTTTTGGGGTGTGTTTGAACAGGTGTATGGCAGGTTGTGTTTCACTCAGACAAATCTAATGCTCAGCTTCTGAAACTAGAAGGTCTTAGCTTTCAAATGACACATCATACAAGCATATAGACTGTAAGTTAGCCATGCAATAAGCTTTTTCATTTGGATATGTACTTTTCGAGAAAAACTGCCAAAATGAGGTGGGTCTTAACAGGTATTAACTAATATCTCTAATGCAATTCATTTCAGTTCAAAAAACATCAAACAAAAATAAAATATTATCCAATGTTTTCATAACTTTGTGTTTTTTAAAGTTTCAAAACGCATGAACATCGGTTTACTCCAATCACTTTCTATAGTTAGAACTCGTTTGCCTGGAAAATCCTGAATGATATCTCTGTATGTCCATCCCATACAGATCAATATCAGTCTGGTCAGTTCAGATGGCCGTGATTGACAGGGAGATTAGCCAATCAGGGACACGCATGATCCGTCCGTATCAAAACAAAAAAAGAAAGGCAAAAAATATCTCAGTGACGGAAAAACATTGCAAACAATGTCTGCAGAATCAAAGAGTGAAGCACAAAACTGATAATTTAAGGTGAGAAGAGTTTGATTTTGTGCTAAAACATAGATGACTGATGAACTCTTTAGTTTCACATGCATCTGATTGCACGGTACGTTTTGGAATTGACTCGATGCTTGTCGGAGGGCGGAGTGCCCAGACTCACTCTTCGCAAAGAATTGAAGTGTGTATTCTGGATCCCAGGCAAACAACTGGTTAAGTGTCACCAATGTGGCCTATACATGTTTAATTTAAGTCTATGGGGGTAAATGTTGAATAGCATTTCTTTTGAAAGTAACTTGTTAAATTACCTCGTTACTGCCCTGAACAAAAAGTAGTGCTCATACTTTACTAGGGATGGGTATTGATAAAATTTTATCAATACCAATACCACTGGTAATTTTGTTTATTGATTTGATTCCTTAACGATTCTCTTTTCAATTCTCATATCAATTCCTGTAAAAAGCTTATAAAAGAATATGTATCTTATGTATCTAGCCTGTATTTAGGCTAATCTAAAAAATAATAATAATAAGACTGAAGTGGGAGGCAGTGATGGCTTTTCTGTCATCTGACTTATTTCTTTCTCCGTACCTGTTCTTCACACGTGTCCTATTGTTATTTCTATCTATATGTCAGTCTCTTACATCTACTGAGCTCTGATCACAGACTCGTGCACAGACACATGTTCATGCACCGTGTGTGCAGCATGTGCACGCCTCACTATCGTTGTATTGGCTCTCCTATGCCACGTGAAAGTGTTTATCATATCCACACGGACTCAGCGTGATATGCAGCTTGGGTCGAAGGCTTCACCAGAGTTAAAAGTTTTGCTTGTAATGAAACCGAAAGTTTGAATGCTGCGCGGAGATGAGGCTGACGTGGCATTTAATGGTTTGGCGGCCCAAAAAAGCATCGATGAGAAGCGAGAAAACGTACAATTCCGATTGCTAAAAGTAGAAGCACTTCTCAAGCAGAACCAGTTCTTGATACCCATCTCTATGCGTTACCATTTTGACGCTTCAGGATTAATCCACTTGATATTTAGTTGTTGCACTTTTATTACTAGAATATATTATATTAGGTACTAGTTGTTTGTAGAAGATGTGCCCTAGAAACAAACTAAATATTGCTATTCAAACTATAATTAAGTGTATTCTGTTCCATTTCTTCATAATAATAATACTAACCTTAACATTTTATTCTGGGTTATTTATTTCAAAAGCTCAATAGTTGGAAGAGATTTCCGGTGGTCTTGGATGCAGCTGTCCTTTCACTGGAGAATTGAAAATATATACTTTTATTTTATTCGTCCCAAGTCGAGACACAACAGATTTTTCTACCCTTAAAGGATCAAAACCCCATTCTCTCTCTGGCTATCAAGTGGTAAGTGCAAGTAATAAAAGTTCTGCCGGTAACTTTCCAGAGATATTTTGCTTTTGTGAACCAAAGCCTGGGCTCGGGCAAAACAGGTTTTACTTTATTACATAAATCGGGTACATGAACTAGATTGTTGTTTTCAGTTTCAATGATACAGCGCTTTTAAGGGCTTATTTAGTCAAAAAAAGCAACTAAACTCTATTTCTGGTCAATCATACTTCAATAATAACCACTGATCGAGGAGTGAGAGAATTCTTCATTGCAAAGAAAGCCTGAATTCAAAGTTTTCCTCACAGCACAACACAAGAAGAGAGTAGAGAGGTATAACGACAGCATACGAAATATAAATAGACCATTGTTTCCCCCGAGCCTCTTATCTGAGAAGAAATGACTTCATCCTTCACTCCTGTACCAACTTTGCCTGACAATGTCCTTGCTGTAGAAATGTGACGTCTCCATTATCAACGGACCGCACACACAGGCCACAATGCAAAAGATTTACATTCATAATTCCACAATGTTCTTTGCAGATGAAAACTTGAATACCCCTTCAATAACATGGTCTCCCTAATGGGCTCTCAATATCGGTCCTGGTCGGTATCTGGTTTGTGTTGCTGTGTAGATCTTAGCAATCAAGTGGCCTTTGGAGTGCATTTTCCAGACATATAAAAATATAGGCTACATGCACCAGCTGCTTGTAAAGTGGTTGTCATAGAGATTGCACAGGAAATGTGTACTTGATGTATTAGAGGTAGTAATTAATGTATATATATATAAGTGAGAGCTCATAGCATATGTTTTCACACAGATGCACATAAACAAAGAACACAGAACTTAATACTTTTTAAAAAATTTTATGCTCTCACAATGTTTAAATTTAGGCTAGGCACTCATCTCAATTAAAGGTCCCATCGTCAAGGGCGTCGGACTGCGGGGGTAAAAGGTACTGGTTTCCCCGGGGCCCAGGATAGGGAAGGGCCCTAAAAAGCATGCAATTTTTCTAGGCTTCAATCCATTTTTGTTGTAATATAATGCATCGTGGTTGAGTAAACTCCTTGAGACTAAATGAAATTATGCATGAGATCTGAGGGCCCTTTCAAAAAAAAAAAAAAAAAGTTCAGATATTAGCCATATTAGTCTGTTGACAAATGAAAGTGATTTGAATTAGCTGTTAGTGCATTTTCTTATTGTAATATAATGTTTCTAAATGTTTGTGAAATTGGTCTGGTAGTTATTTCAAAAACAAACAGCACTATATCAGAATAGAGTTATCGATAGGTGTATGTAGAAACTATAGGCTGTATATTCTAGCAAAAGTGAATGAAAAAATAACAATAATAATTTGCTAGGATAAAAAGAAAAAAAAAAACATACAAAATGATGTATTAGGGACCCACCGAGAAGGTTTGTACCCGGGGAACAGGACTGATTGCAACGCCCCTGCCAATCGTATGAAAAATCAACTTTTGTGAGCTTTTAACTTTCCATTAGTGTTGCTTGTTCCTCAAACCAACCCTCAAAGTTATTATTTTTTCGTTTATCTGTGCATTTAGTAGCTTTAATCATTTGAAACTGTGCGAGAAATGTGACTTGTAAGTAAGTGTTCTTGTCTCTGCCCAGATCTTATTACACTGAACTTCCATGGTCTATACCAGGGGTGTCCAAACTTTTTCCATCGAGGGCCACATATTGAAATATAGACCAAGCGGAGGGCCACAAATCAATCGCAAAACATTAAAAAAAGCTGCATTTATCTGATGTTTTAAGCACCACCACATCTACATTCAGTCTCATTGCCTTAATATCAGGTCTGTATTGCACCAAAATGTTAGTTATTTACGTCTGAATTGTAGAAAATCTGAAATGTGCTGTAAATAGTACTTCTCAGGACCATGTGGGCCAATTCACCAGGAAGCCTAAGGGCCAAGAAAAATTGGTCTGAGGGCCGCATTTGGCCCCCGGGCCTGAGTTTGGACATGCCTGGTCTATACAAACAGGATTGACATCAGAAATGCACCTGTGTCTTCCATCCAGAGTTTTGCACGATACATATGTTATAAAAATGTAAAATTTAATCTATTCAAGAGGCAGAAGTGGGCGGAACCGGAATGGAACACTGTATCTGCCGACGCCGTGGTCGTTTCACTTCGCTTTGAACACAAGTTAATGTATTTTTCTCAACATTTCGTGCTGAAAGCCATAAGCGGTTGGATTGAACCAGTGCGGGGGGAAACGAGTCACGTTGTTGGTGGTTGAGCGGTCAGATCCACTGGACCACAGGTTGGCAGTGTGATTCCAGCTCCCTCTGGTGAATACCGCTGTTGTGTCCTTGGGCAAGACAACCTGCCTCACCCCCTGTGTCTGCGTACTCATGTGTATGAATGTGTGAGTGAATGGGTGAGTGGTTGCTTGATGTAAAGCGCTTTTGAGTGCCTTGAAGGTAGAAAAGCGCTGTATAAAATGTGACTGTTTACCGTTTTAGGTATCAGCGGGGGACGCAGCAGAGAAGCCGAGATATACAGCTGAAGTTTGTCATTTTTTATTTCGGGTTAAGTGCGCTGATTCAAGAAATGGGTGGTTTTTAATAACCATTATGAGATGAATGTTGCACCACGCATAATACTATCAGAAATGTCTTTAGGGTAGAGTGTGAAATGGGAAATAAAGAAAAATATGGGACCTTTTAACTGCATTTTTGTAATTTGCACCTTTTCCTGTTTTGTACAGCATAAATTAATGTGTGTTCTACAAATAAACTTGGCCTTGGTTCCCTATATTTATTAACAAAATGGATTCAGTATCGTCGAACTATACAGCTGCATCTGAAAAGTTTATCTCTGCTTTTTGCACTACACTTTCCATGGGAGAAAGAAAATGGAAAGATACTTGGGGTGAGCAAAATGTCAAATACTAAAAATGAATAAATATGGCTTTTCTCAGAGCAGTTATAATGAAATGGAAAGGTATAACGTCAGTGTTAAATTGTTTATGGAAAATAAAATAAGACTATTTTTGTATTATAACACAAAATCTGCACAATATTCGTCATTACCTTGTGTATACTTGTTCTCATAGATCAAGACCAGACTATAGTTTTTCAGGAAAGTTTCAGTTTGTTTGATACTAAAAAAAAATAAAATATCTAGTGCCCTACATTTGAATTTACAGTTAGTTTAAACAAGTTGTGAGTAGAACCAATGATTTTCCATGGATGTAGGTTGCTTCACATTGTAGAATTTAATTATGTCGTTATTTCAAATAGAGTGCAGGAGCCTATATAACACTATAGGAGATTCACTGTTTTTGCAAGAAATATCCGCTTATGATTCACAAATGTCGAACCTTATCATTTGTGAGACCAACTGAGCCATTGATCAAGGGCTGGACAGATATAATAATAGACCTTAGAGAAATGGAGCAAATGACATTCAGAATGAATTTACCAATTTGACAGACTTTGGTCAAAATGGAACATTTTCGTCAGATGTCTTTAGTTACTTAAAGTTAGTTAAAAATTCTGCTCTGTGCTCTGTTTTGTTTATTATATTCTGTTTATTAAAAACTGACTAAAAGTTTGAAAATTACTTCTGTATGGCAGTCGAAATGTGTTGAATAACAAATTTGCAATCTGACAGTTTATTATTATAAAAAAGACAAGCGTATATGTATTTCATTTAGTATCTTAATTTTATGCTAATTTTAAACTCTAGATTTATGGCCTATTTTTCTGTTGTTATTTTTCTTCCATATTCTTAAGCTTTTTTATACTCATTGTTGTTGTACTTAAGCATTCTTGCAGCACTGATATTTCCCCATTTCCAATAGTTTTTGTATTTTTGGTTGTTTTGTTGGTTTATTCACAAAGACAGAAGAACTGACCTTGCCCATGTTTACCGTAGGTTCAATAACTACCTCAAAAACATATGCTGTTAAATCTAGCTTTTTTTTTTCTCTCTTTCTCTCCCCCTTTTTGTGGCAGCTCGATGTAATTGTCCTGTGTCATTACTGCGACCGACCAACCCCAAGGTCCTCTCTGGCTCTCTTCTGATAACAGTGAAAGGAAAAGCAAGCTTGTGTGCCAGTAGCCAACGACTAGTAATTTCAGAATATTGTACAGAGAGTCCCGGTACAGAGTAGTACATCACACATGGGCTTATCAGGATGCTCCAGCCGGCCCTCCCAGGAGTACAAAACTTATAGCAGAGACTTTTCAGACATGTGGGTATAAATACGTATTACAAGTGTACATTAAGTTGCACTATGGTGGGAAATATGCTGTTACATTTATGGTGACACAATCCAAAAGGGTTGCAGCATGTGTCAACAAGGGACTAAAACATTTATTCCAAGACTTGTTTATTCACTAGCAGCAGAAGGGAGTGTGAGGCGAGTTAAATGAGGCTAACTTGAGTGTACACTGACTCATGTGCGGGTGCGGTTCAGGACCCACAGGTTACTTGCAGTATGCCTGTTACGACAACTCTGGTGCACTGCAGTGTGTATTTGATGAACGTGCACAGATTCACGTGGTTTTGTGCAAGAACACACATCTAATGACCTGTAAACTGCTCCAGACCGCAGTGGCGTCCATCAAAGTTATACTTCTTGTGGATTTCTTTCCATGCAGCTCCCAGACTCGCGGCTGCAATACGCTGAGGTTTGTATAACAAGGTGCATTGATTTTAAGCACCTTCTAAGTCTTAACTAACCTGTTTGGGCCCCGAACCGTACCTGCACTGGAGTCAGTGTAGACCCGACGTAAATCATTTGCTAGTAGTAGGATCTCTATATAATTAGAAGGTATAGTGCAAAAACTCTACTGCATGGAAATCAACAAAAAGCATTTTCTGGGAAGTAATAGGGACCATCATGTGAAAAAAACAGTGCACCCAAGTAGAAAGGGGTTCAGAGGTTGTCATCCGGACGCCGTTTAAAGATCGAGACGTTTCGACTTTTATCCAAAAGTCATTGTTTGTCTTATAACAAACAAACAATCTTATAACAAAGACAGGAGTGCAGTGACTCCTCCCTGGGGGCTGGACTCCCACTACTTAGAGTAGCATATAAGGCCCAGGTTCCCATACCAGCTCTCTGATTGACAATGACTTTTGGATAAAAGTCGAAACGTCTCGATCTTTAAACGGCGTCCGGATGACAACCTCTGAACCCCTTTCTACGATGGACCACACCTGGACGAATGAGGGTTTACATCGACGAAGTGCACCCAAGTGTTTTCAGCTCTCAGCGCTCAGAAGGAGAGATCCTGTGCATGCTATTGTAAATTAAATTAAATTCTTGTAATGTTTTTGAAGAAGAAACAACATGCTGTTATGTCAGATTGCCTATGAATGAATGTAATGTGTGAGGGGTTGGTGTTCAGACGGGCCATGATCAGCTGTGTGGAGGAAAAAGAATAATTTCTGTAAAGTGACCTTAAACATTCCAAAATGCACTATTTAAGACTGATATTATGTTTTACCATCTAAAAGATCAAAGTCAGTTTTGCACAATATCTTTATATAACTTTTATGTGACGTTCTGGGGAAATTGTAAAATTGCAATTCCCCACCTCATAAACCTTTTTGGACTGAGTCTGACAGGAATAACTTAGTAATTACTTTACTCTTATTACTATTCTAAAGTAATAAAAATGATTAATAAATCCTTCCATGTGGTGATATATTAAGAGAGGAACATAAAAGACGCCATCAGCACTACATTTCTCATTCACAGGGTTTGAATGATTTAAAAGCCTGATTTGATGTAGGCGGCAAACAAGTATTTAACTTAATTTTATATCTTGCTATTGGCTAAGGTGGAGGAATCCCTCTACCTTGGTCATGGATACTGTTGTGCTCTTTGGCAAGGCACTTTACCTGTGACTGAAAGAGTCCATAATGTAAAGCCACTGGGTGCCCAAAGGTAGAAAAGTGCAATATTGTCAGCATGATGGCGCAGATGGGCATTTCAGCATTGATGATAGTTCAAATTAGTATTTTTTAATTAGTACATTTTTTATTTTACTTTTTGGATTATTCTTGTGCAGGGCATAGACTGGTTTAAGAGCAAGTCTGTGTTCAGTGTTTCAGTTGTTAAAAGCAATTACGGAATACACAAGCTTTCCCGAAGTGATTATACACAGATGAAGTCTCAAGATAATAATAATATCAGACTAAAGTCATCCGACAATTTATTCAACCAACTCTCAAAATGAGTTACTTGTGAAAGAAAACATTGTCAGGAAAGTTAATTTGATTGTGTGCTTTCCCAGAACTCAATTTTGGTTGCTAACTTTCTGATTAAAATCACCACTCGAGAAGATTAATTCATTGAGTCAAGACTGTGGTAATTGGGATGGCTGTGACCCAGGTGCAGGATTTGGATAACAGGGTCTTGTTGGAACTCTTGAGCAGTGTAGTGTCACAATGTTTGGCGTATTACCACAGGGCAGGAAAACAAAAGGGAATATCCACAATAAATGGGCAAATATCAAAATGAGAATAGAAGAAATTGGGAATACAAACCCAACAAAGCAAATTAGACTTTTTTCGTTTTCAGTCTCAAATAATGGACCTTGCAATGATGGAGTCTAGAATAAATTGACATTTTAATTCAAATAAGCCAACTTTAAAGGACAGGTTATTTATTTTTGCTTCAAATAAACCCAAAAATGCAAATGCTGTCTTTACACAATACTATGTCATCATTCCATGTGAAGATTATGTTATTCTGAATACTTTGCTTATTAAATGTCACTTGTTCCCAATAAAAAAAAAAAAAAAAAACACTTTTTCTCTGGCTTTTAAACACTGCCTGATTTATTTTACTTACTTATTCTATTCTATACTTTTTTTTTTTTTAATTTGATTTGACTGGTTTTATTGTTTTTAGTAAGCAGTATGATTAAATTGAGCAGCAACACTTAGGAAACGGTTCGGTTTATAAAATGTGCTATGTAAATAAAGTGGATTTGGACTTAAACTTTAAAATAAAAGGAAAAAAGATGACATAATTGTGTGAAATTGAATTGTTAAGTTTGATTTTTCAGACCTGGAAATGCAATAACCGCAGTTTCTCTCAAGGCGAGACGAGAGCAGGCTCCAATCAATGTGTCTGATGAATCACTGCTGCCGTGACTCAGTAAAACTACAAACCCCGTTACAATGACAATGACTATAAGAGTTATAACAGAAGAAAGTGTTTATTTAGATTACTCTTTACAGACACAAAACAAAACAAAACTGAGGTTACAAATAAACGACATTTTTCCCAACACTACTCACGACGAGGAAAATACGTTTCACAACCTGGTCGCCCGGAGTTGCTTTTTCTTGATCGTATGCCAGAAGTCCACACATTCAAATGGCAAACATGGAATAAACACAACATTTCTGACAGTAAATCCTGCCAAATCAAAGCAACGGGAAGTGAGTTCTGCAGACACTTCCACCGACCCATGCCTGCAGGCTGGGATAATGCCACAGCTGATCAGAATCTCCTCTCAAATACCAGCCATGTTTGAAGTTGTTGCCCTTCTCTTTGTGTTCTCTTTTTTTTTTCTCTTCTCTCCGTGAGTTGCAGGTGTCTGGTCATGATACTGCCTGGATACACCAACACAGATAAAATGAACTATTACAAGCTATTTGATTGAACTGTCAGCTTGGGCACTCTGCTATTTTTGACAAAGCTGACAGCGCGGCTTCTCCTTGGCTCTATTTTATGTCCCAACAATGGAGCTCACAGTAATAGCCTCGGGAATGTAATAAAAACAAGGTTGATTCCCCTGCCCTCTATTATCTATTCATTATGAAAACATGATTTAGGAGCCGCACTGTTTTTGTGCAGAGGTTTCTGTCTAATGCAAAACAGAATGTGAGGTTTGCACCCTTAAGTCCCTGTGAGTCAGCTATTAATTTACCATAGTCTTGTGGGCCAATGGATTTTTCAAGTTTTTTTTTTTTTTTTCTGCGCCATTTGGAGATTTAGAGATACACGTGCAATGTCAAAGAACATAAAATACAGCACAAATAAAGCCTCAAAGTAATGGGACAAACGTGGAAGAAGTTAAATGTAATTACCATTAATAGAAGTAATCGTTGGAGATGGGATGAGATCTTGCAAGATGATGTTGCCACCAGACATGCGCACATATGTGGAATGATCTTGTGATATTTTTTCCCCCTTGTATTTTCATGTGGCACGGCCGAAAAAATAGTTTACGGTGCTTTCGAGGTGTTGACTAAACCGTAAATACGAGTGTCCGACCGGAAGTTGCGCATGAAAACGACAAGTTGTTCGCGCAAGTCGGAGAAAAGGGAATTCTGGAAAAAAGTACAGACAATCCAAGTTGTGATGTAGTGGTTGTTTGATTGACTTACTTACTTGACTTAGTGTTACTTAGTTTACTATGTTGTAATACACAATGGTGCAACCAGAGGGCGCCCGAGCAACCACCCTCATGCAACTGTGACATCTGAGTGAAAATAAGTTTGCGGACAACTTCAAATTTGTGGATTCATCTCGTAAAGACGGAGCAAACCTGAGTGACACGGCAGTATTTATGAACTAATAGTGTTTTTACTTGACTTATTTAACTTGGATTGCATGTTGGTGGAAAAAATAAACAGCTTTTTGCCTCAGATGAAAAACTATCGATCTTTTGCGCGCAAGGTAAGCGTTGGCGATTCTTAAAACAATTTAACAACCTGTTGCTGTCGCTGCTTTACGTTTTTGACTAAATGCACTGACGTCTATTATGACTTGAGCAGTAATTTAGTGCGAAGGGCTCCAATGATCAGTTAAAGAAAAAAAAAGTTAAAAACGAGCATCCCTAGTCACAGATTTTTGTAAATTATATAAAAATCTCATCTCATGAACCCAATTCCGTGTCCCGTCTCGTGAGAACTGTCTTGTCCACCACCAATAATCATCATAAATTTGCTATTAGTTACCGTTTTAATAGTTTTTGATTCTATTATCATGTTACTTCATTCATTTTTCCATTATAAAAGACACCGGTGCAGACATGTGTTCTATAGCTAAGACAATCAAAAAGAAAACGCTAAAGATACTGAAAGTAAGTTACAATAATACTTACAGTCTATTTTTAAAAGTCATTTCAATCTGCTTTTTAGCTCATGATTACACGTTGACACAATAGGAAGAACGTGCATTTATGTGCATCGTTCAATGACAGTTTTCCAAATGTTGATAGAGTCTGGATGTTTAGAACCATTACAGCACAATCATATTTTTGTATTCTGCTATGTTTGATCTCATTTTCAAGGCAGGACTAACCAGAGTAAACGATCAGAGAAATCAATAGTTGTGGTTGTATCTGCTCATTTTCTTCTCTATGAAGAAAACAAAAGACATTTTCTGCCGAACTGCCAATTGGTGTAGTTTTAAACTTGCAAACACGAACAATAGAGAACGATTGATCTAGTGTAGCCCGCCATCTGGACTGGGTTGAAAAAAAAGTGAAATAAAGACTATCAATGAGAAGGCCATATGTTTAGCCGCACAACAATAATTATGGGCATGCTATATCAAACCATTCATTCATTCATTCGTTTTCTACCGCTTATTCCCATTCCCGGGGTCGCGGGTGACTGGAGCCTATCCCAGTGACTTTGGGTCTTAGGCGGGGTACACCCTGGACAGTGGCCAACTTGTCGCAGGGCTGACACAGAGAGACAGAGACAAGGACAGACAACCATTCACTCTCACATTCATACACTACGGGCAATTTAGAGTTCTCAATTAACCTGAACACAGTCATGTCTTTGGACGGTGGGAGGAAGCCGGAGAACCCGGAGAGAACCCACGGTAACATGGGGAGGACATGCAGACTCCACCCAGAGAGATCGTGTGATGTTGGGGTGGTCCGGGATTCGAACCCACGATCTCCTTATTGAGAGGCAGAAGCTCTAGCCGCTCTGTATCTTTATGCAGTATAGAAGAAGAAAAGAGCGGTACTGGTGTTGACTTAAAGGGCGATGACAACACACGTTTAAGCACTACCCTCGCCACTAGAATATGGTTTATTTTACCTTCCAACTAACAATTAAAGAAGATTGTCTGACCTTCATTATTAATTTCAAATAAGCTGAATTTAAAGCAGAATTTCTGAGGTAAGATCTTCATCAGGAGAGCTTGAAGTTGAGGTCCAAAAGTGTTTTCCAGGTGTGCGGCAGGTTGCATGCCCCCTTGTCCCGGTTTACGGTTTGGTGATTTCATTTCTGGATTTTAGTGGCCTTCCTGATGCAACAAAACAGCTGAAACATGGCAAAGTGTGAACCGTACGGGTCTGATCTGACTATTGGACTATTTGTAGATATTAAACAGCATTGGACAAGTTAAATTGGTGACTGGAAAACAAGATCATAGCCATAACTGTTGGGTAAACATTCAAAACCATGCATCTACTTTATTTTTAAGTTAAGCTTAAACTTTGCAGCAAGTCTATCTTCATGTGTGGCATGTTTAGCTGGAGTGCAAGAAATAAAACAAAACTTCATTAAGAATTCAGCTAATATGTTGCCTGATCTGTTATCCGTTAGTATCCCACACTAATCCTCCATGAGGCCTAGTATGGGCTTTTACGCACACTTAGCTGCTCTCCAGCCTCCTGCAGCTCCTCGGGCGGACAGCTCCATTCGTCTTCATTGCACATTCAGACCCGGTGCTCTGTTTTTCCAGCCCTTCATCTGTAAACATCACAGTAAATATGGACCCCCTTGTGAGAGAATTGATTTTTACAATCTGTGAAGCTTCATACAGCCGCCCACAAAGTGCGAAGAGAAAAGAAACGCTGCGGCTATTAGCGATTTATTCCCAGTATCACACTCTCGCTGAAGGTCATGCTTTTGATGCATGCAAGCGTGAAATCCACCAGTTTATCAAAGTGCCTCCTCTCATTTTTGATTCACCCAAATGATTCCACAGAGAATGTACATGTGTCCTATTAAAGGATTTAGTACAAAGGCGATGTTTATATGCACACCACACCTCTGAACATTATCTGATCTCTGGGGTTGTCAGATTATTGAAATGTCAAAAGTTACATCCGATATGAGTCATCGGATGTATTTCTGATTGTTCAGACCTGTACAGATTTTGAAAAAGAAAAATATGCACAAAAAAAAGACAAATGAAAGAGTGAATGAAAAAGGTTATTGAACGTTGTCTTCCAAATATAACAGTTACTCTAAAATTGATTGCACTGGGAGTTTTTGATGGTCACATTTTCTTTGTGCATGTTAACACATAAAACAGCTGCTCCGAAAGAATTTAAAAAGGTGGTTTCGGAGTGATTCGACCTGCATTCTGGTGTTGAATGCAGTCTGCACCTCAAATCTGATCAAATAAGTGCTTGGACCTTGTGTGAATGGGTGCTGTAGAGCTGGTGTTTGCAACCTGTGTCTGACGAGCCAAATTGGATCAACCTCAACTTCAATGCAGCCAGGCGAGCCGGGGACATTCTTGCTGTGAGGTGCAACAACTGTAATGCAGTTTTTGAAGGGAACCTTGTGTACAAAATGAACTACAGTCATAACAACCTGTGTTGCCAGAGCCTTAACCTGCAGATAGAGACACATCCAAGTGCTTCACGGGCTGCACTTGATTTATGATCGGCTGCAGGTGCTGAGCTCAGGTCGGTTCAAACTAACTCATTTGCTCAGTGCTGTCTGATTGGAGGATCATGTAGAGCAGTGGTTCTCAAACTTTTTCAGTCGCGACCACAAAAATAAAAATAATTCACATTCGCAACCCCCAAACACAAAAAATAGGCGGCACGCAGAGTGATAAATTAGCCTCCTATCTAATGTTTGATTTTATTTAGAGAATATAGATTTAGAAAAATGACTTTGATAGGCCAACAAATAGGAATCTACATTTACCACTGCATTTGACATAATTTTAACATCATTAGTATACATTTTCCCCATCATCTGGTGACCCCTGGAAATCATTTTGCGAACCACTTATCTAGAGAAACAAAAACACCAAAACACATCATAAACAACGTGGACGTCATATCCAGTATGAATGTAATTACGAATAAATCAGCATTAAAATTATGATCAGCAAAATCTATATATGATTTGTTTATCTTGTATCTCCGGGGTGCACGGTGGCAGAGCGGTTAGAGCGCTTTCCTCCCAAAACGGAGATTGTGTGTTTGAATCCCGGATTAGACCAACATCACACACACTGGGTGGAATCTGCATGTCCTACCTGTGTTTCTGTGGGTTCTCTACGGGCCCGGCTTCCACCCACCATCCAAAGACATGCATGTGTCAGGTCAGCTCTAAATTGTCTCTAAAGTGAATGAATGTGAGAGTGAATGGTTATCTGTCCACGTCTGTTTTTTGCTTGTTTTTAATGATTCATTTGTGTATGTCAAATGTGTAAAAGCTTGCTATTTACAAAACTGTCTAGTTAATAAAAAAAAAGCATAGAAGGCCTACTCTGTCCTACAAAACAAAACAAAAACATTCATCCTTACTGTATTTAGTCAAGCGCAGCTATCAGACCTCACATCCCCTGCTATGCCCAGCCTTTAAATTGCCCAATACACAGTAAACAGTAAACATTTAATGGTGTAAATACATTTTGGTGAATGTGTCAAATTTTGCACAGCGGGTGTTCTGGAGGAGCTGTAAACTGTGTGATAAACTTCTCAAATATCTCCCCAGGAAGCACAGCACTCCTCTCCTCCGAACTGTATATACTGTGGGCTATAAAAACACGCCATAAACTCAATGCAACAAAGATTTACGACACGCTCCAACCAATCCAATCCACCATTTATCTGAAAGCAAGAACAAGTGAGTTGGCGAGTACTGCAAACTTTAATTCTGATGGCTTATAAATAATAAAACGCAAGGTCCACACAAGGGCTGCGAAGCAAAAGGCGTATGAGCGATTTGGGGCACATATTAGTTAGAGCAAATAAAAGCTTATGGGAAGCTCCACTCACTTAGCATTACACACAGTCACAATTTAGATTTGATTGTTAATGTATTTTTTAATCAATATCAGTATTTTAAAGCTGGGGTTCCTGATATTCATACAATAAGCTGGAATTATTACATTGAGACTAATTCACTTCTTCGTTTTTCTGACATACCTATTGGCAAATTGTTAGTATTCACATTTACAACAGCTATGCAAGAACTTTCTCAGAAGAAAGCATAGACAGCCTTTCTCCTCCGAAAATGTAATATAGCAAAATATTTGACTTGTTCAGGGTTTGCAAGCGACAAAATGCTTTAAAATTGCAAAAAGTGAGGAATGGTTTAGTCATAAAGTGCTGCTTTTACATACTCGTAAACAAAATTGACACTTTGCAGGAGTACCTGACTTGCAGTGCCAAAAGGATGGAATAATGAAAATATCTGTAATATAGTTTGGCAAAACAAATAAAGTTCAAACAGTCGAATTATCCCAAAAGTCCTATTCAGACGGGATTCGTTTTACCTCGAGACCTCAGTCAGTTTGTAATAATTATGAACATTGTCTGTGTTTCTCGTCCTGCGCGAATTGTCCACGTCTGAAAAAATGTCAGTAAAGTTCCCTCAAATTTTACCCACTGCAATTCAGCAAACTCAGAGGGTAAAGATAGTCCTGTACGAACGGTCGATGTCTGTGATTTGGGCTGTTTTGGCAATCAATGGCTAACAATGCACCAAAAGCACCTTAACTTTCCCAAAAGAGCCTCCACGCTACTTGGTACTCAGTTGCCACGACACAGGGTCAAACATCCGGGGTCACGTCGTTCTTACAGCTTGTTTTCTGTTTTTAGCTTTTCAATTGTAGAAAATAAACAATAATAGGAGCAGCGAAGGTTCTGTGGCAAATTCATTGTAATAATATACTTACATTTTTTTCTGAGGTGAAATGAATCCCATCCGAAAAGGACTTTAGTCTTGTGCGATTCCTGTCTGTGATTTGGACTGTTTTAGTCTGTGAATTGAATGTAAATCTATTAATACAAATTTCTCTACTGCCCATTTTGCGTCCAAAGTTGAATAAATAACAAATGTAATACTACGAATGCGCCACAGACCATTTTAAATTTAAATTAAGTTTTTTTTCTACAATCAAAAAGATAAAAAACACAAAACAAACTGCATCAAACGTAACCCGGATGTAACTCCGTTGAGGACAGAGCAGCGTGAAGGCTCTTTGGGAAACGTTTGGGTGCTTTGAGTTTACATGAATGTGTGAATGGATTAAAATGCTTGATCATCTGGGTGTCGTCTAATCTCCGATCGCGACAACAAAGGAAACGACGTCGCTCCGAACGCACGCAAAAACTCAGACGTCGCGAGGTAAATGAAGTTTCACAGATTACCCCAAGTAAAACTAATCCTGTCCGAACAACTTTTTTGGTTCTTCAGTAAAGCCGGCACAATGTTTTGATTCTCGATCTTCATACACCGCTGTTTCACTGCCGACCTGGTTTTAAGTCTTCTGGTTGGATTCTGATTCATGTCGTGTCATTAAAGGGGAAGTCATGCTGGGATATGGTGTTTCCTCAGATCCATGCCCCTTTAAGATTGACGTCCGCTGGCAACGATCAGTCATCACCTCACTGTGTCCTGTCTCATTAGCGGCTCCCATGTTTTCTGGACTGGTTTATATATAGGCCACCTCGAATTACACTGCAGGGCTTACATAACGGCACAGGACAGGAAACTGTTTTTGGTTTTTGGGGGGAAGGGGGATTGTTTTTGTTATTGAATGTGGATGGGATCTGTAATTGGTACAAACTTTAATAATCTCGGTTGTTTTTTTTTGTTCATGAACTGTTTAATATGCTGCAAGTTGTAAGATTAATGCTTGAATCTAAAAATCTTTCCAATTCTAATAGCATTATTTTGTATTGTTTTAGCATAGATTATGATTCTAGAACAGGAATGGGTTTTGTCCTTTTCACTTTTCAGTTTAGAATAAGGTGTAATACAAAAAAGAAAACGTGTGTAACTTTTATGAAATATACTAATTCTAGTTTAATTGTGACATTTTATAGTCTGTAAATGAATTGTGTACCTTTTTATACATGTTTTACTCACCTGCCCTGGAACTGCAGATGAAAGTAGCAGTAGCTAAATCTGGTTCTCATCTTTTCTTTTATAAGATTAATTAATTTGTACATGGTGCCTGACAAATAAAGACTAAACTAAACATGCAAGTTCTCTTTGGGACTTTGCACATTTTTACATTTATATATATATATATATATATATATATATGTTAAAAAAAAAGTATTCCAAAAAATACTTTGTGTCATTGTATTTTAGTCTATATTTTAGTTGCTAATCTGTCATAAATCTTAAAAAAGCATGCCCATGTAATCTTACGAAAACAAAAATCTCAAAGCATTCTTTCTCTATTGTCCAACTGTGAATTGTTAAATTGAAAATGTTCAACTATGATTCAGTGCTTTGGCGGTTCACTTAAGTGCATGCCGGGGCAAATACTGAGCTGGTTATATAAAGCTGTAACATTTTCTTGTCTCTTCGTAATTTCTTCCTAAGATGGCAGTCGATAGAAGGATCCTGTTTGGTAATAAACGGAATCACTATGGACCAACTGTTGAACCTCTTAACTCACTCCCAGCCACCTTCAGTCCTATATGCACATGGGACGCTGTGACATTACACACCTTATGGGAACATCTCAGTCCTGATGTATTCAAAAGACAATAGCCAGCCATCTGCTCCCCATCTTCCCCACCCATTCACTTGAGGACACTTCTGTGCGGTGCGTCTGCCTGCGCGGCTGTGGAGTGGATGAACAATACTGAACTCATTTGTCGCTATCGTTAGTGCACAAAGTTTGAGCGGTGACGTAAACGTGCTCTACTTTCTGGGAGGAGGAAAATGAAATGAATACTCACTTACAAGGGTAAATATTAATGTAAGGGTGAATACATTGGTGGGAAGATATGACCTTTCTGCTGTATGTAGGAGGGTGTTCAGCGACAGTATGATGTGACTATTTCAGTGCTTACAGGACAAAGATAAAGTAGTATTGAACAAATGGCAAAAGAAAAAAAACAAAAAGTCAAATATGGTTTGTCTATTGCATTGCATATAAACACTGTAACTAATAGAAGAACGCTAACAATAAAGTATTATATATAAATACAAAATATACAGTATAGATGGTACAAGAATGCAAAACTAGCAGTGCAAAATAAAGTATTGTGAACATGAGCGGTTTAACGGACAAATGTTATGAAAAATGTACTTTTTTGAACTTTTATCCCTGTTCTAACATTGTTCCGTCATCAAAAACATACCTGGAGTAGAATTTAGCTGGATTTGTTTGATGAATACTGAAAATCCTCTCTCTCCAACACTGAACACACACACTGAACTCCTTTGATGTGACGTAGATGATGTTGACGTCATTTATCCCAGACTCTTTTGCTGTTTTAAGTCCTTAAATCATGGTCAGACTCGCTCTGAACATTTCTTCCGTCTAATCACAACTACAAATTTGTCAGATCCACTCTTTACTGCAATACGTTGTGGGTATGTATTTACATATGTGTAATTGCCTCTACAGCCAGTAGATGGAGCCACAGCTAAGTCAAAATGGCATCTCCAAACGCAGTGATAAAGTCATGTTTTTCTTTATAAAAGCATTTTATTTTTTGTTCTAAAACATGAGATGTCAAACTGAAGACACTCAAGAGCAGGTTTAAAGGCTAAAAACAATACAACAAATGCAATTTAAAATTTAAAATCTCATGACATGTTTTTCTTATTATGACTTACTTTGGTGGATAACACTTTATTTATCATAGTTTTGCATACATACAGTTGTATGTTGTGAAGAAATTTTGAAAAAAACAAAAACAAAGTTAATGTGGAAGGAAGGAAGTAGTATAGTATAGGAAGTAGTGCTGAGTTTTTATACAAAATCCATCTGTGATGTCATCAAAGGCGACATATTGAAAATATAAGGACAATTTACATTATCTGACACATTTTTCTGACAGTTTAAACAATCATTCAACAAACTAAAGGTCTTATCAGGTATTGTTTATTGTCAAATGATATCTATTGTGTAATTTATATAGATGTAGACTGTATGTATTGCTAGGGAACAGTTTTAGTATTAAATGATCAAAAACCTATTTCACCTATTCATACTCTCCAACAGGTTGTCCTCAAATTGAGTAAAAATCCTATAATATTGGGCACTTCACGTTAATAAATAATAACTGATCAATTAAAATAATCATCATTTGACTAATCAATTTTTTTAATTATTAAAAGTAATTGCAGAATTATAAATAGACCTTACCTAGGTATATTTGTAAGTCTGCAATTACTTTTAATCAATTAACTTGATTCATCCCTAGATATTTGCTGCCCATGTTCAACAGGAAGTAACATTATGAACTTTACAAAAACTGTCAAACTGAGAACAAATAAGCAAAATGTTTCGTAAAATCTTAAATATAATCATGTTCACTATGTTCAAGTGAAATGTGTAGTTTAACCTGTCCTGTGCACTTTAAGGTGACACAAAAGGAGTGCACATGCTCCAACCACAGATTTAAATTCATACACATTCTGAAAGATGACAACACACCTCTCTATTCAACCTTTTCTACATGACAAAAAAACCAAAACAAACACCAAACATTTAATTTGCAGTCTTGGTGAAATCTTTTAAAATGTATAATCTTACTGGAAGTAATTGGGACCAATGCACTTTTGCCGTGTGCATGCATCTACAGCACTGGATTCAGCTAAATCCCAATCTGCTAGACTGTTACTGCTGTGTGAAAGGATCTCATACAGTGGAGCCAGTCGGGGAGCCATCTTTCCCCACTTCTTTTAGGTATAGCTGCTCTAATCCTCTTCAGTTGCCCTCTAATCCCCACCAGAAGTAGACTTAAAACCTCTGGCCTAATAGAAAACACAGCCCTCTGCCACGGGGGACTGGCCACTCTTTTCCAGACTTAATTAAAAGTGCATGTTTTCTTCTTTCTTTGAACCATCACATGCATATGCTTTTCCTTACATACAAATGCATAAAGGCATAATTGGACAAAATATGAAAAAGTATACCTCCTCGCATGTGGTCCTATCTACGTTGCGCAGAATTTATTCAGAGCAGTAGCGGTTAATTGGAAACCACTTGCTCATTTGAAAGCGTGCACAGTTTGAGAGGCATAAAACGTTGCTCTTTTTTAACCTCTTGCACATCCTTGGTTGGAAGAAGAAAAAAAAAAAACTTCTAAGGCTAAATGTCCCCTCGGCTGTCTTTAATAAGTTTAGCGGAATCAGAAGAATATGCTCAAGGCTTGGAAAAAATAATTTTGTTGCTTGAGAAAAGGGTTTTATCGAAAATGTCCAGCAATCTGCAAATGTAATTGGCTGCATGATGCCAACTCCAAACACAACTCATCGGGGTGAAGTTTGAGAGGCTTTAACCACGGAACGAACCCCCAGGCCCTGTTGGAAACCATCCAGAAGTGTCCACTGGATTTAGAGGCCATTTGAACCACCATGTATTTGATGCAGGATAGAGTCAAAGCACACAGTGTAAGGTTGTATTAGAGAACATAGAGTGCTCAAGGGAAGTGGACTAGGATCAATGTACAATACCTTGAATGGAAGAAAAAAAAAATACAGTTTCTACACAAGTCATGTAGAACTAAGAATAAATGTTCAGATTTCTTGCCTGGCTTATAGTTTATGTTTCTGAAATCACTGGGCCTAACCACATAAAAAAGGTCGCAAATTGAAATGAGTCATTCAAAGTCACTCCTGACAAGTCACTCTGACATCAAAAAGTGTCACATTATTCACTGTCTGTTGGTGATGTTGGGCATGCTAGCCTGAGAATACTTCGTCTGATATCTGAAGCCAAGCAAAACAGGGACTACAGGTGCTACAGCAGGGCAGCAGTGGCACTAGTGTGTAATGTTGTTGTGTCTTTAGGCAAGCCACTTTGCTTAGTGTACATGTTGTATGTGAGTTTGTGGTGGTCGAGAGGTCGATGGCACAGATGGGCAGCCTCACTTCCATCAGTCTTCCGCAGAGCAGCTGAGGCTGTAGCTTACTACCGCCTCAATATGATTTGAAAATGATTTTATAATGATATAATATTAGTATTATTATTCTTTTTTGGCTCATATAAGGTTCAATATTTTTAACATTTTCCTCTTGAAGATATTTGAAATCATTGTGCATGACACTACCTACCAGGTACTACCAGGTGTTCCTTGAAAATATGTGGATTTAACTGAATAAGTTGTTCTGGGCAAACCTCTGATCCAAAACATAAAAGAAAAAACAATGTTGCCAAGTGTAAAGAACCAGATATCATTTGCTCTGATCAACTTTCTTTCTTTCTAGTTTATTTTAATTTTTTTTTATAAAAAGTGTGATTTAGTAATATTTTAGGCATGCTGCAGATTTTTTATACCAAAAAAGTGTGCCGTGACTCAAGAGAGATTGAAAAACACTGTTCTAATGAACTTTATTGCCGTCAGTTAATGCCATAGTTGCAAGACCTTTTAGAGCGGTTTTCTTAAACAGCTGAATAGACCAAACATATACTGTACATTCAAGTTTTGATGTTCATTATATAAATAATTAATCCTTCAGTTGTTTTTTACAAAACATTGAAAATGTAATATTTTGAAGGGGGAAAAAAGCATTATAACACACCGTGAACTCGTTGTAAAACTATATGCATCATCAACATTCAGCAGCTATGCATTTATACATGTCTAATGTGTGGCATGTGGCTTCTGGCTCATCATTAGCACACCGCGGGGTGTTGCTCTCAGACGTGTTGTTTGTGCCAACATGTTTTGTTTATTTTTTTTTTTACTTTTACATTTCACCTTCCTCCAAAAGACATCCTCCTTGGAGACTAATTCCTCCAAGCAGCTGAAGTTGCCGCATGGCAATGTGCTGTCTATGTGTTGTCAACAACCTCCTATGCATGGATACATGGGATGGAGTTACAATAACAATGCTGGATGACAAATACTATTATTTCAAATGCATTCATACGTTGTGCCTCAGAAAACTATTGGTTAAGGTTAAGTTAAGGTTACGGCACACTTTATTATACACACATTTAAATTAGTTCTCTGCATTTGACCCATCCTTCAGTGGGTCCAGGACCCAGGACCCAGAGGAAAATCAGTTCCAGGTGTTTGTTATTCATCTTCCCCATAATCTTTTGCCTCTTTTTTTCACAGATTTGCACTTCCATTGTTTTGGCACTTCTGATCAAGCAGGAATTCTGTTCACTTAAGTGAAGAACGAGGGAAATGTTTTGCTGCTAAAACGTGACAGTAGTGAAGTGATTAATTTGTGTACTATGTTCATGTGCACCAAACAAGTCAACACTGCATTGTTTCTCTGGGCACCCTGAAATCGGCGTTGTCTGTGTAGATCTTATTTGCTGATACAATCGGCAGCTCTAACATAAAATGATACAAGCAGAAGGAGAGGCACAATTAATGGCAGCGCCCGCAGCAATTCCGGATTAAAGTGAATTGCCTTGTAAAACATGCTTTTTTACGGTGAGTGAGCTCGCCTGTCCACAGATCTGGGGGTCTCATTTATGAAGCGTGCGTACATGCAAAAATGTTACGTACATGACAGGAAAACAGCTGGACATGAAAATGAGCGGTCTGAACTTAGCACGTCAGAGCTTTAAGAGACCAGACAAAAGTGCTTGGAGAGATGAAAAGTGAACACGTTTAACATAGTTTGTGTAAGGATGTGTTTCTTTTGAACGTGAAGTTTTATAAATGAGACCCCTGACCTGTTCCTTAACCAGGTCACCTGGTTGCAAAATGTTAAAGGATAAATTGTACGCTTTTTAAAAATATTATTATTATTAGCCTTTAAACATGCTGTGGACTACCAGTTTGGCATCTCAATTTTTAGAAATAAAAAAAAGTCTGTACCTCTGCATTTACTGACTTTAGGCACCATCTACTGACTGCGAACACAAGCTAAACATGTGATTACAGAGCGTTTGTGAAGAAATGCGAGTAGCCACGCAGCTATAGTGATGGCAGAAATGCTCAAAACAGACTAGCAATGATTTTTTTTTGACTAAAAAAAGCTTGGATATGTGACGTCAATTATTGAAAACATGGAGGGAATTCAGTAGGGAGTGTTTTTGACTGTTGGAGGGGAGAGGATTTTCTAACCAGGATTCATCAAACTAGCGTAAACTAAGCTAAATGCACCTACACGTATGTGTTTTGATGACAGAACAATTTTAGAACATTGTTAAAAGCTAAAAAAAAGTCAACTTTGCATAATCTTTTTCCTTTATATGCCATATTGTGGAATCAAGACAATTTGTATCTGATCAATATTACAACCTACTCTCTTCTGCTACCTTTCTGCTAATTATTACTGCTGCTCCTGTTCTAATAAAGTATACATATGTACAAACTCAAATAATATACTTTGCACACTCTCATAAATCTTGGCAGCTGCAAATGTCCACGCAACAGTTGCATGCATTACTGTCAAACTTGAAATCCGGCGGTATGATTCCTTCATTACAATAAACATTGCATATTAAACACCCGGGCAGATGGCGGTATCTGTTTACTGCTCCATCGGGAACCCTTATTTCACATGTACTGTACCAACCACAATGTTTTCCTGCCGTCAACAGTGGCAGTCGAAGCTGTGAGCACATTCGCGGAGATTGGCAGGACGCGTTTGGGGAATCAGGAGGAATTGGCACCCGTAATGGAGCCAATTTGAGAGACTAGTGAAGCTCTCGTGGGGATGCTGTTTCATTATTGCAGTCATCATGATGTGATCTTGTAGATTTGTCAAAGCTGTGGTCGCGGATGGGTCTGCTGTTTGACGCCATGTTGGGGGGATTAAGTTCAACGTCAACATGGAGGTGACGGGGGGATAACAAAACAAGGCATTTTCAGTGGTGGTGGAGATACAGATGCGAGCGTTAACGACAGTAAATAGAAAGGAATACAAAACAGACAAGAGCAATGTGACAGCAAAATACCCACATTTAAGATTACCTGGTATCTGTACCTGGTTAGTTTCTTGTAAAAGAGTTAATTTCGTTATACTCCTCATTAAATACAATGGCAAAGTCAATAGCATTGTGTTACCTGCTTTGCTTTAAGAATGTTTAAAAAGCTGTGTGTGCTCCTGAAAACGACTAGCTTGTCCTTGCATGGTTTGGAAATGATATCCTAACTTTAAAGTGCTTGCTTGCCTAATTTGAATCATTAAATTGATTCAATTTTGACAGCATGGGTATGTTCACCGAGTCAAAAGCCTTTGGTAGTGTCCATAAAATCTCTCAATCATGCACTTCACATCAAAGAGCGGTTTTAAATTCTGAAACTTGAACTGTTGAAATGCTTACAGTGAATAGGAAAAATTAAAGACACATACATTTTGGAACATTTCAATTTGAAAAATGGACAGAAACCAATTTAAACTTTTTGGTTCATTTTGTACACATATTTGTTATAAATACATTTGCAAAGGGAATTTTGGATATTGTATTTAGTTTCTTCTGACATTAAAATGGGCTTAAAATTCATAATTCTCCTCATTTTTAAAACTTTTATTTAGAATTAGATATCACCAAATCCTTCCGTACGTTCCGTCAAAATTTGTGTTCAGTACAAGATTGTAAAGTTTGATGTGTAGGTGCTAAGAACTCTATGAATAAAGTGGATTACGGTGAGACACGGCAGGTGAATATGGAAAAATCTTATATTTAAAGATAGAAATTTGAAATTTCCCTTGTAGTTTACCCACATAAATGTAAGAAAAAAAAAAGGTTTTTCATAATTTAATGTTTAACAGCCAAAATTACACATATTTTGGACATTTAAATCTGAAAAATGGACAAAACCAGGTTTAAATTTCTTAGTTCATTGTGTACACATACTATCAGTTATATAAAACTTTACAGAGGGGATTTTGGATTTCTGCATTAGTTTTTAAGTAAACTAGATTTGACTGAAAATTGTCCTAAAAATTCTAATTTTGCCTCATTTATTATGACTTTTGACAGAAATCCTTCTGTATCCGTCAAAATCTTGTTGAGTCCCACATTATACAGTTTAGTGTGTTTAGGCAGTACATTAAGTGGTGATCCTTATGTCCCTACGGGACAAAAATGCATTTTCAAAAAGCGGCCTTTGAAGTTACAATGTCCCCGAGAAATCTATGGAAGTGGATTAAATGAAATAATGAAACATATTTCAGAGCAGATTGGATAAATATGTCTCCACATGAAAGCCATATGTTGAGAGAGCAAACTGACCAAAAAAACAAAAAAATCATAAACCGCAGATTGGACAAGTTTACAAAGCTTATGGATTGAGAGAGAAAACTTACTAGAAAAAAGGGAAAAAACATTTTTTTTGAGGTAGTGTCTTGCCTTAAATGAATTAGCTACTTCTATTTATTTATAGTGCTTAAAAAGATAAGGGCCTTCAAAAATAACAAGTTCATATTACTGGGCCTAACAGTAAACTAATATTCGCTGTGTGATTTATTCCTGTATGTTAGTGCGACTATAGAAGTGCTGCGCAGTGATTGGTCGTGAGAAAAGACGCGCCGCTGCTTTGCCAGGTGCAAAGCCAATTACCATAAATGGTGTCACCTATTGGTCTTTCTTTTATGTCTGCGCATCTCAAAAAGGAATTTACGTCATAAATTGGTATCTGAAGAGGTGCTTGAAGGTGCTAATTTTCCATGAACGGTGCATTGGCATAATAGCATGATGTGTTTATCTAAAGGAGGAGGAGGAAAAAAGTAAGGAACTAAAGCATGTGCACATCAGCCCTTTGAAAACAGCAGGTAGAGCATAATCCTATGTCTGCTTAACAAGTGAGTAAATAGCACTTGGCAATGTTGCAGTGACTTTGTAAAGTTTGAAGTTTGCAGATAAAGGAAAGCAAGTTGTATTACTCTATTTTTATAACTATAATAGATAGGAAAAGGAGTCGAAACGGTTGACTCCCAGTTGTTTGAAATGGTGTTGATAAAAATACGGGTAAAAAATCACTTCTTGACCTTCTTATGTGGCAAGAATGCTCTATTTTGAAAAAAGAAACAAAAAGAGAGAAACTTTAAAATGTAGTTTGTTCATTTTCTGATAAGTATTGCAATTTATGTTTTTAAAAATCAGGATTCAGTTCACAGTGGAAATGTTCAACACCTGCAGGAGCTTCAACATGAACTGCTAAACTAAAACTAAAATCACTTGCATTTGAGAACATGTTTGTAATGGTCAAACTACACCAAAACGATCCCTAAAAGTGGGATATTTTGTTGTCCGCAGAGTAAAATCTGCACTGAATACTTCATCAATTAAAGATCTATTTTCAATTGTGACGCTTTTAAACTCCAAGATCCAGCCCACATTTCCCGAGCGTATTTCAGTCAGCCAGTGCACATTCTGTTTCCAATATACAGTAAAACCAGATTTGAGCTCTGCTTTTTAACAAGATGACGTGAACATACACCAACACCAGACCATCTTGAATGGGAAGCGCTGGCTTTTTCTAGGGCATAAATTGAAATCCTCCGACAAAGACGCTTGCTGCTTTTTCACCGCCCGGGGCCTTGTTCAATTGATTCCAACAGGCAAGAAATCCAAAAGTGTGAGCGAGGGACAAACAGAAGAGAAGGGGAAGAGGAATAGGACATCTGAGGTCAAAATAAGATGAAGAAAACTGGGGGAGAATTTGTTCAAAAAAGTTGTCTTCTTTAGAGCAGAAATTCAAGTTGAAAATACACATTACAGGGACTGAAATTGAAAAGGTGCCTTTGAAGATTCTTTGCATCTGGTTGTTCCATTTTCTCGAAGGCTGCAACATCGCTTACATGACTGACAGTGTACTCTCGGATGAGATAAATTCACAGGTGAGCGCACAGAAGCAATTTACTCCCGCTGAGATGATATGGTCAGCTGTCATCCAGTAACGTGGAAAGGCACGTATTTCAAAGGCTTTCTTTGTACTTTCTTAATGACAAGGATTATACATGTGGTTGGAGTTATGACAATGCCGTGGCTGTCTGTACTTCTGCCTCATCTGCTTCCTGGCATGAGCTGGTGTTTGTCGTAATATAGACCTGGGAAAAAGAAGAAGATATAAAAAAAATAAAAAAATGAAAAAGAAGAAAGAAAGAAACAAGTAGGCTGACAATTTGAATTCAGCATATTTTGTTGTTGGAGAACAGGAAATGGAAATGAACAGGAGACATTAGGTGCAAGACCTTTATTATCTTAATGGAAAAACATATTTTAGTGCTCAGTGGTGGTGCAATGGTTGGGGGAGGTGCACATGTGTGGTTGATATCACTGCAGAGTCATTGGATCGCTTCACCGGCCACCGCTACGGATGTCCTGTCTATTAAGTCAGAAAAACTGTGCTTTTCACTCCACTAGATGGACACATCTTCTGCTGTAGTGACTTTTTTGAGCTTTTAACCATGTTCTAACAATGTTCCGTCACCAAAAACTTACCGGGAGTAGCATTCTGTCGCATTCACGCTGTTTGGAACAATGGTCATCAGAAAATCCTCCCATCAAACACACTTCCTGCGAAACTCCTTCTATCCGGCACGCATTTTCAGATCATGTATGTCGCTTATCCGAGAATATTCTGTTGTTTTAAGTCCTTAAATCATCGCTAAACTTGTTCTGAGCATTTCTGCCGTCTAAACACGATAACGGCTGCAGCAAATCTGCATTATAACGTCTTTTCAGCGCTAACTTGCTGTATAATTTCATACTGGCTTTGTTTTAAAACATGAGATGACAAATTTAAGGTAGACAAAAGTATGTTTAAGAGTATGACCAATTTTTTCTTTCAACACAATTTTCATTTTTCTTATTCCGCCGTTGTAACATGTTGACCAATCCATGTGATTTTTATTATTTTTTTCTTTCAAGGTTGTTTCATGTGTAAAACTCACTTCAGAATACTACACATGTAAATCCCATGCGAGCCAGGTTAGAACACTCTGCCCCTCCCACAAACCAGAATGGTGGAGTGTTTGAAAGTCTTGTTTTATGAGTTTTAGTTTAGTTTTATTTTATGTAGGTTTTAACACTGCGTGAATCGTGACGTCTGTTTTGTTTATGTCAGTGATTCATTGTAATGGTATGGTTTTGCTTTTATACATTTTTTTCCTGGTGTGTTGGTTTTAAGACTAGTAAGAAACATTATTTGTCCTTCTAGTCTTCTTTATTGTTTGTCACTGACAAAACTGTAGATAACGCACTACATGTGGATTTGTATTTTGCATGTCGATTTACTGCATTGTGGAGGTCAATTTTGTTAATCCCAAATGAATTGATGTATAGAGGTCATGTGTGAAAACCCACTGAACTGGAACCGACTGAGCTAACCTCCCCTTTAAACAGAGCATATGCTGCATCATGTTAATATTCCATGAGCATAGATTGGCCATGTGGCTCCGGATACATTTAACCTCTGTTGCTCCCCAGCCGGACATTATTCCTCTCTCCCGGTCAGAGGTGCTGGCAGCCATTTGAAAGGGTCAGAAGCAGACCGCTAACTGGTCTCAGACGTGGCGAGCCCTGGTCTGTCCCACTGTGATTCCCCTACATGTGGTCAAGGTCACGGGACATACACTATCCACCCATAATCACTGGCCTTTCAAATGACTGAGTGTATGTGCAACAAACAAGACCTTTCAATGCATAACTGAGATCAAATATTTTTCCTGATTTATTGGTGTATTTGCCTTGTTTCTTACATTGTAATACACAATCGCGCCACCAGAAGGCACGCAAGAGCCCCTTTACAACTTTGACGGCTCCTGAGTGAAAAAAAAAGTTGGCTGAACGGCAGAAATAATGCAGTATCTATGGACTAATAAGATTAAAACATTTCATTAAAGGCCCTGTACCTGATTTTTACTGTTATGAAATGTGAAAAACAGAAGTAGTTAATGTTTAAGTCTTTACATCAGTCACATCTGATCTCTCACTTACATAATGCAGTCCCAGCATCCTAAATATCCAGCGCGCTAAGTTTATCAGCACTTTTCATGAGTTTCTGAGCCCAGAGCGTCAAACAATATGCTTTCAACGCGCTAACGGCACACTTCCTGCGTCTCTCATAGGATAAGACGCTCTATAAATAGATGCAGAGAAAACATTTTGGTCTGATTTTCACCCAAATAGATGCTTTTAAAATATATCTGTGCTGGGACAAAACTAATTTTACTTTATTACATGCAAGAAATTGTAAACATGGACTGGTTCTGTTTTTCTTGTTTCAAAGCAGTAAAAATCAGGTAGTGCCCCTTTAACATTCATCTCACGTTAGTTGATTGCTTAGATCTTCGGCTCATGAAACTCAGGGAAAACTATCTTTCAACAACTCAACGTAAGATATGAGGCTAACGCTAGCAACTTTACATCGGATTTTATGGTAGTTTATTCACCATCAGGACAGTGTGTTTAAACATTGCTTCTTTCTGCTTTCTTTCAGTGGTTTTGTGT
This sequence comes from Rhinogobius similis, assembly GCA_019453435.1. Classification (NCBI taxonomy): domain Eukaryota; kingdom Metazoa; phylum Chordata; class Actinopteri; order Gobiiformes; family Gobiidae; genus Rhinogobius; species Rhinogobius similis. The sequence goes on from CM033619.1 coordinate 39,858,269, forward strand.
TGTCTCGCAATGCATTATAGTGGACTAGACCAGCAAAAAAACAACAAAAAACACATTTACGCATTTACCTGAATGGGTTAACCAACTATTGACCATAAAAGGCTCCAACTAACGTGCATCCCTGTTACCAAAAATAAGACAATGGACTGTAGAACTGGTCAGGTCGTGATGTGTGGACTTTTCCTAAAGAGGAAATTCATAATGGAGGGTTTTTGATGCTTGGAGGGAAGAAGATTTTTGAACCGGTATTCATCAAACTGGCGTGAAAGAAGCTAAATGCAACTCCAGGTATGTTTTTGATGACGAAACACTGTTTGAATATAGGAAAAAACAAAAAAAAAATGGTTGTTACAGCGTAAAAAACCCCACTGTGTTAAGCATTCGTTAGTACTTGTTAGTTCAATTACAGCTCCAACCAAAGCGTACTATCATTGGGCAAGACACTAGACGTTTAGAGGAGCAGCAGAAGTGTCTTTCCAACGAATATTACGAACATTGGCAAGCGTGTGTAGAAAAGCAAACGAAACCATTTTGCAAGTGATTCGTTGTGGTGACCCCTGACTGCCGAACATGATCTCAAGTAACAAAGATCTGCAGTAATTTATTGTTCTTTAATATCTCAGTAATAAAAAGCTATCGTATAAAACTGACTGTGTTACGCTTTATCTCCAACTTATAGAGGAAATTCATGGAGGGGAGAGGTTTGATTGATGCTGTACTGACTGTGTTCTCTCTCTCCGTCTAAAGCAGAATTTAGTAACTTGTCTGATAAAGAGTGGTGGCTCCAAATTATACCCGTATCATTACAACATTAAATTGACTATGGTTGCAATCATCATTAAAGCTTCAGTAAAAAAAACAGTGGTTGGCTGACAGTTGTTTGTAGCTAGAAGGATTGCGGGCAGCACAGTTAGAAAGCATATTTCCATAATTACGCAGCAACAATCAATTAAATTAAGCGTTAAGTGGCTACATTGTAAGTATTTTCAAAAATAGGGGTTTTGCAGATAACATCACGGCGTTCTGAATTTTAGCAGTGAGTTGCAAAAAGGCATGAGAAAATGATGACATTTTCTCAAAACGCAACTAAAACGTGACAGAGCTGCTGCAGTCTAATAACACTTATAAAAGTCTACAACTCCGCTAAATATTGAGTTTGTACCTGACATCTCAGTAAGGAAAAGCACACACACACACACAGTTGAACAGCTTACCTTTCTTTCCTTAGATAACATGTTTCTGAGTCGTGTATTGATGAAATTACTTGTTGTGATGTGAGTTGAAGTGTCGTTTATCCCCAACTGCCATTTGCAAATAAGCGAATAAGTTCAGAGCAACAACAGAGAAACTACTTCAAATGATCAGTTTTGGTGCCTATAATTCTTCTACTCAGTTAAAATATTGAGGAGAATTTTACAAATAAAAGAAGGCACTACATTACCTCTGTAATTTAATATGCGAATCAAAATACAGAGCAAACTTTGCACAGTAAAGCAGCATGATGATGTTGGGAGTATCTGTTTTTCTCTATGCGGGAGGAGACAACAGACTTCTCCTTGTGCAGTATGTGTTAGACTGTTGGCAGTTGGCCCGAACAGGCTGCACATGTGCTGTGTTTTGTGGTCACCGCGCTCACTTTTGACCCTATTTGGTATAAAGAGGACAGATAGCTTGACCAAAGGCATAATAAATCAGAGAGTTAGTCCACACACCCTGGAGATGAGGTGATAATGCAACATCCAAGGTCAAAATGGACCCTGTCTGCACTTAATTCAAGAAATACTGTATGTGAACTTGCCCATTAACGCCAAATGCATTTTCAGTGAGCTAACGTTAATGAACAGCTAAGTCAGGATTCAGTTGCAATTGTGCCTCTGCTCAATCTGGCGCAGACCGTCTTTTTTGTGGAAGGTCCTTGACAAATTTAGACTAAACTAAACTTTTCGAGAACCTTGTGCGAATTTTGAAAAGTGTTATTTTCGCAAGGCATTCTTAGCCACACAGTGCAGAATTGGAACACAGTCACTTATTTTCCAGTGCGTCTGTGCTCATAACAACAGGTAAGTGGCACATTTGTATTCTCCTTTCATAAATCTCATATCACCACCCTCTTTCACTCTGCCCCATTTGCTTCCCCACCAAAGATGAAGTCATAGATAGCGGAAACGTCTATTTCAATCAGCCTGACTGTTATTGTTGCAGCTCATTGGTCTACCGCACTTTGTCGGCCTGTTCCCACCACATCACAGCCGCTTTAATAGACAGATCTGTATTCCAAAGCGTAACTTGTCACATTGGAAGCTTTTATTTCGCACAAACAAAACCAAATGTAACATGAAGGGAGCCGCACTCAAATAGACGTGCCTTTTTTCTGATGCTTTGCTTCTGCTTTCTGATAAAAGAGCTTGTACCTCGTTGCCGCGGTGGATACTCTGTTAATTTTCTGTGTTGTTTCATATTTCCCAGCTTATTGATGATTCCCATATGCTTCCACTTTTCAGTTTTGCTACGAGCACATTGATTATAGTTTACAAAAAAAACAACTGAAATGAAGTAGACATAATCAAGTAGACATCAAATGAAACGTACTGGATGGAGACAATTATGTTTGATTTTTTAACAATTGCAAACACATTTTACATAATTTTAAAGTTAATGTTGGATTGTTTGGTAGACTTTATTAATGCGTTGTGAGGTAAATTCATGATCTGCGTTAGGAGAAGTCGTAATAATTTAGTTGAGGCCGCTGTAAGTACAGGCAAGAAACAGCAGTAATTAACGGCAACGAGCCTGAAATGTAGCTTTTGGTGTATATTTTTGTCATTGAATTAAGTCATAAAAAACAATATACCTTAAAAACAAATCAGATTGAACATTATCGACTCTTGCATGTCACGGGTGTGCTTTTAACGAGTTTGGATTGAGTAGGTTGCGCCATAAATCTGCTAAATCTGGAAATCTCGTCCACTTCCACCTTCCAATATCATCAAAAAGTGTCTCTGGAGTTGTTTGTGAGAACTATACTTTATTATATATATATTATAATCACATAGATACATAACGTTTACTGTATAATAACATACTCTTGATGAAACAGTGAAAACATATTGTACACGACAGCAGGATCATTAACTCATGTCAATGCAATGAACCCCAAAATCGTTGGTTTAACTTTACTTTGTGATTTTATTGAACAGTTGATTATGATACTCTGCTTTAAAAAGGTCTTCGTGGCCTTTGTTTTTCTCTTCAAACTTCTCTCTCTCTTAATTGACAGATAAAGGATTGATACAATTGCCGATTCACAATATAAATAACGATGTTGAATTGTTATGAGATGAGAGAGAAAGTCTCCCCCCAAATAAAAACCCAAATCAATGCTGTAGCTTGTTTGTAGCTTAATTAATGAGACTTGACTCACTACTAGTCCAGTTTAGTTGCAAAATTCTACTTCTCTCTTCGATTTGGAGCTTTGAAAATCCAGTAAAATGTTTGGACTGTCTCCTGCACTTGATAATATGCCCATCCCAATGTGCAAAAATAATCCACAATCTCTGAAACTGTTTGTTAATTATGGCCGACGGCGTTCGTTTCTATGTAAATTCCTCTCCACCGTCACTGCCAGTGCGGGGTTTCGAGGTGCATGCTGGGATAGCGTGACGACATGTTCAAGGAGCTCCGTTGTGCATGTTTTGGGTAGCTCGGGGAAACTGGAGCACCCAAAACCCGAACATGAGAAGAAACATGAAAAGAAAGGAGAAACAAACAAAAAAACAAATCAAAAAAGGAACGGTGGTTTTCCCCATTCACCTCTGAGCACAACGGGCCGCTTTGTTTACCAGGATCTATATCAAGTGCGAAATATGCTGCAAATGTCACCTATCCAAGATGAATTCCTCCCAGCGGACAAAATCACATTAGGTTAATCCCGCGAGACTCCCACGCTCGACGGTAAAGCTCGGAAGGACAAGTCAAAATCCACCAAACCCCAGCGGCCCCACGGACGCTGTCACCTCATGATTAGTCTGTGCATGTGTGTCCTCGACGGACGACAATGCTGGCCCTGCTGCGAGGTAATGAAGTTACTGATAGGGCGGCGCAATATATGGAAGAAAAGATAAAACGTCTAAAAAAAAACACATGGAAAAAAAGTATTGCAAGTGTCTCAACATCCATGCTCAGGTTGTAGTGCATATTTTACGCAAATATTATTACAAAAGTCCCTAGAGCTGATTTTGAACCATGAGTAAGAAACCTCTATTCACCTTATTCTGCCCCGCCCACTTTTGCCTAGTTTTTTCACAGATACGCACTTCTGTTTGACGAGAACTCCGTTAAAGCTAATGGCGAACAAGGGAAAAGTCTCGCCGTTAAAATGCAATATAAAATAGATTGATTTGAGTAAAATGTTTAATGTACACGTGCAATAACAAGTCAGTACCGATTTCCTGGGCGGCTTGAAAACGGCTTTTTAGTCATTTTCTGTTGAGCTCGTCTGCCCCATGTAAACTAATACAACAGAAACAAGATGGCGGCGCCCACAACAACTTCCGGAATAAGGAGAATAGCCTAATGTTGCACCATGATAGACTTACAACTGTCTGGGATTAGTTCTAGTTTGTTCGAAATTGGCCAAAATGGAAAACCACAGTTATAAAGTACGCAAACATGTTATGCACGTGACTTTCCATGTCAAGTTTGTGATTTAGAAAAAGTCAACTTGACATGGAAAGGAGCAGTCCAGTGTTTTCAGAAATGAGACAAACGAAGATATGAACTCAGAGGGGGAGAGGTTTGTCTAAATTTGTGCCCATACATACACTTCTATTAAGAATTTCATGCCAAGTTTAAACCAGAACGAAGCAACTTAAAGCGCCTCTGACAGGTTGAATTACTCATTTGACTAAAATGCAGTTAAGATAAATATATTTAAATTTCTACTAAAATCTTTACACATATTACCTCAGTTTAGCTATTCTTTTAGGTTTTTAATTGTACTTCCTGGTTGTAAAGTATGACATCACGCTAGGAAATTACCATAGCAACCACATTGTACACTGGCCAAAGCTGATCTAATGTCACAGATTTTGTTAATTTGACAAAGAGAAATACATGTGAACACCTTTATTTTGTTGAATCAATGTTTAAAGGGTCAAAAAAGTAGTTTATTTTGTGTAAATTATGCATAATCTTTGTCTCCCCAGTGTGATGTCATCGATTTGTTTACTTCCTGTAATTTTCAACAGATTTTTCAACTTTTCTCTACAAATAGTGATTGGATTGGTGTAAAACTACAATTTATATTTACAACAGGTATTAATACACTGAATAAAGTCACAATTAGAAAATCCTAAAAACCTGTCATACGCACTTTAAGCGACAGAGCTCCCCCTGCTGCTCTCTTACATAAACGCTTTTTTACACAAGGAAGTACAATCACATACAAAAACACCCGGAAAAAACATATGCAACCACCACACACACCCATAAAGATGTTAAATAAGGTAAAAATGGTGTTTAGTTTATGCACCATAACTGCATACAGTTCCAAGTATTATTTTGTGTGTTGTTTTTTGGCTGTTTTTTAGAAAATACCTCTGTTTTACAACATACACTGTACATTGTAAAAGCTTATTTACGAAACAAACAAAAAAAAGCTCATTCACTTCTTTTTTTGTGACGTAAAGTCCATATCAGACATTACTAACATCAAACCAACTTAAATAAAATAAAATAAAGGCTGTGGCAAATTTGAGTGTCTTTCGTGGAATGTCAATATGTGTTTTTTTTCTCTCTTTCTTTTCGTTGAGGAACATTACTAGAACTCCGACATCTTTGAAGATCTCCAAAAAAAGCTGCTCTCCTCTGCTCCCTGCTGACTGCCTTTTGTGATGCTGCCTGACTTCCACTTAGCGGGTTTAGCAGGGGTCGAAAAGAACACCAGCTTCCTATCAAAGAGCCGACCAGGAGGTTTGAGCGCGGCGCAGGCTACAAGAGGAAATTTAGGGAACAGAGACGAGAAGAAAGGCAGAGAGACTTTGATGATGCTAACCGTGTTTCCAGTGGCGGCTTTAAACGTCCCAGCAATGGTTCTGTCCATATTCTACATTTCCTGTACGTCAGTGTTCATTTTATTTTGAATACCTTATTTTGTGCGTGCCTTTTTATTTGTTTATTTTTTACAATTAGAAATACTCTTTGTTCTACGTTGCACCATATTGCCAAAGAACATTCCCAGTTTGTGAATATTATGTTTCGGACAAGATCTAGTTAGATTAATCAATCTTGTGCTGCGATTGTGCGTCAAGAATGGCAGCGCAAAGAAGGCAAACGTGAACTAATTGCCATGTTTAGAGTAACTTTGATGCTTCTGTACATTGGGATACTCACCAAGTTGCAGTTTCTGGTTGTTGTATACCATGCATAGGAAAACAAATTGTAGTATTTATGATTTAGAGCAACAAGACGTTTAGATATTTTGACATATCAATTAACACTTTGGATGGTATGGTGTAGCTAATATACCCTGTACACATGCAGTTTATTTTACATTCATGCTATTGCAAATGGAACAAAAATCCTTACGTTTGAAAGACAAGTGCCAGTATTTTTCAACATTTTTTTAAAGATAAGAAACAGGCCTAAACCCGAATGCTTGCCTACAATCCCTATGTGCTCCTCTTTGCCCCAGAGCAAGTCCATTTGCTCATAAACACGTGAATGTGGTAAACTGACTATGCACAGATCCCAGCTGCAAACTCACCTTCGTGTCTTTCTCAGCGCCCCACTGTCCGGGACGATGCACCAACCGCCTGCAGCTTCAGCTCGAGCGGTCCAGTCTGCTCTGGTCCAGTCTGGGCTGCTCTGACGCCGGGATGAGACGAGCCTCACCGGGCACGTGCCACGGAGCTTCAGCGTCGTCCACACTCCACACTCAGAAGTGGGTCTTTATCGAAACAAAAGTCCACAGTCTTCCTGCTAATCTGAGACGTCACAGTAACGGCAGTGGCCCCTCTGTAGAGAAATGGACTTGACCAGAGCAGCGTAAGTCCCGCCCTCTGAGATTGACGAGTGATTCTGACAGATTATTTAAACGCCATGAAATCATTAATTATTTAAACAGATGTTTTCAATATTAAGCTTTAAATGTTTCTTTAAATAATTTATATGATATGATTAAGTTATTCATCAACAATTTTAATTCACTGTAAATTTAATTAATTCATTGTGCATTGTGCATTTGAATTAATCAACAACGTATATAATTAAATCATGAATTAATTGTACACACAAAATCTTCCATAGATGTGTTGGAAACGTAATTAGTGTCCAGTGGAATATAAAATATGTTATAAAGAATTAATTTCAATCACTTTATTTAAAATGAATACGTTCAATTTTAAAATTCAGCCTTTTTAATGCTCTTTGTTATTTTTCTGTCTGAGGCCCATCGCCCGCTTGTCTCCATGGAGATTGCATTGCTTTTCCTGGAATGTTACAATATGGCATTAAACTCATCTAAACCCGTATATTTGCGAGCAGGTGACAACACCGGGCCGATTTACAGGTCAGGTCTATGGAGAAGTACCGCGCACTCAAAAAAGGTTGTAGTCCATGGTTTTTTATTGTATTTTTGAACACAATTAACACCGAAGTAAATAAAAGCATACATTCAATCCAGTTCTATGGACTATTTTATGGATACACGATGTAATTACTTGCCTGCACTGTGTTGTCTCGTGTGAATTCGCTGCATGCTCAAGTCGCACTATGCGGTTCAACGTGACCTGCAACTTGAAATCATTAATTAAAAGGGATGTGCAGATTGCCAGGCAGCCTATAGATAGCATGTAGCACACACTGATAGGAGATGTGCAGCGTCGAGATAACAAATGTTATCAGATGTTTTAAGTTGGGATGTCAGGGTTTGACACGTCAGATGGTGCAAGAACATGCAAGGATTACTGCAGCTAGAAAACCTTTTTTGCATTAGATCTGTCAGATGACTAGAAGGTATAGCGAAGGCTTGATGTTGCCGTTACTAGATGTTCTACTTGGAAAGTATGGGTTTAAAATAGATGGGATGGTAAAAGCTGCCAAAATGTCAAAAATCGTATCAGAGGGGGAACGGGGGAGAATTATTGGCCCGAGCCAGTAAACCGGCGAGGGTCATTGTGTTTAGCTGGTTTCTTCTTCTTCTTCTTCTAATTTTTTTCCATACAAATGATCGCGTTTTTAACCCAGTAAACATGCACAGAAAATCTTCAATGAGGGTATTGTCGCGACCAGCCCGGTGAAAAATGTCTCAATCTCAAACACTGTGCTAGTTATAATTTAAATAATTAATCTGTTGCAGCATGTAAGTTACTAGAAAAAGCTCTTAAATCATCAAATCAATTTTATGATTTCACAAAGACAACACAAGTAAACATAAAATCCAGGTTATAAATATATTGTAAATTGCAGATATATTGTTATATGTTATATATTAGTGAAGAAAAAAATCCAAACAAATCTATCATTGTTAAAAAAATATATATTGCAAATTTGAAGCTCCTGTAATGCCTGTTTGGGCCACGCTTAGCAGCTGCTGACACCAAATGCTGGTGATAACATCTTTTCTTTTTTAATCACTGTGGAGTGTCTGTTATTCAGGCAGGGTGAAAATATGTTTTCTTGCAACGGTTGACCTATTAGTAATGAATATTTATTGAAATATGTTTTGGAAGACAGTCAATGGTGGAAGGTGACAAAGCACAAAAGTAAAAGAACTGTACTGCATTTGTTGGTATTTGAGATAAATGCAAATACTTTTTACTTTTATTTACATCTGTAGCAGTTATGTACTTTCTACTGCAGCATATTTTTAACTGAATTGAAAATTTAAAAGCTGTCTCTTTATTTGACTCTTTTATATACATTTTAAAAGATTACACTTGTTTTCGACGAACTTTCCGCGACTCTAAATCCCGGTTTGTTTTTCTTCCTAGTTGTTTGTTTCATTCAGCCAATCACAGTCCACCAAATTTGACGTCATCAGCTAAACCCAAGACCTTGGATGCCTTTTGCAGTCACACGCAGGCTAAAGGCTAAACTAACGTTACAATGGGGAGAAAAACAATTACTTTGACTTTAATTTTTGAAAATTTGCACACAATTCCTAGACGGCCTCCTGATCAGAAAAGCCAATGAGACCCATGGCCTATTCTTCCCACTTTTGCCTCTAGGGCCCTCCAGAGCTAATTTTTAGTACAATTTTCAGTCCAATCTAGTTACTACTTAAAAACATCTGTGTGCACGGCCGAAACGTTGCACAATGAATACATTATCTTTTGCAGGGACTGACGGTGTGCGGGACGTTTTCTTGTTGTGAAATTGACCGGGTGATCCCATTTGTCCCACGCACCCACCTCTACACAGATGCGCGCCGTCTGCTGCTCCTTTTCCTGCGCGTTTCCAAACAGTAACAATCAGGTACAACCCCTTTAAGGCTAAGCTATGATACATTTTATACATAAACAGACAAATCAAATCAAATCAAATAAAATCAATTTATTTTTATAATGCCCAAAATCACAAGAACAGTTGCCTCGATGGGCCACAGGTAGAAAGCAGTTCAGATAACTGTCCCAGAATGCCCCTGTCCTTTGACCCTCCTTCGCGGCGAGGAAAAACTACAAAAAACCCCATGGGAAAAAGTAGAAACCTCGGGGAGAACCACAGTGAAGGAGAGATCCTACTCCCACGGACGGACAGGCTGCAGATGAACTAGGACTGACGCATCCACTTGGACTGTGGAGCCAGAACCACTCAAGAGGGAGGTGGCTTTAAAGAGTTCCTCCAGGCGGACGAGGAGCAGTCCATCCAGTGTAGAGAGAGCTCCTCCAGCATTGGAATGGTTCATCTAAAGTAGACGGAGTTCGTCCAGGCAGACGAGGTATGGCTAATCCAGCTGTCCAGGCGGGTGGCGCATAGATCCTCCAGTGTAGTTTAGACAGAGTCCAGGCGTAGTTATAATCGCTGCATTTACACTGCCGTTTCTAAAGCTTTTTCTAGTCACGTTGAGCCTCTGTTGTTCAAATGTGTTCACTACTGCCCCCAGTGGTTGGCACATGTACAGCTCTGAGGAGACGGACCAAGAAAGCACCGTATGTATCTGTATGTGTTTCCAAGGTAGAGCAAATGAGCCTTTACTCATGAAGGATGGCTTATTTAGAGGAAACATTACTCACAACATTTAAAAACTTCAAACTGTATAAAGACAAAGCTGTACATTCTGTTCTTGGCAAGAATATGTTTTGCTCAAACTTATTTTAGTTTTTTTTTCCAGAATCCATCCATCCATTTTTTATTTTTTTTTTACAAAGAAATCAAGACCTTAGTTTAAATTAGTTCACTTTAGCCTCCACTTAGACCGTAGCCTAATACAATTGAAAGCGGTTTATGCAAAATGTATCTGCAATTTATCGTAGAAAGGGTTTCAGAGGTTGTCATCCGGACGCTGTTTAAAGATCGACGAATTCTGCAATTTAATAACCTCTCTCAAGTGGTTTCACAATGGAGTGTACTTTTGAGTTGAAACAGCATTTTATTATATTAGCTACTTATTCAAAGAGCTTAGAGAGAATATAAAGAAGTCTCGCCATTTGATGTAGAAAAGAATGATGTTAAAATGGTGCAGGACCAGTCTAAACTAAAATACAGCAATGCAGTGGTTGCGATCACGACATTCTACAACGTCTATGGGTTAAATTTGAGCTGAAGGACACGTCAGAATCCTGCTCCGATTACAGGTTTATTCATAATTCATACATATTTTTCGTTAATATTATTATTCATATTTGATTTTAATGTATGTATATTATTATGACACATTTGTGGAGCCATCTCAAACAAAAAAAAGATACGCTTTATTTATGATTAGGAGCCCCATTACTGCTATCAAGTTGCTGATATTCTTCCTGGGGACTTGGGACCCTGGGGAAAAGGATAAACGGTTCAAAATGTGTGAATCATAACTTTCAATACATCTTTTAAAAAAAAGATGAACACAACCCAAAAGGGCGGGCGAAAATTGCTTTTGTGAACTTGGTTACGATGAAGAAGAAAGTTTGAGGACATTTAAAAGCTAAACGGAAGAAAGTCACGGAATAACGCCCGATAAAGGACTATAGAGTGTTGGGCACGCAGATCGTTTTTGCATCGAGCTCTGTGGGGCAAACACTGTCCCGAGCTGCAAAGGATTTTTCGCTACTGAACTCTCGACAGGTTTAGCAATACAGTATCAAGGTTTTGAAGAAATCGCTGGCCCTGAGGTGGTAAAACATGGGGATAAAAAGTGATCACAACGATTTAGCGCTGACTGACAAGTACCATCACACATGCTCTGTCTAAGCATTTAACAAAGCATTTAACAAGTTAAATATGGCACATTTTGTACTTTTTTGTGTATTTTATGCATTAAGTCTATGTGTAATGTGCGGAATATACTGTAGTTCACAACATCCAAACTGTAAATGGTGCAAGTGCAAAAATTCATTGTGGCCCTTGAGTCAAAAAGTTTGCCCATAGCTGCTCTAGACTCTTGGCTAACTCTGGCCTTTTATATGAGCTGCGCTCCTGGTATCTTCAATTGCCATGCTCGCTGCTACTGCCCACCAAATAAAAACAAAACAGACCAATATGATGATGATGATGATGATAATTATATTAAAAAAAAAGAAACAGACACAAAATGAGACCTTTAAATTCCTTCCTATCACTTAATTAAATGAAATTAATTGGAGTTTGCGCCATAGCGTCCTGGTTGGGAAGTGGAGGTAATTACATGTGAAGCCTGTGTAATCTATTTAGTGTTTTAAAAGGTGACCAAGTGAACACAAAAAGGGCTTTTTCCCCACATCAAAAATGATTCACTCACAGGCAAGTGAAGAACGTTCTTCTTGTGAACGTTACAGGTTTAAGAAATGTAGGGTCAGGTTTTTGAGCAGCACCAAATCTCACACAGACCTTTCCTCATTCACTTACCCCGCCCTTCTTTTCTACTTCTTATTTATTCTATCTTTCAGGAATGCCAGGGTAGACAAAGACAGAGAGTCAACTTTTCATTTGTTACAGTCAGACAGTGCAGTCAACTTCCAGATATTTTTTTTTACTCTCGAAACTTAAAAAAAGCACATTTTCTTGCAACTTGTACTATAAAATTTAACACAGTATTTTTAATATTTGTTTAACGTTTATGAAATATTCTAATGCAGTGGTGTAAAGTAACGAAGTACAAAAGTTGAAGTACTGAACTTGAGGAAAGTTTTTAGGTATCTGTACTTTAGTTAAGTCACTTGTACAGTGGTCACTTTTTACTATTACTTCAATACATTTGTGACCAAGTATATGTACTTTTTACTTCACAACCTTTCTGTAACTTTACTGAAAAGTAGAGAGTACTTAATTTTGTTGTAGGGGTTATTTTTTGCATGTTGATGGTGACATTCGGCCCAACAATAAGCAAAGAAAAATTGATTGACCTTTGTTGATCAAAATTAAGCTTAATTCTTTACCAAAATTCCGACATTTCATACGCAAAACCGGTCTCATAATCTACACGAAATACCTTGACTTTTTACCCTCAAAGTACATTTTCTGAGATTTTTTAATGTGATACTTGAGTAATTTTTTTGCACACATATTTACACTTTTAAATGAGTAACAAAACTGAATACTTCTTCCACCACTGTTCTAATGTTTTGTACCTAATGTTACTAATGTTTAACTGTAATATTTTATAGTCTTAATTGTTAAGCTAATGACGAATTTTGTACCTTTTTTTTTTTCAAATAAACGTTCCACTCACCTGTAGATGGAAAGTAGCAGTAGCTAAATATGATGCAGATCATCCTTTCTTTTATAAGATTAATGAGTTTGTACATGATCCCTGACAAATAAAGCCTAAACTAAACGAATTGCTCCTTCGGCAGCTCACGAGCAGCCTTTGAATGATAATTATGAACTGTTTCGGTTTCCACGGCTCTAAACTCAATACTATAAACATTCAAACAACAAACAAACAACATGTTGTTTCACACTTTAAACAACAAATCATGTTTTTTTCACATCTAGACAACCACTCCAGCCCCTGATCAATTCCTCTCCATGTTGTTATGTCTTTACCTGCACCGACACGAAAAATGTAATAAGGAAATCTGATGAATAAATCATTTGGCCGAAACAGAGCAGAGCTTGTAGGACAAAAAGTTACAGCCCCCATTAAACGTCTATTTCTAAACCCCACTGACCCCTCTTAAACGTATTACACTTTTATGATTCTTAAGAGATTTGGCCATATTTCTTTGAAGTTGAGGGGCCTCTTCCTTGGAGCACCCTTGATGCCGATTACTGTGAATTATCCTGTTAGATTTCTCCTCTGCTTGGGCATTATCCGCTCCCGGTAGAAATTTTGGACTTCAAATCTCCAGCTATATTGATGATTTTAAATCCTCTTCACTAGTTTTTTTTATTGGGCTTTTTACATCCTATAAATATCTTAGAAGTGTGTATTTTAAAAGTTTTGAATAAATAAAAAGTTTCATCATTTCTGTTATCCACTTTCGCAGTCCGCTTTCTCCTAATGTTTGACTTGGTGGCAATAGAACAGAATAGACCTCCTGCACATGCCGTCGCATTATCCCAGCGTGCACCAGGAAACGTGGCTTAAAGGTCCCATATTCTGCTATTTTGCCCTTTACATAGTCTATTCTAAGGGCTTTGTTGATACATTTTTGCGTTGTGCAATATCCATAACATAACAGTTTCCAAAAAACACCCATTTCTTGGACTGGCCCCCCTCCTTGCAAAAGCAAACGGCTCACTCTGAGATCTGACCCCCCCGAACAGAGAGCAGGCTGCCTCCCCCGCCCAACCCGCGTGCCTCCCCCGCCCCACCCGTGACGAAGCCTAGAGTGGAGATGGTGCATGCGCCGTGTGCTCCGGTAAACAACGATACACAAACACGGGAATAAACATTTTCTCGTCCTGACGGTGCGTCGTGCTGAGTCCTACGTCCTGGATCTGACCTGGAGTTTGACGTGCTCCAGTACCTCGACGACGGACGTTGCCGTTTGGTAAATAACAAGCTAACTCTTCGATCTGTCGTATCCATTGTGTAATTACTCTGTAGCATTAGCATTAGCTGTTTTTATTCTTGCGGCTGCGCGCTTCCTGGAGGCGTGGCTTAAACACCGCGTCATCCTGGTGAAGCCGCGTCATCTTAGTGAGGAGCCCCCGTCTGCTGCTCAGCCGAGGGGGATGGAAAAGACAGTTCTCTAGTGAAACTTTGGGCACACATACGAGGCCCAAATAGCACTGTAGGAAGGTTAAAAGTTGATTTTGCCTGTTATGGGACCTTTAAGCACAACAAGACACAACTTCCAGTTTATAGTCAGCATTTTCTGCAATTATTTAACTTCTCTGTATCTCTACGCCACATTTTCGCACCAACTCATGAAATGTGTTGGGTGTGGATAGAGTTAGATGCATTATTTATACACTGATATAAATAATGAACAGGAAACAGCTGAGGCTAACGTGCGCCAGCTTTGTTTTGCGAAGTTTGTTGGCTCAACAAATGCAGTCATAATCACGGGATATGTAGTGGTTTATCACAAGATCAAGTCAGTGTTTGGCAAGAAATTATTATTTTGTAACGATGCAATCTTAAATCTAGCGAGCACAGTCTGGGAGCTAGTACCTCTTCAACCCCCTCTTCCACTTTGGGAACACCACAAAACTGCACCACACCATACTGTTCCTATGGAAACGTCCCCCGAGACACTCAGGAAGCACGTGAAACAGATGCATGAGTCGCTTCAGGTCCAGTGATGTGGAGGAGCAGCAGCTGTACTCAGAGCTTCTCCTCACTCGGCTCTACTTTGACGGGTTAAGTGGGCTCTAAGCTCATGCTTTTATGTCTTCTTCTAGAACAGCTTTCTCCAACTTACAGTATAAAGTTGTAATTAAATACTAACAGACTGGTCATTTTCCAGTGCTGCAATCTTAGTTCTTTTGACTCTTTATTTCAAATTCAGTTTTAGTGAAGTTATGTGGAAGTGGTTCTAAGTATAGTTCTTGAAATAATCATGCTATATTTCTCAAAGTGACATCAGTGCCAGTGGTCTTAGCGCGCTCCAGGCTCTTGTTCGTCTCCTCAAACCCTTCTGCAAGTGTTACTGAGGGCTACTTCAATAACAATGACCCTCTGGAATTAGTGAGGACTTATGATCTGGTGCAATATTAGACTCAAGAACACTTGAGTCAGTTCTAAGTATTTAATATTTAAAATACGAGCAAACTATGCAAGCTATATTATATCACATTATTAATGATCATAAATTCTAATGGATAATACTGAATGACAATAAGTTAATGTTAAGTGCACAACAGCCTGTTAAAGGTTAAACATAAAGGAAAGAAAACAGAAGAACAAGCAGTAATGTGTTTCCTGGCTCCTTCTCAACAGTCACATATTAAACATTATTTCCTTGCGGTTGCACATGTGACACATTTAAAATCTAAAAGTGATATATTTTTATTCCAATTCAAAAACTTGAATTTAACCCTTGTCCTCCTTTCTTCAATTGAGCTATGCTCATTTGGTCAAAGAGCAATGTGCTTTTTCATATCAGGAAAAAAAAAATCTTATTTTAGTTTTTTAAAATTGCATACATTTTATGTTGAGTGATGTTTTGGACCACCCATAAAAGTTTCATAGTGATGAAATAATCTAGATGTGGTAAAAATGACCTGAAGATAGCAGGAGGGTTCAGTTATTGTTTTTTGCTTTTTTTTTCTTGTTACGGAAAGTTCATTTTCTTCACCTTGTTGTGTAGATGTAGATGTGTGCGATGTAATGGCAGGCTTCATGTGGTTAGCCAAGAAAGAAAAGTATGTACTTTTTTACACCCACACATGACTTGATCAAGGGGATTTGTGCTTACAACACTGAAAACACTCACCTTAGTTACCCTTGCTTCAGCTGAGATCTCAGTAATGCATTAAATGAAAGTATAGTTGACTTTCAACATCAATAAATTGTGGAGTGCATTTACCACTCAGTTAGCAGAATCCTAATTCATACGACTAATCAGGCTAGTTTAGAACAGCCCAGTCTTGATCCTCATCACTTTAACAAACAGCCTCCTTCAAAATGCTCAGGTTATTGCAATGCATTATTCAAACCCATCATACTCAGAGGTGGATTACCGCTCAAGCAGCTGCCCTGAGGTCCACTGATGAAACTGAAGCAACCAGCCCCTCCACCACCAGCCATCACACAGACCACGGTCACACCAGACGGGGTGGCTGAAGTGTCTTGCATAAGGACACAACTGCCTGCACAGGTCCGGAGGTTTTTTTTCATTCAATGCAGGATTACTTTAGCGTGCACACACATTTAAAAAAAATGAAGATACAACAATGGTTACCAAAAGTTTGTTCATTTCTTCACATGATTATTTCAAGGACAGACATTATGCATTGTTTGTATTGTTATTAGCCTTTGAACATGCTATTGAGTATCTTTACGTTGATGTTATGTTTTAGAATAAAAAATTTAATTGAACAAAAGAACTTATATAATGCTTTAGCTCCATCTACTGGCTGCAAAGGGAATCACATAACTTTTAAATATACATTGCTTCTTATGCTAGCTTTAGTCGATCCTCTTTGTTGACGCAGATATAAAGAACATGATTAGACGGCAGAAATGCTCAAAACGAGCCCGACGATGTTTACAGACTTAAAAACAGCGCAGAAGATTCTTGGAGCTATGTTACTCAGCGAGGAAATTCAGAAAGGAGCGTTTTTGACCGTTGGAGGGGAGAGGATTTGATTATTTATTTATTTATGTTATTCGTGTCATCATCAGGAATAAAATGAATGAAAAGGAGCAGAAAGAAGTGCAATCTCGTAACAACTTTCTAACCAGGATTGATCAAACTAGGATGAATGAAGCTAAATGCAACTCCAGGTATGTTTTTGATGATGGAACAGTGTTAGACGTATGGTTAAAAGCCCCCAAAAAGTGAATTTTCCTTTGTCTTTTCGTATTGTTAACCTTTGACACCCATACCTCGTATTTTTTGGACATTTTAAATTGCAAATTGGATCTACAACTTCATAATAAAAGAAACAAGTCCATTGACGTCCGGTTGAAACCTGTAACACTGATTTCCGTCCGCTCTTACAAGGTATACGAACTGGTTTTTGTTTAAATCTATGTTTTTTATCCTTGTCTGTGTTATATAAAGCATCTTTGAATGTCCAAAAAAGCACTACACAAGTTTGATGTACAGTGATCCCTCGCTATATCGCGTTTCATCTTTCACGGCTTCGCTGCTTCACAGATTTTTTTTACAGTGCGGATATTTTTACAGTGCATCCACTGAACGTCAGCGCACGGCACAAGAACGGTACCCTTTGACGAGTCGTTCATTGCAGTTCTCAAATATAATCGAAGATGGCATATCCATTTATAAAAATCTTCTTGCTCAGAAAAAGAAAGAGCGCCAACAACTACCCATAACAATGTTCTTCTCCAGCGCCTTCAGTAGAAACAGACGCTACAGCGGAGCAGAGTCAGGACCAAGAGGCACAGACTGTGAAATACGCCAGTGACAATGTTTACAACCTTGTATTACTATATTAAAATGATTGTTTTAAACAAATTTTGGGCTTTAAAACAGGTTTTGATTGTTGGTTTCATTCCATAGTTCAGTATTGCATTGTAAAATAATAAAAAATAAAGCTGTGACTACTTCACGGATTTCACTTTTCGCGTGCTATTTTTGGAACGCAACTCCCGCGATAAACAAGGGATCACTGTATTATTATTATTCGTAGCCTTATTATTACTATTATTTCACCGTAAATGTCAACGCAGCCAGCCAGACATGCTCCTGGGCCCATATATACAGCTCACACAGTGTTTTTGTTTTGTTTTTTCTTATCTTGTCCCTAAAACAGCTAGGTTATGCTACTAAATGTACTAAATGTACCACTGATTGATAGAAAATGGGGCATCAAGTTAAGAGCAATGAGAGCGATTGGAGAAAACAGAGATTTTTAGAGCAATGGCGTCTTGTTGTGGAGAATAACAATTATTTAAACAAACATGAATCACTATAAATCCTACTTTGGGTGAGTAAAGGAGACAGTGATTTAGTATCATATGCCCCCTTTAACTCATTTGATCTTTTTAGATTTTTAAAACACATTTTTTTCTTCTATCTTTGTTCTGGAACTGCGTGCTCCTGTTCTCATTCCACTCCCTAAGTAGCACATTGACTATGAATAAGCACCTTATACAATCACACTTTAGCTGACCCTTTGCTGTTAAATATTTAATTCTTGGCCACGGGTGAGTAGAGAGGAAAAGAAACTACTACTTCGAAGTGTAAAAACCAAAGACGATTGCATAGTAAAGCTTGAGTTTATTTCAGTGTTGTTGTTTCGTGTTTGTTGTCATGTGCGAAATGACTAACAATGAGATAGCGCTATGTATTATTTATGGATGCATACTTTATTTGCGAAAATAAAGGTCAGAGAAAATGAAGCAGGTTAACAAACAACAACATGATAGTAATTAAAGGGAGTATGTGCATTATTCATTGTGATTGTAAGAACTTGCAGTAGAATTTAAGAGAAATTAAGGCAATAGGGAAAGAAGTAGAATAAGAAGACCGACAAAATCAATGAATTCAACTTTTTGTTTAATTAAATGACAGCACACAATAGTATGTGTTAGTGAATGAGAAAAAGAACAGACTGCTTCATGGAGTTTGAGGGAAGAACAAACAGAATCAGGTCTCACTATCAGCAACATGGATTAGAACCACTTAAATATGCATGAATGAAACAGCTCAATTCTGTTTTCGATGAGACAAAAGTGTATTTTTATCTTACGTCACTATTTAAGTAAACTTTGAGTAGTCTACAATTTACCCTAACTTACAATTACACTGTGCAGGTGTTGAAATTTTAAAGGAGACTGTAATGCAGAAGTAAAAAAGCCTCAAGGTTTTTAAACATAATATAGTAGTTTTCCCTCATCGTTAGCTTACTCACAGTTATATTTTAATTTACAATCCTGTATTGTCTTGCACTTGAAGTTTGGGTGCACAGAACATTTCTGTTTTCCCCTGATGTCGCCCACGTCTTTGTACTTATTTGGGAAAATTTGACAAATGCAGACCACACATACACAAAAAAAACGAAAAAACAAACAAACAGAATTACTAAAAGTGCTGTAAATGAAAATACAGTGATTGCAATTGTAAAATGCCAATAATTAACCGCAAGGAATCCATTATGGAATTTTTGTGAAATGTGAAATTAATGTTACCATTATTGCGATTTACAAAACAAAATGTAAAATAAAAATCAATGTATGTGATAGTTTATCATTTAAAGGACAGTGACTACAGTGACTTTTTTTAGCTTTTAATCATGTTCTAACAATGTTCTGTCATCAGTTCAGTTGCATTCACGCTGTTTTGAGGAATGTTTCTTAAAATATCCTCCCCCTTCCGAGCATCCAACACACTTCCTGTGGAGCTCCCTTGATCCGGGACATATTTTCACTTACCCGAGAGTCTTCTGCTGTTTTAAGTCATTTCTGCCGTCTAAACACGATCACTGCTGCTGCAAATCTGCACCATAACGTCTTTTCACCGCTAACTTCACTAGATTGTATATTGCCCTGGTGCCATCTGCTGGCTGGATGTACTCAGTAAGTGTAATTTCATACTGGCTGATTTAAAAAAAAGTCATTGGATGAATTTTTTAATTTTAAAACATGAGATGACAAATCTAAGGTACTCAAGAGCATGTTTAAAGGCTAATAACAATACGAAAAATGCAGAACATTTTCCCTTTAAGACAAGAGAAATAAACAAACAAACAAACAAGCAGAAACATTTCCTCCCTCTATATTCACCACGAGCACTTTTCTCGGAGCACACGCACAAAGTTCCATCTGGGAAATGGGGTTGCATATTCACCAAGACTCGCCTGTGATATGGAGCTGTTCCTGGCACCACATCACACTCTGGAGGCCTTTGTAACACACAGTAACTATCATGGCGGGCGCGCTCGGAAATGTCGGCTCTATTCCTCGTTCAGCGCTCCTGTCTGGGGACCTCCGCAGTCCAAGTCCGGCCTTAATGAGAGCTGTAATCATCCTATGCACTGGACCAGACAATCCCTCTAACCAACGTGAGAGGGAAAGATGAAGAAACCAAGCGCTCCCCTGCCTTCCTACGGGACTCGCAACGCAGTCTTAATCACACGAGTCCAAACCACTTCCTACGCCTGTCTTTTGCAGCCTTTGAACAAGAGAGAAATCTGCATCTTCGCAAGTCACGCCAATTATTTTAGTGGCAAGCACATTCTTTACAATTAAAAGTGTTTTCTTGCGCAGACTGGAAATGCCCGGAGCGGTTTATCTTGATGGAGTGTTATGAGCTAACACAAGAGGACAACCGTCGGTGAGTGTAAAGTGGAGTCGCGGTTCGCAGTCTGCTGGGGCTCGCTCATCCGTGTTGACTATGTCTTCAATTGACTAAGTGCAATATTAATGTGGCCAAGACAGAACGCGTCTCTGATCCATGACTGCTGCTTCCCGACGTTCATGTTGGAACGCAAACGAGGAGGAGACTGTGAGTGAATAAGACAAATAATAGTTGTAATTTCGAGAAAAAGAATGAATGAAAAGAATGACAGGGAATGTATATTGAAAGTATTGCATGTATTTCAAGTAATTAAATCTTGTTACTATATAGAGCCAGCCAGTATTTAATGTTTCTTTTCTTTATTTCCATTAGGACAAAAACAAACAAAAAGCGTTTAAGTATAATGGCGTTACAAAAGGCGTTATTTTTTATCATCACACGTGGCTTTGTAAATTCCGTAACACAGAAACAAGGAAATGTGCAGCATAAATGTGTTTTTTATGAAGATACATCATTATTTTTAGAGTCTTTGTGATAGGATTGGAAATAGAAAACAGAGGACAACACATGAGCCAGTGTGAATACAGCCGTCTGCTTTCTCGTTAGTGCTGCTATTCTAACTGTGTTCACTTCAGTTTTACAAGTGGAAGTGCTGTCATGTAGCGTGCATATGTTTGTTATGCTGATATCAGCGTACATTTGGTAAATGCTGTTTGACCTGTGTGAAAGTGACAGTTTGTCCTGCTTTGTTGTGACTGTGCAGATAGTGTCTTATAACTAATTGTGGATGCATTTGATGATTTGCAGGCTGAGACTATTATAAGGCAGAACAGAGCAAACGTTGTACTTGAATAAGCAGCTGTGGGTGTATTTTTGGAGATTTGTTTGAAATGTACTAGTTACTTTACCTGGTAACTTGTTACTTTCACCATTCAACAACACAGTTACTAACTCAACACACCCTGACTCTAAACTTAGTAAATGATTATTAAATGTGTTTGTTTTAGAAACATGGATACATGATTTAACTTCTTCTAACAAGACAGTTTATCAAGGTAAATGAGCTCATAGCTTTTATACAACTGTCTTATTAGAAGCAACTCTCAAAGTTAATAATTACAAGAAGACAGAATGAACTTTCCAAATATAATACGGATACATGCAACATGTAAAATGTTATTTGCCTTATTTTGAATACATATGAGATAAATAAATATGGATGGAAAATGCAGTGTCTTGCCCAAGAACAAAACTATAGCATCTAATCAAAGCTGAAAACCAACTGCCAACCTTCAGATAGTTACGAACACTATAATTTGTATATATCAGTATCAGTCAGTATAAGTATTTAAGTATGTAGTGTATATTAATATGATAACACATTAAATGACCTCCCTCCCATTTCATGTTACAACCGTTCTGTCAAACAAAGCCTTCAGGGCAGAAAATGATAAAATAAATGAATAAAAGAAAACACACTATTGGCAGTGTTGACATAATGTACTTTAAATACAACTGGTTATTATTAACTTACACAGATAACAAGGTTGCCAAATGAACTTGTTCACAGTACATTTCGCTCACATCTAAAGCAATATCCAGTTTTTAAAATGTCTTTGTTTACCACTTGCAAGAACACAGAGCACAGCAAACGACAAGAAAAACCTATATCTTTAACTTTCACCTTGATTCAACTTCAAACTTAGCCTGCACATCTGTCATTTTGTTCAGAGTAAGCGCTCGGTGAAGAAAACTATACAATTATCATTACACCGCGTGGGCGCTACAACAAGCCCTCTGTGCGCCGCCAGCACTGGCCCCACAAGGCTTTGATTGCACTGCAGGCCCCCTCCACCTTTTTCTGCGCTGTTCTTGTGCAGCTCTTCTGCTTCGACCGATATGACAAAAATATAAATAACACCACAATAAAACGAACACAGAGTCAGACAAAGCCAAGATACGCATTGTATTTCTGTGCTTTGACAGCGTATCACAAACAAACCTTGGACAATTCTGTGCAAAGCTTTCGTTCAATGAGACTAAACAGCCAACGTGACAACAGTGATGGATCAGGGCGAGGTTGTGAATAATAGAATGTTTTATTTTTTCTGTACAACTGTTAACATGTTTTTGTTTTCTTTTTTCAACTTGGAAAGACAGATGCAAAATAAAAGTAGTTGAAAGGGTAAATGTTGACGTGTAGACCAAAGAAGGTGGGAGAGAGAAGGGTGAAATTGTTATGAAAGTTGTCTTCCCTCTGGCAGGAGGTAGATGAAATGACCAAATGAAGGACGGGAGAGAATTTTCCGATTATCTATTTGGTTTTGATATTGTGAGACAGGAAACATTTTCCAATTTTGGATTTCCCATTTCAAAACGAAAATCAAATGGCCTCGACGTACACGGACTACCAAGGCAACTCTGTGCAACCACCATTTAGATTTTTTATTTCAATTTGTTGAGTCATATTTGCTTTCCTTTTAAAAGGTGCTGTATCTCATTTTTTTAAAGTTTTGAAACGTGAAAATCCGAACTAGCAAATGGACCTGATTTTTTGCATGAAGTAAAATCTGTCCAAGTCCAAATATATTGTAAAAGCATTTATTCAGGTGAAAATGAGACCACAGAGTTTTATCTGTATCTGTTTATTACATATATTGTTATTCTATTCTATGAGAAGCTGGAAGTGCTTACGTTTGTTAACTTAACTGCAAAACTGGGCTCAGAGACAAGTGAAAAGTGCTGATAGACTCATTACGGTGAATACTTAGAATGCTGGGACTGCAGTAGATAAGTGAGCAGTACGTGTGGGCTCCTGCAAAGTGTTTACAACAAACTAGTTCTGTTCTTCACGTTTCAAGACAGTTAAAATCAGCTACAGCGCCTTTAAACAGTTTGTGTTTGCATTGTCTTTGATTTCGTTTAAAATTGTATCAGCTTCAATTCAATTTTCACATGCGCAACAACCTGTGTCCGTGCAATTAACAGTGTTTTCTTTTTGTTTCAGTGAGGCTGGATGTCTCCTGGTGGTTGGGCCAGGGACATTGGTGAGGATCCTTCACCTACACATGTTGTTTCGTGCACTGGCTCTTCTTTTGCTGTGCCGTCCACAGTGAGGTTGAAATCACGTCTCTGTCCCGTTGTCAGAACCTTGTGTGTCGTTAATCTGATGTTCAAATTTATTGTAACCCACGGGTTTCAAGCCCTCACCTTTCCTCAGTGTATCACAATCCGGCCAAATGGATTTATGAAAGGATTCAGCAGAACTACAGGACACAAAAGCCGTTGGAGAAAACAGTTGTAGTAGTAACAGTTTAATATTGTACAAGGTCTCCTGTTTTTCCTGTCTTATACGTTTATTTTCACAATGCCACCTTGAAAAGAAAATATTCAACAAGAAATAATTTTATTTCAGTAAATGTTTTCCATTTGTTTGTCTAAGAAAGGCCATTTGAAGTCGCCGTACAGTCAGACTGAGCGGCAGGGTGCAAAGCTCAACTTACTTGTCTTCTTTGGTTTCATGGATGTTAGTTTTTCTCAGTGTTACCTTGGGTGCACCCACGCTTTCTTTTATAACCATAACTTTTGCACATGCAGGTAGAAAAAAATTGTGAAAATATATTGTTTGTCTTGGATAAATTGCAGTATTACAAATAAGATCAATGCAGTTACAGCACAGTTATAACTTGGAGGAACACCAATATGCTGCATGTTGTGACATTCTAAAACTGCACGTAGTTCCTCGTTGTTTAATCCTTACTTGCTCTCAATCGAGTTTGCATGGACGGGAGTAAATCAATAATAATATGGTTAAAACAGAAGGGGTTTAGTACTTTTAGTGAAGACAATGTAAGTTTTGAAATAATCAAGTGACTGTGTACTGGCTTTAAAAGCACAGAGGGGCCCTTCCTGGAAAGGGAGGACATCCAGCTGATGGTGACAGCATTTTAGAGAAATAGACTGACGAAACATTCAAACTTGAGACTGTATTCTGCTTTTGACTTGTACTTAAATGCCATTTAATGCCTGGAAAAAATTCCAAAAGGCCTGATTCAGGATCTTGGTCTGGAATATGTCAATAATCTCAGCATGTATGAAGCAAACAACTTCACAACACTAAAGTAACAATAGCCTGGGGCAAATCCAATTCTGCTCTATCCAAAACTTCTGTTGATGTAGCCCGTGCAGGAGCTGTGCATCTTTTTAACCGCACAAGATAATTTAACACTCGTCCATTTAATGGAGGTCTCGGGCATAAATAATTTGTGCGCCGGGGACAGTTACTTGATCTTAATTAATCAGAGCTGTCAGACACCAAGTTCCCAAGAAAAAAATAAATCAAGTCGAGATGAAGCAACCTATTTGCGTTGGCGTCTTTTAGCCGGTTTGCCGCTCTTATCCGCCCGAGTGCATCCCAAAATGTAATAAGCATATGAGGAGTCCGCTAGCACTTTTCTCCATTGTAAAGCTCTCTTCTGGCAGAGCTCACTGGAGCTTGACAGCATTTCATTAGATGGTTATATCCAGAGGGCTCCTCCAGGAAGACAGGCCTTGCTTTATTCGGGAGCGTGGCTAAGACATCTGCTAGCATAGCCATTAATGAGATAAGAAAGTGTGGTTGCCCTTTTGCCACAGATGGACTCCGGCATTTGGTCAGTGTAATTCTTTTATAGAAATCATAGACCAGACAGGGCAAGAGATTGGTATTTTCATATATTTGATTTCACTTTTAGTCTTGCTTATGGTTTAAGATTAAAATGTAAATTAGGCCATATTTCCATTTTAATTAGCAACACTTAATAGGCGGTATGTTGCCTGCGCTCTCTCTCAGTTTGAAAAAAAAGTTCTACAGTGCAGCTCGGTGGATAAGTGAATGCACACGTGCTGCATGTGAGCAGACTGCAGTGTTGAAGACATTGAAACCCAAAATGAGGCTTATTCTGCTTTCTGGATAAGAGAGCTCTTGATGCAAAATGAAAACATAAACAACTTGACCATCATATACAATGCTTTTTGCAATAAGAATAAATGAACATTAAATTTACTATCAGTGTATGCTATATTGTATTTATTATTGAACTTTATAGTTCTACTGAGATCAAGAATCTCTTTGATTATTTTGTGGCGTGGGAAACCAGGCTCATCCTACTCAGGCATGGGGAGCCTATGCTATGAATTTATAGCACACTCCAAACAGAGGGGCAGGACCTCCTTACTGTGATACGAGATTACTAATCACAGAGTCACCATGTTAACCTCCTGTCTAGGGACAGAGAGATCATGAAATTTGAAATACAAATCAACTCTGTATTGTACAAAAGAACTGATTTTTATTGGAAATTCTGTTGCTGAAAGAGCACATTGTGGAGTGGGTGGGAGGAAAGTACAGAATAGTTCATTGAGTTTGGAAAACATTCCCCTCTGCGACACGACGTCCAGCTCCTCCCCCACACGTCCAGACTTCTTGATGATCTTATTGAGTCTATAAGTGTCCACTCGTAGGACATCCAGAGCATTGTCCTGCAGATGTCAAAGCCCCAGAGCAACCACCTAAAATCAGGCAATCCTGCATTTAGATGCTCCTAACCATGAACCAACAGCTCAAGATCAGTAGAAAGGCCCTTGAATGTTACACTGTACTCACTAAGCTCTCTTGACAAGTTGGTGGCTGTCACCGCACCTTTGGGGACAGTAAAAGAATACAATGCTACATGTCCCTCTGTGTTTTTAAGTGAACTGTACAAGAAGCACTCAAGAACATTGCATACAATCATGAAGTATCTGCTGTGAGAGACAGCTGTGAAAGATAACTGCAGAGATAAGTGTTGATTCAATCACCACTGTGGGCCCAAAAGGAAGAATTATAATCATAATCAATCATAATGATTAGGTCGTGTGACCACAAACAAAGAGAGGATCAATGAAGAAACATTTGGGAGTGGATTTCCTTATCTGAAAGGGGTTGGTCACTTTTGAAGAAGCAGTTCTACCATATATAAAGCTATATTTATAGATATTTCCGGTGACGTCACATCCGGTGAGTCTATTCTGCGTTTGCGAGTTGATCGTTCTCCACACTTTATTGTTAATCCACGAATTATACAAAAACTATCTTACCCTCCTACACATAATTGAAAGTTTAATTGCTCCCTAAACAACCCGGAGCCTCATTTAGCTCACTTTGTTCAGTACTTCGTGGATTAAATCCCCCCCCTGCCCGCTAGCATCAACCGGAGCTAGCCTAGCCGACTAGCGCCATGGCTGGCCCATCCTCCGCCTCTTTCGCCCTTACCTGTTCAAGTTGTCATATGTTGAGTCAGAACCCCGCTTCTTTCACTGACGACAGGGAGAGTTGCGTGAAGTGTAGCGTAGTGGTAGCTTTGGAAGCCAGGGTTACAGAGTTAGAAGCGCGGATCCGCATTGTGGAGGAGCTAAAGTCTAGCTATAGCCAGGTCGTAGCATCAGGTTTACCGGACCGCGCCGCAGGTAGCAGTGTTAGCATGGTTAGCAGTGTTAGCGGTAGCAAGGCTAAGCCTCAGGATAAGACCAGCCCCCCAGCGCCTCCCGCGCAGCCGACCAGACCAGGAACAAGACAGGGATCGATTTGTGACCGTTCGGAGGGATCGATGCGCTAAACGCCAGCCTTTAGTGCACCATAAGCTTCCCGTCTGCAATAGGTTTGCCCCACTCGGCGATCACACGCCCGCCGAACGTGACACTCTGGTGATTGGAAGTTCCATAGTCAGAGACGTGAAGCTGCCAGCAGCCTCAGTTAGGTGTTATCCGGGGGCCAGAATGGGTGACATCGAAGGAAACCTTAGGCTTTTAAAACAGAGTAGTCAGAGGTTCCGTCGTATCGTGATTCACGGAGGTGGTAATGACACCCGGCGGAGACAATCAGAAGTGCTCAAATTGCAGGTTGGAGCGGTGTGTGAATTGGCGAAGTCGATGTCAGACACCGTAATATTTTCTGGTCCTCCCCAATCGGGTCAATGCTGAAATGTACAGCCGCTTTTCAGCATTCAACTGCTGGTTGTCTAGTTGGTGCCCCCAAAACAACGTAGTCTTTGTTGACAATTGGAGTGCGTTCTGGGAAAGCCCGGCTCATACGCAGGGATGGCATCCATCCGACTGGAGGGTACATCACTTTTAGTTCGAATTTGGCCGATAGCCTTAGTCGCCTAAAGTGACGCTCTAAATATGAGTCCCGGGTGCAGAGTCTCTTCTCTGTCGCTAAGCTCTCGCCCGCGCTGTCACAGATCAAGTGTTCAGAGTCAAAGCAAATAGAGACTGTGCGTGTCCCTCGTGTAAATAACGCCAATAAGTCAGATCCAAATACAGATAATTTATGTGTCAGACCAAATAACTTAATACAAATAATCCCTACACATGATACAAATAAACTAATAAATAAGCATGTAAAATGTGGATTGCTAAACATTAGGTCAATTTCCTCCAAATCACTTTTAGTTAATGAATTAATTAACGATTATAATATTGATCTTTTAGCTTTAACTGAAACTTGGCTTCAACAAGATGATTATGTCAGATTAAATGAGGCCACCCCACAGAGTCATGTTAACTTTCAAGCTGCCAGGAGCTCAGGCCGGGAGGTGGGGTGGCAGTAATTTCACATTCTAGTTTACTCCTGAGTCCTAAAATTAACAAAATTAATAATGAGTCTTCCTCATTTGAAAGCCTTATCCTATCAATCACCTGCCCAAACTGGAGAAACCAAAAGCTGTTCTGTTCATAATAATCTATCGACCTCCTGGTCCTTATTCATTGTTCTTAACAGAATTCTTTGACTTCCTATCAAATTTAGTATTAGACTGGGAAAATATCGTGGTGGTTGGGGATTTCAACATTCATGTGAATGAAAATAATTGCCTCAGTAATGCCTTTAGCGCTTTATTAGACAGCATTGGTTTCACTCAAAATGTAAATGAACCAACCCACAGTCACCAGCACACTCTGGACCTGGTTCTAACTTATGGAATAGAGATTAGTGACCTTAATGTCTTCCCCCAAAACCCAATAATGTCAGATCACTTCCTAATTACCTTTCAGTTTATTCTTAAGGACTATCCAGCTCCTCAGACTAAAACTATAATGAAAAGGACAATATCTGAAAAATCTATTTTAAAGTTCAGAGAAATAATAGAACCAATATTTAATATTATGTCATGTGATCCTGTCGTTAACAGCGCCAGTCCCAGTGCTATTGATAACTCTGTTGACTCAATGGTCAACTCTCTAAAATCTGCTCTTGATGTTGCAGCTCCACTTAAACAGAAAGTAATCAGGCCAAAACGAGCCTCCCCCTGGTACAATGAAGAACTACGTTCTCACAAACAAAGGGTAAGAAAACTAGAGAGATCCTTACGCCGCTCCCACACAGAAGAATCCCTGAAAGAATGGAAAACTTGCCTTCTGTCTTATAAGCAGGCTCTGCGTAAGGCTCAAACCAGATATTATTCAAATTTAATAGAAGTAAATAAAAATAACTCTAGATTTCTCTTCAGCACTGTAGCCAGGCTGACAAACTGTCACAGCGCAGTAGAACCCTCAATACCAGTTACTCTAAGCTGCAATGACTTCCTTCTATTCTTTAACAGCAAAATCACAACTATTAGAGATAAACTAAATGCAATTACTCCCACTATCAGTACTGAGCAAGCCCAGACTGCAAAGCTAGTGTCCCATACAAATCCTTCAGTAATACTAGATAGGTTCACTGCTGTTGATCAGGCAGAGATAACTTCAGTCATTATGTCCTCCAAAACATCAACTTGTATTTTAGACCCAATCCCAAGTAGACTCCTCAAAGAAATTCTCCCTAATTATAAATCCCATTCTTAATATAATAAATACTTCACTAGAAAGCGGTTATGTCCCTCAGTCCTTCAAATATGCAGTGGTTAAACCACTTTTGAAAAAGCCTAATCTAGACCCCGACATACTGGCAAACTATAGACCTATTTCTAATCTGCCCTTTGTCTCTAAAATCCTTGAAAGAATTGTGATTAAACAGCTTTGTCGCCACCTGCAGGACAATAATTTATTTGAAGTTTTTCAGTCAGGGTTCCGTCGTACCACAGCACTGAAACTGCACTAGTTAAAGTCACAAATGATCTGTTATTAGCTGCTGATGATGGACAGGTCTCAATCCTGGTTCTGTTGGACCTCAGCGCAGCGTTTGACACCATCGACCACAACATTCTACTGCAGAGGTTAGAATGTGATATAGGTGTCAGTGGAACCGCCCTTAGCTGGTTTAAATCCTATCTATCTGATAGGTACCAGTTTGTTAATGTAAACCAGAGATCTTCCCCATGTTCTAAAGTAACCTACGGTGTGCCGCAGGGTTCAGTACTCGGTCCAGTTCTGTTCACTCTTTATATGCTGCCCTTAGGTATGATCATCAGAAAGCATGGCATTAACTTCCACTGCTATGCAGATGACACTCAGCTGTATTTATCAATGAAACCTGATCAGATGCATCAAGTAGACAGACTTAGTGCCTGCGTGAAAGACATAAAAACTTGGATGACTCTTAATTATCTGCTCCTTAACCCTGAAAAAACCGAGGTCATTCTGCTGGGCCCTAAGCACCTGCGAGACTCCTTATCTGACCAGATAGTTTCTCTGGACAATATCACTGTAGCCCAGCTCTACTGTAAGAAACCTTGGGGTCCTATTTGACCAAGATCTCTCGTTCAAAGCTCATATAAATCAAGCCTGTAAAACAGCCTACTTTCATTTGCGTAACATAGCCAAAATTAGAAAAATCCTGCCCAGAGACGATGCCGAAAAACTCATCCATGCATTTGTCACATCCAGATTAGACTATTGTAACGCTCTGCTTACAGCGTGTCCTAAAAGCTCTATAAGAAGCTTTCAACTGGTTCAAAATGCAGCAGCAAGATTATTAACAGGTACTAGGAAAAGAGATCATATTTCACCAGTGTTGGAGTCTCTTCACTGGCTTCCTGTTGAGTTTAGAATCAAATTTAAAATCCTCCTCCTGACTTATAAAGCTTTAAACAATATGGCCCCATCCTACCTCAAAGATGCAATAGTAGCGTACCATCCAAACAGAGCTCTTCGTTCTCAAAATGCTGGACTATTGTTAGTCCCCAGAGTCTCTAAAAGCACAGTAGGAGGTCGAGCATTTAGCTACCAAGCTCCTATGTTATGGAACCAGCTCCCTGTTCATGTAAAAGAGGCCGACACAGTCTCTACATTTAAGACCAGGCTCAAAACGTTCCTCTTTGAAATAGCTTATGGTCAGGCCAGTTAGGAACAGAAATAAAAACCTACAGTTTTAGCTACGCTGCCCTTGGAGCAATTCTGCTGGGGGAAGTATGGCAGCTTGAACACTATCCTCTGGTTCTTCCTACTTTATCTATCAACAATATTTAATATTACTTCAACTGTAGTCTGTTCATTGCTGTTCACATGTTTCTCTTTCTCTCCACTTCCTCCGGGGAGTGGAGACTGTTTCAGACACTGCGGCGGCTGCTCCAGTGACGACCCCCCACCCCCATCTGTCTGGAGGATCGATCTCTAAACTGGACGATCTATGCGCCACCCGCCTGGACAGCTGGATTAGCCACACCTCGTCTGCCTGGACGAACTCCTTCTACTTTAGATGAACTGTTCCTCATCTCCTGCTGGAGGATCTCTCTACACTGGTGGACTGCTCCTCGTCCGCCTGGAGGAACTCTTTAAAGCCACCTCCCTCTTGAGTGGTTCTGGCTCCACAGTCCAAGTGGATGCGTCAGTCCTAGTTAATCTGCAGCCTGTCCGTCCGTGGGAGTAGGATCTCTCCTTCACTGTGGTTCTCCCCGAGGTTTCTACTTTTTCCCATGGGGTTTTTTGTAGTTTTTCCTCGCCGCGAAGGAGGGTCAAAGGACAGGGGCATTCTGGGACAGTTATCTGAACTGCTTTTACCTGTGGCCCATCGAGGCAACTGTTGTTGTGATTTTGGGCATTATAAAAATAAATTGATTTGATTTGATTTGATATATTACACTAGAATCTGAGAGATCCTAGATTTGGCCACAGTGGGACTCCCAGGGGAACGTCGACTGCCTGTATGTGATGCTGAACAGAAGCTAGCATCCACGAGTCTTCTTCTACTAACTGACACATCGACCAAAACCTTCAGAAACCACACATATCTTTTTGATTTGACAGTGATGGCCGCTCCTTGTCTTGTATGGTCTATGCAAAGACACAGACCTCTTTGTTTAGCCTGATTCCCGTGAGCTCCGACAGCGGCACCCTGTTGAGATAACTGCCTTATTTTGTCAGTTAATATTTGAGATTCTCTCTGAGAAATGTGCTTAGGCCACAGAAATACAGAGAAAGACTCAAAATGTTGGTTTTTAAAAAGCTGCTCTATTCATTAGCCTTTGGGGAATTGTTGCCTAATATAAGTAATTAAAACAGCGTAATGCTTAGAATGCAAATTCCAAAGTTATGCATACATGTAAGCTATACAAAGAGGATTTTTATTATTGAGGTCTATGGAATCCTTATTTAGTTTGGTTGTTTCTAGTTTTCTCCTGACCTGGTTAGTCGTAGAACTGGTTTGGAATAGCATATTTTAGGTTAGTCCTGGACTTGGTTTAGACATAGTTTACTCTTGGTGAAGCCCCAGTTTTAAAATGGTTTAGTTCTGGTTTAGTCCTGATTATGTCAATGTTTAATTCTGGTTTATCCTGGAATAAAGATAAGAACCAGTGAGGCCTCTGGTGCACACAAGTCCAACAGTCTAATTGCGTTGTTGAAGGATACAATTGTTCATAATCTATTTTTGGCTCTTATTCCTAAATGAGGAAAGTAAAAGTTAGTTTGCCTGAAGTGAGGAGCAGGGAAGTGACTGGAAAGTAGAGCGACTGGAAATCACTAACTGGTGTGGACATATTGCTGCTGTCAGCGGAAAGACGAGCTCCATACACATCTATAATGCTGATCAGGTCGTACCCAGACCTCACTATTGACTATCGGACGCTATTATGCAAAAATGACAGTGAAATGATTCCATGAGGAGACCGACACCGCGACCCACTTAGATGAAAGACCAACTTTTGAAAAAGTTTGACTCAGTTTGACTAATGAGGTAAGGACTTCCCATTCTGTAACGGAAGACCATTTAGAGTTTTCATTATCCAACCTGACATTTTCTTTGTATTAAAGAGTGAAAAGTTTGCATGGTGAAAATTAAACATTAAAACACATTAAAAAGCAACACAAAAAGTAGTAATAGTTAGTAAATTACTGAAATGAAGAAGACAATTTTTGTAACAATAAAATTTATCACAAAAAGAAGAAAAAAAGGTTTAATTTGGAGGCAGATAAACCTTCTAAAGTTATATCTGGTGCAAGAGGGAGGAAGATAAAAAGAATGGAGTATCTTTCGTTCTTTTTGTGAACAATGGAAAATAGCATCATTTTATAAAAACTTGTAAAAAATTAGACTTGCAAAGAAGGCAGGAAATGCACTTTAAATGGAAGAGGCGATGGGTCAGTTAGATGGATCCAGGAGGTAGATATACGTCGGTGTGTTCTTATTGTATAAATAAAGGATTTCAGATCATTTTTTAATCCCTGTTTGTTTCTATGGAAAGAAATATTAACTGACATAGCAATTTAAATAAAATGCCTGACAATTTGTGATATAAGTTTTAACTTGCATAGTAAGAAGGCCCTGGGTATTTTTCCTAGACCTGTTCTGTTTTCCTCATTAATGTAAATCTAAAACATGCACAGCAGGCTATAGTACGCCTGTAACAAGATCTGCAGGAGGGTTTCTACCTTAACCTTAAGGAAAGATACATTTTAACACGTATCCTCCAACCTTCACTGAGTCTTTTTATGCAGTTTGATAATGAATAAGAAATAAGGGGGAAAAGGCTGCAGTAAATGCTGTAAACCTAGTGCCTTCACAGTCCACATTGAGACAGTTCTGTGATGCTGTAACCCTCTCCGAATGTGTGTGATTTGCCTCGTTTGAACAGAACCACCCAGGGAATAAAATAATAAAACATAGTTTAGATTGACAATCCAGTCAAATAGATATGATAATAAATGCGTATCTGTTTAGTGGAAAGGGCTATGTTTAGTTTGAACACAAGTATCACTTGTGCCATCACTATAGCAATCCAGCAGCTTGCTTGTTCCCGCACTTTAGCCGCGAGCTTGCGTCAAGTTTCAATTTGTGATTCAATATTTCAAATTGATCTCCAAATAACTGTTTCTCTTCACCTCTGCTCATTCCTGTCCATGTACGCTCCTCCATCTCACATCACACGTTGCTTCAGAGGAGCCACAAAAAACACGTGACCCGGTGTGCCGGTGCTGATTGTGACCACGACATGTGCGATCACACAGGCGAAGAAGGGCACTGCCCTGCCGCGAGCTCGGCCCTGTAGGTGGAGACCTGTGGAGAGGTGGCACAAACTCAATTCTGCTGCAGCTGCAAAAGAAATCTGTCCCGGTGCTCGCTGCCATCCCTCCTGGTTCTTTCTGCCTTGTTTTATCGCTGTCCGTGTAGCACTATAAAGTCCTCTGCAAAAGTTTGCGCTGTCAAGTTTCCCTGATGAACTACAAAACACTTTCTGTAGTGCTTTCAACACAAAAGCTTCAAGGTTTACCATCTGCCAAAGCTGTCTTATTGTGAAAAGGTTGGACAACGAGGCAATGTGAAAAGTCAGAGCAAACTAAAAATTGCAAAGAGTGACTAGGAGCTCAGCCGCTTGTAGAACTCACCTCGTTTGCATCAGAAGGGACTATGGCAGCAGTAAACTTGTAACCGTGGAAACACATGGACACGCATTACACAGAAGCTGCAGATTTTGCTGCAGAATCTGACCCGATCATTAAAAATTAAAATGTACTTAAGAAATAGTCGTGGTGGATTGTGACAGTGTCAGTCAACTACATCAGCTTGAATGTAGATTACAAAAAAGTTACAACAGGTATAAATTTTTGGGAAAGAAACTACACCTCGCCCCTTTAATTGGACAACAAATTAAACAAGTGTATTAAGTGTTTTCCATGTGCCATTCCTGTCAATATCTTGAACTAGAAATCTTCTGGTTGGTGTGCAGTCTTTTTCATTTGGTTTGTAAATGACTCCATGACCAACCCTTGCTAGCGCCTCCTTGGGAATGACTTATGTCCCAAAACCTTATCTTTAAACCTTAAGCCTTGAACCAAAAGGGCATGTTGACCCATAATGAGCTGAGATTGATCCGGACCCGTTAGCCTGTGGTGGGTACTGTGTCCATGCGAGCGTCTTTATCACCTCCACGTACAGCCAGGAATCACTCAGAGCTGATGGATGGGGCGACGCAGGAGGGGCTCCGCGGTTCTAGGATGGTTCCAGGGGGGTGACAGAGCCGCTTGTCACTGCAGCACACAGCGGGAAAAGACCAGAGCGATGGCAGCCAGTGGGACAGCCCTTAGGCATGAAGGTTTATGGATGACTCAAGCTTTGGGGCAAATACTCAATTAGATGATCTGACAGAGAACTCAAGGTCTGCACTGTTTTCTGTGACTGTGTTTTGTTTTGGTCTGTTTTTGTTTCATTTCTGGGGTAGAGATTGTCTCCAAGTTTTGATGGATGGCTGCAGAAATAAGGTCAGTGGTCAACAGAGCCTAGGGTCAGAAACGTTTTTAGCCAGGGCACTTTATCATAGCAAAGCATGCTGTGGAGTTTTCTAGCAACAGCAAAAACAATGTCAAATTTAGAGCATGGATAGATATACAGGTAAAAATGAATTTATAGCACATTGTCATGCACAATTTACACTTGTTGCCTGTAAGTGCGAGCCATAAATAAACATTTGCATTATCATCATGCTCATGGGCCCCTGGTGGAGGTTTGGTGTGTGCCTCATCTCTCCTCTGGGCCCTGAGTCTGTGTCCTCTGGCTGCAGACGACTATCTGCTCCTGGTGCAGACGGCTCCTCTGATGGTGCTTCTTCTACTGGTGTATCTGTACTCAGCCTCATGTATCTTAGATTGTGTGTGTGTGTGTGTGTGTGTGTGTGTGTGTGTGTGTGTGTGTGTGTGTGTGTGTGTGTGTGTGTGTGTGTGTGTGTGTGTGTGTGTGTGTGTGTGTGTGTGTGTGTGTGTGTGTGTGTGTGTGTGTGTGTGTTTGTGTACAGGTGTGTGAGAGAGACTGTGGGTGGGTTGCTTAGCTGGGTGGGGGAGGTTGGGTGGGAAATGGCCATGTGTGGGAATGTTTTTAATAAAGTGCTTTATAAATAAAGTTTGATTGATTGCTTGAGAGGGACTTATAGCTGACCTCCAAAGGCTTTTAGCTTTTATATTGCATTTTTTTCCTTCCAGTACACTGTACAAAAGTACAGTATGAGTTTTAAGGCAAAAGGAAGACTAATTTTAAAAGCAACATTGTATTGAATCCAAAAATATGCATAGCATGTTTAACCATGTGTGCTCTTTTTTTTTTTTAATCCTCGTAAAGGGAAACTGCATATAAATTGCTTGTTTTTTTCAGCCTGTATACATTGTCTGCATGGCTGGTCTTGGTTTATGAGTGAAGCTATGGGCTTTCTCTCTGACGTGAATCAAGCAAATCATACAGAGGAAAAGTAAATGGAAGTTGAACACAGCCTATTTCTGTTTGACTAAAAAATATGAAATAAAAGTAGACAAAAAAACACCTTAGAAATACTGCTTGACACACCAAGGAATAGCAACGTGTGATAGATTTTGTATAAGAAATATATGCAAAGGTCGTGAGCTATTCTGCCCATGTCAAAGTTTTAAACTCTTAATATTTATGTTATTTGAAAAGTCTTTGAAGGAAATAAATAACCCCAAACATGGGACATTATTAACCCCTCACCCTCACTGTCTAATAATACAGTGTTTGCCAAAATAACACAATGAGATTGTATTAAAACATAAACTTTCATAACATGTTGTGGCACACTTTTTGGGTTCAGAATATACCACGGCACACCACCTACTACTGAAACATTACCATTTAGTGAAAAAGTATGGTACGTAACGAGGCCAATAATGTCTTTGCCTTTGTCTGGTTCTTTAAATTTGGCAATAGTGATTGTTTTGCGTTACTTTTGAGGCATACGTTGCTCAGGACACTCCAAAATGGTAATTAAGTCAATTACATCCACATTTGTGAATCTGTCAACAAATTGTATACTTTTTTCAAGGCACACCTGGCAAAACCTCACGGCACCCGAGTGTTCCCCCGGTACACTTGAAAATCAAGGATCTAGAGTGTTGAAAAACAGATACTAATCAGTAACAATACTAGAACAGAATCTAGAGCTGTACAGAGTGAGTCGCTGTATGTTCACTTTGTGTACTGGATGTTTGTGTTGTTGTGGTGTGTTCTAGCTGTGCTCCAGCTCAAGACAAATAACAAATAAAGTAAATATCATAAACGGGGATAAATTAGTGGTAACATAAACACAGTACAGTTCTTTTGTGTTGAAAATTACAGCTTTTTTAAGTTATCGTTATTAACAAAATTGGCATTGAGCTTATTCCTTAAAATCGAAATGTTATTGTGAGGCGTTAAGCAGTACACGATGACAACACTGTGATAGTAAAAACGCTGAAAAATCCACAAGTTTAAAAAAAACAAACAACAAGACACGTGGCATCTAATTCGATCCATTGTCCTGAGCGGAAATGACATTAACACAGCCATAAGCCTCTTTGCCCCAGGCTCCACTATATGTATAACCGACAGTTTGCGCAGGGGGTCGAGGGGGCCATTAGACTTACAAACTGCCTCGCCGTTCTATTTCTGAATGTGTATGATCAGTAATTATCCCCTCTCATTATGGCGACCAGGAGAGGGAGGAGAGAGGCGAGCAGGGGCCCTCCAGATAACGCGGTTACATGGCGAGCTGTGGAGAACACCAATACTTAAGCAGTCGTAAGCACAGCGCCCAGAACAGCCCTTATCAGGAGTCTCCAGCCAGCAGACAGACGAGGGCTCTACACACGGAGAGGAGGGCCCCCACTGAGCACGTGCAGGCTGGGAGACACAAGGCAGCGCACGTGTGCACTGCACGGAAGCATGGCGGGGTACACACTACGCAGGGATTAACGTGCCTATGACAGGTTGGGCTAATTATTTGACTAAAATGCTGTTAGTAGTGCAAACTTTATCCCGTTTTTTTTTTTTAGGTTTTTAGTTTTACTTCCTGGTTGTATATGATGACATCACACTGTAACCGTTACTTGTTTTATGAAATTATGATTTTGATAATTTGGTAACGTATTGTTTATTTGAATGATCTAATGGCAATTTTTAAGGAGGACCCCAGGAAGATTAGCGGCCATTAAATGGGCAGCTAATGTGGTAATCTGGTGTGGTAATGTGGTGATCTAATAAAACAATAAAACTGGGAAATTACCTTGCAACCACACTGTACACTAGTCAAAAACTCATCTAATGTCACTTTTTTTGACAAATGAAAATACATGTGAACACCGTTTATATTGTTACTGTTTAAAGGGTCAAAAAAGTAGTATTTTTGTAAATTACGGCTGCCTAATTTGTTTACTTCCTGTAACTTTCTACAGATATTTCCATTTTTCTTCACAGACTGCAACTTGATTGGTGTAAAACTATAATTTATATTTACAACAGGTATTAATGCACAAAATAAAGACAAAATTAGAACAAACCTGTCACATGAACTGTAGATATAGTGTTATGTGTAAATGTATGATATTTAATGTCATTTGAATATGTGTTTGGTATCACTGGAATAAAAGTGTGTTGATTGTAAAGTAAGAGCAAATAACCTGGAATAGTGGGATTTTAAAGCTGGGCTTATTTTCTAAATGAGCAAATGTTGTGTTTTTCCCGAAGAGTATCTTTTAAAATCAGGACTTTGTAATAAATAAAGAGACCGCTGTGCGCTGTCTGCAGCTAATAATAAAGCTTTTTATGCCCCGTCAACCTGGAAATAAGAGCTAATGGCAGCGGCCAGCACGGGTTTCACTTTGCTGTTTGAAAAAAGCTGTTCTGAAGCCTGAAAGGATTTGTGAGAGCTATAGGAACTAGTTGGACAGCTTTTAATGCCTGCAGTTATGCTGTGTAAATGCTTTAAATAGCCACTGGATTTTTTACGGTGATACCTTAGTACTTCTACTCCTGGTTTAGACTATTGGTTTTAGCTGGATATATGTTTTACAAAAGATACAATCCACTCAAATAAGAATCCATCCAATTACACCATAATTGAGGCTAAATAATGGTATAATGAGCCACTTCTGACAGGTTGAAGGGGAATCTCATTGAAAATACACTCATATGTTCTGAATACTGACATAAAAGGTCCTTGTGAACAGTCCTATGCAATTTTAAACTTGAAATCCATTTATTCAAGGAAAGAGGTTCTGAAGAACACAAGACAATAAGAAAAGAAAAAAAATCATCATGAAGAAATCTCAAGATGTTCAGTTTTAATGGTTTGATAGAGAAATAAATGTAGTATTTAAAGTCTTTCGTCTCAGAATCCTCCTCTCAGCATTCCATGTCTTCATTAAGGATTACTGTAATAAAGGAATAAAGAAGCAATTAGTAGATAGAGACCGTTTATCCTATATTTCAAAGTCATTTTTAAAAGATCAACTCGCAGCATATTTTAGTTCTAATTAATTACATTTTGTGAAATAGCCCTCATACATACCCATTGTTAATCACAGTAGATTTCAATAGCATGTGGCAATGAATAGATTTACTCAAGCTGACAATAGTGTCTCTGTGATTCATTCAGTGTGGGTTATTTTTGAGTATGTGAGAAAATTGTACCAGTAACTCTTTGTGCACCTCAGTCTAATTTGCATGAGGAGATGTAATCTTTATTCGGGCCGAGTGGAGATGAACACATTATTAATGTGAGGCAAGTGAGGGCACATGCAGATAGAGTAGTGTAGTCAAGTGAAGCATTTGAATTGAACATTTAGAACTAAAATATTAAAATTGTAGTAATTCTGTTTGAATTTTTCAGATGAGATCCAGACAAGATAACTTTTACTTGTCCCACCGTGGAGAAATTGCCAAAAATATATCAGATCACAAGATATATATAAGAATATATATATATATATGTAAAGAACAATAACAAAAAACATGTACGCCCATTTGTAAAACAAATACACTGAAAAAAAAATGAAAGCAGCACTTGTTTTTGCTCCCATTTTTCTCCCATGTGCCCTGAACAGTGAAAACTGGGATCCAACCGAGAAGAAAACCTCTCTCCCACGTTCCCAGATGCCATATAATTAGTGCAGGCAGGTCGAGACCCCAGTGAAGACAACGAGAAGACGAGCTTACCTGATACTGTTCCTGACAGTTTGTGCAGAATTCTTTGGTTATGTAAATGTTCTCAGACGAACATGGTTGAGAAACATTCAGTGCACAGCTGTGGTGGACGTTCCTGCAGTCAGCATGTGAACTGCTTGTTCCCTCATAACTTGCTACATCTATGGCATTGTGCTGTGTGATAAAACTGAACATTTCAGAGTGTCCTTTCACTGTGGCCAGCCTAAGGTACATCTGTGGAATGTTCATGCTGTCTAATCAGCATCTTGATATGCCACTCCTGTGAGGTGGGATGAATTATCTCGGCAAAGGAGACATGCTCACGAACACAGAATTAGACAGATTTGGGAACTGTATTGGAGATAAATGGGTCTATTGTGTATATAGTTAATGTGTTATATCTGAGTTCAGCTCCTGAAAAATGGGAACAAAAACAAACGTTTTACGTTAGTATCATTGTATATATACTAAATTGTACATTGAAGAGGATTGTGTTGTCTATAATGTATATGTGCCAAAATCACATTATCAAATGACACACAGCAAATCTGAAAAAAACAACAACACACAAACCAACAAACTCCTCTCAGATTCAAGGTTGCCAGATGAAATGGAATACATTTTTTATTTTCTCTTTTTTGCAGTATAATAACTGAAGCCACCATAGACACAAATGATCAAGCAAGCCCATTTGACACAAATTATAAAATGTATTTTAATTTACTTTAAAATTCAATCATAGTGAATGATTGTGAGCGTGAATTGCTATCCATAGAATAGCCCAACTTCTACCTCAACCAACAACAACACAACACACTGTGGCCAATTTACAATACCAGTTAATGTGTGAATCTGTATTACAAAATACTTTAAAAGATTTTTATAAAAGCAAGGAAGTTAAGGGTTGTGGGTGGGGTTAGGGGGGAGGTGAAAACTGCAATTCTCTGAGTACTTACTCTTCAATTGTAGGACAATAAAGGATTACTAAAACACGCATCAATCAATCAATCAATCAAAATACTACAACAGAGCAAGCTAAAGCTGAGGTTAAACCTCTGGACCATGATTAAAAGCTCGTGAAAGTCAGCTTCTCCTCTCCTTTAAATCTTAAAATAGTCAAATAGAAGTGGTGCATTGACACTCAACGTTACAGTAGGGCTTTTGGCTGGCCTGGCATGCTTTTACAGCTAAAATCTCGCCAAAACATTGCTTTGTTTTTTGGATCCAAACCATCACCATTATTTAGCCGGCGAGTGTGCCAATACTAACTGCCTTATTAAGCATTCACTGATTCTCTCACCCCGACTTTTAGGTCATTTTCACTCTGGCTTACAGAGTAATACAATGATTTAATTTAGCAGATAATGCATCGCCAGCTCATTGTTATGGATAGCAGCTTGTTGGAAACCATTTCAGCCAAGCGCGTTTAATCACACAAAGGAAATCAGTGTTATCTCCTCTGGTCTGTATCTGGATCTAATAGACCTGAGAGTTTTGACCTTTGATGTTCAGTGTTACACTAGTACTGCTTGTGTTGAACATTTCTGAGTGGATGTCGACCATTGTGTTGATCACCTGCAGGGCTTGTTCGCAATCATCACTATTCCGTATCTCTGGCCTTTTAGACAGCTACATCGCCGCTGGAGGTCTGCGGACACAGGCTGTTAGTTTGTGCAAAGACTGGCCAAAAGGAGCCTAATTGGGGCCTTCTCTGTTTGAACACTTTGTAAAATGAGCTACCTTCTTGCGTTAGCATGGTTTCAAAAAGAATATGCATTGAATGTTTTGTGTGGTTTATGTAAAACAAAACAAAAAAAGTTTGCATATGCAAGTTTAGGCTACTGCATCAACTCTGAAGGAGCAATAAAAATCATGATAGATCGTATTTGTGTTTTTCTTTAAAAGTTATGAAGATTTACAGTCTGATACTCACTGCTTCTTACAGTTGGGGCATGACTGTCTTAAGGATTGAAAAAGAATTCAACAGTGTTGGACTTACCATTAGGTAAGGCTGTGAAACCGTTCTCTCAATATCACAATAAAGTGCTGCAGTGTAGCTTTAAACACACTGCCCAAGCCATCCCTCCTAATAAAGCTAAATAGTAAATTAAATATAGCATTATTAAATTACAAATCATTTATAATATCACGTATATAAATCAGCTAGAACATGTATGCGCCAACATATGGGAAAAATTGCCAGATTTCTTCAATATTGTTCTGGAGAAGGGTCTCCAAACCCCCCTGTTCAAAACTGTTCAGGACATTTACAATCCAAAAACAAACAAAAAACAACAAAAACATTGCTTCGAGAACAATTCAAGAGACACGATAGGAAAGTTCTAGAAAATCCCACTTGATGACGAGGGGCCTGTACCTAATTTTGCCTTAGGCCCTCAAATTTCTAGGTCCACCTCTGTTCAAATATCAAACACACTCTCACACACCACATTTATACGTAGACAAAGTGTGTGTTTGCTCAAAGACAACAGAGTGTGCACTGGCTACAGGTGGATTCAAACTGCGCACCTTCACATTAGTGGGAGGACATATTATCCCTTGAGCTACAGCCGAACCATTAACATCAAATAGTAGTAGTCAACAGGGGAAAAACAACTTGCTACAGAAAATAGGTGATTATGTTTGTTTTTATTAGGGTTGCCATAGTTAACGCGTTAACTTGATGCAGATTAAGCACAGAGTTTGATTTGACGAAACTTAGATCTTGTAGACTATGCAGGAGGCTTTACCTGTGCGAAGAAGGAAGAACAAGAGCAGCGCTGTAATCACCAGGTCAATTTTACACATATTATCCATCAGTCCTCACGTGGAGAAGAGCAGAACGTGGAGAAGAGCAGATCGTTCAGTGGCTGATGTTCATGAGCACATAGCGGCGGAGAGCAGAGAGCAAAAGCAAAACAAATATGTGACGGAGATCTCGTGTTGAACTGAGTACGATCCGTGAAAACAAAATGCTGAAACTAGTTAAATGCAATTAACATTTCACCAAACTATTATAGCGCTCTTGTAGACACCAAACAGACACCAACTCCATCTGTCATCATAAATGCCATTTACCTCTGTAACTATAGTTCTATGAGTATATGAAGGGTCTTTAACCAACTTAACCTGTTTTTTTAAACATGTATCATAGATTTATCTGAAAAACGAGGCCACACAGATTCAATATGAAAAGCAATGTCTAGACTTTCACGGTTGTTAGTTGGGCTAAGAGTTTATTTAGATTTGTAAAATATTTTTTTTCTTAACAAATGTGCAAAATCACTTATGATGAGCATTGCAAAAAGCATACAATGTGATTAATTGTGATTAGTCACAGTTCCAAACTGTGATTAATCAGATTTTATGTTTTTTTTGTTTGACAGCATTAGTTTTTATGCACGCGTTAATGTATTGTACAACGAAACCTTTGAGCTACAAATAATAGTTAGATTTAGATTGTAGGAGTGTGGTTTTAAGGATAAGCCCTTTCACAGTCTATAACGCTTCTATTGTATATTATTTTATATAAACTTGTGTATTAACTTGTTGACTATACTTTAGCATAACATATAAATACAAATATGTCATTTCTGGCATCATGCACATGAAAGTAATGACACTGTATAGCAAATGATTATATGCACATGCTATAAATTGTACAGCATACGGTTGTATCATGCTCATTCATCAGTAATGTATTAGTGTTTGATTCTTTCAACCACAGCAGAGCATTGAAACATGGCCTGAGATGAGAAATGTGGCTTATAAGAGTGAATATAAGAGCAAAAATTAGAAGCTATAACTGAGTACAATCATGATGGTCATACACAAAGTTTGTTCCAGTTTAGAATAGAAATCTTATTTGTTATGGCATTTCGTTTTACAGTTCCCTCTTTAGAAAAAAAACATTCTGACACCTAATTGTTAAACTAGTGACTAAAGTGC
This sequence comes from Rhinogobius similis, assembly GCA_019453435.1. NCBI lineage: Eukaryota > Metazoa > Chordata > Actinopteri > Gobiiformes > Gobiidae > Rhinogobius > Rhinogobius similis. The sequence goes on from CM033619.1 coordinate 39,902,072, forward strand.
TGAGCTAAAGAGAACTGGAATTCGCTCATGGCAATCATCAGCTAAAATTACCGCGGGTTTCACGTGCATTGCATTCTATTGACATTTTAAAATGTCACAGATGAAAAACAGGAGTCGTGTCGGCACTTTTAATGAGGCTGTGAGGCAGTACCTGGAGCACAGCGTCATTGCAGAGACAAGTTCTTCATGTGGGAAAAGGAAGCCCACTTCAGGTGTTTAGCATGCTGTGAGGAGTACAACATTGCCACTATGAATACTTTGAAAGGAACAAGATATGCATGTGAAAAATCTGTTTTTGTGTTATTCATGTGAACTTGGTTTGGTACTCAGCACAAATGTAAAAACCTGCTTTTTGAGGCACCATGTGTGACTTTTCAGTGGGGATTCTCCTCTTTGTCTCTAAGGTGGTTTTATTACTTTGCCTTGGCATGTCTGAATGCATATCTAGTGATTAATTCAATTGTGTGTTTTTTTGTTGTTTTTGTTTTTTTTTTGTATACTGAGGCACAAGACAAATGACAAATAAACCCCAATGTTTTTTGTGAGACTAAAGTTTCCATTATGGCTGACAGTTGGATTAGAATTAATCTACTTGCATGTAAAAAAAACAACAACAAAAAAAACAAACATTATAGTAAAATAAAAACTCTATAGCCTAATTGAACAAGCGCATAGATATTACCTTGTTATGTATTTTATTAAATACACTGGTGCACTGCTGAAGATGCACTACTTTTCTGCTGGAGCGTATGCTTAGATGTTTTTTCATTGCCAGATAATGTTCCATGTAGCTTTATTTTTAACTATATCTATGGAGGTACAGGTAGGATCTGGGGAGAGGCCACCCGCTCACAGTATAAATGCAAGGTATTATTGAGCGATAAAAGCACCTGTTCCATGTATCCAATCCATATAAGACAGCTTTACACTCTTTATTAAAATTAAGCTTCTGGTTTCATTTTCTTGCTTCATGTTTAAGTTGTCCCAATCTCTCTGTCGCACGTACTTACAGGTCAGAATGATGATATTTATAAATATTTGTATCATGTAACTTTCCATAAGGAATACTATTCCCAATGGTTGGGTTTCAGATGATATCAGATGACATTATATGGACCAATAATATTCAATACAAAAAGTAATAATATTAAAATACATTGTTGCAATGCGTGATTTTTGTTGTAACATAGTCAGTTCTAAAGTCTGCTCACCAATAGAAATGATCAAATCAAATCAAATCGAATCAATTTATTTTTATAATGCCCAAAATCACAACAACAGTTGCCTCGATGGGCCACAGGTAAAAGCAGTTCAGATAACTGTCCCAGAATGCTCCCTGTCCTTTGACCCTCCTTCGCGGCGAGGAAAAAACTACAAAAACCCCATGGGAAAAAGTAGAAACCTCGGGGAGAACCACAGTGAAGGAGAGATCCTACTCCCACGGACAGACAGGCTGCAGATTAACTAGGACTGACGCATCCACTTGGACTGTGGAGCCAGAACCACTCAAGAGGGAGGTGGCTTTAAAGAGTTCCTCCAGGCGGACGAGGAGCAGTCCACCAGTGTAGAGAGATCCTCCAGCAGGAGATGAGGAACAGTTCATCTAAAGTAGAAGGAGTTCGTCCAGGCAGACGAGGTGTGGCTAATCCAGCTGTCCAGGCGGGTGGGCGCATAGATCGCCCAGACAGGTGGGGGTGGGGGTAGTCACTGGAGCAGCCGCGCAGTGTCTGAAACAGTCTCCACTCCCGGGGAAGTGGAGAGAAAGAGAAACATGTGAACAGCAATGAACAGACTACAGTTGAAGTAATATTAAATATTGTTGATAGATAAAGTAGGAAGAACCAGAGGATAGTGTTCAAGCTGCCATACTTCCCCAGCAGAATTGCTCCAAGGGCAGCGTAGCTAAAACTGTAGGTTTTTATTTCTGTTCCTTACTGGCCTGACCATAAGCTATTTCAAAGAGGAACGTTTTGAGCCTGGTCTTAAATGTAGAGACTGTGTCGGCCTCTTTTTACATGAACAGGGAGCTGGTTCCATAACATAGGAGCTTGGTAGCTAAATGCTCGATCTCCTACTGTGCTTTTAGAGACTCTGGGGACTAACAATAGTCCAGCATTTTGAGAACGAAGAGCTCTGTTTGGATGGTACGCTACTATTGCATCTTTGAGGTAGGATGGGGCCATATTGTTTAAAGCTTTATAAGTCAGGAGGAGGATTTTAAATTTGATTCTAAACTCAACAGGAAGCCAGTGAAGAGACTCCAACACTGGTGAAATATGATCTCTTTTTCTAGTACCTGTTAATAATCTTGCTGCTGCATTTTGAACCAGTTGAAAGCTTCTTATAGAGCTTTTAGGACACGCTGTAAGCAGAGCGTTACAATAGTCTAATCTGGATGTGACAAATGCATGGATGAGTTTTTCGGCATCGTCTCTGGGCAGGATTTTTCTAATTTTGGCTATGTTACGCAAATGAAAGTAGGCTGTTTTACAGGCTTGATTTATATGAGCTTTGAACGAGAGATCTTGGTCAAATAGGACCCCAAGGTTTCTTACAGTAGAGCTGGGGGCTACAGTGATATTGTCCAGAGAAACTATCTGGTCAGATAAGGAGTCTCGCAGGTGCTTAGGGCCCAGCAGAATGACCTCGGTTTTTCAGGGTTAAGGAGCAGATAATTAAGAGTCATCCAAGTTTTTATGTCTTTCACGCAGGCACTAAGTCTGTCTACTTGATGCGTCTGATCAGGTTTCATTGATAAATACAGTTGAGTGTCATCTGCATAGCAGTGGAAGTTAATGCCATGCTTTCTGATGATCATACCTAAGGGCAGCATATAAAGAGTGAACAGAACTGGACCGAGTACTCTGGTCTCTGATTTACATTAGATCTCTGGTTTACATTAACAAACTGGTACCTATCAGATAGATAGGATTTAAACCAGCTAAGGGCGGTTCCACTGACACCTACATCACATTCTAACCTCTGCAGTAGAATGTTGTGGTCGATGGTATCAAACGCTGCGCTGAGGTCCAACAGAACCAGGATTGAGACCTGTCCATCATCAGCAGCTAATAACAGATCATTTGTGACTTTAACTAGTGCAGTTTCAGTGCTGTGGTATGCACGGAACCCTGACTGAAAAACTTCAAATAAATTATTGTCCTGCAGGTGGCGACAAAGCTGTTTAATCACAATTCTTTCAAGGATTTTAGAGACAAAGGGCAGATTAGAAATAGGTCTATAGTTTGCCAGTATGTCGGGGTCTAGATTAGGCTTTTTCAAAAGTGGTTTAACCACTGCATATTTGAAGGACTGAGGGACATAACCGCTTTCTAGTGAAGTATTTATTATATTAAGAATGGGATTTATAATTAGGGGGAGAATTTCTTTGAGGAGTCTACTTGGGATTGGGTCTAAAATACAAGTTGATGTTTTGGAGGACATAATGACTGAAGTTATCTCTGCCTGATCAACAGCAGTGAACCTATCTAGTATTACTGAAGGATTTGTATGGGACACTAGCTTTGCAGTCTGGGCTTGCTCAGTACTGATAGTGGGAGTAATTGCATTTAGTTTATCTCTAATAGTTGTGATTTTGCTGTTAAAGAATAGAAGGAAGTCATTGCAGCTTAGAGTAACTGGTATTGAGGGTTCTACTGCGTTGTGACAGTTTGTCAGCCTGGCTACAGTGCTGAAGAGAAATCTAGAGTTATTTTTATTTACTTCTATTAAATTTGAATAATATCTGGTTTGAGCCTTACGCAGAGCCTGCTTATAAGACAGAAGGCAAGTTTTCCATTCTTTCAGGGATTCTTCTGTGTGGGAGCGGCGTAAGGATCTCTCTAGTTTTCTTACCCTTTGTTTGTGAGAACGTAGTTCTTCATTGTACCAGGGGGAGGCTCGTTTTGGCCTGATTACTTTCTGTTTAAGTGGAGCTGCAACATCAAGAGCAGATTTTAGAGAGTTGACCATTGAGTCAACAGAGTTATCAATAGCACTGGGACTGGCGCTGTTAACGACAGGATCAGCTTTAATGTTTGTGAATCAACCTTTTGGTTATTCCACAGTGAAATGATATGCAATCGATACAAACATCTGACTCTGACTGTATAATATCATCACATTCTAGAATATGAAAACAGCTAATGATAAAATAGGAGGATTTGATTCACATTTGGTCACACCACACACCCAAATCTTAATCACCCTCTCTTTTCAAGCCATTAAAAACTAGCCAGTGGCATTTATTGGGAAACTAAGGAAAATAAACAAAGCCTAATTGGCAAGCACTAAGAAGTCAACCCTCTCTTTCCTTGGAACTTTGTCAGCGGGTAAACCATCCAGCCACAAAGTGTAGGGGTAAGGATCTGACCTTTGGAGACGTGCACCTTAAGTGGACACGTTATGCCAATAAGGGCACTAGAGTGGTGCTTTTAAATGCAAACATGCAGACAACAGTGCCACTTTAAGAGCCGTGACGTGTGAGATGGAGAGTGTTGTTAAACAAATGGGGATGAGTCGGTGGCCTGCCTTAACATCCAGCTGTAATTGCCTGGATGACCTCGCCAGCTTGGCCTTGCTATTTCATCAGAATAAGAGTTCTGACAGTGCAGTTCCGCAGGAGCTTAGCGTGCAAATGATTCACAGGCATCGGGGAAATCTAAAACCAATAGGGATTTTTGAACTTTTAATATTGATATAGCGTTGTTTGCAGGAAAAAAAAAGGTCCTTAATTCAAGCTCTGGGTTATTTGTCTCTCCCACTTGTTTCAGCTGCCATCCAGAAGTCATTTTCAATCTGAAGGCTGAGAAGCTAGAATCTATAGCCCTGCCCTAAGGGAGGAGTTGAAATGTCTCCATTTGAAAAACTGTCCTAATTACTCTTTGAAACCTTTTCTTCCATGGATCACCCCTGGATGAATGAGAGATTACACCGACTCGTAAATCATTAATGTTCAAATTACTGCTGCTGGTCAAAAAAAAACAACTTTCATGTACCATCCCCGTGTCTGGGATTCCGGAATCCCCCCTAAACCTAAACATGCACACACAATGTGCAAAATCCTCCAGCTAGGGTACTTCTTAGGTTGCTCCATGGATGGGTAAAATGTAATAGACAATTTTCCCCACGTGGATTGTATCTCCCACATGATCTCCTGCAATACATCAAATCATGAGTTAAAAGTGTTTGGTCACGCTATTCATCTGTTTAGTATTCAACATCAACTCAGATTGTTGGACTACTGAAAGGACACAGAGTTGGTTTTGGTATTGGTTTCCCTCTAGCAACAAGATTCTGTTATTTTAAGAACATATGAGTCTTTGTCCCAACCGCTGAACCAAAAAAGTGAAAACAGTTGTGGAATGGTAAAAATCTGCACTGTGAAAACGTTTTCAATAAGCTAAACTTACACTATATTTCCTAATGCATTCAGCCCTGTTTGTGTGTTAAAGTCCATCGTGCCCTTAAGGAGAGACAGTACAAGACACAAGCAGAACCCATTTTTTTCAATTTTTTGTTTTTTGGTCAGTTTGTTCACTTAACATTTTGGCTTTCATATGGAAACAACAAACTTATCCAATTTGCTCTTAAAAATGTTTTATTATTTAATTGAATCCACGTCATCAATGGATTTCTATGGGACATTGTAAGTTCAAAGACTGTTTTCTTAAAATTCATTTTTCTCCCACAGAGACACAAAGATCACCACTTAAAGTAGATCCCACACACATCAAACTTTACTTTTTGACGAAAAGTACAGACGGAAACTGATTTATTGAAGTTTTAATTTTAAAAAATGAGGCGAAATTTGAATTTTTAGGACAATTTTCAGTCAAATCTAGATTACTCAAAAACTAAATAAGAAATCCAAAATCCCCTCTGTTTTTTTTTTGTGTACAAAATGAACCAAGAAATTTAAACCTGGTTCTGTCCATTTTTTTCAGATTTGCATGTCCTAAATATTTTGGCTCTTTTTACACATAAAATGCCTCATTTATGCATGAAAACATTACATGATGAAAAACTTCTATTACATCTATCTCTTACATTTTTGTGAGTAAACTACAGGATATGTTTCAAGTCGATATCTTTACATTTAAGATGTTTTCCTATTCACCAAACAGAACATTTCACTTCCAATCCAGTCACTCTGAAACAGTATTCTGTGCATATATTTTTCCATTTTGAACCAATGACTAGTGATGTTTCTGAATGAACTGTTTGCTCTGCCCACCAAGTAATTTCTAATCCTCAGATGTTTGAACTGTGACAAAGAAACACAGGCTGTTGTTTCCATTTCCACGTGGTTCTCATTCAACAACATCTCTGATTGGATAAGATCGTCTGCTCCTGGCAGTTTCATCTTTGTAGTTCTCATGCAATATCATTAAGTCTCTTGCTTTTTTTAATATACAATGAACTGTATGAAATAAAAGGTGTTATTTTGAACTAGAAAGGGCACAGGCTCTGTAATACCATGTGATTCCATGCAGTTAAATGCTGGAACTGACAACCAATTGACTGGAGCAGACTTCAGTCACGAATACAAACATGAAACACAGTTAACCCGTGTTTGAAGTTAAACTGTGTAATCAATTTCTTGACAGATGTAAAGAAGCGTCCTTAGCTCGTCCAGGTTTAGTCTATTTCTAAATTTATCTTCAAGGCCATTCGGGACATGAATCATCATTCATTTAATGCTTGAAAACGTATCTCATTGAAGAGTTATAAAGCAATAGGAATAAACATCATTATGTGTACAAAGTGTCACCATATATTGTTATATTATTGTTGGAATATAACAAGCAGTTCCCTTGTGTGATATAAATGTCTCTATAATTGGCTTGAGTTGAACTTGTTGTTCGCACTTCAGTAAGTTTAAATGGGCCCTAAAATAAAGTGACAATAAAATATTGTATACATTTTGATTGGGGTGATTAATGATATAGAGCGCGAGCACAGGATTAAAGAGGTTATTGATCCTGACATGGCCATGGAGTATAGGCTGAAAATAAAAAGCCATTCAAATAAGAATATAGCTTGATTCACATTTATTTTCTTTCTTGTTTTGTTTTATTCTAAATCTCATTTTTAGCTTCAACTATTTTTTTTTCTTTTTGGAATTGTCCAAACTCAACAAATGCCCAATCCAGGGTCAATCAGTCCATACCTCCAGACACCAGCTTTACTCCACCTTAAATTTGTCAAGGAATCTAGATGGGATTTAACGTCTGATATTCCTCTAAGCAGAGTTACTATTTCTACCTAAAGTAAATCAGGCATTAGAGACCAAAACTGTTGGGTCTGAGCTCCACAAAGAGTCCATCCATTTGTTTGTATTGCAAAAAGTTTAGAAACATCTCCAGTTTGAATTGGGGTCATTTTAATCGAGCGTTTTAGGAAAAATAGGCCTTAAAATTACCCTAAGTTGTTCATTATTGTCCACAGTTTTGTTGGGCCTGCCAGAGCCTTGAAATAAAATTGCCAGTTGAAAATCTTGACGCCAATAATGCAAGTGTCACAACTACAAAACAGACAGTCCTGCAAACACAACCAGTGGCAGCGACAAAGATGAGTGAGTCATTTAACCTTAGGCTCTGGTTACAGCTGCTTGGGCCTCTCCTTTGTCCCGTATGGTAAGTTTAGCCTCAACAACACCAAAGTGGCTCCCAGTAATTAATAACATGATGCCTTGTAATTACCGTCCATGTGTGTGCCGCGGCCCAGGGGAGCAGAACTGCAGTTAATGGCTGTAATACTTCAGGTTTACCAAGCAGCCACAATGACCAAGAAGCTATAACCCAATTATGCCGCCATTTAGCAAACCCAAAAAAGCAACAACCTTTGGACGAATGTGACCCAAAATTCGCCATGGTTGTTCTCTATTCGTTATTGGAGATCGCAATTTTCAAAGGGCTAAAAGGTTGGGCATTCAGAGTAAAAGCATATAAATGCTGTTGAATGATTCACATTATAAGAAAACAGACCCTGAAGCATTACATAAAACATATTTTTAATTCTTCCTGAAAGTAGTATGGTTTGAAAGAGTTCAAAAGCTTTCGTAGGAAAGAGTAGCACACATATGCCGTTACAACCCACCCCTCTAATGATACAGATGAACCCTAAATGCAGCCTATTTGGTGAACTGTATTAGTTTATATGTCTGGTACCTGTGTGTTGCTGCTGCCATGTGGCTTGTGTAAGAGGGAAAATCTCTATGAGCTTTTAACCTGGTTAAATAAAGGTCAAATAAACAAATCATGTTTCAAAACTCTCCGTATTGTATTGATTTATTTGTTGGATAAAGACCATTTTTCCTGGGGTTCAAGCATGACATTCATAACGACTCTTCTGGTACACTACTGCATGTTCAGTGTTATATTGAAAAATAATAAAAACAACCACTTATATCACACAGAATATAGTTTTGGCCCTGGTTTTGCATTTGTGTGAAATCTCTAATAGGTACTTAATAATGAGGCATAATAATTTATATAGTGCCAAACATTTTTTATGTAATAATGTCAATTTTTCCCCCCTAGTATAGATATGTATTGTATAAGCAGCTCTCCATCGTTTGCGGGGTCTGCATCTAGTGTTTCATTCTTCGCAAACCAGGAGACAGGCTTTTAGCATTACCGTAATGGACCCTACTCAGCTTTGTACGTTTTAAGTTGAGAGAACCACTTCAATGTTTGGAATGCGTTCGGAAAGTAAGGAATAAGACTGGACCATTGCACACAGTCTAATATGAACTTGTTTCTTTTAAGACAGTAACACATGGATGAGTACAGCGCTTTTGTTGTTTTATTGTATTTAGAAATCACAATTAGAATCTACGACTATTTGCCTAAGCCCTGAGGTTTGGATAAAGTACCTCTGGAGAAAGATCAACTCTTCCATTCCATGCTCGATTTGACAACTCCCTCCGTCTAAATAAAATTATTGCTTTGGGACTTCAGTCGTTCTTGGGCTTCATTATTAGCAAACTTGTTCACTCAAGCAGCATAATATGACGACTGGGGCAATAACACACTTTAATTTTAGATAATCAGTGAGGAAGAACACCCAAACACCACCAAAAATTAACTGCATAATTCTTGCTTTATTTTTTCATAATGCTAAGCCCTCCAAATAAATGTTAATCACCGTGTTTACACATCATCGTCTCTGCAAAGACAACTAGCCCGAAAGGTCATATTAATCAATTCCCCTTATGTTAAATTAATTAGGCAGTTGAACTTTTCTCGGAGTGGTTGCATAACTACGACGTTTTTATTCTTAGTGATGAGATAAGAGGGTGTTAAAATCTACCTGGAGTGAAACAACTAGCTCTATAAACGTAGTCTCTGTCTTGCCTGGCTGCTTTATGGATGTCACATACAATTAACCCCCAGAAAAGTGCCAGACTTCGGGGATGGTGAGGCCAGATTAAGACGGGACTCAGGCGGGCTCCAGGAGGATACAGGGAGGGCAGGGGTGATGTGGCAGAGCTGGGAACGTAATGTGTTTCAATGCGCCTGATGTCTTAACTGCAAATGAGAGACGGAGAGAAAGAGAGTCTTCTGTTGCTGAGGTCTTTGCTGTTCGTAAGACATGCCTTAGCTTGTTTTGAGCCATAGGATTTGGCTTTTTTTGCGGAATCATATATACAGAAAAAAATATACTGAAGTAAGAGTACAGTTAATCCAAAATAATATTACTCAAGCAGAGATGCAAACTACTGGTCCAAGAAATTCTAGTTTGAAGTTGACGTAATTGGAAGGACAAAACAGACCACAGAAATGAGACAAAATATATATATATGAGAGAGAGTGGACCAAGCAAAACAAATTGTCAAGATTTTCTCATCTGAGATCAGCGGAGAATATGCCTAGCCAAAACATTTACTCAATACACAATAAATTATAGTAGTCAAGATGGAGAAAGTATGGCGTCCGAAAACTAAACCTACGCACTCCTATGAGGTTGCACATTTGGCTGTGAGTTCCTACAGCTGCATTGGTAGGTCTAACTCTAGAGTACTTGCAGCTAGAGTAGACTATAATGGGCCCTGACTGCAGCTCTCAAAACTGCTACTGTTTGCTAAACCATGGCATCCATTGACACGGCGAATGAAGAACTGCCCTTCCACCAAACGTGTCCAACTACTGGCTGGGAAATATGCTCTCAGCCAGACGATAACTGTCATGAACAGCTGTGGAGGAAACATCTCCAAGTGAAATGAAGCCCACATTAGCTCAAACATGTGCCGAGTCTTTTGCTCCATGACCGCGCTCCGTCCCGAGAAGAGGTGCATACACAGCTCTACATCAGCTTCACGCTACAGTGGTTCCAAACAGGAGCAAGAACGACTCAGGGCAGCACTAGCAGAGCCCCGCACAGTTTACTGAAAGCGGTTGGACTCCTATATGGCTCGCCTTGATCCAGCATTGTGAGATGAGTGCCCCCTGTTGCAATCTAGCCAGATAACACACAGCACCATTTTAATTGCACCAAGCATGAAGCATCCCATAAACCAGGCATGTCCAAACTCAGGCCCGCGGGCCAAATGCGGCTCTCAGACCAATTTTTCTTGGCCTTTAGGCTTCCTGGTGAACTGGCCCACATTGTCCTGATAAGTACTATTTACAGCACATTTCAGATTTTCTACAATTCCAACCTAAAGAACTAACATTTTGGTGCAATACAGACCTAATATTAAGGCAATGAGACTGAATGTAGATGTGGTGGCGCTTAAAACATCAGATAAATGCAGCTTTTTTGAACGTTTCGCGATTGATTTGTGGCCCTTCGCTCGGTCTATATTTCAATATGTGGCCCTCGATGGAAAAAGTTTGGACACCCCTGCCATAAACTGAAAAAGTTTGGAAAAGACTCCCTTAATCTACAACTGGACAACTAATAGCAGCAGCAACAGCAAGACAACAAATATCTTATGTAAACATGAGAGATATATCTTTACGTTCCAGTATTTTATTCTCCTCATTTATGGTCTCGTACATCCCTGTTTGAGTCCTTGACCTGTTTCTCTCATAAATGAAACTAAATCCATACTTCGCCCAGTGTGTCTATTGGCTTTCACACTCACTGCTCAGTGCATCTCTGTTGTATTCACCACCTTTCGTTGCCATAACAACTGTGTAACGCCCGGATAGTAACCTTAGCAGTTTGACAAGGACAGAGCAGAGCTGAAGTTTCCAAGTGTAGACTAAGTGCATTTATTTACATATTTACAAAAACAGGATGTCTGGTTTCAGCATGTCCACACAGCACAACACATAGGTGACTGAACCAAGGCACCTTTTCCAGGCCTCTCGACTAATTGGACATTGTCGAACTGTAGGCGTTGGGTGCAATTTAGACGATGCGACATGAACCAGGAATCTATTAAATTAACCGGAAACCTGTCGTGAGGTGGCCCCAGTGGCCAGTCCATTGGAACTGCAGTGAAATATCCTCTGCAGCCCAGAAAGCCTTTTTCTCATGAAGCTCAATGTATAAAGAGAGTGCTCGTGTTCGGGTGAGAGGGAGGGAACCCACAGCTTTCACAAAGGTTGGGTTTTGTTGCGATCTTTGCTATCTTCAGCTCATGAATGTTTACCCGCTCGAAATCCTTCAGTTTTCTTAAATCTTAATCTTTGCTTTTGACTGTTTTGCGCTACACAGCCACTGGATCTACCGGGCGCTAAAGGTTAAACTGGTGACATGCGCTAGCGACAGCCATCTTGCTCCCTGGGGGCTCGGTCTAAATGCACTATAAAACACTCCCCTGCTGTAATATAAATGTTTGTTTCACATATAATTTTAGCATAGGCTTATTTAACTTAGCTACATTATAAACTGTCCATCCATTGCACAAGATGTACACATACCAGTCAAAAGTAAAGTCTTACATTTGTTTCCAGGTGAATAAACTAATCCTAACAACTAGCCTTTGGTAGGTAGGAATATGTAGCATTTTGGGTAAGTAACTTTCGATTTGTCAAGTGTTTTTTCTTCATATACTATGCTAAAATGATAAGTCAGAGCTCAACAATGCCTTTTTTGAAGAGAGACTAGGCCTATTTTATCATTTGTGATCAAACTTTGTCTGCCTTCTCACACTGTGGAATGACATGCACAAATTAATTAGGGACTTTAAACTTGACCCCATGAATAAATGTGTGACCTATTAAATAATCACATGCAGCCAATTAGTATTATGGTGACCCACTTTTGGTTGTGAAACACACTATTGAATATATTCCATTGTACAGCGCTGATTGCTCTTTCTGATTTAAATATGAATATAAAATGTGTTACGTTCAAAGTCCCATTTCCAAAATGAGTGCGCAATTGACATATGAGGTCACGTCACATCTTGGCCTAGTTTCATGAATGTAAATATTCATTGATCCGGCCATGTCCTGAGCACTAGCCGACTGTATGTGGAATAAACACTGTCCTGGTTCTCTTCATTAGTGTCCATCTGTTCCATCTGATCCACTGATAATAGGCCCCGCTCTGTAATCACTGCCTGTATACGTTGTCATTATTGTGCCAAGCTAATGGTGCAATATAACATGAACTCTCCATATCAGTGACCTCAGAAAATGTTTGGTTTCCCACGTGGAATTGCTTGACGTAGATGTAATGAGATAAAATGCCCTATATTACGTTCAAAAAAGTAAATAAATCTCGTTGACCGTTATCATCCCGTGATTGCAATTTTTATTAAGGCATACAAATCCAAACTTTAAATGGGAATAATATCTAAACTATTTGAATGCATTCATAGTGTGGACAGTCATTCTACTGAATACATAAAAGTAAGGGAAAAAGAAAGTAATATTGTTTTGTTTTATGTTTCATATATGAGTTTAAAATTGTGCTTTAATAACGTGTAAAAATGTGAATGATAGGGAAAAGCCCAACCACAGACGGGAGTTGAGAATTAGCTCTTTATGCATCACATCAGCTGCATGTTTTACTTATAACTATGTCAGACTGCATTGTCTCTGTCAAATAAATAAATTAAATAAAAATGTGTTGATAAAGATATATCAGGCTATTTTATAATGCCATGTCAAAGTGCACACTATGTACAGGGAAATACTGGCTGCTGGAGAAATTGTGGTAGTCCATTCTTATCTTGTGTTTTTCAACGGTTCTATCATCCTTCCATATTAGACTGAGATAAACAAAGCACTGCGGCAGGTTTTTGACATTACCATCCCACTAGACTTCAGAACTCTGTATCTGTGAGTCAAATTTTCAGCCATGGCACAATAAATAGATCTTTTCGGAGCATACTTCTGGTGGCAGGGAAGACGGTCATCACAAAAAAAACAACACAAACTGCGCCATTGATCAAGGATTGGACTGGAATGAAATGGAAAAGCACATTCGGAATTAATTAGACAAATTTGGTGCTGCTTGGTGGCCAAGTGGACAGCACTCGTGTGTCCCGTGTGAGCAACATGCGATGGCTCCGAGGCCAACAATTTGCTGCAATCTCCTTTACTCTTTCGTCCCCATTTCACGCTATACTGTCCAGTCTAATGAAGAAGATGTGGGCCAAAAAATCCTATAAAGAAAAAAAGACAATTGAAAATTTTGAAAGATTTTACACCAAATGGGACATTTATTTTGGACCATATGTTCCTTAATTTTCTTTGGATGTCTTTTGCTGTTTTTTTAATCTCCTGTTTTCTCTCTGGTTGTATTCTGTTTTTTGTGTTTTTCGGTTATAAAATGGGACTCAGATCTAGTGATTTGAGGGCTAAGGAATTACTACAGTGAAAAAGAAAATTGCAAATATTCACAAATGTATGTGGTTCGAGTTAGGGAGCTTTCTGATTGGTTAATCGTTGTAAAAACTGTGGGAACCAAAACACCAAATTATTGGAATAAACAACTGTTTTTGTTTTTTGTTTTTTTCATGACCAACTCAACATACTGTAATTGTTATCAGCAAAATATGATTGATTTGGGTCGGTTGTGTTTGATGTGGAACAGTCTGCCACTCGGTCTGCGTGTTGTCTCTAACCTGTCTATGTTTAAATGCTGTTAAAATACTCTTTGGTTTTAAAGTTTTATTCTTTCAGTGTTGTCCTTGTGTATTTCTGTGCCCTGTTAAGCACTTTGGTCGTCTCTGTGTCCTCATAAAGTGCTCTATAGATGAAAGTTGATGGATTTCTGTATTTGGGGACACAAATAGGTCAAGTATATGAAATCTGAAATACAAATCTTACATACTTAACATTTTAAAAAGACATTGACATAATGATTGCTGGAATGAATAGCCACCCCCAATAAAATGCAACAATTAAGGCCATGATAGCAGAATGCCAATTACATATCAGCTCAGCACACCATAACCAATCAATTTTTTTTTTGTTAAACATTGTTGAACAAAAGCCTTGACTGGGAGTGAATCTGACCTAATAAACCCAAAATAACTCCAGAGTTTGACCGTAAAGAACATACAATCGTGGTTTTACTGTGTTTCTCCAAACCACACTGGTGCGAGTGGGCACAGAATGAATCGCTAACGGTGAAAAAATGAAGTGCTTTTGAGCGCTGCAGATCTTTGTTTAGCATGCCACCCTTGAGTGTTTATGTGCAAGTCCGACATAGGGCAATCAGTTGGACAACAACCTTGAATGAATAAACACCACATGCCTCCTCATTAAGGGGGTCATTTTTGCAGCTCAACCTTGGTCCAATTTAGCCCTCATTACGGGTCGTGAGAGTGGACGGTGAAATGCGTTTTTTTTTTTTTTTTCTTCCCATGGCACAGGCCTTTTCATTAAACTCACCACGCAAATGAACATAGTTTAAAATAGGAAGAATTGTGCTGCAATGCAAAAGTGGATTGGACTGGTTACAATTTAACACAAATGTAAAACAGACATACAGTGTAATAATAGATTTTTTTTTTGGTCAGCATATAGGTTTTCACGTGAAAACAATAAACTTGTCCAATCTGCTCCTGAAGATGTTTTATTACTTCATTTAATCCACTTGTATCCATAGATTTGTCTGGGACATTGTAACTTCAAGGCCATTTTCCTCATTTTTCTCCCCTATAGGGACATAAGGATCACCACTTACAGTAGCACCTACACGCATCATTTTTTTACAATTTTGTATTTAACATGATTTTGACGGAACATAAAGAAGGATATGTTGATGTCTAATTCTAAGCCTGATTGTTCAAAGTAAAAAAAATAAAAAAAAGTTGAAGTCAGATCTCAAAAACTAATGAGATCAATGTTGTTGATGTACAAAACGAACCAAGAAATGTACCTGTAGTGTATCGCCTTTATATACTCTGGACACCTTTAGTTGCATTTTTGCAGAAAAGCTTAAAGATAAGTCCTGGAAATACCTTCAAGGCTTAGCTGGCATTGAATACGTCTCTATGAATCGCTAGCAGATGTGAAAAGATAAATAGTTTGTGTTTAAAAAGTCTATGGTCCTTAAAAAGACTTGTATTAAACCGTTCACATGACGGATGATCCAAGTTAACATGGTTTAGAAGACAAGGCTCACGTAATTAACTGTAGATTGTATCGGGTAAATGCTTACAACATTCTCCGTTTGCAACACCCAGAAGTACGACAAGATTAAAATGTGAAAAACTGTTATCAGAAAACCATACCGTACAAAAATGAAGCGCAATTACTCCTATAGAGGGTTAATAGCAAGGTAGCAAGGTGTCAATTCCTATTTCCACATCTTTCATCTGGAGAATAATCTTATTAACCCTCTGACCAACCTTGCTTTCAAAATCAGAAACGAGCATAAGTACGGTATTATGTTATGTTGAGGTGCCAATGCCCTTGACGCCCAAATCCCTTCAAAACACTGCAACCCTGCGCATTCCCGACTGTAACACATGATTTAGACGTGCCCAGACCGACTGCCGAGAGACACGAGCCGTCCTCCGCAGCGAGCAGGCCGCGGTGTTAGGTGCTGCAGTGATTTTGACACCGAGCAACCTTCTTGACGCCAACACAAAGACAAAGCGCGCGGTGCCATCCCCGCAGCTTTTCCTTCGGCTGAACACTACACCCAACAAGCACGATAACCTTTCACGGTGTGCTCTTATGCAAATGTATTTTCATGTCTGGGAAAGCGCGCGGAGATAAGCTGGAACAGGGGATGGCAGGGACACCACAGAAAGGTAAAGGTTGGCAGTGGTATAAGTGTTATGGCTTCTTTTTTTTTATCTGAAGGTATTTACACAGTCTAGAAATATTGTGTCATCCTTGAAAATGTATAAAAGAATACCACAGCTCAGTTGATTTTTGACTATTTATTTATTTTGATTGTGGTTTTGCTGTGGTTTAATGTTGTTGTTGCTTAATTTCTTCTCTTCGGTGTTGTCATTCTATTCTGTCCAACTTGCTAATTTATTCATATTTTGTTTGATGGGTGCAAATCACATGAGACAATTAATGTAAAGATTAAAAGCAGCTCTGAACAGATGATGTTTTCTTGACGATGGGGAGGTCGGTTTAGTCTCAGTATTGTTGAGATAGAGGACTCCCAGACGGTGGTGGCAGCGACGAAGGGTTTTGTCTCCTCAGAGTTTGTGTTTAGTCTCCATGAGTGCGATCTTTAGGACCTCCTGGCATATTAATTGTTAACGCATTGCAAAAATAGTTAATCATGGTACCTTTTTGTTGGTTTGAAAATGCTATATTAGCCAAAAACAGTGTTAAAAATGTTCAGTTCTGGTTCTGATGCTGGAATCTTGCTCCCCGCGCTAAGTTTCTTTCCCTCCACAGCGTCAGCACAACACAAGCACAGGTTTATGAAGCTAATAACAGTAATAAACACCAAATAGAGCATTTTAAACACAATTATTTGCGTGCAGTACCTCACCATTGTTGACAGCCAAATCTGTTTTCCGAACCGAGCTGCAGCTTACTCACCAGACTCCTCTTTATTGTTGGGTGGAAATCCTTCTTTAGAGTTCGCGTTGTAGTTAGTCCATTATCCGACAAGCCTTTGTTGAAGAAGCTCCAACCCTTGGTAAAATGGTGTAAACAAACAAAGCACATTTTCTCCGACGTTAGCTTGTCACTGAAACCAAGTCTAGTCACTTTTCTCCGACTTGCCTTGTCCCTGGTAAGAGTGAAAAAAATGGGTGTGTTTTCGAACAGTGCGCTGAAGAGAGCAAAGATTCAAAGCTCAGAAACCACTTCAGGCATGTTTTTGATGAGGGAATAATGTTACAACGTGATAGAAAGCACCGAAAAGTTGATATTGCACAACACCCACACTTTTATCCCAACGTTATGATCATCAGGCACAGCAACATTGAGCGGCAAGCGGCATTTGTCCCTCTTGCTGTATTTGATGGCATTTTGCTTAGATTGTTTTCTAAATGCGCTCATGTTGGGGTAAAATAAAAAATCTGTACATTTTAAAGAGGCTGTACCTGAGTTTTACTGTTTTGAAATGTAAAAAAAACAACTAGTTTTGTTTCACAACTGTTTTTTTGCATGTAATAAAGTAAAATATGTGCTTAGATATATTGTAAAAGTATCTATTTGGGTGAAAATGAGACCACAGTGCTTTCTCTGCATCTATTTATAGAGCGTTTTATTCTACGAGAAGAAGGAAGTGTGCTGTCAATATGCTAATGTTTGATTGCTTTATCTGGGCTCAGACTTGTGTAAAGTGATTATAAACTTATCACAGTAAATATGTAGGATGCTGGGAATGCATTGGGTTACTAAGCGATACATGTGGACAATTTTAAAGGCTTTAAAGTAAATAACGTTTGTTTTTCACGTTTCAAAACAGTAAAAATCAGGTACAGCCCCTTTAAAGCGAACCCTTCGAAACAAAGCAAAGATCCTTCACTGATGTGGTGTAGATTGTGCAAATTAATGCTTATAATTAAGAATGAAAAATAGCTATGTTGCTGTTGAAAACCAGAACTGACAAAACAAAAAGCACATTCAAATCTATTAAAGGGGAGTTTGCGCTGGCATCTTTGTGGGCAGCTGGTGCGCAGGTGTGTCATCTGCCATCATCAGGCTGAGTGGGGCTGGCATAACACGGTCAGGGTGTTTTGGCTTGGCACGGCTGCTGTCATGCACCGCTATGATTGTTCTTTCATATTCCAGGCATATTCCGTGGACAAAACATGAGCCCCACGCTTCCCTGTGCACCTGGGATCCGTCAAATTAAAAAACGAGAGATAGCAAACATGGACAAAAACACAGCGGGCAAATTGTGGCATTGTGCTATCAAAGGATCCATTTGCAAAATAATTGTGCAGGGATTTCTCTGAGCAGCCACCTTACTGAGAATGGTGATTTGTTGGAGGAGCAGAAATGTGTGTGTATAGATTATAGTCTTAGTAATGTAACAGAGGTAGTCCATGTCAACTATTTCCAAATGAAGATGGAACAGAGAAAATGTAAGCTGCAGAAAAGCTGTTTGCGCAGGATAGACTGCTGCTAGGCCTATTTGTACGTGCCTGTTTGAATATAAAATGTATTTAGGAAGTTAAAATAACAGTGTGTCGTTTTTAAAGCACTATTAATAATAATCAGAAAATAAAAGACACACTTTAGCATGTGGCCCTGACTTTCGCATTCTACAAAAGTGGAGCGTTACATAGGTGTCCGACTGCACGTTCATGAGTCTGTCTCATGTCCGTATACTGTCTTATGCTTATGCTTGCATAAACCAGTATAATGTTCAGAGAAGAGCCGCGTGGCTCTTTGTGAGTGAAAATGCCAGAGAAAACATGTGGAAGTTTACGTGATGATTTAAAGCGTTTTCCTTCATTATTTATGTTTTTTAATAATAATAAAAAAAGTGATGACCTCTAGCAGAGAAAAGTTAATGAAACATCCTGTTAAATTAATTTTACTGATCAAAACGGACTAAACAAACCATGACAGCTTAAAGCTAACTATTCATAGCCAACAACATAAATGAGCAACAGGGCAACATTTGCTTTGAAATAGAATTTTAGATCCAAAGTCTTGATATTTTATCATTGTGTGGTGAAGCAGCATCTTGTAACCTCAAAAGTATATTTCATAACATGTTTTTCAATGTTTTTTCAATTCAATTTATTTTTGTAGCACCCAAAATCACAACAACAGTTGCTTTGATGGGCCACATCTTGAAAGCAATTTAGCAAATTGATATCTGTCCCAGAACCTCCCCTGTCCTTGATCCTCCTCCTCGGTGAGGAAAAACTACAAAAAACCTTGTGGGAAAAAGTAGAAATCTCGGGAGAACCACAGTGAAGAAGAGATCCTATTCCCACGGACGGACAGACTGCAGATGATCCAGGACTAACACCACTCAGGAGGAAGGAAGGTGGCTCATCTAGTGAGAGAGTTTCTCCAGACAGATGAGCAACATCCAGGTCTGCAGGTCAGGGTTCTACTCTGGAGCAGCCACCACAGTGTCTGAAACAGTCATCACTCCCCGAGGGAAGTGGGGAAAGAGAAAAAGCATGTGATCAGCGATGAACAGATAAATCGTAAATATAATTGACAGGGAAAGTAAGAAGAACCAGAGGACAGTGTTCAAGCTGCCATACTTCCCCCAGCTTGTTAACATTATTGTCATGCATTAATAACTCAACACAAATATCTCCTAGTCCTATTCTAAAACATCGTTCTATCCGCAGCTCATTGATCTTTGACACAGACAAACCCTCAACGTGGCGCAGTGTCTCAGTGTCAGGTGGTGACATGTCAGCCCATGGGGGCCGACTGTCTGCTGCACGCTGTACCTGTGGAGCTGAGGCCTTGAGCTAAGCCCACTCAGTCACTGCTCTGACAGCCAGACACCACTGATCTCTGCTGGGGATGGGCCAGGCATGACACCTCACTTAGCCTGGGAAAAACCACCCTCTTACTGATGGTTATAAGTCACTCACACAAGGAAATGTTGAATAGGAAAAAGCCCTATTACAATCAGGAGAGTGGGATAAATCCCCTCCTCATGCAGCTGGTTCCAAGATGATTTGGTTTGTAATACATAATTAAATTAAATTAAAAAATCATCATAGCTAAACATAGCTAAAAGTATTTCTACCCCAAAAGTATTGCACATGTTTTGCTGTACACATCTCTTATTTCCTTTGTGTGTATTGGAAAAACACAAAAAACAGAAAAAACAGCTACTTTTACATAATTTCACACAAAACTTGAAAAATGGTCCGAACAAAATTATTCAAAATTGTGCATTAATCACTTTGTTTCAAGCATGTGATGCTCATTTAAACCAACCTGGATCAAGTAACAGGTGTGAGTTGTATAAAAATCACCCCTGAAAGCAGATAAAAGGAGAGAAGTTGACTCAGTCTTCACATTGTGTGTACCACACAAAGCATGGAGAACAGAAAGAGAAGAGAGCTGGAAAAATGTCAAAAATCTCAAGGTTACAAGTCCATCTCCAGAGATCTTGATGTGCCTGTGTCCACAGTGCACAACACAATCAAGAAGTTTGCAACCCATGGTACTGTAGCTGATCTCCCTGGACGTGGACAGAGGAGAAAAAATGATGAAAGGTTGCAACGCAGGATAGTCCGGATGGTGGATAAGCAGACCCAAACAAATCCAAAGAAATTCAAGCTGTACTGCAGGCTCAAGGTGAATCAGTGTCAGCCCCAACTATCTGTCGAAGTTTGAGGGGTCCCAGGCGGACCCCATTAGTGACACAGAGAAAAAGCAAGGCTATATATATATATATATATACACATATATATATATACACATATTTATAGTATGAAACAATTTGACTTCATGTTTCAAATGTTTTTTTTTTACTATCAATGTCTAACTAGCAAAGACTATTGACATTAACATTAACCTTATGATGAGTCATCTCAATAACTAAATATCAACTGTCAGCCAATAACACTCTGCTAGCTTTGCCTCTCAAACAATCATCGCTGAAGTCATTCACATAAATGCAGTGGAGTACGGTCAGTTGTAGAGAGGCATTCTCTGCTAGCCCTGACATTTCAGCTATAAAATGTTAAACAGTTTATTTATTACACAAATAAAATAATGATGAAGTGTTTTTATATATAATTCTTTCAATCATAATGTAGGTTGTTTATGTAATGTAGGGTTTATGTTATGTGAACCTTAAGACAAACTATCAGTTTGGGTGTTATGGGGGTTTTGCGTTCAGAAATGCTGTCTCAGTCACTTGGGTTTCTAACCTCAAGTTGCTAGCCCTGTCGTTTGCGTTGACCAATCAGATTCTCCCTTTACAGTTGATTGACAGGACGAAACCAGCGCTAGTGCTGGCATATTGTGAAGAATCAGCACTGTACATCTAACCTAAAATATGTAAAATGTATATGTATATTAGTATTAAGGCTGCAACAAGTTAATCAATTAATCACACCTAATCAATTATGGAAACGGTTCTCAACTGATTAAGTGATCGAGTAATCATTAACTGGTCTCCAAAACATTCTATGTGCTGAAAGAAGAAGTTTTATTATGTAGACAGAGCAGGAATGACACAAAAAACACACAGGAAACATGTAAATTGTATGTCTTGTTCATCTTTAAATATTGTCCTCCAAGATATCATCAAATGTCTTCACTTAAGATTTGTCTGGGTAAAATTGAGTAAAATTCTCATATTCAAGGGTCGTTCGCACTCTAAACAACTAATCGATTACTCGAAGGAATAATAGCTAGACTAATCGATCACCAAAATAATTGTTAGTTGCAGCTCTAATTAGTATATTATCAAATTAAAGTTTTCTCTCACACATAGAAGACAAATATGTGTCTCTGCTAGTCTACGGCATTGCTCAATACCTCACACAGCACACAATTACACACAAGTGTCTTATCAATTAAGAAACAATGATCAGGGAAACAACTACTGACCTCTGTGTTGGTGGGTTACAACTTTGAGCCTCTGTCACTGAAACTTTAAAAACTACACTTTTCAACACTAAGGATGAAAAACTATGCATTTCACTTCCATTTTTATCACCAATATGTCCTTATCACATTGTTGCTTGATAAAATTACAGCTGGGTTTGACCTGCCAACATCAGGTCCAGTTCTCTGTATTTTACGTTGGCAAGAAAAATCGTCCGTCCAAGTTTGTAAAAGTTTCGTCTTGAAGATAAAACCAGCTCGCGTCCCTTCACTTGGCTGACCTTACTTGGCTCTGACTGATAAATGATCAGAGACAGACCTTTTTCCAGGCTGAGGTGAGGCGGCTGGTGCTGTTTGAGCGACATTAAGGTTAGAAGCATCCTCTTAGCAGCAGCTACATTTTCAAACGCCCTTGGTAATGGTTTTCCTTTCAGCACAACACAAGGGTGCGTTTTAGAGATGGCAAATGAAAATGGCTTTATCAAACCATTCAGCATCATACTGCTTTTACCAACACAGAGCCAACGCTGGGGGAGTGCGGCGGGGGAGGGAGGAGGTGTGGAAGTGGGAAACGGTAATTTGATGTAAAAAGCGAAACTCTGAATGGAGCAGAAATGGCATGTTTTTGGGTAAACCATTCAAAAACTTTAGACAATACCAACTTTCTTTTACTTTGACATGTTAACCTGCTTTTTTATTATAAAGTAAACAATGTAATCAATATCAGTTCATGCCAACATACGTCATAAATCATGAATAGAGTTAAACTGTGGCTGTTTCTATGGTAAGCGACAAGTGTTTACTCATTTTTTATAAGCAATATTGGTCACAAATATTGGTTGCAAACTAACGTCTCACAGAGAAGTCAGCTCAGATATTGGGGCTTTTCACGACTTTACACAGAGTTTTAACTGGCAAAGAACTTGATTAAAGTAAGCCCTAAAAGCTCAAAATCGTACACAAAAACATAATTTATATTTAGTGCGGCCCTATTACTGCACACACAGAAAGTTACCTACACGGCATATTTCAGTTGTTTGAAGATTTCTTGGCATTGACCCATACTTCAAATGCAAATATTTACCACAAACCGATATACTTTCCATGCTTGCTCAAGGGCACATAAGAACTTTAGTACAGGGATTCAAACTATCTAACCTTTTGTCAGTACTCTATCTACCAACAAAGATAGAGTAAGAATAGATAAGTTCGTGAGTCTCGACGTTTATGCTGAATAACATTAGTTAAGGATTGATGGATGTTTGAAGGAGAACCGCTGACTGGGCATCTTATGAATTAACAATAAACAACTTAAAATGGTGGTACTTTGTTCTTGTAAATGAATAATCTGTCTTTCTCCAAACCAAGAGTCGAAAGCCGAGCTCTGACTTACTAAGTTTTGGTGGTTTGTCCCAGTTTCACATCACCATCTGAAACAAACTGCATGCGCCTGGCAATTATTGCATCAAATATTAATAATGCGCCTAAGGATTTGTGACAGATAGATTTAAATACATACATCCTACATTTGCGGTTTGAAAATCAAGCTTTACGTTCTACCTGTCAGGAGCAATGGGAAAACCACGACGCAGCATGAGAAGTCTTGATCTAGGTCAGCAATTTCCAATTTTGGTATCCATAACATAACACAAACAAGCAATATGTACATAGTTCTACTTCATATCATGTTGTTACTTTACAAAACCATCATGGGTATTTGAACCACCACAACACAGCCCTAAAAACCCTGTCCAAATGAAAGTCATCACTGTCTGAACTTGGATAATGGATGGCGTAAACGGAGCAACATCAATCACTGCACAGGACACAAATTCTGGTCCCGTGTCCTCAGAGTTTAACGGCACCATCTGCAACTATCAGTTTTACAATGGCCCTGTCCCGTTCATCATCGGCCAGTATTTGACATGGCCCTAAAGTGGTGGCAATCGGGTTAAACAGTTGGTGCGTAAACATTTGTCAGTCACCCACACGCTGGCTCGCCCAACTGAATCAACTGACGTCTTTATCGAATCTAGATCTATCTGTCTATATATGTATCTATCGATCGATCGAGGAGCCGGAACTTATCTCTGTGGTATGGAAACTTATTTATGTACCTTTATAACAGACATGCTTGGATTATCATATTTAGGTCCCACTAAAACTGGGCCTTGTTGCTAAAATAAATGGTCACATTCAACATTTATGGATTTTGCTTAAGTTTCTTCCACAAAACATTGTAAAAAAAAAAAAATAAAAATAATACTGTTGTCAATTGGAATTAGCCACAAAGTTACCAACTTAAAGGGACAGTCCAATCACTACCACGTGTCTCACAAATATGGAGGATATCTCATTTCGGATATCCTAGTAATATTCAGAACTAAATCAATGTAATTTATTTTACCTTAAATTTGAAAAGTTTAGTGCTTTGCTCATTGATTCTGCAGCAATCTGCGCTGTTATTTTTTCCACTCTGCAGTACAGAAATTCAATATCTAGCCTTGCTTAAAATGATCTGAATTCAGAATAATAATCTTAATCTGGGTTGTTTTGACAAGGTTAGAGTTAATTTGCTTGTGTGATGTAGAATATTTCACTGAATTCAACACATTTCAGACAAGTGGTTACAAGATAATTTATCTTGGAATAAGTAAATAAAGTTGTCTCTGGCAAATTATTTGGCTTAAAATAAGAAAAAAGACACTAAAACAAGTCAGAAGCGCTCTTAAACAATTAAAAAAAATCAAGGCCTTCTAAGTAAATACATCTTAACTTTTCAAATGTATTGAAATTAAGATCAATATCCTGCATTCAAGTAATTTTAATTTATCTAGAATTTTGATTTTTTTCTCTTTATTTCACCTGTAAACCACCATGCTTGTACACAAACTGACTGTATGTTTCTGTGATCGGTCAATCCGCCTGTCAATCACGCAAATGATTCATGGAGACAGAATCCAGCACCAGATGCCTTTGTACCGAGGACTAAAAGCGCGTAGAGTCTTGGGCGTCGTCGCGGGGAAATAAATCCCTAACTGCCCGTCGAGCCATCACCATGGAGGAGAACCAAAGTGCATTGAGTCTGTGCAGCGAGAGATGAAGTTTGACATTCACCAGATTGCTGCTAATTGATCACACAGCAGAGTGCCACTGCTGATAATGTAAGCCTGATCATTACTGACTGGTGCAGAGAGGTCACATGACTGCACTGCCTCTCTGATACGAATAACGGCCATCGAGACATTTGGCTTCAGCGCTCTCTTGCATATCGTTTACGCGAGCTGTTTCTTTGGGCTTTGCTTGCGTTAGCCGATGTAGCTAATGAATACCTAAATAATTTTTGATGTAGTTTCGAAGCCGATGAAAATGATCCTGTAGTGAAACATTTTACGTTATTATAGATATATATATGACAAAGCACCATATACTATTCTAATAAGGGCTTGCTGAAATGGAAAGTCTGGCTCAGTTTCCTCTCTGTGCGATTTCTTCTAGTTAAATGGCAAAATGGTCGCATTTATATTGCGCTTTTCTACCTGTCAAAGCACTCGAAGCGCTTTACATCAAGGAACCACTCACCCATTCACACACACATTCATACAACATTGTACGCGGACGCAGCTTTTGGATCAGATTACGACCGCTCGTCCAACTGAGCTACTGCCGCTAGTTCTTATCTATGTGAAAGGCACAGTATGAAACCTTTCTGGTGGAAGGTCTGCCCTCTACTTGAGATGTTCTCAATTCTAGGTGTGTTTATTGCTCAAAAATGCCTTGGAAAAACTGCTGCTAGTGGTTGAGTGGACAGCACATATGCCTGCCATGTGGGAATGACCGCAGTGTTGTGAGTTTGAATCCAGCCCTCGACAATATGCCGCACGTCATTCCCTGGTCTTGTCTCTGTTTCACGCTATAATCTGTCCTGTCAAATAAACCTAAGGGCCAAAAAATGCCAGAAAAAAAAAGAACATACAAAAAACATACAATCATACTGACTGATATGAGGTTTTATTTGTAAAGCGTGCATATGTACAACCATGTTAAGTTTGTAATTTATAAAAAGAACAACTTTATGTGTGATCTGGTCCACAAACTCTGAACACAGTCTATGTGCTTTTTCAGATTATCTGAACCCAGAAAGACCAGATTATCACATAAATGACCAGGGTGGCCTGTGCTTTGTCCGTACATGTACTTTTAGTCATTTTTCCTCGTACAATTTTAGAAATAAGACCTAGTAGTTGTTGTTAAGGCCCAAAGTCACTGGGATAGGCTCCAGTCACCCGCAACCCCGGAAACGGGAATAAGCGGTAGAAAATGAATGAATGAAGACCTAGTTGTCCTATTGGTGGTGCCACTTGCTTTTTTCCATGGAGATATACATGTTTAAAGGACACATATTAGGCTATATAGAGTTCTTTTTAAGCTTTTAGCCACATTCTTATAATGTTCTGTCATCCAAAATACACGTAGAGTTGCATTTCGCTTCATTCTGTGGACCCCAGGAAGACTCGCAGTCATCTAATGGGGACTTAATAAAACACTACCACTTCTGCTGTATCCCATGTAGTTTTTCACTGGACCAATTGAGATAACAAGAATCTTATAGGTGAACAAACACAAGACAAATTTGCATGTTTGTCGATGCAGAATGGCTACAATTATTCAAATAGCTATCAAATTCCTCCTCGTTGGACATCTAAAGTGCTACACCAGCCCCCAGGAAACCAACGCGGGTCGGAAACATCAAAAAAGGACAAGGGTTTACGGCAAGGCTTCTAATCAAAACCACATTATCCTTGCTTATGGCGCCCGTCAGAAAACTTGTTTATCTGAAAAACTTGCCTCAAGCGATAACCCATTTCTCTTGAAGTCACCATTAACACCAAAGGCCACAATTGATATTCCAGTGTGGCAAGTCCAGCATCTTTTATCATCTAATATTGGCTGGCAAATCCCAATTCTGCTTTTTGCATTTAAAACTGTGCACTCATTAAAATGGGCTTTGAGGTGACGGGTCGCCTTTTGTGTTGTGGCTTGTTAAAAGTGGGCTGTAGCGACAAGTGATTATCTTTAAATATAAATCAGGATTTTTAAAAATGAATTAGAATAGACTCTAGTCCTCATTAACTATGTATCGCACTGGCAGTAATTCAGTTTGAAAGCGTAGCCCGCTTCGTTCTCCCGGACTCTCAGAGGTAGTGCTCGGGGCTATGGTCGGAAGCACCTGCAAAAGAGTCAAATGAAGAGAAGTGTGCCTCATATTTAATTAACTCAGAAAATCTACTTCCAAGTTTGAGTGGCCGCACAGTTTTATAGTTATTTCTATGAATACGTGGCTGGGTTACTAATACTTTTTTTTAAATGTAAAAGCCTATTCAGTAATTAGCTGGTGTATGGTCCGTGCATTATACACTTAACCCGCTACCTGCTGGTCTTGAAGAAGTTGTTGCATTGCCTGGAATGTTCCACAGTATCTTAACTTATCTAAACTTGCATTCATTTAATTACAGGTCTTTTTATTGCTCACAAATACCCTAAAAAAATCTGCATTCTTTCTGGGAGCAGGGTCACCTCTCCACAGATTTTACTTGACACTTGCCTGTTGGGGCTAACTGCTTGTTTCCTTGGAGATGCCATACTGTAGAAAATTCTAGACGACGGGTCAGCTCTATGGAGACAAGGACCTACACCAGAAAAGCATCTAGCATAAAAGGAGGCAGAATGTATGAATAACTACACTACTATTTACAAAAAGTTAACTAAATAATCCTTTTTTCTATGCAAAGTACTGTCAAAGCGTGTGGTCTTGACAGCTCTGTGGATATACGAGGATAAACTCACAGTAAGAAAGCACATTTTTAAGGTATTATTGACTAGCAGTGAAACCTCTTGAATTGAATAAATGCAAGGTAGATACGTTTAATGACATACTGTGGAATATTTTAGGCACAGAAAAAAGGCATTTTTGTGAGACAAGCAGGTGTCAGACCCACTATTATTGGGTCTTGTTATTTGACTTTTACAACCATCCACACCATGACTGGAGTAGGCAATTTGGATAAAATGTCTTTACCGTGGACACAACAACAATAACCACTAAAGTAGACTTGGAACTGTCAAATCCATATCATATTTCACAGTCTTTCCTATATTTCGCGACAAATTGGACCTTCCTTTTTCTTCCCTACAGATGTCTACCCTCCTTCTGTGGTGGAGGATTGATTAACTGATCAATCCAAATGCTCCACAGGGAGGAGCTTTCGCGGTTAACCAGGAATGCTGACGGTCCACGTGACTTTGCAGACCTGGAATCACCTCTGGATTCCCTCAGACCAGCTCAGTCAAGTGTCTGGGGAGTGGGAAGTGTGGATGGTCAGCGCCATAATCAGGAATATATAATCTATTACAATTTGCCCAACACTGGATACATGTGTAAATTGTATTAATATTATATCATGTTATAAATGAAAAAGAACACACATTAAAGAAAAATACAGTCACATTGGGAAAAATGGTCTATAACAGGGCTATTCAACAGGTCAGCTCAGGCGTTTGACCAATTATTGCAAGATATACATATTTTCTCTTGTTTACTGGTTTAATTCTGGTTTAGTACTAGTTTGGACTTGGATTAGCTGTTGTTAAATTCTGTTTTAGACATGGTTTGGTCGTATTTTAGACCTGGTTGATTCTATTCTTGTCCTAGTTTAATTCTGGTTCAGTCCTGGATTGGCAATATTTAGGGACATGTCGGTAAAGTGTTTTGTATTTTATTTTTACACAAAAATCAAATTTAGCAGTAGTTATTTCATCATTACTGAAACAGATCTTAAATCGTGGATATTTTTGTTTGATCTCAAATTGTTGTATCGGGCCCAGAGGTCAGAGCCCTACAAAGAATCTGGCCCCAGGAAAGGGAAGTTGAATAGCCCTGGTGTATAATAAAAATGCAAATTAAATAAATAAAAATATATACATAACAATATAACCAAATATAATGTACTATAATGAATATATAATAATGTAATATAAATAAATGGATAAATAGAAAAAAAAAAAAAAAAAATAAAAAAAAATAAAATTTTAAAACATGATTGACACAGTATTGTATTGTCTTTGTTTCAAAAATGAACCTTGAGTTCTGAATGAAGCTGAACTGAAAATTGAACTGACCTAAGGTAGTCAGGCAGGAGTTCTGGCAAAAAAAACAAAAAAAAAACAAACACACTGCGGTGGCGGCAACTGAGCAGAAACATACACCAATAAAACGTACAAAAACAAAAGGAGATTTTCAAAAGTTAACAATCTACATAGACGATTTGAACATCCCTTTTATTTTATGATCAACTATTTCATGAATCGAATCGTATTTCATTTCACAGCCTCCGAACATTAGAAGCAACAAGTAGAAACATTCATGTCAAAGAGTTCACCGGATGCGCCGTGGACCACACTAATAAACCCTCTCATACCTGGGCTTTGTCAGCGCTGCACAAATCAATATCAGCAGTTATTATGGGGGGGTGCTCCCATGGGTGGTCTGTGCGGCGCTTAATTAGTCCAGTCTGCCTCTCCATTTAGAAGTTAAACACGACCCCGCCGCACCCCCGGACTCTCCCCTGCAGCGGCTCCGAGACGCCAGTGTAAACACGTGAAATTAAAGGCGATGTTGAGGGAGACGCCGGCTAATGTGATGAAGCCCGGAAAGACTTGCACAACGTGTCTCTTGGCGCGTTTTTGAGCGAGTCAATCACGCCGTTTCAATCTCTTGATGAGAAAGTTTGTCCAGAGATATTACCGGTCTTATTTCTATTTACGCTTTCCTTAACGGCGTGCTTTGGCCATATCTGAGTAGTAGCTAATTTGAATCAATATGAGTGCTTAAAGTGTTGTTAATTTATATTTATATGTCCCGTCTTAGCTCTTTTCTTTTGCTGATTAGACATTTGCTAATATTTTACTACTCATAAACTCCTTATCACCACTTATTAATATAAAATACTACCCTTTATCAACATACTTATTACCAAAAGTGTTAATTCGTGTACAAAAATATCCAAACATCATATTAGCAGCAGTATGAATGAGAATATGAATAGAAAAGTATTATTCGAAATGTCTAATTAGCAGCAGAGTAAGGTTATGCCGAATAAGACATTAATTAGGACCGAATAAATACTAATTAACATCGACTACTTACAGCATGCAAATTATCAAAATAAAGTGTTATATAAAGTGTTACCAAAAATACTAATAAACAGATAACTCTGTAAACTTTGTAGGGGTGCACGGTGGCAGAGCGGCTAGAGCTTATGCCTCTCAGCAAGGAGATCGTGGATTTGAATCCCGGACCACCCCAACATCACACGATCTCTCTGGGTGGAGTCTGCATGTCCTCCTCATGTTACCGTGGGTTCTCTCCGGGTTCTCCGGCTCCTCCCACCGTCCAAAGACATGACTGTGTTCAGGTTAATTGGAAACTCTAAAATTGCCCGTAGTGAATGAATGTGAGAGTGAATGGTTGTTTGTCCGTGTCTGTGTCTCTGTGTCAGCCCTGCGACGAGTTGGCCACTGTCCAGGGTGCACCCCGCCTAAGGCCCAAAGTCACTGGGACAGGCTCCAGTCACCCGCGACCCCTAACGGGAATAAGCGGTAGAAAATGAATAAATGAACTTTGTAAATGACTCACAGAAAATATTCACATACTCACCAATATTCTCTTGGGTTAAGGGTTAATCTGTCGAGAAACCATTCACATAAAAGTGGAAAAAAGTGTCCCTAGACCCACGCAATTATTCGCAAAAAAACCATGGTCAAACATTCTTCCTCTGGTACCGTTAATGAAGTATTTGACTCATAACTACGGTCAAAAATCTGATATTAGCAGTTACTATCAAAGATCTCTGTCTCTTGTGCAGAGAGAGAATCCCATTATTAAACCTGGTCTTTGAGTGCAGCTGCCAGCGGACGCACTGCCGGGACAGTGTCAGTGACAGTCCACCTACACTCGCACACAACTCATTAAGAGCTGCAGCGGTAGTCAATGACAATCTCCCTCCAGAGAAACGCTCCCGATATTCTCCGGAAAGTGGGGACCGTGTGTCACTGCGGAATTGTTAAAGGTTGTCGTGCATGACTTGTGCCACGCGGGTACGTCTAAGGATGGGCTTTCTGGGATTATCGAATGTCGAAATATGACGCTGTGATGATGAGCCAATTTGGGCTCGCCTTTCGTCCGCACAATGGAATGACGCGTTTGAGTAAGGCAACAACGTGGATCTGTTAATTACCTGGATAAGACACTGTCCCTCTGTGCGCGAGCTAGATTGATTAGTGGCCGCTCGAGGTATTGCAGCCCCTTTGTTCCAACCTTTTTGTATAACTGCATATTATAATTGCAGACAGTACTTCATTCTTTTCAGTATTTAAATAAAATAGAAGGAAATGCTCTTTTTAACCATTTCTAAAGTCAAAGAAATTACCGTCTTTATATTAAGTGACGTCACGGTAAACATGTGCGAGCCACGTGGACATGGCTAGACTAACGATAAGTAACGCACAGATGAGCACACGCCATAGGGATCAATAGAGCGCCATTTTGAGTTCATCTTCCAGGTTTTATTATAATTCTAAGGGCAATAATCTATAGCCGCCAACTTAGAATTTGGTAATTAAAGCTGCACTATTCCGTTACCTGCTTGTCTCTATTGACCTTATTCCGCCCCGCCCACTTCTGCCTCTTTTTGCCACAGATCCACACTCCAACGCACTTTTAATGAGGACCCCATTCATGTAATTGGCGAACAAGGGAAAAGTCTCGCCGCTAAAACATCATATAAAGTAGATTGATTTGTGTAAAATGTTTAATGTACACAGCAACCACAAGTCAGCAATGCACCCATTTCCTGGGCGGCCTGAAAACAGCTTTTTAGTCCATGTAGAAGTTACTTTCTGTTGAGCTCGTCTGCCCCGTGTAAACTAATACAACAGAAACAAGATGGCGGCGCCCACGGAATAAAGTTGATAGAGATGGCATGTTCCACAGCACACCATTAAGCTTTTTTTTAATTTTTTTTTTCCCCTATCCATGGAAAACAGGTAGCTGATGCCAACAGGCCAAGTTACATGACAGATCTGTGGAGAGGTGATCCTTCCCACAGTAAGGATGATGTTGTTGAGGTGATTTTGAGCAATAAAAACACCTGTAATTGAATAATGCAAGATAAATACATGTTATTGGCTTAGACCAGGCATGTCCAAACTCAGGCCCGGGGGCCAAATGCGGCCCTCAGACCAATTTTTCTTGGCCCTTAGGCTTCCTGGTGAACTGGCCCACATTGTCCTGATAAGTACTATTTACAGCACATTTCAGATTTTCTACAATTCCAACCTAAATAACTAACATTTTGGTGCGACACAGACCTGATATTAAGGCAATGAGACTGAATGTAGATGTGGTGGTGCTTAAAACATCAGATAAATGCAGCTTTTTTTAACATTTCGCAATTGATTAGTGGCCCTCCGCTTGGTCTATATTTCAATATGTGGCCCTTGATGGAAAAAGTTTGGACACCCCTGGTTTAGACCATAGGTGTCCAAACTTTTTTTCACAGAGGGCCGCATTTTTAACCATATAGAGAGAAGAGAGCCACAGACAACATTACAATGAAGTAAATCTTTCCAAATGATGCGTTTGACATAGTTTGGATGAGCCACCACAACTTTAGTAGGGCTTGAAAAATTCATTTTAGGGCTGTATCACACCAACATGTCTGTCATTTGGGTTGATAGGAGACATTTTTAAACTTTGCAGTATAAAGTACTAGTTTTGGTTATTTGGGCCAATTAGCAGGAAGCTTGAGGGCCAATGAAAGTTTATCCGAGGGCCGCATTTGACTCCCAGGCCATAGCTTGAACATGGCTGCCTTAGACCCCTCCAAGCTTTACAAAACTCTGCGTTCCATTAGCTGTGACCACTCCAGGAGTAAGTACTAATGCATTTTCAGCGACAGCATTAGCGTGAGCCTTAAACATCACAAATTATGAAAATCTAGCGCTGTTTTGGGGGCTGAGAATGACTTGACTACACGAGAGCATCGTTTGAGAACATTACCAAGTGTAGCACTATTTTGTGTACATTCTAACAACATTGTAATTTCTTAAATCTAATGTTATAAAAATGCATTGCTGAACCACAACAGTTTAAAAGGATTTTTCTTTTTTTTTCTCTAAGTGCCACAGATTTTATAGTAATAAGTGAATTTTAGAAACTAGAGGTTGAAATTAGGTATTTCTTTTAACTTGCTGTCCTATTGAAATTCATAATTACCAAACGGCACTCTTAACTGTTCTAAACAATCACCCTGGAAGAGTTTATACAATGGAACGTTCCAGGTACAGCAACTCATACATGGTGCACCTTAACCCAGAGTTACTAAAATTATATAGATTTATGGATTTATCACGTCCTGGATTACCACTGCAGGAAAGTAAGAATTTTAAGAAATATGCAGGATTTACGGGCCATGTGTTTGGAAGAATAAATAAAAATGAGCACATAATGGGAGATTTAAAGATAATAATACTTTTAGTTTAGTTAAAGACGGGGTTTTACGCAAAATCAACAGTTTGGAGGTTTCTACCATGTTATCATGTTATGCTCTCATCAAAAACATGCTTGAAGTGATTTTAAATGTAATTCATGCAAGCTTGAGTAATCTTTGCTCTCTCCTGTGCACTGATCGAAAACTATCCGGATCCTCTTTTTGAACCGTTAGGACTTGTTTACGCTACTTTTCTGTTTGGCTTTTTTAATGAAAATGTGTCTAGACAGAAAGTGCATTTGGTTGGACAGGGGACACGCTTATTTTCACGCTTTCCAGGGGCGAGGCGACTCAGGGAAAAGCGGCGAGAGTTTGTTTGAGTGAAGGACACATCAGAGAAGTGTTGTTTACACCATTTTGCTGAGGACTATAGCTTCTTCAACCAAAGCATGTTTGCTAATGGACTAACTAAAACACGGAAGCTACTGAAGGATTTCCTCCCAACAATAAAGAAACGTGTGGTGAGTAAGTTGCAACTTGTTTTGGACAAATGATTTTTTTTTACCTAATATGTGTACATTAGAAAATTAACCAAGACATTTAAACCTGGTTTTGTGGTTTTATGGTTTATATGTCCCAAATATGTGCAATTTTGGCTGTTTTTACACATAAAATGCCTCATTTCTACATGAAAACACGACATGATGAAAAACTTTTAACATTTATGTGAGTAAACTACAGAGAAAGTTTCAAGTAGGTATCTTTAAATTTAAGATTTTTACCTATTCACCGGTAGTGTCTAAGGGCGCTGTAAATCAATCTTAACTACATGTAATGAGAAGTGTTAGAAGTTACTAAAACTAAGAAAAAAAGGCTGTTCCGTTGCATATTCGCGTGTTCGCATGTAAACTTGGGTGACCAGACGTCCCTATTTACCCGGGACAGTCCCAGTTTTGTCCCAAAAGATGTGTCCAAAACCATTTATTTGTCCCAGTTTTACACAAGTCACGTCCCAGTTGTCCCTTTTTTGACCAATTTGATACCAACCAACAATGAAGAGAGGAATAAATTGCCAAAAATACAGAGAATTGTTCTTAAAAATGACTAAAACACAAAAAATCAGAGCACTATAAATAGAAGTTTCTCATATTATACTGTTCACTGAAGTCGTGAATGAGCCGTGAATGGACCAAGTGTATAGTATTGTATTTAATTATTTGTTCCTTTTATCATTTTACTCAAACTCCCCATTCCAACCCGAGTGTGTCCCAGTTTTTAATTATGAAAATCTGGTCACACTAATGTAAACATTTCACAGTTTGCACATTATACATTCCAGAATGATGACTAACTGAATCAGAATAAACGTCCACTTGCACCTTTCACGCTGAGGTCCGTTTTCTCACCGAGACGATAAAGTACAGTCAACAAATCTTATCATTACAACAACAGAAAATCCCATCCAAGCAAGAAGTTTCCGACCCTGAGGTAACAGCGCTGAAGAATAAAAAGACAAACTTGATCAGATGTGTCTCGTGTTCCTGCCCAAGGCCCTGCTGCGTCCACCAGCTGTCAGTCCAGAGCAAACAGAAGAGAAGAGGAGAGCCCCGGGTTGTCAAGGGCCCGGAATGAACAAACAAGCAATCAGAATACGCGCCGCCTCGCCACTCGGAGCCCAGCAAAAGAAGTTAGTAAAAACATCTGTTGTGTTTACATTCATACCGTATTTTCCTTTGGGCTTACAAGCTTGTCGGATGTAATTTGCAGGAACCACCAAGGGAAAACTTAATTCGGAGAAATCCTTCCATCCAGAGTTATGAGTAAATTAAATGTTGGTAAAATGCTCTTGCGGGTATTGCTGTTAATGATTTAAGTCCCTTCAAATTCAAAGTTTAAAGAGATTTGGAACTTTTTTGTACTTTTTTTCGGAATAATCGGAATTTGAACATTTAAAAATCAGTAGCATTTCTTGTAATACATTCGCCTTCTCAACAACTTCATAATCCTCAGCAGACTTTAGAGTACATATCCTTGTTGTCGTTGTGTCATTGAGCAAGTCACTTCACACGCCTTGCCAGAATGACTTGTGTTTGGTGGTGTAATCTTCAATTAAATTCCCTTCCTTTCCAAAAAACGCCTCCACATAGTTACACCAGAGTGCACAAATGAACATGGTTTGTTTTGTTTTAATTGTTTTTCATAGCCTTTTAACCTCGTGCTCTCTTAATTTGAGCTAAGCACATTTGGCAAAGAGCAATATACTTTTTCATATCAGGCAAGAAAATACTTGTTTTATTTTAATGAAATATAAAAGTTTCTTAGTGATGAAATTAAAAAATAAAATATAAAACCAAAATGACCTGTACACAGCAAGAAGGCTAACAATGTATATTGCTCATCGCTTACAAGTTTACTGCGTAATAATTACAGTATTGTGTGAATATTTTTAACACGTTTTACATATTTTTCACATATTCAATAAATATATTCAATTTCCTATAGTTCTCAGCATGCATTTGAATAAAGTCTTGGCAAACTATATAACTATGACATGGAACTGTAAGCACAATACACAGGTATAAACAATGGGCCACTTTGAAATAGTGGTAGAAAATGGTATTGCAGTCAAACTGCCATTTATAAGGCACCGTATCACGTAATATCAGGTACAGAGAGAGTACGCAAGATGACAGCCTTAGCTACGTAATCAAATCAAATCAAATCAAACTTTATTTATAAAGCGCTTTTCATACAAAAATTGTAACACAAAGTGCTTTCCAATTTACATATTAAAAACAATTTCCCAAACCCACCCATTCACATATTTAAAAACGATCCCCGGAACCCACCCCCACCCCGGCCCCACCATCCCCACATTAAAGCTTCCACGCAGAGACACACGCGTACACATGCACATATTCACGCACACACACATGCACACACACCCACACACGTACATACATTAAGATAATGGGCATGAGGCTGAATGCAGGTGAACCAGCTGTGAGAGCACCATCAGAGGAGCCGTCTGCACCAGGAGCAGAGAGTCGCCTGCAGCCAAAGGACACAGACTCAAGACCCAGAGCAGAGATTAGGCCCAGACCCAACCTCCAGCAGGAGCCCATGAGCCAGTGCCCAGGGGCCACAGCCGACCTCCGCTCCCAGTACAGAGGGCCCCTCAGAGGAAACACTGGAGAGTCTAAAATGAATAAAGGGATTCAGATAAAGGAGGATAAAGATAGAATATATAGTAGAGTAAAAACTAAGACCTAAGGTTGAAAGTAAAACACATAAAAACTAGCCTCAATTATAAATAAAATAATAAATTATATTAAATACAGATATAATTAATAAATATTAATCAAAGGCTAAGCTAAAAAGCTGGGTCTTGAGCCTGCTCTTAAAAACCTGAACGTTCTAATGAAGTAATGAAGTATATGTTTTCTTTTTGTATTTTCTCCCCTGTAAGTTACTTTGTTAATATCTCTTACAGTCCAAGAGAACATACTTTTATGACATTTTCAATTCAATCTCAAAATATTTCCTTTGCCCATCGAGACAACTGCTGTTGTGATTTTTAGTGCTACAAAAATTGAACTGTGTTGAATGTTGTACATGGGAATGCACCGATACTGATCCCAGGTCAGTGCCGATCCAAGATGCACTGGATCAGTTATCAGTTCCGGGAGCTCGACTGAGGGTTAAGGTAAATGCACAGAAAGTAATGAAACTATTTACACATTGCTGTTCACCCAGAAATGTTTATATTGCGCTGTCCACAATGATTGGAGCCAGACTGCCATAATTAAGGCACCATATCACTGAACATCAGGTACAGAGAAAATACAGAAAATAATGTTTTGGATCCACTCTGAGCATAGTCACCTGAAGAATGACTGTCATACCAGATTTGGATGGATTATTGGTGTTTTAAGGAAAGATATATCTACTTTGGCACTGGTATTGTTTGATAATAGACATTGGCATATACTTAAAGCGAAAGTATCGACATCAGGACGGAAAAAGCTGCAGCCATATTTGTTTTCCTGGTGCATACTTGTTGTCTCGTACCTGAATCGTGGACCAATCAATTCCAGATCCAGATTCCAGATCAGAAATGGTCAACTAACAATGTTGTTATTTTGGGTCTGCTCTGAGCAACAAGTGTGTGTGTTTGTTTGTTTTTCCAGAGCCAACAAGTAGTTTGACATTTGAATGCAATGTGTTTGTGTCCAGACAGTGGTCGTAAGAGGACACTTAAGTGGTCCTTCAAAATCCACGATAAACACAAATGGATATAAATTCACTGGCTTTGTTTACGTAATGAAGTGGCCCTGAACAAATGCATTTCTCTACGACATATAATGCAGTCCCAATGCTTTCGTTTTGCCTCGCTAATAATAACAATGGCATGGATTTTTATTGTGCTTTTCGATCATCATAGGCCTCTCAAAGCATAAAGGTAGATAGACCCTTTTATATACTGTCCATACTCCACCTTGGGCCTGATTAACGGAAAACATGGCTGCTAATCTGCGTTAATAACTCATAGCCTACATTCATACGTTGGGGAGATGGGTGAAGTGTCTTGCCTGAAGACATAACCACAGAGAACTGCTAAACGGAGGCTTAAATATGTGCGGTCAATACAGTGAGTCATTCTGATGCATTCATTTTGACACGCAATACCTTTAACAAGGCGTGGAACATTAATCAATTTATTAAATCGATTGATTTTAGATCTATGTCATAGTGAAAGCGGCGCCACATAAGATTCCTGGTAGAGGGCACGCCACCTGCATGGAGATAGAAAGTTAAAGGACAAATATTATGCAAAATTGACTGTGTTGAGCTGTTAGCCATGTTCTAACATCGTTCCGTCATCAAAAACTTACCTGGAGTAGCATTTAGTTTGATTCACATTTGTTTGATGAATATTCGATTGAAAATTCTCTCTCTCTCCAACGCCGTGCTCTGAACTCCTTCGATGTGACGTAGATGATGTTGACGTCACTTCTCCCAGAATCTTTTGCTGTTTTAAGACCTTAAATCATGGCCAGACTCGCTCTGAACATTTCTTCCGTCTAATCACGATAACTACAACTTCATCAGATCCACTCTTTTCTGCAAAGCATTGTGGGTATATATTTACATGTGTGTAATTCCCTCTACAGCCAGTCAAAATCTCCCAACGCAGTTATGAAGTTATATTCTTCTTGTTTTCTTGTAAAAGCATTTTATTTTTAGTTCTGAAACATGAGATGTCAAACCGAAGACACTCCGTAGTACGGCAGGTTTAAAGGCCAATAACAATACAAATAATGCATAATATTTGTGCATCTCCATGGAGACAGGTGGCTGATCCTCAGTCAGAAAAGTTAAAGCCAAGTTTGTGGAAAAAAACAGCCACTTTACAGCAAGGGTGCCTATTTTTTTAAGTTTTTTGGAGGTAATATTAAAACACCTATAATTAAATCATTGCATTAAGTCATTTAAGTTTATTAATGGCTGAAATCTTACACGGTTTGTTAGTGAGGTTATGATGCAATTATATGAGGATTAAGTTTAAGCTTTTATATATTCTAAATTGTATATTTTTCAAAATTGAACTTTAATTGAATGTATTTTCTCTGCAAATGGGCTATGTTTTATTTAATTCTGAAGGGAAAAAACAAAATAAAACATGAGTTCAGTTTTATTTTGATTGTGCTATACGTCTCGCAGCCCTATGCCAAGCCAAATGTCATTGTACCAGTCGAAAAGTTCATCAATTTCACATCACAAACAATAAATCGTAATATAGTGAACTATTCAAATTCAGAAGCTCGTGATTGAATTGTCAACCTTCTATGAGGCGTCCAATCTACCCGCTGAGCCACTACTGTTTAGGGTTGTCATAAAATCAGTATTGGTATCGAAATTAGATCCTAACTTGAAGAAGAAGTATCGATTTGATGATGAAACATTACAAAAGTGGACCTTTCATGGATAGTTTAAGACACATGGAGAAGGAACTGCAGAAAGTTACATTCTGTTGTGTTTTTGATTATCATTATGGCGGTATCGCAACAACGCTCCTCGTGTATATCTTTCCACTTGCACTAACTTTAGCATTTTCATACGCTTTTACAATATGAAATACAGCGTTTCATTTTTCTGCCCATCGTTTCTCTGAGCGAGCAGTTACCGTGCCAAGTCCTGGGTACATTTCTCCGTCTTTACGACTCGAGTGTCAGTTTAAATCATGTTTAAACTCTCGTGGCATACCAAAAGAAATCGCTGTCCAAATGATTTGTCATAATTAACATGAGGGAATTGAATTTTATTTAGTTGACTTGAAGATTGTCACCCGTGCTAATTACTCACAAGATGCAGACTAACACAACACAGCTGTTTTCCCAGACAGAGCATGTGTGCGACCCTCCAGCTATTCAGTGCAACGTGAGTGGTTTTCATCATGTATTTGTTAGGTTTTTGAAAAATGTGACCTACAAATTGTTACACAAATCATTTATACTATTTTACAACTGGCATCTACATGTTTCTCTTCACTCTGATGATGTTGATTTAGAAGTAAAACGAAGAGCATTGTGTCTTTTAGTGCATTTAGAAGACATTTTAATGGGGACAAACGTCTGCTTGTCTCCATTAAGTATTTCTAACTTACAATAATGCCTACAATCAGAAAACATAGATAAAAGAAATCGCCGTGTTAGAAAACTTGTGGAGCACAGGCAGAGATCCGAGGCACACTGACTGAGTAAAAGTCCTTTATTGTGGACAGGGGGCGCTTAGCAGCGTTTCGACCGTGGTGGTCTTCATCAGGGCATTGAGCACATGAATGAACAGGTGTCCTTAAATTGCGTTAGTCATGTGACAAGCATCACGTGAACCGACCACAAAACACGTTCAAAAATTACATAAAATTACAATTTTTTTTCATAAACATTTTTTACAAAGAAAAAGAAAAAACGTAGATAGACTATGTACCAGGAATAACCCACTTTCAAAACCGTACAGAAGACACAACAAGCACTTTTTATAAGTAGGTATGACTAGTTCATAGAAGAGCTACTACTTGGGCCCAAGATGAAGAATCTTTATATTCTATACAACCACATAATGAACATTCACAGTGCATATATTAGAAACATCATACAATAGCAATATATAGCAAAGGACGCTTACAAAAACATTGAGAAGTCCAGATCATCATTGAGTCCTGGGAATACTGTTGCATTTAAAGTCACTATCCAAAAAGTCTCTCTTTGTGAGAGCAGCTTCAGCCTGTCTCCACCTCGAATGCTTAGGGGAATGGCTTCGATGACCATCACCTTCAACTGTCCAACATTAGTGTGGCCAGCAAGTTGAAAGTGTTGTGCCAGAGGATATTTTAATGGCATATTTATGTTCATTAAAGCGATCCCTTAATCTCCGTTTAGTCCTGCCTATGTAAAAACAGCCACAAGAACAGTCAATTCTGTAGACAACATGAGTGGTGTTGCAATTGGCAAATTGTTTGCATTTGAAACTTTTGAGTCCAGAAGAATCTTTAAATGAGAGGGATCTATTTATGTGGCTACAATGGTTGTAGGCACCACATTGAAACGTCCCCACTGGTTTAGGGAAGAATGGCTTATGTGATCCCGGTAAATAGTTTTTAACAAGTTGATCCTTGAGAGTTGGTGCCCTGCGAATGGCATAGGTGGGAGGTTGAGGTAAGACTGTTGCCATCAGAAAACATACTTTACAAACTACGAAATAAAACAACCCCTTATAGGCGATGTGAATGTTGTGCTAATAGAGATGTGAACACAGTTTGACCCCAGAAGTACTGCAATAGTTTATAGATCTAAAACTGTACAGACATCCCGATATTTATCTGTGATGCAACAATTTAAGAAAAATTAAACTGAGGGATATTTGTGTGCTCAGAGGAGACGACCTCTGAAACAGAAGTAATGAAACAGTAATGAAGCAAAATACAACTCATACATGCATATTATGTGTTCTTTGAAGCTAAATTAATGAAACAATTACTGTGTTAAGTAGAGACAGCCCAGGAGAGCTCTTGTCCAAAGATGCAAAAACGTATTTTTTTCTTCTTTCATTTCATTCAAACATTTCACGTCGCTAAACATTTTACGAGCCACGGTTTCTCAGGATAGTCGTCTTCAGGTCGATGTCAGCAAATGTTACCAAGGCTAGTTTTGCGCCCAGAGACAACAGGGGATGCCAACGGACATTTAAAACACCCCAAAAATATATATTCAACCACCACACTGACTTACAAAGACGTGTAATAAGGTACTTTTTTTTTTCTTCTTTAAGGCGGGTAAAGAGTAAAGCAATAAAGCTACTTGTTACTTATAAGAAGGCTGGTACACATTATAATAATAATAATACATTTTATTTATAAGCGCCTTTCAAAACACCCAAGGACACTGTACAGGACAACAAGAAATAAAAACAACAGAATAAAACCCACAAACAGAACTGGATGATGGTGTTGGAGTGACTGAGTTATGTGGTGTAGGATTGCCTGAACAGGTGAGTTTTGAGTCTGGATTTGAAAAGTGGAAGGGTGTCTATGTTGCGGAGGTCAGGAGGGAGAGAGTTCCAGAGCTGAGGAGCAGAGCGGCTGAAGGCTCTGCCCCCCATTGAAACAAGACGGAAAGAGGGGACAGAGAGCTGGGGAGAGGAGGAGGACCGGAGGGAGCGAGAGGGAGTGGAGATGTGGAGGAGGTCAGAGATGTACGGTGGAGCCAGGTTATGGATAGCTTTGAAAGTGGTTAGGAGAATTTTGAAGTGAATCCGTTGTTTTATGGGGAGCCAGTGAAGTTGTTGGAGGATGGGGGTGATGTGATGGTGGGAGGGCGTCCTGGTGATGATGCGGGCTGCAGAGTTTTGGAGAAGCTGCAGTTTCTGGAGGGATTTATTGGGGAGACCAAAGGAGAGAGTTACAATAATCGATCCGGGAGGTGACTAGACTGTGGACAAGTATGGCTGTGGTGTGAGGAGTGAGAGAAGAGGCGGAGACGAGAGATGTTGCGAAGGTGGAAGTAGGCAGAACGGGTGATGTTGTTGATGTGGGAGTGGAAAGAAAGGGTGCTGTCGAGGATGACACCCAGACTCTTGACTTGAGGGGAGGGGAGGACGGTGGAGTCATTGATAGAAATTGTTAAACTGTTTGATTTTGAGAGAGTGGAAGGGGTGCCGACCAGTAAGACTTCGGTTTTTGAGCTGTTAAGTTTGAGGAAATTTGAAGAGAACCAGGAATTGATTTCCTGCAGACAGAGGGTAAGAGAGGCTGGTGGAAGTGATGCAGTGGGTTTAGAGGAGAGGTAGAGCTGGGTGTCATCCGCGTAGCAATGGAAATGAATGTTGTGTTTACGGAAGATAGAACCAAGAGGGAGAATGTAGATGATGAAGAGAAGGGGACCCAGGACAGAGCCCTGGGGCACACCAGCTGGGACAGGGAAGGGGTTGGATTGGTGGGATTTAAGTTGAATGAACTGACTGCGATCAGAGAGATAGGAAGTGAACCAAGAGAGAGGAGTGTGGGAGATGCCAATAGATTTAAGCCTGTGGATGAGAGTGCTGTGTGAGATGGTGTCAAATGCTGCTGTTAGATCGAGGAGGATTCTAACATTGTTAGAAGAGGAGATAATGCACATGTTTTTGAGTGTAATGAGGGATAATGGGAAAGAGATCTTAATTTAATATACACATTCCAAGTCTGTAACAAAAAAATCCATTGTCGTGCAACATAAAAATCCTCATTACAGGCCCTATAGTCCAGTGGTGTTTGTTAGCCTTCAACCATCCCTTTCCACGCCGAGAATCTTTTCACTTACGCACTTTCCTCCGCCTACAGAAAACAAGCTGGCAGGTCTGTAGTTGTAGTAGTAGTAGAAGTAGAATGTTTGCACTGTTCTCTTCAGTTTATTGAGCCTCCTCTGGGTCACTGACTCACTTTGCATCTCACACCAAACCACAGCTACTGTAGTAAATAATCCTCTGCTGTGTAGAGCTATCAATGGGGGATCTGCGTTACAGATACAGTAGTGGGTGCAAAGCAAAGCAAAAGGACAAAATCTGAACAAGAGTTAAAGTGGTTTGAATATTAAGTAGAAGTTTGCATTATTTGGTACCACTTTATAATAACTACACCTTATTTTGCCTTAACAACGCACGAACAAAGACTTATTTCATACTGGACAAATAATTTATTAAGCCTGATTCAGGATTAGTTACTACTTGGGTTAGAGTATTAGTTAAGTAGTTGAATCATTCTTAATACATTCTTTGCTCACTATGAATTAAGTCTGTATGCATGCTTTACTAAGGCAGGAATAAGTGTAGTTATTATAAAGTGTTACCAATAATTTTATTTTGACTGGTTCAAGATGATTATTCTGAATTTGAGTTGTTATAACTCGCTGTAGCTTGATCTCGCCTAAATCTAAAAAAAAGAAAAAAAAAAGCAGACTTCCATTTTGTAATCTATAGCATCCCTTTTCCTGGAAGTGAAAAGTAAACATTGTCTGATTTGTAGCAAACTTGGACTCAAATCTATGTGTGAGATAATGCAAAAAAAAAGTCCACTACAGATAATTTCTCACGGTTGGCCAGCAGGGGTGCAAGAGTATCCTTTTTGTGTTTATATGTAACGTCCAGTGAGCAACGTGTCATGTCAGCAGCTGCACACATCGCTCATTTTGCCCCAGGCCTGCACTGGTTTCCAGAAGTAACTTATCACCAGCAATTATTTTTCAATGGATAAAA
This sequence comes from Rhinogobius similis, assembly GCA_019453435.1. Taxonomy (NCBI): domain Eukaryota; kingdom Metazoa; phylum Chordata; class Actinopteri; order Gobiiformes; family Gobiidae; genus Rhinogobius; species Rhinogobius similis. Next base: position 39,946,296 of record CM033619.1, read on the forward strand.
ATACAAAAGAAAGCAGAACATTTGCTACGCCTGGAAGAGCTCCAAATGCATTTATTTATGTTTCCCTCCATGCCATGAAAATCGTCTCCTATAGCACTTTTCTACAGCCGCACGAACTCCATGCATGCTTACATTCATCCTCAAGTGTTCGCAGACACAGGATAAAAGGTGGGTTATGTGTGTTGCCCAAAGACACAACAACAGTATGCACTGGAATGAGCTGGGATTGAACTGTCGGCGCTGCGATGCTACTAGCCTTGCACCAGTATTGACAGTATAATGCTCCGGGCTTATATCCCGTAGCTTTGTCTAAGTTGATCAAAGGGTCTAAAGACTGGGAATCTTGTCTTGTGTAATCCATAAAGCCCTATGAGGCAACTGTTGTTATTGATAATGGGCTCTGCAGGGGCCGGCGCAGCAGGCAGTGCAGCCAGTTCATCCTCTCTACCCAGGAGTCCCATCTGCTCGTGTTTGAATCTTGTTAAATGAGTCAACTCAATGGAAAGTTTAACCAGAAAATATTACGTTTGAAAGTGTCTGCCAAATCAATGAAAGTGACAAGCAAACATATGTACGCTTTATACGCAGTTGTGACAAGAAAATCCTGTTGCTGATTAGAAGCTTGATTAGTTACAGCACGGTAACATAGATGCTCATATCAATCCCTTCACTACAAATCATGTACTGTGCATTTATGTTATGTGAGAGAGCTAGTGTGTTACTGATTACTGTCAAAGCTTTATCGCGTATATAAAACAGAAAATACCGTTTTAGAACAAGTACACATCATAACTTCCTTTTAGCTCCAACTCCACACTCATGGCTCTTGTCCAGTGAACTCGAAAGGCCAGTGGGAAAAACAACAAGCGCTGGAAGGTCTTGGGTCCGGTCATGGAGTGAAAGCGAGCCGAGTGTTTGCTGCGCACTGAGCCACGACGTGTACAAAACGAGGGGAAAACTTCTGTCTCGCTAATTTCCCCTTTGCAGCGCGGAGCTTTGGTAGAATGTCAGCCTTGCCGCTTTGATTGATTACCGTGGCTTTTACTGAGGCGTCCCAGTGCCCCTTCACTGCTCAGGGGGTGGGTCGGCGTCGAAATCCGACTGTGCGGGCGGTCGGTAACATCCGGAGACTGTCGCTGCTTGACTGTTTGGCTCTGCCTGTTTCATCCCTCATCTCCATATCCCAGGTCTTTGCATAATACAAGGTGTTTATTTCACTGATTCGCTCTTCCCTGTGGATCGACACGTGTTGGTACAAAGTCTACCTGCTGGGATCAGACAAGTTTAACGCTGTGCTGGGTACCCCTCTCCAGACCTCCCTTCCTCTCTTTTCCCACAAGAGATCACCGTGTGGGGCTTTGAACTTTCCAACAGCGAGCTCCAAGATGTTTCACCTCGAGAGGCTACACCTCCCGCATGGCAGAGGAGTTTACATATACAGGGCAATGTGCGGTTTTACAAGATGTGTTCCTTGGACTTTTGCAGTTAAAAAAAGACTTTCACAATAAAACATTATTAAGTCAAATCTCAAAATCTGCAATGATTTGGTAAAACTTTGAGAAAATGTGTTAACTTTGCAGGTTAGATCTCTACAAACATTTTCGGACATACGTCTGATTCTATTGGTTTAGCAGTTCATAATTCAATCTTCTCTTAAAGGTTCACCGTGTAACTTTAGTGGTAAGGGGTCCTCTACCTGCTTGTGTCCATGGAGAAGATATTGGATTACCTAGAATTACAAATTAGATTGTATGGCATTAAACTCATCAATCTTGCACTTATTCAATTGCGTGTGTTTTTATTGCTCCAAAATTCCTTGAAAAACATGCATTCTTACTGTCAGTGGGGTCGCCTCTCCATAAATCGGACCTGTAACTTGGCCTGGTGGCAAAACCTGTGTCGCCATGGAGAAATATAAATTAGTGCCATGCTGTGGAGCATCGCAGGTAAAGAAATACCCTCCATAAAGACAATCAGAAAAGTGACAATGTTCAAATTTGAAATGGTCACTAAAATTTCATTTGAAAACGCAAATCGCAAGAGTAAGATTAGCCTTATTATTATTAGCCTCCAAACATCGCAAATTATGAAAAACCAAGGTTGTTTTGGATACTGACAACCACTCTACCGCAATTATCAACATTATTCTCGTCAATAATGCACCAAAAACAAAAAAACAGTCAACGGTTTGACTTGAAAATGTCTGTTTTGTTTCACCAAGAGCCACAAATCCTGCAGTAATGAACTTTAAAAATTAGAGGTTGGAGTTGAATACTGATTGTTATAACTCCTTGGCAAATGTGATGAACATACGAACAACAACCACGTGTCTGCACATCACATCTACAAACAACAAAATAAAATGTTTTGTTTGCTGTCCCCAATTAAAAGAATGGCATAAAAAATAAATTACATTTTTATTTATGTTTTTTCCCCCAAAACTTGCGCAGCCCTATGCTAAAAGGGTATACATCTCATACGCTTTCCTTCTTTCTAACAACTTTGCTCCGTCAAGGTCAGACGGAGCCACGGATATAATATTTAATTACTTATATAATGACAAACGGCTTATTTCACTGCTGTTCTATATGACCACATCAATTGCTTCCATCGATTGTGCAGTGAACCGTAAATAATTGCCGATGTTTGCCTGGGCTCTGGGTGCAGCCTCTATAATTCACAGGATATACCAGCGGAAGAATATGACAATGGTTAGAAAGATTTAATACAACTAATGGCGGGCTGTAAAGTGTCAGAACAAAACCAGAGTCTGTGATGCAGTTCTGCCGCTTTAACACTGTAAATGACATGGTTTCATCAAATGTCATCCAGTATTTACACTAGTCATAAAATGAAGAAATTGAGTTAAATGACCTCACGCTATACATTGGTATGGCAGAGTGGTGAGCTCTCTAATCTAATCTAATCTAATCTTTGATCCCTGGTTTACAGGTAAGAGAAATCCATTGTGAAGTGGATATGACCATGGATATTGTCTGAGCAGCATTGTATTGGTTGATTTGTGCATTATGGGAGCGTTTAGTTCTACACTGTAAAAAATCTAACTTGAAGTTGCTGAGAAAACAAAACATTTTGACCTAAAATAGCAAAAAATGTTAAGTTGCACTGTAAACTCTACCACATTTGTTCTTTCAACAAACATAATTACGTTTATGACGAAAAGTTGGTCTCAGTTGAATTTTGTTGTTGGCATAATGTAAAAACACAGTTATACGTTTGTTGGGCTGAAAAAGCTGTACTGCGCATGTGCACGCATGCGCAAATGAGCCATTTTGGCCACGTCTGAGGGATTTTTGAAAATGTCTTCGGCGCCCGCCATTACTAACGCATGAGGTACTCAACTTCTTGACTCGTAAAGGTAAGTATTTTGCTATTTATATGTAAAAACGAATTGAATATCCTGAAACGCATCTGTGTGATTACATTGTTCTATCATACGGCTTTATTTGCAAAAAATGTTTATACTCCAATTATATTGCGTTGATTTCAGTCAATATTCAAGAATGTTAACTTTAAAATGTAATAAACAGTATCTCTTTCTTCAATCTGGTACCGGTGTACCATTAGCCCATTTTATCACTAGTCTGAGCCGAGCGGAAGGCTTAGTGATGGTGGCCTGGTGTAGCTAGCCAAGAAGGTGCTCTGGGTGGGGCTTTCAAAATGGCGTTGGTGCCGGGCGTTGGCTGCTGATGGTGTTACTGTAAAGTTGTTCAGATAACGTTTTGATTGAGCGGCTGTTCTATCGGCGTACCAGGCCGCCTTTTCGACCGCGGTGTAAACACAGCGCCGACCCATTTGCGCAGTAACAGTTAGCTCGCTAGCTAGGCCTGCAGTGCGGTGCTACAGTCAGTCCCAGCTCGCTGCGCGCTCCGTGTCCACTCTACAGACACCGCTGAGGTAAACGAGACGTCTTTTCTTTGCATTATTAGTTCGGTAAAATCTACCTCCAGCACGGAAGATTTCGATTTTGGTTGTTGTTGGTAAAATGACGCGCAGTGCGACCGCAGCTAGGCGGCGTCAAAGCGCTTGTGTCCATGTTAAGCGAGCGTTTATTGGGCTGCACTTTTAATCAAGCTCCCGGCTCCCGTGGGCCTTCTGCGGTTATTTCTTATACAAACAAACTTGGTCTCAAACCTCACGACATTTTCATGCGTACTTTTAATATACACATTGCAATATTAAAGTAAAGGGTTATCAAAGTAAATTGTAAAATATTACAGGTAAGGTGTAATTTCCAGATTAAATTAAAGGTGAGTGAATACTTCAATATACCAACATTTCCTATCCTAATAAAAATAACTACACACATTTTATATATTAGATATTATTGAAAAAGCGTTTTTCCAAAAATAAATAAATTTTAATACAACATCAGTTTGTAGCATTTTCCCCCTTCATTGTTTATTTTGTCTCCGCATAAAATGCAAGTGTGCAATTTGATGGAATGAAAGTAACAAAGTTTTGGACAGAGCAGGAGACACAACAGCTCGAAAAGTAGGTCAGTGGGGGAGGTTATCTTGCATGCAGGGATACAGGAGGATGGGAGGGCATCTTGTTTATATTTAAGTATTTTAAGTCATATCCTTTTCTCATTCCAGTTGTTGTATGAAGTGCCAGTTCTGCAATTTTTGCGTGTTCGAGCCAAGGCATCATCGACTCCAGCACAGAAGAGGTAGGTTCTCCTTAAAGAAACCAAAACGCGGTGAAGTTAACTTTGTCCCTGAACATCCACATAACTATAATGATGATGCTTTAGAACAAGAGAGATGCCTTTTGGTAGATGAAACAAAGAAGAGGGCAAAGAACATGGCACTAATAAGTCAAAATATGGACCTCACATTCTCTCTGAGGAGAAAAGAAATCATGGAACTGCAGCCTTTGGTCAAAGAAGTACTCCGTCTCTCTTCTCTGAACAACAGGTAATTATTTTTTGAAAAATAGACTACTTTAAAAATCAGTTGAAAAGTCAGTTGAAGCTCGAATGTTAAATCTATACTCTGAATCTTAATATTTTAGCCCAAATGTTAAAAAAAAAGTTTTCTTCCATCTGGCTGTTTGTCACATTAATGTATTAGATGTTTTGTACTTTGGATTGTACTTACACGCCTATTTAATTTGTGTGTTTTAGGTGTCAAACATAGTCCAGCATCGGCGAACCATTTCTCTTGAAGGATTACCCATATGTGTTCGGGACACTAACGGCAAACTGTTTGTGACCTGCTTGGTGAGTTAGTTTATTTTTTTAAATGTATTTATTTAAAACAAGGACGGTGCACAGATAACATTAACTCAATGGGAAGAGATTCTCTGCGCCTGATTTAGCAACAAGCTACTTTCCATCTGTAGTCCTTGGGCAGGTTTTAAATAGAAGACAAAAACAAGATTTGTTTGCAAGGTAGCACCTATAATAAACTGAATAAATAAACAATTTATCAGCAGAAATTCTAAAATAAATAAAATAGCTCATCATTAGCAGCACTTTAAAATGCAATTATCCAATTCCTAATTAATCATTAGCAAAACCTTCTAAAATTATAATTATTAAATTCATCATAAAACCTTTAAATTAAGTAACCAATTCATAAATACAATTACCACATAAAATAGAAAAAAACTACCAATTTCATCTTTAACATGATGTTCTAAACTACATTTAAATTCATTATTTCCTTAATCTCCAAATATAAAAGTCAAATTCATCATAGTCATCATTCCTTCAAAATCAGAATGTTTCAATATTACAAAAAGCATAATGTTGACATGCCTCTCTGCTCAAAAACCAGTCAACTTAAATTATCTCAAATTTTATATTAAATTGTTTACTGTTTTTTTTTATTGATACGCATTTGTTTTTTTTACAGAACACTGACCCAATTGAAAGAACCACCAAAGGTGTAAAAGTTGCCATCCTTGCTGTTCTGGAAGACTACGTGGGACCTGCTTCAGAGCCCACTGTTGTCAACATCGCCATTGTGTTAGAAGAGGACATCATTCTAGCTGATATCCCGGATCTTCCCACCGCCTGTGCCTACCTCTTTGGACTTTTTTATGGACTAAATATGGAGTTTCCAAAGGAGCACAGGTACACATTTGAAGCTATTCAACACATTTTCATGGAATGGAACCCTACCTGCTCCCAGCGAGTGAGAAGCTTAAAAACTAAACTTTTGACCTAAAGTATTAGATTGAAATATGCTCTTGGTTCACCTACAGACTGAATTTCTAAACATTAGGGCTCTGTAAAAAAAAAAAACTAAGTGTGATGCACACTCTTGCAATCCTCAGTGTAAATGTTCAGATGCATTTGCTTTTCGGCATCCATTATGGTCTCAATTGATTTTTATTTTATTTGTTCTAATGATAAATGCAGGATTTGCCTTAAAAGGGTATTTTTTTTTACATTAGACTGCCCGCTAGTTAGTAGCTTGCATTGGATAATAGTATCCAAAGCAGATTGCACCGATATTACATTGTTGAAATATACAGTTGGATGTGCAGTTTGTGTACAAAATGGGTTTTTTTTGTTTTGTTTTTTAAATAGATGTAAGTAACACTGGTCTGTTTTACATAAAGGTATTATCACCTTTTGTCCCAAAATATTAAGGAGCCGCTCATTAAATAAATGACAGCATTTTATAATATGATACCCCATCTTTTCCCAAAATTAGTTATTTGGAAATTCAAATAGAATAAATTTGCATTAACTGTTATAGCAACTAAGTACACCCTTTTTAATCAGATGGGTTAATGCCCTGATCAGTGTAGGACAGTTGTGAAATAATGTTCAAGTCTGTTTTGTGCATTTGTGTCTTGTAACAGTTAGAGGAATCTCCATCTTCATCCTTAACAGTACCTTTTTAAATGTGTTATGGTTGTGAACATGTCAAAGTTTTATCCACAATTTAAAATGGCTGTTTAAACAGGTGTGCATTATCAATAAAGTTCCTGTAAGTAACAGTAACTGGTTATAAGCCTTTTTATACTGTAACAAAAAAACATTAATCATGCAAACATAACAAAATAAGTTGGGGGAGGAAAAGAAAATGCATTGTGCTCATGATGGGAAACGTATTGAGCTAATGATGATAAGTTAGTCAAAAGAAAGTTAATTGTGCTCAAAAGGAGAAATGAGTTCTGCTAGCGAACAAAAATTGGTTGTTCTAACTGATAAAAATCAATCCAGAAAAGCATGAAATCTACATTGGGTGAACAAAATAATGTAAGTTGGTGCAACTGTAATCCAAAACTTAAATGTGTAAGTTGGTCTTTTCAACAAAAAAAAGTGAAGGCAGCCTGTTGCCTTGAAATTGTTAATTGAAATTACAAAATTTTTATTACAGTGTAGCCTCAAAACACGCAAATCCTATTCCAGCTCTGTCCAAAGTCATTTTGTATGTTTTTTTTTTTTTTTTTTGGCTACTTGATAGATCACATGACTGAGCCAAGCCTGACCTTACAAAGGCATTGTATTTTAGTCTTTGCTGTTGGCACAAACATTTTCCACAGCAGTACTGGGGTTTCTCCAAATGGCCCGTGCCTTTAGTTGGAGGGGCTTGTGTGCCACCAAAGCGCCGTGTGGCTCATCTTTTAACACCTGGCTCAGAGCTGTGACTTAACTCCTCGCAGCTCCATGCATGTCCAGGCTTCCTCTCCCACATCATAATGCGAGGACTTCTCAGACTACACCCTACCTGTAATTAGCACCGTAATTAGTAATGTTGAGGTAATAACATTTTCAGAGTGACTTGCCCAACATTGTGTATTTTTGTTGAGTATAAACAGCGTCCAATACAGTGTCTTGACTCATAAAGGGACTGATGCAGTTGACTGTTAAAATGTTCTTACCCCATCAAAAACATACCTGGAGTTGTATTTTGCTTCATTCATGCTTCTTTAATTAATTCGTTATTTCTCTGAGCACTCATAAACCATTCAATTGAGTAAAATAAAATAAACCCGCAAGTCTCCTGCAGTTATTAAGTCGATAAACAATCACTGCACTCTAAACATTTCTGCACTCAAATTGCATTCACTACCAACACTTTGATTTCATTAGCATGGCAATGTTTGCTCCCAGTAGAGGGAGCTCTAATGCAAATTTCACACTTGTAAATGGGACTTTTAAAGTGAGCTTTCACTTAAATGCAAATGTGGACTAAAGCATGTTTTATTTAAAGCCAATGAAGACCAAAACAATGCATGACATGTCCAGCATAGTCAGTTTGGTGACGTGAGTACTTGAGATCCAAATAAATAAACAGTAAACTATTCACATTATTCCGCCCCGCCCACTTTTGCCTCTTTTTGCCACAGATACGCACTTCTGTTGTAAATGCACTTCCGTTTGACGAGAACCCGGTTAAAGCTAATGGAGAACGAGGGAAAAGTCTGCCCAACGTAAACTAATACAACGGAAACAAGATGACGGCGCCCACGACAACTTCCGAAATAAGGTGAATAGAAAAACCAAGAATTACATAGCTCTAATGCATTGTACTGCGTCAGTGCATCAGTACAGCGTACAATAAATATTTATAACATCTACAGGCCCTTATGGTTCAAATTACCATCCATTGTATTTTGTGCCATTTGCAGAGGTAAGTGAACTTGGCAAGCATTGTAGGTCCTTGAAAATCTTGTTGGAACGGGAAAAAAATAAAATAAAAATCACTCTTTTGATCCAGTTTGGAAATGTGTATCATGAAAGTTTTGCGATTCAACGTAAAGTCAGATCCCTTGACACGCAGAGGTGAACCTTTCAGCTGTAAAACACTGTCAAAAGAGGGAACATTATTTTCAAGGGTATTGCATGGAGGCGGCATTGCTCCATCCCCGTGACAGCTCAAGGTCTTCGTGTGCCGTGGTGAACGTTAACTTAAAACAAACTTTGGTAATTAAAATGCTCCACACACTTTTACATTTTCCTTTTGCACCTACTCTTTTGAATTATTTAATCATCTCTCCATTGAAACTAATGGCTCTTTTATTATGCATGTATATTTATTCAATTATTAATCTTTCTATTGCCTGGGGCTCCGTTGTGAGTCCTGGAGGGATGCTTTCAACTATTCGGTTCTGTCTGTCATGTCATGTTGCGAGCCATCCAATTTAATTCAGACCTACTTTAGCACCAGCCAACCCCCATCTCCGGAGAGGGATGTAATGGTTTAGGTCAGCGTCCATAGAAGTCTGCGTAGCCAAAGCGCATACTGTTCAAGCAACTTCAGCACATAATAGCTCCTATTTGTCTGCCAATTATGTCTAGTGGGGTCGAATAATTCATTGCAAACGGCATTACTTTTGGGGAAATATTTCATGAAAACAAATCTCAGCTGGTACGAGCGGCTCTCAGAGGAAATCAGAGCAGAGCCGAAGTTATTGTGCGGAGGAATATGCAGGGTTGCAGTTCAGACCATATTAAGTGATACAGAGCCATGACAAGAGTCCAGAGGGTTAGGAGATGATAAAGTTGCTAGTGCAAACTGTGTAAATTTTGGATGCAAAAAAGAGAAAGGGAGTAAAAACAAGCAGTGGGCAAGGATTGGAGAAACTGCTGCTCTTTGTATAGTAGAATCCGTCCAGATTTTGTTTCCTTGTTGCCAGTTTAGATCTAGGAAAAATACAGTTATTCAAGATCCGAAATAAAAACTGCTGAAAGAGATGCGTTTATGTCAACAGCGAGACATTTGAGATTACAATTACTTATTAGTTTGAGATAGGAATCCATTATTGCAAAAATCTTTCCTGACCAGCCAAGACAATGCACTGTTTTGCAATACTTTAAATAAAGACTACATTCTCCATGATTTCCAATGTCCAAGATTGACAAGCGGATTAACCAATCTAAGAAACACAAGGTCCGTTCAGGCATTTATGTCAAAGCAACTGAGAAATAGCGTGGATTTCCGAGACATTAAATGGATGAATGTGTTTGGAAAGTCACTGGAATATTCAGGTTTTCTCTGTGTTCTGCATTTGAGAGATTTGAGCAGCTTTGGTTTCCACTGTATGGTCTGGTCTCAGGCCTTCCTGTATTTCAACAAAAAGTAAGAGGGATCCGCATTAGGTGGTTCGATAAGGTCTCAGGTCCAGATTGTGAAGGCCATTTTTTATTCAAGACAATCAAAGAATATCTGAATATTTGGTTAAAGAGCTTTAGAAAAGTCGATCAGCTCATATGGGTCGGTGAAGATAAACAATTAATAAATAAAAAGAGTAAAAGCTTCTTCACATGATTCAAATACTAGTTATTTTAAGGTAAAGGTTAAAGTTAATTCATAAAGCATTTTCTGTATTTGACCCATCCTTCAATGCTGCTGAAGCAACCTGTCCGTAGCAGCTGCCGGGGACCCATCTCCAGATCGTGAGCTTGGTCAGGACCTTATTGGAGGATTTTACTTTCAGTGCATGTCTTGGGTTGATGGGGGAAATTGGAGTGCCCAGAGGAAACTCACCCATACACGAGAAGAAACACGCAAACACCCAACAGTACGTCTTATCACCATGCCATGCAATCAGAAACAAGATGAAAGAAGGACTGAAGAGACTAGACACGTCGTTATGAGGACGGCCAAACGCAATGCTCTATCCTCATGACAGAAAATAACACAGTGGATAAACCCAACTACCTCATCCATAAATGAATCTATTAGAGCAATAGGCTGCTCTCAGACAACAACACCAGTGTTTCAGAAAGACCAGTGAAGACAACAAGGCTTCTCTCCCTGTTATTATGTCCTCTTCTTTTCTTACGCCTGCGTCCTCTAATGAGAACAGTTGTAGGTGTGTGCAGATCACCCTTTGAACAAAAGGTCACACTGCTGAAGTTATTATACAGTTCCATGAAAATGCATTGTATTTCTAGATATGGATTTACATAAAGCCATACCTTGAAATGCTCCATATATTGTACTCTATATACGTGACTTTAGACATGTATTCACATCTTTGAATTTGCATACAATGCCCTGACAATCAGGATAAGCCAAGCTCCTATAAGCCTATTCATATACTATCTAGGACATAGTTAAAAAAGGCCATGCTGTTTCAAATCGTTGTGCAGTGGCCGTTGACTGAGCTATTCTTGATGAACGTTTTGTACTGAAGTGAATAATGGATTCAATATAATATACATAATTTGATGATGATTTGATGATGTGTAACAAATAGTATTCAGATCAGAGAGATGCTTTAAGGTTACAGCATATAGTTGTAGGAACTGGCAACCCAAGAGTGTGGCTGTGTTACTGATTAGATATTCGCCTTGAGAAACACCACATGAAAACACCACATGAAAGCATAGATTACTTGGCCATCATCTTGAATGTTTTTTGTAATTAGGAATAACTCAACATCACAATTTTATCTGTAAAAGCAATAAGGTTAAAAAAAAAAAGGTGAGGTACACTTTATTGCCCCCGTAGGAAATTCGTCCTCTTCATTTAACCCAATTATTCCAATTCAATTCAATTTGTCGCCTTGCAAGGGCTTCACAAAATTGTTGATTTTACCTACAAAGTCATCAAACAATGATTGGTCAGAAGCAGAATAACCAACTTCTTTGATTTGAAGAGAGTTACCCAGGAACACAGATGGGTCATGTTTAGGCAAGTTGAAATAAACTCTTACATACCCGACCTTCAAGTTCATAACCAAGACATGCGCTTTCAAAGAACAACGTCATTGTATTCTTAATGAGACTAATTGCAGCTGCTTAATCAAATGAACGATGCCTATTCAACAAGTGAATCTGAACACTATTATTTAAAGTTGGCAAATGAGCTTCGAGGGCTGGTACAAAGATAGATTCCGTGGCACAGTAGGAGGTGGAAGAAGAGCTATTATTGCTCTTTCTCTTGTTCTCTCTCTCCTTCTTGGCCATGGCAGCTGGATGTGTCCTCTGTTGATAATTAATCAGGACAAGATCTAGCACATTGTGGGTGCTGTAGCGGGTGCTCTGTCTAGTGACCCATCAACTAATAATGTCGCTGGGGGTGAAACTGAATCAGAGCCAGTTGAAATGTTGCACTAGGCAATGCTCAGCCCAGGGGAAGGAGCTAAGAAAGGGCTTGTTGCATAGAAGTCCATCTACATACATTATTTATTGTGCAATTCATCTCTTTGCACAGTCCTTCAACTGCTAGTTTATCCATCCGTGTCACTGTATTTGACACAGTGTCACAATAGCACACAGAATGAGAATGAAATATGATCCATATCAAAACTCATAGGCAGATCGTCAGAGATCAGAGAGACACATGCTCCATTCCATGTCATAACAAACACAGCAGCTTATGTGAGTATGATGAAAGGTTTGAAACATCAATAAGGCTGCATTCACACGTCCACAAACAAAATCGGGACTAAACTCCGAACTAGGCCACGGCTAGACCAGGACTAATAGGGCGTAAAAGATTCCACTTCAACTTCACTTAACTTTAACCAATCCAGGAACAAACCAAAATGAGTGTGAACACATCCTTTAAGAAGCACACCGAGAGAGAAAACTAAAAAACTAAATGATATTACAATATTATTATTAATATGTTGGGCTTCAAGTCAATGGTGTCTTAGTGGACTCATTTTATTAGGGTTACAAGAATTTATTTACACAACAGCAGAAAGGAGAAAGCATGGGATGAAGTGATGACACAACTGCCTTTTGACTCCTAAAAAAACAAATTTTTTTCCATTCCATTTCCATTATTTTTGCACAAGATCCTACTAATTTTGAGAGCTTTTGCATGCAAAGGGCATGTCTTTAGTCGATGAAGAATTTCTTTAGTCAAGCCCTACTGAATATTTGAGAAGAGACATATTCCACATTTGAATGGAAGTGATTGGTTGCCAAACCTGTAGAAGTGGAATGATTCATTGAGGAGAGCACCAGTGTGCTCTGATCCTGCTTTCAAAAAGAAAGTGACAGCAACTTATTAACTTAAGTCCATGACCCTAAAAGTTGCACAGGTAGTGTGCACGGACTGAGGCCTCTTAAACTCTAAACATCAGACTTAAATGCAAACAGTGTTGATAAAATTTACCTAATGAAGCAATGGCACAATGCAACACATTTAGCATGGATTGAACTGCCAACCATCAGAGTAGTGGGTGCATAGCTTATTTCTTAAGCTACTCTCAGGAAACCAATACATTTGCGTCAGAGTCCTCCTCTGATATGCTTTGCAGCTTTGATGAGCGAACAGCAGCTGTTTCCAGTGCCATTGTGCAGCGCCAAACCTCAGCGCGTCACCACTCACAGTGTACACTTTGATTCCATCTCTTTCTTCTTCGTCACAGGGCTGATTCTGCCACTGATAATCTTTCCGTCTAAAACAGTGCTTTGAAGCTCCGGACAGCAACAAAAACAGGAAGCACAAATAAATGGGCTGAACGATTTATACTGCAGGGTCTTAAGTGTAATTGATGTTGTCCGGAAATTCCGATGAAGCTTTTAACTTAGCCAATCAATGTTCACTATGGGATCTAAAAATCAATGTTTTACCAACAGCTGGAAAGACTGTATACTGGTCTTGCATTTTATGTTTTAATAATTGTTTCCTGAAGACATGCATACATATTTCTAACATTAGAATTTTGTAGATAATTAATCATAAAAACCTGAAGTGTTGCGTTGAAAAAGGTGTGATTGAGTTATGATGTTTTTATATTAGGCTCCCTTAAAACATTATTTGACAATAGTAATACATGAGTCTAACTCACTTTGGTGCATTATTTCTTAAACTTTGCAGTCACATTTAGAAGAATTAAGCCACAGCTGCCATGGGGCATATTGAAGCATGCCTGCCAACCTGCAGCTATGGCTTCACTGACATTTAAAAGTCTTCTTCATGTATCCATTGAGCCTTTAATTTTACACTGAATGACATTTCTATCACCATGGAGACAAGCAAGTTACACCCCCACACCAAGTTACAAATCAGATTGGTAGAACGATATAATTGAGAATGCACTTTATTTTTAAGTTTTTGGATTTATCTATGTATTAATTTTGTAATAAAAACAAATGGCATGGTAGATATGTTTAATGTCATACTGTATAACATTCCAAGCTAAGAGATTTTGGAGGCAACCTGAAGGAGGGGGTAGAGTCTACCTTTAATAGAGGCTTTTTTTTTTCTTTTTTTTGTGCATTTTAGTAATAGCGAGACTGCCTGATATAATAGTAAAAAAAAGAAAAAAAAAGAAAGCAAAAGCCAACTAATATAAACAACTCCCTCTAATCTTTATTATTTTGTTCCCTTCCTTGTTGCTTTCATTTCCCAACTCTCATAAAACAGAACTGCCCTTACATAACATTACGCCGACAATAAATTAACCTTAAATAAAGTAATAGAGCTGTAGAAGAGAAATACAAACTCATTTTCTGACCTTCAAGAAGAGGAAATATGGGTGGTGTCGGTGCTAAAGTTTTAGGGCAGTCATTAAAACAACACGGCTCCCTGAGAGAATGGGCTCGCCGAGGCTATCCAGCACAGATGAGATTGTAAGGGGGATGAGGCGACGACACAAATCTTGCATATGTTGGCTCATGGGCACAAGGGAACTGGAGCTCCCGCCTTTATCTTGGGAGAGGCGGAATGGAGAAGTCACCTTGATTAAATTAGTTGTATATGAAAATGGGGTTATGCCTGTTGGGAGTATGTGACAAGGGCTTATAAAGCTCGCCTCTCTCCACAGCCCCATAGAATGACTTTTTAATTTCCTCCCTTTTTGTGGAGGGTTATATTTCTCTCCCGGTGTCTTCAGTCCCGCCAGGCTTTTGTGTCAGGATCAATGCTGTATCCTAATTTGGACTGTCCGCTCCATTCATTCACGATGTGGGTTCTAACAGCCTCTTGGATGTGGCAGAATATTGGTAGTAGAATGAAAATGTAATCATAATAAAAATGCACTGGATTTACATGGCGCCTTTCAAAGCCCTTTACAATGCAATATTCTGTCACATTATATTTACTGGTGGTAAGCTATTGCCTATAGCCACAGCCGCCCTGGGGCAGACGGATGTAAGCGAGGGAGCTAATCTGGTCGGTGTCTTACCTGCAGTTTTTGCCAAGTCCCTTAAAAAATGTGATTAGTTATAGTTACAAGTTACATCTCCTCTAAAGTTAGTAATTGCATTATTGAGTGATGAAAAGTAAATCACCAGGTAAAGTAACTCTTCAATCCTCCAAAATAAACCTACTGCTGCTGTTCAAGTAAAAAATGTGCAAAAAAAAAAAAAATACACCACCAGAACTCAAAAGCATCAAAACAGACAAACGTGGTACAGTCACAACAAGCACTTCTACTAACCTGTAAGCTCCAAACGTATGTGGAACTCCATTATCCATAAAATCCACTTGTTTTGACTCATTTTCTCGTGTTTTGGAAAGACAGAGGAACAGTCTTTTCATTGGTCTGCTAAACCAATGAAATGTCGGAAAGTGTCAACCCTAGCCTCTCGCTGCCTCTGACTTTTACAGCCGGTCTGTTTTGTTGCCAATCATTGTCTCTAATTCTTCGTCTTGCTCATGTTTACTTCCCAAACAAACTTAGCAGCTTCTGAATGAGACAAAAAGCAGAGTCTGATCTGTCACTGCTGCTTCGACTCAGAGTAAAATAACGAGACAGTAAGTATAACGGCATTATGGCGCACTGCTAACCTGGGGATGTTCAGAAAGGACGTTCGAACAGAAAAGGAAAGCTTCAAAAAATATCTGCTGTAGTGCAATATAAATCATTAGGCCCGAGCGCCACAAGCTGGCGAGAGGCCTATTAGTTTCGCGAGTGCCGCATAAGCACGGCAGCGCGAAAATGCGCGCAGTCGGCGCACGAAATCAGCGCTGGCGCTCGCCCGCTTCCAAACACTCACTAACGCATTCCCCAACTCATGCACGTTCGGTGCATACCAATTACTAGTGGGAAAATTGAACATTATCGCTGTAAACGGGCGAAGCCCGTGCGAAAGTGCGCACGTGCGCGACTAAACGCGTGGGGATGACGGCGCGGCGTCGTCATCCCCACGTAAAGCGCTTGTGTGCGCTGAGTCGCCCACTAATGCGTTCCCCAACTCATGCACGTTCCGTGCATATAACAATGTAATGCAAAAACTGAACATTACTATTGTAAATAGGGCCAATAACAGAAAGTGGGCGGAGCCCACTAAAAAATCTCGAAAGTGTCTCCCAGTGACCAGGGACCCATACCAAAACGTAGGAAAGCGCGTGCGCTTTCCGAAAATGTATAGTTTGCTAAATAAAAAAAAGGGGAAACATTGTTTTCGCATCGGAATATTATTCTTCTTTCTTCTTCTTCCTCTAACCAACCCCCCTATTTTTCACCCAGTGAACATTGACGAAGTCTCAGGAAAATTTGCACACCTCTAAAAATCGTGCCTCTGTACATTCTGGCTATTTCCGATTTCCAACATTAAAAAATATGGCGCGTCAGCGCCCCCAAGTGTACAAAAAATGCATTGCGGGATAGGAAAGTGCCAAAAAAATTTTTTATCGTAGAATCATGAAACTTGGCAGAGAGGTAGGTAGTGACAAGTGAAGCAAAAAATATTATTACGGCAACGCCGTCCGCCCAACCAATTGTCGGCCATATTGGATGAAAATTCGCTAAACCTGACTCCGCGTTTTTTTAAAACTTCGTACTTTTACAAACTCCTCCTAGGGCGTTTGCCCGAACGAGCTGAAATTTGGTAAAAATGAAGCTGAGGAGTGTGGCATCAAAAGTTATCCAAATCATGAACCTAACTTTTACGGTCTCTGTGCGGCGAAGCCGCAAAATTTGGCCAGAATTCCTGAAATTTTCAAATTTTAAATTTTGCTCCCATTTGCACATATAAAGTCCGAATTGCATCAAATTTGAATCAGTTGTTAAACTCACTGTCTGAAACCTATTAGAGGTGAAAAAATTAAATTTGGCGCGTTAGTGCCCCCTACAGATCAAAGCAAACTTTTATATGGGGAGCAAAAAATTTAGTTTTTTAGATTTTTTTGAAATTTTGCACAAAATTCCATTTTGGCCTACCGATCAAAAAAGCCAATGAGACCCATGTCATATTTTGTCCGGCGAAGCCGTACCAATGACCAAAACATCCCATGTTATTCCTATGGGAAAATTGACAAATGTCTCAAATTTGCATTTTTTTTTCCTATGCATTTTAACGAACTCCTCCTTGGGCGTAAGCCCGACTAACCTCAAATTTGGTGAACATCTTTCTGAGCAGTGGGGCACTAAAAGTTATCCAAATCGTTGGGACAAGTATTACGGTCTCTGTGCGGCAAAGCCACTAATTTTGCCAATATTTTAGAAAAGACAGAAAAACCCCATGTTATTCCTATGGGAAAATCTCTAAATCTCTCAAATTAAATGTTACAAACCCAGATCGCCTAGGGGGAAGGGAAGGTAACACAACCAAGGTTTTAAATGGTGTAAGTGGTTTAATTAAAATAAAGCAGGTAAATAATAATAATGTTTACAAAAACGAAAGAAAACCCTACATGAACAGAAATTAGGGCTCAAGCAAAAACAGGAGTAGCTCACACAGAGGCTACAATGCCACGTACTTTTACGTACAACACACACAGGCACCAAAACACACAGCAGAACAGCACGTCTGAGTGCTGTGGCGAGCCGAACCAAAGTGTCCGAGTCGCCCCGACCAGCAGGTGGGCGACCTTTTTATTGGGTGGAGTAGAGCAGGTGGAGGACGATGATTGGCAGATGTGTCGAGCCAGGCACCACCCAAGAGACGCCGACACCGGGACCGACCCAACCAGCAGGAGCCGGATCTTCCAATCAGGACATGGGACGACAAGGCACAGGGATGAAACAAACGGGGGAGCGAGGCGAGGCGGGCCCTGGCCAAACGCCGTAACACTCCCCCCCACAAGATACGACCACTGTCGTATTACAAATACAAATATTCTAGCTCAAATTCACAACAAAAAAAATCTTTACCTGGACAAGGCATCAGCAAACACGTTCTCTGATCCCTTCTTGTGGCGAACCTCCAAATTGAAGTCCTGCACCATCAAGGCCCATCGCATCAAACGCTGATTGTGATTGTACATGCGCGACAAGAAAACTAGCGGATTATGATCAGTAAAAACAGTGACAGGCAGAGAGCTGGACCCAATGTATACCTCAAAGTGTTGGAGTGCGAGCAACAATGACAAAGTCTCTTTTTCTATGGTGGAATAGTTAAGCTGATGTTTATTAAATTTCCGCGAAAAATAGCTCACGGGATGGTCAACACCTTGGGCATCTTCCTGCATCAGGACTGCGCCAGCTCCGACGGCACTGGCATCTACTTCAAGCTTGAACGGCCTAGATGTATCAGGGGCAGCGAGTACAGGCGCGTTACATAAAAGGGACTTCACACTATCGAAAGCAGACTGACATTCTGGGGACCATTTGAATACTGTGGTTGGGCTTAACAAGGTGGTCAACGGCAACACAACAGAAGAAAAGTTCCGACAGAAACTCCGGTAATAGCCAGCCATTCCCAAAAAACGGCGCAGCTCACGTCGAGTGGTAGGAGGAGGATAAGCAGTGATGGCGGAGACTTTCGCCTCAATAGGGCGTACCTGGCCCTGCCCTACCTCACGGCCTAGGTAAGTGACAGACGCCTTTCCAAACTCACACTTTGCCAGGTTGAGAGTGAGGGAACCACCAGCTAGGCGAGAAAACCTGTCTGAGAGCTTCGAGGTGCTCCTCCCACGTAACCGAATGTACAATCAAATCATCTAAATAAGCGTTACAGTTTGGGAGACCCTTCAGGACAATTTTTACCAAACGTTGGAAGGTGGCAGGCGCGTTACACATTCCAAAAGCCATAACTGTATATTGTAAGAAATAGTCAGGTGTAACAAACGCAGATATCTCAGACGCGCGCTCGGTTAGAGGCACTTGCCAATAACCTTTTAACAAATCAAGTTTACTCACATATTTAGCGGACCCTAAATTATCAATACAGTCCTCCATGCGGGGCATGGGATAAGAGTCGGGAACGGTGACAGAATTAACTTTACGATAGTCAGTAATGAAACGAGGTGAACCATCAGGCTTGCCTTCAACTAGGCAAGAGGCGAGCTCCACGCTGGAACTATGTTTGGCCAGACCATGCTGTAACAGGTACTCAGCCTCTTGCTTCATTAGAGCGCGCTTAACTGGGTTTACACGATATGGATGCTGGCGAATTGGGCGCTTCCGGCACATCAATGTCGTGCGTCAACACAGTGGTGCGGCTGGGCACGTCACCAAAAAGGCTGGGAAATTCGTGCACCAAGTCCATGATGTTTGCTTGCTGTACGGGGGACAAATGTGTTAGTTGAGAGGGCATTGTTTTTAACATTTCTGAGTTTGGGAGACGAACACCTTGTGGGTTTCGAAGCTCCAATTCATCCTCGTCAGGCAGGTGACCAGCCACTATGAGCGCGGACCTTGCGGAGGCGGAGTTTCTAGTGCAGGCGCCTTCTGATTGGAACCGCGAGTGCGATACAATTTTAACATGTTAATATGACAGATGCGCGTCTTACGCCTTCTGTCAGGGGTGTTAATGGCGTAATCTGTGTCGGAGAGTTTTTGTTTTATTTCATAAGGGCCAGAGAAGGTAGCAGAAAGTGCGTGACCTGGAATAGGGAGGAGCACAAGTACTTTATCTCCCACAGAAAAATTACGTGCCACAGTTTTCCTATCGAAACATCGCTTCATTTTTGCTTGGACACCGGATAACGCGTTTTTGGCTATCTCGTTCGCTTTAAGGACACGTTCACGGAATGCACTAACAAAATCTAGTACATTAGTAGGGGTTGAAGGCGGGGAAAGAAACTTCTCCTTCAACGCCTTTAGCGGACCACGAGGAGTGTGCGCCAAAAACTAATTCTTGAGGGCTGAATCCTAAAGATTCCTGGACAGCGTCACGGGCTGCAAACAACACAAAAGGAATACCTTCATCCCATCCCTTTCCAGTTTCCAAACAGTACTTTCGAAGCATGGATTTCAGTGTTTGGTGCCAACGTTCGAGCGCGCCCTGGGACTCAGGGTGGTACGCGCTAGACACCACATGTTTTATGCCAAGGCTTTGGACAACCTGTTTAAACAATTTTGACTGAAAGTTTGGGCCTTGGTCGGACTGGATTACACGCGGGAGACCAAAGACTGAAAAGAATTTTGTCAACGCCGAAACCGATTGGGATGTGATTTTACGCCCAATGGGATGGCTTCAGGGAAACGAGTGGCAGCGCACATAACGGTGAGTAAATATTCATTACCGTGCTGAGTTCGAGGCAACGGGCCAACACAGTCAATTAACACGCGATCAAAAGGTGGGTCAATAGCAGGAATTGGATGCAATGGAGCTTGGGGGATAGTTTGATTAGGTTTTCCCACAATCTGGCACACATGGCAGGTGCGGCAATATTCGGCTACATCTTTTTTCATACCTGGCCAAAAGAATTGTTTGAGAAGGTGTTGGTACGTTTTGGTCACTCCTAAATGTCCGGACCACTGACTTTCATGAGCCAACATTAAGATTGGTAGTCGATACTTTGTTGGAATCACAATTTGGTAAACTGCATAGAGGTTATAATCGTCAGCATAATTTGGGGACCATTTACGCATTAGCATTTCATGGTCAAGGAAGTAGCCTGTGTTTTTATTGTCAAGTTGCTCACTACTCACCACACTAGAAAACAGAGAGCTCAGTGTTGGATCCGCCCTCTGCTCTGCACACAGGTGCTCACGGGAGCACGGGAGAGACAAGCCTTCTGTGGGAGGAGAAACAGATAATTTCGCAGGGTTAGAGCTTGGTGTCAATTGCAATTCGGATTTAGCACTGGGCTTGGTCTCGGTGTTTTGGTCAGGGGTATCTGAGATTGCGGAGGCAAAAATGCTGTCGGACAGATCGATATCAGGACTTTTGCGCGCCTGGGCGCGTGTGATGGCACAGACTGGGTACAGTCCAGGTGCACTATAGTCTGAGTTGCTGTAAAACGGGGAATCTACAACCTCGAGGGAAGGAGTTACTTTACCCCCGGCAATGTCATTGCCCATCAACATTTCTACGCCGTCTATAGGCAATGCGGGACAGACAGCAACCGGAAAGACACCGGTAACGAGGGTAGATTGCACGTGTACGTAATGCACAGGTCTGGGACTATAGCCCATCTCAATTCCCCTTAACACAGACCCGTAACCACAAGATGACTCAGTGGAGAAGGGGAGAGCACTGGCTAAAATTACGGATTGTGACCCACCAGTGTCTCTCAAGATGCGGATAGGGCGTTGATCTGATGTTTCGCCAGTCAAAGAAACCAAGCCCTCAAAAATGAATGGCTCAAAACAAGAGTCAGGTTTTTGGATGGTGTCGGGAGCTAAACTACTGTTGTCAGACTGAATAAACCCGACACCTTTCGTTTGAGGTGCGGACGAATCCGCTTTTTGTTTGTAAGCAGAACAGTCTGCGATAAAATGTCCAGGTCTCTTTGACAATAAAAACACACTCTTTCTTCCGTCTTAACTTTAGCAGAGTTTGAGTTATGGAACATACGAGCAGGTGCACGGGATTTCTCAACTGGGTGTGCCACAAATGTATTCTTATGAGTCAACACAAATTCATCAGCTAACACAGCAGCATCTGACAAAGTTTTTACTTTTTGTTCGTTCAGATATGTTACAAGGCGTTCGGGGAGACTCTTTTTAAAATCTTCCAATAACACAAGCTCCCGTAACGCAACAAAATTATGGGCTTTTGCAGACGCACACCATTTGTCAAACAAGGTTCCCTTCTCCCTGGCGAATTCAACGTATGTACGGTCGGGGGCTTTTCTACGATTTCTGAACTTTTGCCTGTACGCCTCGGGTACTAACTCGTAGGCGCGTAGCACAGCAGTTTTGACTGCGGCATAATTTAAACTTTCCGTGAGAGGGAGTGCGGCAATAATCTCCTGTGCTTTACCGTACATTTTACTCTGCAACAGGAGGGGCCAAACATCACGCGGCCAATTTAAAGCCGTAGCGATTCGTTCGAACGCTGCAAAATAAGAGTCAACCTCACTCTCTCTAAATGTGGGAACAAGAGGGATATATTTACTCACATCAAGTGCTGAGGAGGTCTGAGCGGTGGAGGAGTGGGCGGCCGCAGGTGCAGCAAATCCAGAGCTGGTAGGACTGGGCGGAGGCGGCCTTCGCCTCCAGCTCAAGGCGTCGAAGTTTCACGGCCTTGTCAGCCTCGATCTCGAGTTTTCTGATCTGCAACTCGAGTTCAGCTCTACGATTCCGTTCCTTCTCCTCGGCCTCCCGTTGGATGCGCGCCAGGCGTACCTTGCGCCGAGCAGCATCCAAGGAGCCGGGAGAGGAAGAAGGCGAGAGGGGTTAAAGCGAGGGAGAGTAAAGCGGGTGATCAGTCCGCTTATCAGCCTCAGAAACCGCACCCTCCGCTTCAGGAAAGCTCTGAGGTCCTGCCTCAGGCTTTGCGGATATCGTGAGCACATTCTGAGGCGTCGCTTCAAAAGGCCCTCCAGCATCTGGCAAAACCAACAAGCCCTTCTCCACCAACCCGTCCCTTACGAGCACTAGGAGTTCATCCTTTCTTGCCATTTTTGGGTACTCAATTTCGTATTTTGCAGCAATGGCAATTAACTCACGCTTTTTACATTTCAAAATTTCATTGACGGACAACTTGTCCTCAAAACTTTGCCAATCAAACGATGCCATTTTATTTTTCCAGGTGTCCAAATACAATTTAAACTTTAGAATTACTTACCCACTTATTCGTTTGACCACTTAAGTCGGGAACTTTCGTAAAAAGGATCCCGGACGAGCCCCCAATATGTTACAAACCCAGATCGCCTAGGGGGAAGGGAAGGTAACACAACCAAGGTTTTAAATGGTGTAAGTGGTTTAATTAAAATAAAGCAGGTAAATAATAATAATGTTTACAAAAACGAAAGAAAACCCTACATGAACAGAAATTAGGGCTCAAGCAAAAACAGGAGTAGCTCACACAGAGGCTACAATGCCACGTACTTTTACGTACAACACACACAGGCACCAAAACACACAGCAGAACAGCACGTCTGAGTGCTGTGGCGAGCCGAACCAAAGTGTCCGAGTCGCCCCGACCAGCAGGTGGGCGACCTTTTTATTGGGTGGAGTAGAGCAGGTGGAGGACGATGATTGGCAGATGTGTCGAGCCAGGCACCACCCAAGAGACGCCGACACCGGGACCGACCCAACCAGCAGGAGCCGGATCTTCCAATCAGGACATGGGACGACAAGGCACAGGGATGAAACAAACGGGGGAGCGAGGCGAGGCGGGCCCTGGCCAAACGCCGTAACATTAAACTTTGTACTTTAACGAACTCCTCCTCGGGCGTAAGCCCGATCAACCTGAAACTTGGTGATAATCATCCTGAGGAGTGGGACATCAAAAGTTATCCACATTATCTGGATAGGTATTATGGTCTCCGTGCGGCGAAGCCGCAAATATTGCCCAAACTTGTAAAAATGACGGAAAAATCCCATGTTATTCCTATGGGGAAAATGCAAAATCACTCCAATGAAACTTTGTACTTTAACGAACTCCTCCTCGGGCGTAAGCCCGATCAACCTGAAATTTGGTGAAAATGATCTTGAGGAGTGGGCCATCTAAAGTTATCCAGGATTTTAGCACAAGTATTACAGTCTTTGTCTTGGCGCAGCCTAAACCTTGACCAATTTTTACAAATTTTCAGTTAAATATGAGAAGTAGGAGGCGCGGTAGCGCCACGTATTCGGCAGCAGGTATTTTATGAGGAGGGAAATTGGGGCGCGTAAGCGCCCCCCTCTGGCGTTGCGTGGCGGCGGCGTGGCGCGGGCGAGGGCCGATCATTGCCGCTTGCGGCTATATTTATTATTATTATTGCATGTTTTCTTACAATCAATATTCTGAACATTTATTTTTAAATAATTCATCAGTTTCACTCGACTGCCCTGGGGTGAATGGAGAAGTGGCTGCCGCTGGGAAGGTCTTTGTAAACATTGGGTTTTCATAGACTCGTCATTAAAGTTAAGCAAGCTTTGTAGTGTTCTCGCCTTTCAAAAATATGACCAAGGTACAAAAGTCTCATGTAGGATTCCTCTCTTTAATTTGTGAGTCAGTGTTTGCAGGATTCACTCATGTTATTCAGACTGTAATGATTAAAGTTAATTGAGTACATTTTAAGAATAGACAGTTTATTTTCAAAGCCCTGCACAGATCTACTCCTTCTCCATTGAAATACTTCTTTAATGGACTGTGAGTTTCCCCATATTTATTCAGACACTTAGTCAGACGGCGCTGTCTCAAATGGACCAAATACTAGAATAGTCTCTATTCATCAATAAGAAAATACCCTGTATAGTCTGGCATCTTCAACAGTGGATAAAGAAAAAGTTTGTGGGCACTTTATTTCGCAACCTGCATTGGAACAACAGAGACAATAACTACTTTTGCTTTTAATCTGGCATATTTATGCTTTAATTTCAGATATTCATTTAGATGCATTGTCCTTACCGTATCCATATATCCGTATTCCATTTTCTTCAGCTTTTTCCGGCCAGATTGGGTTGTGTCTACACATACTTTTTCCACTCAAACGTCTTCCTGCTCCTCAAGGGGGATCCCAAGGCATCCCCAGGTGAGCAAAGAGACATTGTCCCTCCAACTAACTAACACCCAACAAATCCATGTCTAAACCGGCTACTTTCCTCCTGCAGCCTGGCAGATGGACTGGTTATTGCCTGTATACCGTCTCAGCACTTGCATTTGTCTTACTCAGGCCTAAAACCTGCAATCTGTACACTTTAACCAGACCTTTCATGACACTAGAGTTTCCACCGAGCTCCGCGGTTCTGGCAGCTGCAGGCTACCGACACGCTGCTCCATGATCAGCTTTGTGAGCAAGGGCACGCTCCTTAATGAGTCTCTGCAGCGTTTGCAAATGAGCAACTTGTCACCACTTGTTGGCAGCTCGGGCCAGATTGTTATGCAGGGCTCACCCCTTTAAAGACTGCGGCTCTGCTAAAAAGGTGCAGTAAAAAGCCTCATCAAGAGCTAAAGTGGACGTAATTCTGATTTATAGGATTTTAGGACAGGTTGGTAGTATACATTTTCTTACTAAATTGCATTATCAAATTTTCAAACGGTGAATGAAGAAGGTAAGTACTATGTCCCAGCTCTCACAAACCCTTTGGCACTTTGCCTGCTTGAATATTCAGGCTCATGCACAGCTTTAGAGCAGCTTTTTTACGACTGCAAAGGAACGCAGGGGTGCACTTTTATTCAACCCTTTTGTGTCTTGACTTTCTCCACTGGTAACTGTGGCTTGATAAATAAATATTTGAAACTTGCATATAGATAACGTGCTGCTTACTAATGATTCTTATTGAGCCGATGTTAAAGGCGCTTGTACCATTTTGAAACATTAAAAACCAAACCAGTTTGTTTAAAATCTTCACGTAACGCAGCCCCAGCATCCTAAATATTCACCGCAATAAGTTTCTAAGCACTTTTCATGATTCTCTTAACAAAAGTGAGACTACAGGACAGCAGTTTGGTCCTGTAGTGCCAGATATTAATGCTCTGTGTGAATCCTGACAAGCTGACTTTTTAGGCCCAGGTGGACACTCTTTGCATTAAGGCCCACCAATGCATGTACTTTTTCCGCAAGCTGAGGAATTTAATGTTGACAGGACAATGTTTTCTTCACATTTTATTGAGTCTGAGCTCACTTTCTCCATCATTTGTTGGTTTGGAACACTTTCATTGACAAATAAGAAGCACTTGCAAAGGATTGTGCGCTCATGCGTTAAATTGCAGGGGTCACATTCACTGGGGGTGCACGGTGGCAGAGCGGTTAGAGCTTCTGCCTCTCAATAAGGAGATCGTGGGTTCGAATCCCGCACCACCCCAACATCGTGGTTTCGAATTCTGAACCACCCCAACATCACACGATCTCTCTGGGTGGAGTCTGCATGTCCTCCCCGTGTTACCGTGGGTTCTCTCCGGGTTCTCCGGCTTCCTCCCACCGTCCAAAGATATGACTGTGTAGGTTAATTGACAACTCTAAAATTGTCCCTAGTGAGTGAATGTGAGAGTGAATGGTTGTCTGTCAATGTCCTTGTCCTCTGTGTCAGCCCTGCGACGAGTTGGCCACTGTCCAGGGTGTACCCCGCCTAAGGCCCAAAGTCACTGGGATAGGCTCCAGTCACCCGCGACCCCTAACGGGAATAAGCGGTAGAAAATGAATGAATGAATGAATGAACATTCACTGATCTCCAGGACATCTACAGGGCACAGATCCTTAAAAGAGCCCAAAAGATCTCCCCAGACTCGAGCCACCCTCTTTGGGCCGAGTTCAAGCTGCGTCCGTCCGGTCACAGATATAGTGCCCAAATCCAGAACTCATAGATACAGGAACTCTCTGATCCCTTCATTGTGATATTGCATTGTTCTTTGTTTTTTGTCTGTTTTTTACTCTGTGAGTGGATGTCCTGCTGCTGCAAACAAATTGCCCCTTGGAGATAATAAAGATAACCTTCAAGTAGGTTCTGGGAAAAGCTAACAAACATTACCATGCTAACGATACACTTCCTGCTTCTGGTAGAATTCACCTCTGCCTCTTTTTGTTTATGATCCGCACTCTTGTAGTAAAAGGGACTTCCGGTTTGATGCTGACAGTGCAAATGCTCTATAAATAGATGCTGAAGAAGCGCTATGGTCTCATTTTCATCTGAATAAATGCTTTTACAATATATCTGTACTGGGGCAAAACAGATTTTACTTTATTACATACAATTTTTTTCACATTTCAAAACAGTAAAGCTCAGGTACAGTGCCTTTAAGCAATGGAAAGATAAAATGGCAGCTGGTAGGAAATGAATTATGTTTTTGCAATAGATATACACCGGCAAAACCAATTCCAACAGTAATTTTGACACATAAAATAAGAGGACTTCTTTTTTTAGAGACAGCCTTGGTCAAAATGATTGCTCAAACCTTTGCGGAAAAAGACTGCTTTTGATGGATAAACAACATTATGCCATGGTTTAAACCTTGAAAGTAAATTTAACATATCTTCCATGAACGAGACAAGCTAAATGAAGATTGCCAACAGTAAAAATGGTAGTGTTCTTGTTGCAGCTGAGAGCACTAATCAGCGGTGTGAGCGGGAATGACTGAAGGGAGCTCTCCATAGATGGGATCCATCCATTTCACTGTCAGGTTGTAATTTGGACACACTTGACGCGTTCGCCAGCTGTAATCATGGCCATTTGTGGGAGAAATTTACTTAGGCCCATGAACATAACGTGTGGATGTGACGGAGTGCTGTGCGTCAGATATGAATAGTGCTTGAGTAAATGTGTCATTTGCCTGTCATTTTACAAGACGACAAGTGGAATGTGTTGCACAAGATGTAGAGTATCGGTTACGTAAATGGATAAATGGTAAATTCTCGTCAGTGAGGCATACAGCCAATCACAGCACTGTATTATTTTTTCTCACTTCTGTTGGTTAAATCGTCAATTTTGTGAAGCCCAACGTGAGGTGACCGCTGTTTACAAAATACAAATTGAATAAAATTTTACCTTAGCACTTCTGATGCTGATGAACACTTCTGATGCTGATTCAAATGGGTTGGTACGGAAAACTCCAACTGTTTACTGTTGCCATGGCGCTTTGCAGCATTGAGGGTTGGACTTGTTTGATGAGTATCTTTTCTTCATATTTCCTTTACAGTCTTGAACCATGTCCTCGCCCCTCGATTCATACTTGTATTATAGGCGTTTGTCCACTGATCAAAAGGCTGTCGGTTGTGGATCTGATCTCGTTAAGTTCAATAGGCAAAGACCCTTTCTGCGCCTCGCCTCCGGTGTCTGTGTGCAGCGGTGTGTGAATGAGTGGAGTGGTTCATTGATGTAAAGCCTAAAGTGGTGGAGCGTTCAGCGACAAAGAAGCATCGTGGTTCATCCTTGCTACTGCGCTTATTGTTGTTGTTTTTTTATTGTGTGTCTAGAAAATCCCGCGTGCCTTGGCTCCAGTGTCTACGTATCCTGGCATTTGTTGCTGCATTCTACACCGCATTTGTGCAATAATAGCTTACAAAGGTAGACCTTACTTTGACAAGACTAAAGCAATGAAAGGTATTGAATCAGTGTAAGCATGTTTTAGACCATAGAGGGAAAACGCTCTTCTTTGGGAGCAAAAGTCATCCATGTCTGGCTTCACTTATGGTATGACCTTATATGGCGTCGTCCTTAGACATCTTACTATTTTCTTAAAGTTCCCCACACCCATCTATGTCCAACTATTGCAAGCAAGGGCCTCCTGATTTATGTGTTGATTTATGTGTCTTTGTACTGTTATGTTCTTAGAAATCTAAGTTCTGTACTTAGAAGTCATTATGCACGCCTACTTTTTACCTAATTTACATGATGGTATATCTGGCCTGTTCCTTTTGTTCACCCTTTGTGAGGAGCGAATGAAGGACCGTGAGTCACCCTGATCGATCAGTAAAGGCCTTTTATAACTTCTACCTGAGTCCTGGTCCTTTGTACAGCACGTCACCTAATTACAATCAGTTAATGCCTTTATGTCTGCTTGAATACCCATTTTTATTCGAGCTATATTCTTCTTTTTAGATTGAAGGAGTTAACACATAACAATAGTAAACACAGACTATAATAAATTAATAAACAATGTTGAAAGGAAAAGAAACATGCTGCATTTGACCATAAATTGAAACTCTAGGGGGGCAAAATGGTCAATCATCAATTTGGCAGGTCCCACGTTTAAATGCGTAACATCAAATTGGTAAATCATGTGAAGGCTTTTAGTAGAGATGCATCGATATTGAAATGCCTCAAGATTGTGAGAGAGTAATCTCGTGAGAGTTATTTTTGCAGTGCAACTAGAGTGCAATAA
This sequence comes from Rhinogobius similis, assembly GCA_019453435.1. Classification (NCBI taxonomy): domain Eukaryota; kingdom Metazoa; phylum Chordata; class Actinopteri; order Gobiiformes; family Gobiidae; genus Rhinogobius; species Rhinogobius similis. The sequence goes on from CM033619.1 coordinate 39,975,274, forward strand.
CCTTCCTGGAGGAATTATTATTTAATCAGAATCAGAATCAGAAAGCGGTTTATTGCCATTGTCAGTGAAATTCACAAACATATGAACTTGCTTCGGCATAGGTGCAACATAAAGCAATGAATAAAATATAAAAAATATATAAAAAGGCATGCATAAAATTAAGAATAAAATAGACTAAGATAGACTGAGACTATATACAGAATGTACAGTTGGCAGATGCAGATGCAGTGCTATGTGCAAATGTGGTAGTGCAAATAGATTGTTCTTATATAATATATTGTTAAAGTGGCAGGTGTTACAGAGTGTTCATGAGTCCAACGGCAGAGGGAAAGAAACTGTTCTTGTGGCGGGAGGTTCTGGTCCGGATGGACCGTAGCCTCCTGCTCGAGGAGAGGGGCTCAAATAGTCCGTGTCCAGGTGAGAAGGGTCAGCTGTGATCCGACCTGCTCGTCCCCGAGTCCTGGAGACGTACAGGTCCTGGACAGATGGAAGGCTGCAGCCGATCACCTTCTCAGCAGAGGCACAATGTGCTGTAGTCTCTGTTTGTCCCTGGCTGTGGCTCCAGCACCACACGGTGATGGAGGAGGTGAGGATGGACCACACGGTGATGGAGGAGGTGAGGATGGACCACACGGTGATGGAGGAGGTGAGGATGGACTCGATGATGGCCGTGTAGAACTAAGAGAATATCCCATTTTAAAACTGTGATGTTCTTTATTGTTATATAATGCCATATTTCATTTGTAATACAAACTTACCAAAGGAAAGCAGTCTATAACGATTGATTTGCTTAAACAACTTATATTTTAATGTTATAAAAAAGTTCAGTAAAAAAAAACGAACAACTTTGCAAATCTCGTCTTGTGTCGTGAACCCAATCTCGTGACCTCTCTCATCTCGTGAAAATTCTGTCTCGTGACACCTCTAATCGATATGGAAATGTTTTATGAGAAAAGCTTAGGCTGATAACCGATAATATAAAAAGTATAGGCCTGTTGTTTGGATAGTTTAATCCCTTTTGTACTTTTATTATAAATATTTCTATTATGAACAAAGAAATGTCGCTGAAAAGTAATCCATTTTAATAATTTTGTTTGAAAATCAAGATCGAATCAAGTTTGCACACATAATACCCTGCACCTGAAAAAACGTGTAATAGTCTGTTCTTTTATTTAACCCCATATTTGTACCACATTTATTTTAACGATAGCTTACATAATGTCTAAAACTTTTCCAGAGCTTTTAAAAGTCCGTAACTTTATCATTTCATTTAAAACTGGATTAAAGTTACGCAATATCGACTGACTAATATCTGCGCTTTTGGCTGATCCCAATCTTACTCAAGCATCGGCAGATACCAATCCCGGGCCGATATACTGGAGCACCCTAGCTTTTAGTGTGTGGAGTTTGCATGTTCTGCCTGTGTTCGGCAAAATTTTCTCCAGGTAATAAAGCCCGCTTATCTTCTACTCTGCCTTCATTTTCCCTCTGAACTTAGTGGAGCTTTGAGAATCTAACTTTAGATCATATCAGCTAAGTTTCCCAGTTCAATCAAACATTAATTTAGCTCGGTCTCATCTAATCTTAGCCGGTATTATTCTGTAGAGGTACATCAAACAGTAGCTACATGTTTAATCTTTTTTGGATTTGTGGCTCTTCAAATCTGCCGAGAGTGCTCTGTCAGAACATGTTTGCAATATGCACAAAGTATTGCTGTTTCATTTAGTTAAAGCATAAAACGGTTTTATTGGATACATGTAGTTTGCAGGGGGGGAGAATTATTTGAATGTTCTGTAAATGTCTTCAAAATGTGCATTGCTGAAAGGAGCGAAATTGAGTTCTTTGTTACAATAGTACCTGGTAAAGAGTAATATGTACAGTTTGATAGAGGGTTAAATAGTGCAATGTGAAAGTCAGTCCAAATGTACAAATAATTCTAAACCACTGATCAATCAAATGGAGTAAAGCAGTTATGCAGTTGTCAGTTAAAATGCCCTGTACCTGATTTTGAGCCATGACTCCCACTTTTTGCACTCAGTCCCTTCTGTCACTCGTGTTGCACCTCAACAGTGAAGCTACAGTCTGAGCTGTTTTCCCACTGTAGGAACCTTTTTCAGTTCCAGTCCCCATTTGCTGGCGACGTCAAAGGGTGTTAAGGTGAATAGTGAAACTACGTCATGTGATATGAGCATTTTGTCGTCCTCTTTTGAATTTTTGCAGTGGTGTTCTGTGTTTCCAAGGAGGGGTTTGATCATTTCAACTAGTGCTTTTGATAGATTGTATGTGACTGATCTTGTGCTGTCTATGATGGGGCGGAGTGGTGAGTCCTTTTTGTGTATTTTTTGGAGTTCCATACATACACTGACCACACCTGCCTCAACTTTGACTCACTTCTCCAGAGACCACCACGCGGGGGCAGTTTGATAGATCTGTAAAACTGACCACGCCCGGAAACAACATCTGATAAGAGACACATCCTGCTGCCGAAACATTCATTCATTCATTCATTCATTCATTCATTCAGAAGAATCTCACAAGATATTTACAAGAAGACAGAATGAACTTTCCATGTATAAGAGGGGGCTCTAGCTTTTTTTTGCTTTTGTGACGGCCCCAAGCCATATCAGCCCTCCACAGCTACTGTAAGCTGCAGTTCTCTGTGTTTTAAAAGGTAAGGAGGGCTCCTGAATGTAAGGCAAATCAAATACATTATGGATGCACCAAATTATTATTTTTATTAATATTTTGAGTAGCACTTGAAATTTAAATAAATGTAATGTAAATGTAGCTTAAAATGTGCTGTTAGCTTGTGAAAATGATTGTGATTGGTGAATGAACATTGAACTTTCGTCACATCTTACTTAAGCTGTGGCACTTGAGAATGAGGCAGTTCTTTGTGTTTTAAAAGGCCAATAAATGAGGACCGTTTGTTCAGCCTGGACCATCATCAAGAGTCCGGTTTTCCCTGTCCGCAATGCTGGCCCCAGACCAGTAGAAACCACACAACACAACGCAGAGCCAAAATGTGGTCTTCACCCTTGCAGACATAGGGTTACACTTACAAAGACTGTCCAGGAAAGTGACTGTGCTTTGGCGCTCTTGGATGAATGAAGGATCACACTGACAGTAGAGAGCATCATGTGTAGGTGTTCCTTAATGGCCTGCACTGGTGGATGGTGATGGGATCTCTGCGCTGTCAGACATCCTGCCTAGGACGCTAAAAGAGCCAGCGCCTGTACTGGTTCTTGTCCCATGAATTGATTGATAAACAGCATGGGATATTTTATTCTGTCTCCTTTTTTGAAACACATTGATTCATTCACATTAAGTCTTGAGTGTCAGGGGTCACTGCTTTATACCTTTGGGACATATTCTTCACAGTGAACATTCCAATGTCACTTCACTCACTGATGAAACTACATAAAACTGCTGCATGTGCACAGCAGGAGCAGGGCATGAGCAGTTAAAGCTGTATAGTCAGATATTAAAATAATATTGGTCATGGCAAAAGGCACTGCTGAGCCTGTAGAATTATATGGTTAAATAATTGGCTCTTTTCTCCAAACGTAAATCCTCACCGTGAGAAACAATAATGAAATAGACTCTTACCTTTAGGAGACATATTACTCAGACATTAGCTGCTGTTTTGCCTAATCAGCTTAAACAGATGAATGCATCTCCCGTGAACCTCGGCTCACACCATTTGCCTGGCAGAAAACCTTTGTTTTATTGAAAATATTCTCATTTGACTTTGAATGTCTCATGTGTCGATTGTTTACATACTCAGTCTGTTCTGCACATGCCCTCTGCTTTTGTGCCAGTCTGTGTATATGTAAAGTGATCAGGGTTTATTTTATGTTTATTTTGTGTATATATCATATGCACCTTTCTATCCAACGTGAAGGCGTCCAATCAAACTCAAGCACAAGAAAAAGCAACCACTGAAAGCGCGACTGAAGCAGGACTTGAAAAACAGTATCCAAAAGCCAAACAGTGTAGTACAACAACAGTGTGTACACTAGAGTGCTCTGTGTAACGTGGCGGGATACAGACTCAGTGCACTGGTCAGATCTGTGCAGCTGTTCTTCATTCTTAAATCCCCGAGGAGAACATACTGACCACGCAGACAGGTGCTGTAGTCAGAAGAGGTATTTTTAGGTGGTGGTACTGAGTACCTTTGCGTACCGACCCATTTAAAGCCCTGATGGAACCAAAGCAGAATCAAGCATGACAACTAATTAGTTCAAAAGCATGTTGTTTTGTCTTGGCTTTGAGCAGGGCTTTAGCTCAGCAAGTGTTTGTGTGAGGTGAGTTAAATGTGCATCCACTGGGAGAACGAGGCGTTCTTTTGTCCCCGTCTTTGTAGAGTTCTTTCCTCCCTCACATTTGTCAGACAAGCAACAAACACTGCAACTTGGCAACTCCACCGGCCATTACGCTTTCTGATTCATGTTCCTCGCCCGACTGCCAGGTTTAAATAACTAACCAGATGCCAGTAAAATGTTGCTACTAGACATTTTTTGCAAACAAGATATCTGTGTTGAGTTCAATGGCAAAAACAGATATCTCTGTTCTGAAAAGTTGTCAAAAAAGCATTTTAATTTTTGTCACCATCATCTACATCTACATGGCACTTTTCTCTTTTTGCAAATGAACTCTTCTAAGATAGATGACTAACCCTATTTAGGGTCTGTTCGGAAAATAAATATTTAAATATTAATACATCACATCTCAGAACATTTGTTGTGAGATATATTTAGCTTGAGTCAGAAGCAGAAAAACAGCATGGTCGGTGGTAGGTATGCACTGTTGTTTTCTTATTCCTTACCTATCAAGATAAGTGGCAAACAATTACTAAACCAGCAGAGATAATTGTGCCTTCTCTCTCTTTATCCTTGTGGGATATCTCTTTTGATTGGGATTCTTGGGAAGCTATATTTGCAGCTTTTCATTTAAACATACACTATTGAGAAATCTGAGGGTTCATGTCTTGGCAAACTGCACCATTCGAGCTGAACAGTGCCAAAATTGCTGGTATTTGAAGTTAGCAAATAACAGATCATCCCACTGCTCCACAGGTAGCTGCACAGAGTGACTGAAGAACTTCAATGTTGGACTATGTTATTCCTTGTAGAATGAACATTATAATAAAAAGCTCAACATACAAATAAATATGAAATGGAGACATTTAGCGCTTTCATGATAAAAGTAACAATCTAGCGGCTTAGTGTGCAAATGCAATTGATTTATTCATATCGATGTTGCCCACTCTTATGTAGTTTCAGTATCTTAATCATATTTGATCGACGACAACAATATATTTTTGAAGCCACATAACAACACAACAATGCTACTTCATGGACATTTTGCAATAACAGGATTGCACTTTTGTTTGGAGAACCTTGAAAAGCGTGTTATTCAAACCTGCGACAACCAACAAATGTACTACTTTATCTGCCTCCTTATTTTTCACTGTTCCTTATTCTCCTCTCCTCGCCATGAAGAGACCCCAGCCTCTGTGATTCTTAAAGGCCTTTTAAAATCTCCTGATAGGTGCAGGCATTAACACAAACGGGGAACACAAAGGCCACTGGCTCCTGTATTATCTCCCTCTCACAGAGCAGCGACGCAGCACATTAATCACAGCAAAGTCACACCTTACACACAAATACACACTTTTACACTCACACGCGTCGTACACACACACGCACACACACGCACACACGCACACGCACACACACACACACGCACACACTGGATGGTTCAGTAGAGCAGTTGTCCCTTCCCTCTTTGGTCTTGTGCAAACCTTGGGTCTTTGGTCATATCACTAGTAGGACTAGTCCATATTGTATCCAAACTGTAATTCTTCAACAAATAGAATTTACTGTGTGTCAACATATGCTATTGTCCAAAAATAAGAGTAAATACATAAATACACAGTTATATGTATTCATTTCAATTGTGTGTTATCATTTAGTTCATATGATTCGATTGTTTCAAAGAGTGCATGACAGGTTTTTATGATTTTCTAGTTTTGACTTTATTTGGTGGGATAATATATGTTGTAAATACAAATTATAGTTTTATTTATCATTTATTTATCATTTATTTATACAAGGATACCATTTCATGAGTACATACAGTTTATACAAAAGCAACAAACAAAACAATTATAAAACAATATCAGTGACATAAAACCACACTCACACTAACACTATGGAACTGGTACTGTGGGTAATCTCTGACCAGTGCTTTGAATTCAGTTGAAGGGATGAAATCATTTAATTGTAATAGTTTTACACTAAGTGTCAGTTTGTGAAGAAAAGTTGAAAAACATGTTGATAATGAAAATGGGTTATTGTCTAGAGTAGAGTTCCACTCATGACATGACACTTTTATACACATTTTAAACATTAATTCAACATATAAAGTTGGTCCCACATAGATTTATTTGCCAAACAATAATTTAGTATAACACGGTTGCTAGGTAACACTTAGTTTCCTAGTGTGATGTCCTGATTTATAAGTGGGGATAAAATATGTAAATACTATAATTATCTTAGCTGTGTTTAATTTAAATGTATACTTCAACCATAACCATAAGCACTTTAAATTGTTTCTTAAACTCATAAAAATTTGAAGATGTTTTTAAAATGTATTGCCCAGGGAATTCCAGAGAGAGAAGTGGAGCTTCTACCTGCCATCTATCTGCTAGAAACAGAACCTAAAGTTCTTGTAATTTCAATAATTTTGATTTAATAAATGAAATAATTAAATAGTAAGCTAAAAGCTTCTTATATGCGTCTTATTTTCTCTTTATGGAACTTTGTGTTTTGACATGTCTATGTGGAAATGGGTTTTTATTGCAAATTAAATAAATAGGTTTAGTAATCACATATTGTCAATTATTACTATTATCAGTATATTTTTTCATTTGATTTATGGTCCAATATACTCCAAAACAATTCTAAATTTCCAACTAATAACACTTTTTAATTCAGATAAAAGTACATTTCATCTTCTTTTAAAACCTGAAACCATTCCAAGTATGGTTATTGCTCATGTACCCCCTGGGGTCCCGTACCCCTGCTGGGAATCACTGCTCTACGTTTGAATGATGTACCAGAAGCCCTTCCTTAGCTCATACATTGAACACCACTCTCATTCCTCTATTTGAGCCTGTTTCTCGTTCCATCGCTCACCAAAGGTCACCAGAAATGTATTTGATATTTGAAATCCCCTCAGAGTGCCACTGGTTGAGAAGCACTGCAGTTGAACATATATAACGCCTCTTTTCTGGTCAATATTTGTCCAATTGATTTGACATCTTGGCCTGCTAATGTTGTAATCAAAGTCTCTCATTGCTGCTGGTTGGAAATACTAAATGAATATTTCAGAGGCCACATAATTACTAATGGAACAAGGACAAAGGCTGAGTGCAAAGTCATCAACTCCAGAAGGGCACACAGGTCCACTCCATGGATTCCTCATTCACTCCTGTGTTTTATTCAATACATTTATATCGAAAGACAAAGAGTTATAATTTGTGCTCATGCCTGCAGGAAAGAACTGAAATGTTTAACTAACAAGGTCCATGAAGGGCAATTGCACCAATATGAAGTGGAGATGAAATGTAAGCGAGTGCAAACTGTGCTTCTGGTTTAAAGCTGGATTTGAACACATTATATCAGGCAATTTACCACTGTTCAAACTGTGAATTTATATGTATTTTCCTGTTCATTTTATGTTCTATTTCTACAAAGCAAAACAGCATTTCCTCGTCTTATTTTTGCATGATGGACCTTGGTCAAATAGCTTGTCGTTATCAATGTGACAATCACAAATTACGATTTTTTGGAATCACTGATGGAGAAAATGAAGAACTCACGTCTGGATAGTCAAAATAAATATTGATATACAGTTTACGAACTAAAATGCACGTACAATTTACAAACTTAAAGGGGAACTATGTAGCTTTTACAGAGAGTAGTGTGTTGTCACTGTATGTTGAATTTGAAATATTCTAATATGAGTCTTCTCTCACTTTTCCTCACATAGATCAGGTCCTGAATGTAAAGAAAGTCACCCTGGCAAAATGTAACAGAGACATAATTCTGTTGCATTAAACATGAGAACAAAACACTTGAAAAATCCCAGTCCTTTCATGCTTTATTCACATAGTGTTTTACATAAAGTGTGCACCCCACCTTCATTATTTATGATTACCTTTATACATATGACTCTCTTCATGTTTAATGTATACTTATTCTTCCATCCTGACACATCCTTTGGCTGGGACACACTGCGCATAATGCTTCAGCACAAAGGTTGGTGAGATGTATTCACTATGAAAGCTGCTGTAATTACATGGGCAGACTGCTGACTCTTAGTGAAATGATGAGGAATGAGCTTCTGATGGAGACCTTGCCTGGAGCAGCATTGTGAATTTATGTCCTTCTGTATCCCCAGCCCCCACGTCGACTCTGGAGGGGGGTTTGGGAGAAAACAGGATATCATGGGGAGATGTGGGATACAAGGGAAGGACAAACGCACGTGGTGGATTAGATGATTTGAGGTGCACTAACATGTCTAGTGGAGGGTCCAGGACTTGCCATTGTAATGAAACTGGTCATTTTGTTTATATTTTGTTCATCCAGACTGCTAGAAGGCACTAGTTGCATTAGTGGTCTTGTCTTTGGCCAGAAATAGACGACTAGTTTGTTGTAAATCAATCTGACCATTCGGGGTTTTGCTGCTCAATCTGATGCCATCCACTCATCCGTTTGGACAGCAATATGAGTAGGTTTTTATGCTAAATATGAACGTTGGCAACTATATTTGTGCCTCCGTTTTATAGATGTTTATTCAAGATGCTTCAGAACTGATATCTCAGTCTAATTTGAGTTTGTGCTGCTAATATAGCCGTAATATACAGCTAGTGTTGACCATTTATGTCTGCATATTGTAATTTCAGCGGGCATTTGTCTATTTATAGGCGCTGTAGTGGACTGTTCACGTTTTGACATGAGAAAAACAGATCTAGTTCGTGTACCTGATTTGTATTGTAAAAGCTTCTATTCTGGGAGCTGGCTGAGGAGGGAATGCAGGCTGAGCCACGTGCGCAGGAAGAGAGGCTCTCAATCCCCGGAGTTCCGCCAGAGAACCTTCCTCACGGCGTTGTTGGCCTGTCAGAAGCTCCCTCATCGGCGCCACCACGTCTTGTCAGGTTGCATGTGATGGCCCTGCTTGCTCCTCCCACTCTTCATCTTCTGCCATCTCCCGTGCTTGATCCGGAGGTCCAGCCCCCTCTAGCTGGTGCCCACGGCTTTGAGACCGATATGGACACAGGCAGGGTCGGTTCCAAGTGCTCAGGTGGGTTTATCGTGCCAAAAACCAAAGTGCAAAAATGGTGAAAATATTTACAGCGCAGGAAAAACAGGTGGAGTCCAACTTCAACTCAAGTCTCCTTTAAGTTTAGCCCAGGACCGTGTTACCTGCAGTGTAACATGTTGCAGACTGACCCCTTTTTGCCCCTCCCACTGAACAAATTACAAAACAGTTACAGAATTAAATAAACACAAATTAAACATGTGTGGCGTTTCCTACTATGTGAGACATAATACATTGCAACCAATCAAAAATAATCTTTTAATTATGGGTAAAAATGTGTTGCGAACGGCGCCTTTTTCGACCAAGAAGTACTGGCTCGGTTTGCCTGAGAGACTCGCGACGTTGGAGGAGCGAGGCGAACAAAAGAAGTTGAAAATGAGATCACGGCACTTTCCCTGCATCTGTTTGTAGTGCGTTTTATTCTACGAGAAGCAGGAAATGTGCTGTTTGGATGCTGATGTTTGGTAACTTTACTAGGGATGGCGAAACTGGCTCTTGGCTCAAAGACTCATGAAATGTGCTTAGAAACTCATCACGGTGAATATTTAGGATGCTGGGACTGCATTAGGTAAGTCAGCGATACATGTGACTGCTTGTTCTGGCTCCACAGTCCAAGTGGATGCGTCAGTCCTAGTTAATCTGCAGCCTGTCCGTCCGTGGGAGTAGGATCTCTCCTTCACTGTGGTTCTCCCCGAGGTTTCTACTTTTTCCCATGGGGTTTTTTGTAGTTTTCCTCGCCGCGAAGGAGGGTCAAAGGACAGGGGCATTCTGGGACAGTTATCTGAACTGCTTTTACCTGTGGCCCATCGAGGCAACTGTTGTTGTGATTTTGGGCATTACAAAAATAAATTGATTTGATTTGATTTGATTTAAAAGACTTTAAAATACACTAGTTCTGTTTTTCACATTTTAAATCAGGTTAAGCACCTTTAACTGCTCACCGAATACTTCTTTTTATTTTGTATCTTTGCAGTTTCAGTCTTCTTTGCATTAAATCCTGGTCAAATACATCTGTTTCGTGGAGGAAATAATGCAAAAGAGAGTTTAGCTGGCTGTGAATCTTAATTAGGACACGGGGTCGAATTGAATATTGTTCTGGGTTACTTTTCAGACTTTACCATGTACATTGTTCCCCATACATGAACTATAATGTTTTGTAGTAACCATGCCGACTTGAGTACTTTTTCCAACGTGAATCTCATGTGACAGATCATTTTGTGAGCATTTTTTAAATCTCCTTTTTCTCTGCCTGTGCAGCTTTTGGGAGCTGTCCCAAATGGCCTGAACAGCTCGGCTCCACTGGGACAGTCCCACTGGGAGCGCAGTCATAAAATAAAACTTAACTGTCCCGCACAGAGCAGGCAGGCCATTCATCTCCCCCGGTGTGTAGTCGTAATGCTCTGACCCCGGCCCGCAACCATGAAATCAACCCTGACCCCCAACCAGAGCACCCATCGGAACCAGCATGCTTTATTGGAAATCTCTCTCAAATCAAACGCACATACTGATTAAACATGATTTCTCAGTGCCTGGTTTGTAATTAGAAAAAAAAAGGATTTGAAAAGAAGTGGTGTTGTAGCAATGGTGGGAAGAGTGGGAAAAAATTGTATCAAGTAAGAATAAAATTACTTCCAAATAACAAAAAGTACATGGAAAATTACAAGAAATGACTAGTATTTGGGGAAATGACTACTCAACTCAGAGTAATAATAAACTGTCTGGACTTAACATCTGATTACATTTGGGGGCAATTTTATATTCTTTATCGGTCTAGGTTTTGCTCCTTTAAACGTCGTAGTAGTCCTGTTATACACTTTTACACTATTTTGATCTTAATATATATATCGTTTTTTTTTTTTACCTAGTTGAATAGAAGTTAACAAAATAAAATAGATTTGGTGAATAAAAGATGAAATAATGCACAAAAATGTAGCCGAGTACTATCCTGTTAAAGTATGATTGCAACAGGAAACAAAAACAGTCTGAGACACTCATGCATCAATACATCATCAATACTGGAATTTACAGTTTTATTTAAATGATTATATTCTAAAAAAAATAGTAATCTTCGTGTTTTTATAGCAACTACAACAAAACATAATATTGTAAGCTCAATTGTTTGTAGTAAGTAGTAGCAAAAGAGTTTTTTTTGTTTTTTTTAGGAGAAACAAATGAGCTTGTTTTGTAGAGTGACTGTATTAGGTTCCATTGTGCGTACACAGGCCATATGATGTACATTACTCTCACATTTGCTGTCAACACCTGTTTCCAAGAAAGTGCACATATAAAAATATATGTCTTAGTTCACCTTTACGAAACTGTAAGGTGTAACAGTGTTGTATAAGGCACATTAAAAGGTGCATGAAGGTTATTTAGTAAAGGTCAGTGTGGAAAAATGATTCTGCCCCAGAGTATTCCCCGAACGATATGTTACAGCCCTACCGCTTTGTGCATGAGAAAATAGCAGTGTTCCTGGACATGCAGCCATAGTGAAGTACACTCGGGACATACTGTATACATGATCGTAAAGATTAACCAACATAAACAGCAAAAACGTAAAAAGAAGAGTAGCAATGTGCCATCCTTTACTGATAATTATTCTGGAAAATGTTCAAACATATAGCGAAACATCAGTTAAAATATGTGTATATATTATGACAGGCTTTGCTATTTTGTTATTATACTGTTGTGGTTATGGCAGTATGTTGCTAGTTGACACAAAACTCCCTGATTGGTTCTTCTCTATCACAACTCGATACCCAGACATTGACGGACTATGTAGCTTGATGCTGACAGGTTAGACAGAGACATTCAGAGAACCATGGTTACATACAGTAACTGTGGGGTGTAGCATAATTTTGATTACTTTAATAGCATAGGAGAAAAAGTCCAAACAGGAACTATAACATATTTGCAACATAGTTTACCATATTTTGCTATATTTGCTACTTTCATTATTATTATTATTATTATTTTTTGTTACCACACTAATTTCCCTTCTAGATCGATCAAGTTTGTCACACTTATTTGTTCGTTGTGGTTTGCGTTCACGTTCAGCTTTTACGTGTTAATTATTTTAAATTTGACAAAGGAATGGCATGTCTAAAATGGGGTTTGGGAGTTTTTACTCTAAAGAAAATTTTAACTGTTATTTCCTGTATTCTGATGCACTGGATGTTTATCTTTCTTTTAACTCATTACCAGGTCTGCTGCTTAAGAGTTTTATAGTGGAGCTGTAGACTTGTGAAATATGGCTGTATTTAACAGTACACATTTTAATTAGTGTTTATGTTGGGCAGTAAGTTAGAGTTTCTGTTCCATTCCCTGCAGCACCCTGTGGAACTACACCTGCAAACTCTTCTGTCTGAACTTACATTTTCTGTTGCACAGCCTACAGCAATGCACCTAGCTTTTCCATGACCAGATGTAGCTTGGCGCGCGCTGTTCGCTGTGGCAGTGTCGCCGTAATGTTAATTGCGTGACACATTTTTTCACAGTTTTAAGTGAATACGAGGCTGTTTCTCGTAATATAAAAAGTGTCTTGCCACTTGAGCTTCGTAGAACACATTCGTGGAGTCAAAACTGTCTCAACTGTGCTCTTGACCAGCCTGTGTGTGTGTGTGTGTGTGTGTGTGTGTGTGTGTGTGTGTGTGTGTGTGTGTGTGTTTCTCTCGTTCACTCGTTCTCATTCTCCTTCTCATGCATGCGTGGCCCTCTTGAGTGATTGTGGCCCTAAACATTAGCTCTGTTTGTTTATGCCACGGGCCGGCCCTGGTTTAGATCCACATGTATCCAAACAATGTTAATAATACATTTTTCTAAACTGTACGCACGCCTAGAGTCTAATTTTGCTCACATGCACACGTTCCGTATCTGTGTTTTTAAGATATATCCGACAAAAGGACTTTAGTTTGGTCTGCGTGTGCTCAGATGTGCCCCCTCCTGGAGAGCTGTGAGGCGGAAATATAACTGCGCCAGGACCTCGGATTTCAAACGGACCAGACGTGCACTTGTCGAATCTGGTTTGACAAGTGCACGTCTGGCACTAACATCTCCACAAACAAAGCAAACTTAGCAGGAAGTGCAATAGACGAAGCCCTAAGTCCACATATGAGACTTGGACAAGATTCAATCAAGAGCTTAGAATACAAAAAGGTTAAGCTAAAGTTTATGTTTTCTGACTGCCCTCCTTATTCACTTTTCCATTATTTACTATGGCCCTTTTAGACTATAAATTAATGAGATTAAAGCCATATTTAAGCTTCACCTAGGCCAGGCATGTCCAAACTCAGGCCCAGGGGCCAAATGCGGCCCTCAGACCAATTTTTCTTGGCCCTTAGGCTTCCTGGTGAACTGGCCCACATTGTCCTGATAAGTACTATTTACAGCACATTTCAGATTTTCTACAATTCCAACATAAATAACTAACATTTTGGTGCGATACAGACCTGATATTAAGGCAATGAGACTGAATGTAGATGTGGTGGTGCTTAAAACATCAGATAAATGCAGCTTTTTTTAACGTTTCGCGATTGATTTGGGGCCCTCCGCTTCGTCTATATTTCAATATGTGGCCCTCGATGGAAAAAGTTTGGACATCCCTGACCTAGGCTAAACATTGCACCAATATTTACCTCTCCGTGTCTCACTTTTAAGTCCAGACCCATCATTTGGAAAACCGTGTATTCACCTTAAATCATGCTCACTGTAGACGTTCTATGTTTTAATGCACCGGTCTTGGGTATGGGCCTGTGATGTTGTGACGTTTTACAAGCTTTTGTCAACAGCGAGCATCTTTTTTTTATGACAATACAGTATTCACCTAAATTATTAACTGTATTGCGTAAAGGTGCGGTGTTTAACTTTTGGAGACGTTTCACAGCACGGCAATAAACATACAATAGCTACAGTATCTTGCATTTACCAGTTATTTTATTGTGGCAAACTGCACAAAGCTCTTGGTGATTTGAAGTCCAGTCATTTACCTGACCTTATTGCGCCGTATTATCAGATGACACTGTGAGACCGGATCGTGCCGCTGAATGCAGGAGACAGTGTTGGCAGGTTCATACTGTGCACGTCGTGAGCTGATGCATAAAAGTGACGAAAGTCTGTCCATTCCTCTGACACTGCGAGCGTCTTGTGCTTTGTTAGTGTACCGCATTGTTGCCTCTTGACAATGAAAGTTCCACGCCGCACAGAAAGGCGCCGCAGTCGGTGATGTGTCATTCACGGACAATACGTTTCTTTTTCTTTGCCCTTGACTTTATTACGGACACGAAAACGGCGAGGGGGAATCAGTTCAAGCCTTACGGAAGGTGCCAAATATATTGTGTAGGGCTGCACAATATATCGCAAAAGTATCCTTATCGCAATATTGTCTGACGCAGTAACGATATCGCAAAAAAAACGAAATATATCGCAGTAACACCAAAGTCTTCCATCTGATAGAAATGTTAAAAAAATAAAAACAATGAAAAGGGAATATCACGTATAAAATCTAGCTTTTTCACACTAAATCAGCAGAAAAATGGCAAAAAAGAATTTACTATTTCTATTTACTATTTCTATTTACTTTTTTTACTATTTTTATAATTACACACATTATTCATAAATATTCTCTTAATATATAAGCCTTCATTCACAATATTTTAACATTCATTTGGTTAAAAATGTCATTTTATTCTAAGTCTCAATCTACAAATAATCGCTGACTACACAACTAAAATAATAGTTTCAACCTTAGTCAAAAAGTGTATTTAAATATCGCAATAATATTGATATTGCAAATCTTAAAAGCCATATCGCAGTCATTTCCAATATCGTGCAGCCCTAATGTGTATTCAAGGCTATTCATTGTAACACCTTGTTTCACACATTCTTTTTATAGCATCGTTTTTAATTCACTGTTAGCTCTATTCATTGCTTTATGTTGCACAATGTCGTTGCTCCTAGTTACTAAATACAAAAAGCAATAAAGCGCTTCTCATTCTTCTAGATGGAGGAGCTTACTGCGTGGCAATGAAGGCTTTCTATGTCTATGTCATCACAGCAATTAAAAATCCTTAAAAGATGATTTTGCTTGTTCCTATGACAACGTTGACAGTATAGCCACCATCTAAAATGCATCTGAAGCTTGTGTCTAAGTATCCTCCGTAGACCATAGATCCACGCAAAGCCCACTGCGAGTTATTATATTTAGCTTACATATTTCCAGCAGTAGCCAGGACCCGGACTGGACCCTGCCATAAATCAGAACGGCCTGCACTGCTGTGGCGAAAGTTGCATGGTGTTAAAACCTGCAAGCATAATTTATAGTACCGGATATCAAGCATTGGAGAGAATCATACGGTTATTTGTCTCAACGGAAACCAATGCACGCCGCACAATTTGCAGAACGTGAAGCTAATCGGGAAAAAATAACCTTTGCGTTTACACATTTTGCTTCGATTTTAGCCTAAAGTGCATTGCCGATACATCATCATGAGTCGCCGTCTTATGTTCTTGTAGCGTGCTGGTCCTGCTCCGAGCAAATGGCCTAGCAGCTGGGACCGTGGCCTCATTGACAAACCTATTATACTTTTGCAGTCTCAATGGCTGTGGCTGTTTCCGATGGCACAGCGCTGAACTCGGCGAGGTAAAGGGATACGGAGAAACTCGGCGCCTGGGAAAGACAGGCGTTTGCGACCGTTGGAAAGTGTACAACTGAATGATATTAAAGTGCGTATGACAGGTTTTCATGATTTTCTAATTTTGACTATACTTTGATGTGTAACATCTGTTGGAAATATTAGTTATAGTTTTACACCGACAAAGTGTCAGTTTGTGAAGAAAAGCTTAAAAAATATGTTGGAAATTACTGGAAGTAGAGCGGAGTTCCAAAGCATGATGACGTCACACTGGGGAGAATTATATCGTTTGGCACAATTTACACACAAGAAACATGTTGGTGTTTTCATAGACTTTTATTTGTCAAATAATAATTGTAAGTATGTTTTAGTCCATAATAGGAAACGCTCTTCTTCAGTAGCAAAGGTCATCCATGTCTGGCTTCACATATGGTGTCGTCCTCAGAACACCTTTGGTTATTTTAGGTTCCCCCACACTCATTTACATCCAAACATGGCACGCAAGGGCCTCTTTGATTCATGTGTTTTTTTTTTATTGTTATATTCTTAGCAACCTATGTTCTGTACTTAGAACTCATTATGTACGCCCACTTTTACTCTGTTTTGCATAGACGTATAAACTGGTGGTCTCTTCTGTGCTTCTTCATCGCGGCGTCTGCAAATCCGCAGACAACGTGTCCTGGATCCAGTAAACTATTTTCACATTTACCTGGTCTGAACTTCTTTGGTTTGAATCACTTAAAAACAATAATTCCTGTGACATTAGTGGAGTTTGGGTTTGTAAAACAAGGTTGTTAGGTAACAGTTTCCTGTTGTGATGTCATAATTTACAACCAGGAAGTAAAATTATAAACCTAAAACATTGTCAAACTAGGATACAATTGGTAGCATTTATTTTTATCTTAAATGTAATGATCTTCACTGTGTTTGAATGAAATGACTAGTCTAACCTGTCATTAGCACTTTAAGGTTGGTATGATTTGCAAAAGTAATGATTAAGCAAATGGCATGTTTTTAAGTGGCATTTTTAAAGGAGGTGGAGAGCTGTTGTTTTATTGTTTTACAGAGACATTTTGGGAGGAAGTTGAAATTAATTAAAGCAAACAAAATGTACATCCATATTGTACTGTAATGCACCCTTACTGTATGTTTTTATTTTATGTAACTGTTTATCACTAATTAAAATGTAAATATAATGAAGATATAAAGATAAAGAAACAAAGAAAATCAGTAATGACGGCACAATAGTCTGTTTTTATCCTTCTTTTTTTATGTTTTCACTTTTATTAATATTATGTATATTATTACCGTGCTCACAAAATTAAAGGTGCACTACTAACTTGTGAGAAACTCGTGAGATTCTTCATTTACCTTATCTCACAAGTTAATAATTACAAGAAGACAGAATGAACTTTCCAAATATAAAGGTGCACTACAGTAATTTTAGTGTTAGTGCTTTCCACAGTATGGTATTCAATTTATTTTTTGATGCAGTGGTTTTATTTTGTCTGTTGACACAAGTGCTGACAAAATCTATATTAACTCATTTTAAAGACTATAGCCAGGTACCCCTGCTTTAACTATTCTGAACAATACTGTAACAAACTATGTATCGTGTTATCAGTACCTTTAGGCTGGCTTCATGTGGCATTTTAAGTCCCCAGCTTTGGCCTGTTCTAATTACTGGTCTGCAATGTCTCTTTGTTGATTTAAAGTACGGTCCTCGCGATTGTGTGCCGCACTGAGGCCTGAGGAGACTAATTACTGGCATCTGCTGTACATTCTGTTAAAGAAAGAAAAAGTGTAAATTGCTTTAATTGTATATATTGTATGTGTTTTGTGAGATGGATGAAATGTTTACTTAATTTCATACTGAAGTCTAACACTGACTAAGTTACAGTTTTGCTTTAATGGCTGATCTAGTGAAAAAGACATCATGTCAAACAGGAAATATTTTTTATACAAGGATTTACAACTTAAGTTTCTTGGTTCAAACAAAGAATTATGTGAAAACTATAAGCAAAACTGACGTAAGCACTTCTTAATGTTAATGTTACACAAATGAAAGCAATCTAGGGAAAACATTTTTAAGGTATAATTATTATTCTTAGATTTTTTTATTTAGATTTTTGTAAATGTTTTGGTAGAACTGTTTGCCCACTGACAAGAAGGTTGAGGGTTTGATTCCCACTATTGCATACAAGACACTTCACCCTAATGCCTCGCTCAGACCGGGACAAGTTCTCATCTCAGCTTATGTTGTCCTGATGGATTCTTCAAACCAGGACCTGCACCTATTAGTGGTATAGGGGAAACCAGAGCACCCGGGGGAAACCTACGCAGACATGGGGAGAATATGCAAACTTCACACAAAGGCCCAGCTCTGGGACCTTCTAGTTGTGAAGTGAGAGTGTTAACCGCTGTGCTACCATGCTGCCCTATGATCCTGAGCTTTTGGTAATAACCGAAGAGATCACAAACACAAGTGGTCAAAATGAGATTGAGGGAGGGGGTCACAGGGGAGGAACTCGGAGTAGCGGCACTGTTCCTCCACGCTGAGAACTCGGGCATCTGTTCCAGGTTAATACGGGATAGCCTCTCCCGGTGAGGTGTTCTGGGCATGTCCCACCAGGTGGAGGCCCAGGGAAGACCCAGGACACGCTGGAGAGACTTGGAATTCCCCCGGAGGAAGTGTGTGTGAGTGTCGAAAGGGAAGTCTGGGCCTAATTGCTAGAGATTTGCTAGGATTGGTATCAGCAGCCACATCACTGTCAATCAGCCCTGGGGCAGCTATGACTAATCAGTTATATAAACAATATAACTGATTAGTCAGCTGCCCCTGTTGTTTCCATTTCATTCTCCTTCTTGCTTATATTATACACCCTTGAAACATTCTCAAGAACACAATTTTCCATACTCTCCTGTGCCTTGAAGAGCCCTGGATTCAGTCATTTCCTGTCAGCCTCTCCACTCTCACTCACTTCCATTATCTTCCTTCTCGAGCTTCTTTCTGAGTCACATCAAAAACACGATAACACTGAAGATGCTATCGCCCCTGTGTCGACCTTTCATAAGTTACTCCAGTGCTCTTTTCAAGACCTTCCATTTCTTCATCTCACAAAACAGTCCGCGTTTGTATCTTCGGGGTTATCTCTTCACCTCTCTGGCTTTCTGTTTTGTTGCTAATGTTAACCACAGAAGGTACTATTTTCTGTCATGACCCATAGTAAAAGTGATTTAAAGGGGGCAACATATTGTTCTCTTTCAAAAATGTCTAAGTAATCCCATTTGACCAACGTTTTACCCCCAATGTTGGTAAAAGCAAGAGGGGTTTCATGTTAAATGTGCACTATGTAATTCTTCTGGTTATGGGTCATGTGGTGTTGTAGATCATTGATTGAGCAAAGTGTTGGTTTTTTTGAGCAATTAAAAACATTAATGAAATAAATGCAAGCTAGTTTAATGCCATACTGTACATACTGTGGAAGATCCAAGGAAAAGCAATCACTAAAGTCCAAAAGGAAGACACTAAAGCGTTATTGACAATTGACAATAGCATGCTGTTATTTACTCTTTTTAAAATGTTTCAATTCTTACTGTTGTCAGAAGAGGGTCTCAGACAAACCAAAATAATATGCATTAGCTGATATAAAGATGTTAAAGATGCTCTATTTAAAGGATTAATTATCAGACAGATCATAACATTGTTCCCTCACCTAAAACAGACCTGGAGTCATATTTAGTTTCACTCACGCTTATTTGATGAATCCTGTTTAGTAAGTTCTCTCTCCATTCTGTATGTTCCTTTTCTGAGACGTCATATGCCAAGCTAGATATTCTGTGCTGTTTTTAAGTCCATAAATCATGGCCACTCTCATTCTAAGCATGTCTGCCATCATATCACGTCCATTACAGCTGTGTGGCCGTAATAAATACAGCTTTGAATTCCTGACGAGAGAAATGCCTGACTCAGAGAATATCATGTATGCTTTAGAAATCACATTATAGTTCTAAAACACAAGATGCCAACGCAGAGGTACTCAAGAGCATGTTTAAAGAACAGTAACAACACAAATACTGCATATTTTTGCCCTTTAACTCTTCTGGTGCCTGGAACGTCCATTAGTAGGACATTCAACTTCTCCGTCAGTGTTTTTACTGCTGCAAAATTACTGTTAAAAACCTACATTCTTACTGTGAGCAGGCTTGCCTCTCCCCAGATCTGTCCTGTAACTTAGCCTGGTTGCGTAACCTGCTTGTGTTTATTGTCATACAATGGAATATTCCACGGAAAGCAGCAGCATCTCTATGAAGGTGACAGGCCCTAAAGTTATAAAAGGCAGATGCAAATGTGTAGAAGTACTGCAAAACATCAATATACAACCACAAGAGGTATATTATTTTCAGTTGCGACCTCTAGATAGCCATTTAAGACCTTCAATATCGACTCTGTAAAAACTAACAAGATGTTGTGGCCCGGCAATCCCTTTACGTGCACTTGTGGTTTTATAGGAGCAAGCTTATTGGTCAGCCGGCTACTGTCATATCTCCGAATTACATTTCCCCCTGAAGTGTCAACAAAACCAGAAGATGACACACTTCATGAAATAAGGATATATTGCACCTAGTCCATATTGGATTGCACCAGACATGTAATAAACAGGCTCTCCACGCATAAGAAAATAAAGTGAGCAAATATACCTGTTCACCTCTCCCACACCTCCCGTCAAATAAAAATGTGAAGGTCCACCAAGATACCCATCACGCTAGTGGTATTACGGCCGCAAACAAATACCACACTCCTCTTGAGAACACAATATGCCTCTGATTTATTTGACCTGAGCGTACATACCATTATCATGATGAAAGCCCTATGTTTTATCAAACTGTAATAATAGGAATAATAAAAACGGATACTAAAGCATGACACATGGTTAACCACTGTTTATTACAGTCATGACATTGGTTTATACTGACTTCAGTCTTGTTTATTTATATGATATGGTGGCCATTTTGGTTCCTGGGAGGGCTGAGTGGTTTCATGTCATGTCTCAGGTGTGAAGTTTAGTTAGAATAATGCCAGATTTAATTTTTGTTCATCTTAGATTTCTTCTTGCACTAAGACTTACATGGTCAAGCCAGCCGAAGCGTGAAATGTCGAGATAGTAAGTAAAGACATACGGCAACTGAGGTGGTAAAAATCTGCCAAACCTTAAAACACTACACCATCGACAAGCACCATCTTGAATCCTTTTGCTTTCTTCTTGTCTCTGTAGAGGTTTTATAGCGTTGTCTTATTCAACTACAGGCTAAAAAGATCAACATTTAAAATATGCATTCTTTTATGAACTTGCAGGTATATATCAGCTGGGTTTCTGCGTATTTATATATTATTTATTTTTTGCAGCAAGTGTTACAGTACAAACCTTTTACATACATAACAAAAATATGTCTCCAACCCAACGTGAGGTTAAGGTGCACTTTTTTGTCCCCGTAGGGAAATTTGCCCTCTGCATTTGACCAAACCTTCAATACCACTGGGGCAACCTGCCAGAAGCGTTGGTTGCCACGGTGCAAACACCCGGGGGACACATCTCCAGATCTTGAGGTTTGCTTGGTTAGGACCTGTGGTGGTTGATGGGAGTACCCAGGGGAAACCAGACAAAGGGAGAAACATGCAAAGACCGCCAACACCGCTCAGAAAGGCCTGGTCCTTCCCAATCGTCGAACCCAACCTTTATATTGTTAGGGTAGCCACTCTGCTACAGTGCTGCCGTGACATTATGTGACATATAACTGCAAAGAATGTAAAAATCCAGTCTGTATTAACATTGAAGTCATTTTAAAATGTTATCAATAAACCACCACACACCATTAACTCAAAACTATGAGCCCCGGAAAAACTAAACAAAAAAAAATCCATTATTGGTTTAATTACAATACCCATTTTTATCATAATGTTGCAAATTCCACTCTCATAAAACTCCCAGGCTTCAGGCTTGCCGTTTGTATCAAATTAACAACAGTGCCTTGAGCCCCTTGTGCACCCAGGCTCATAAAAATGCCCTTATTTATGAGCGCAATTTACATACAAATCACTGTTGACGTTTCATCACACAGCCCTGTATAGACACTCTCGGTGGGCTGCGCGCTGTGGTCGGTTCTGCTGGGTCACCCTCCGCTCACCGTTATTGGTTTTTGTTTCTTGTTATCCAGCCGTTGCCGCTTGTGCTGTTGATTTTTGTACCTGACTGCCTCTTCCTTGTCCGCGGTAATGAGTGTGTGCAGGGAGATGATGTGCCTACATGCATGGCGGCTCCAATGACGGGCCTGACAGACCAGCGCAATTGGATTCGTGCATTTGAATCTAGCTCTATATCTGCCGCTCGGCCTCGTTTTAGCTCCTCTGTGTTTATAAGATCTTCTGCAATTGTGCGTCTTTCACCGACCTAAAGTGTCAATAAAAGACACTGAAATAACATAATTATACAGTGAGTAACAATAGTGCACGTGTCATTCTATTCTAATCTACTTTTACCTATGTTATCCTCAAACATCCTCTTTTTCATAACCTTCATTTGCTAAAAATGTACATGCCTGAAACTGCTGTAAAATTAACCAATCAATATGTTTGATCTATTTTGGCATAAATCTCTTATATTTCTTGAAATTGGTCCAAAAGTGCTCAATCTTCAATCATATTATGGAATTTAATTCACTGAATGCCTGTCTCATATAAACGTTGGAAGTGACTCTGAAATGTAGTTGGTTTAAAGTTCCGACCTCCCCGTCATTGAGACAGGGCGACAGTCGTCTCTCCATGTCCTCGCACGTCTCAAAATGTACCGACAACACTATGCACTTCAACAACTGCAGGGGGCGCTGGTGGCTAAAATGTGCAGGGAGGACTTTTGTAAATAAACACTCAAAAGCATGTGTTAATTATCAATAAACTATAGTCCTGATGGCAACATGAGCACATGGTATCACATAAATGGACAGAACACATTGGATTATACAGCTTTTGGCCACAGAAGGAGGCACTTATTTTTAGGATTTACACGACACTAAAATGAAGTTAAGCTAACTTCAGCGCATTAACACATACAAAAGATATAATGAGAGCGCTTTGATTTGAATAAAGTAAACACAAGTAAAAATGAATGTTTTTGAATGTAGCATGTGGCCAATCAGAGCGCATATTCTACCAAGAGAGTCTACCTGCAGACGCTGTCTAGAGTGGAGATTTTCAACCAGCTGAGTGTAGATCCACTCCATCACATCCAGTGGCTTAAAACCAAATATATTTTAAATACATGATTCATTTATTAATTAACAATTGCTGCGTGGTTAAGTTGGGTAAGGTTAGGGTTAGGTTTAGGGGTCGATGGCTGAGTATTAAACCAAACTGGATGTGGAGCTTCACTTAACATAGCGCTACCCATCGTCTGCAGCCAGACCCTTCTCGATTCTACAAATGAATCCTTCAAAACCCAACCTCCAAAGGCTCCCCGGCGCCCCTCTGAGGTTCAGTGGTGTTATTCACAAGGCAAGGCAAGGCAAGTTTATTTGTAGAGCACAATTCGTACACAGGGCAATTCAAAGTGCTTTACATAAACAGGAAAAGTTGCATTAAAATCACAAAACACAAAAAGACACACAGAATCATTTTAAAATCATTTTAAAATAAAGTGCTTTAAAAGAGAAGAGTGCAGATAGATCTTTCAGTCATATGCACGTCTAAAGAGAACTGTTTTTAGCCTGGATTTAAACATTGTCAGAGTGGAGGCCTGTCTCACATCTTCAGGGAGACTGTTCCAGATTTTAGCTGCAAAAAACTGAAATGCTGATTCCCCATGTTTAGTCCTGACTCTAGGCACCTGCAGGAGGCCGGTCCCTGAGGTCCTCAGATTGCGAGATGGTTCATATGGCACTAACATGTCAGAGATGTACTTTGGTGCTTGGCCATTCACACTATGCAAGCAGCCAAAATATACCCATAACGCATAACTGTAGTTAATGAACATGATGTGGTTGGGTGGAGATGGACACTCGTCGCTGTGATAGACAGTGGGATCTTAGGGAAGATCAGGTGCATTCTGATTGAGTTTTTATTTATATTTTGATTTTGGATTTAACTGCAGCAAAGGAATAATTTCCCTTGAGGATCAATAAAGTATTCTGATTCTGATCATATTTTTGTGGGAGTGTAAAATTACACTTTGATGTCTAGAGTACTAGAGGCAAATACTATTTCATTAACTCAACAAATTCTGTCCTTAAAAACTCGCAATAAAGGGGTGACGTTTGCTATAGACGATGAGGATGGAAGAGACAATACAAACTGCATATTGAAAACAAAATAAATATACGCATTGAACCAAAATTCTTGAAACGAACAAAAAAGTGATAGTGACTTGGAAGGCCTTTACAGAATTAGACAGTGTGACTGAATTGTTTCTGTGTCTTCAAAGAACAACATTTATTCACACTGAACATGCAGTGTTTGAAGGTTTACGCTCCCCGGGGATTCTCTTTAAAAGTGGTGTACGATTTTCAAGTGCTTTCTCAGCATGGCGCCCAGGCTTTTGTTGTCTTGAGTGCTACTTTCAAACAAGTTCCATACACTTATAGGAAGTTAACGCACACATAGAAAAGTGGGTCTTTGTTCATGTGACAATTTTCCTTCGTTTATATTTATCTCGATAAGTTGAGACATGTTGAATGACCTGTTTGCACAAAGTCTGACAAAGTTCAAAAGATGTAAGTGAGAAGTATGGTAAGTAAGTATGGTATTCAGAATGCATACTTACTTTGTCTGAGCAAAAAGCTTGTCTGTGTACACGTTTTGCACAGAACTGTATGCATAACACAAATGCAATGTTAAAAGGTGCTAAACAGTAGTAGTATAAATCAATCCATTTCCTTCTCGGACTGGCGGAGGGGGCAAGGGCTGGAAACAACTGCAACAAATGCAACTGCTAACCTTAGTGTAAAACAATGGTCTTATTACTAATGATTTCTGTTCGCTTGGTTAATAAAAAGAACAAACCTTTATTATTATAGAAAATACTAGGACATGGACTCTAAAAAAAGAAATAAATGACCATTCTTTGCCTCTTATGCCCAGTGCAAGGTTGCCCATGGCCCAGTTGTAGGCCCTGGCTGGTGGTTGGGGACGTTACATTTAGGGTGAAACTAACAAAACCTATACTCATACTGAACAATGCATTTTTGTCCACCCCGTTGTCAGGTGTCTGAGCTCCTCCGCTCCTCAGGATAACAGCAGTTATGTAGAGCCTGAGGCTGCTCTGAGTGAAGGCACACCTGGGACCAGGGATGTCGGCAGGACTTTGGCACGGAGCCGGCAGCATTCTATCCTACGAACCAGCTGCTGTTTTATTTATCTATCTACGAGTGCGGGTGACCTTTGGAGAAGAACGCCACACACAGAGACCTGCCTCCCAGGGCTGTCTGGTCCCTGTCGCATTCCTCAGCTGAAGTCTGAGATCCAGAGCCATCCACCCAGTTTCTCCGCATAAAACAACAGCA
Source organism: Rhinogobius similis (assembly GCA_019453435.1). Taxonomy (NCBI): domain Eukaryota; kingdom Metazoa; phylum Chordata; class Actinopteri; order Gobiiformes; family Gobiidae; genus Rhinogobius; species Rhinogobius similis. The sequence goes on from CM033619.1 coordinate 40,000,845, forward strand.
GTCATCGTGTCAAGACTCAATGTGCCGTTACGTTCCTGTTGTAATCGAGTTGTAATCAACTTAATGTTTATATTTTAAGGTCTTTTGCTCATTCAACAGTTACTTTTGAATTGATTTTGAATTAGCAATGGTGCTGAAACCCATTGACAGAAGAGGCAAGGTAAATTAGTATCAGTATGTTAAAGGACTGTAGACTGTCTGCACAAACGGCACAATATGTAACTTTTCTGGCGGAGGGTTTGCCAGCTGTTGTCTGCGTGGAGATGCTCTTGCTTTGCCCGGAAAGGTCCACAGTATGGCATTGAATGTATTCATTTTCATTGGAAATAAGTTTGCATGTGGGGGGATCTATTCCAATACAGAAAGTACATTTTCAAATACCACTAAGTGTGGATAACGTTTGCCTTTACATTCTGAACCACGGTTTCTTAGCATTGTTCAATTCAGTCAAATTTACATTCACATATGACCCCAGCCCTCTCAGTGCTAATTAATACGCTGCTGTCAAAAGTTGGATCCCACTGCCACTTTGGGGGAGTTAATTCCACCAAAGAAACTGATGAGAGCTTCTTTTTAACTTCGCCACTTCTATAACACTTGGAGCAGAGGAAGTCTTGGATTTCAAAAAGAGGGGAAACAGCGTGAGTGTGCATCAGTGTATTATGTGGGTGAGTTGGCTTGCCAAAAAATAGTACTTGACTAAGTTACTTCAAAATAAGATCACGTCAATAATTAAATAGATTTATTGATGAAAACTACTACTGCTAAACTATTTGTTGGACTATAAGCACAGCCACAGCTGCAAAGAGGTTTTTGGATAGAAACATTACCACATTAATACAAAATTCCCCTTAGCCTCATGTGTCATATGTTTCTGTTTTACTTTACAAAGACGCGTAATCTCAACACCCCTTTTATCTCCCTAAATTCAGTTGGGCGTGACTGACAGAGGGATTAGCCAATCAAAGAAAGGTTGTCTGTTTGTGTCAAAATAAACATGGCTGCTTACAAGTTTCGGTAAACAACCCATAATATCTGGAATCAAACAAAGGACCTTTTTGATGTAAGGCTAACCATTCCAACATCGACGTTCTCTCCATCAGAGCAACCTGTCATGCCATTTATTTATTTATTTTTCTTTGTCATGTTTGTCAGAGAGTCTCTACAAGGTTAAACAAACAAAGACGCTCCCTCCTCTGAGACCTGAGCAAAGTCGTGATGATGCCTGGAGTCAGTGCAGCTCTAATCCCTCGCCTGCAACATCACAAAGAGGCGAGTGAGAGAAACAGAGGGTTACTATGGCGACGTGACACGGCCTAGTTTGGACGACTGTGGTACTTGACAGAACCGTCATCAAACCGCAGGTGAATAAACTGTTGCAGAAAGTACAATCATTGCCATCAGTACTGCCTGTTCAATATGATGCAAAACGCTAGTCGACAAGGATCTAGTGTTTTATGTCGACTGATAAACCGTTCTAGCTGTGATAAATCTGCACTTTGTAACATTTATGTACTTGTTAATTTATTGAGTTGTTTATTTTTTTGATAATGATAATGGTAGCTATACTTTAAATCCCACTCCTGACATAAACAGATCAGATCACTGGCCAACAGATCAATGGTGCCATTCCAGCTCCCTCTGGTGAATACTGCCTTTGTGTCCTTGGGCAAGACGCTTAATCTGCCTCGCCACTATGAGTGTGTGTGTGGATGGGTGAGTGGTTCCGTAATGTAAAGCGGTCTGAATGTCCTAAGCGCTAAATAAATGTGACCATTTACCATATTTATTTGTACCATTTCATTAAAAAGCAAAATACATAAGTGACTAAATGTTTCAGATCCTTTATTCAGGTGACTAATGGCGATTTGAACGAGCAAAAAATATATGATAAAAAGACACAACCGTTGACAGCAGAGGATACTGCTGGGGGCGTTGAGGAGTAAAGATGTTAAAAAATGAAGCTAAAACCAGTAGCAGCTGGTTTCTAAAGATGTTGCTGCGTGTGTGCTCTTTGTACAAATTGTGCTATACGAATACATTTTGCTTGCTTGCTTCCAAGGTCCAAGTACATTTGGTTCAATTGATTTTCAATCCATCAAAAAAGGATTCATTTTTTTGTTCATGTACTGAACAAATAAAAAAATAATTGGATTTCTATTGTGCACATTGTGTAATGCACTTACATAATTTTACAGTGCATTATTATTTCATATATTTGCTCAGACAAGTGAGCATGAGAGATGTGTGATATAGCTCACGGCTGCGCTCACGTGAGCTTGGTACAATATGGATACGCATACTGTCTGGACTCTTCCACGGGGCTTGGTGATGCTCTGGACACTACCTGTCCAGGCCTGGGACGTGCATTGTGGTCAGATCCGGAGTCCAATAAGGGACAAGGTCTTCTCATGTTGAGCTGTAAGTCTGTCCTACTTAATTCTGTATGGGATAAACACAAACAGACACCGGGCCTGGCTGTGGAGGTGTCCAGCTCAACTGAGTGCGTAACACTCCGAGCCTTGTGTGAGCATCACTGCTGTGAACTTGATTTCATCCCTGGGTAATGGAGTGTGTCCTGTGATAGGGCCCCAGTCTGCCCAGTCTGAACCAAGACTACGTCCAGAAACCAGGAGGCGCTGCATGAGTTGCACACAGCACTGCTTCATGAGCCCCCAAAAAATAGTTGTTTTTGTTTTTTAGTTTAAAAAATGTATATATATTTTTTGATTATTGAAAATCAGTTGAATAGTACATAGACCCAAGAAGTTCTACCAAAAATCCAAACACTTGAAAAAAGTTGTATTGACCCAGTTTGTAGTTAGACACTCTTCTAGGTCAACTTGACAAGACAAAACGCTGCCCCAACATCTTTGCTTTTTTATTCCATCCATTATCCCACTTCACTAAACATGTATATTTTAGCATTCTCAGGCGCAGTAAACGTGATTATCTGTTCTAAGTGCAAGCCAGGTCCACTTAAATGCACATTTCATGCTCCAATAGTAACCACCAGTGTAATAAGTAGCACACGGGCTCTGAGGTGTGCAAGTGTCTGGAGTTAAAAGCATGCCGTTCTTCTATGGACAGGGAAAGTGCATCCTTGACATTTAAGCAGGTCATAATGGCTTTGGCTTCATTGAATTTATTTTAAATTTACCTCAGTTAAGGGTCAGCAAACCTTGGCATTTTGAGAATAATTTTTGGAAAGACATCAAGGCAATTTTTTGTCAGCATCCTCTAATTTACTAAAGTTGATAAGAGAATTTATTAATGCAAAATACAATGGTTTTTAAAATGTGCAATGTGAATTTAATTGGAAATACTTTAAACAGGTGTCTATTACCAGTGTTAGGAAGAAACTAGATACATATACTAATAATACGTTGTGAGTAATTGTAAGTAAATGTATTCTGATACAGTTACTTTTTCACTGTTTTACTAAAATAAATTGTGTTTTATAGAGCCATATTTTATTGGAATCAGCTCCCCATCTCTGCACATACAATTAAAGTTAAACATGAACTCAAGAAGACCTGACATGTTTCGAAGTAACAAATTCTTATTGTTATTTAAATGTTCTGTCTTTTTATTTCAATTATTGATGCATATGCAACCATTACCCCTATTATTGTGGTAAGTTGTGGAAAGATTTGGAAATGGATTTGAATTCTGTAATGGCAATTTTCAAGACAAACAATTTGAGCTTGGGAGACGGACTAAATAAGAAGAATTACATGCACAGTTGAAACCAAAGGCAATTTCAATTAAAGATCCAAAATGATATCACAGCGTGGTAAGTTCTCATACCTGTTTAAAAAAAAAAAAAAGTGGTTCACTGTAAATCGCCACACAGTTTTGTCATAATTGCTTAGCTTCACCTTTATACTTCAATTTGAGGTGAGCAGACCTTGACATTTTGTTTCTCGATCATGTGCATTTGTGTGGAAACAAATGCAGGGAAATGCCACAAATGTCTACCCGAAGCCATTATCAGAACTGAGTGTGTCGAGTGTGAGGTGCCTCAATGTGGCGTTCCATTCGTTGGTATTTACAGCAGCTCGCTAATTTTGCGTAATGACTTTTTCTTTATTTAATGGCCATGCCCACTCACTCAGTCCGTATCAATTCAGAGGTAATAGAGCACGGGGAAAGTGATTTGAATTCTAAATACTCACCGCTGTGTGCTTTCATCAATAGACAAATAAAGCGTTTCATTGCTGTAACTTATTAATCAAGGTATCAAGACTCTGAGAAATAGCTTTGTATTGTATTGTTTGCGCCATTAAAGAATTACTTGACCACAAACTAAAACTTCAGATAAGTTGGCTGTTTGATGGTAGCTTACGTGCCACCACAAAACACTTCAGCATATTTAAAAAAGCATTACATTTTGAGCAATGCAGAGAAACATTTAAACAGTAACCAGCCCAGCTTTCCTTTTTCCATAATATACAATTCATTTTCCAACATCAGTGTAGTCCGCTTCTCCTTTCAGACAGATATTGAATGCACAGACTACCAGATGCCTGCCGGAGGAACTGGATGAGTGACGAAATTTAAACGCAACTGACCAGTAGAGAAACCAAAACTCTACTTTTTAAAGGCACTGTAATACAATCCACTTAAAGAATCAAAGTTGTTAATTTTTAAGGAAAAATATTATGCATTTTTCATTTTGTTATTAGCTTACTAAACCTGCTCTTGAGTACCTTAAATTTGCCATCTCACATTTTGAAACAAAAAAAAGTTCATTAATTAAATGACAGGTTTTATCAGCCTGTGTGAAATGACACTTACTGAGTACATCCATCCAGTAGATGGCGCCTTAGCAGTTACACAATCTAGTGAAGTTAGCGCTGAACAGATGCTGTGGTGCAGGTCAGCAAGAGCAGTTATTGTGTTTAGTTCAGAACGAATGATTTAAGGACTTAAAACAGCAGAAGATTCTCGGATAAGTGACATCTGAAAATATGCCCCAGAACCAGGAAGTTCAGCATGAAGTGTTTTTGACGCTCGGAGGGGGAAAGCTTTTCTAATTAGCATTCCTCAAAACAGCGTGAATGCAACTGATTGTTACTTCAGTTATGTTTTTGATGACGGAACATTGTTAGAGCATAGTTAAAAGCTCAAAAAAGTCACAGTAGCAGAGCATGTGTCCTTTAAACTGCTTGAAACACTAACTGCTCAACATATTTCGAGCATCATAATCAAATTCAAAAGTGCTTTCACCACTCTCAGAGGCCAGAGCGGAGTTTTACCATTACTGCTGACAACTTCATACTAGCAGTGCCCTTTCTGGTCTACGGAGGATAAATCACATTATAAATAGATGCAGACAGCACACAGTAGTCTCATTCTGACCCCAAGATGAGCTGTTTTTAAAATAACTCTGCGCTGCGACAAAACAAATCTTACTTAATTACATGACGTGACGTGAAACCGGGTACGGCTCCTTTAATAAGTGCATTGTTCTCTTTGGTGCCATTTAAAACTGTTTACTTGGTTTGCTCCGTGTCATTACGTCTCAAAGATAGGACAGCTAAATGGACAGCCTGATAGCAAGGCTGGACAGAACCGCTGCAAGTGAGACAGATGGAGAGCGGCAATAATACTCGTGTAGTGCCGGTCCTCTCTGGCCATGACGGAGAGGACTGTGTGGCAGTCGAGAGCATTAGGCCAGGAATTAAAGGCAGCTCGGCTCGGAGTAACTGTTGTCTTCCTGGGTTGGTAAATAACTGAGTAGAATGTTAAGTTAGCAAGGATAAAAGCGTGTCTTGCTTTGTCATGTTTCGAAACTAATAATTATGTACACAATGACCCTACTGGAACCATGGCCTCGAAACCACTTCTTTTTCACAGAGAATGACGATGGTAGAAGTGTTTGCCAGAAACAGTGAGGACTTTTTTGAAACTAAAACGATCAACAACATTCAGAATATTATGGCTTAATCATGCAGACAAAAATGAACATCTGGATTTTATTTTCTTATTACTATAACAAATAGTCAATCGTTATTTGCCATTCTGAAATATGTATGTCCTTTTTCTTTAAAAGAGACGACTTTTAAGAGCTTTCAAACATGATACAGTTGTTCCCCCATGTCATTTACCACTCATTGTTGTATTTAGAGCGATTCATGCATATTTGAGTAATCGTTATTCTCCGGTGGACAAGACTCCGTTGCTCCTTCTGTCCAGGTTTCACCGCTCCCAAGATTCATGCCAGATACACGCCCACTGCTCTTTACTTACTTTGTTCTGCAATTTGATTTACTTAAACAGTGACTCACGCAGGATTCGTCAGCGCCGTGTAGCCATTTTGGAACAAATGATGTTGAAAATAAAACGCAAGGATCCACGGGTGTTGTAGATGAGAATTTTACAGAAGACAAAGGAACAATAGGTCTTCTATAAAAAAGTTTGCGGTGGTTGGAAATCCTTTTAAGGAATCAGTCTAAAACTCATGAAGAGAGTTGAGAGAAAAAGAGTCCATGGCCTACCTTTATGGAACATAGCATGCATTATGTGTCTTTGTTATTAATTGCAGTCAAGGCCATTCAATGTAACACTTTCTCATTTGTTCCTATTAATCATATATATATTTATACACACACACACACACACACACACATATATATCTACGTATATAAAGTGACATTCAGTCAAACCACTGCGCTACTGCCATAACTATACGTAGCAACAACTGTCAAATTGATCCCACCTTTTACACATATTATTAATAACAGTATAGTGCTCAAGAAGACAAAGAGTAAATTGTAACTTTGCGTCAATTTTATCGGATGGTATTTATCTGTTTTTGCAAATGCTCTTTTTTGTTGTTGTTTTATTGTTACAAAGTTGAGCACATTCCGCAAACTACGAGCCGAATAGACAATTCTACTGATACAGTCTCAGTGACAAACACTCATTTACCACCACATTCATCTAACATGTGCGCTCCGGGACAATGGGAGGAATATGATGTACCCACAGAGAACTCGCAGTAACACAGAAGAAACATGCAGACACAACAGCTGGCAAAATCACACCCACAACCCAGTACTGTGAGGAGCTGCAATATCGCACCTACGATAGTCGCTCTGAAGAGAGAGAAAAAAAATGATTCAATTAAAGGGAATTGCAGGGAAGTAGTGGCTAAGACGTTTGCTCATGCTCCATCCACTGCATCTTTCTATGTCCATGCAATTATGCAAGTCACTATCCACTTCCAGAATAATACGGCGTTTTTGCGTGTTACAGTACCGAGAACTAAGTCCCTAATCCGCCTGTCCGTGTTTGGTCAGAGGAACCACCAGTCCCCCGTTGCTTGCGTGCACACAGCAAAATTAACAATGAAACAGAATCATTTACTGTTATTCAGAATTTTAGTTACTACTTACTAATTACACATTTAATTTTTGGAGCCACTGTGTCCAAGTTAATTGAGTTACGGATCAAACAAGTGTATCTAAGCCAAAAAATAAATGACATTATTATTATCGTTAATATTACTTCCCAATAAAGTCAATGTGGTGAATCTACTTAAGGTAACAAAAAAGTTCCTGGTCTAACTGAATAGTACCTGACCCAGAGCAGGAGCTAAAAAAGTCTCCAAAGTGTGGCTCCAGTCCCCATACTCAATAATGATAATGATCATTCTAAAACGGAAATTGTACATTTTTCTCCTTTTTTTATTATTATTTTCAGCATTGATGCATGTTCAATTGAGTTACTAGTGTCCATGTAGTTCATATAGGTTTAAGCATTAATAATATCTAGGTATCATTTTTTTGTTTGTGTGATTATGTGAACCTGAGCTGGACACAAAAGTTAGTCTACTGTGAGGGGAGCCCTGCAACAGCTCTATTTCATCAGGATGCTTAGGGAATTGGGGCTGAACCAACACCACCCTCACTCAGGCCTACAGGGGACTCTTACAGATCATCCTCTGCACAGGCATCACTATGTGGTACCGGAACCCCACACTGGCAGACAGGCTCTCCAAAGAGTAATTAAGATAGTAAAGAGGATTGTAGGGACCAAACTCCCATCTATGGAATCATTCTGCACACAGCGATGTCAGAAAAGAGCAGGAGGGATCATAAAAGACTCAAGTCACCCGGCTCACTCTGCTTAAACGCAAACACTGCACTTAGAGTTTGAGACACAATCAGGACCCACACCACAGATTTCTTAACAGTTTCTACCCGGCCACTGTGAGATTGATCGCCAAAATAAAGGACTGATCACTAGCGCAACTGCATCACCCTGTTAGGGTTAGGGTTAGGGTTAGAGGGTTAGAGGGTTAGGGTTAGGGTTAGAGGGTTAGGGTTAGGGTTAGGGTTAGGGTTAGGGTGCAATATTTAATTATATTTAACTTAAACTATTTTTGACTGATGCTATTGGTATGCTCCACTGCTGCTTTTAGGGGTGTTTACTGACTGATAGTTTCAAAGGCACTGTTTTAATTGAACCGCTGAAGAATTCCGATGTTTGGAGTTTTCCGTGTGCACAAACGGCAAATACATTTCTTGAATCTTGAACTCTTAGATGCTGTCTACACAGGGCAGCTGTGCCTTCAGACAGAAATAGCTCCCCATCAAGTGCAACTGAGGAGTCAACACGTAATGTTAAGAATTTAAAGTGTCTTGAAAAGCTTTAGTTGTTTGAAGGAAGAAAGACTTGTGTGCTCTTAGGTCTTAAATTATTTGTGAAGATTGATCAGAAAATGTGTAATAATGTGTAGCTTTAATACAGTGGCTAGTAGAAATGTATACAGATACAACGAGATACAACAGCGCACAAAAGTACTTTACCTTTAAGGCATGAGGCATTGTGCGAATCGCTTTACTGTGAACAATTAGAGCTGCCTCCACTGTAAATACCGTATGTTAACAAGTTTTACATTATGGACCACCAATGATTGATGACTTCTCCTCGCAAAAACAAAACAACCCATAGATTACGGTCTAATTTGAAGCCGAACCATCTGAAATCTCTTCTTTAATTGTGTCTTGAGAGAAACAAAATCATTTAGCCGTCTATTAAATCCAGGGCAATGACTGGTGTTCCCTTCCGCCAAAAAGCAAAACACTCCCTCATACATGGTGCAGGGAATACTTGCAGGCAGTAAATCCCGCGCAATCCGCATAATACACACATCCGCGGTCATGGAAACAAATGGTCCACCTCGACCACAATAAGTTTTATGAAGATGCACGCGGAATTTGTCTTGGGCGGTTCTTCACTGGCCTCCAATGTGAAATAACCCGGGATGAATAGTGGACCAACGCTGCGGCTTATACTTGGCAACCCATTTATTTCCACGGCGACCATATGTAATGCAGGAGGGCTATCTGGTTGGTTTCTAGTTGTTTTTTTTTTATTTTAAGAGAAACAAAAAAGAGGATATACTGGACATGGCGCAGGTGCAAAGGCATCAAGGCAATCTGGAGCAAAGAGTAGTATTTTTAGAAGAAAAAATGTGCGAGAAGAAGTAGGTTGCATGGATGAGGGTTTGGTGCTGGTCAAAGATTGGTGATGGTGGATATCTGGAAGAAGTTCTGCACTGAAAGATTACACGAACAAGTTTAAAATCTGGAAAATACTGAATAAAAATGATCATCATAACAACAATTACAGTCATTGTCATTCTCAAAAATTTTGAATTTGAATATCCGAGCAACCTAACACATTATTGGAGACAACTCTATTCACAATATGTATCCGGCTATTTGCAATGTAAATTCACTGTGGAATTTTGGATGTTATTTTTGGTCTACATGCATGTTCTTGTTTTTTGCCTTTTTGATTAATGTACGACAGACAAACAAATAAATGCGCATCTCAAATCATGGACTACACAAAAACGCTGACTTGGACTCCAAAACTGCTAATTTGACAGCAGCACTGGGCACGGCTAGCTAATGTGAATTGGTAACAAATAATAAAATGTGAAATCAGCAAATGGGATTTTCTTTGGAATTCAAGCCACACCACAATATCGAGCATTGGATGAATAATGGTTACTGCGCCACATTAAAAACTATAAACTGTATAGTACTTTAATTGTTTTAAAGGACATATATTCTGCTACAGTGACTTTTTTTAACCATGTTGTAACATCGTTCCATCATCAAAAACATACCTGAAGTTCTATTTAACTTCACTCAGGCCATTTTAAGGAATGTTGGTTTGAAATCCTCTCCAATTGTCAAAAACACTTCCTGCTGAACTCCTTTGATCGCTGACGTTTATCCCGATTTTATACATCACTTAGCCTATAATCTTCTGCCATTTTAAGTCCTTAAGGTGAGTTGAATGACTGAGTGAATAGGAAAAAATCTTAAATGTAAAGATCAATTTGAAACTTTTGCAGTAGCTTACTCACATGAAAGTAAGAAAAAAAATATATCACACATTTTTCATCATGTCAGCTTTTCATGTAGAAATAAGGCATTTTATGTGTTAAAATGGCCAAAAATATACATATTTGGGACATATAAAACTGAAAAATGGACAGAACCAGGTTTAAATTTCTTATTAAGTTTTTAAGTAAACATGATTAGACAATTAGATGAGAACATTTCACCCCATTTTTTAACTTCAATAAAAATGTCAATAAATCAGTTTTAGAATTAGATATAAAGAAATCCTTCTATACATTTCGTCAAAATTTTGTTGAGTCCAAGATTGTACAGTTCAATGTGTGTAGGAGCTATGGCCTTAGGGGAGAAAAATGCAATTTAAGAAAAGGGCCTTTGAATTTGCAAAGTCCCATATAAATATATGGATACAGTGGATTAAATAAAAGTTTGTTATTTCTACATGAGAGCCGACATGTTGAGAGAGCAAAAAAGAAAGAGAAGAAAAGTTTTGCTTGTAGTGTCTCGCATTAAATCATTGCCTAACTCGTTCTGAGCATTTCTGCCATCTAAACACGATCACTGCTCCTGCTTGTCAGATCATGGCGTCTCTTAAAGTAATAACATAACTAAACTGTCTGTAGCGTTAGGCGCCATCTACTGGCTGCATACATTCAGTAAGTGTAAGGGTAGACAGTTGAGAAATGTGTTAATTTATTGCATAATTAACTTTTTTTGTTTCAAAACATACGCTGGCAAATTTAAGGTACTCAAGAGCATGTTTAAAGGCCAAAAATATGAAAAAATCTTTCCTTTTATGGCGTATCATTGGGTCTGCCAAATCACATGCAAAAAGCCGGTTTAAATGTACGCTGAGATTGTTGGCTATCACTCTTCATTTAATGCTTGATGACAGAAAATAATGTCTGTATGTTAAATATTGTATGCGCCATGAGTAATGCATTTTAAAAGACTGACAGTCATCTTACGTTAATAGAATTCTAACTTTGAATGACTTCTGTTCAGCAGTACATAGTATTTAGTGATACGTGCAATATTAACTTCAAGCTTATGTTGACCAGTGCATATTTGCCATTCATCTGGATAAGTTTGATCAAATAAATTACACTTTGATGTGGACAGGCAGGGGCTGACGTTTATCACGCTGATGTAACTGTAAAACTGATTTAGTGTGTAATTTCTTCAGAGGCGTAGACTTGCTCACTATGCAAGTTGCATATTACACAGGGGACCCTCCTCCCATAGTGACAGGGTTGACACAGCTACGGCTATAATTCTGACCAATAAGAAAAATAAATCCATCAAGGCAAGCTGACAAAAATCAATGCTTTATAATTATAGAAATAAGTTTTGTTTTACCTTAAGCCACGGTTACAATGACTGTGTACCAAGCTTATTTCCATATGTTGTTCTTCTTTTGAGGGTGCCTTACAAAAACACAGTGTTTATAGACAATTTATTAAGTTCGTAGACAAATCGACACTGTCCTTAAATATCTGTCACAAGCGCATTGAGTTGTTATTGCTGATCTCTGAAGTCGGTCCTCAAAAATAATTGTCTTAGTCTAAAACAATCCGTTTATTGAAACATTTTTTACTATTCAACAATGACAAAAATACAGAGAATATTTTACACAACAAGGGACAATAGAGTGAAATGAATAACATTGCGACTCTTTTTGCTGAACTAAACTCATGTTAGTGACCTTCGTTATAAGATGGATCATTATCCAGGTCATTGTATAGGATATTGTTGTGCTTCTCTCCATTCCAGTCCATTCTCCGTACATACAGAAGCTTGAGTCGTAAAAGGCGAATATACTACCCACTGACTTGATAGAACCTTGAGTTGCACAGAGAGATTATTCAGCAGTAACCTGGCTCATGACAGATTGATATGTGTATTACTCTGAATTTAGTTCTACACATTATCAGTCTGGACAGGCTCTCGCCGAAAGCTGTAGGGAAAATGCATAACGTCATGATGAACATTTTAATTGGTTGGTCGCAGCGTTGCAAAAGCGGAATAAGCTGAGAAATCAAGAAATCCAGTTGAGAGAAATGCGCAGACTTCTTCATCGTCCTCAAATGCACAAAGCACTGCGAGAATTCATATGGCAGGACCAGGTTACTTCAGCTGCTGTGTGATAAAACAATCAGTAGGACTGACGTATAGATGCTTCACTTGAGAATCAGAAACAGTTTATTGCCATTGTCAGTGGTCAAACACAAACATAGGAACTTGTTTCGGCGTAAGGTGCAACATAAAGCAATGAATAAAATATAATAAAAAATATAAAAGGGGCATGCATAAAATTAAGAATAAAATAGACTAAGATAGACTAAGACTATATACAGATTGTACAGTTGGCAGAGAGTGCAATGTGCAAAGGTGGTAGTGCAAATAGATTGTTCTTATATAATATATTGTTTAAGTGGCAGGTGTTACAAAGTGTTCATGAGAACGGCAGAGGGAAAGAACAAAGAACATTGTAAGATCTCCATGACCATCATGCGGCAACAACATGTTGTTAAGAATTGCAAGGCAGACATATAAATGCTTCAAGAAGGATGTAAGAAACTAAACCCCCCCCTTGTACGAGCATATCATCCATATGGCCATTGTGACCGTAGCTTTTGGGGTGGGTAAAAAAAAAAAGCAAAAACAATTGAGTTTTTAAAAAAATCATCACTTACCTAAGATTGGTTAAATCCAGATGTCAATGCCAGAAGAGGGGGGTGAGTAAAAGCATGAAGCTGCAATGAATAGAGAAACATTGAATCACAATAGAAATAACACCAACACAGCATTGCAGTGAGGAGATCACAACTCAGCTTCTATTTGGACATGACCTAGTCCTAATCAGGTCACACAAAGAATGAATTTGGTGCAGTTTCATCTAAGTTGCCATTATAATATTGGACATTATAATGATTTGAGAGAGCCGCATTGAGGCCCTGTTGAGGATCATATTCCATACGTGATGGGGCGCCGATATTTGTTAGAAGTATTTGTTTTGATTAAATTTTACACCAGGAGAACTATCACACCTGATGTAAACTCTACTTTGGTCAGGCTCTGGTTCAGGATCCACGCAGGTCCCGTGCGGTCTCACAAGACTCAGAAAGTACTCAAAATCAACACGCCCTGTCACACCAACCTTGGAGCACTGCGGGGTCTGTGGAAAGAATCTGCATGAAATCTATTTTTGCCAAACACCGCAGCGGTCTGGTGTGGCTCTCATGTCGTTTGACGAGTGTTCTCACGCGAAACCACATTAATCTACGTGACTTTCATCAAAAACGGACCACAGTAAACCGGAGCTGGAGTGACAGGCATTACATGAAAAACCCTCACAAAGTAAAACTAAAACCCCTGATCTTCAACTTCCTGTTTTATGCAACACTTTTCTTTTTGTGCATTCCAGGTATATCATATTTTGTTTTCAAATGTTAATGGCTAAGGCATCCTCATCATTCTGAAAGCCATGGATACATTGCATACAACATCACCACAATTAAACTCCTTGGTTAATTGCCCTACAAAGTGATTAATTATTGGGGAAAAAAATCAGGCGTTTCAAAGCGCAAACATAAACTGTATAGACTGTATCAGAAATGTCCCCCCTCTCCTATGTCCTTCACCACATCACGAGACTCTTCTTCACGCAGTCGTTTGTTCTCATTGTTAACTCTGCGTAATGTTACTTGGCAGGCTCTCTCAGCACTTCCAAGGCCCCCTCCGTGTCCGTCTGACGTGGACTAGAGACACCCAGAGCTCCGGGGGCTATGTACACTCCAGTTTTCGACGGGCGAGGAGGAGGGGGAGATTCTGTGATCGCATGTGTACCATCACTGATTGTGCCCAGTGGCAAACCAAATAGCATATTCTTCCTCCGTAACAAAAGCCGTGAGTCAGCGAGCGGAAACAATGTAATGTAATGGGTCAGGAACGATGTTACCTCAAGGCGATCAGGTGGAGAGCAGATTCTGAAACAGGAGCTAAGATGTACTGTTCAAGAGTATACCATTGCAGCGTATTTGCCCACATGAAAAGTGTCTTGATTAAGGGATAACCCAAGTGTGCATGGTTCGGAAGTGGGTCAGAAATTCCTCTCTATAATTTAACAGAAATTGATTATGTAAGATGCTATATTACAAAAACAATTATCATAAAAAATCTACACTCTCTACAGTGTAAGGTAATGACGCCGGACCCAATGCTTGCACATTACTTTTGCTTGAATGTAAACAAGTGAAATGCCAAATGTTTACCTGTTCATTATCCCTGCCTGGATGCTCCTCACCTCTTCATCTGCCTGACCTATATGAGCTAAACAGCAGTTTCTGAGCTTTCTCTGTTTACAATAACATTTTGAAAAATGTGACAAAGTGGGCAGTGCTTGGTGGGCAGGGGGGGGGGCATTAGAGTGCGTGGGTGGAGTGGTGACGCGGGGGCGGGATTCGACCTGTGAGTGACAGAAAAATGACATTAAATGTTGACGCTAAATAAATGTGGCCTCGGCTCCCGCCTGTCAACAAATCAAATCAAATCAAATCAATTTATTTTTATAATGCCCAAAATCACAACAACAGTTGCCTCGATGGGCCACAGGTAAAAGCAGTTCAGATAACTGTCCCAGAATGCCCCTGTCCTTTGACCCTCCTTCGCGGCGAGGAAAAACTACAAAAAACCCCATGGGAAAAAGTAGAAACCTCGGGGAGAACCACAGTGAAGGAGAGATCCTACTCCCACGGACGGACAGGCTGCAGATTAACTAGGACTGACGCATCCACTTGGACTGTGGAGCCAGAACCACTCAAGAGGGAGGTGGCTTTAAAGAGTTCCTCCAGGCGGACGAGGAGCAGTCCACCAGTGTAGAGAGATCCTCCAGCAGGAGATGAGGAACAGTTCATCTAAAGTAGAAGGAGTTCGTCCAGGCAGACGAGGTGTGGCTAATCCAGCTGTCCAGGCGGGTGGCACAGCGCGCCGCCAGCCAGGGGGAGTGGGGGGTCGTCACTGGAGCAGCCGCCGCAGTGTCTGAAACAGTCTCCACTCCCCGGGGGAAGTGGAGAGAAAGAGAAACATGTGAACAGCAATGAACAGACTACAGTTGAAGTAATATTAAATATTGTTGATAGATAAAGTAGGAAGAACCAGAGGATAGTGTTCAAGCTGCCATACTTCCCCCAGCAGAATTGCTCCAAGGGCAGCGTAGCTAAAACTGTAGGTTTTTATTTCTGTTCCTAACTGGCCTGACCATAAGCTATTTCAAAGAGGAACGTTTTGAGCCTGGTCTTAAATGTAGAGACTGTGTCGGCCTCTTTTACATGAACAGGGAGCTGGTTCCATAACATAGGAGCTTGGTAGCTAAATGCTCGACCTCCTACTGTGCTTTTAGAGACTCTGGGGACTAACAATAGTCCAGCATTTTGAGAACGAAGAGCTCTACAACAACACTGTTTTGCCTCTGCTCTGAGTGTGGAGGGCGTTGTGTTCTTGCGTCAGAGACATGGGCCTGAGCGGACCCATGCCCCCTCCCAAAAGACTGTAACGGGCCATGGTGAACTTCCATGGCCGAAATTCAAATGTTGTGACTACAGAAACGTCAAAGAGGCTGTACAGGTAAAGGTATTTAAACAGTAAATACAAACAAAAAAACTGTAAATTCAAACAAAAAAAAAGATGAGATCAGGCCCTCCAAACGATCTGATCTAGCCTACGACTCCTCTTCCGGATACTAAAATATATATTTTTTATTTACTGGTTTAATGCTGCCATAGCACTAGTGCTACACCTGCTTTGATCTTGGTTTTCTGCTTTAGACCTTGTTTGATTTTGGAATCGTCCTGGTGTAGACTGGTATCTGCTATCTAGTCTTGTCTTAGTGGGTCAGCTCTGGATTGGCAATATTGGTTAAGTAGTAAAGTAGCATAAAGCATTAAACAAACACACACACACACACACACACACACACACACACACACACACACACATATATTTAGTTTTATAAATGTTTAAATTGTTATTATTAGTTTTTTCTTAACAAAACACGTATACTGCGGTAGTTATTTTATCATTATTGAAACATATCTAGTGATATTTAGTGTAAACCCAAATGTTGTCTATTTTGAAGCCGTGATGTTTACCTTCGGCCCAGAGGCCACAGCTGTCTGAAAAAACCTGAACCTCAGGAAAATTAAGTTGAATAGCCCTACTCTAAAGTCTCTCACAGGGTTTTTTGTAGTTTGAAATCAGGGTCTGAGAACAGGGGATGCTCTGGAACAGTCATCAAATCAAATCAAATCAATTTATTTTTATAATGCCCAAAATCACAACAACAGTTGCCTCGATGGGCCACAGGTAAAAGCAGTTCAGATAACTGTCCCAGAATGCCCCTGTCCTTTGACCCTCCTTCGCGGCGAGGAAAAACTACAAAAAACCCCATGGGAAAAAGTAGAAACCTCGGGGAGAACCACAGTGAAGAAGAGATCCTACTCCCACGGACGGACAGGCTGCAGATGAACTAGGACTGATGCATCCACTTGGACTGTGGAGCCAGAACCACTCAAGAGGGAGGTGGCTTTAAAGAGTTCCTCCAGGCGGACGAGGAGCAGTCCACCAGTGTAGAGAGATCCTCCAGCAGGAGATGAGGAACAGTTAATCTAAGTAGATGGAGTTCGTCCAGGCAGACGAGGTGTGGCTAATCCAGGGTTGAGGGAGTTCCTCCAGGCGGGTGGCGCATAGATCGTCCAGTGTAGAGATCGATCCTCCAGACAGATGGGGGTGGGGGGGTCGTCACTGGAGCAGCCGCCGCAGTGCCTGAAACAGTCTCCACTCCCCGGGGGAAGTGGAGAGAAAGAGAAACATGTGAACAGCAATGAACAGACTACAGTTGAAGTAATATTAAATATTGTTGATGGTAAAGTAGGAAGAACCAGAGGATAGTCATCCATTTGCTTAAATTATGTGAAAGGTTAATCTGCTCAAAAATGGGGAAAATCAACAATTTTGTGCCGCCCTGCGAGGCAACTGCTGCTGTGATTTCGGGTTTTACAAAATACATTGAATTGAATGAATGCAGCACATTTTATAACCACCATTCAACAAAATAAAACTGTTCATATTTTGTTTGACAAATTTGACATTAGAGGAGTTTTTGCCCAGTATAAAACATGGTTGCTAACAGTTTTCTAGTGTAATGTCATCATTTACAACTAGGAAGTTAAATTGTATTCCAAAAAATATGCTATACTGGGATGAAATGTCTTAAATATAATTATTGTGACTGTGTTTCACTCAAAAGATTAGTCCAACCTGTCAGAGGCACTTTAAACATGCATTTTGTCATCTATAGTTACACAACTCCGCTGATTGTTTTTCCATGAGCCAAACCTATCTCCCATTTGATTGCATTAAAGTTTGCATGGTGTTGTTACAGACTCTTGTTGTGTATTATTCATTCCAGATTGAATAAAGCATATTTTTTCGCTTGTTGGGCCTCCCGGTGAGGTTATAAATGATGCACGCTGATGACACCTTCATTTTCTAAAGGTTCTCAAGGACTAATGTCCAATCAATGCTTGCCTTGTAAATCGCTCTCTTGTTTTGTTCATGGGGAAATTGGTAATGCCATGCTGACGCTGCACCTGTGGCCGTCATTTAACCCAGTGTGCTCAGTCTGATGCGGCGATGTGGAGGTAATTCAAAGCAATATGTGGAAATATCACCCCTGACACTGGAAATTCACCAGCAGATTTCAGGTACCAGAGCGACTGCATTTCAACAGCTCACACGTATTTCTCTTTTATATTTATAAGGGGCTTGGATCTACCTTTCTGCTATTAATTTTCATTAGTGGATTAATAATGAAATCAACGCTGATATAGGTTTGTGTCTTTATTTCATCTCTAAGAGGATGTGTACGAAGTCTACGGAGATATTTTTGTCCTGTTTATGTAGGCTATTGTGCTATTGTTAAAAAACCCATTCAGTCTTGAGTGTAGTGGATACCGTAAAATTCAGACTATAAGCCGCTACTTTTTTCTCATGATTTCAGCCCTGCAGCTTATTAATGTGGCTAATTTATGTATTTTTCCGGGAACGGCCTCACAGGAAGCACTGGAGTTGGACAGACCGGTGAAAGAGAGAGTACGCGGAGGAATACACCAGTTTGACTTGGTTTTGAAGTGTCAGTTTGCATCATGTGCACACCATCATCATAGAAAACACACGAAGAAATGCATATGACGCAGCTTTTATGTTACAAGCGATCGATCTGGAGCCAAAGAAGGAAATAGAGCTGTTGCACGCGAGCTTGTCATCTATGAATCGATGGTGAGACGTCGGAGGCGGCCGAGTGAAGAGTGGACTCAATGCACTGTCGTGTTACAGGTACCGTTTGTAAAAAGGCATGCGTTAAATTAAAACGTTGCGTGTTCCATCCTTCTGTGTAAATATAAAAGTTGTTTTTCTTTGTAAATATGGCTGGTGCGGCTTATACTCAGGTGCGCTCAAAAATCCGCATTTTATGGTAAATGGAAACGTCTTAGTGCTCTCAGTGAATTAAATAACACCAATCACAGTGAAAATGTTGATGCTTGTACAAATATCTGTTCATACTTTCTTTTCTTTACATTTGTATTCCTGCTTTCTATTATTAACCTCGCAAATTCCAGATTGATTAAAGTGCTATTTGGTTAGCCATGCAATATCATCTGGAATTGTACCTGTTGCTATTGTTTGGGATCAGGAAAGACTCTAAGTGTAAATCTGAACAAAAATTATCGATAAATATGTTTTTTCTTGTCGGAAATATACCTTTTCTGCACCGCTCCAAAAGTTATGCAGATTTGAATGGTTCAGCAGTAGCCATTAAAGATGGATTATGAGTTTTACAGTCCAGTTTGCCAGCATTAAATTAATCTACTTCGCAAATAATCCTACAGTTAAACAGTTTGATTCACAGACTGTATTCTTTTAGATTTTTCCCAAACTCTACCACACTACCATTCTTCTCATTTACCCCCGTACTGCAGGTCACGGACACTTCGGGAGCGGCAGACTCTTTGAACTCCCTGAAGTAGGACATTTAAACGATTAGAGGGACATCAGACGAGAAGGTGACGAGCTCCAGGGGCAATGTCGTCAGAGCTGAGGCCAGTGCGGATCAGCTGTGTCGTGGCTGCTGTCTGTAACCCTGATCAGGAAACAAGGGCAGGGGAAGGCCAGGATGAAAGAGGGGAGGAAGAGAAGAGAGCCGGCTTGTCCTTGTCTAACTCCCCGGAGCACGTCAGGTGAAGTGACGGTGCGGGTTTCGGGGCAATCTTTTGAAATCCAGCCAAGTTTTCATTTTGTCCATTACAGTCAAGGAGTGTCACTATCCTCTCAGAGTAGAAGGACTCAAACTATAATTGCCGTAAGTGAATCTACATAGGTTTTGGTGGGGCACACAATTTCAGTGGAAGGGAATACAGTCGGGCCTTTATGCGATCCAGCCAAACGTCCACAGTTTGACATGGTTGAAATGTTTAATGTATATTTTATTATTAATTAATTCATTTTCTACCGCTTATTCCCGTTCCCGGTGTCGCGGGTGACTGGAGCCTATCACAGTGACTTTGGGCCTTAGGTGGGGTACACCCTGGACAGTGGTCAACTCGTCGCAGGGCTACTTTATTATTCAACTGACATATAAGTGGCAGTTCCAGTTCATTTTTTGAGTTGGTATTTGAGGGATTTCAGCTGGTATTACACAAGTATCTAGCTAGGGGAATGAGCTAAAAAGAAATTACATTTTGGGAAATTTATGAAGACATAGTGTTCATTCTGCGTTTGTTTGTGCATTTTTAAGACAAAGTGGGTATAAAATAGGTATTTTTACCACGACATGTTTCGGTGAGCAGCTGCTTCATTCAGGATTATCAACTGGTAAAAGTGACTGTTCATAGCAGTTGGATAACACTTTGGACGAATCTGACAGCTGCTCATCGAAACAACATAAAAACAACATATATTGTCCTGTTACCTCAGGGGTGTCAAACTCATTTTGAGAGGGGGCCAAATTTAGAAAATCAGAGCCGGTCAGGGGCTACAACAGAGACAGACTTAAATCACACTAAAATACATTTTCCTTACCAACAAAATGTACACAGTATATAGGAGATTTTAGTTGCTCGAAGTTTTACATTTGGTATATTTTAGATTTTAGAAACAATAATACCTTATAATCCATAAACTAGCTTCTAACAATGTGTTTTAGCAATAAATCATGTTGATATTAATTAAATAATGTAGTATTAGGCCCAATAATTACTGATGCAGTGATCTGCACAAGCCTGGGATTTTAAAGGGCTCCTCTGTCTCTTTGTCTGAAACCGTGGGTTAATTCTGGCTCTTGTGTCAGTGAAGTATCAAACCTCATGAGCTGCAGCTAAGTCCTAAGTCAGCTTTAGGAGAAGTGCTGTTTGTTTGTTTGTGAGCAAAGTATTGCAGCAGCGCTTTGCTGCGTTATTGAGGAGAGAAAGCCGAAAGAGACACGGGAGAAAGTGGGAGTGTCCACCTGTGTACACCTGGATACTTCTCACACACGGCCTGACTCTGACTCTTAATGCAGCTGGTGCTAGTGGCTTTAGTTTTATCAGACAGAGCATGTACTTGCGATGTTGGCTTCATAACACAATGCGGTGAAGCCTAACTTTACTTGGAGAGCAAATTAGCATCAAACAAACAAAGTTAAGCTTCTACCACTGTTACATTCTCTGCTCCTGAAGCTCCTGCGCTCACATCCCGTGTGTTCTCTGTCCATTTATTTGTTGGGGAAAGTTGAAAAGTCCGTGGATAAGTGCAATATCTATGCTGGGTTCAACTCTTGGCACTGCGCAGCAGGAGCAGCGAGGGAGGGGCTGTGTAGGTGCTAATGCTGCAGTGCATTATGGTAGTTGTAATTCTATGCGTTTTATTGGCGGGCCGTTTATAATAACAAATTCAAAATCATCTCAGAGGCCACCAGAAATCACCTTGAGGGCCACATTTGGACCTCGGGCCGCCTGTTTGACGTGTCTGTGTTACCTCATTTTGAATCATGAGACAGAAACATGTTTTTGTCTGAACCGTTAGCCCCGCCCACATAGTCCTTCCATGACTCAGAAACAACTGTCTGGAATAATCTTATGCAGTTGCTTCCATATAGTTCCTCTAACTCTTTTTACAAGTAGCACTTTTGAAATTGCATATAAGAAATGTCTGGGATAGCGTCAAGCACTTTTTCCCTTTTTCTCATGATTCATAGTGTACAATGTGCCTGATTGGCCAAAAAGAGGTGACCCTGGCAAATGCTTCTGCACTAGTTTTTTCCCCATAAAAGTGCGTTTATAATATGCACAGATTATACTTTACAAACCTAATAGCTTTCCATGAAGTTGCTTCTATCATACAATGTGTGATGTAAAAATAATTGTTCATAACTAGAGTAAATAAAAATCAGGCACAGGCCCTTTAAAAACTAACAAAATAAAGTATTAAAAAAAGACAACATGATGAATTATATAGGTTTAGTTTGGTTCTTATCTACCTGTTAGTTTAGTACAAAAGTTAATGCACCCGAGGAGATCATACATACCACATTTTTCCGATTCCCGACTACAAATAAGTTTCCAGACTGCTTTATCACTTACACAAATTCCCAAAGTCACAAATGTAATACACGATTGCCACTGTACCATTTGAAATGATCATTATCACAACACCGACTAATGCGATATTCATGTTGCAAGGATGTAAATTATTGCTGTCAACGCAATTACACTGCAAACTCAAACGTTGGGTTTGCTTCGACCTTGGTAAAGTCTCATTTACATTTTTTATTTCACAAGTTTGTTTTTTTTCACAGACTGTAGTTCAGAGTGCTGTTGTAGCCTTGTCTCTCCAAGCCTCCTCCAGTTTGCTGTTTAGTTTCATCAATATTTGGCTGCTTCTCACTCCAGCTCCTGGGCCCACGATCAAAGAGATTTTAACCTGTGATTCATGTGTTTGTGTAGCCTGGACCCTGCTGCTGCCCCGGCCCTGCGGATAGTTAGTCTGATAAACCCAAAGCTCACGGACCTTTTATCTATGGTATAATTCATGTTTGTGTAGTCTATAAAGCACATTGAATTTCAGACAACACGGCTAAAACAATCTTTCTGTTTTTCAAGGGTTTAATGCATCAAAGAAACAGTTCATATCACGGTTGTAATGTAATGGCAATCTGGTTATTTCAGCTTCTTTGCACGTGTAATAAATATGTTCGACCCAATGTCTGTCAGACGTTGTCATGTCAAGATCAGAGGACTCTTACCCTTCTAGAGTGCTGTTGTGCATGTTCAATTTGGGGCACCCAGAGGACCCAGGAACAAGGACATTTTCTGGGAATAGAACCTTTCTCTCAAAAAACATTTATTTTTTATCAACAGAAAGATAGACATTTGTGATTCAATGGGAATTTACCTTCTGAATATGAAAAAAAGACTATAGTTAACTTAAAACGATAGGGTTCCATCTACGTTTGGGGTAGTTTTGAGATACATGAATAGGATATAGTTAATTATGCTTTTCTCCCCTGTATCACATACATCATTCATTATCTCACATTTTGTTCATCCTAAACAGCATATTGGTCGACAATGTCATGAACAGAAACTGATGCATTGTCTTATGTTCAAAAGCGCAGAACTTATTCTCTGTTGCTGGCCTCTTAATTGGCATTTCTCTTTTTTTTTTTTCTTTCATCTACAATGTTTTAAAGTGTTAAGAATGGTGAAATGACAGTTTTGAAGCCGACACGAATGACCCGGAGTCTGGATTGTTCAAAGGATTGCGGCTTAGCACATACGGGATCCTTAAGACTCAAAGGCGATGCAAGGACTGCTCACACATGCATGAATCAATCAACTCTCAGAAGCCATCGATGAGAGGAAACATATCCACGGCCTCATAACATAACGGCCCGAGTCACTTTTTGGCCAAAATAATTTTTCTGTCTCTTTCCTGTTCTACTCTCCAGACCCTGCTGCATCTATACGTATCACAGGCTTTATCCTCAGAAAGATTTGTACACTTCCCGTCTGTAAGTTATCTGTATAAGTATAAAGTTGTTGTTTTTTCTATTTTCTTGAAAAAATTTAAAGTGCGTATGACAGGTTTTCATGATTTTCTAATTTTGACTTTATTCAGTGTATTAATACCTGTTGTAAATATAAATTATAGTTTTACACCAATCAAGCTGCTATTTGTGGAGAAAAGTTGAAAAATTCACACTAGGGAAACAAAGGTTATGCATTATTTACACAAAATAAATTACTTTTTTTGAACCTTTATACATGAATTCAACAAAATAAAGGTGTTAATGTGTATTTTTATTTGTAAAATAAACAAAGCTGAAATAAAGATTGAAGTTTTGGCCCACTGATAGGATGGTTGCTATGGTAATTTCCTAGTGTGATGTCATCATTTACAACCAGGAAGTAAGATAAAAAAGACTAAAAATTGCTAAACCACAATGAAATTTGTGAATTTTTTTAACACAATTTGAAACATATTTATCTTAACTGCGTTTTTGTCAAATGAGTCGTCCAACCTGTCATAGGCCCTTTAAGTGGTACTAACGCTGGGTATACTCTGACTCCAGTTCAGGTGCGGTTCGGGACCTGCACCACCCCAATTGTGGTCTGAATTTGACAAACGCCACACATCACATAGTTTCACATAGTTTTGTGCAAGAAAACTTGTCCAATAACTTAATAATCATACCGGACAGCTGCGGTGTCCAGCAAAAAGTCAACTGGCAGCTCTAAATTGCCCCTAGTGCGTGAATTTGAGAGTGACTTTTGGCCTGTCTGTCTATGTCTCTGTGACGAGTTGGCCACTGTACAGGGTGTACCCCGCCTAAGGCCCAAAGTCACTGGGATAAGCTCCAGTCACCCGCGACCCCTAACTGGAACAAGCGGGTGAAGATGAATTAATTAATGTTTTAAACCCCGTAAGCGAAGTCAATTTTCCATTCTGTGTTTAAATAATTAAGACGGAGCAGCAGGGTTCAGCGCAAATGATACCTACTGTATGTGCTGTTCAGTTTCCATTTAGCACTAGCAGATAATAACCTGATATTTTCTTCCTCCAGTGCATTTACCTGGACTTAACCTTGTACTTACATAACAATAAAGAAATACTCCCACACATTTCGGATGAATTCTTTTTCTCAGAAAGACAACTGGCTTAACAAGCAGACTGTTTTACTCCTCAGTAGACTGAAAGCCCCCTCTGTATTAGATTATATCAGATTTGCCTCACTTCTATTTCCCAGATTGGAAAAAAAAAATGAAAATTCTCATCGCCTATAAGACTCTCCTTTATTAAATATTGGCCTGACTGTATTGACGGCTCATCGACTGTACAGGTGGTAGAGTCAGCAGCAGTCCGTTAAGCTCTGTTGGGAGTGATGAATTCTTAGTGTACAATGTTTTTATTCGCAGCGGTTGAGGTTTTGCTGAATTAGATGGAATTCAAAACACTGTGATTCACTTTGGCCTTCAGAGCACAATCGCTCACATTTCTCTCACTGCAGAATAATGAATGAAGGGTATTATAAAAGTTTTTGAACAAAACTCAAGTGTTTTGTTTTTCAGCTAAAAATCTCAGATATTTTTGCACTACACATTGGAAGGTTTTGTGGCCTTTGTAAAATCTTTATTATGTTACATTTAACAACGTGCCCTCTGTTAGTTTTCTCCTACTGACTGCATTACTCAAAGATATTTTGGGAGATTGAGCTATTCATATAATTCAATCTGAAAACATCCTTTAAACGCCTACTCTTAACTGTAGGCCCGGGGCCCAAAGTACGGCCGTGAGCACCACCCTAAGGGCCGCACAATCAGTAAAATACGATACATTTAATATGAGATTGGGCCCCAGATTACTTTGAACCAAAACTGTCGGACCTCGAAGTTGAAAAGGTCAAAAACCCCTGCTTTAAAAGGACCCATATGGTGCTAAATTGACTTTTTTGAGTTTTTATCTCTGTTCTAACATCATCAAAAATACGCCTGGAGTTGCATTTAGCTTCTTTCACGCTAGTTTGATGAATCCTGGTTAGAAAATAGTGAGATCTTCTGTATTGGAAAATGCAAAGAGGACCAATTTCGATCCCAGGACGCAATTTTACTTTCCAAACTACCCGGAACGTAAATAAATAGAGCCCCATCATTCTAAGTGGACATTTACATTTACATAAAATAAATGCCCATTGAATCACACATGTCTATCTTTCTATTGTCGACATCATATGAATTATCACGCCCAAAGAAACAGATTTGACCCACTAGTTTAAATTGCACGTAATTGCTCATGCACTAATGGTATAATTATGATTAAGACTATGAAGGGTCCTTCCACATCTTTGGCCACATTAAGAGATATCATTGGACTTGCTTTGCCCTCTGAAGTGATGATTGCTCCTCTCGCTCTCCTTCTGGGCCTAATGAAGATTTGCCTGCCGCTTTAAATCCCTCTTCCAGGGGTTCACTCTCCCCTATGTCTTATAATTAAGTGGCTATATGAGCCGTAAAAATCCAACTCGCCGAAAATAAACCAGGAGAATTCGCCGCCATCTGCTGCGTCTCCTTCAGCTACACATTGGCCTCCTGTCATCGCAATTCCAAGTCATCGTTGCCCATTGCTATCCAGTTTGAACAAGAATGGAGAGGAGTTTCAAAAAAAAAAAAAACATGGACTGGAAATGGACATTTTTTAGGTTACGCTTTAATTACACTTTTTAATTTAAATATTAAAGCATGAACGCAAGGTTACTCATTACTCAGGCTTACTTGAGGGTTAGTTAGGATAGGGTTTGAGATGGGTTATTTATGGTTTTAGGTTTAACATTTATTTGTCCTACATTGAGGAAATTCCCGTGTTGCAACGCACAGTTCAAGAACAGCTGGAGAATAGAAATGTGCAATTAAAAACCTACAACAAGATAAATATAATAGAACTAAATATACCACACTGCGGAGGTAGAGAGGGAAAAAAAATAAACTTGTATGTACAATAAGTGGCAATTACTATGGTTGAGTACAGAGCAGCCTATGTGCAGAATAAATAGCAGGTAAAGTGGCTGAATTAGATAATTACCATAACTCCTAATCCTTAAACCCATAATTACGTAGTTACTAAACCTGAAAATGTATCCATAAACAACATGTTCTTTATGAAGTCTTTTGTCATTCTTTTTTAATTAGGCTTTCATTGTTAAGGTTAAGTAAGATGTGTTGTTGCTAAAAATCCACCTTGTTTTCTTCTCTGTGTTTTTAAGTAGTAGATATTGGTGGTCTATTTATAATGATTGTGTTGATCTAAATTGTCTGTATTAAAGCTGAGTGGCACATTAGTCCTTAAATGAAATGTTTAAGGTAAGGACTCCAGATCAAATCTAGCTCACAATCTGGAGACAGACAATATTTTCTTTTCACTACTACAGTAAAGTGGAACCTTAATTTCAATTTATTTATTAGGAGGATAAGCCCCTTGAGATGAACCATCTCGTTTTCAAGGGGGTCCTCAATTTACTCAGCTTTGTACCTTATCTTGTGAAACGCTGTGTACAACTCGGGCATACTGTATGTAAATACACTACACAGTATGTTGAGTCGACATTCAAGGTGCGTTCGCTCATGCACCTGGACCACATCAAAACTGGGACTAAACCGGAACTAAACTTGGAACTGGACCAGAACAAGACTGGGGCTAAACCAGGAAAAGAGCGTGACCAAAGCAAGTCTGCATCAGAACTAAATTGGGCTCAAAACAGGACCAAATCATGGCGAGTGTAAACACACCTTTAATCTGGCCTTCAGTGCTCTTCTCCAGGCCGTCCCAAATTCTGCGGTTTCCTTTCTCGATAAGTACCAGGGGTTGTCTTACGCACCTTGAGGCTACTCTGTGTCTGGAACTGTCCCTTTAGCACCCAGAGGAAGGGCCACAACATGCAAGCTCCACAGACGGACCTCACTCAGTCCCAGAGCCGATATGAAATTAAACAGTATTCATTTTCAGAGTAAGTTGGTGTAAAAGCACAGTTTAAAAAGTTGCTAATGATAATGACACTCAAAATATGCCTGAGAGTGTGACCAGGTGTTTGCCCAAACATGTTCTGCACAAATTACCTTCTGCCTGGATTTAAAGTTGGCAGACTTTAAATGTGCACAGTAATTGCTTCTTGTATAAAGTTTAGTGACAATACAGGTGGCCAATTATGTATTGTTCCTCAGTTCTTCTTGATGAATGGAGGCTCTAAGGGGTCTTTCTTTAGACACACACACACACACACACACACACACACACGCCTGATTTGGACTAATAATTATTTTCAAAGTCGTCATGAATCGAATATTTCATTGACAGAATGAATGTATTGCTGGATTGCACACTCAGAGGCCTGACATGTTCAACACATGTGAAATAAACAATTCGTTGAATGAAGCCAACAGCTGTGAGTGTGACTGAAGTGTAATAACAGTATTGATGTGTATTATAATACTTTCTATGCAAAGTGGGGAACTAGGATTGTAGTCTTTAAACTGACAAGTCCATTACAGATTTGTTCAGTGGTTTGACGGTGTCCATTCTGACTTGGCATGTGATCATGTGGGTGTACAAATCAACTGACTGTGAGAGTGTGGAAACTAGCGGCACGTTGCACTGTAGAGTTACTTTGGCATCTTTACAGATAGTTGTATCAGTAAATAGATGTGTCTGAAGGCCTAGGTCCCATGGGCACAGTTCGCCGTAATTAGAGTCCTTAAAGAAGTCCTATTGTGCTTTGGTCTGGAATATACGGTGCAGTCCCGATCAAAAGTTGAATGCAGAACTAAGTAACTTCAGCGACAGAGCTCCTCCTGCAGGTCTCCAGAAAAAGTCAGAAAAAGACGCTATAATCATTTTCCCCCCCTTCATCCCCCCCTGCATTGTATTGAAATAAGGAAGTACAATCACATACAAAAACATTTAATGTCACTAAATATATCTTTTTAAAAGACAGCAAGGGTTTATCAGGAGAGTTGTCTTTAGGTCGGCGTCGGGAAAGTTGTAAGGCTGGTTTTCTGCACAGAGACAGCAGGGGGAGATGGCGGGGGCTTCAAACGGCCCGAAGATACATTTGCAAACACCTCACGGACTTACAAAGGCGTTTAATAAGGTAAAATGTTACTTCGTTCTACTTTAAGACCAGCTGAATAAATGGCAAAAGTTACATTTTCATGGTTGGTCAGTAGAGCTTCAATAAGCAAGAAATGAGACTAAGACAAAAAAAAAACTTTGAATAAACATTTTATTGCAAACAACAATTGAACTGAAATAGGCTGTTCTGCAGCTGATCAAAAGTTTAGGACCACACCTCAAAATACAACTTGAAACTCAAAACAGAAATAAAAGTCTCAAACATGAACTAAGTAGCACCACCTTTATTGTTGATCACTTCAAAAATGTGTCGCGGCATGCTTGATGCAAGAGTTTGTGCACAGATTTGGGCTTTTAAAGGAAGGTATTTACTGAAACGTTTGTTTTTGTTCCCCCTCCCTTTTCTTATTGCTTATAGAAGTTCTACTTGGAACCTTGTTAAGATCCCGTCATGCAAAATGTGACTTTTTCTATTTATTCAACTGGTTTGTAAACTTTTGATAGGACTGTAGTTTAGGACACCTGTGAATCAATATGTTATATTTTTGAACTGCAACATTGATAGATAGATTGATTGATTGATTGAAATAAAAAAAAGAAAAAGTCTTGTCTATATATGCATACATCTTTGTACAACTTTGGGTGATTTAATAAGGAGGAAAGCATTATAGTATGATTAAGAGCACCTAAAATTTGGTTTTGCACAATAGGTCTTCTGTAAGTACACCCAAACTTTAAAACATAATGTGGATTGACCCTGTAATTCAGGTTATTACTATAAATCAGTCCATTGTACCATCAAATTGCCATCCAACTCAATTAAAATTTATGGATTCAACAGTATTTCACCAGATGAACTCAACCCATTAAAATATGAATCCATTTATGAATGACCAGCCGTCTACATACAATTCCCTACAAAGATTTGATCATACCTTTATTAGAATGTGAGACACAATGGCAAGTTAAAAAAAAAAAAAAAAAATCACAGGAACATCCAACAGTGTGAAGGTGTTTGGAGTTCTTTGAAGATGCGTCTGAGTGTTCCTTTTGGGGTTTTAGTGGCTTTCCCTGCCACGAAAAAGACTCTTTGAACAAAGCTTGACTCTACATTGTCTAGACAGAGGTATTGGAAAATGTCTACAATGGCCTCTCGTGACATATGGACTAGACCTATTGAATTTCTCACATTTCTCTCATCCATCAAGGGCAGCCATGTGTCCACTTGTTGACAGTGCTCTCAATCCAAACCATTTTTTTTTTCAAAGGTAAGGTATATGTAGCCTGCACTGTTATATATATAAAAAAAATAAAAAATACATACAATCTCAACTCAACCTAGACTGCCAGTGCCACATATAGATCAAATCAAATCAAATCAAACTTTATTTATATAGCGCTTTTCATACATATAATGTAACACAAAGTGCTTTACAGTGCATTAAAAACATTCCCACATCCCGTTTCCCTTCCAACCTCCCCCACCGCCATCCAGCCCACTCAACCCCCCCCCCCCCATAGGCAGTCACATATACAAACCTGTACATTCACACGCACATGCGCACACGCACACACACACACACACACACACACGCACACACACACGCACGCACTCACACGCACACGTTCTAAGAGACATGAGGCTGAGTACAGATACACCAGCTGAACAAGCACCATCAGAGGAGCCGTCTGCACCAGGAGCAGCGCCGGCCACAGCCACAGGACACAAACTCAGGGCCCAGGGGAGAGATGAGGCAAACACCTCCACCAGGGGCCCATGAGCCAGGGCCCCACAGCCACAGATGACCGCCGCTCCTGGTACAGAGGGCCCCTCAGAGGAAACACTGGAGAGTCTAAAATGAATAAAAGAATAGATAAATATTAAGAAATAAGTCAATAAGTGGGTTGAAATAGAGTAAAACTAAATAAATAATAAATAAATACAACTAAAATGCTAGAGCTAAGTTAAATAAACACAATAAATAGGATAAATAAATATATTAAATGAACACACGGGGAGCCAATGCAGTGATTTTAAAACCGGTGTAATGTGGTCCCGCCCCCTGGTCTTAGTCAGGACACGTGCTGCTGAGTTTTGTAATAACTGCAAACCTGCAATACTCTTTTTGGGAAGACCAGAGAGCAGGGCATTACAGTAGTCTATTCGACTGGAGATAAAAGCATGCATCAGGGTCTCCGTGTTGGCCCGAGAGAGAATGGGGCGGACTCTGGCTATGTTCTTTAAGTGATAAAAACCTATTTTTGTGATGTTCTTGATGTGCGGGATAAAAGTGAGCTCAGAGTCAAAGATAACGCCCAGGTTTTTTACTTGTGCTGATGGATTAAAAGACTGTGCTTGGAGTTTGGATAAAAGTTTCTCTCTCTGGGCCTCAGGACCGATGACTAAAACCTCAGTTTTGTCCCGGTTAAGCTGGAGAAAGTTTTCTGCCATCCAGGATTTGATGTCTAAAATGCAGTTAAAAAGAGCATCCATTGGCCTGGTGTCATCAGGAGACATGGAGATGTAAAGCTGCGTATCATCAGCATAACTGTGGAAGTTGACTCCATGTCTCCTGATGACATCACCAAGAGGGAGCATGTAGAGGTTAAAAAGTACAGGACCTAAAATCGAACCCTGGGGCACACCACATGTGATTTTATGGACCTTGGAGGAGCAGGTATCTAAACTTACCATGAATGTTCTGTCTGTGAGATAAGAAGTAAACCATTTATGTGCAGTACCAGAGAGGCCCACCAGGTGTTTGAGTCTGTTTAAAAGAATAGTGTGGTCTACTGTATCGAAGGCAGCGCTTAGATCCAGTAGAACCAACACTGTCACCTGTTTAGAATCATAATTTAATCTAAAATCATTTAAAATCTTAGTTAAGGCTGTCTCGGTACTGTGGTTTACCCTAAAACCAGACTGATATTTCTCAAAAATATCATGTGAGTTTAAGAAATAGTTAAGCTGAGTAAAAACAAGTTTTTCTAAAATTTTACTTAAAAATGGTAAGTTAGATACCGGCCTATAGTTGTTAAAATCATTAAAATCTAAATTGCTCTTCTTCAGCAGGGGCCTCACCACCGCCGCTTTAAAGGCAGTGGGAAAGACCCTGTCTGAAGAGAGCAATTCATCATGTTTAAAAGCTCCTCCCTAAAGATCCATAAAATGACTTAAAAACCTTGTAGGAACTGGATCTAAAAGACATGTGGTGGGTCTCACTGAGGAGAAAACTTTATCAAGACTCTCAGCATTAACCGGGAGAAAACTGTCCAGTGTTTCCTCCGGTAAAGACAGACACTCAGATGTGTTAAAAACGATAGATGGACTGGATAAAAAATTGCATCTGATGGTGTCTATCTTCCCCATGAAGTGGTCTGCAAACTCCTCACAGAGAGAGTCGGAGGGTGTTAATTCAGGTTTGTTAAAATCTTGGTTAAAAAGCTGATCGACTGTAGAGAAAAGAGTTTTGGGATTATTTTTGTTATCGGTAATTACTTTGCTGAAGTATGCATTTCTAGAATATCTAATTGTTTTATTATAAAGTTTTTGTAGTTCATTCAGGATTTGCTTATTTATTGTAATTTTGTTTTTCCTCCATTTTCTTTCTGCTGCCCTGCAGTTCCTCTTTAGTTGTTTAAGTTGCTCATTTCTCCAGGGGGGTACTGGTTTTGTATGGATCTTTTTTATTTTTAATGGCGCAACCTGGTTGAGAGCAGACTTGAGTTTACTATTAAAATTGTCAACAATAAAATCACAGGAGGCAGGTAAAATGACTGGAGGAAGATCTCTTAAAACTTGGATAAAATTTGCAGCCACTTCAGGGGTCAGATGGCGCTTCCTCACAGTTCTCACAGAGGTCTCTCGCTGAATAAAACCAGTGATATTAAAAAACACACAGTAGTCAAGTCGACAACAGAGGACACACTGGTGGACAGGCCATGGGTGATGACCAGGTCCAGAGTGTGTCCTCTGTTGTGAGTCGGCTGTGTGACGTACTGAGTAAAATCCATGTAATTAAGAACATTTAAAAATTCTTTTGTGAGTGGGTCTAAAAGGTTATCAATGTGCAGGTTAAAATCACCGGTTAAGATAATCATATCGTAAGAACTGTATAAAATTGATAAAAATTCTGAAAATTCATTGATGAAAAGATTGCATTTCTTCGGTGGCCTGTAAACTGTAACGCATAAAATTTGTGGGTTGCTAAAAACAATTGCATGGTATTCAAAACTTGTAAAATTGTTAAATAAAACAGGTTTGGTGGCCAGAGTGTTTGTACTTATAGAGGCTGTGCCACCTCCCCTTTTAGCGCTCCTTATTGAAAAAGCAAAGTTAAAATCTGGTGGAGAGGCCTCAGTGAGAACAACTGGTGCATCTGAACCCAGCCAGGTTTCAGTTAAAAACAGACAGTCAAGTTTTTTATCTAATATGAGGTCATTGACAATAAAAGACTTATTCAGCAGAGAGCGGACGTTTAAAAGAGCCATATTTATTGTTGTTGGGGGTGGGCAAACTATAGGGATTTGTTGTATACAGGCTTTCTGGATATATATGAGATTATTTTTGTTTACAGTAGTTTGGTTGAGGGTTTTATGTGTTGTCCGCTCTCTGCTGATAATTACCGGAATGAACTGTGGTTGGTTGTGTTGTCATAGTGATTGCAAGGTGAGTCCGATATTGTAAGAAAGAAGGCGGGATCCAGTGTGATTTGGG
Organism: Rhinogobius similis; assembly: GCA_019453435.1. NCBI lineage: Eukaryota > Metazoa > Chordata > Actinopteri > Gobiiformes > Gobiidae > Rhinogobius > Rhinogobius similis. The sequence goes on from CM033619.1 coordinate 40,034,163, forward strand.
TGGAGGCGGTCCTTTTTAAAAAGTTCTGGTCTCTTGAAGAAGGTAAGAAAATTGTCTATGTAAGGAATTTTATTGTCTCTGCAGTGGGTCTTGAGTCCGATATGTAACTGTCTTAAGCGGCTGAATTTAATATCTCCAAATCGGGGTGGTCAAAATGGTCCAGAAACAACACACTGTTTGTCTAAGCTGTGGATTGTGGAGATGAGGGTTCTGTAGTTGTCCATGAGAGTCTCTGACTGTTGTAATCTGAGGTCATTTGTGCCAATGTGAACTACGACTGTTGATATTGATGGGTGGTGGCGGAGGATGGTGGGGGCGGAGTCTATGAGGTCCTTTACGAGAGCACCTGGGTGACAAGAGGTGTAGCCTTTGTGTAGTCTCACGTGCCGAACCATGGATGAGCCCAGGACCAGCACGGACGGACCCGGGTTTGGCACCGAGGCAGGGACATCTGCGGAGATGTGAGCCCGACTCTGCGGCGCTGTGGGGCCACCCGCAAAAGCGAAGCCATCTCCCCGGACACAGCGAGCCGTAGGGCTCGATGTGCGCGTGGAGGGTGCGGCAGCAGAGCCTCCCAGCTCACGCCCAGCATTCGAGCTCGACATGCGCTGGGAGGACGCGGAGGGGCCGCCCAGCTCACGAGAAGCGGTCCGGCTTCGCGTGAGCTGGGACGGCGCGGCGGGCTCCGAGCCGTTTGGCCCGGCGTGAGCGGGGAGGTAGCCACGGAGCCCCCGGAAGGTGCTGGAGCGGCGGGTGGAGGTGATTTTGGGCGCAGCAGCGGAAACTCACTCTCGGGCAGCAAACCCTGAGGCGGCGGTGATCGGCGGTGCAAACCCCGCAGCCCGGGAGGTCCAGGAGCCGGCGTGAAATGCAGCGGCCCGCAGCGAGTCTTTACAGCCGATCCACAGGTCTGAGAGCGGGCAGGAGGCGGCAGACCGGGTCGGCTGGATCGTCGTCGTTGTCGCTCTGCACGCCCAGGAGAGCCCGCTCTCAGAGGAGGAAACTCCTCATCGTCCAGTGCTGTGAATTTATTCCTCAGCTCTTTTTCTGCTGTGTTTGATGGGCGCGAGGACCGGCTATCCCGCGCCCCAGAGCCGCTGCGGGACACGACGAGGGTCCACGGGTCGGACCGGATGGGAGTGGAGCTGGTGGGAACTTTGGGCCGTGCTCCCTGCTGTAACCAGTGGTGGTCGTCTGCGGCGCGGGGACCCGGCGAGAGACCCGCCCGGATCGCGGGAGTTGAAATAATTAGCGGTGTCGGCTAACTGTGAGCTGGTGGCGGTGGCGTGAGTTCTACCCAGGATTATATCCAGTTCTCGATCCTCCTGGATTTTAAATAAGGTGGAAATCCGCTGTTCCATCTCAGCAACTTTTTGGCTTAGGCCAGCACAGCTCTCACAGCTGGATGTGGAGGTAAGTGAAGGCATGGTTACCTCACCTGTAGCTAGCTTGACGTTACCCAGGGCAGTGTCTCTGTTGTAAAAAACATTAAAATCTGGGCATCCGATGGTTAAAAATGATAAATCCAGATAAAAACGGTGTTAAAAGCCACTATAGTCTGGGTTGGGTATAAAAGGCTGTCATAAAAGCATAAAAAATACACTTTGTGAAGGAGCCGGTCTCTCTGACAACCGAGACGCTGACGCATGCGCATTCCGATATAGGGGACACATACACGTTTTTCTAAGTATAGCACTGATTGATGATGAGTTGCAGAGAGACAACCTTTCGATTTATTCCCAACTGGTTTTATTTGTGGGAATTGGCAACCCAAAGGCTCATGTAAGACTCATTATGCTTTCTGGTTGGATATTTATCTTGCGAACAAATGCGCAAATTGACTACGCAAACAACTTAACCATCAATTACATTGTTCTTGTAATTAAGAATCCTTGATCAGCATTAGAGTTGTTATTATTAAAATCCATTTCAGACTCGAATATGTCTGCTAATTTAGCGATCAAACAGCAATTCCGTTTTGTCAGACAGGACGGTTTGTTGACCTGCTTTACATGTTTCGACTGCTTTACGCCTAGTGTACACTGAGTCCAGTCCGGTCGCGGTCCGGGACCCGCGGGTCTCTTGCAGACGCCTGTCACACCAGCTCCGGTTAACTGCGGTCCGTTTTTGGCGAAAGCCACGTAGATTCACGTGGTTTCGCCGCGAGCACTCGTCAAATGACATGAAAGCCGCACCAGACCGCTGCGGCGTCCGGCAAAAATAGACTTCTTGCGGATTCTTTCCGAGACCGCGCGGGTGCCGGACCCGCGGCCGCAGAGCTCCGAGGTCGGTGTGACAGGGCGCATTGATTTTAAGCACTTTCTAAGTCTTGCGGGACCCGCACGGGACCCGCGCGGGTCCCGAACCGGAGCCGGACCGGAGTCGGTGTGCATCAGGCGTAAAGGATGTTGTAGTGACGTGTGTTGTTGGCATAGAACTATAATAAAACCTGGAAAATGAATCCAAAATGGTGCCCTGTTTATCCCTATGGATGTGCTCATTGGCGCATGACCCCAAAAAAGTTTCTTACTTCCGCATTTACTTCCTGATACGGAGGCTGCCATCTTTGCTTCACGTAGGCTGCCATCTTTGCTTTAGGGCGCCACGTGACGACAATCTCCCATGATGCTTTGAGCGACGTGAGCGACCACGCAGCTTGCAAGTTTTTGTGTTAACGTTAGCTTGTGTGATTGTAATTGCATTCTTCATGTTAGATCACACGTGAAACCGTCTGAAATGAAATAAAATACAACTTACAGGTATCGCTAGTCTAGCCATGTCCACGTGCTTCTGTTTGTATCGTCTGACGTGCTCGTTCACGTGGCTCACACATGTTTGCGGTGATGTCACTTCATATAAAAACGGTAATTTCGGTGATTTTAGAAATGGTAGAAAAGAACATTTCCTTCTATTTTATTTAAATATCGATAATAATTCAGTACTGTCTGCAATTATAATGTGCAATTATAGAAAAAGGCTGGGCCCAAGAGGCTGCAGTACCTCGCATGGCCACTAATCAATCTGGGACCACAGACAGTACCTTATCCAGTTCATTTAATACATCTATGGTTGTCGGCTGCTTGCACAGCTTTGCCAGACAGTAGGGGATGCTTACGCCCCCTACGGTCTTACATCTACTCAAGGACTGCATCCCACGTGTGTGATAAGGAACTTGTAACTGATAGACTATTTGGAAAACGGAAAAAAAGAACATCCAAAAGAGTGTGAAAAGGAAACAGCCAAAAGACAAACGAGCAATAAAAGAACAACCAGAGCAACAAAACCTGAAATTAGTCATATCAGACCACTACAAGAGACAAATAATCAAGGGTAATCTGTGCAAACAAATGCCACAGTTGGGTCAGGAGCCTAAATTGTGATGATCTCACACTCAGGACGCAGCCCCGAAGAAGACGTCAGAAAAAAGCCGTTCATTCTCCCAACTAACCAGGCCCCACTTAAAGATTAGACGAGATTGTGCATTCTCAAGGTGGTGCGTTTATGAAAGATTTAAGAAAACACATCTAGCAGCAAAGATATCTCTACCTGCAAATATAATCTCTGTCCAAAAACTTTTAAACTGAGAAATAAAATAACTTTAAATCAGTGAGAGTGCGGACAACTAAGGTTTTTGCGCTTTGGTTTGTGGAATGATACTATAGAACAGTTTATCAGGGGAATGTAAATCAATTCAAAAACAATTACAAAAAGAAAAGAGAGATATGAGAGCGCTGTGAATGTTAAATAATCATATGATATAGAAATGGAATGCACACAAATATGTATTATTGAACAATGAGGAAAAGGGACTAAATAAGTTTATACTTTCCATCACTACGTTTCGAACTTACATTTATTTATATACAGAAATATGTTTTATGTCTTGCAAGTTTGAAACAAAGACAAACAAACGTACAAACAAACAAGTATATCTCTGCCATTATATGAATCGTAGTTACTGTTTATGCCAGAGTTCCCGCAAGGATATATATAACTGCGGGAGTGGAGTTGTAACACAAATGCTATTTACTACGACAATGAAGTGTAAAATGACATTTCTGGGAGTTTTGCGAGTTGCGTCAACATTAATTAATTCAGTCTAGACACATCCCATGAGGGTTTGTTATTTCCTTCCTTCCTTTACGCAACACAACAAACTTTAATGCAAAATAAGGCATAACTTTCACACGCCATGTTTGCTGTGATTGGTTGGTGAGGCCGCAGGGACAAGCACGTAGACGAGTTCAGTGAAGTTCAATCAAAAGGCGCTGTTTCAAGTCTCAAGTTATGGTTTGACATGAATAAGTCTAATTAGATAGCATTCATTCATTCATTCATTCATTTTCTACCGCTTATTCCCGTTAGGGGTCGCAGGTGACTGGAGCCTATCCCAGTGACTTTGGGCCTTAGGCGGGGTACACCCTGGACAGTGGCCAACTCATCGCAGGGCTGACACAGAGAGACAGAGACAAGGACAGACAACCATTCACTCTCACATTCATTCACTATGGACAATTTAGAGTTGTCAATTAACCTACACAGTCATGTCTTTGGACGGTGGGAGGAGCTGGAGAACCCGGAGAGAACACGGGGAGGACATGCAGACTCCACCCATAGAGATCGTGTGATGTTAGGGTGGTTCGGAATTCGAAACCACGATGTTGGGGTGGTCTGGGATTCGAACCCACGATCTCTTATTGAGAGGCAGAAGCTCTAGCCGCTCTAGCCGCTCTGCCACCGTGCACCCTAATTAATTAGATAGCAGTAAAACCAAATTCATCAGCAAAAAAAAAAAATGTTTGAACCAGTCAGGGGAGTAGACAGGGGGGAACAAAGTGGTCAGTTGTCTTAGGATCCCAGAATTGGACTCTCTTCTTTTTAATTTGTGTTAGATGGGTGCTCACGTGAAGCTCCTTGCCCCGGGCCAAGAAATTTCTGTTAACGGCCCTGGAACCGGTCAAAACCAGCATAGACAATGTTCAGTTGGACAGGTCTTTGACAATACATTTTAGGAGTAACAATTGATCATACATTTTCTAATCTTGCAGTCTTGCGTAGCATCATATGTCAAAAATCATCATCAAATCAAAATTCATTTCAATTCATGTACAAAGTAAAACACATGGTGGCTCCAGACTGTGTTCAGAACCTGTTCCGAATAAAGCAAAACAAAGGGATCATTTATGTTCGCAAAATCGAAAGTTAGAACAAATGTCAAACAAAGAAGCCTGTCAGTCCAAGAGACAAATGTGTGGAACAGTTTAGATGATAAGATGATGATTCCAAGTGCTGTACTTCAATATTTCTGTTTAAAAGAATGTTCAAAGCTAAAGTGATGAAGTGAGGAAAGTCGGTCTTGTTTCTCGATGGATGTCAGGGTTTACGCTGGTTTCAGCAACTCAAATTTAATGCCTTTTAATGCTGTATTTTTTTTGCTATAATCAACATTCAAACAAGACATTTTATCATGTCAAAGCTACTGGCCTGTAACCACTCCACTGAGCAGCAGAATGACCCGAATATAATAAACTACTTAATAACATTCAGAATACTTATATAACAAGACATTTAAACCATGCAAATGTAAGTATGTCTGGGATTCATGTGTTCTTCTGATGGATAAATCACTTATTAGATGTAATGCCTGCAGGGATGGAATTTAATGCATTTTTATTCATTTTAACGTCTAAAGCTAAAGATGTTCCACCGGTGGTACATTGGACTTTTTCTTTATTTATTCCATTTTATCCACCATCTGATAAAAGGAGACAATTAAGCTGCTACAAATGTTAGACATGAGAAGAAAGCTGTAACCCTCTTATTTCCAGTCAAAGCAATCATTCTGGGATGAATCAGGGTCAGTTTATTCTCCAAAATAAAAAAGTACCCACACATTAAGAGGACTTTTATGTGGATTCCACCAAAAACTCATTTTAGTCAAAATAGCTTCAGCTTTGAAAGAGGAATTGTTAATGCACAATCTAGTGTCAAGCCCAACCCAATTCAACTTAGGTTTGCCTCTGTGCAGGGCTTGTTTCCACTTGTAATGAGAGTAAATCAGACACAAAGGACAAAACTACAGAGTCTCAGCTTCAGAAAGAGTCCAGACATTTGTTTGTGCTCCAAAGGGTTCAGAAACAGCTTCAGTTTGAACTGGGATAGTCAGACGTTTTAGGCAAAATAGGCCTTCAGTGTAAGGGGTTTTAAGGCCTTCATTTAATTACCTTTAATGCTTTTTAATGCCCTGCAGAGACCATGGAATGGACCATATTTAATTTAGATGGATGCATTATATTTCACTTGCACAGACAGCATAATGTAGAAAAGTATTAGATTTATCCAAATGAAACATTCTGTTATCCATACTTTATTGACCGAAATAAACTAAATTACAGGAAATGATTTCATTTACGTATTTTGTTTTTGGAGTGCGGTATTATCCTTTCCTGACAATGCAGAGCTGTGAAGGCGGCTGTGGAGTATCAAGTGCAAAAAAATCCATCCCTTAGCATTCAAGAAGTATCTACAGTAAATCAAATGTGGAAAAAAAGAACTTGTCCTGTAAGATGGGGCTTTGATATATATATTTTTCTTTGTCACAAAATTGGGCCATGGTGACTAACAGTTTGTCTTTTTTTGTCTCGTGTGGAAATGCTACCATTACTACAGCAGTAAACAACAGTTTTGAGGCCATTAAGGATAAAAAGTACAAGGATCTTTGAAGAAGAATGTAGCTTAAAAATACTTCACTACAAATGAGCAGACGTTGCCAGTTGTAACATATTTCAGGGGGGAAAAAAGCATTATAGTCGTTTTGTGTTTTACATTTTTCCTTGAAGATTTAGTCCATAATTAGAAAATATAATGGCTTGTCTGAATTTTCTGGAGTGAAAAGTAAGGCTGTGTCTGAGATTTCATTTGTCTAAATTAACAACTGGGATCAATGCGATATTTGGTATTTTCACAGCTTTGCATTTGTTCTCAAAAGTAAAAACAAAATAAAAAGTAAATCACTGATCTTACAGTAATTGAAAATGGATTAAAGAGAAACAAAAATCCATGTGGAGTTAGTGTTTAAGAATGAAAAAAAATGCCTACAGACAATTTCATCGTGTTCTTTTCTTAAGTCTCATTCAAGGCATTTCAATTATTCATGTTTGCTGAGCAGTTTAAATAAATGTGTAGCCAACAAAGTACAATCATTTAACAAAATGTAAGAGTAGAACTACAGAGAGAAGCAATTATAAACCGAGTCATTAAGCACTAGTTTGATGCATTTGTTCCTTAAGAAGCTGTAATGAGGTTAAAGGCAATTTATACAAATATATTTCAAAACAATTGTCTCGGAACTTGGAGGGTAGCCGGGTCAATTCCTGCTCTTTTTTCCGGATCTTGAGCAAGGTTTGGTTGGTTCATTCATTTAGTGTCTTTTGTCTATATTTTAGGAGTCGAGCCAAGTTAAAATTATGTTTCAAATGTATTTACAACTTGGCTCCTGAACCACTCCGAATGTTTATACAGATACAAAACAGAGTGTCAAACCAAAACTGTCAAAACCCACACAGCAGGACGTCCTTTGGACAATCAGCCTTTTCCTACAAAAACTGTGGAACTCATTACCCACAGTGCATTTCTGATGTAACAATGTTCACTGTTCAAACTGGGATGTTTGAAAGAAAACCAAAACTGTACCCACCTGTAAGAGGTGTGAAGGTGTGTGAAAGTGTGTGAAAGAATGTGCAAGAGTGTGGAAGTGTGTGAAAGAATGTGCAAGAGTGTGGAAGTGTGTGGAAGAGTGTGGAAGTGTGTGGAAGAGTTTGGAAGAGTGTGAAGGAGTGTGGAAGTGTGTGGAAGAGTGTGAAAGAGTGGGGAAGTGTGTGGAAGAGTGTCAAAGAGTGTAAAGAATGTGCAATAGTGTGGAAGTGTGTGGAAGTGTGTGAAGGAGTGTGGAAGTGTGTGGAAGAGTGTGAAAGTGTGTGAAAGAGTGGGGAAGTGTGTGGAAGAGTGTGAAAGTGTGTGCAAGAGTGTCAAAGAGTGTAAAGAATGTGCAATAATGTGGAAGTGTGTGGAAGAGTGTGGAAGTGTGTGGAAGTGTGTGAAGGAGTGTGGAAGTGTGTGGAAGAGTGTGAAAGTGTGTGAAAGAGTGGGGAAGTGTGTGGAAGAGTGTGGAAGAGTGTGAAAGTGTGTGAAAGAGTGTCAAAGAGTGTAAAGAATGTGCAATAGTGTGGAAGTGTGTGGAAGAGTGTGGAAGTGTGTGAAAGAATGTGCAAGAGTGTGAAAGTGTGTGCAAGAGTGTGAAGGAGTGTGGAAGTGTGTGGAAGAGTGTGAAAGAATGTGCAAGAGTGTGAAGGAGTGTGGAAGTGTGTGGAAGAGTGTGAAAGAATGTGCAAGAGTGTGGAAGTGTGTGCAAGAGTGTGAAAGAGTGGGGAAGTGTGTGGAAGAGTGTGGAAGAGTGTGGAAGAGTGTGAAAGAGTGTGAAAGAGTGTCAAAGAGTGTAAAGAATGTGCAATAGTGTGGAAGAGTGTGGAAGTGGTGTGTGGAAGTGTGTGAAGGAGTGTGGAAGTGTGTGGAAGAGTGTGAAAGTGTGTGAAAGAGTGGGGAAGTGTGTGGAAGAGTGTGGAAGAGTGTGCAAGAGTGTGAAAGTGTGTGAAAGAGTGTCAAAGAGTGTAAAGAATGTGCAATAGTGTGGAAGAGTGTGGAAGTGTGTGAAAGAATGTGCAAGAGTGTGAAAGAGTGTGGAAGTGTGTGGAAGAGTGTGAAAGAATGTGCAAGAGTGTGAAGGAGTGTGGAAGTGTGTGGAAGAGTGTGAAAGAGTGGGGAAGTGTGTGGAAGAGTGTGGAAGAGTGTGCAAGAGTGTGAAAGTGTGTGAAAGAGTGTCAAAGAGTGTAAAGAATGTGCAATAGTGTGGAAGAGTGTGGAAGTGGTGTGTGAAAGTGTGTGAAGGAGTGTGGAAGTGTGTGGAAGAGTGTGAAAGTGTGTGAAAGAGTGTCAAAGAGTGTCAAAGAGTGTAAAGAATGTGCAATAGTGTGGAAGTGTGTGAAAAAATGTGCAAGAGTGTGGAAGTGTGTGCAAGAGTGTGAAGGAGTGTGGAAGTGTGTGGAAGAGTGTGCAAGAGTGTGAAGGAGTGTGGAAGTGTGTGGAAGAGTGTGAAAGAATGTGCAAGAGTGTGGAAGTGTGTGCAAGTGTGTGGAAGAGTGTGCAAGAGTGTGAAGGAGTGTGGAAGTGTGTGGAAGAGTGTGAAAGAATGTGCAAGAGTGTGGAAGTGTGTGCAAGAGTGTGAAGGAGTGTGGAAGTGTGTGGAAGAGTGTGCAAGAGTGTGAAGGAGTGTGGAAGCGTGTGGAAGAGTGTGAAAGAATGTGCAAGAGTGTGGAAATGTGTGCAAGAGTGTGAAGGAGTGTGGAAGTGTGTGGAAGAGTGTGAAAGTGTGTGAAAGAGTGTCAAAGAGTGTAAAGAATGTGCAAGAGTGTGGATGTGTGTGAAAGAATGTGCAAGAGTGTGAAAGTGTGTGCAAGAGTGTGAAAGTGTGTGCAAGAGTGTGGAAGTGTGTGAAAGAGTGTGGAAGTGTATGGAAGTGTGTGGAAGTGTGTGAAAGAGTGTGGAAGTGTGTGAAAGAGATTGGAAGTGTGTGAAAGAGTGTGCAAGAATGTGGAAGTGTGTGAAAGAGTGTGGAAGTGTGTGAAAGAGTGTGGAAGTGTGTGAAAGAGTGTGGAAGTGTGTGTAAGAGTGTGGAAGTCTGGAAGTGTGTGGAAGTCTGGAAGTGTGTGGAAGTGTATGAAAGTGTGCGGAAGTGTATGGAATTAGCACTTGCTATAAACTGTATTTGCATTTCATCAGCTACAAGCATTGTTGTTTTTTTTTACTTTGTATGACTGCATTGTCCTTACCAAATAAGTACAAAAATAAAATAAATAAATAAATGATGATGATGCCAGAAGGAAATCAACTGCTGCATTTTGTGTTTGAAAGTTTTACTACGTTGGTTATTGGGAGAACATGTTTTTTCTCATTCCAATTGCAGCTGAAAGAGAAGCTATTGCTGTTGGAACTACACAGTCTTGGTTGATCTGGGGGCATTCACTCAGCGTTGCTAAAAATGAAATGTTTCGAGGTTATCAAAAGGTGCCACCAAGGTGAACGTCAACGCATTCTGTCAGAAATTGTGCAAGTCTAACATCATTTTTCGGTTCAATCACCAAGAAAAAAACTACACAAGGCTTCAGTTTCTGGTTTTAGGGAAGGGATACGATGTTTTTTTCCGAATGTTTTAAATGGTGACGTCGTTATTTAACACTGGATTGTTGCGAATGATCTGCAATATTCATTGAAGCGCCTTGATGGCTTGACTTCTTGTTTAAAACGGCAAAAAGCATTCTCTACTGCTGGCCCCCCGCCTCTTCATATTGGCATGGCTAAAAATACAACTCTGACTAAGCTTATCATGAGAGAAAACCACAACGGTAAAAATGGATAAAGGCTCAGAAAAGTCGATTTAGCAAAATATGTCTTACTTAAATATGCAGATGCGCAATCATGGAAACAAGCCCTGGTCTTTTCTCTGTGCGTTCTGTCAGAAAGCTCCGACATGACACGATTTGATTTACTGTTCTGCAGAAAAAATAAAATAAAAAAAATATACTGAAGGAAAGGAGTGCTGACAGCTGCCATAAATATGGATAGGCCACTCAACCCGCAATCAAAAGACTCACAAATCATACTTTTATTTTTCCGCTGTCAATACTTAAGCAGCCTGGGTATTTGAGTGGGTTGATGCACATTTTTTGACGAGGCTCAGTAGAATACTATGCAATTGAGTTCAAGTTTTTAGAAGCAAACAATGTTTTGTAAATAGGCCATGGCAGTGTGTTCTTCTCACTTCCCGATGAGTTGCATCCTGTCAGTCTGAACTAGTTTAACCTTCCCCAGGGTCTGGACCGCAGTTCAAGCCTTTCATTTTCACACAATAAGTTGTTATATCGTCTCAAGTCTCCGAGCACAGATGTACATAGATATAGATATGAACACTGCCTATATGGTACACTCTTGAAACGGTTCTACATCTTTATTATCAAGGGAATGATTTTACATCTTTATTGTCAAGGGTATTCTTTAAAGTGGTCAAATATGGCATTGTTAACATAGATGCAGCATTGGAAAACAGAAAAAAAAATCAAGCTTGCTGAGATCTTATTAAAGGACAAATATTATGAATGATTTACTTTGTTGAGCTTTTAGCCATGTTCTAACATTGTTCCGTCATCAAAAACATACCTGGAGTAGCATTTGGCTTGATTCACGTTTTTTTTTTTTTTTTGATGAACTTCTCTCTCTCTACAACACTCTGAACTCCTTCGATGTGTGACGTAGAAGATGCTGACGTCACTTATCCCAGAATTCTTTGCTGTTTTGAGTCCTTAAATCATCCCCAGACTCGCTCTGAACATTTCTTCCGTCTAACGATCTCACAATAACTAAAACTTTGTCAGATCCACTCTTTACTGCAAAGCATTGTGGGTATATATTTGTGTGTAGTTGCCTCTACAGCCAGTAGATGGAGCCACAGCTAAGTCAAAATGACATCTCCCAACGCAGTGATAAAATTATATTTTTCTCTGAAAGCATTTTATTTTTTGCTCCAAAACATGACATGTCAAACTGGAGACACTTGAGCAGGTTTAAAGGCAAATAATGAATAATACTTGTCCTTTAAAGTGCCTTTGACAGGTTTGACTAAAATGCAGTTAAGATAAATATATTTCAAAGTTTGCTAAAATACTTTATAAATTTAATCCCGGTTTAGCAATTTTTTAGGGTTTTAATTTTACTTCCTGGTTGACGTCACACTAGGAAATTACCAAGCAACCACGCTGTACACTGGGCAAAAACTCATCTAATGTTGCCGTTTTTTTTTTATTTTTATTTGACAAATAAAAAATACATGTGAACTTCTTTAATTTGTTGAAATAATGTTTACAGGATTTGTTTACCTCCTGTGATTTTCTACAGATGTTTTTAATTTTTCTCCACAAACGGCTACTGGCTATTGGTGCAAAACTATAATTTATAATACAGCAAATAAAGTCAAAATTAGAAAATGATAAAAAAAATCTGTCATACGCACATTAAGCTGAGCGGTCACTGTTGCTAACCGGGCTCACGGCTATGGGGTGAGGTAGCTGTCAAATAAGACGTGCGTGGCAAATTAAAATGCATGCGTATTTATCTGAATGTGTGCACAACATTTTGGATATTCTTGATTCAGAAAAAACAGTATTTTACCTTTACAGTTTTTGGCTTGAGGTTTCTTTATTGAGAAGATTAGAGAAACCATGTGGTATAGTCCAAAACCTTAGCTAGCACTTTAAAATAAGTAGCAGGTACACACTGTGGAACTTAGTAGATACTTTCAGTGGTATTTACAGTGGTACTTGAAGTGGAACCTGTGCTGTTACTGGTACATTTTGCATTACTTATAGTGGTAGTTAGTGGTATTTGTATTGGTAGTTATGGTGGGACTTACACTAGTGTTTACAGTGATACTTAAAGTGATACTTATTGGTACTTACAGTAGTACCTTTAGTGATACTTAGCACTAGTGCAATGAATGTAATCTTGCAATGACCTCAAGCAAAAAAAAAGTATTTATATACATATATATTTCTAATTGTGGAATGATACTTTTTTTTTTTTAATTCTCTAGCTCAATAATTAATCTTATACACAAATACAGATGAATTTGACATCTTAATTGACAGCTACCTTACCCCATACAGTAGTAGCATATAGCAGCGTTCTAGTCCCATCTCATGCCCCCGTTAGAAGGTGAACTATCCACGAATTCTCTTTCAAAATTATGGGAAGGGTAAATATCAAAGGATCAACAAGCGATGTTGCTATGAACTTATAATTTATTCAAACACAGACACACAGAAACACAAAGGGAAAGAAATTAAGTAGATATGTAAAGCTTAATTATGCAATCAGTGAGAAGAAGTAACAGATCTTTCTCATATTCGATACTAAGAAAACTCCTCTGGTATTGCTCTGTTATTGTGGTGTATTCAAACAAAGAAGACTTCTGAGTTTCGGATTTCTTTAAGTCACTTGGTGTTACAAACTCTGTTTAAATCAGCTGAACATTCTTCCTTAAACGTATTAATAGGTAATAAACCTATCAGACTATAAAGACCTCGATGGCAAAGTTGCACGACCAAGCAAGCAATTATCTTTAAAATATCCATCTTACTACTTTGACATGAGACCGCTGAATGCATGTGGTTCAGCCCCTCATTTGTAAAGGTGGGTGAGCAGCCACCTGTCTCCCCTTCAGGTCTCCTCTCAGGTACCAGCCAGATTTCTGTCCGCAGCAGATGGCGGCTTTTGCTCTCGACAAACTCAGTCCAAATGGATACAAGAATGTGAGAACAAACAGTTATATACAAAATACATGAAGGAAAGAATAATTATCTTGTTCGGAGTGTGATAGTGTTGCATTCATATTAGCATACTAAATAAAAGTAAAATGGAATATGTTTTGAAAAAAAAAAGATATAAGTGAGGAAGCAAGCAAGGAAGTTTAATTTTGTGCACCTTCAATATCCCTGTAAAATTACTCAGCACATGCCCTTCAAAGGAAATTAACACCCAAATACATGTCTGTCTATTAAGGGCAAAAAAAGTTCCAATTATGAATTTGAATCAAGTCATTTTCCTCTCAATTCTTTGTGGTCAATTGAGTCCATTTCTATTTTTCAAACCTCTTGTTTGGTAGCGCAGTTGGGTTTTCATTTCAGATATCCAGAAGAGTTTGGGATTATTAGGTGGGCTAAGGAGCTTAGTCTGAGAGGCAGCCAGGTAAGAACTTAATCTCTAAACTGGTTAATGGCTAATACTGTTGAGAAGGTGAAACGCACAGCATGCCTGAAAGCACAATGCTAATTTGTTCGACACTATAGCTGGCGCCACATTGAAAAGGCTTAGTTAAATGGAGGGAGGGATAACTTAATTATCTCACAAAAATGTGTACAAAAGTTCATTTTTTTATGTACTATATTGTTCATAATGCCATCCATGTGTGTATTAGAAAAACCTTTCTTTAACAATTGTTGCCTGATTTTATGTTTATCAAGGCATTTTCAGCACTAAAAACACCTTCAACTCAGGACATTCTGTGTAACGTAATCAGCAGAAGACAAACATGGGCAAATCTCAGAAAGTTACCTAGTTACATACCTAGTTTACAATAGTTCCAAGTCAAGCAAATTCCGGTGTGCTTCCAATGTGTATTTAATCATTTCACATCATTATTATTATTCAGTCAAAGTTGCATCTCCAAACTTCAGATTGCATTAAATATATATATATATATATATATATATTTTAAAAATGTCATATTTTCTGACACGCTGCTTCCCACAGGACGCACTACCCTCTCTTGGCCAGTGCTGGTATTGTTCCCTCAATCAGTTCAGTTCAGACAGAATGCCGTTTACCGATGACATTATGAGTCCTGGGGCAAATTTTCTCCTGAAGCAGTAAGTGTGAACACGCACTTAATTAATAAAAGTCCAGAATGTGCCCTTCAGAACCTCCAGTGACTAAACTGCGAGCCCCTGTCAATTATTGCTTCCAGCTATAAGTTTACAGAGAAAATTGAGCTTATTCCATGCATAAGTTTTAGGTAGAGTAACTTTGTAGCTCAGGTCTCTCAGGAGTACATGCAGCAATGAGATACGAGCGCTGGAGGCAGTCACTCACTCCTGCCGCTGACAGAGCTGCCCTGGCTGCTGCTCTTGTTGTGGATGTATGAAGTATGAAACGTGTTGTCCGGAGATGGAGCTGGTGTCTCGGCGGTTCAGACAGGTCGTTTCCCATCACCGCAGGAGGCTAAATCTGCACACTCAGCTCTTCTGGATTCAGATCATGATGACGCCCTACTACGACGCGTTTGGATGCTCGGTTTCACTGGGCCATTCTTCCTCATCAGTTTCTCGGGGGGAGGCTGGAGTTGAGTCAGCAGAGTGCAGATAAAAATGTTGCGTTGCGGCCTCCTTGCGACACCTTGTTCATTCTTCTCTGCACAACAAAAGCGTGAAGGAGTGAGAGTGCGGCCAAAACAGACATAGACAAAGGGAGAGGGAGCAGAAAAGGCTATCCATGAGGGAGCGAGCCCCTCTGTCTCTGTCTGCTCCACAAAGTCCCTGGAGCTGGGAACATGTAAGGGCTATGAAATTTGGTGCTTGATGTACAGCTGGAAGTCTTTCTGTGAATGGGAGGAAAATAAGGTTTTCTGAAAACTCTTACAAAGGAGCGTGATGGATGAGGAACTTTCTTTGCTAGGTAATTATGTTCAAGGCACCCAAATTCCTTTGTGCGGATCACAGTTCAGATTGCAAGCTAGCTGCCCTGACAGAAACATGCCTTTCATTTTAGCTGGCCACTAGCTAAGCCTGTTATTTGTCCAACTTGAGTTTGGTCAGAATTCATTTTTATACGATGGATGAAATGTCTTGTAGTGATGGACGATACCTGTGACTTCTGTTTTCATCTGACGCCAACTAGACCCGATACCAATAGTAATGAGTTTTGAATTAAACTTGCATTGTTATTCCTCTACAGTAGTTTCACCTTGGCGTATAGAGGCCTAATCATCATTTTTGCTCCACCTCAAATTGAACTAATCCAAAAATGATTTGCGTAACGATCAATACTTTTCAATGAGCACAAAACAACATGGAAGCCAAGATTATTCCAGTTTCTTCAAGTTTGCTCAAAAGACAATAATTAGTCAAACTAGAAATTGTAAATCCACACTCTTTACAACGTTACTTAAACTTGGAGAAATGGTTGGATGTGAACCAACACATAATAATTTCAAAGCAATGAAAAATAAATCTATTAAACCTTGCCTGCATAACAACATTCAAATCTACAGCAGCAGCTAAACCATGCATTTTTTTGTACTTATCGCTTATCAATATTACGAACCTACAGAGAAATTGCTTTTGTGAGTAGGTCGCAAAGCTGCTGTGGTAACCGTTCTTTCATGGCACGGTGACTACAGTATACAGCGTGATGTATACAGGCAGCAGAGCATTAAGCTGACCAGTCTGGGGGATTGTCTAAAAGCCCTCCGGAGATCACTAAGGCCCTTTGCTGGAGTGTGCGAGCGTCACACAGCTCACAGCGTTTGAAGGATACAGTATTGACGAAAACACATTGTAAGCTGCAAGCACGGCAAGGAACTACAAAAGGTATGGGGGTTTGAGAGCGTTTGTGAGTACATTTTTAAGCCAGTGTTGAAAATCGATTGCGTGATAAGCGACGTTGACTAATTGAAAGCGATGTGACGTTGAAGACTGCGGTCATCCATCACTGCCCCTGGGAAGAGTGGGTTAATTTTAGTTCGCTGTGTTCAAAGAGCTGGGTTTTGGTGGTGTGATCCCGGCTCCTACTGTTGCATCCTGCCGTCGGGTCCTTAATTGAGCAAGAGGAAACGTATACGTAAAAGAGCCAAGTATGTTTCTTTCTATTTTCTTTTTTCAGTTGCAAAAACATCGCGCTTAATTCAAAGATTGTAAAATGTAATGTTGTAATGTTTAAATTAAGTTTGAATGTATTTGTTTTCTCAATTTTTTTATGTCTTTTATTATGTCATCCCAGTCTTTGATTCTTGGTTCGGTTTGTGTGTACCATTTTTTATGATGGTCTTTTCTCCTACAGCCAAGCGTACGCTCCAGAGGTATCCATTTATTGTGTCCATGGCAGATGTTTTGAGGCCAAATGCATACGTCTTAAAAGTCCAGTGGGATGCGAGTGCCGAATACAGCTTGTGATCCTTTGTACATTGCGATTTAGTTTAGTTTTATTCAGACTACACACTACACCGTCAGGTTTTTGATTTTTTTTAAACTATATACTATTTCAAAGAATAAGCTTGGTCCAACCTCAGGTCTTGACAATGTTAATAAAATCTTAGCCTTGATCATTCCCTTCAGTGCCTGTGTATGGATGATGATCAGATTGTCGTATTAAATATAAAAAAGTGCCAGTCTTTTGAGACTTGAATGAACGTGTGAGTGTGTGATTCATTCCTTGATGTAAAAACAAAAACAAAAACAAAACACACTTTAGATTTGAGGAGTTGGAAAAATGTTATATGAAATGTGATCATGTAACTTTGTAAGTCATCCAAGGATGTTTATTGCATCGCTATTATCAATGGTAACCAATTTTTCTTAATTGATTGATTGATTTTTCATGATTTTGAACAAGCCCCTGTTGTATATCTGGTTTGTAGTTCAAGTAATTAACACTGACTATATTGTTTCTGTTTTATAATAGGTTGAATTCATGTTCTACAGACTTAGATGGTGTCATAATTTCTAATGGCTTCATAGGAGATTCACAATTTTGAAAGAAATAACCAAATTTATGATCCACAGATGTCCTTACTATCATTTGTTTGGGAATTGGATTCACAAATTTGCTTCCAACTGACAACAATAACATCTTTAGAGTTAAATGATGGCACCACTTTCTGTAGATATTGGGAAAAAATTTATATATTCCTTCTTTATTTATGCCGACAGAGAAGTCAACCTCAGTTCTTGTTTCATGTGGACAGGCCTTTTGCCATTAGAGAGATCTGAACCATAAACCAGGTCAACAAATCTGTAATCTGACAACAGCAGAATTCTGCCTTTCTAACCTGACATCAGGCTTAATTTCAAACAATAGGGATTCAAGAAACCAACCTATTGTGTCATAAATGATTACTGTAACTTTTCACTACTCATTACTGCGACAACCTGTCAAGAGCAGTGGTGGTTAGCAGCATGAATCAACACAGAGAAGAGGGAATCATGCTCTCCCAGTGCTGTCCCTTTGAGACTGGGGCCAGACCTCTGAAAACAACGAGGCCCTAATTAAATTTAACATTCATTAGCTGCAAATCAAAGGGGATTTCAACTTTGGGCTCTATTTTGGATATAATTAACCCCAAAGTTCTTAATTATTATTATTATTTTATCAATTCGAACACACACTGTACACTGTTAAACTTCAAACAAGTGTGTGTTTTTTGTGGTCGGCTGTTCTGGGGCAGACGGACGGAAGAGTGACTGTCATCTCCACACACAACTTTCACACCGGAAAAGTTCTATTAAGTGTCTTGCCCAGCGGATCATTGTCAGTATTAACTGCCAACCTTACTGATATAAGATGGCCGCTTCAAAACCATAGCTGCTGATTGCATCTTTGGGCCTGGGGAATATATTTGGACACCGTTGATCAAAAGAGAAAAAAAGGTTGAATTTCTTTTCTTTTTTTTTCCATATGTTTCCATTACTGTTTATTAATGTTTTTAAAAGCAATAAAAAAACAAAGTATCCAAATGTATTAATGCATTTTAGCGAATAATGTATAATCTGACCGTTAAAGGCGCACTATGTACCTTTAAAGCGAAGTGTCCGTCACCTGCCAGTCTCCGTGGAGATGTTTTCACGTTGCCTGGAATGTTCCACAACCTTACCATCCATTTTAGTGTAAAAGCTTGTTAGTGACCATAATGTCCTCATTGATTATACACACCGACACAGCTGCTCGGAAACGTGCCGTTAGTGCGTCAATATCCTTTTAAAGACTGAATGTAGGGAGTCAATGGTCTTAATCTTTAACTGAAATTAGTAGGTTTGGACATGAAAAGAAATATTGACATTTGTTTTAATTATAGGATTTGGTGCTATCCGGTGTCAATACCATACGCTTGTGCCATCATACGTGCCTAATGGAATTAGTTCCTTTTTCCTCATGCTTCTCTTTAGTGTTGTTCATCTTTAAACTCTTCCTACATGCCATGTTAACAAAATCAACAATGGTTTGTTAAGCCCTTTTCTGGATTATTGAATTAATGCTATCAGTACCATCTGTAGCACTCAAAGAAGAAGAAAGCAGTTTGCAAGCAACAATTGTTTTGCTGGATCGGCCAGTCCCTTCTACAAAGCAGAAGGGTCTGAAATCTGACCATGAAGGACGTAATAAAACTCTCCTAACTTGGGACAACCACAGACGTTAATTTGTGTCACATATCTCTCATCTCTTCTCGAATGTTCTCGTATCATTCAAAATATGTATGTTCTGCCCTCGCCACATGTGCCGAATATAACTAGACAGACAGCTAAACTCCTTCACATCAAGACTCTGAAGACCAGTATCATGTAGTCCTCAGGTTTTATTGATGTGGCAAGAAATGGTGAAACAGTAACAATTAGACAATAACAATCACAACATGCCCATTTTGAAAAAGTACACAACAAAAAACAATGCAAGACAAATGTAACAACTCAAATCACAATCAGACTGTACAAATGGCACCATTGCAGGTTTTAACTAAGTATCATATTTATATGTTTGCAGTGTATTTGTCATATGAAATCAAATATGTAATAATTTGTATGTCTCCAATTACTTCTATATGAATTAACACAGCTACAGAGCAGTTTACATGTGAATAACAGCAATGCCTCATCATCAATTTAACTTCTTTTTATACTTTCACATTTTACAAATTTCTCCAAAATATCCCTGTGCATTGAAACATATTGAACCAACTTATAAATACATACCCACGATGCTATCGTAGGCATAAAATATATGCAGATGTTACTTGCTGAAGTTTGATACAAACAACACCATACAGCCTCATTATCATAGAACTATAATAAAACCTGGAAGATGAATCCAAGATGGCCGTCCTGTTTATCCCTATGGAGAGTGCTCATTGGCGCATGACCCCAAAAAAGTTTCTTACTTCCTCATTTACTTCCTGATACGATGGCTGACATCTTTGTTTTACTTCCTGATACGATGGCTGCCATCTTTGTTTTACTTCCTGAAATGGAGGCTGCCATCTTTGTTTTACTTCCTGATACGGTGGCTGACATCTTTGTTTTACTTCCTGATACGATGGCTGCCATCTTTGTTTTACTTCCTGAAACGATGGCTGCCATCTTTGTTTTACTTCCTGAAACGGAGGCTGCCATCTTTGCTTTAGGGCGCCACGTGACGACAATCCCCCACTTCATATAAAAACGGTAATTTCGGTGATTTTAGAAACGGTAGAAAAGAACATTTCCTTCTATTTTATTTAAATACCGATAATAATTCAGTACTGTCTGCAATTATAATGTGCAATTTTAGAAAAAGGCTGGTTCCAAGAGGCTGCAGTACCTCGCACGGCCACAAATCAATCTGGGACCACAGTCAGAGGGGGCGGGGCGTACCTTATCCAGTTCATTTAATACATCCATGCTCATGATACAATGGAACTTCCTGATTGTTAATGACACATGACCTGTAGCTCTTACGGCTGTTCACTTTCTTAAAGAGATAGTGCACTGTACGCACCAAAGACTTAAACTAAGTTATAGCAGCGCCCTCCAATGGCCTGGACAGAACAATATAATTTACGTCACATACATAAAAGTTTAGTGCTTTGCTTCTTGATTCTGCAGAAATCTGTGCTGTTTCTCGGTCCTCTGTGGTATTTTTCTCTGTTTTTTACTCATGAGCCGCCATTTATTTAGTCACAAATGGTCCATGCGTTTCTATGTTTGCTTTATCCGCCTGTCTCATTCGAAATCGGGGAGACAAGATATTATGAGTCCAGACCCAAACGTCTTAGGAAAGTATTGCCAAAGCTCATGGACTTGACTGGTCACATAAACAATAATTCATTGTTCAGGTAGTAGACAAAACATTATATGGCATTGGCCTGCTGCACAAAAAAGACAAACAAATGAACCAAATGTATAATTAGTCTGAGTTTCTGTAGCATAATGAAATACTATTTATTTTGCATTTTCTTTATTTCTTTGTCTCTATCTTTTTTGTGTGGACAGGTAATCAATGGTTGGTTTAATAATGTTTGTTCATTAATTGACAACAAAATGAATCAAAGATAGAAATAAAAATAAAAGTGGAGCAAAACATTTCAAGCATATCAAATAGTTGACTAATGAAGCGAAAGTACATTTACTCACAAGTGACCTCCTTAACAGATGGGCCATTACCTAAAAAAAAAAAAAGTTCACTGTCACTAATAAACATTACATTACAGACAGACGGCTACTACAGGCATTGCTCTTCCATGCAGAAAATGAAACAAGGTATTTCTCACATAGGCTTCCACAGATGTTTTGCCGTTGTCACCAGCGCTGACCTCCCCAGACACATTACCATTACATGCCAGCTCCTCGGACCACGGGTGCCATCTTGGATTAGTGCCGGCTTGGCGTGCACGAAGCCGTCCTGTCTCCCTGTCATCTCCACGGAGACGCAGGAAGTGGATCTCGCCCACAGCTTGTGCCCACATTTCACATCGATTCAGGCTCAGGCAGCGGCATTCCTGCGAGACGCCCGAGCTCTCCGGTCTACGCACGGGACTTTAAGAAGACATATCATGCATTATTCCGGTGTTGTAAATACTGTTGGACATCTACGCGTCGGGATTTCGTGTTTGTTTTGATCTAAGGGCATATGAAACACCGTTGTTCCCGTGTCGTTGGTTGGTGTTAGTGTGTGGAGCAGCTTAAAGGACCTTGTTGTGTGAGGAAGCTGTTCATATCCAAAACCAAAAGGGAAAATAGAACGCCATCACGGTCTGAATTCAGAAAAGTCGTGTGTGCAGATTCAGCTTCCTGTAGTGGTTTAAAATCGGGCACGTGGCTTTTAACTGGTGAACTATTTAGCTTTTCTGGTGGCGGGTACGACATCTGCTAGTCTCCAAGGAGATTTATACCTTGTCTGGAAGGTAATATTGCATAAAACTTTCCTATCTTGTATGTACAGGTGTTTTTGTGCTTAAGAAAATCTTGAAAAAAGCATACATTCAAAATATGCATCTTTTGTGGAGGCGATTGGAGTACAGGGTTTCAAAAACGATGGAGTACTTTTTAGAGCCTGAGGGGTGTAGGCGGTTGGTTTAATATATGAGAGTGGAGGAAACCATTTTCATCTCTCCAGGAGAACAGACCTACCATCTAATTTGAATAAACTTAATTCTTGCATCTCTCATATTTTTCATTATAAAACGGGCTAAAAACTCAGGGGGAAGGACATGCATCAAATTATCAGAGCTGGATTCGCCCTTTCTCAGTCCTCCATGTTATTTTTGTTTCCTTTTTTCCTCATAAGCCACCATGTTTGTTTGGACATGAACAGACCATGTGTTTCTTTGATTGGTTAATCTGCCTGTCAATCAAGCTCATTTGAAATCGGGAAGACAGAATGTGATTCCAGGCTAAAACGTATTTGTAAAAAGGTAAAAGGAATGATTTTTGGCTGTCGGATTGACCGATGGTAGCCTCGCTTCCATCAGTTGACCAAGGGCAGCGTGGCTGCACTTGACGCCTATCACCACACCGTGTGGAGTGAGTGAATAATGCATTGTAAAGTGTTTTGGAGCTATATAGCTATATAAATCCAAGATTACTTAATAAGACAGTGGAAACACTTTTGGACCATCCTGAGCCTCCTCAAAGTGACCCAGTGGATACATGCCTAAAGTTCATTCATTCATTCATTTTCTACCGCTTATTCCCGTTAGGGGTCGCGGGTGACTGGAGCCTATCCCAGTGACTTTGGGCCTTAGGCGGGGTACACCCTGGACAGTGGCCAACTCGTCGCAGGGCTAACACAGAGATACAGACAAGGACAGACAACCATTCATTCTCACATTCACACACTATGGACAATTTAGAGTTCTCAATTAACCTACACAGTCATGTCTTTGGACGGTGGGAGGAGCCGGAAAACCCGGAGAGAACCCACGGTAACACGGGGAGGACATGCAGACTCCACCCAGAGAGATCGTGTGATGTTAGGGTGGTTCAGAATTCGAAACCACGATGTTGGGGTGGTCTGGGATTCGAACCCACGATCTCCTTATTGAGAGGCAGAAGCTCTAGCCGCTCTGCCACCGTGCACCCTACATGCCTAAAGTCTTTCAGATAATAACATCATTTTTACAGTTTTATGAAGGTGAACCTGTCATTACAGTCGCTGTTGAGCTGTGTTTAGTACTGCTTAATATTTCAATGTGCTCAAACTCTGCAATCACATTACAGTCAAAAGGCATGTGTATCCTAAATATGTACATTATATATTATGTACGCACTTATTACATTAAGAGAAAGTTATTCTCACATTTAGTTCTAATATGATCTCTGGCAACCCAGCAGTGTAGTGATTTAAACTTTGCAGTGATGCTGGTGCTACCTGACATGCAGTAAATCTACGCAGAGTAATAGTACATCATAAAGCTGATTTGTAGAAGCTCTCACTTTGTTCATGGTCGAGCCTGGAAGCAGCAGCCAACATGATCATCATTTGTTTCTAGAGGTGATTTAATTTTAATACATAACAACATAATTTAGTTAGTTTAATGGTACGTTGTACATAGCTGTATTAATATTCTGCTGTGTTCTTCCATGCAAATATGTTTTGATATCAATAATTATGAGTAACATGCTAAAAGCCTTGAACAAAAGACCCAGAGTGTGCTTGGGTTTTCTTTAGTCTGATAAGCCCCCTGCACAAACAATATTACAATATATCCATTATTATGCACACAGTGAAAACATGTCATGAATTTCCTTGGTTTCTGTGATAACATACAGTAGTTACCTATAATAGATAGAATAATAATGGCATTAATTTATAGTGTCACAAATTGACATATTTACAAGTCTTTGGGAAGAAAGAGTTTGAGAAGTTCTTGACCCAATGCTCCTAAAAAGGAACTGTTTTGTAATCCTTCATTAAGATACTCTGAACAAAACTCACGGTCAACTCAGTCTGGCTTAGTGTCATTCAAGGACAAAAAAGTACAAGGAATCAAAATTCAACTAATTCCAACTTCCCGTTTTCCTGAAGAAGTTTTACCTCCAACAATCCAAAGGCAGCCATGTACTAAATCATATCGACTCCATTCCCACCATTAAAATCCACATGAGCCCTCTCTCCACCCGGACTTCCCCTGTGCCTGACTCCAAATGTCAGAGAAGGTAAACTGTGGAGCAGAAATGAGCTGAACTACCTTGACAGTGACAGGGAGGGGAGGTATTTGAAAGTGAGAGGAGCTAAATGTCAGGATGGATACATTATACTGAGCGGCGGGCTCATTGGTCCATCAGTGTCGGTTTCCTTTGACTCAATAAAACAGCTTGTGGTGGAGCAGCTCATGTCAAAACAGTAATTCTGTGTTTGTTTATCTTGTTTGGCATAAGCAACAGTCATTCGTTGGCTAATAACTGTTCCAGGGGCTCCTGACTAATAATTTCATTTAGGTGCATCGGCGTGTACACATTTTTCATGTGCACCAGAAGAACACGATCTTAATATATTGTTCTTAAATTGCCGCAACAATAAGGGATAAATAAGTTATTTTGTACTGTTATTAAGGAGTTAGGGTACTAATTAAGTTAAATGAAGTGTCATTTCTTTGTAGGAAAGTCCTCTTCCACATCAAATGGTCTGAGTCATGACTCTGTTACATCACAATGGCTATAGCTGCACTTGTTATTGCCTTTGTAATCAACATTTGTGACACAAATAGTCTCTTCTGGAACCATTAGAATCAAAAGAAGGGGTTTTCCCACTGTCCCTGGTACTTTTTCCCAGTACCTCTGACTTAGAAAGATTATTAACTTGGACTAAGTAGCTCCAAAAATATTTTTTCAATTGGAAAGTTGTAATACTTTTTAAATGTATTTATTGTTATTGTTGATTCCATTGTTTATTTGAGCTTTTTGTGCATCACAGTATGTGGAGGTCTACAGGGCTCAAAAGGAAATAAGGACTTTTGCTTTCCTGACCAATTGTGGGTGTAATTGTAATGTAATTTCAGTTAGCTCCTTGCTTAGACCAGGGAAGTCTCTAGGATTTCTTGAATGGGGGGCTAAGCCCTTGAGCGTCAAAAGACTCATTACTTTCATGTTGTTTAATAAGTCAAATATAAACTCATCATTATGACTAAATCTGATTTTAAGCATTATTGAGAAGAAGTCATTGAAGTACACTGAGCACAATTTAAAGTTAGGTCCCAGCATTACACAGTATAAATAGTTACTACTTAAAGTGTGGGGGGTCCTCCCCCAAGAAATCTTAAAGAGAACAGGTGACATTTCCTTTCATTTGGTGGGTTTTAGGTCAGTTTTTAATAGATCCAGTTGGCCTTGTCATAATGATAGGCCTACCCTTTATGTGTACATGTCAGGTTTTAGCTTCCTGTTATATGCAACGTGTTGAGGACTTTTTCTGTGTTCAAAACACACATTATATTTTAAATTGGTCATCATATGGCAGTGGTCTTAATTAAGGTCTCATCATTCTGAAACTGAAATAGCTATTTTACTTTTACACTTAAGCCATCAACATGCATTGATTTAATTAAACAGGCTCCTGTCCTGCTCCTGTCCTGCCCCTATCCTGCTCCTGTCCTGCCCCTGTCCTGCCCCTGTCCTCCTCTTGTCCCTGTCTCACTCTGTGCCCTCAGTGCTCTGGCCTTAAACACATCTGTTACATTCCAGGTAAAAGCAATGGAGCAGTTATAGTCAGTTTTATGCACGGACAAACAACGCGTGGATAATCGGGGAAGTTCTTAACGCTTGGCACATTAGGCATATTTGGTCCAAATAGATGGAAAATAGCCCATAATATCACACAATTTGTCACAGAGTTCTGAAATGTAGAACAGTTGTTGCCAATATTATGCACAATAAGTGTACAAATGCAGATTGTGATGTAGCTGTTCGGTATGAGCTTTCAGAAAGCTTTCACACTTTCAAATGATATATCGTGAAACATAGGCTTTAAACTGTAAGCTATCCTGTCAATAAGCATTTCCTGGGTATGTACAATTTAGGTAATTACAAAAAAGGAAGTGGTTAGTGACAAAATGGAATCCATGTACACACAAGCAATAGGAGGTGTATGTATGTAAACAAGGTGCAAAGGAACAGTTTCTTCTTCTTTGCGGACTACTAACAAAACGGTGTATGCCGCCACCTAATGTATGTGGAGCCTTGTGTTTCTCTATGTTTCTTTTGTCAAGATGCGTTCAATTAGCATCCATTTTGGCAATACCACCAGAAATAGAAAATAACAATTGTATTTGCTTTAAATACGCACACATATATTTGTATTTGTCTGTAAAGTCATTGTTTTAGATAACAATATTTTGATGAAGTTGCAGTGAAACGTTTTATAAATATCAGAATTGGTTTATTGCCATTGTCAGAGATCAAAATTCACAAACATAGGAACTTGCTTCGGCGTAAGGTGTAACATAAAACATTGAATAAAATATAATAAAATATATAAAAGAGGCATGCATAAGATTAAGAATAAGATCAAATAAAATAGACTAGAAATGTACAGTTGGCAGATATATTTTTGGACATTATTCTTGCAAGAAAGTTGTTTTTTCAATCATTTTTACCAAACCCGTCCAATTATCTGGTGGGTTTTTCTTGCAAAATAAAATGTCCGTGGATTAATTGAATTCCCTTGGCAATTTCCCGTTCCTTTGGTGTTGGCAGCCCACCATTTCCATGTCCACTTTTCATCCCTTAACACCTACCACACACTTCTAAAACCCTTCTGGAAATGTCCTCTCTGAAAATCCAATTGCCATGAAAAAACATGATCATATCTATCAGAGCACAATAATATTTAGCTAGATATTCACTTGGCACTTTTTGTCAAGATTTAAAGATCTTTCATTGTGCAAATATCCCCCGTCTATCCACTATCTTCCTTGTCATCGGTTTTGCACACCCCACGTGTCATCTTATCACTCGGGCCTTAGTGAATCGCCGCTCGGCCACCCCCCTCTCTTGCCCATGTGCGTGCGAGGCGGCGGGGAGTGGATATCTCAAACCTGCCTTGTTTAACATGAAAAGAAAGGCAGGCAGCCCTGAGCTCCAAGTCGGTGCCACTGGGAGTGTTCAGCAAATAACACAGGGAGGAGATACATGACTGTGAGAGAGGATGCTGCTGACAGTGTGGGGAAGAAAAGTGCGAAACAGATATATGAAAGGCATAGATTATTTTGATTTCAAGAAGTTCATTTTACACCTGCCCACCAATCAATCTGTTGTCTCATTTGAGGCCATGGTCACAGGGGCAACAGAACTGAAATGAAACCTGCTGCAAAATCCTGCTAAAAAATAAAATAGACATGTCTGATTCTATGTAATTCTTTCCTTTATATGTTAATGAAATAAAGTCAGAGGAGAGGGAAGATAAGGTCCTAAAAAGCAGCTCTACTGTCTCACTTCTCTCTTTTTTGAACCCTCTGTCAAATTTTATTTTTTTAATTTTCATTGAGATCCACACTCTTAGGAACCCTGAGGAACAACTGACAATTAGTGCCTAAGTCATATTCTGAAATTCATTCTGTCTTCCTTTTTGATATTAATTTGTGTTTTTTTTTCATTGAAAGGTCAAATATTATGCATTATTTGTATTGTTATTGGCCTTTAAATCCCCACTAAATGTCTTCAGTTTGACATGTCTTGTTTTTGAACTAAAAGGAAAAAAAAAAAAGCTTTTACAAAGAAAATATAACGTTATCACTGTGTTGGGAAATGCCATTTTGGCTTAGCTGTGGCTCCATCTACTGGCTGCAGAGGCAACTACACACATGTAAATATATACCCACAATGCTTTGCAGTAAAGAGTGGATCTGATGAAGTTGTAGTTATCGTGATAAGACAGAAGAAATGGTCACAGCGAGTCTGGCGATGATTTAAGGACTTAAACAGCAAAAGATTCTGGGATAAGTGACGTCAGCATCATCTACGTCACACATCGAAGGAGTTCAGTGTCGGAGAGGGAGAGGATTTTCAAACAAGCATTTATTAAACAAACGTGAATCAAGCTAAATGCTACTCCAGGTATGTTTTTGATGACAGAATAATGTTATAACATAGATAAAAGCTCATCAAAGTCAATGTTGCATGATATTTGTCCTTTAATAAGACAGATATAAAAAAAACCTATGAGCTCTTTTACCTGACACTTTCTGGCGACAGGACTTCCGCCTTCATTAGAGCATCAACCATCAACAGAGATGAGCGAGCTTTTACAGCAGGCATGGTCAGTTTGTTAGATCTGTCAAGCTGACTACGCCTTGGAATTACATTTGATAAGACACGTCACATCAATCAAACGTCGCCTCTGACAAGGATGGCTGAAACATGTCAGGTAAATCAGCTCATGGCTTTTTTACATCTGTCTTATTGGAAGAAAAACAGTTAATATGGTGCCTAAATCAGCTGGCCGGAAGCAAACCTCTATGCCTCCATGAACCAGAACAGTGTTCCTTGTGGTATGTGTGCACTAGCCTAAGTTGCCGCGTACGCCTTCCGTTTGTTTCCGTGTACATATGTATGAAGTGTGGCAACAAACTTGTATATTTTCGCCCTAAAAAAAACTGCACTCTTACCATGATCGAGGTTACTTCTCCTTGTAATCTAACCCGCAACATGGCACCAGATTGTTTGCAAAAAGATAAGTTAAATGCCACACTGAACATTTCATGAAGACAAGTCAGTGGCGCATTCTCCAGTTGAAAAGTGACCCAGTGCACCTCAAAATGTGTTCTTTTTTTCACCTTCCCAGCGCCACACTTGGACACAATTCACCAGGAGATAAGCTAACAAGTCATTTTTGCCATCGCTACCTTCATTCAGTGGATTTCTGCACTCTTCCTATACCCTTCTACATTCCTTCACAGCTTGTCCTCCCTTATACCGTACAATAAGTCATATCTGCACTGACCAGACCCTACGCTCCCTCCATTTATCTCCATGTCTGTCCCTGTCCCGACCTGTTTACCCTTTACACATGTGCGCTCCTATACACCACACAAACCCAGACAGCTGCATTATCCACAGGACACCGAGGGGCCCGCTGGAGCGTGAGGGAGAGCGGGACGTACACTGTGGAGCTGCCAGCCACATCTCCTCTCCTTTGGCCCCAGCACGGATGACACGACTGGCCCCCGAAGGTCTGATCATGACAGGGGACACTTCTGAGTCACTGGACGGGGGGCGAGCCGAGATCTTTATTTCTCCGCTGTCACGCCTCCGGACAGCGAGCTGAAACGGGGGGAGAGGCAGATATGGAGACCCGGGTGAATAATGTGTGTCGTGTAGGTTTATGCGGCACTCCTGGGTATAAAATATGGCAGCGGGGGGATTTTGAATGAACGGAACGGATGACTTCATGGGGAATAATGGTTCATTGATGCAATGAAGGCAATTTCTAACTAAGATCCAGAAAATTAATTGCAGTTCCAGTGGGTTAAATCAAACATAAATGGGAAAACATGTGCCGCTTCAAGTTGAACAGTGAGTGCATTTATTTGTGAAGACATTATGCAACACAATACAAATTTAAATGTAAGTGGAAGAGTTGTTTAGGATTTTTCTTTATTTATATAACTTGTTTTAGTTACTTGTTGTTTAAAAAAAGGAGAATTCTAGACTATTTCTTACATAAATTTTCTTTTTTGTAGGCATTTCCATTGAACCAGGAATCACAATCAGTTCTATAGAGAACTAGATAAAAGTCTCACCACTAAAATATTATAGTAGTTTAGCATAGTGTTGTGTAAAATGTTGAATGTTCATGTGCACCAACATCAACAATGTGCCCTTCTCTGGGTTACCTGAAAAAGGCTTTGTAGTCTGTATATTACTTATTTGCTGTTGAGATTGGCAGCCCTGAGCAAAACACACCAAAAATGGGATACAATTAATGGCAGCGCTCGCGGAACTGTATTAATTTATTGAATAGACAATTATGGATTAGCCGAATTGGATGAGGATGCAACAGTGGCCAGAATAACAAATCATCAACAATATTGTACATTTTGTTTGGAAGAAATGCACATTTTTACAATCTGGTATATTGTTTTTAATTAAATTCTCAAAAGGCTGCAGAAAGAGCTTATTACAAATAAATGGAACAAACTTGCGTTGCAGTCTTTTCTTTTTTTATAGACATGTTTTAGCTTATTTCTGTTGGATTACCAAAATATCTACACAAAAAAGCCATTATCGCACATAACAGCACTTGAACATTTTCATAAGACATCATGCAATTTATTTCAATAAGCAGAATCTGTTTTAGAATAGAGAGATAGCTATGAATAGGATTTACTACAGCTCACATCCAACAACAGTGACATTACTCATCTAAGTCCCCTGGTGTCACATCCTCACATCATGGTACAGTCACCTCCATAGCCAATGCCTTTGGGTATAACTAACATGTGAGCTAAATGCAACGAATACCAGGGCAATGTGCCATGTGTCACAGTAATGTAATGTGTAGTACATTTGTACAGCTGGATTTAATTCATGGTTTAAAGGGCAAAATGAAGACACAACAGGCAAAGTAATATAGCTCATAGACCTAATGACATTCTGTATAATATGAGTAAGCTACAAAAATACGGAAAAAATGCATGTGTTTTCTTGCTTCATTAAAATGAATGGGCTTGATATGAGTACCAGGCTGCATGCACAGAAGTTCTAAACAAACCACTCCTGGAGGGGTCTACATCACTCTAATCATTTTTAAAAGTTATATTTTAAGCATTTATTACAAATGATTGTGTGCACAAACATCGAGAGTCACCAGTTCAAATCTCACCTGTGCCGTATGTCCCTGTGCAAGAGTATAGTTACAACAGGGAGGGCACCTGAATTACCAGAAAGATACTAAAATCACCATGCAACTGTTCACTCTTGCCCTCACAGAACAATAAGAATTCCTTATGTCAGTGCTTGGCTTCAATTTCTCACAAAGACAACCAACAACACAGCCCTCATTCATCACTGTATCCAGCATACAGCACAGCCTTATAGGTCGCACATTTATTTGCGCTCTCCAAACAACATGAGTGGTTTGTAGAAGCCGGGAAAAGAACATGATGTGGTGCTATGATTCAGAGGTGGTTAGCCAAAGTGAATATCAGTGCCTCACTATAATTTTACACAGTAAAAGAGCAAAGTAGTGGTCCATCAAATTACTCATGTAATATATGCTCTTTGGGGAAACTTCTACTCAAGAAGAGTAAAGTATCTGAACATAACATTTGATATCATTTGAAGTGAATGTAATTGGAAGGAGAAACCCTTAAAGATGCACTATTGCAATATAGTAAAATGTGTTGAAGAGGCGCAGAGAAGTGAAGGCGATGTAGAAAACGCTGACAATAAACTGGAAGCATAGTTTCCGTCTGTACTCTTGTTAGGTCACATGTCACAGCACCACAAACTTGGAATTAGTGTTTTTTTGCGAATTACTGAGCTCGGCCTAGAAAATGTTAGTTTTCTGGTGCACTTTGTTTTTTTTTTTTTTATGAACACATTTCTTATGTTTGGGTGACAACAGCTGCTCACGTAGCAGACCCCTGTCCCTGCAGAGCATGGAAACGCACTCTGCCATTAAGAGTAACCATTTAAAAAGACACACTACCATCACATTTGAAGCTGTGTTGCCAGAGCTTTAGCCTGCAGATCGAGGACACATCTAAGTTTTTCTGCTTCTCAGTTTATGAAGAGGCCATGGCTCATATTGAGCCTCCACACTTCCGTCACGGAGCTGCAGAGGCTGCACTAGCACTGATGCATGATTGGCTGATGCTGCTGGGCTTTAGGTCATGACCGTCAGATCAGAGAGAGGACGCTGAGGTTAAACACACTGGATTTCGGCATTGAAACTGGCAAAGACGAACGTCATTCTGCTTTGTGATTGAAAACGCAAAACATCAACAACTTGGCCATCACGTCCAATGTTTTTTGGGATCAAGAATAATTAAGCATTACAATTGTTATCAGGAAAAACTATATTTGATTTCAACATGTTTACCTCGTATCTGGAGACATATATAGATCATGTTTGTGATATTTAAAATCCACATCTTACACACAGTTGGTTTAAATAATACAAAATACACAAAATGAGAAATATAAATCATACCTGAAGGTGCAAGAAACATAAATGTAGACATCGTTTTATATTGTCAACATACAAACATATCAAAACTTTAACTGAAGAACACGGTTATACTCACTGTTATACTGTAGAACATTACCACATAATGCCCGTGGCTTGAGTACCTGCCTCTGAATATGATTGTTTGGTGGATGCTTGGGAATAAGAACTGGATATGTTGGTATGACTTCTTTGCGCTGTTAAAAATCCCATTATAGAACGCAAACGAGAGCGACCCACAACCAAACGCCGACTGTGTGCTGTTTATTCACCCCTATAGCGATGTACAGTCGTGATGTTCCGAAGTGCACATTGTTTGGGACGGTGGTTGTGATTGATTGTCTGGCAGGATGACGGTGTGAAGATGAGGGGTTTGTTTTGACAGGCCCCCACCTCGGCCCTCTGCAGGTAATTTTCATGTTGTAAATGGAGCTATCGATTTGCGCGCCGTTCTGTTTGTCCTCGGCGACAGTTCATCATGGCGGGAGAAAACAAGAGCGGAAACCGGCGCAGAGACGGGTTGGGCGCGTGGGGGGAAGGTGATCAATGTTCCATCAGTGTGCCGCTGTGGCCGAGGCATGTGGGACCCTGCTCCTGCTTGTGAAGGTACTTGAGATGAATGAAGTGCCCGGCGTTATTTTCTTGCATGTGGTTAGAGAGAATGTTAATATGCTTTTTTTGCGATAATAATAACTGGGAATTGTTTCTTTTGTTTAACCAGCTGCACAATTCTTGAAGTGTTTTGACCATTCATTCTTCCACCATGTGTCATATTTCAGCAATGAATAAAACCTTGCCAGAATGAAGAGTTTTCCAAAGTGTTCAGTTTGTGTCGAAATTTTATGAATATAGTGAAACTTCCACCCAAGTAAGAATACATATAAGAGGAATATTGTAAGTTAATGCATTTGGAATGTCTGCATGAAATAACCCACGTAATCTTGTGTTTTCACAAATTTAAATAAAAGGAGTGGTGCAAGAAATAAACAGTTAAAGTGATTTAAAGGAGCTGTACCTGATTTTTACTGTTCTGAAATATGAAAAACAGAACTACTTCATTTTAAAGTCTTTACATCGGTCACATGTATAGCTCACTTACCTAATGCAGTCCCAGCATCCTAAATATTCACTGCAATTAGTTTATGAGCACATTTTCAAGTTTTGTTGTCCCGGGTAAAGCTAACGAATGAATGTTCCTGCTTCTCGTAAAATAAAACTTCTATAAACAGATGCGGAGAAAGCGATGTGGTCTCATTTTCACCTGAATAGATACTTTTACATATGTGTACTGCGGCCAAACAGATTTTACTTTATTACATGCAAAAAACCTGGTACCTGAACTAGTTCATGTACCGGTAAAAACAGTAAAAAAGTACAGAACCTTTAATATTGCCAACATTAAAAAACAAACAAACAAAAAACCCTTAGACTTTAGGCTCATTTGTGCTCCATTTTTGTTTATGTAAACAGCTCTGTGGGTTCGAAACATGGTTACCGTAGCTTTGTTCATACTTACAACCATTTTTAATGTCAAGGCTGTGTTCTTGTAAATAGCCACCAGAGGGCGTTCAAAGTCAGCAACTAGAAAGAAACTAGAAAAACAAACATGGCGCTGCCTGTAGTGTTGGAAAATAAGGTTAGAGAAGTAATTTGTTTTGCAGCTTGTTCAAGGCACCTTAAAATAATAATAATAATGATTTTAAAAATGGGTTCCACTGTGCTGTGTTCACTACTGTCCCCAGTGGTCAGTGTATGAACAGCTCCGCATAAACCACCACCATACCCATAAACCACATACATTCCAGAAAAACGCAGAGGATCCATATGTGTCTCAAAGTATAAATGACCCTTTACTCACAATAAGAAGAATGACAAAAACATTTACTGCTGTTTTGTAAGAGCTGGAAATGTAATTATAATTTACCGAAGTAAATGTACTTGGCACGGGGCGCGATGATTTGTACAGACCAGTCGGACACATCTCCTCTTGTTCACGCAACATCCGCAGCTTCGTGCATATATGATCCACTAATGCTTTCCATGATAGATCTGCCATCATAATCCTCATATGTTTTATCATATGTTTTATAACTAAGATCTATTTGACCTCAAAGCTCCATGTTAAATACTGGTTCTCTCTGGATTATCTCCCATCAGATGACATTGTAATCTGTGAGTGTGTCAGAGAATCTTGGATCTTCTGGTAGCCATGTTGCAAAACCAGCTAAATCCATGAAAAGCACATAGAGGGGAATTACTGGTCATGCAACGTGCTCACAGTTTTCATGTTTATACATCGATTAGTTTTGCTTATTTGTATATTTATTTGGGTCTCCATGAGCTAATCTTACTGGGGTTTTTAAAAACACTTATAATTTCATAACATGTCTTAAAACTATATAAATTGTCTATTTATAAATGCATTTATTTATTATTAAAGGTGCACTGGGTAACTTTTATGGTGAAGGGTCTTCTACCTGTTGATCTGGTCTGCTCAACATCTTACATTTATTAAATTACAGTTGGTTTTATTGCTTAAATGAGATAAGATGAGATAAGATGAAATAAGATGTTGAGATCAAATGTCAAACACCTGACCCATCCGTGTCCCCAGATGCAGGGTAAACATGCCCAACTCAAATACAGCTTTTACTGATGTTTTAATGCTAATTTGTTTGGAATTACGTATACATTGGGCATGATGTTCACATTGTTGGTGTTTTGGTTCTCCAGATGATTCTCCAATCAGAAAGCAGAATCACCATCATGAGTGTCAATTGTGTTGCTGGTTCAAAAGCTAGAATTCATTGTTTAAACCTCAAGCCCAACACTTGCAGCCAATCATAAATTATGCTAGAGCAGCCTGTGAAACAGTTGGATGTGTCTCTGTCTGCAGGTTAAGGCTCTGGTAACACGTGTTCAGATCCTTTTTTGAATCGGTAAGAGCACAGGCTACGCACTATTCCTTCAACAAAAATTTTGAAAACATGCATTCTTAAGCCCCGTCCACACAGAGTCAAAATGCCTATAGTTTCTAAAACAAGTAGCACAAAGAAGGAGCTGATTTAGTAAATGTGTGCATCTACATGGAGCACTCAAAATGCCCCTAAACCACATGTTCCAGGCCAGCGTGGGGCACTGTGATGCTGCCACAGAATATGACAACTAGAAGAAGAGAGTACTTTTTTCTTTTCTAGCATGTGCAGAAAAAAAACATAAACAGAAACACTGCTAAGTTTATTTAAAAAAAACTGAGAAGCTAATATTCTAAACGTACAGCAGGATGTACAATCTACTGAAGACACAGAGAGAGTGGACTTGTGCTTCGATCTCACTGGAGTAAAATGTGTAAAAGCTTCAGAATGGATACAAACTCCATAGTGGATGTATTTATTTCTCCTTGTCACCTGTCGCTCGTGGGGCTGCGGAGGAGCCAGGATTCTGCAGTAAAACATCATATGAAAGTCAGTAAATTATGCAACTCAGTGCTGAGGATGTGATGTCATTGTCCAAAAAAGTGCCGAATTTGCCGTAACTGTGGGGACACGTAAACAGGCTTTTGAAATCTTTGCACTCTGAGACCTAGTTTCAAAAAGTGTCCACAGAGCCCTGAAACGTCTGCTCTGTGTGGATGACACATGCTTTAGATAAAACATTTTTGCAGATTGACCTCTAGCTCCACTCCGTGTGGTTGGGGCCTTGCTGATGGCTTGCCTCCCCACAGATCTGACGTGTAACTTGTTGCGTCACCTGCTTGTCTTAACAACTCCATGGAGACACAGCAGCTGATGGATCTTCCACCTGAAAAGTACATGTGTAGTGCACTTTTAGAAATTAAAACAATATTAAAATGATCAGCAGTTCATCATTCAACAGACATGATTTAATCTCAGTGACTAAACACAATCGTCAACATTTTGCGTACATCAATTCAATCCATTCATTGCTGTAATATAGAATAAAGAGAGACTTTATTGAGACAAAGTTGGTGGAATGACTATCTCAAGAATAGAGTGTCAGAAAGGGTTGGCAGTGGCTTGTATAAGTTATAACTTTTTTAGTGCTTTCAGTTCATCCTTCACGCCCACTTCACCAGACTATAGAAGCAAAGGACACTTCAGCGGAGCATGGACGTGAAAGAGTTTGTACTCAGCTCACAGAAAGATACAGGACTTCACTTTTGCGCTGTTTTCATTATTACAGACCAATATTTTTTGTTGTTGTTCCTGTCCTGCTTTATGTTTGCACCTTACGCCGAAGCAAATTCCTATGTTTGTGAATTTCACTGACAATGGCAATAAACCGCTTCTGATTCTGCTTCTTCATAATGCCTGTTGCACATTTTTATACTGCTAACAGGCGATACTAATGGCTAAAGTGTGCAGAGATAATAACATGCTTATGATTCGCTCACGTAATTATCAATCAGAAAGTGACTCTGAGCACATCCTGTTGTGTAAGTGGACAACATGGACTTGTTTATTGCACCTTTTAGCCAAAGACGACAACACGTATTATACAGTGACTTGTTTGAGCCTGCTTTAAAAACTTACCTGGAGTTTCATTTAGCTTCCTTCATGCAATTTTGAGAAATTAATTAGTTAGAAAATCCTCTGCCCTTCGACTGTTAAAACACAGTCTGCTGAACTTCCTCGATCTGTGACATTTTATCCAATTTTAGACGTCGCTTATGTGAGAATCTTCTACTGTTTTAAGTCCTTAAATCATTGCTCATTCTGAGCATTTCTGCCTTCTTATCACGATCACTATAAACTGAATAAAACATGCTTATGCTTGTGTAAGGCTGGGTCTTGCTGGAGTGTAGACGCCAGCTAAAGCCAGTTGATCTACACTGAGTAAGTACCAGGGCAAACAGAAACCCATACAAAGGTTAATTTTGTTTTTACAAACATTTTTTTTTTTTAGTTCTAAAACATGAGATGCCAAACATAAGGTACTCAAGAGCATGTTTAAAGGCTAATAACAATATTCAAAAAAGCATAATGTTTCTTTTAAGGGTACAAACTAAGGTATGCTGTTCGATAGCTATGTTAACCAATAAAAGAGACAGAAAAACAGAAGAAAAAAATCTAAATAATGACTGAATGGAGCATGCAGCCAATCAGATTGCTCTTTTACCAGCCACAGCAAGCAGATTGTACAAACACCCAAAATACCCCAAAACTGGCTCCTATACTACCTTTTGTCTACTCTGAGCTCCTCCCGTGTGACTGAGCTCCTCACCCTATCTCTAAGGGAGCGCCCAGCCACCCGGTGGAGGAAGCTCATTTCGACCGCTTGAATCCACGATCTTGTCCTTTCGGTCATTACCTGGAGCTCATGACCATAGGTGAGGGTAGAAATGTAGACTGACCGGTAAATCGAGAGCTTTGCCTTTCGACCCAGTTCTCCTTTACCACAACGGTCCGATACAGACGCTGCACCGATCCGCCTGTCAATCTCACGCTCCATCCTTCCCTCACTCGTGAACAAGACCCCGAGATACTTGAACTCCTCCACTTGAGGCAAGGACTCTCCACCCACCCGGAGAGGGCAAGCCACCTTTTCCAGTCGAACCATGACCTCGGATTTAGAGGTGCTGATTCCTTGTGATAAATTGCCCTCCTCTAATTACCATCACACTGGCTAAACGTAATAGTTTGTATATGTTTTGAACGCACTTCAATTGTGTGCTTTCAGCCGCTGCTCGAAGAACACAATATTTTCTATCTTCACTTGACCATAGAACTGCTACCATATTATATAAAATGCATTCATTTGACCACAGGTAATTTCAAAGAGCTTCGGTTTCATTCACTTCTCCCTGGTGATAATTCACAATTCTGTAGTGTTTTGTAAACGTGTGGATGCGTGAAGTCTGTGAACAATAGCCTGAAAGGTGTCACGAGTGGTGTTTTATTGAAGCACTGCCTGTAATGATGTGCTTCAATAAAACAGCTACATACGGTCACGGCATTCAACAAAGAACAGCAAGACCCAGCTTCCACGAGGGACATCCATTTGCTGAATACAAGCCTGCAGGTTTTCTCAATTTGAATCATGGCTTGTTCAAAACTCTTTAGGCATATAAGTGGATAAATTGCTCAGCCTGAAATGGTAACAGAACCGCACGTAGACAAACAGTTGGGCTTAAGACTAACTCCATAACTCGACTTAATGAAATCCCTTGCTGATATATATTTGTTTTAAACTATTTAGAGGAGTCTTAAATTCTGAAGTAATCCCGACTCCGATGCGCTCTTTTGCACATATTGAGTTACTTTGGGAGAAACTCCGGGAACGGCGAGGGCCTTTCAAGAAATGAGATTTGGCTGGCCTGCCTTTTTTCACTTTTATTGTGTATTTCACTAATGCACAGCAGAATGTAATAGGCTTTGCGCCCGGACCTTCTTTATTACTATAGTGTGATACAGGGCGGGAAAATAACAACTCCTCTGACACAAGCAGAAAGGTGGATTCATATGCCGTGTTGCAGTGGTTTAAATTCAATGGTATAGAAGCAATTGATTTGACATTCCAAATAATTACTTTACTATATGTATGTCATATTTGAAATGCAATCAGACTTGGGATTGTGTAAATTACAAGTGCTAGCATCCCATGTGATATATATGAATTAAAAAAACAAAACAAAACTACATTGTTTAGATTTGAGAGTAGGCGCAGTGCTGGGGCTGTGATGTCATAATCTAAAAATAAAAAGGGGCACATTTGCCAGAGCCTAAATAGCGTTTCGAGATCTTTGCACTTTGGGACCTAGTATCACAAAGTTTCGTTTTTAGAACCTGCGCTTTTTAGATAAAATATCTTTGCAGACATGTATGAGTTCCGTTCGGTGTGGACAGGGCCTAATAGACCTTTTATATTATTTTTTGGAGCGCCAACATCTGCTCCCAGTGTTGACGCGGTGATGTGGTGACTCTCCTCCAGGAAGTGTCTCTGCTCAGATTTTATTATCCTTCTATGGTCTGTACAAGCAAGATTTACATCACTCCGATTCACAGTTTTGTACAATATGCATTACTATAAAAATAAAGGTCTGTTCAAGAGACAGTGAGCGGAGGCCGTACAGAACACTGTATCTGAGTAGTATTACTTTGCTTTGCTTTGAACACAAGTTATTTTTTCTCAACATTGGTCGCTGATAGCACAAGCGTTTGGATTTAATCAGTGCGGAGGGAAATAAGTCACGTATTCAGCGGAATACCAAGCCTAAGTTGTTTCTATTTCCCGGTAAGTGTGCTGATTCAAGAGATGGGGGGTATTTAATAACTATTATGTGACGAATGTGCAGCACAAATTATCATCATGAATGTCCTCAGGGTAGACTATGAAACAGGAAATAAAGCAAAATATGAAACTTTATAATGAAATATTGCCCTATTACTTAACCCTTGCCCCATTATATACAGGCTTCTTTAGCTCGCTAATGAATTTTCTCCAACCAGTGTAGTAAATTACATATGGGTCAGGAGTGTTACGTGTTTGCCAAATACAGCTTAAAACATTGTCAGCTGACGAAAAACCCCTTTAAATTTGCAGAGTGGGACTAGACGTTAGTATTTTAGTCTGAGCGGCACTTCATAAATAAAACATTCAACAATGCAGCCAGCTTTGTCTCCAGTCCTTTTTCAGTGACTGAGCAAATAAGTGCATGCCAAGTTCCTCTTTCAGGCGTGCCAGTAAAAAAATCATCTCCAAATTTAATGAAAGAGGTGTATTTCTTATACTACTCCGCACTCCATTCTTGATAATTAGCCAGGAAATCTTCTGATGCTAAGTAAAGTGTTTAATGTGCACTATTTATCATTTCTGATTTGCTTGTTTTCATGGAGATGCCAAGAATGTTGGATAGAATAGCACTGAAGGGGCTGTACCCATTTCTTTTTTCAAATTAAAAAGTACAATTTATTTTGCCCCAGTACAGCTAAACTGTGTAAGCCGCTCTTAGGGTCAGAATTATTGTGTGCTGTGTGCGTGTAATTATAGCACTTCAACCTCCACAAAGTGGGAAGTGCTAATGCTTGTTAGAATGCTATTGTTTTAGCTGCACTGTGACGGTAAAATCTGCTGTGGGCACTGAAATTTAAATACATTTTGACCACTGCAAACTATTTTAAATGAGTAAGTTCTATTTTTAAATGTTTTTATGATGATACAAATGTGGTACAGCACCTTTAAGGCACCAGCCAACCTACAAGCCACAGTGCATATAAAATGTTATGTACGGGACTTTCCATATTAAGCTTTTGATCTATAAAAAAAACATCTTAATGGTCCTAAAACTCTGAACTTGCATGTGTCAGTTTTCAAACATGAACCAGCTAGAGATCTGAGCTCAAAGAGAGGAGGCTCTCACTCAAGTTTGAGGACATTTGGTTTTGTTCATATGTACACTTTTAGTCAGAATTCCATGTACAGCTTTAGAAGATTTGTGGAGAGAAGACCCCATTATCTGTATTTTTTGTATTCTTCACCTTATTCTGCACCACCCACTGTTTCCTCTTTTTGCTATGGATCTACTCTTCCCTTGTATTGGCATTTCCGGTTTGGCAGGAACTAAGAAGGAGAAGCTAAGGAGAAAACATGTGCTTGTATAATCTTTAAATAGAGTGATTTGAAAATGAAATTAAATAAAAATGAACATGCGCCATGTCCATATAGAAACCATCAATCCGTCGATTTTCTGGGTGGCCTAAAAACGTCTTTGTTGTCTATGTAGAACTTATTTGCTGTTGCATCTGCTACACCGTGTAAATACAACCGGACGGAAGATTACATACATCACACATACATTAATAGTGTGGAATATTCCAGGCAAAGTAATTTCATGTCCTTGTAGAAAAGCTGGTAGCAACCCCTCACCTAAAAAGTTCCGCAGTGCACCGCTAAGCAGATCCGTCTAGAAGCCTGTTTGAGCAAATTGTGGTAATTTTCTGCCAATGCTTCTCAAACTCAGTAATGTGCCAAGGCATAAATTGGGGGCAGGTGCGGGTACCAAATATGATCGATTTCCATGTTTCTCGAGCAGACTGGCTCTCAGCAGACTCACAAGCCAAAGGAACAGGGCAGTCAAGTGAGACTAATGGAAATTATCTCAATCTCTCCAAGCGCTGCTGATAGTTTTGCCTCCCAGACAGTTGCTTGGACAGTGTTCCTTCTCCTGTCGTTAGGGCTGTTAGAATGCTACGAAGACACTGACTGATTAGTAAACGCAAGCAACATGAAATAGGTTTGTTTGTAAAAGTCATAAAGTGCATTGTTTGAATATAGACATTGTTGAGGTCGTGTTGGTTATTTGTATGATTGACGTTTGATGGAGTTAAGAGCTAATGAGCTAATGACTATGACAGAGACTCAATTAAGTTACCATGAGAGAAGTTCAGTCAGTTCATAAACATCCACGGTAACACTTAAATAACTACACTTATTCCTGCCTTAGTAAAGCATGAAAAAAGACATAAAAGGGACATTTTATAATATAGTGACTTTTTTGTCATGGCTTTAATGATGTTCTAACAATGTTCTGTTCTCAAAAACATACCTGGAGTTATGTTTGGCTTCATTCATGCTAGTTTAAAGAATCCTGGTTAGAAAATCCTCTCCTCTCCGACAGTCAGAAACACTCCCTGCTGAACTCCCTCCGTGAATAACATTTTTTTCCAATTTTGGCGGCACTTGTCCGAGAGAGACACTAACTACGCATTTCTTCAAAATCACATTTGTACCTTGTGTAAGAGCTATGCAGCCAGTAAACTCAGTAAGTGCCAGAACAAACAGCCCAGATGGAGATGTTTATTTTGTTTATATAAAGAACAACACGAGATGCCAAACTTAATACTCAAGAAGATGTTTAAAGGCTAAAAAATGCTTAATATTTTTCCTTTGTCTCATAATTAATACACTGTTTATTAAGAATGATTTGGGCTTAGTAACTACTCAACTAATACTCTAACCCTAATTCCTTACCCTTACTTTAACCATAATGATAATAATAACAATAGTCATGAATTAAGTCTTTGTTCATGCTTTTTTAAGGCAAATTAAAATGTAGTTATTATAAACCACATTATATTTGATTACATACCACATTCACCGGTGTATTGAAACTAATCTTTTCTAAATTTTCAAATAAGATTTAAAACTTTTTTCCGTGGAAGCAGATTTAATCCTCACTGAAGAACCAATATGACAATCATCAAAAACTTAAATTTTGTAAAGACTGGGATATGTTATTTCAGGTTGAAACATTGTGAGTACAAGGTTAGAGTAAAAAAAGTGTATTTATCCAGGTATGGTCATATTTTTCTCAGACTAGAGTTTATTTTTTCCTACCTTTTAGAAAAAGAAGTTTTTAGTCAAAGTATTGGTGTGCCTATGTTTACCTAGTATAACCAATTCAGAACATTTGCCAACCAATTCTAGGCCCTGGTCAAACTATGCACACTAGAAGAAGCACTCTTTGTAACCTATTGAAGTAATTCCCTGTGGATAATCTATTTTATAATCCTGGAACCACTTGGGAGTCTCCTCATGTCACCCTAAATGTCCAAATAACAACTTAACACTTTAGAAATCGACAAATGTGTCCGAAACATTAGCAGCATTAACCAGGCAATTAACCACTCAGTGTGGGAGCTTCACCTTCAGCAGGCTCCGAAAGGCACTCTGACTAATGTCGAAGAGACTGTGGGTAAGCAGGATGAGTGGTGGCTTCGGACAAACTGCAGAAGCAACATCTGTACATTATTATTAGAGCTGGCATCAATCCATCTTTATATAACACATTTTATAAACAAGATAGTTCCAGAGTGCTGCACATAATAACAATATATAACATTTGGTTTTAAAAGTCTGCAGAAATAGATTTTGAGAAACCTTTTTTAAATCAGTGGTTTCCAAAGTGGGGGTTGGGACACCTCGGGGGGTTGCGAGGGGTGAGCTGGGGGTCGCGAGATGATTTCAAGATCTCATTTTAATTTATATGACATTGTATTTGTTCTATTTTTTAATTCCAATAAGACAATAAACTATTAGAATAACCAATATTAAACCTGATTTGACACCGAAGTCATTTTCATTTCGCTTTGGGGTCCCAAGTCTGTTGCATAACTATTTTGAGGGTCCTGGACAGAAAAGTTTGGGCACCTCTGTTTTAAGTGACAATACATAATAATTGAACAACTGATGCTGATGGGACGATACCCCATTTTTTGAATCAATACTTGAGTACTTAGCAGGTAATTTTCTTTTTTTTTATATTGATACCGATACTGGTCTAACATCATGAATGAAGGAATTTCTTCAAGTATACAACTTGTTATTTTACATTGTTAATGTATAATTAAAAATACAATCTAACACTCTAAACAACATTATTCTTTAAAGAAGTGTTTTAAATAGGCTCTAAAGGAAAAACAAAACACCTGACAGAGATGGATCAGTCCAATGAGCTGCTGATGGTGTTTGACACAAAACAACAAGTTAATGTCACCTGTTTCACCCCATATATTTAGCAACAACGTAAACTACTCTTAACAGTCGCCGAAAGTCAAGTGTATTTTGCCATGTACTCTCAAATATGGTGTGCATATGGAGGATACACTGTAGATTGAAAATGCATGGGCTTCCTATTCATACTAAAGTCACATTCCCCAGCTGCATTTAACTGATAAGGCACTTAAGGAACAAACCTGATGGAAGCACTGAGACCAAAGACTAGTAAAATAGATTGAGTGTATAAATCCCATGTGGGGCTTTCCATATCTTAATAGCCCAGCGAGAGGGCAATGATTTACGACACAACAGGCGGGTGTGAGGTGGCAGTTTGTGTATAGGCGCGGGGCATTGGAACTGTATGTGTGTTTGGCAAGCTAAGGGTTTTTCTGCGCGCCATGTCACATTACTTTTCCCCGAGTTAAGAAATACAACTGCTGCCATGGGAGACGGAGGGAGCGGAGATGATGCGAGACACAAAAGAACACAAATCAAAACAGGCTCTGTCCTAAAGCGGAGTATTCAAATGGTACGGATACTAGTGTCGTCCCGCTACTAAAACTACACACTTGATTTCAATACTAAACAAAAGGGACAATATTCAGTGCATATTTCAATGCTACAATTATGTAACACCCTTTACTAGACTATAGAACATATTATCTACACAAATAATAGTAGGTTCTTTATTGTTCATGTGGTCAAGTGTTTAACAGAGTTTTGGTGTTTTCAGTCCAGGCTTGTTTATAATGTGGATCCCCTGCAATTATGTACTAACGCTGTCTCCAAAAAGCAGCGGGAGTAACAGGGCGGCTCTTCCTGAAATCAACAACGATCTTCTTCATCTTCTCAACATTCAGGAGGTTAATTCTGCTGCACCAGATCGTTTACCTCCTCTCTGTAGGCCGTCTCGTTGTTATTGTGGACGAGACACACAACATATTTGTGGTTCGTGCTTGACCTGGCCACCCAGCTATGGGTCATAAACAATAGCCCCATTTGAACCTT
Source organism: Rhinogobius similis (assembly GCA_019453435.1). Lineage (NCBI taxonomy): Eukaryota > Metazoa > Chordata > Actinopteri > Gobiiformes > Gobiidae > Rhinogobius > Rhinogobius similis. The sequence goes on from CM033619.1 coordinate 40,078,758, forward strand.
GGACAGAATTCGCCTGCAATCATACTGTACATATTAAGGGGCACTATGTAACATTTGTGTACAGGGTCTGCCAACCACTAATCATCATCATCGTGAAATGTAAAACATTTCCTGGGAGAGTACCTCAAGACCCTCCTCTTTCAGAACTACCTACAACAAAATAAATTCAGAATTTAATCTTGAGATCCTAGACTAATGACAAAAGTCTTGACTCTTGGCAAAATACTGAATAATATTACACTATGTGTTACTGTAGGTGAAAGCAGAGGAGCGCAAATGTCAAATCTTGCTGAGGGCGCCAAAAGACTCAGGGTCGGCACTGGTCATCAGGGTGTACAACTGGGGCCTCAGAACACAACCCTGAGGAGCACCAGTGCTTAGGTTGCTGACAGAGAAGGCTTTCTTGCCCAACCCGTCCAACCTGAGCCCTTTCACAGGTATTCTAAGACCCAATTACACAACATGGTACTGAAACCTAGGGAGGCCAGCTTGTTCCCAATGTACTGAGGAATGATGGGATTCGAAAAGTGGAGCTGAAATCCACAAACAGCATCCGCACGTAGTTGTTCCTCTCCACCAGGTGTTGAAACTCTGATAGAGGACAGAGGTGATAGCATCTTCTGTGGACCACTTCTAACCATAAGCAAACTGGAAACTGTCAAAACTGGGCGGGAGCTTCGAGACCATGTGTTTTACAACAAACACAGTGGCACTGTTAAGTAAAAATGTCAATAAATTAATGGACAATTTGTGAAGAGGAAGCGCAAAAGAGGCAGAAATTGTTGGATGAGAGTAAAGCGTGTATTTGGATGAATGGCATGTGACTTCTTGAGGGACACAGTTTGCAGTATCTGATTAGCTGACAGTGACAAACAGAAACGGAAGCTATTTTTTGACCTTTTCTACATCCATTCAGTGTATGGGGTCACTAATTAACACATGCACTTGTAGTTCTTGGAAAGGCGAGAGAATGTCAGAGTACTCTAATTATAATGAATATGGAATGGAAGTACTGTTCCAAACACAGATTACTCATTTAATGTCTGGTAGTTGTCCGGTGTGGATCTCTGGTAAATGGTCCCGGTCCACCTCTCCAACCACCAAAAATGTCACACACAAACACATCACACTGGTAGACAAGCTTGGTGAAGTGTTATGCCCAAGGACACAACAAAAGCTTGAGCTAGTCGAAGCTGCGAATGCTCCAACCGTTGAGACATTAACTAGACTTGTTTGGTGACATAATTGCTAAATGATTTGTGTACTCAGTTGTATTTTAATTGATTGTTCAATTGTTCTGTTGTTGCTCAGAAAAGTCCTGTTTTCACCTATCCCCTATCCCTGTCCACATCCTTGTACTAGTTCAAATAATTTGTAAAAATAAAATGATATAGGTAGGGTTCTAATGGCCACTTTTCTAAAATACAAACAAGTACATGACAATCCACTGCTTGTTATGGTGAAATGACACAATGAAGAGGCGGGGTTAATCAGTTCTGCAGTTTTTAATGGACCTATTTGTATTACTAAGACATTTTGGTAACGCTTTAGATTAAGGTTCCTTAGTAAACTATTTATAATGCATTAATAAGCACTTTTTATGTGTTTATAAGCACTTATAAGGCATTTATGAGTATGTGGTCTATTAACTCAAGCATGTTTTGGCTAATGGATTATAAACATGTATAAGGCGTTATAAGTGCATAAACAAACTATTAGTGCTTATTAACATCTTATAAATAGTTAACTAAGGAACCTTAATCTAAAGCGTTACCGACATTTTAGATGAATATTCTGTTTTACAATTGACAACCGGATTTTTTGAGACAACTTCATTTGACTTGGTTGATAACCGATAATTGCCAATACCGATGTTTAGACTTAAAAATTAATAAAATTAATAACAGTACACATTCATCTCGGATATACAATCATTTGTCGCATGATCGTGTGAGCATATGGCCATTTTATTTTTATTTTTTTTAGCCCAGTTGCTCTTCTATGTCCATTTTTACTCATGTTCTGCTTCATCTGTAAAAGGTAGCTCCAAAATCAGGGACGACGCTCCTGCTCTCTGCAATCAAAATGTAATTAAAAACGGAATCGTATCAACAGATTGAAATTGCCAATGTGCAGAGCCGGGACCCATGAACCAGGGCAGTCTCGTTATTGGACTGTCCCGGCCCAGTTGGCTCTCACCCTGGAGACCTAGTCCTGATTTGGGGGGACCTTTGATCTGGGATTACACAGGAGCTGCAGCCCAGAGCCCTGCGTTTGGCCTCAGTTGATCTGGCTCCCCGAATCAATCACCGCTGCAGTTGTATCACTCCACAGACTGCCATTCCCAATTTAACTGTGTAAAATATTCAGATTTATGGCGGTGCTACTGCTTTTTACTAGCGCTTTGAGTGAAAATACAGTGCTCTTATAGGCATCCTTTGCAAATATGAGCAGGAAAGGAAGGAAATATAGTTGTAGGAAGTTAAATCTTTTGCAAATGAATATCTTAGTACAAGTCTTCTAATGTATTCTTTCAAGTTGTTTAGTTTAAGTTTAAGTTAAGATGAAAGGGGGTGAAGAACAGGAGGACTGTCAGCAAATTATCAAAGCACTGAGTCAATGATCATTATGACAAAAACTGTACATTTTAAGGATAGGATACGTTATGCTTTTTGCCTGAAATATTTAAGTAATATACACTTTGTTCATTGCAAAGCGCAATCTTGGTGTACAATTATTTTGTAAGAGAACATGGTTCATTGATTTCCTGTTCTGATTATTTGCTACAGCTTCATTGTGATATTTCACTCTAGCAAGCAGGACATTTTCATTCATTGTTTATAATTTTGAAAAAGAAAACCCTGTGTACATGAAAGTACCATGGGCAAGGATAGGGGTTAGGTGCAAACAGACATTTTCTCAGGACACAATAACAATATGCATGAATCAGTCAAAGTACAATTAAACTGATAGTTGCATAATATGTCTCCTTGTAAAACTAAAATAAACAAATTCCTGATAACCCCCACTATGGGATTGTTAAAATGATTGTTGATATCAATATTTTAAGGTTACAGGGGTTGTCATCTGGACGCTGTTTTAAGATCAAACAGCAAATACGAGTTAGAGCGCACAAAGACAAGACAGTCTTTGATCGTCGAAAGTCAAGGATGCACCTTTATAACTCACAATCTTTCTGTGGGAACAAAAGATGCTTCTTTACCATTCAAGGACAAGTATGTCAGGGCCATAACTGCCATTTCAGTACCACTGAAGCAACGTCCTGGTTGTGTGTGTGTTTTTTAGGGAGTTTGTGGGTTTTATTTTTGGTCACTGGAGATTTTAGGAGGATTTTATTATGGCTAATGTTAAATCAATTTCACACTGTTTCAGGTAGTCAGACCAGATAAAAGCCCCACATTTTGATCAGTCTGTGTTCTGCTGCTGAAGATCTTGTACTTTTGCACTGTGCACTTCCGCACTTTGTTTATTATTGAAGAAAAGTAGAAAATTGTGGACCACGTTTTTCTTCCTTGTTTGAGTTTTTAACCTTCAGCTGCACTCCAACCCGCTCACCCAAACCGACGTCACATTCATCTTTGTGAATTATGCTCCATGCCAAATATTTCTATTTCAACACTTCTTACTGCATTTATCATTCTTTGTATTTTTGTGTATTGGGACAGTGAATGATCAGTTGTTATTGATCTTTATTTAACCAGGATAATCCAACAGAGATGAAGCATTTCTTTTTCACAGGAGTCCTGGCTCGTGAGGGGTTTCCTGACAGTCCCTCTGTTGCCATGAGCCAAACTCAGACACAACCGTGCAATCAGATTTAGTCAGAGTTCATTAGTCTTCTATTATTTAGAACAAAATGTTATTTATTTTGATACGGATGACCCATGTGCATCCCCATCACCTGTCAATCACACCCATCTGACCTTCATCTCAGATTCATATCTCCATAAAGTATTGAATAAACATGTATTCAAATGGGCTGAAACAAGTTAATCAATTTATCTGAATGATTATTGAAGTAATTATCAACTAATATATATACTTACTAATATTCACCTTATTCTGCCCCGCCCACTTTTGCCACAGATCTGCACTTTTGTTGTAAACGCACTTCCGTTTGACGAGAACTCCGTTAAAGCTAATGACGAACGAGGGAAAAGTCTTGCCGCTAAAATGTTACATAAATTTTGTGTAAAGATTTGTGTAAAATGTTTAATGAACACAAGCAACAACAAGTCAACAACGCAACGATTTCCTGGTCAGTCTGAAAACGGCTTTTTGGTCCGAGTAGAACTTATTTTCTGTTGAGCTCGTCTGCCCCATGCAAACTAATACAACGGCAACAAGATGGCGGCGCGTACGGCAACTTCCGAAATAAGGTGAATAGACCCTTTAAAATGCTATGTCATCAAAATTCTGAATGGAGGTAAAATCAAGCAGGCTAATATATTTTTGATAATTAGCTCCATGAGATCTAAATACTGATGGTTTTGTGTTGTTGTGTAGGGAAAAAGGCAATAAAATAGAATTTTCGGGGTCGAAATGCAAAATTGTTTACTTTTCTATTACGGAGGAGGGACAATATACTGTTTTCTAGCTTTAAAATGGTATTTGAACTTCACAAAATGTACAATTTATCTTAAAGTATGTACTATATCTGTAGATAAACTGAAAAACTATTGTGGGCTCAACATTTCTCCAGTAAAACCAACTTTTTTTTTTCCCAATTAAAAAATGCAAAAAATGTATCATTATCTCCTATAACATAACCAAAGAATGTAAACTACAATAGTAAATGTCTTTAAAGCATGCATTGATATCACTGTTTTCCATTTTCCAAAAGAATCTACATCTTTCATATTTTGTGATATTCTGAAGTTAACCTCACATTATGTTCCATTTCACTTTTGCCTCCATTCCGGAATTGCTTCAACCCTTTCTGCCTTCTGGTTGGTCGAATAGTGCTGTAACAACATCACCTTTTTCATCCCATTTTACGAAATCAAACAGTCAATATAAAACACGCTAAAACAATGCTTTTGTGTGCGATCTTGTACGACATTTGACGACGTTGCATTCAATCAATACATTCCGTCCTCCACTACAGTTTAAAGCATCTGATTCCGTACTTACTTGGGATCGCCCCACGGTCACGCTACTTATGCAAATCTTCAGAGGAGAACCCTTTCACTTGTAAATAAAGCCTTTTGCCGTAAACCCATCCAAAATAAACTTAGGAGCGCTCTGGGTCTTTACCTAAATGTCTCTTCCTCTTGCTTTCCCGCTCTTCCTCATCAGAAAGCCTTGAATCAATTTCATGCCCTACAAATGCTGTTTACCCTCTTGGGTGCGGAACATCTGCTGGCTCGCAGTGCACTGTTCAGCCGCTCCTCTCTCGCTCCTCTAGCTCTCTCTTTAGCGCTTTAAAAAGACTTCATAAAGAAACTTGTCTCCGTCCTGCTGTGCTAATGGATTGGAGCTGATGATACACGTTCAGGGCTGGGCGGCAATGGGCTGTTCATTTCCTGCTGTAATCATAGAAGGACATTGCAGCTCATTGTTAATTCAGTGGCCATTATGGTCGGCGTGATGTATCGAGGTAAAAATGACCAGAGTTTATAGCCATTTAAGAAGTAATGTTTGTTTAGGCCTCAAAGGTACACATCAGAAAATGACTAGTACATTTGGACAGGGTTGGGTTGAGGTTAGGGTTATCTGATTTATTTCTGATCATAGTTTATCTTTTTGGAGACAACAATAACTCTTATATTGGAATAAGTGCAAGACAGTAATTCAGTGTTATACAGCGGAAATATCCAGGCAAAGCAATAACATCTCCATGGCGACAAGCAGGGGAAAAGTCATATTGGACGTTCTCGTTGAGAGCGCTAATCACTCAGCCGCTAATAAGACGAAAACTCTGCATTAATCCATGGCCTTGCCTTTTGTCTCGTCTCCGTGTTTTTGCTGCGTGAGATTATGATTGTTTTGGCCTGCGTTGGTGCGTCGACGCGCTCGCCTCCAGCGTTCTGTGTCAAGTCAGTCACCTGTCTGTGCCCTGCTTTCCATTTTCCTCTTTACGCTCACACATGTTCTTCCGACGCACACACGGCCTTGACTTCTGCTGACGTTCTCGTATCGCTGAGACGTCTGCGGAACTGGTCGGTTTGTCACTTCGGGCTTGTTTGTTAGTTGGCTGTCGAGGGCTCAGGAAGTCTGGGTTGTGGCACTTTGTTTCGTCGAAAAAAACAACACTAGTTCAGTTTTAAAGGGTACATATCATGCAAGTGTTATAACATTGTTCTTTCTTCAAAAACGACCTGGACTTGTGCTTCGTCACTGGTGCAGGGGTCAAGGGCGTTGCACATGTGTGGTTGTGTCTTTACTTTTTCTCTCTCCCCATTTCATGCCAAAACTGTCGCGTCAAATTAAGGTGAGACACTACAGGTGAAATGGAAAAAATCTTAAATTAAAGATTCAAAGATGAAACTTCTCCTGTAGTTAACTCACATAAATGTAAGAGGACAATATAGTACAAGTTTTTCATCATTTCATGTAGAAATAAGGCATTTTATGTGGAAAAACAGCCAAAAATATACATATTTAGGACATATAAATCTGACAAATGGACAGAACCAGGTTTAAATTCCTTGGTTCATTTTGTACACAAATTTGTTACAAAAATATTTACCCAAGGGGATTTTGGATTTATTTTTTGAGTTAACTGGATCTGACTGAAAATTGTCCTAAAAATCAAATTTCGCCTAATTTTTTTTAAACTTAAAACTTCAATAAATCAGTTTTAGAATTAGATATGAAAAAATCCTTCAGTGACTTTTGTTAAGATCTTGTTGAGTCCAAGATTGTACAGTTTGGTGTGTGTGGGATCTATGTTAAGTGGTGATCCTTATGTCTCTGTGGAAGAAAAATGCAGTTTAAGAAAACAGCCTTTGAATTTACAATTTTCTGTGGAAATATACGAATGAAGTGGATTAAATGGAAGAATAAAACATCTTTAAGAGCTGATTAGACAAGTTTGTTGTTTCCACATGAAAGCTGATATATTGAGAGAACAAACTGACCAAAAAACAAAAAATTGAAAGTTTTGCCTGTAGTGCCTCGCTTTAAGCCTTGGGCCAAAAAATCCTAAAAAAACATACTTGGACTAGTATTTAGTTTCAGTCACAATTGCTTTCTGAATCATGTTTTGTTAGTCCTCTCAACTATGAGCTCCACTCGGTCCTCCAACTCCCACAGCCCCAGAGGTCTCACGTCACCTGCCATTTCTGCTTTCAGATTACGTTCATTGCAACTGCATTTGTGTTAGTATATTGGTGGCAAGCTAGCTTTATTTCCTCACTGTACTTCCTTCTGCTGCAAGTAGATGGAGAACGCCAATCCTGATGTTGGATCGTAGCGTCGTACATTACACAGTAGAGCAGTGTTTTTTTCATCCATTTTTGAGTTGCAGCACACTTTGTGGGTTTAAAAGATACCAGGGCACACCACCTAACACCAAAACATTACCAAACCAGTTAAAAAGGGACATAATGAGCAAAATAATGTCTGTGTCATGGTCCAATTCTTTAAATTTGGCAATAGTGATGGCTTTGCTGTTTTTTTGGGGGGGGTATCTTGGTTCAAAAGTAACACTCCAAAAAGGCAAATTCGTCGATTACATCCGAATTTGTGAATCAGTTAAATCTAATAGGACATTTTTTCAAGGTACACCTTCAAGCTTTGCATAACGTGTCCTTTAGGCGAGTGTTGAATTCAATTGGCACTTAAACTACAGCTAAAACTTACCTTGGCCTACACTAAACTTATCAAAAAAGTACATTCTTCCAGTCTAAACCAAACCTAGAGACCTACTCAACAGAAAAGGTTTAATTCAGGGCAGATATGTTTTCAATATTTGTATTTGTTGGAGTGATTAATGAGTCACCATTTATCCTCAGTTAACACAGAGCTGCTTTTCTCTTACTCGTGCCTTTTTATTTGTCGTTGCTATGGCGCAGTCCTTGTTATATTACCTGCCCGAGCTCTTCTTCATTCCATCATCGTTGCAGCAGCCGAAACATCTCTCTCCATCCATCTCTCTGCATCTCCTCCATCCCCACATTCCAATGCATTATGATCGCTGCCATCTGTTTTTTGGTTTTTATCAGTATTGTAATTAAGGCATGATAACTATTAGTCACAGAATTGGAGAAAATCTGTGTTTTCTTGTGGTTGTACTGTAAAATTTGACAAAACAAATAGAGAAGGGCACGGGTTTTCTAATTATCTATTTGCCAGTAATGAGGCAAACAACTCCACGTAGGTCAAAATTTCATAATTTTCACAAAGTTAGACCCTTGATTTTCAACCAGTGCACCGGGGAACGCTAGTGTGCCTTGAAAATGGATACGTTTTGTTAACTTTCTGTCCAAAAATGAAAGGAAAACTATCAACAACTGCCAAATTTAGAGAACCAGAAACAGTGGCACTGGCATGGGCAATATTTGCTACATTAAAACTACTTTTCTTTTTTTCATAAATGCTGTGATTTGATTATATTTAAATGGTGCGTGTGCCTCAGAATGTTTTCAGCCAAAAAAGTGGGCCATGACTCAAAAAAAAGTATGTTAAATGACATGAAATTGTGAATAAACTCAGTATACAGTGTAATCCAAGCGCTATTCCACAAAAGTACAATAAGAAATATTGTAAAAACGCAGTCTATAGTAAATGTTTCGGTAACACTTTAGAATAACTCCCTTTATTCCTGCCTTAATTAAAGCATGAATAAAGACTTAATTAATAGTGAACAAAGATGATTCAGGCTTATTAACTACTTAACTAATAGTCTAACCCAAATTCCGAGCCCTAACCGTAACCCTAACCTTAATTATGTAGTTACTAATCCTGAATTATGCTTAATAAACTATTTGTTCAGTATGAAATGAGTCTTTGTTCATGCTTTGTTAAGGCAAAATAAGGTGGAGTTATTATAAAGTGGTACCAATGTTTCTGTTTTGTTTGTAGACGATGAAACAAAGAGACAAGAAGAACATCCACACTCCTCACAGAAAGTCCACACCGAGCTTTGGAATCAAACCCAGAATCTTGTGTCACTACATCACTGTGTTCTTTAAACACGGTCACATAAAGAACCGCCGCTCCCGCGAACTTTATCTTCCATTTTTCCCTCGCCGTGAACTGCAGACGAGACATTCCAGTTACACTTAAAACTTGGCCCTGACTGCGCCGTCCAAAAAATCCTTTACAGTCAATAAAAATGTCACCGCCCACAAAAAGTACTTTATGGACCGATTTAAAAACATATTAAAGCCGGTATATTTATGAAGCGCCGCGCTGCGAGTGCGCCGAGATGTTTTGCCTCCTTTCTTTCTTGTTAAATCTGCTCTTCCGTAGCTTGTCCGATTCCGAGACATTTTTAAAAAAAGACTTTAATTGCGCATTCACCCCACGGTTTTTCAGTTCCGCGCCACACACCGAGCTGCGAGAATCTTTAAAAGAGGCTGAAATCCTTGGAGGAGATTTACCCATTCATAATAGATGATTTTAATATCTGGTAATCTGCACTAAACTTGCGCAATTTCCATTATTGGCGTCGGGGCTTGCGGATTTGTCGGTACATTCTTCCAGCGTGGCGAGAATAACTGTGACATGAAAGCCCCTTAATCCATAGTTCCCCAGCATGAAGGGGGTAATCTATTATTTAATGTGGTATTTTTTGAGCCGGTAAACAGAGCCGGGGAGGCGAACAATGCCGTCGATATGGAACCATTGGGTTGTATAAATAATGACATGGTTTTCTTCTAAAAGATGTATAGACTGGTTAATACTTGAGCACATCCTTCAGGTTGTGTTACAGCGAGACTGAAAAGCTCTGCAGCTCTCAAGGTCTGAAAAGATGGGTTCAAAAAATGTGTAGTCGTGTGGAATTTGAGCGTTTTGTCTGGGTTCGGTGAGAGACTGTTGAATATTGTATAAAAAGTAAATAGAGTTGTTATTAATCAGTTTGTCTCTCAACCAATAACACTTGAAGGCATTAAAAGTTGTTATTTTGTTTTGTCATTATTATAAAAATCAGTTTAATTATTTAACACAGTAAATAAAACCTTCAAATACAATATGTTACATGAATAGGGCGTAAACACTAACACACTTAAAGGTGCTATACCTGATTTCTACATTTTATAAAAAACAAAACAAAAAAAACAAACAAACTCAGAACTATTGCTCACTTTCCAAATGCATTTTGACCATCCTCAATATTCACCACGATGAATTTACAAGCGCTTTTCACCATTTTCGGAAGCTAGAGTTCACCTTCACGGTAAAGCTAACAAACATTAGCATGCTAACAGCGCACTTCCTGTTTTGCGGTGAATAAAATGCTTGTTAGTAGCTTAATTTTCAGCCTAATAGATGCCTACTGGAGCAAAACTGATTTTACTTAATATCGTGATGTAAACATGGATTGCATTATGGGGCCAGTCCATTCAAAGCTTTAAAAATAAACATTGACATCTTTAAAAACAATTTTAAAATCAGGAAGTGTGTAAGAATTTGGGTTGTTTTTTTTTTACTTCCTACTTTCCTGTTTTCCTTATTAGCTGGTAAAACGGCGATATATGCATTATTTGACATTATACTATAAAATATATCCATACATGTCAAACTGATTTCATTGGAAAACAAAAAGTCTTGATTTTTCAGTCATAACAGAAAAAAGAAGAGGTATTTGCCCATGACGCTCTACAACAATTGGTCTTCTGTTATAGCTGCAATGCAATCACATTTGTGGTGATTTATGAGTTCAAGAGTATGGATGGATAAAGTTTGTCTTTTGATTTAAAATCCAGTCTATTTTCTTTTTTAACAGTTCGATGAAAGGGAATTGTGATGTTGTTTATTGATAAAAGCTGGTCTTTGCACTTGATTCGAAATAAAAGCAACGGAATTAAAAGAAGGAATGCTTAACGATAACCTTATCACCCTTCTTCATCACCAGCAGAAACACCAGCCTCCTCACCCTCTCCATCTTCTCCTCTTTCCATCTTTTCTAGACCAAAGTGGGACTTACTGCCTCACAAATTTAAACCACACTTTCTTTTCGAATCAGAATTAAATGCAATAGCTTTAAATCAGATATATTTGAGATCATTTTGGGACTTTTTTTCTTGGCTGAGAGCAATTCGAACCAGAGCAATTTTTGGCGTGCTTTTGCAGAGAAAGTAAAGGTGCCTGCCTGACGTTGCTAAGGAACAAAATCCAGTTTGTGATTTGAGAACTGGTTAAAATAGAGACCAAAACTGGATACACACATTTTGAAAAACCTTGTGTTTGGACATCATTCAATTAACATAACATGAACATAACCAGGCCATTCAAATTCAGTCTTTTATATGGACATTTCAAACGCTTTCCATTTCAGACATTGGGAAGCAATGAATACACTGAAAATCCTCGATTACAACAGATAACAAGGATATACTGTCATTTTCTCCACTTTTTCAACCCTCTCCAGTCATGTACAGTTTATGGTTGCCATATAAGAGTTTTAAAAGTCTGCCAATAATCCATCTGGTTGACTGATCCCTCATAATTTCCTTGTTTGGAAAGCTTTCACTGCGTTTAATCTATCCTTTAGCCTGAGCCACAGAGGCAAAAAACAAATAAACTAACGTATAAAGTAAAATTAAAATCCCCTTTATAATTTTGTAATTTTGGCTTACTTCCTGGATCAAGAGTTGGAAAAATGTTGCGTACTATGGTAAATTTCAATTCAAAATTCTTTCTCTGTTCAGTTATTGTTCTTTACATAAATCAGTAGCATCACGAAAGTCTGCTTATTTATGTAATAACTTGTTTGTTTAGTTATTATTCACAGATTATTTAATCATTAGGCTGTGGTGGAGGAAATGTTCATTTAGGAGCTACAAGGAGATCCAGGAGCAAAAGGTTAGCACATAAAAAATATACCTTAAACTACTGTTCACAAATGTACTTCTACAGCGAAAAGCAAAAGCATTTCACACAGATTTTGAGAAGCGTTAGCGATGTTGATGAAGCTCTGGGTCGCTCTTTGGTCAACAGTAGCGTTTCCAATCAATTTCCAACTTTTTCTAGCGTATATTCTTGTTCGCTCAAAGATTGAACTTGAACTCCAAAACTTCAGGCAGAATTTCAACACGAACGTGCTAAAAATATTCCCTAAAACCTTTCTACATTTCAGTCCAGTTCAAAATGTAGCGGACTAGGTGTATCTACCTGCTCTCAACTTTAACGTAGTAAAAATCTAAAGTTCCAACGGTAAAGTTAACTTAAAAAAGCACAGGTAGCTTAAACACAAAGTGACCTAAAGTAATAATCATAAATCAAATTGTGACAAACTCGAGGTACCTGATTTTCAAACCTTGAAAGCGGGATGTTGATGGTTTAAAATGCAGCTCCAACTTGTTCCTAGCTCACAAACCCTTTGGCACATCTCGTATGTACATCCATTTTGAATTTTTTGGGCGCGTGCACAGCTTTAGAACAGCTTCATTACACAGCGAAGACCCCCATAGCACTGCCATCCAGCCAAGACATGATAGCAGACATTTTCTCCCTCTTATTTTTCTCACAGCAACATCATAATAGTTTAGGCTGATGTACAATAACAACACATCAGGGGTTTGGAGAGTTATAGAGCAAAAATACTAAAAACAAAAACGCAATAGAAAAAGAGAATAAAGAAAGACATGACTAACAAGAAACAAAGAGATGCCGGAAAAATGAGTTAATATAGTGCTGATAGCATACAAATACAATATACAAAAAAAAAAAAGAATACAAAACACGCAGACAAAACCCTTGCTCACAGGATGTTAAGAATATGTACAGTTTTAATAGCTTTGGGATTGTCTGATTTTGAGATTGACTTTATGTATAGCTCAAACTCTTTACGGAAAGAGAGACGTGCTCTTTTGGGTTGCTAATTTGCATTTAAGAATGAAAAATGTTGCCTATATTAGCAATAATGGAATAATAAATGACAAAAGACACGTCTGAACCCTCAAGTCTCAATGAATCAAAGAGTAAGTGTTTGTTTATGTAAAACCATTGTGGTTAAAAGTCATTTTAGCGAAACATGTTTTCTGTAAAGTGTCTATGACTGGTTGCACTACCAACTATTTCACTAAAACACAGTTAACATGAATACATTTAAAATTTTGCTAAAATACAAAACATGTGAACATCTTCTTTTCCTGAATTAATGTATAAAGGGTCAAAAAAGAAGTTTATTTTGTGTAAATTATGCATGACCTTTCTACCGATGTTTGAACTTTTCTGCACAAACGGCTACCTTATTGGTCTAAAACTATAATTTACAAGAGGTATTTTCATTCACCAAATAAAGACAAAATTAGAAAATCATGAAAAGCTGCCATATGCACTTTAAAGGAGACATATCCTGATATATAACATAAGTAGAACATTATTTTACAATTTGTTTCTCGTAAACTGCAATATTGGTCAAAAACGGCATAATGGAAACCTCCCACAGTGTCATTTCACTTTAGCCGGCAGTGGATTGTCATTTATTGTCAGAAACTAGTCTACATTTTAGATCTCTTCATTATTCAGACAATCCTATTTAAGTCCACAGATCTAGACGGGGATAGGGGGTAGGGTTTCTGAGCACTCGAGCCTCACTTTCTGGACAATACAGGATTATTCCAACATCAAAATATGACTTTGAGGACACTAATGGTGAGGAAACGATGTAGTAATACTGTTAAAAGCTCGTTAAAATGTATTTTGCATAACATCTCCCCTTAATTAGTCTATTCCTTGCATGTAACAGCCACATGTGAGTGTTCTGCGGTCCGTCCTGGTCGCAGTGTGTGTGAGCGGACTGTGGGAGCTGTGATGGAGAGTACAGCGTGAGCCTGGGAGGATATTGCTCCTTATTTCCGGTGTCTTGCTTCATTTAACACTCCACAGATGCCGATTAGTTTTACTACTGTGTTTTTTATGACAGGGCTGAGAAAAGACACAACCCATTTCCCTCTTAGTCATTCTCTCCCCAATGTTTGCTCAGTCCATTTAAAAACGGGGATGAAGAGTTTAGAGCAGGGTTTTTCGACAATATTTTCCAGAGGGACAGATTTTGAGGAGGGTCACGGTGCCATAGGTGCACAGAGCGCCGCCACCTTTGACACCGTTTTAGAGGTTTTAAACATTGATGGTTTCAAACAAACAAAAGGCTTTACCAACATTGCTTTGCTAACTTGCCAATCCAGTATTGAACCAGAATTAAAGGTCCCATAACATGCAAAATCGACTTTTCAGAGGTTTTAACCTTCCTACAGTGCTATTTGGGCCTCGTATGTTGTGCCCAAAGTGGTTTTTTTGATTGATTCCCGCATGTTTTCGCTAGAGAACTGTCTTTTCCGTCCCCCTCGGGTGAGCAGCAGACGGGGGCTCCTTACCAGGATGACGCGCTTCACCAGGATGACGCGGTGTTTAAGCCACGCCCAGGAAGCCGCAGTCAAGCAGAATAAAAACAGCTAATGCTAATGCTACACAGTAATTACACGATGGATACGACAGATAGAAGAGTTAGCTTGTTATTTACCAAACGGCAACGTCCGTCGTCGAGGTACTGGAGCACGTCAAACTCCAGGTCAGATCCAGGACGTAGGACTCAGCACGACGCACCGTCAAGACGGATAAAATGTTTATTCCCGTGTTTGTGTATCACTGTTTACCGGAGCACACGGCGCATGCGCACTATCTCCGCTCTAGGCTTTGGCACAAGTTGGGCGGGGGAGGCGCGCGAGTTGGGCGGGGGAGGCAGCCTGCTCTCTGTTCGGGGGGGTCAGATCTCAGAGTGAGCCGTTTGCTTTTGCAAGGAGGGGGGCCAGTCCAAGAAATGGGTGTTTTTTGGAAACTGTTATGTTATGGATATTGCACAACGCAAAATTTTATCAACAAAGCCCTTAGAATAGACTGTGTAAAGGGGAAAATAGCAGAATATGGGACCTTTAAAGAACTAGGGTACCAAATGGGTCTCAATCAGGAAACAAACCCAGTCTAAACCAGGATTAACCCAGACTTAAACCAAGTCTAAACAGATTTAAACAGGGACAATACAAAGACTAAACCAGTAAACAACAAAAAAGTAAACTTTAAATATCTGTAGGACGCGTTGTGGGCCACATAAGATTGTTTTGAGGGCCTGATCTGGCCTGCTGAATAGGTCGTGCTCAAAAAACAAAAACACTTTTAACATATTTTTGATATGAAAGCATAAATGAATAAGTATTGCCAATGTTTTATCAGTTGCTTCATGTTGATATTAATGTTGGTAACACTTTATAATACCTACGCTTATTTGGGCCTTGAACAAAGACTTGATTTGAAGTGAACAAACACTTTATTAAGCATGATTAAGTAACTACTTGTTTACTACCCTAACCCTAACTTCTAACTAGTAACTAAGCTTAAATCATTCTTAATGAACAAGTTTATAATTATGACATATGTCTGTGTTCATGCTTTACTAAGGCATGGGTAAGTGTAGTCATTATAAAGGGGAACTTGTCTTCAACTGGCAAGTTAAATACCTTGCCTTTCATAGTGCATTTTTGTGTATCTAAATTTACTTTATTATTATTATAATTTACAAACCCTCAGAGAAAAAGGAAGTCATTTACTGTACATCAACTACTAAAATGCAATTCCATGTATTCACTTTTGAGCGTGTTATCTGTATTTCGGGGGAAGTGGGTCAGGGTTTGTCACACCCCCACACCATCAGATCATGACTGCTAATCTCACAGTGTTAGCTGCTGGATTTCATGGGATATGCAAATAGTACTTTAATAAAGGATTAGTTTTAAGCAACTTTTGGGTCTTTTCTGTACCATCTGTTTAATTCATATATATATTTTAGACAAACACGCACTTTCTTAATTTGAAATCTTTGTCTCAGTAATCAACACTTTTAACAGATTAAAAAAAATATTTATTAATTTGTTGTTTTTTTAGGGACATTAGCAGCAGTAGTGGCTGTAGTACATGCAAAATCTGATTATTATGAGATTTGTTTTGGAGTTGTAAGATGATTAAAAATCTTTCTGACCATGGTCTCTCGGATTACTCACATCAGATTGTATGATTTGCATGCAATTTAAACAATGTTGAATGTCCAGAAATCAGATAATAAACTGATTTTATGTGCATGTAAACAAAGCCAATGTTTTTTGTGAAATTTGTGATGTGTTTGTGTTTGTTTGTTTTTTCATTGTGAGGAATTTAACAGATAAAGAAGAAATACTACATATTACCTGCCAGAATGATGTGCTTTTATATAGAATTTATCATGTTTCACTTTACTTTAAGCGCTCTTACTTTTCAGGTGTTGGATCTGCTGTCTGCTTGACTGGAAACATTATATTCTTTTGCCCAGAATGTTCCAGATTGTGGCATTAAACATATCTATCTAAATGGAGACACGGAGGCGACGCTATCAGGCCAAGTGACAGGTCTGATCTATGGAGAGACGACCCAGCTCACACACTAAGTTTTCTTTCGTTATGTTTTTGTGCATTAAAAAAACATCCACAATGAAATAAACAGTTGCCATTTGTGGAACATTCCAAGCAAAGCGATAACATCTCCGCCGAGTCAAGCAGGGGGCACACCCATCACAAGAAAGTTTGTACCGTGCACGGCAATAAATGCACTGATTCTATAATTCATCTGGTATTCTGCATCATTTAAAGGACCACCACATTTGAGCGACAAAATACTATACTACTAGACTAAAATCAAAGCTTTTTTTTATTATTATTTTGATGTTTTTATTGCCTTTATTTTAATGTGAGCAAGCTTGAATCTCTACAAACTTGATCTTACTCCACCAGCTTGTCTCCATGGTGTTCCTCTGGCTATACTATTTAAATATATAGTGCTGCAATGATTATAACCAATAATTAATAATTGTAAACATTAACTGGACTATACAGACTCGATAACACATATCGAAAAGACCTTTTTTAAATAACAAAGACAGCAACGTTATTACATCAAATTGTAAAAAAAAGAATAACTTATTACTGATTTTCATCAATAATACACTTAACTTCCATAGTTCAATCTTTACTTGGCTGATTGGATGTATTTAAAAAGTCAAAATATACAAATAATCATTTAACTAATAGATAAAAATAGTCAACAGCAAAAATAATCATTAGTGACAGCCCTTTGGAGAATGTTCTCAAGTTTGAACTTTGGAAATGGAATCATGCAGGTAACTTTCCACCTCCAGAAAGTGACAAACTGTAAGGGAAATGTGAACGAAACAGCTGCAAAAACATTACACGTATTGGCAAAACCCATTACAGCTCATATCTTAACCCTAACCCTTACGCTAAATAAATGGTCAGCCTTAAGAAAAGGGTCAACGTTAGCAAACACATGAAGACGCGTCCTAAATACTGCATCTCTGTGCCTTCTTCCCTGCGCCCGGCCCGCAGTAACACACAGCCTCTCTCCATTTGTGTGCGGAGCCTCCTAAAGCCGCTCATTAATTTTCATTAAGTGCTGTCAGTAAGGACCATTACCCGGGCTAGAGAATAATCACGTCCCCCGAGTGCTGACCCGCTTATGGCACAGGTAAGGGTTAACCGAAACAGCCCACCTCCATGTAGCAACACAACACTTCCAGTCTGCTCCAGTCCAAGCGTTTTTGTTACCAGGTTGGCAAATTCTGTAAATAACGATAAGGTAGATAATATGGGGTGAATTTTGGGAAAAAAAGAATACTGTGAACCATCATCGGGTGGTTGTCTCTCAGCGCAGATCAATTATGGCAGAAATAGTATTATTATTACAGTATCAGTTATTTATATGCTGTCAAAAAGAAGCCTGAGGGAGAAAAGACTATTTCTGAGATCTGCAGATTTTTGTTATAGTAGAGAAATGGCATCAGTGTTATATCTCAACAGAACTGTCATTGAAAAGATTGGAGCAGTAACTCAAATTGTATTAATTGCAAAGGTTTTGTTTCTTTCTTTCTGCTCATTCTAATTTGAGGGGCATAAATATGGGCGGCACAAATGGTAAAATGTGTTTCTTTGCTTTTCGTTTGCGTGATTTTTGGAGCTTTTGTTTGGCTCAAATAAACTTTTTAAGGTAAAATGGAAACTGAAAGTAGTTTCTCCGTTGTTGCTCCGACTTTGCAGAGCTTCGCTAGCTTGTTTGCTAACAGCAGTTGGAGATTTAGGACACTGTCATAAACTCAGAATAAGGCCAGGAGCCACTTTCTCCATAGATTGCATTGGACTTTTCCATGAAATATCTCAATGTTGAACGTGATGATTTCTCTTCGTGACTAGACTTAATAACTCGAAATGTCTGCAAACAAACGTCTGCATTTTAACAATATCCATTTTAGCTGCCCACCATGTGTTTTAAATATTATTGGCTGATGGAACGTTTTGATGTCGTTGTTGTGATGACGGGAACACAAGCGATTCATTTCCTCAACACTTGGACTCAGAAAGATCTTATTTAAAGCAGCTTCGTAAGATTCCTGGTTGCAGTCACGCCACCTGCGTCACTCCATGGAAATTGAAATATCTTTGGAAATAGATATTTTGCCATTCTGTGGGACACTCGAGACAAAGCAAGAACATCTCCATGGAGACGAGAAGGTGGCAGATCCTCATCCAGAAAATATACAAGTCAGATTTGCATAGAAATAAACCCCTTCAGAACATGCTTTGAAAGGATTTATCAGATATTAAAACACCTGTATTGAAGTAATGGTGTTTATTTTACTTACTTTTTTGGCTGAAATCTTACACGATGGCGCTTAAAGTTGTTAGGGGAGAATTGCTGTTGATGATTTCTAAAACAAGTTAAACAATAAAAATGCAGAGAGAATGAGTCTGATCAATGAGTTGATTTATTCACTGGTACCAAAGTGAATAGTCGCCTTTCCCTGACATAGTGACCTCTCCCTGGTCGACGGAGGTACATGACAATCAGAACACATGCTTTTTATACATAAGACATAGGTGGAGACATAGTTATGACATCATGAGGAGACAACATGAAACATCAGCGTGAAACAAGAGCAAAGACATATGTGACGATCAATATTTATGAAAAACAACAGCTATCAGTGGTGCTTCCAGTTAAAGCCAGATTTCAGAGTGAAAGGACGTATTAAAAAGGATTTGATGCCCATTCTCTATCTTAGTGACCGGGACTGGGAGCTAACAAAAGAGGTGCTAAAGAGATGTCAAATTGGAAGTTAACCTCAGCAAGTCAGAATGACAATGGAAAACTTATAACTGCGATTACAAAGTACAGAAAGGTAATGCGTTTTGGTCCCAACGTCTGTATCAGAGATAAATATGAGTGTTCCTGTTGTTTATCTGGTTTTCTACAATTGTTTACGTTATCTTTTTTTTCTAGATGTCAGGTGCAAACTAAATATTTGTAGACTTTTATATTTGTTTGCAGACTTTAGCAGCATTTTCACATTCAAGCTGTGCCTTTTAAAGGAGAAAATGCCATCACTCACCATTGACTCATGCGTTTTTGCCACTCACCGCTACAATTCAGAACGCTGTGACGTCATCCGCACAGCCTCCATTGTTCATAAACGCGTATGTTCATTAATTTATTGTCAGTTAAGCCTGTCTTGAGGTGATTTGTAGAAAACAGATCATTTGGTCCCATAATATGCCTTTGATTTGTTCTTGTTGTGATTGCGTTTCTAAGCCCCTCTGATCAAAGATATTCCTCACACATGATTTCTATATCTTTATCTGCCTCGCATGAATATGTCTCTGCGGAAGTCGCCGGCACATTTTGGCACGTACCGACGCCTATAGTGTGACCTTAATCTACCGGATAAGAGCATTAGCGCCTGTTTTTTCACACCACGGCACTGATCACCGGGATTACAGTGGGCACCATGACAGCGTTTGGTGGCAGAGAGGCAAAATAGATACATCTGGAGTGATTAAATATGGATGAAGTTACGCAGTGTCAAATGTTGTGTGTCTACTTTTTGATAGTGGAGGAACCGACAGCACAGGGGCAAAGCATGAATTCTCGGATTGTTTGAGGCTTTTTTTCCCTGCGTCTGGGTTTGTTTTGATTGTGTTTTTCCGTTTCGCTCAACAATAACATACGCTTTAGAGCAGGGTTATTCAACTTCAGGCCTGGGAGCCAAATAAGGCCCGGCAAGGGATATGATCTGGCCCACGACCTATCTTCCAAAAATATTGTTGGTTTAGTTCTGGTTTAGTCCTGGTGTAGACCTGGTTTAGTCGTGGTTTAGACCTAGTTCAGTTCTGCAGATGTTGTTAAAACCTTTTGTTTTTCGTATGGATGTTTTTCTTATTTCAAAACCGTCCGGCGCGTTTCTGGCCCAGAGGACAAAACCATCCGAAAAATCTGTCCCTTGGTAAATAAAGCTTTAGGGTAATCCTCCAGCTAGTTACTTCTGACTGTTGAAGCAATCCAGATCGGGAGCAGTGTTCTGTGGCGCTGTGGTTGCCTTTTGCTCAACTGGGTGCCTCACTGGTATTCTATCGACGGAAGGATCAAGTACATATGACAAATGTACGACAAATATAGTCATCTGCATTTGATTTGTTTCTGTAATTGCCCTGAAAAGATTTCGTTGTTACCTCCACAGTATAGTGAGCTCGTAAAAGCATCTGCCTGTCCATCTGGCACTCACACGCTCGTCTGGTGTTATTGAAATATTTTAGGAGAGAGGGATGTGGCCTCAGAGTGAACCCAGAGAGTGTCCGAAATCTGGGATGTTTTAACAGCATGAGGATTTACCACTCAGGGCTTACATCAAGCTCAACT
Source organism: Rhinogobius similis (assembly GCA_019453435.1). Classification (NCBI taxonomy): domain Eukaryota; kingdom Metazoa; phylum Chordata; class Actinopteri; order Gobiiformes; family Gobiidae; genus Rhinogobius; species Rhinogobius similis. The sequence continues at coordinate 40,099,680 of CM033619.1, forward strand.
TTGTCTCTTGGAAATTGTATTTTAGTTACATTTAAGCACCAACACTGAATGCAGCTCGCGGTGAGTTCATACAACCACATGATATTTCCACGTATCATCCAGCGCTGAATGGAGTACCGGGGGTCGTAGAGGGGCAACGGTGGCTCGATATCAGAACTTTCCCATTGGAATCAGTGCACACTAGTCATGGGAATCTCAGCTCTCTGTCCGATACGATGTGCACCTCGATACACTCGCTGGGATCTGATTCATTTAAGACGCATTTCTCACGACCAACGATTCGATTTGAACTAACCTCGGATCACGATGCATCACGGTTCACGCATTTTTGTTTTTTTTTTCCTCCTGATACGATATTTTATGGTTTGTAATATCCAATATGATATTATAATCTAAATCTGACACTGATCTTCTTATTTTTAATGTATTTTGTGTTTCTTTTCCTTTATTAACACAGTTTAGTCTAATACTGTGTCTGTATAAGTAGGCAATATGTATCCAATCCTGAATTTGGTTCCAGCTGGAGTCAATTATTACATATATATGACAGACCTACTTAAAACAGCCTAATTATTTATTACAGTATTCAAAAATAATGTTTAACTCTTCCACAGACAGTAAGGAGCATCACTCTCCATAACAGAGACTTTAGGTGATGTTTTAGCCCTCTCTTTTTAAAGAAAATGTATTTCCCCTGTGAATAGACAAGAAACCTGAGAGAAACACATGGTACTTAATATGCAGTAAACCAAAGTTGAGCATCAGCCCTGCTCTGTTGCCAATTGGACCAAAGTTTGAATTTAAGTTTAAAGGCTCAGTGAAGACAACAAAAAGGTCAAACAAAAACTGTGTGTGTCAATAATAATGTTTTTAGTCTCCAGCGTGAGCGTTTCAGTCTGTGTTTCAGCTGCACTGCAAAAGCACAATATCTGGCATTGCTTATAATGACCTGAATTCGGAATATTTATTTTGAGCTGTTTTGACCAGAGCATATTTAATTGCTGATGTGATGTCGACAATTTCACTGACATTCCTGACTCCTTACAAAATAATGCATCTTAAAATAAGAAATTAATTTTGCCAATGACATAAGTCACACATTCTCACCTCATTGGCAACCTCAACAGTCTGGCTTGAAATGAGAAGAAATGACCTGACAACAAGTCAAAACGCCTCTAAACAAGTAAAATAATCTAGGTCTACGAGGAAAATGCATCTTAACTATTCAAAACTGTTGAAATTAAGATTAATATCCTGAGTTCAAGTCATTTAAACTTGTCTAGAAATACTTTTTGGCGTGTGCTCTGGGAGTTAGCGACAGCATTAGCAGCGTCAACTTTGGATGAATCTAGATTAACCGAGACAACAATAGAAAATCCGAAGCGCTCTACTTTCATCACTTGAATTGCATTGATGAATCACTTTTCTACCAACGCACTTGCAATGCACATGCGCAGGCCGGTATATCGGTGCGAATCGGTTAATCCTCCCATCACTTATGCATACTGTTGTTGTGTCCTTGGGCAAGACACTTCTCCTCCCTGCTTCCATTATGGAGGTACGCTGGTGTGGGAATAAGGGTGTGTTTAGGAGAGCAAAAGCAGGACAATAAATGGATATTAGCCCAGAGTTATTGAGCATGTTTGTGTGGATGTATGCAGAGGGAAGATGTTTGGAGGCGTAGATTCGCTCTCGAATCTTTTATTGAGACTTGGTGGGACAGAGTTTCACATACTAAGCAGGAGAGTGTGAATGAATTTACATGTTCTTTCGACGTCCTTTGGTTTTTCTCCTTGAATGCTGACAAAGAATTTAATAAACAAACAATGATACTGTGTGCGTGGCCACGGATTTTGGTCTTCCAGGAACCATTTTAGAAATGCAAGACAAATTGACAAACAGATTGAAATTATTCTCACGCTCATAAGGACCTTGTAGGCTATTTTACTTTAACATAATTCATTTGTTGATTTATTTAAAGGTGCGCTTTGAAACTCTGGAGATCCATGGAGACAAGCATGGACACCAGCTCAGATCTGTGGAGAGGTGAGCCTGATAAGAACGCATGCATCATTCCCTATACAACTGTAATTGAAAAGATGGCAGACAGATCCGTTTATTGCCATGCTCTGGAACAAAAACTCTAACACTTAATAATAACTACACTCATTCCTGCTTTAAAAACCATGAACAAAGATTTAAGGATTAAGGATGATTCAGGCTTACTAGCCACTTAACTAATACTGTAACCCTAATTTCTAACTCTAACCCTAACCTTATTTAAGTAGTTGCTAAGCCTGAACCATGCTGTGTAAAAGCAGATAAAGGTGTATTTAGAAGTGTTAACACAAAAACATATCTATGAAGATAAGCAAGTAGTGGACCATCTACCTAAAACAAATTTACACAGTGTACTTTTGGCATTTGAGCATTACGAAAAGCTTGTAAGTGAGAATGGAGTGGAAACAAACTAATGGATGATGGCTTCTACTTTGACAGTGCACCTCACAGTGTTTACGTTTCCAATAATGTCCCTCAATAAATCACCTCCTGCTGCAGTAATACCCCAATTTACTTGATAAAATGGACTCCAGAATGTATGGGTGTCCAATTCCAACAAATTTCCCCCGCCCGGGCCAAACCTCTGATGGTACAAGCTTGGCAGAAGTTTTGCTTCATCATGTTCTCATCTCCTCGTTCCCAGCTGTCCGCACAAAGGATAAAAGACAAGCAACCCCATTCCAATTAGACCAGGGCAGTGCAAAAGGCACTGGGTATTTATTTTTGACAAATATTTCAAGAACACTGCATGTATCTCTAGATGTTCATGTAAAATATTTCTTAACAAAATGTGTATGTATGAGCTTGATAAATGCTACAATTTAGACAGCAGTCCTTCACTGACCACACTCTGGTGGTCAGATAATTCTATAGATAGATAGAAGATAATTCTGTTGCCACAGCTGCCCTGACTGAAGCGATGCTGCCAAAGTGTGCCATCAGCCCCTCTCACTATCACCACTCACACACACAACATTCAAGGCTCTGAGTTGTTGAAATGTTTTGCTCATTTACATAACAACATGCACTGGGCAGGATTTAACTGCCAACGTAAAATGTTTAAATTAAGGTTCCTTAGTTAAATATTTATAAGGAGTTAATAAGCTCTAGATGTTTGTTTAAAATACTTGAAATACCTTATGCATGTTTATAATCCATTAACCTAAAACATGTTTGTGTTAATAAACCGCATGCACAGAGCATCAATAAGCTGCTTATTAGATTATTTTCAATTGTCAAGCTAATAAATGCCTTATAAGTGCTTATAAACACATAAGCGTTTATTACTGCATTATAAATAATTTACCAAGGAACCTTAATTAAAGTGTTACCGTAATTTGTATTTATTCACAATCAAAGTACATGTTGCTTACTTGTTTTTGTTTGGTACTAAAGCTTATGCATTGCCAACTGTCCAATCAAAAGCCATTTAAGCCTGGGTTAATTTGCTCTTGACAGTAAGTTAGTAAGTTTTTACTGTCTTTAAAAAACGTGAAAAACAGAACTAGTTCATTTTAAATTTGTTACATGTATGTGCATGTATTGCCCACTTATGCATCGCTAGCATCCTTATTCTTCAATGTGTGATTTTTATAAGCGTTTTTTTACAAACTTTCAGAGCGAGTTTGCCGTCGTGGTAAGCAACAACTAGCATGCTAACAATGTGTTTCCTGCTTTGCGATGACTAAAATGCTTAATAAATAGATTATTCTGATCTTAAGACATGTTCATATAATATATCTGTTCTGGCACAAAACAGATTTTACTTTATTTCATGTAAAACCTCGGGTACAGCCTTTAAAGGTGAAACATTATGCTAAATTAACTCCAATGAGCTTTCAACCATGTTAGAATCTTCATCAAATTCTTGGTCAAAGTTGAATTCGACCGATTGCATTCTATATCGTACTGCAGCTCAAATTCAAATCAAATCAAATTTATTTTTATAATGCCCAAAATCACAACAACAGTTGCCTCGATGGGCCAGCTGAAGCTTGTGTTCTCCAAAAAATCCTGTTTTCACCTACCCCCTATCCCCACCCACATCCCTGTACTCAGTTGTGATTATTATATGAAAAGTTAAGACTCTGAGTCATACACAATGGGTTATAAAACCTTCAGTAGCCATTCTTCAAAAATAAAAAACACATACATCATAATATGCTTCTTGCTACAGTTAAACGAACGAAGAGGCGGGGCTTCTTAGTTCTGCAGCTTTCAACAGGAAGTCAGTGGACCAACTTCTATCACTAAGACGTTTTAGATTAACATTGCATTTTACACTGAACAAAATGTAAAATGGTGTTGATTTAATTATGTTGTCCCTGAAAAAAAGCACAATATATCCCCTTTAAAACGTGTATCCTGCTGGACGAAAGAGCTTGCGACATTATTCATTCATTCATTCATTTTCTACCGCTTATTCCCGTTAGGGGTCGCGGGTGACTGGAGCCTATCCCAGTGACTTTGGGCCTTAGGCGGGGTACACCCTGGACAGTGGCCAACTCGTCGCAGGGCTAACACAGAGAGACAGACAAGGACAGACAACCATTCACTCTCACATTCATTCACTAGGGACAATTTAGAGTTCTCAATTAACCTACACAGTCATGTCTTTGGACGGTGGGAGGAAGCCGGAGAACCCGGAGAGAACCCACGGTAACACGGGGAGGACATGCAGACTCCACCCAGAGAGAGCGTGTGATGTTAGGGTGGTTCGGAATTCGAAACCACGATGTTGGGGTGGTCTGGGATTCGAACCCACGATCTCCTTATTGAGAGGCAGAAGCTCTAGCCGCTCTGCCACCGTGCACCCGCTTGCGACATTAGTGAAATAAATATAATCAGCGCCTGGATTCGGGGGGTTGTAAACTCACGTAATCAAATGACAAATGGTGTTTTCTGTTATCCCCGAATTACCTTTGTTACGAACCGGATTGTAGCGCAGTATAGCGCAGCTTTAAACCAATACAAGCGCTCACCATTACCTTTAAGCCATCGACAATCCCTTTAATGAGCTTTAATGGATGTCTTCAAATGCCATGATCCCCGCGCCATGGATCGGATCTGCAAACCTCTTAAGTGGGCTCCTTCTCGCGCATTAGATGGGGCAGATGTATGGGGAGAGACAAATGACTTAGTGGCCTGCATCGGCTTCGTTGTCGAGCGATCGCACACTTGGATTTGATTGGATTGGGGTAAATCGAGTGTGTAAGTGCTCTGAGCAGTGGATACAGTCAACACCGCAGAGAGGATCGGCATTCAGATCACACCTGGGCCTGAAGCAGGGGCGTCGGACTGAGGGGGGAAAGGGGACTGGTTTGCCCGGGGCCCAGTGCAGGGAAGGACCCAAAAAAACCCTCAAAAGCATGGGATTTTTTTTTTCTCAGTTGCATTTTTTTTACGCTTGAATCTATTTTTGGTGTAATGAAATGCATTGTTGTTGAGTAAAGTCCTTGACAATTACGCATGTCGTCTAAGGGCCCCATCGGAGAAAAAAGAGGAAAATGATTGCTTGCTTGTTAACGAATCAAACTAGTGATTATACTTTGCAGTTGGTGTATTTTCTGTCTCTCGTTTTTCTTTTTTCAATACATTATCTGTATATCTATCCATGTATCCGATCACGTCGACTGTGGATCAGTTTGTTGTTAATACGTCTCAAGATCTTTGCAAAATTGGTCTAGTTATTGGATGTATGTTCCAGCAACAGCGAATGAAAAAATAACAATAATAACTGAATTTACTGGAATAAATAAATATAGAAAATTATGTATTAGGGGCCGACCGAGAAGGTTTGCACCTGGGGCCTGGAATTTGGTGCTACGACCCTGGCCTAAACAATGCTGAATCTGGATGGTAAGAAACTTTACAAATGTCATCTCAAAAGGGACAGCGGGATACTGTTAGACTTTAAAACAATATGTAAAACTGTTGATGGATGGATACCTGTGGAGTGTACTCTTGGCAAGAACAAAACAATGGATGACGGGGACGGCGCCGACCATCAAGGACAGGACTTTGGACGTTTACAGAATGAAAAAAATGACATTGAACTTAAACATGGATAAATTTCCCAGACACTGAGGCAGATGGGACATATGCCTGGCTGACATTTTGTTCTCTGGATTTTTATGAGCCGCTCTTTTTCATTATTTTGTCTTTCGCTCTCTGGTCTTGTTCCGTTATCTTTGTTTGTGTCCAAAATATATAAAAAAAACTGAAGATATTTCATCAAAAGTTGCCGATGTCTAAAATGTAGTGCGTAATATTTGTCAAATTAGAGGATTTATTTTGTTTATGATCAGTTGTACCAAATAAAAAAATACTAATGTTTCACAAATTAGGCAGGATGGAAAATAAATCAATGTATTTGCTGTGTCTTAAGTTAGCTATACTGTTTTGTCCACTGAACTGTAATGTTTCCTGGAGATTTAATTACTTTTTGATAATGATTGAACAATTGTAATGAAAAAAACATTGTTGAAAACATGAGCAATTTTGCTTAACATCAATCAATCAACACCAATCCATACAGGTATAAAAAAGCTTGGTTGGAAAGTGCTTAGTTATTTAACCAAAGCAGATGCCATTGAATCGAAATGAGGCTAAATCTAATATTCACTTCATATTTTATACAAGGCCATGAACAAAATTTTGAAATATTCAATGGTCAACAAGGTCAACATTTGTATTTACTTCAAAGTTGAGTGCCATTTTGTAAAGGCCGTACTGATGAACGTATAGCTCAAAATGCATACTGTTGTTGTGCCCCTGGGCAAGATTAATGTCTTAGCCTGGTACTATTCCATGCTCTAATGCATTTTCAACGTAGGAGTTAGCATTAGCCTCCAAACGTCGCAAACTATGAAAAAGCAGGGCTGTTTTGCCAACCCCTCGAGCCCACGTGCGGAACACCAGAGCCTCGGTACAAAACAGTACCACGTCGTTTTGTGTAGATTGTTACAGTTACAATTAGCGCCCAAATTTGCCTGCATACTAACAACCCTGTAATAAGCCTTTTCACAATGAAATGTATGTTTTGTTTATCCACGAGCCACAAGGCCTACAGTTACAAGTTAATTTTAGAAACTGGAGGTTAAAGTCACATATTGACTCGCTGGAAAATGTGATGAACAAATGATGAACATATAAATATAAATGACACAATTACACACAATTAGTTTTTATTTGCTGTTCCATTTAAACAAATGAATCGAATGTAAACACAAGAACCAGGCCGCGTGCACATCCTGGTACTTCGTCTATATAACATGAAATGTTACTTTTTCTCATCGTTGCATAAATATTTCAAATTTTTAAGGCTAAACTAAAGCTCCTGTTTAAACTAAAACGGCTTTGAAGAGAATGCACTTTGAGCTGTAAAATCACAAGCACATAAGGTGTATGAAGTTTGAAACACAGGAGAGCTCTCCCTGAATGCACCAAGCCATTACATCAGCAGGTGGAACAGAATAATATGAACTGTTTTCTCCTATATTGTCACACATTACCTACATACATACATATATGCATACAGTACACACAGTACATACATACGTACATACATACTCACAGTACATACATACATATATACATACATACATACATACATATACATTCAGTACATACATACATACATACATACATACACACTGTACATACATACATACATACTGTCTGATCCAGGTCAGCGGTTACATACATCCCAGCCCTGACATACATACATACACACTGGTTGACATAGATACATACACACTGGGTCATACATACACACTGTACATACATACATACATACATACACACTTTGCATACATACATACATACATACACACTGTACATACATACATACATACATACACACTGTACATACATACATACATACATACACACTGTACATACATACACACTGTACATAAGCTAGTGCCTCCAGGTGGAAAAGTGCTGTATAAATATGTGACCATTTACCATTTACCATACAGTGCATGCATACATACATGCATACAGTACACACAGTGAATACATACGTACATACATACACACAGTACATACATATATACATACAGTACAAACATACTTACAGTATCTACATACATACAAACATACATACAGTACCTACATACACACAGTACATACATACTTACGTACATACCATATTTACAAATCTTTTTTTTTTTTGTGGAAGGAGAAATACAAAAAATAGGAATAGAAAAATAAATAAATTAATAATACATGATTTTGATTGTATTGTCATGGTGACGTGTGTGAGTGCCTGAATGCTGGAGTGTGTTTATGTGGATGTGCAATGGCAGATGTTTGGAAAAAGGAGTTATAATAAAAATAGCAAAGTAAATTAACAACTTGAGGACATTATGAGCTCAAACACACATCGATGAAGTAAACGTAACACGTATCATGTATCATGTAGGGGAACAACAGCTGCGTTTAGGACTCACAAAGTCTCTCAGACACATTTTCTGCAATGTTAGTGTCACTCATATTGTGAACGTTGTTAATTTGCGTATTGCACTTCTGATGTCGCTGGGGTCACACAAAAACAAAGACACTCAACCACAAATAAATTACATATTCAATTTTCCTCTGATTGTCTGTTCAATTACACGCTTCTCCCTGTTCGTCTATCATTACCAAACTGATTAGAGCAGACGGCTTTAGTCTAGCCACCAATTTGCCGGCAGTTACCGAACAGTGCTGCAACAGGAGCACCCAGGGACATCATTATTTTTTGAGATCGCTGCGTTTGAAAAGCAAGAACAAATACTCTCTCCTTTGTTGGGTTTGAAAACAGCTTATTGCTAACGTGCATATTTACAGAGCTGCTGGCTAACCTGTTTTAATTATGATTGATTTTGGCACTGGCTAGCTAATGTAAACAGTGCTGGTACAATCGGAAAATTATGGAGCATTTCGCTGAGTTGTGCCATTGCGGTGAGCTGCGTGACCTAGTGATTTGCAGAAGGAGAGCGTGGCAGAAATAAGTTAAAAATGGATTAATCGTTGGATGATGGTCAAATTTAGCAATCAAATTATTATTATCTGGCGTTTAAACCGTTTGAATGTTCTATTGTATAACGTTTTGATGAACTTGTCCTCAAAAACTACATAATGTGCCATTTGTAGGAGGGCCTGTCACCTGCTTGTTTCCATGGAGACGTGATTGGTTTGGCTGGAATGTTGGAAGTGTGAAATATAAAACTGGTGACGCTGCCAGGTCAAGTTACAGGTTAGTAATAATGCATGCTTTGTATTTTTTGACCAATGAAAACAGCTGTAAAATGCAAGACAGATGTTTAATGCCGTACTGTGGAACATTCCAGAGCCTTTTCAGGATAATTGTGACACAATACAATTTGACGTTGTGACACCCCTAGTGGGAAGAAAGTGGTAAGACTGACTTTATTCTGTCCAAGATGGCGCCGCTGACGGATGCCCTGGCGTTTTGGTGCGCTCTATGTTGTTTGTTTTTGTGCGTTAATCGTGTGTCTGCGTGCTCTTACACCCGTGAAGAGCTCTTAAACATCAAAACTTCTGCCCCCACGGACTTATTTCCAGTTTTTTTAGTGTCTGCTGCAGACTTAGCGCTAGTTTTGGCCAAAAGAGTGAGACGCCGCAGAAGAGGAAAGCGCGGGGGCTCTCGTGCGCCGAAACGCGGCGCGCGCCTTACCTGGGATTTTCCTCTCCAACGTCCGCTCACTCCAGCAACAAGATGGGACGAACTGGCGCTGCTGATGAAGAGGAACAGAGACTTTTCTTCGCTCTTCTGTTTTGTGTTTCACGCGAGACGTGGCTCAGCGAGTCGATCCCGGACCTGCGCTCCATTTGGAGGGATTCCAGCTCCTCCGCGCCGACAGACAAAGGGATCTCTCCGGTGGAAAAACAAAAGGCGGTGGAGTCTGTTTCTTCATCAACAACGCTTGGTGCTCCGATGTGACTGTGATCTCCAAACTCTGCTCTCCTGATCTGGAATATCTCTTCATTAACTGTAAACCATTCTACTCTCCACGTGAGTTCGCTTCATTCATTCTCGCCGCTGTTTACATCCCGCCATCGCGAGCGATACGAGGCACAGCTGTTAGCGGAGCGGGTTTTGAATACTGAACAGGACTTCCCGGACTCCTTGTTGATTATCACCGAGTTTTAACAAGGGTAATCTCAACCAGGAACTACCAAAGTACAGACAGTTTATTAAATGCCCGACCAGAGAGCAGAACTGCGCTGGATCATTGTTACACTACAGTGAGTGGAGTCCTTCCAGCGCGGTTCCTCGTGCTGCCCTAGGGCTCTCAGATCACGCCATGATCCACCTGATCCCCACACGTACAGACAGAGGCTGAAGCTCTCCAAACCTGTAGTGAGGACTTCTAAGAAGTGGACCAGCGAGGCAGTGGAGGAACTTCTACAGCGTGTTTGGACATTACAGACTGGGATGTGTTCAAAACTGCCACGGATGGTTTGGATGAGTACACGGACACTGTGACGTCATACATCCAATTCTGTGAGGACAGTATCATCCCCACACGCACCAGGGTGATTTATAACAATGACAAGCCCTGGTTCACACCCAAACTGAGGCAGCTCAGGCAGCAGAAGGAGGCAGCTTTCAGAGCAGGGGACAGATAGAGCTACAAAGGTGCTAAGTACAGATTTAGCAGGGAGGTGTCAAGAGCTAGATCTCTGTACAACACGCGCCTAAAGCAGTCTTTTTCTGCTAACAACGCCTCGGCGGTTTGGAGGGGACTTAGGCAGATCACCAACTACAAGCCCAAAGCCCCCCATGCTGCTGACGACCAGAAACTCGCTGAACAGCTCGCCTCCTTCTATTCACGATTGAAATCTCAACCCCCTCCCCACCGATCTCACTACAATAGACATTTCTGCCAATCACACCCGGGTCCCCCACCTCCCCACTGGCCTTTCACTACACAGGGACAATGTAAGGAAACAGTTTCGGAAGTCCAACCGGAAAGCTGCTGGACCAGGCGGTGTCTCCCCGCCACCCTGAGACACTGTGCGGGACGAGCTGACTCCTGTCTTCTGAACATTTTTAACACCTCCCTGGAGTCAAGCCATGTCCCAGCCTGCTTCACGTCGTCCATCATCGGCCCTGTTCCCACGAAGCCCCGGATCTCTGGACTGAATGACTTCAGGCCTGTGGCGCTGGCGCCTGTCGTCATGAAGTCCTTTGAGCGCCTGGTCCTGCCCCATCACAAGTCCTTCACCTCCTACGCCCTTGACACACTGCAGTTCGCCTACAGAGCCCACAGATCTGTGCAGACGCCATCAACCTGGCCCTCCACTTCATCCTGAAGCATCTGGACTCCCGGGAACCCTACGCCATGGGGTACTGTTTGTGGACTTCAGCTCTGCATTCAACACCATCATCCCTGCTCTGCTCCAGGACAAGCTCTCTCAGCTCCACGTGCCTGACTCCATCTGCAGGTGGATCACTGACTTCCTGACGGACCGGAGGCAGTGCGTGCGGCTGGGGAAGAATGTCTCAGAGACTCGGACTATCAACACAGGAACTCCACAGGGCTGTGTACTTTCTCCTCTGCTCTTCTCCCTACACCAACTGCTGCAACTCCAGCCACAACTATGTAAAACTGATCAAGTATGCAGACGACACCACACACATCGGACTCATCTCGTACCGAGATGAGTCTGTCTACAGGAGGGAGGTGGACCGGCTGGTGTCCAGGTGCAGCACCAACAACCTGTAGCTCAACGCCCACAAGACAGTGTAGATGATCGTGGACTTCCAGGAAAGTCTCAGCCCCCTGCCCCCTCGCCCTGACAGACTCTCCCATCACCATCAGACTCTTTCCGCTTCCTTGGCACCACCATCACTCAGGACCTCAAGTGAGAGCCGACCATCAGCTCCTTCATCAAGAAGGCCCAGCAGAGGATGTACTTCCTGCGGCAGCTGAGGAAAGCCAAGCTGCCGGCGCGAATGATGGTGCAGTTCTACACGGCCATCATCGGGTCCATCCTCACCTCCTCCATCACTGTGTGGTACGCTGGAGCCACAGCCAGGGACAAACAGAGACTACAGCGCATTGTCCCTCTGTGAGAAGGTGATCGGCTGCAGCCTTCCATCTGTCCAGGACCTGTGCGTCTCAGGACTCGGGACGAGCAGGTCGGATCACAGATGACCATTCTCACCCTGGACACGGACTATTTGAGCCACTCCCCTCGGGCAGGGAGGCTACGGTCCATCGGACCAGAACCTCCCGCCACAAGAACAGTTTCTTTCCCTCTGCCGTTGGACTCATGAACACTTTGTAACACCTGTCACTTCAACAATAATACTATTTAAGAACAATCTATTTGCACTACTCATTTGCACATTGCACTATCTGCCAACTGTACATTCTGTATATAGTCTATCTTAGTCTATTTTATTCTTAATTTTATGCATGCCTTTTTATATATTTTTTATATTTTATCCTTTGCTTTATGTTGCACCTCATGAAGCAAGTTCCTACGTTTGTGAATTTCACTGACAATGGCAATAAACAATTTCTGATTCTGATTCTGATTCTGACATTTCAGCGTGAGGAGAGTTTTGTTTTGTTTTTGGTTTATTTATTTATTTAATCATTAGAAAAATAATTTAATTGAAATACACAGGACACAACCAGGGAGCAAAAACAAATTGAATCGATTTAATTTAAAATTAACATAGAGCATTCAATGAAATCAAAGGAATAAAATGATGGCACATCCAAGCTAAATTTGATAAAAAAAATAAAAAAAAGACGTGCTCTTGAGCAACTTAAATTTGACATCTCATGTTTTGAAACAAAAAGAGTGTATTATTTATTAAATGCTAGGATGTATCAGCCTGTGTGAAATGACACTTACTAAGTACAAGCAGATGGCACCTACACAATCTCGTGAAGTTAGCACTGAACAGACGTCAGGCTGCAGGTCAGCAGGTGCAGTGAACGTGTTTAGACGAGAGAAATGCTCAGAACAAGTCTGTGATGATTTAAGGACTTAAAACAGCAGAAGATTCTCAGAAAAGTGACGTATGAAATGAAAATACACCCCAAATCAAGGGAGTGCAGCAGGAAGTGCTTTTGATGCCCAGAGGAGGGAGGATTTTCTAATGAACATTCTTCAAAAACAGCGTGAATGCAGCTAAATGCTATGTTTTTGATAACGGAGGATTATTATTAAAAGCTCAAAAAAGTCACTGTAGCAGAATACGTGTCCTTTAAATCCCAATTAAAAAAATATATATATATTATCCTGTTTTGTATCTTTGTTTGCATTCTGGATCCTTCTTTTGTTTTGTCAGTTATAATTTCAGTCCAAGTGTAAGGAGAGTTTTCATGTCACAATGTGATGAATGCGATGGAAAAGAAAACAGACACCGAAACACAAAAACACAAACTTACATTCTTATGCCTTTGATATAGTGTACATTTTGGCATGAATATGCCAATTTTGAATAACACTGTTGTTATGTCTGCTTCTGTACACAAAGACATTTGTTGCACACAATTCTGAACATCTCACAAATTGAATTGCCTGAAAAGTCTGACAGCTTTAGTTCTGCAGAACATTTATTCCAAAAGAATACAATACCATTTAAAACCTCTAACACAATAATAACATAATAACTGTTCAAAATATGTTCACGAAAATGAAATGAACATTTCTACAAAACCAATGAATTAATAAATACAAAATAAGCACTAGCAGCTAATTGGTATTTTGCTTATTCCTGTGAAAAAGAAGGGTTGTTTATTGGCTGTTTCCTCTTCAAACACAACAAAAACACTAAAACTAGGACACAAATATATGCCCAATAAAATGATACATAATCCTAAAATGTTACGTCGCAGGTATGTTTTTATAATTGGACTATTTACTTACAAAGTCTAAAAACATACTGTTTTTAGATGTTGCTCCTGCTGCATACTATGACTGAAGTATAGTAGAATGATGAGATTCCAAACACAACCCTCTTGCAAAGCACCAACATTTGCGCACCACTTTATAATAACTACACCATATTTTTTCTTTACAAACCATGAACAAAGACTTAATTCATAATGAATATATAGTTTATTAAGCATGATTCAAGATTAGTAGCTACATAATTAAGCTTAGGGTTGGGGTTATGAATTAGGGTTTTAATAGTTACTAAGCCAGAATCATTCCTAAAGTGAGACACAATAGGAATGAAAGAAAAGATCTTAATTTAAGATAGCAATTTGAAACTTCTTCTGTAGTTTACTCACATCAATGTAAGAAGTCATGTTTTTGTATAGAAATAAGGCATTTTTTATGTAAAAACTGCCAAAATTTAAACATTTAAATCTGAAAAATGGACAGAACCAGGTTAATTTTTTTTTTTTTTTTTGGTTCATTTTGTACACATTGGTCATGACAATGCTGGATTTGAACTTTGACCTTTATTGTTGTCATTGTTAAATGAAATGCAGTTTCTCATCAGTAAAAAACAGTGCTTGATTACATTAATAAATACAATAGTTAAATAACCTAGTATCTAAATGACTATCACTATTACTCAGCTCAGAGTTGTGTGAGTTCATTTGCCTGTTGAGGGGGACACACTTTGTTTACGAGCCGATCCGCTGGTGGAGAAGCTGTTCAGCCTCGGAGATGTCCGACAGCCGATGCTCCGATACCTTTTTCCCGAGGGCATGAGAGAAAACATATGATGAGATGGATGATGGACAGCGTGGATGATAGTTATGCAGCGCTGCCCGTACAGCACCTCCATCGGGATGAGAGGTGCGTCCAGGATTTTGCCGGCTGTTTTTACACTCCGACTGAGCTGTGTCCTGCCCTGCGCACCACAGCCTCCAAACCAGCACGTGGGACAGTAGGACAGCACGCTTTTAATTGTCCCGCTGTAGAAGGTGGTGAGGTGGGGTGTGGGGAGGCCTTCTTTGCTCAGCCTGTGGAGTGGGTAAATGATGTTGTTGATGGTAAATGAGAGGTTTTCCGACATGTGAATCCCAATTTTACACCCAAGGAAAAACTTTTTTTAACTAGATCTGACTGAATCGTCACTTTTTTTTAACTTAAAACTTTGATAAATCAGGCTTAGAATTATATATCAACAAATCCTTCAGTGCGTTCTGTCAAAATCTTGTTAAGTCCAAGTTTGAAAAGTTTAGTGTGTTGGTTCTTTAAGTGCTGATCTTTAAGTCTCTGTGAGAGAAAAATGCCAAAAGTTGCAACATCCCAGAGAAATCTATGGATGAAGTGGATTAAATGAAAGAATAAAACGTCTTTGGGGGCACAATGGACAAGTCTGATGTGCGCTTAAATCATCATAAGAAAAAAAAGAAAAAACAAAAAGCGTTTTGCCTGTAGTGTCTTGCCTTTATAAACTATTTGTTCCCTACGAATAAAGTCTTTCTTCTTGCTTCATTAAGGCAGGAATAAGTATATAAAGTGTCACCAACATCTGCTTTATTTTTATTTATTCATGTACTTTCTTAAACGTCTTTTTTTTTTACAGCAATCTTCATGGTAAAGACTGCGATCGTTTACTTTTTGATCAACAGTACCTCATTTGCTCTTGCAGATAACTCTTAGATTGGGTAATTATACAACTTCAATTGACTGATCTTCATATTTCATTTTCTACTGATTAAACGCTTCAGCCCAGTTCTTCCTTCACCTCATCCGTCTGCACTTACACATGTCCTGACTCCGTCCCGTTGTACAACAGCGTCATTTCTAGCAAACAGGTATTTCTCTGCGCGTCGGGCTTGTTCGCTCACTGCTCCTCCGAGGCTCTCTCCTGATATTAACAGTCAATACTTGCACAAGGCGAACGAAACCCGTGCAATTTATAGCGCTTGTTTCTGCTGATCCAGCCGGCCTGTCAAAATCATCAGCGTGTACAATTGCAGCGCCTCTCCAGACTGGGAAAAGCACCACACGCCCCCGCACGCTGCACTGGAGAATCAAATCTATTTCTCCTTTTTTTCCTCTCTTTTCTTTCGCTGGCTGCTTATCCTCCAGTTCTCCCACTCCTCAGCACCGCTTCATAATCTTGTTTTCCTCTTCTTCCCAGAGAGGCGAGCCACATCAAGTCCGGATTTGTGTGGAAAGCTGTCATTCAAGGACCTTTCGACCCCAGTTTACTCATTAATCTGGAGCCTTACAGGGAAAGAACTGGGATTACTGGGGGTGAGGACGTGCTGGTACGCAGTGTGAGCAGTCAAATCTGGATTGGACTGGCATTTTTTAATCAAGTCAAAGTGTGATTATACCAATTTTAACGAGATGGTTTAAAAATGGGTACCACTTTATCATACTAACTTTAATTTGCCTTAAAACATGAACAAAGACTTAATTCACAAAGAACGATTTATTAAGCATAATTCAGGTTTGTTAACTACTTAATTAAGGTTAGATTTGAGGTTAGGATTTAGGTTAGAATAGTATCATTCTTAATACATTATTTGTTCACTATGAATTAAGTTTTGCTCATGCTTTATTAAGGCCAGACACTACAGGCAAAACCCCTTTTATTTTATTTTTTTTGGTCAGTTCTCTCAGGCTGTCATGTGGAAACTACAAACTTGCTCAATCTGCTCGAAAAGTTGTTAATCCACTTCATCCATCCATTTCCATTGGGCAACTTAACTTAAAAGGCTGTTTTCTTAAAATGTATTTTTCTCCCACAGAGACATAAAGATCACCACTTAAAGTAGCACCAAACTGTACAATCTTGTACTTAACAAGACAAGGATTTGTTGATATCTAATTCTAAACCTTCTAAGGAAAAAAAAAAAAAAAATAGCCAAATTTTCAGTTGCCAGAACCAAAAACAATTAAACCTGGTTCTGTCCGTTTTCCAGATTGAAATGTCCCAAATATATGCAATTTTTACACTTAAAATGTCTTATTTCGATATGAAACAACATTTTTTTCCCTTACATTTATGTGAGTAAACTACAAGAGATGTTTCAATTGATATCTTTGAATTCAATTTAAAAGTCAAATTACCTTTTCACCTGCAGTGTCTCACGTTAGGGCAAGAATAGTTATAGAATACAGTGTTACAAAAAACGGGCTACTTTTCAAATAAAAATGTACTTCTCCGCTGACATCGATGTGGCAGACACTCTTTACCCACGGCGACTCTGACCTCCACAAATCACATTTTCAAACAGACTCTTGTCGAGGGACACCATGACAGTGCACAGTTATATTTTAGAGGATCAAACCACCAACCCTCCTGTCAGTCGGTGAAATACATTACGCCTAAATTAGAAAGAGCATACATTTTCCAAGTAAGGTAAGGTTTACATGAGGGAAACTTGTCATCTCCATTTGACCGATCCTTCAACCAGTGGGATGACCTATCAGGACTCTGAGCCTCTGCTGTAAATCACTCAGGAACACTTCTCTAGATCTGGATCAAGGCTTGGTTAGGACCTTAGTTGGAGGATTGTGCACGATAGTTGATGGAAACATAAGAGCCTGGAGAATACCCACTCGGGGAAAAGGAAAACTCTGCGTAGAAATTCCCTGTGCGGTCAGAGAGTCCAACCTACTACCTTTATGCTTTGGAGCCAGAGCGCTATAGCTACAGTCCAATCGAACACCACAGTCCGTGGTGACTATGGAAAAAAAAAACACCCAAAAAAAACAGACCAAAACTCAAACTAGTGGAACATAGAAGCAACCTGAGGGGACCAATAATGCTGTTTATTTCTGGTGGGCCTGATGTGCATTCAAAGTAGTTCTTATTCCTCTAGGCCTATAGCTTCAATATAAGTGTCACATTTCAATTTCACAGGCATTTTCTTTCCAGCGGGCTCCACTGTAGTGCATTATTTCTTTTTCAACCATTGCATTATTAACATACAGTATACTGTCCCTGTAGAAGAAATGATTGGAATTTGGGTCACCGTTGCAAGCTAGTTTTGTTTCAACAATTTTGAACATGATTAAGGATGAAATAACGTGTAATCATGGCTATTTTAGCGCAAGAGAGATTGCAGATTGTCCTTTATTAAAGAGTTGGTGGTTCGATTCCAGCCGTTTGGCATGAAGCATGGCCACATATATCTGCAGAGGCACAGTAGTCCTCATAAACAAGTTTGGTTCTTTCAGGACTTGCCCTACCAGAAGAAGTAATCTATATGCAGAACATTTGATGGAGGAAAAAAAATGGAATCTGTATTTCTTCATTAATTTTTTTTTTTTTTTTACTGCGATACAAATGGATACTATGAAGGTCTTGGATTTTCTCAGACTTTTGCATGTTTTCCTGTTATCCATATAGGTTCAAGAATATGTATTTACTATGGAAACAGAACTGTCATGGGGCAATGTTCGCAGTTTGCAGGAGAAAAGAAACATGCTTTTCATTTTGCTTGTGTGTTGTGGAAATATTTGTAGCAGTAGATATATTTGTTAAAATGTGTTGTGCTATAACAATCGACACACACATGAACACACACGCACGCTGAACTTGTAGGCACAGATCTACTGCAATAAGCCCTATGTTTTATCATTCGTGCCAATGCGCCTCGAGACAGAAGCGCACATCCGGAGCCCGTCGCGACTCTGCTGGTGCGGCGTCTCTTAATCAGCCACAATTCCTCTGGTTTCAAACTGTGGGAGAAAAGCCAAACCTGTTGCCAGTGTCAGCCAAGAGCGCACATGAAAAAGTTAATTGGGACATCTTGGAGCAAGATTGGAGTGTCCAAGTGTGCGCTCCAGTGGACTTTGTGGCTAATAATGTGTGTTATGATTCTGCTGGTGCTCCGTCTTGTAATCAGTCACACTTCTTACAACAGCGGACCTTTGCCCGCAAGTTGACTGTGCGTTTGGAGATTTTTCCTTTTTAACGATGGACATGAGCACAATATGTTCACGTTAAAAGGGGAAAGAAATATGTTAAAATAAGAAAAAATAGTCATTAAACAAGAAAATAAAGTCGTTATAAAAATTGTTAATGTGAAAATGTTGTTGTTTTAACAAAAAAGCTGGAATATAATGCTTACGCCACACTGACACTTCTATGTTTCCATAATTTGCTGTATCTTCATTTGACCAGGGTAGAATATGCATATACTTGCTCTGGATGGGTCCCCGGGCATTTGACAGGTTGCTCCAGTGACACTGAAGTATGGGTCAAATGCAGACGACCAATGCAGATCAACACTATCTCTCCTGCAGCAGTGGATCCAAAAATACATAAAGATCATACTGACTGATGGCACGGTACCTGCAATCCAGCATGTTACCTTTTATAACGAAACCCCACGGTCTAAAATAGACCAAGCTAGCCACCCCGGATGATCCCTCCACTTCAGCGAGACAGACACAATAAAGTGGAAGGGGATTTTCAAGTCATCCAGTGCTGATAAGTCAAACAGATATGGCGCCCGAGTGGAGTCTCCAGGGGCCGGTCGGAGTGCACCTGTTTGTATCAAGCTACCACTGTCAATAATCACCGCGATTTGATCTCTGCCTGAGGTCCTCTGATAATTACACCGGGCCTTGTGTCAATGAAGATCCATCTGCCCACGCTCCACGGTGCACAAAAGCCTCTCTTTAATCTTTACGGGGTGAGGGCCTTCGACTTGTTAGGGACGTGTGCAAAGTTGTTTCCTTATCACCTGGCTAATCGTTAGGTGAAATTAGCGCTATAGCTTGGATGGAGTGATGCGTGTGTGCGTGCAAGAATGGGGTTTTTTGTGGGAGAAAAATGGTGGCTAAGCGAACAGAGGATGGACGCTTTACCGTAACAAATGAGCCGAGCCTCACAATGGCGTTCCAAGGACATGACAGGTCATTGATTATGAGGGAAAACATTTTAGGATGGTGAAAAGATGCCATCAGTCACCCGATCTTTGGATGGGAGGTGTATTAATAGGGCTTAGATCAAGGGCAGATGTGCTGGAAAAATGGGAGGTTATGGGGATAAAATGAGTATTGAGTAAGCGCAGTAAAGAGCGTCTGCGCCTGCTGTGGTTATCAGGGTCGTGCTGAGAAGGGCCTTTTGCAATGGGATTTCAACATGATACAAGCTATGGAAAGATTGGTAATTAAATTGGTTTGAAGATCAGTAGAGATAACGTTTGGGGGGATGAATTATGGCTTAGCATGAAATGTAATGGCTTAAACATATGTGCAATTTGACACTCAATGTGCAGCTCTGATGAAAAACGATTTGTACGCTCATGAGGATACTTAAGAAAATGGTGGCATGTGTCAAGTTTTGCAAAAAAAGCAACAAATAAGACAGACAGAAACATAAGTAGTATGCTTTGGCCAAATAGACATGAAAAGCCAACACAACACAGACATACAACACAAAATGTATATAGAAATTTGTATGAGGCATAACAGACACGGATACATTTAAGATGCAAATTAAATGATTTTGTATATATTTCATTACCATTGTTAAATTAATAACAAATTTAAATTTACATCTATGTGTTTTGACTCAACGTCTTCATCAGGGCACCTTAGCTTCATAGGTGTGTGGTTATTACTATTTATATGTTTGTCACATGACACCCGGTCTTTGTGATAAAAAAACATGATAACCAAATGAACTTTTAGATATACCTTATTATATACATTATTTACAATAGGAGACAAAGTGAGCATGTGTTATTTTGGAAACACGGCCATATATTAAATACAATAACTTGTAGACAGTGTGGCACAAAAATGTCAGTACATCTGCATAGAAAATGATTGTTAGTGGTCATGTGTACATAAAGGTAGGTAGCCACTCGGCACAAGAGGAAGCTTATTGAAAGGGTACAAAGTCTATTTCTTCATTTAATCCTGGGTATCTGGTTGCTCCAAGTTCATGGATCCAAAAGGTCTCACGTTGTAAAAGGTGTCACCTTTGGTTAAATGTTACTTGTTCAATAACTATGGCCTTCAGTGAGTCTGGGTTGCTGTGTCCAGCCTGTTGATAGTGTTTAGCCAATGGATAGTCGTTGTTGTTGTGTTACACATACAAAACCTCTTCATTTGTAAGTCTTATTGGTGAACACATCCTTGAAAGTGCTGTTTTTTTTACAACATTATTACAATGGCTACATCATCCACATTTGTAGGTGCCATGTGTTTGCGATAGCCATGTGGGACGTTTGGGCGCAGGTAAATAGCTAGTGACCAAACGGTCTTTTAGTGTGGGATCTGTGCGAAATACAAATCATTTAACAACTATTTTTTCTTGTTTTAACAAGTGACCAGGTTAGGGTCACTTTGGAGGATGCTCTAATTCTTTTTTATTATGTTTTTGATTCTGTAAGAAAGTGAGCTGTATTGTGAAGAGCAAAATAAAGTAGCACTTTTAGGTTGTCTTTTATTTCTTATTGGAGAAGATCCTTTCTGTTCATTATGTTAACTTTTGTGAGTGCATGGTACATAATTTCAATTTCTATTTCAAAAGTTTGCAGAGGGGGCGGCTGTTCATTACTATGAATGTGGTATTTACCAAGTCATATGCAGAATGGCAGAGTGGATGTATCTTTTATTATTTTAGAGATTAGAAGGATGCTGGGATAAATACTGTCTAACTTTATTAATTAAATAATAATTAAAGGCTAGAAAATATGCTGTATTCCAGCTTATATTGTCAAATTGAGCAGACCAATAGGCTTTGCTGGCACAGATCATCTATTTTGGTTCATGAAAGGCCTTTCGAATGTGCTAAGTCATATTCATGTGTAAAAGGCAAGACATCTTTGCTGATGAAGTCTTATCTGTGATGTCCTGTTGCAGCTTCATTTCAGGATGAACAATAGTGGAGGTGGTGCAATGGTCCACTGCAAGATATATTACGTATTTTGGTTATTAGGAAAAAGATAAATGATTATTCAGATTTTTCTTGAGAGACACATTTTGTGACTTGAAATATGACCAAAGAGGCAAAAAGTGACATGATTTATTAAAATAAATCTTCTTTAATGGCCCATACATGAAGAACTGGATCAAATGGCATTCCATCATTAATATTTGACTTAAAGTGTATAGATTTACACTTTTTTCCATTACATAATTAATATGAGCTTATTTTACAGTACGCATATTAATTCGCTTGCAATAATGAACACAAGAAATATCATTCAGTCAAAGTATCATAGTACAGGGATTTGACAAAAGCCCAATAATTGATCATTGAGTCCCTTCATTCCAATTTGTTCATTACAACGTTCACACAACCAAAGAGTTCTGCGTTCCCAATTACAATTTAATATTTTACTATTAGTATTCATTGTTTTATAAACCTTTTTTCTCACAACAAAGGCAATATCTTTTTTTCGG
Organism: Rhinogobius similis; assembly: GCA_019453435.1. Classification (NCBI taxonomy): domain Eukaryota; kingdom Metazoa; phylum Chordata; class Actinopteri; order Gobiiformes; family Gobiidae; genus Rhinogobius; species Rhinogobius similis. The sequence continues at coordinate 40,122,066 of CM033619.1, forward strand.
ATGAGAAAGTCGTTAAACAATTTGAACACTGCAAAAACAGAATAAAAAAAGAAAAAAAACATCTAATTGAGTACAATAAAGGATCTGGGGGTAACTGATGTCAGCTGTCTGATCATGTTTTGGTCTATTCCTTTGTGGATCTTGAGTACATGACTGGATTCTCTTGAAAAACTCAAAAGGTCTTGGGTAAAATATAATATTAAACTTTGGCTAGTTAATTTATCTCACCTTCATTCACTATGATAACAATTTTCGCCTTTTCTTACACATTGTCTGATGTTGCATTTCGTCGGGTTTTGTGATGTTTGTGTGGGACGTCTGCCACATCTGGCATGCAGAACAAATTTACCCATGGGTACAAATAAAGTAACTTTGAACCTTGAAAACTGAATCTTACAGCAAGAAGACAGACAACCCCCCCATGGTGAAATAACAAATGGATTTAATTAGCTTTTTTGTTATGTGTTATGTTTGTTGTGTAATATAGTGGTATTCCCATTAAAGCTGCTTAATGTTGCTGCGATAAAAGCCTGTGTCCACATCAGAGTTGCAGCCTTTGGTAAACAGATTTTGTTTAGTTAAAGGATGTAATATAGTGAAATCTCAAAAACAAAAGAAAAAGTTGAGATGCTGCCATGCCAAGTACTATAAAAGCTGTCTCCAAAGCATAGGAACAAGGGCAAATTATCCAACTTTGGCACAACAACTTTATTTATTTTTCAACTGCCAAGAAGCTCTACAATAAAACAAGGGTTTGTATGGGTGCTGGAAAAGGCTTGAGTTTTGGAAAAAAGAGTGCGTTAAATGTTTAAAATTGTATCTTTCTAATCTGTATTCCATGCGTTTTGACACAAAAGAGCGCTTATAGTCTTCAATTTGTTGTTTGGAAGCAGTCTGAAGATTGAAACCCTTCCACTTTATCTCTGCGGTTTTTTTTTTCTCACGACGTTGTTGTTTGAAGTTGGTCGCTGACTCCGATCGAGTGAATGACCTTTGCTTCAGTTTTCATACTGACTTGTGTCCTAATCTACGCAACGCTGTAAAATGGCCTAAATTACAGGAAATTACTTCTGATTTGCCCAAAATTTCCAACAAAGCACTCTTCACCAAGCCCCCTTCTGACACTTTTTATGAAATTCTCAACATGCATCAGGGGAAAATAATTTTACGTAATTGCATTAATCCACAGTTGAGATACACGTTTACATTGTTACTATTGTGAACGCAATAAAACAGCGGTGCATTGGGGCTGAGTTAAGCATAAAGGTGCTGGAAATAACCTTTGGGTCTACCTTGAAAGTGCTTGAAAAATGCTTGAATTTTTGTGTGTGAAAAGGAGCACAAATTTGTAACCAGACTGCGACCTGTTTTAAACTTCATTCTGGCAGCATATTCACATCTACAGCCTCCCAAACAACACTCATTCTTTAGTTAAGCTGGTTAAACAACAACACAATGCACTGATCAGATCTTCCACTTCAACCCATGCACCATCTGTCCTGCACCTGGGAACTAACCCATCTTGCGACGTCGACTTCCACAAACTTGAAACCACTGCGCATTTCCCACAGCCGCATCCACTGGTCAAAGCTAGCCCTGTGTGCCGCGGAGATGCTAAAGACCGGCCCGCTGTAGCTGCTCCGACGCGCCTCATCCGTCTGTCTGCGGCGTATTCCCTCATGCGTCTGAACTCTGTGCTGCCTGCCCTTGGCCTGAGCGTGAGAACCTGGAGGTGCGGAGAAGGTGACTCCCACAGTGTGTAATTAAACAGCAAACTGGCTCACTAAACATGTCTGCTGCCCCCGCCGTGCCCCTCTCCGCTCCGGCATCTGCGCCTGACACCGGCCCCGCTCTCTGCCTCCGCCATTATTCACTGTACGCTCCATACTCACTGTGAGGAGTCTACAGGCAGAGGGATGAGGGAGAGGTGCGGCGAGGTAGAAACGGGAAGGGTTAGGAGGTTGGGAAAACGGAGAGCAAGGTTTGTACGGGTGCTTGAAATCCTTGAAAACAATTGCGGTTTACTCTGTGGTTTTCAAAGTTGAGAAAGCGCTTGAATTTTTTGGACAAAGTGCTTGAAAATTATTGAAATTTAAACTTGCAAACTGTATCTTACGTATTTTGACAGTAAAGAGCGCATATACTCTTCAGTTTGTTGTTTTTAAGTATTCTAAAATTGTATAATAAGTTGATCATGGGAGAGAGAAACATTACATTATTTTGTTGATTTGAAAAAAGATACATTTGTAAGTTTTTCCTGAATGCAGAAAATACTGCTGTGTTGGGCTGAGTTAAGCATAAATCTATTTTCGAATCTATTTTGTTGGGTCTGTTCATGTGTTTGCATAATCTTGAAATTCTAATCATTTAATGTCATGCTATGTAACATTTCCAACAAAGCTATTACATCTCCATGGAGACAAAAAGGTGGCAGATCCTCCACCAGAAAAGTTAAAAAGGGCATCTTTCAGAATTTCGATTACAACAAAGAATCCACTTTTGTGAGATAATACATATTACTGGATGAATTGTTATAAATAGATCTTTAAAGAAAATGTTTAGTCACTCAGTGTCATTTGGTGTGTGGCCCATTACAATATGCAGCAGCAAATGAATATGGCACTTTGGTATCGAGGCTCTGCTTGTTTTTAACTTGGAAACATTGAAAAAGTCAAAACTATAACAACCACCATAGGAAATGTTGCCACCAGAAATTGGGGATAGCAATAACCACATACTGCACAGTAATTGAAATAAAAAGCACCCACAGCCATACAATATATTACACCAATGACTGGAATCAAATGTCTCTTTAAATGTGAGCTTCCTGTAACATCGGGCCACATGCACGACACGTTCTTGTTTCATCATGAATCATCATACACCGTTTTTTCTCGAAAATGTGTCATTTTGATAACAAATTCCAGTAACAGGTATAAGGACACCTTCAAAACAGAAATGCATCAGTTTTCAAATGTTATCAAATCAGCCATGTTACATCATCTTTATGGCAGGCTAACTACTTTGTCGCTTTTATGGCATTACACAGTGAATGCTGAAGATATATGAAAGTAAAAAGAAAAAACAGTACATTCTATGGTTACCAGCTACAAACATATTTATATTATTCTATACTAAATATTATTCGAGTTTAGCAGACTTTCTTTGCTCTTATCTAGCTTTTAACCTCCTGCTGTCACTCCTGATACTCTTCCTCATGTTGCAGGATTAATTAGGACATTTAGCAGTTCCATAGTGTTTACCAGTGTCATCTGGGGTTTAGCCTGTTTTCATAAGCTTACATGAAAGCTTTTCACCAGTGCACACACAGGGATCTATGTGTTCTACATTACAGGAGTCAGATTTTACAGCTGATTTGCAGAAAGTGGGATAGCTTAAAACCATATGCCGTGGCAGCAATATCCAGCACTGGTAGTTATGGAACAACACCACAAAAGTTATCAGTAGTATGTATGATTTGCTATGGAAAATATTGTCATTCATGGTATTCAGTGTCCTGTAAAATTGTGAGAACTTTTGACCATTCAAAAGATAGCATCGTTTGTTTTGAATCCCTAATTTCTTGTGGCAACTGTCTTAATTTTTCATCACTCAAAACCCATGGATAAGGCAAGGCAAGTTTATTTGTAGAGCACAATTTGTACATAATGCTTTAAAATCACCAAAACGATAAAGACATACAACATCATTAATTATGATGTATTAGGGAGGCCTGTCTCGCATCTTCCGGAACACTGTTACAGCTTTAGCTGCATAAAAATGAAACACTGAATCCCCATGTTTAGTCCTGACTCTGGCACCAGCAGGAGGCCGGTCCCTGACCCCGGGCTCAGACCACATGCAGTCCAGCTCCGGTTGCTGTGCCGGAGCGGTCTGGTTGCAGTGGGTGACTCACACAGAGCGCGCAGTGCTGCGGTGCTGTTGCCGGACTGCCGCCTTCGCGAGACCACGAGTTCACGGGGGTTCACGCTCGTTCGCGCAATAACTGATGGCGTATATGAAGTATTGGTAAACAAAGTAGTTGCTCGCGGTTTGGGATTGTGTTCACTTCTGTTCGTTTTCCGTAATGTTGACAAGCGCGAAGGTGGTAAAAGTTGTAGCACGAACACATTGGTTTAACTTTGAAAAAACACCGGATCCACTTCACTCGCGCTCGTATCATTTCCTGTTCGTCTCGTCTCATTTTTACAATTTCACGGAAAAGGCGTGCGGTGGGCTCCGGCGCTCCGGCAAAAATCCAACCAAACGGAATGAATCCGGAGCGCCGGCACCACCGCACTGCACGGTGTGCGGTCTGAGCTCCTCTCGCACTTTTGCAGTAACGGAAATGCTGCGGTCACTGCACCGGAGCTGGACTGCATGCGGTCTGAGCCCGGGGTGAGGTCCTCAGAGTGTGAGATGGTTCATATGGCACTAACATGTCAGAGATGTACTTTGGTGCTTGGCCGTGGAGAGACTTAAACACAAGCAGAGCTGCTTTAAAGTCTATTCTCTAGTCCATATGGTCTGAGACACAATGATCAAACTCTACAAAGTACTTCCTGTCTTTCAGGTAAGACTTCGACCAATTTATGGCGTTGCCAGTGATGTCCAACCAGTGCTCTAGTCTCAGTAAGAGACTGACAGTGTCAAAAGCAGCACTCAGATCTAACAGAATTAAGACTGAGGCTTTGCCCGCGCCAGTGTTCAGGCGGATGTCATTTGTCACCTGAACAAGAGCAGTCTTAATGCTGTGATGAGGTCTAAAACCTGACTGGAAAACATCAAATGAGTTGTTTATTAAGAGGAAGTCACTGAGCTGTTGGTAAACTTTTGGACTTTGCCCAAAAATGGTAGATTTGAGCTGCGCTGGTTATTTTTCAGTGCTGTGACATCAAGACGTCCTTTTTTTTTTCATACAGCTTATGTGCAGAACAGAACAGAACTACACCATTTGCATAATATGCCAAAGTACAATAATTACTGAATGAATGAAAACATAAACATGAGTGATCATCTAAAGAGGTTGGTTCGATCTCAGTTTCTTGTATACTGTTGCTTACACACATGAGGCATACTTTTAGCAGAAACACATGAGCCACTTGTGTTTTCTGTTACTATGACTGCCAAAAAGGATACATGGCGCACCTTTAAAACCAACAATTAGGTCAACTAAAACAGGAAACCCCCCTCTGTCCTTGGATTACCTGTGATATCCTTATTTAGCACAGCCGATTACCATCAGATGGGCTCCTCTTGGAAGGTGAGCCAAAAATTACACGGGTTACACACCGCAGGCGCATTTAAATCTCGTCGCTCAAAGCGCCTTATGGTGCAAGTTTGAATCAAATGGTCCCTCGCCCCGCTCCCCAGTAATGAAACCTTATATTTGTGTGGCTTGGAAAATGGTTCTGTGCATTGGTGTTTAACCACGGTCACCCGTATGAAATAGCCTGAGACCATCTGCGATTTATGATTCGCTCCCAGCCTCTGGCAAGCCGGGCTGAATAATTTACATTGTGCTGAAGCCTACGTGCCCCGAATGTTTGATGCTCAAAATAGATGGGACCAAGAAGGGGGCAAGGGAACTCTCTCAAAAACGGGCCTCCAGTGAGAGACGTGACAGGGACGTGGGCGTGTCCTGGGCGGAAATGGAGCCGAGTAATTGGTCGAAGAGGCTGACTCACACGGAGCCTGGCTAATTTGTATTCCACTGGCGTTTCCCTGTGACACTAAAAGGAAGGAATCTCTTCTCGGGTACAAAAAGAGAAATGAAAGAGAGTTTGTGATCCTAAAGTCAACAATGAAGTTAGCAGAAAGGATAAAAAGACTGTTTCCCGCCTTGCCTGTCAAGAACTATATCTATTGACTCCAGATAAAAGCCTGAATGGAAAGAATCAAACAAGCAAATATTCCAGTGTACACAGCCTGTCAAAACACAGATGTAAACATAGGTGTTATCAAGGCAGGTTACTGTAACAATGAGGAGGACAAAAAATTCAATGTTTAGTTTGGTCTAGCCCTGGTTTTGACCTGTTAAATTCTGTATTGCTTTAGATCTGGCTTACTTTGACATTTTAATCCTTTTCAGTCATGACAGGGATGGGAGTATTGTATCGATACTGACTTAGTACTCATTTTGGTATCAATACTGTTATGCAAATATTGATAAGTACATTTTAAGGCTATATATATATATTTTTCTTATTCATTAAAGCAGTTGTTCAAAAAGTGGGGACAAGAAGATGATCTAGAGGTATAATATGTATGTTTTTGAAAGATGAGACTTTATTGTAACTGTTTTTAAATGAAAAACAGTTGGATTTGGTGAAATTAGAAAATAATACACGTGATTTAGCATGTTTTAATACTTAAAACAAGAATGTTTGTCTTGTTTTAACATTTGTCTTGACGTTTGTCTTGTTTTAAGTATTGAAACAAGACAAACGTGCAAAATCAGGTGTATTATTTCCTAATTTCATCAAATCCAACTCTTATTACCAACATCAATTAAATTTTGCTGTGGGGTCAGTCGCATAGTTAGTGATCCTGGCCTCAAAACGTTTGGGGACCCCTTCTTTAGAGAGAGAAAGACTACAATAATATTGTTAGGGTACTAACTTGATATAGACATCAATAATGTTAAATATTGAGCTGTAGTAAGTTATATTATAAGTTATAATAAGTTAATATATATATTACTATATTATATTATAGTTATATTCATTGAAATGCCTTCACCCATTCAGTTAGACCAGAATTTAGTGTCAGTATTGATAAAAACAACACTCCAAAAGAGTCTACATTTTATCAATAACAAATAAAGCGATATCATCCATTGTCATGAGTCCTAGTTTCCTTCCAGATATTTTGATTATATAATTTTTTCATGAATGAATGATCTTGGAAATATATGTATATAATGAAGGCGTAAAACATAATGTATGAGTTAAAGAATGTATGTTTTGTGTGCGTGTAAACTACTTTTTGGATCTGATATTCCCAGTTGCTTTTACTCTTTATTTAATTTTTTTCCCAACATAGGACACCCCGACTCTCTCACAGGTGAATGCACTTAAACAAAAGGCCCTAAAATGCACCCATCCCACCTGGGCATGGAAACTGCAAAGCCGCTAAAAACCTAATATGAAAAATCACCCTTTTTATGTATGTTTATGTTGTCTGTTCATTTATCAAAGAATGCCGTCCTTGCAATTATCCTGCGCTAAACAAAAATAGATGGGCTGTGAAGGGCACTTGAAAATAACCCACTCATAACATTTTTAAACAAGGTTCTGTGGGATGGACAAAACGGTTAGGTTCGAAGGTTCAACTCCCAGACCAATAATGGACTCAGCACGTCCTCTGTGCTTTAGCGTGTGTATGTCGGCTATAAGTATGAAGAGGTTATTCTAAATTGCCCGTAGCAGAGTGAGCCGAGCACTTGTTGGCATTTAACCAGGATCAAATCAAATCAAATCAATTCATTTTTATAATGCCCAAAATCACAACAACAGTTGCCTCGATGGGCCACAGGTAAAAGCAGTTCAGATAACTGTCCCAGAATGCCCCTGTCCTTTGACCCTCCTTCGCGGCGAGGAAAAACTACAAAAAACCCCATGGGAAAAAGTAGAAACCTCGGGGAGAACCACAGTGAAGGAGAGATCCTACTCCCACGGACGGACAGGCTGCAGATGAACTAGGACTGACGCATCCACTTGGACTGTGGAGCCAGAACCACTCAAGAGGGAGGTGGCTTTAAAGAGTTCCTCCAGGCCGACGAGGAGCAGTCCACCAGTGTAGAGAGATCCTCCAGCAGGAGATGAGGAACAGTCTCCGCTTACATGTACAAACCAGCTCCGCTTAAGCCCGCAGGATTAGATGGAACATGACTCCGCCCTAGTGTGTAACTGTTGTAAATAAACTGATTTTAGGTTGGAGGTGTTCAGGGATCAAAAGGTCTCTGGTTTTACCCACACAAGAAACTGAGCGGTGGGCTCCGTTTACTGGCAGCAGGTGGAATGACATACTTGAGATAAAGAAATATTGGAGGAAGGGAAACAGGCTAATGTAGCCGAGCGGGTGTAATGATCGTGATTAGACGGGAGAAATGCACAGAACACGCCTGTTTATTAACTTAAAGTCGCTGCAGCTGGTTTACTGTTTTGAAACATGAAAAACAGAACTGGTTCATGTACCTTTTTTTTTTTTTTTTTTTGCATATAATAAAGTAAAATCTGTTTTGCCCTTGCACAGATATATTGTAAAGGAAGATAAAACGTCCCACATCTGGTCCTTTTGATGATCCAAGGGGAGATGACTTTCTAACCACGATTCATCAAACTAGTGTGAATGAAGCTAAATGCAACTCCAGGTGTTTTTGATGATGGAATAATGTTAGAATATAATTAAAAGCATTGTCATTTGAAGCTTGGCCAAAAATATGCTCACAGAGCTGTTACAAATTGACGTTGCTTGTTTGGCTTTTGAGTACAGAGTCTTTTTTATTTTTTTCTATCAGTGCTACATCAAACACAAGTTTAACACATGTTAATTAGTTTCATTGTTATCTTTACTGAATGAAAAAGCTACATTTTTAAAATATTCCAACTTTTGAAAATGACAAAACAGGTATTGTTCAATGGACAATACAGTGTTAATTTGACCCATGGAACAGGTCAACTATTCAGCTTGTGCAGCCTTCACTGACAAAGGATCTAAAGGTCGGGGTTCACGCTCAGCTCCCACTTGTGCACACTGTTGTTGTTTCTTTGGGCAAGACCCTTAATCCCATTTGACTGCTGTGCGCACATTGGTGCTTCGATGTGTTTGTGAATGAGTGGGTGATTACTGATGTAAAGTGCTTTGACTCCAACAGATGGAAGAGCTAGTTGCACTTTCCCCTCACAACAAGAAGGCTGGGTTTGTTTCTGGGCTGGCTTGGTTTGCATGTTCTTCCTGTGGCTATGTGGATGTCTGATGCCACCACCAACCTAAAACATGCTCATCCGGCTATTTCTGAGGTGTTCCTGACCAAGCTTTTGTCAAGATCTTACCCACAATTTTAATTAACACATTGACACAAAACCATCAACAAATTGATCATTTCACCACTTGCACTTTAAGCATTACTTATTATTATTAACCTATACTCTGTCCTTGAAGATGCATGTGTTTTTTTTCTTTGCACACAAACGTAAAGGAGGCTGATGGCGATGGCTCTGTTTGATAATCTGCTCCTGATGTCAATCACAGGCCTAATCACATTGGGATTTAATGAAAGTGGAGCAGCAGAGGCAGAACAAAGTTAGAGTGCGGACGATAAGGAACTCCACTGGTCTGTAATTGGGCCGCATTGATCTGCTGGCTTTATAGATGCTTATCATGGCACATTATGTAGATTCCCCCCTCTCTCACGGGAACAGTAACAGACATCCTCCGTCTGACCCCACAGCACACTGTGGAGCACTAACACGCATAATAAAAACATAATGGTAAGTTTAAGTATCGCATGCTGCGTCTTCAAAACACTAGAGATGACTTTATGGTTGCGTACAAGATGGTGATATTCCTTAGCAGAGACAGTTTGCCCTTTCGTCTAAAAGCAAAAGTTCCTGCCAAGAAAAGCACTCGAAAGTCAGGTCAAAGTGAGATCCAGGTTGCAGTTATTCTTCAGGATTAGATTAAACCCATTTGTTTCTGGAGTAACTTTAGCGGGGAGTTTAATTTATTGTGCTCATTTAGATTGATAAGAAAAACTGTAACACTTGAATGAAGCGTCCTCAACCAAGATGACACAGCATCTGAGAGATGGGTTACTCTTTTGGTGGAGGGAATAGCACCTCCGTGCCTCCATGGAGATGTTGTTGCATAAAGTGTATTCATCTCCATGTAGACGAACTGGTTATGTGACCTACTCAAGTTCTAGGTCAGATCTGTGCAAAGTATGCATGTTTTTCAAACACACATGCTCTAAATGCATGATAGACAGGTTTAATGACGTACGGTTGAACAATCAAAACACTACATATGAGAGCACCTGATCCGCATGAGCAAATACCTGCTTATGTGCATGATAATCATCATGCTAGATTATTCTCAGGATTGCGGATGGAGTTCATCCTACCAGCGCAAACAAGGTACAATAGTGTGGCATAACTGCTGCCAGTGATTCATTTTAATCAGAATGTATGTCTAGAACCAAAATGGTAAAGGCAGAAGAATGTCTTTAATGACACATCCATAATCCAGGACAGAAAGTAAGACAGTTTCAATTATATGTTTTCAAACTGTTCCCAAAGGCAGGCACCAGGGGCTGCTGGTGAACTTTATCAGTCCCTTGAAGAGCAATTCATTGCAGTCACCTGGCGAAAATGCACACATAACAGTTCTCAACATTCTCAAGCACATGCCATGAAAGTTTACATGAGTTCAGGGTAGTAAAAAGAATGAATAAAACTGGTAATCCTCAAGAAATCTTCAAACAAAGTTCAAGAATATAATTAAAGAAAGAATAAAAGATATAGAAAAGCAATTAGTTCTGATTGGGGACATCTGACCGTCCTAACCTGAGGACAATAAAACCTGAATATAAAATGTGCCTCTGGTCGAGGTCAGTCATTTCCTGGTGACCCGACTTTCCCAGAGTGAGATCAGATCCCTTTGCTGGGCACCAATTATTTTGGACATACTTTAACAATACTAGCTGTTTACCTTCACAGAGAGCCAGTCAAACCTGGAAACAACAGAGAATTGAAGTGTGTGTAGTGATGCAATTAAGGTCACCAGTATTTTTTATCGTAAAGTACAACCTATTGACTTTCCTTTTTATAGTTTTCAAATCGCAGACTAGTAGATGTGGACAGCACCGAGCAGTGGTCCCAGCCAGGACAGATGTCAACACCTCTCACACTGAGCCTAATCTTCAACCTTTTTCAATTAAAATGTGCTCTGTGTTGTGTTTACTTGTGAAGTGCAGGGCTTTGACTCACTGGAAGCAACAAAACTTTGGAAGCACTCAACGTGAAACTGAACAGTGAAGCTAAAATTTGAATGGGCTCTCCCTGGTTCAAACCCAGACAATCTCACTGTACTATAGGGTCATCCACAGGAACGTTCATAGTCAGCTGAGACTCGGTGGTAGGAGCGTTCCTGGACCGACTCGAAGGTCAGTGGTTCGATCTCAGTTCTTATGAGTGCAGGGTGTTGTGGTGTCCTTGGCTTTTCCCTGTGTGCGGGTGTGTGTTTTGTGTGTGTGTTTGGAGCGACGGTGCAGGTTGGCAGCCTCTCCCCCATCAGTCTGTGGCTGCAGAAGTAGCTGATCACCACAGAGTAAAGTGAATGATTCATGCAATATAAAGCACTGTGAGTAAAGGAGCTACATAAATCCAAGGCATTATTATAGTCATTTTTATCGCCTCTATTAAGTTGCCATTCAAAATGTTTCTCCATTTATAAACTGTGTGTTCCTGCAAAGTGTACAGATGAAAAGACGTTTTAGCATTCTCAGATTCTCTACGTATTCTAAAAGAGAAAGTCTTGTGTGCTGCTGCTAAACATAAAAGGTTTGTTTTTGTTCAGGCATAACAATCACACCGCACTATTCTACCATATTTGTCCTACCTTGAAATTTCATCAAATCAAAGCAGCACCACTGACTTTCTCTTTATGAAATACAATAGTCAAATCAGATTGGATGCCAGGGCAAACACGACAACACCTTGTGAGCGTTTTGTTTTCCATTTACATATGGAAAAAATACAATTAGGGCTGTGCAATTAAAGCTGGATTACCTGATTTTCTAACTGTGAAATGAGCAAGTATGCATTTAAATCTATGTCCGGTTCGTTAACACTGCAGACCAAAACTGATTTTTTTTCTTTTTTGTCCAAATGTGACCGATTTTTTTCATGACTGAACAGCACTGAATCTGCAACCCAGGCCGCTTTCATATGTGGTACTAAATCTGATCATTTGCAAAAGGATTGCAGTCTGAACACGAAGGTAACATTTGACTGACTTCTGCACTGAAATGCTACAGATGCTACACTTTTGTTTACATTAGGAAAGACAGGAAAAAAACAGATTAAACCCTCAGACATGTGCCAGAGCAAAGTTTTAAACTGAACGGATTTGTAAAGTTTGACAAAGATAAATCATCAACTTTAATCATCAACAAAGATAAAGATGACCATAGGTTTACAAGTATTGACAAATGATGCTTCCTCATTGTAGTCTGTCTCATCAACAGCTCAACTCCTGGTTTTGTCCTGTTTCTTCTCCACATCAGCCACTTCAGAGCTGTTTGGGTTTGAACATGAAAACTGATTTGAGTCACATTTTATTTGCAAAAAAAAAAAATCTGAATTGAGTGCCAATACCTGCAGTGTGAACAAACCCCTAGTTGCTGGTGTTTACATGCATACATTTTAGAACCCCTTCAGATGAAAAAGTGAAGACTCTTGTCTCACAGCGTCATGTAGGGACTATATACACGACTCTTACTTACACATTTCTAAAAGAGAACATGTTTTGTTAATAGATTGACACTGATACTGGTATTGAATATCAGTGCTGATATGGAAAAATGTGCTGAATCGTATATCAACTTCAGAGTATCGGTTCAGCCGATATCCTGGTTGGGCCTTTAAATTGATTTATTAAGACGTTTTTCAGGCCCTTGTTGGTCCATGACACTGTGCAGTGGAGTGAGTTTTGTGATGAAGTTCCGCTTTTACAATGTTTAAGGGGGAAAACTACATTTCCAAATTCACAAGAAAAAAAAATTGGGTGCTTCAATTGAATTTTTAATCAAGATACATTAATTCTCAAGTATTCATTGTTCATGGTTAAGAAAGTGATACTGATGGCCATTTTTCTTGATTTTTATTTTTATAATAAGACAGAAGAATTGAGATAAATCAATTCAAGAAAAACATTGTGATTAATATCTTTGGCCATACTGGCTTGCCAACGCCCATGCCGTCAGATCTTGGATGCCAAGCAGGTCAGGCCCTGGTCAGTACTTGGATGGGAGACGGCTGGAACAGCAGGTGCCACAGGGGGGCGCTGGAGGAGGAACTGTGGCTGTGTATTTAGGCAAGACACTTCACCCATACTACCTAGCATGAAAGTGGTGTGTATGTGGGGGTGGTCGGAGGGGCTGATGGCGCAGATAAGCATCCTTGCTTCCGTCAGTGTGCCCCAGGACAGCTGTGGTTATAATAGTAGCTTACCACCATCAAGTGTGGAGTGAATGAATAATGCAATGTGAAGTGTCTTCGAGTGTCCAGAAAAGCGCCATGTAAGTATGATGCATTATTATTCTTATCTAAATACAATCCTGGAACTCATCTACAGAAGGCCATCCTCTTACATAAAGCATATTGTAATGAGCCTTTAGTATTACACTTGAAGTACACTCATGTCCCTCCTCTTCCTATGTTCTCCCCATGTGAGCGCGTGTCCACAGAGACCCCATGGGCCGTGCGCAGATGGTGGACCGTGTCAGGCGCAGATGCCCACCTCTTATCTGCCACATCTCTGCCAAGACAAAAGCGCGCGGAGAGGGCACGGAGCGGGCACGGAGCGGGCACGGAGCGGGCACGGAGCGGGCACGGAGCGGGCACGGAGCGGGCACGGAGCGGGCACGGAGCAGGCACGGAGCGAGCACGGAGCAGGCAGGAAAACACAGAGGGAGGAGCCACAAGATCAAGGCTAATCGCACCCTGCATAATCAGCCATTTCACGTTTGGAGACGCACAACTAGGAGATATAACAAGCATTTTCTGCATGAAGAAAGTTGTTAGACTGTCAATGCAAATGAGCCGGGCAATTATGTATGCTTAAGATTTTCAAATTGAATCAGCATTTCAGGCATGTAACAGTGAGGAATTCATTAGTGAAAAACATTCGAAAGTGGGGCAGTGTGTTGTTTGCTGTGAAAGTAGTTGAAAAAAAGGAAACGCTGGTGGGCACCTCTTGAGAAGCTGTAGTTCCAAAAACCAATGCTGCAATGACAAAAAAAAGTCCAACAACATAATTTTTTTGTTTTCTTTTCATTGCATACTTAAGTTCTTTTAATTTAAAATGTTTATATAGGAGATGCAATTTTTTTCTGCTGCATGTGCCACTCTCAGAACTGTCAGTGGCCTTGGTGACATGTCATAAATCAGCTGTGTAGTTCAGAAGGGTCTGGCTAACCCTAACCCTAACCAACTACTGACCTCTGTCCCTAACTCTATCCTTAACCAATTTACCATGTAGCTATTGTAAATTAATACATTGAAAAAAAAAAAAAGATCTTTTGGTGTTTTGTTTTTTTTTTGTGACGAAGGGAAACTGTCCTCAGCAACTAATGCCAGCAAATCTCCACTCCATACAGCGTCCACAGCTGGACTCTTGGCATACTGTACTTCCTTTTATTTATTTATTTATTTTTTGGTCGGGACAGTGCATGTTAATGAACATACATGATATACATGCTGTAAACACACCAGATTGTAGCCTTGGGCTAATTTCCATCTGTTGTCCCGCATTCACTCTCATTCATTCACACACAGACAGACAAGGACAAACAACCATTCACTCTCACATTCATCCACTACGGGCAATTTAGAGTTCTCAATTAACCTACACAGTCATGTCTTTGGACGGTGGGAGGAAGCCGGAGAACCCGGAGAGAACCCACGGTAACACGGGGAGGACATGCAGACTCCACCCAGAGAGATCGTGTGATGTTGGTCTGGTCCGGGATTCGAACCCACGATCTCCTTATTGGGAGGCAGAAGCTCTAACCGCTCTGCCACCGTGCACAAAATGGGATAACCACCCATTTTGTGGTTATCCATTTACATCTATTTGCAATCTGACTTTAGATTCTCCTGTTCTGCTTCTTCTATTTTTGTTGATGAGTCTCCCACGTTTCCATCTCACATTCTTTTTGTTGTTCTTTTTTACAAACGTGAAATGCCCGTCCTGTTTCCCATGTTATTCACACGATTTGTTCTTGTGGGCACTTATCATTAGGATGTAGGAGGGCCCTGCCAGATTCATCAGGTTGACCGCGCCTCAGGAAGTAACAGCAGCTGGTATATGTCCTCAAGACCAGTGACAGTTCCAAAGATGGCTCACAGTTTGCAGCCGAAACATGTCAACAACGTAATTACATCTCCGAGCGTTTTGTTTTTAAAGCTTGCGGAAAAATTGTAAAGCCAAATTTGAGACCACCTCGCAGGCATGGTTGATGTAGTGTCTTGCCGAATTACACAGTCAGGGTTGGTGTGCTTTAACCACAGAGCCATTTTTTAAGTTAAAAGCAATTTACCCACATCAATTAACCTGAACTTTATCATCTTTATAATTTTGCGGATCAGAACGTGTAGAGATTGTAGGGAGAATGCTCCTTTTATTGTATAGTATTCCTCGTTTTCTTTGATATAGATTGTTTTACGAAACCCGTATCCGCATACCTGACTCATTCAGCATGTCAATCCGTTTATGAACACATTATCCTATATTCAGAACCCTCTTTCATGTCTCTCCTTTCATTGTGGCATTATAAATTAAGACCTGTTTTGCGGCGGGAGGTGTTCTGTTTCCCATTTGGAGAGCTGTATAATCTGAAGGAGACGCCCCGCTGTGATCAGTGGCTCACATGTGCCTGATCCTGTTTGTTGGATACATTAGGAGCTTTTATGTTTAGTGCTGCGGAAGGATAATACTGTCCAAAAAACCTCGCTCTATGCTGAAGGAATAGGGCGAGCTACACACAGGTCCAGATTGGATCCCAGCTGGGGGTAAAGGTTAATGGAGGCCGCAAAACACAGCTCTACCACCGGCACATCTGCGCAAAATGCACCACGATCTTATATCAAACTGGATTTGCGCAGGTGTGCTGTTGTCTTAACTATACTCGGGGTGCGTTCTCAGTACACTCTGGATTTGAGTCAAGATTTGTTTGCCTGGAAAGTCTGGTTCATTTGGGTAATTGTCATTGCGCAATTATGCTCCGATTCGAGCCAAAGAAGCGAACGCTGGTCCGGTTGGAAAGGTGGGTGCCGGTCCAGTGGAATAGTATTTTGGTCAGTTTGGTTTGTGAATGCACATGGGCCAGAGAGTGGAAGAAAACCAGGAAGTGAGCCAAGCTGAGACGCACATGAGGATCAGACTCGATGATGGGACAAATGACGTGCAGAAAGACAGTTTGATGATCATGTGAAATTATGTCGCCGAGTATGTTTTTAACATAAATGGAACAAAACCACAAAAAGTTACACTTAAACTGGCCTGAATGTAAAAAGGTGGCCTATATATTCATCCAGTATTAGGCTGTATAGGTAAATGTGATATGTGAATGTGATGTCTTATATCTTTCAGCGGCCTTTTGACTCAAAAATGGCACATTTTTGTTCTGAATTCTCGTTTTCTCTGTTTTCTTTTTAACCTTTTTTGAGTTATTGCACATTTTTTGGGGGGTTGAAAAGATACCACGGCACACCACTAACTAAACTAAATTAAAAAAAAAATTAAAAAAAAGGGAGAGAGAGAGATAGAGAAATGATGTGCCACCAATTCTTCTCTTCTATTCTTCTTCTCTAAATACGGTAATGGTGGTTGTTTTTGCTTTTTTCGTAAATGAATCAATTAAATCCAAGCATGGATCTGTTAACTCAAATTGGACATTTTTTCAAGGCACACTGGTTGAAAATCAAGGGGATCGACCCATAAAGCTAAAGAATGAATCCAAACACAGCTGAAGTCCTGCTCCATGTTTGTTCATATGTCACGGATCAGGCTCCACTGACCAACGGGGAAGCCAGGTCTTTTCGTTGTCACAGTTTCCCTTTGTGATTTCTAATACTGCACCAATAGGCAAGATGTTTTCACAGCTCTGGTTCAATTGACAAAAGCGTATTGTGAACGTGAACTGCACCACCCCAGAGAACTTTGCACCGAATTTGCTTTGTGAATACGATCTTTGGCTGGCTGCACACTGAAAGATGTAAAAGTCAAATTTAAGAAGTGAAACTAAGTGTGCAGACACCAGACATAAAGACATTTTGCAGCTATTATTTGTCTCCAATGACAGTGGTAAACAAACAGCCTTACGAAATAAGGCGTTGGAGCTGTGACCCGACAAACACTGACCCCACGGACACGAGGAAGACAAATAATCGTTTTACAGGAAGTGCTACTTCGGGCCACCTCTCCTTACCTCTCCAAACTCGTGGAGAGACAAATCTTAAAATCGGGCAAAAAAAAACGTTCATTGCGCATCAAAATCGAATCTAAAATGCTTTTCAAATTAAACCGGTGATTAAATTGCACACAAATTCATACCGATGCATTCTTACAGTGACTTGTTTCTTAGCCTGATGGCATGAACTGCGCGTCTCCATGGTGATAGATATATTTCATGCCAAACTGTGGAACACGTCAAACAAATCAATGACGTCTCACCTTCAGTAGTAACTCCAGCAAAATCTAAGCCGAACCCGTGCTCGTGTGGCAGCGTTTTCTTCATCCGGCTCCAAACTGTACCTGGATTGTTCTGAGGCTTGACATTTATGAGGTGAAAGATCCCAGGCAACAGAGTTTAGATCAGAGGAACAGAGAAGAACAGAGAGGACGGGTCACAGAGCCACGAGGACGCAAGAAGATACAGCCCTCTCTACATTACACGAGCGTTTAGACAGAACACAGGCAGAGTTTGGATGTGAAATTTGTCTTTTTTCTGATGCTGCCGGTGAAACCAGTTGAATTTGCCGTTGTGCAATTTGCAGAAAACAAACACGGCACATGGGGACAAAACATGACAAATTTGAGAGTACTTAAAACGAAAAAACAAGTTGTTTACCTAATTAGTTTGAGAAGATTTTTACACTTCAGTAGCATTGCATGTTTGATTGCAAAGAGTCAACTAACAAACTTTGCAGCTTGCTGAAAGCTAACAGTTTTTTTTGTTTTTTGTTTTCTGCTTGTTGATTTTATTCTGTATTGTTTTACATATAACTCTTAACTTAGCAGGTTATAAAAGCTGCTCTTTTTTTGTACTAGATCTGCATGAAATAAACACATTTTCTTCTTTTTTTTTTTTTTTTTTTTTTTAAACAAATATTACATTTTATAGATCATATTTCCTCACATGTGTACAGTGTTATGCCACTGTCCTTTTACAGGACTGAGCTACAATCAAAAATGGAAAAGTACAAATGACGAAATCTCGTGGATTACACTATGTACTTTTCAGCTTTCAACACTTTTCCTTCCCGAATTATTCAAGTTCTATTGCACGTGTGAACAGTTTGTTCCAAGAACCATTAAAGGCACTGACTGTAGGAAAAATAACTAGCAAGTTCAAATTGACTTACTGTTTTCTCTCTTTTCAAAATGTACCCAATGGAGCTTCTCAGATACAAACCAGCCAGCGCTTTAATTGGTTGAGGAAAAAAAAGTGATAAAAATAGGAAATTTTAACATTTTCACGATAGTTTTTTAAAGACAATTTAAATGAGGTAAAATCTATTAACACTAACATTTTATGTGACATCCTCAATTGTTAGTTTTGATTCCAAGAGATTTTTAATCGTATCGACAAGAGTCAGATTAAACTTTTATTTATTATAATGCATGTGCATGTGTCCAGAGGAAGACTGTGACGACTGCTTCAGCCTCACATGACAAACAGCTCTGGGCGTGGCCTTAAGTCTCCGCCCTGTGGCCTGAACCATGGCAGGCAGATTAGGGGGGTTTAGGTTCAACTTTACTGTTCACTATTACATATTAGGCTTTATTATTTCCTTTTTTTTTTTTTTTAAATGAATTAATATATAATGATTTTTTGCTAAATGTAATAATAATTAGTTTTATATTAATTAATTTAGTCTCATCTCCCCCCTTATACAGCTGGTCTGGTCAGCCAGTTTAAATGTTGCCCCTGTGTGTTCTTTTTTCAATTTGTGTTCATTTTGGAGTTGAGTTGTGTTACTTTGACCTCTTTTATGGGCCCTCATTATTGTTCATTTCAATATTTTTGGTTAAATAAAAACCTTAGACTTTTGAATTTGTTTGTGTGTTCTGTTCCTGACCCTTGGTCCCTTAAAAAGATAGTCAATTAATCTCTAAATTATACTAAATTAAATAAACTCAACAACGCCACTGGAACTTAATCCAGAAAAATGAAATGAATAAACATTAACAAAAACAATCAATGAAAGAAGCAAATTCCTTTTGAACATAAAATAACATACAACTGGCTTTAAGTTTTTACTCATGTTTACAATTTCCTCTCAATTTCTTAAAAAATAAACATTATTTTGTTAATTTTACTCAGGGGTTTTACACGTTTCACTTTTTTCTTTCATTCAGTTTCTTTAGTAGGCATTAACATAATATGTCAAAGGCATAACAACATGTTCAGGTGCCTGTAGCGTTAAAGCTTGGAGGCTAAATTAGGAAGAGAAAAGTTTAAGTTCAGGACTGAGCGCCATGACCACACAGACCACAGAGGAGCAGCATGATGGGGCTGATAGTAAACAAATCATTTTCTTATCATTTGCACATAAAAAAACAAAAAGTTATAAAACGATCTAGGCATCCACAGAAAGGTCCCAAATAAGACTGAACAACAAATCTTAAAACTATACTGTGTAATGTCAAGATACCACTTATGAATTCAAGCCACTTTGCTCTTCACATTAATGAATAAATAAACACACACAAAATCTGAAATAAATAAATCAGAAAACGAAAAGCCGACACTGGACCTATCAGCGGTATAAGTGGAGGCGGTGGGGGGTTGAAGTGAGTGGCTTGGCACCGCCTGTATCTCCATAACTTCACAGGGTATTAATTGTTTCAGCGCCGTCAGCAGAATAGGCCCTGCTTGTTGAACCGGATCCAGAAGGAAAAGTCCTCAGCCAAATTGCAGTGTGCGGCTCCAGCGGCGGACGAGCTGGAGTATCAGAGCTTCAGCAGGAGTGGCTGTGACGAGGAGCTCTTGAGGAGCACGTCGGAATATGTGCAGATAGTCACAAATGCTGTCAAGAAATATTCACTTTGTAATTGCTTTTCTGCCACGAGATTTTAATACATTGTAGTGTGCTTGCGCTATTGTTGGCGGACAAGAAGGAAGTGAAATTGTCTAAAGGTACTAGATAGACAAAATAAATCTCCCGAGGCACTTTAAAGACACGAATACCCACCTTCAAGTCTGAAACACGAGCTTAAGTCTCAGGACAAACAGCATTTATAGACAACACGAGTGGTTTACAGTGAGAGAACATAAACGCCAAGGAAGATTTGAAGCCATGAAGCCATATTATGCATACGTTTACATATATTTTGTTTAGGTACTTAGTATTGAGCTATAAAATAAGTAGATCATAATGTTGTTCATTGTAAAGGTCTCACGACTTCCTGTTCAAAACTACAGCACCGATAAGCACCGCGTCTTCATAGTAACATTTAATCATAACAAGCAGTGGATTTTCATTTACACGTTTTATTTTTTAAAAGTGGCATTGTGACATTTCATAACCCTACATGTATCACTCAGAGTCTTCATTAAAAAAACAACAACAAACAAACAAAAGTACAGGAATGTGGGCGGGTATTGACCTTATTCTGCCCCGCCCACTTTTGCAGTTTTTTGCACTTTTGTTGTAAACGCACTTTCGTTTGACGAGAACTCCGTTAAAGCTAATGACGAATGAGGAATATGTCTCGCCACTAAAATGTTACATAAAGTAGGTTGATTTGTGTAAAATGTTTAATGAACACGAGCAACAACAAGTCAACAACGCAACGATTTCCTGGTCAGTCTGAAAACGGCTTTTTAGTCCATGTAGAACTTATTTTATGTTGAGCTCGTCTGCTCCATGTAAACTAATACAACGGAAACAAGACGGCGGCGCGTACGGCAACTTCCGGAATAAGGTGAATAGAGGGGCTGATTTAAACACAAATTTTATGAGCACTCGAGCATCTGTTGCACGACAACACAGGTTTACTCAAACATGCAGGAGCCAATCTAATTCTTAAATGATCTGTAAAGCTAAAAGCATCTCTGTAACATTACAGTGGCAGCTGCACACCAGTGCAGTCAGACTTCTCCTGGTTTGGTCCAGGTATGAGTCCAGTTTAGCTCAGGTGTAGACTTGATTTGGTCATGTGCTAATCATGGTTTCGTTCTGGTCTTGTCCAGGTTTAGTCACGGTTAGCTCCCTAATTGGTTGGTGAGTAACTGTGAACACGCCCTTGATTGCTGTTTTTACATCAACGGCAACTGCAAATACAGCACCAGTAAATGGCCTCAATGGTCAAGGCACTCGAACCGCTTCACAACAAGGAACCACTCACCCGTTCACACATTATACACCAGTGAACACAGAGACAACGGCAGTGTCCACATGTGTCAGCAGGGCTCAAACCGCCCCCTGTGGTCCACGGTGTTTAGGCTCTACCAAGGATGTTTATTTTGAGAGAAGGATTCAAAGTGCTTATCTTTACCAACTGAGCTAATGCCACACTGGTGGGTCAGTTGGTACCAGAGTGCACTGTTGGGGGCTGTGACCATGTAATAATAATAATTCAGAATTTCACATAAAGTCATAAAGCATTTGTCGGTCCCTAATTTGGGTGAACTCCAACAAAACAGCACAGTTGACTAAAGCGCTGTGCACAAACCAGACCATTGCACACAGACCATTGCGCACAGTACTCATAATTCCTAATTAATATCCCTAAAAATGGATCCAAACTCAGAATCACCAACTAAAGTGGGACAATGTTGGCAAACTTTTTCCACGCTCTATTAAACTATTCACAGTAAGTCACGTAGCAACTGGCAAAATGTATTCATTGCTTTTAATGTCGATCCAGATGGTACCAAGTCTGTTCACTTTTCTTTTTTTTTTTTTTTTCCAGTCAGGCTCGACCATAGTAATGTATATTTATAAGGCAAACAAAACTGCAGCATGACGCATACTAGTGTGGGTGTCTACCATTCCTGGAATTAAAAAAACATCACACAACTGTGGTCTGAAGCGAGCGTGTTAATAAAGCACCGCCAAAATAATCCTTCAACCTCATCTGGCATCGAGCTGTATAAAACTGCGAGTTATGACGCAATTTAAAAAGTTGAAGTAGTAAAATTCTTCATTGGGAGTCAGGATGCATGTGGAGAATTCAGTCGTTACTTTTAATGCCGATCCAGATGGTGCTCATTTGAACAGGTTTAAATAAAGCTAGAATCGTAACCTTTGGGAATGAAACAATGAGTGGGAGTAGAAGACCAGTAAAGCGCTTGGAAGTTTACACTGTGGATAGTAAAAGAGTATTTAGAAAGTTCAAGTAGGTGATTTGAAGAGGCGCTTCTCAAAATATGGATGGAGTCTTCAAATTCTGCCTTCTTTGGTTTCCTTTGTCAATCTAAAACATGTACATTAGCCTTCAGTTAGGTGCTCTTCACAATACCAAGGTTAAACGGAGGGTATGTAGTTTGTGCTCTTTCTTCAAAAAAACTTGGCTATCGAGTCTAAGGTTTTTATAACGAAGAACAAATCTACAGATAATTGTTATCAATAAAAGCTACACTTGTACATCTTGTTATGATATGCCCTTTATTCAAGGAAATGTGTCTTTATAGTCCGATTAGGTTCATAATGTCCTAACGATTTTATTGTTTTGAAATTGAGACAAAAAAATAAAGGTCTGACAATAAAAATCTCAAAGTTATGGGATGCTTCTTTATTTTTGCAGATGCCTTGCTGTGTGGCTCATATTGATGTGTCTTTCCCAGAGACACAACCACTGCCACCACAAAATACCACAATACATATATAAGTAATGTATTTCAAAAGCTTTACATATAGTCATATAATATACAATAATTATTAATGTAAACCCATGGGTGATTTTTGTGACACACTGAGCAAATGAAATGTACACTGGCACTTTTGTGTCAGTCTTTTGTTACACTGGAATGGTCAGATTGTACTGCTATTTATGATAGGATTACAGACTATACTGTACCAATCACAGCAAAGAAAGTTTATTTAGCAGAAGCACTCAGCACCATGGAGAGCTCCTCTGTGTAAATTTTCTTGTTGTGAGGCAATGAGAATACTCTTCACCCATGGAAAACTTCACAATGCTGGAGAACTGTGTTGCGGGGATCAGCACCATGGATAGCTCTGATGTTTCTACAGCACTATGGACAGTTCCTCAGGACTGCTCCCACATGTCTGTGGCTCCTGGCCGGCCAATCAAATGATTATTGTGAGTAAGACTAACAGAACTCAACAGCAGCTGCCCACTTTGAGGTTTCAGAAATACATTTTCTGATTGTTGTTGCTGTTGTTGTTTTGACTGAAAACAACCTTATTATTTATCATTTAGCAGGTTTCACTCTGCTGTGCCTTTACATTTTAAATATAATAATAATCATCATAATAATAACCATAATAACAACAATAATAATAATCATAAGAGCAATAATAATAATAATAATAATAATAATAATAATAATAATAACAATTACAATATTAATAATAATAATAATAATCATGTCTTTTGGAAAACCTCAGCGGATTTGAATTGGACCAGACATATATTACATTTATACTCATATGCAAAATAAATAAAAAATGCTGTATTTTTATATATACAATACACATTAATGGTGGAATACACAACAAACAAATGCATAAATAAATAAACAAAAATAACATGAACGAACACAAGGACTCAGGTAGAATGCTTTTTTATGTTTTGTTTTGTTTTTTTTTGCTGCTGAGTTCACATAACACGCAAATAATCCTAGTTTATAAACAGTTGTTTATGTGTCATGTGTTTTGAAGACCCTGACAATGATTTCCAAAAATGAAGAAAAAGTAATTGATCAAAACTATGGTAGAATATATATAATGTAATAAGAAGTAACATGAATCGCACATTAAAAAAAAAAAGTTGTTTGCAGAAATGCTGTTGTTGTTTGCATCACGTTACTGTGAGGACTCCCCACACAGCAAAACTACCAGTGTTAATTTTCCAGTGTAACATATATTTTACACCACAATGAGTTAATGTAGTGTTAATATCATAAAGCATGACACTAATAGAGTAAGTGTTAGTGTAGATTTTCATCGTCAAGTGCAGACTCACACTTTAAGTGTTAAACTTGACCACGCCCTTCACTTCCGTTACCTCGTGCGCATGTTGCTGCTGCTTGTTCTTTTCTGAAGTCGCCATTTTCTCTGTTCATGACGGTAAGGTTAATTTAAACTATTACGTGTTTTAGACTATTTTAAATTCATAGATTGGTGGTAACTGCTATGGTTGGCGATATTTGTTGTTCAGCACTTAAATATTACAGGATATTTTAAATATTTAACCGCTTTTTGTCGAAATGACTGGAAGGGGGAGGGGAACGCAGCTGAAATTAATGAAAAGACTGGGCGCTTATCGTCTTATTAATACGTTTTAATTGTTAGTGCTCTGCGGGGTGGACAGACTGCATGAGCGGCAGAGAGAAAAAGTCAGGGTCATGCTGCCTAAATGTGTTGTGCTAAATACGTTTCAATTCTGTGTGTAGCCTGTACTGCGTTTGAGTCCGTTTAAGCCACCATTTGGCACATTTTATTTTGTCATTTGGATTAGTGTTTTCATTTTTGCCTATTGCGGCTAAAAAGACTGGCAAAACGGTGTTGTCGGGAAAGCCCGCTAACATTAGCAAGACCCGCTAACATTAGCAAGACCCGCTAGCATTAGCATGACCCGCTAACATTAACAAGACTGAGGGAGGCGAGGGAGGAGGCGGGTGTGGCGCACGTCGTATTCAGCCCTCCTCGGAGCAGACAGTGCACGCAGCGGAGATTGGACATTCCGGTGAATAAAGATCCGAGCACCTTGGTAGAAAAGCGATGCATTTACGCAACTGTAAAATGTCAATTTACAGGTACAGCTACTGCTAGCCTGTGCTTATACTGTCATTGTAAATGCACAGATGTGAGGTGGTGTGCTATGGAAGGTGTAGCTATTAGTGATGGAGCGATAGTCCAATTTGCACCGATGCACGGTTTGCACATGTGGATACGAACCCTTGGTAGAAACGTGTATATAAAAGTTCCATCTGCGCAATTCAAGTGACGAAATTATGGTGCTTCGGGTTTCTTTTGTTGTCACGGATACTCTAGATTAATCAAAGTCTGGCGCTGCCAGTGCTGTGGCTAACTCCTAGAAACGGCGAAACACTTACTGAAACGTTCACAGAGGAGGCTATAAACGTCATTAATGATAGAAATATTGTTCGTTTTACCTCTTCATTGTCTTCACTTAGCCTTAAAAAGTTAAATCCAAACTTTGGTCAAATCAGCGATCTTGCCAACTTTTGTTTACATGAATATTAAGTAGCCATGTGCTTCTCTCAGGCTTCTCGTCTTTTTACAGGCCTCAAATATCAATGATATGGCAAAATAAATGTCACCTAATGTTTCTGTTACTGAGAGAGATAGTGTGTGCTGTGGAGGACGTTAAACATTATCTTACAATCTTATGTCACATTGTAACAAATAATGAGCCTATCTTAGGTAGGCCTATCAATATACAGGTAATAATTTACTAAAAATTCAGCATTGCACACTTGTAGCCTGTTTATAGATTTAAAATGTAGGTTTAGTAAAATGTTGGTTACTTCCTTATCGGTCTGTCTGTCTATTTTGTAGTTGTTGAAGCCATGGAAATGCTGGTTCCTGTGAAGCACAAGGGATTGAGCAAGTGAGTCAGGATACCACAAATGGATGATGTCTACAGTTACCCAGAATTTATACAAGAAGGTAAAGTTCACTGCAAGATTTAAGCAATTAAATATAAAGTGGTCTTTTTTTTTTTTTTTTTTTGTTATTTCACAATTTGTATACAAAACCTTCTAAATTCCTGAATAGAGGAAAAAGTGAAGTGGAATATAATGTGATTTCCCTGGAGAAACTGTAATTAACCTCAGATTGTCACATAATATGAAAAATCATTGTAGGGTTTGTCTTTAATCACAAAGCAGTTTTTTTTGTTTATTTTTACTGGACACATGCTTCCAAAAATATTGAGCTCACAGTAGTTAATTGTTAACCTTAAGTCTTTACAACAATTATTTAGATCTGATCAAATAATTAATCAATGGATATTGCTTCTGCTTCATTTTGTCTTCCCCTCCTTTCTGGAATTTTGAACATTCTAGTTTCAAAGGCTGCTCTTATTGTTCAGAGAAATGTTAAGTGTATTGTGCAATCTTTTCTTAGTAATGGCAACATTTAATTTGCCAGACTCTACATCCTTGATCCTGAAAGATGGTACTGGAGTGGAAGTGGATCCTGACATATTTGATGAACTTCTACATTCAACTCAAGCTTTAACTAAAGAATGTGGTGGTAAGACATGTAATGAATTGGCCAATATGCTAATTTAACCTATTTATACTTGAATGTGTTTGTCTTGTCTTCCTAGATGACCGTGTTGAAGATTCACTTTGCCTCATTGTCAGACACTTCAGAGTGGTCCCTATCGTCATCTGGTTCAGATTCAACAATAATATTGGAGACCACCAAAAAACACAAAAGACAGCAGGTAGGAGGACCTTCTGATAGCACAATCGCAAGAGATATACATTTTACTCTCAATTTTTAATATTAACTAGTATTTGTTTTGTATAATTATTATTGAAATTTGTTATTTTAGATCGTGAAGGCAGCCCTGCAGTCAAAGCCCTCTGGTGATCTAATATTCACAGAATATGATCAAAAGAAATGCCTGTCTGATGGTACTATGAGGAAATTGGTGGACATGCTTGTGACAGACATGGTCGAGACTCATGGGTGAGCAAACAAGCATTTACTAAAAGTGAATATTACTGGTTAGACCACACAATTTACAAAAATTTAGTAAATTATTGACATTATCCTCGGTTTGATAATTTTGGGTATACATTTACAATGTTACTTCCTGGTAGTTCATGGACAGCAGAATTGTCATGTAATTCTATTAAAAAATTTCTGGCAACCAGACAAAATTTGATATAAATTACACAATAGTTTGATAAATAAATAATAAAATTTGATAAATAATATCTAACACCTTTTTATTTTGTAAATTGATTAATTAAACAGTTAGAGAAACGTTTTACGTGTAAATTGTTTAGAACTGAGCACTACTTAGTCTTAGGCTTAGTCCTGGTTTAGTCCAGAATGTGACATACATCAACATGCGACACTTGAATTAATTGCGACAACGCATTAAATGCATTCCCAGCAGTAGTAATTATTATTTGCAAGTTGTAGGTTATTATTTCATAACCTGAAACTTGACTTAGTAGCTTTCACTATAGGGCCCAATAAACTATGTCATAATTAGAATAACATACCACATTTATTGATGCTTAAAGTGCATGTGTGATTGGGTGCTCGGTGTTAGAGGTGTTTTTCTCTATTCTGTTTGTGTTTAACTATTCCTTTTTCAATTAGGGCCCAGTAGGAACATGCAAGAGCCCTATTGTAACAGTAAAAAAATGAGTGAATACACAAAAATCAAGTAGTTAACAATCACAAAAATACAAGTATCTCTAATTTCAAATACCAAATTTAGCAGCCCTCTAACTGAATTGTGTCCTTCCATGGTCTCAAGGTTTGCAAGGACCCTTTTTATCACTGCTTGCTGTTTTAATAGAATTTTGTTTTATTTAGATTGATCAAGATTTCACAATGCTCTACAGTGAAGAAGTGTCTGGGATATTCCTTTCAAGGTGGCCAACATACTTCAAACCAAGAATCTCGATGCAAATACAAATGTCAGTGAGCTACTTTTGCCTGCCGCGTCAAATTAAAATCAACTGGTCATGTAACCAAAAGCAATTGCTCTTGTCTATTCACTATTTCTAGTTTGAGTGCAGCTGAGGTTGCCTTTATCCTGCTGCTGTCAATCTCTTGGTGAGGCTTGTTAAGGTATGTCAATATTTTTATTTATTTATTTTTAAGCCAGTTATGCATTTTATTAATTTGTCTATTTTGTGTATCTTTTTTTTTTTTTTTATTGCAAAATTTATAAATTGCCATCGATCAAAATGTCATTTCTTGTTCAACGCAGACTGGTATGGCGTCCTTTGACGAGCTCTTCAAGACCCATTTTGCTCTGCACAACTTCTTCACATTCATCCAGACCACAGTGTATGGTATTGACAGCGGCAGCATGAAGGAAAGTCCCCGAGTGAAAGAAGGAGACTTCTTCATAACGAACTTTGAGAAACATATCTTTTGCCTGAAGACATGCCTACAAACAAATGTTTCATTTGCAAGGTACACCACACTAGTTGTTGTTTAGGAATTTGAAGTTTCAGCATGGATTGTACCCAGAACCAGAGCCAGGAGAAAGGAATTTACCAGACACTTCTTCAACATAGAGAGCATTATGAAATCTTGATCAATCTAAATAAAAACAAAGTGTTTCCCACTTATTTTGGTTACCAAAGGCACTTGTCTTGCACCTACAAAGACTGTGCTGGTTTCGATAACAAGAATATGCTCTTCAGATCCATCTTTTTATGACTATTATGAAAGCGGCAAATCCATTGGAGTCAAAAAGGTGTACACAAAACTTAGCTGTATTTATTTTATTTTGAGAAATTTACTACTTAAATTGTATTCTGTTTTGATGAACATGCATCTCATTGCTCTTTTTTCACTCGGAAAGTTTTTACTATGGTTTCACTCAGCGAAAAAACAGACCAAGTTTGTTAACATTGGATGATAATAGTAAAGATTTTAGCCTTCATTCCTTCCTTCATTCAGTCTTGGTGTCTCTAATGAAATACCCTTTAATGTTTGGAGAATAAGTGAGCAGAGGGCATGACTGTTGAAACTTACTGTTACTTTGCTGATTTGCTGAATTTTATTTGTATTGGAGTACCAGTTGAGCGGTTTAAAGTTTCAAATAAATGCTCAGTGTTTTCGATTTTTTTTGTTCTTGTTTTTTTTTTGTAGGTTCATGGTGAATGGGCATGAAGGGGACTAGACTTCACTTAAATTTTAACACTTGAGAGTTCATTACATTACACCTGTAAGTGTAGATTGCAAGGAGTTCAGTGTAATATTACAGTGTACATTTTCTAACATTAACTCTAGTGTAGAATCCTACAACACTAATTGGTGTTAGAGCAGTGTTATTTCTTTGACACCACACACCAGTGTACAATTTTATCAACACCAGATAGTGATGTTTTTAACACCATGGTTGTTAAAAGTAACTATAGATGGGTGTAAAATATTTGACACTTTCAAAAGTGCTAATTTAACACTGAAAATAGTGGATGCATATACACACTTTTAAAGTGTTAAAATTAACAATGTCAGTGTTAATTTAACACTGGCAAATTTGCTGTGCACATACACCACGGTGCACCTACTGCGCCGTTCTGACCGCGTTCCTATAATGGAAGCCAACATGTCACGGCACAACTTCTGCGCCGATGTGATGGGCAGCACTCCTGCAGTGAGAGCCGTCACGTCTCCTGCGTCCTCCCGCTACACGAGCACCGCACATGTCCTTCTAAACCACACGTCACTTCTCCTTAGCCACCGGCGCACGACACCTAACCCGTGATCGAACATGTTGGATGGCGCAGTCCGTGCACCTCCGTTTCTCCCACGTCTCCCTCTCTGCCTCCGTCTCTCTCTCTCTCTCTCTCTCTCTCTCCATCCCTCCGGGTCGCAGTCTCGCCAGAAGAGGGCATTAGGATTCTGCCTGACAAAGTTGCTGTGACACACGGCAGATTAACAACGGCGTCTCGTTTCCCAAGCCTTCCACCAAAAAACCTCCGGAGACACCGCGGGGAACGCGAGCGACGGTCCGTGGACAAAAAAGCTGGATTTCTTTGGTGATGTTTTACTGGCGCGTGAATGTCGCTACTCTCAACAGCAGCCACGGAGACTTGTGGATAACGCGGCGTTACTTCGCTCGTCTCTCCGTGCGCGGAACACACTGAGCATCCTACAGGAGGAGGAGAGACCGGCTTGCCTGACCGCTCGGAAGAAGAGGATTCAGCTTGGGTTTTCGTAACTCTGAAGGAAATTTTCGCCTTTTCCACGAAACCAAACTGGATTTCTTCCCTTTCCCGCGCGCGTAACAGCTACACGCATTTCTGGATGTGTCTTTACGAGCTTATGCGTCAAATGCGGTACTCTTTTTGGCTGTGACTTGAGAGAGAGGAGAGAAGGGGAAAAACGCACGAAGGAGCTTTTTGTTGATTCTTTATTCTCGCTACTAAAACTGGAGTTTTTCTTTTTCTTTTCTTTTCTTTTTTTTGTAACGCTGGCTGGATGTCTCTCATTTGATTGTGGAGTTAAATGAATGACAGTGATTTCGTTTTGGCACAAGCGCACGGACGGATAAACGCAGGAGCACCGGGAGAGTTTTGCCTCGCTTCGGATCCGGGAGGCAGGTGCGCGTCGGAGTCCAGACCGGTGCTCGTCGTTGTGGATCGGGACGGTACCTGTGCGTGTGGGGGAGCGGGTCATGTGGACTACGAGAAGCCGTTAACAAACCTGTAGGCTGGAGCTGATCGAAAAGCGGATATGGGTAAGTTTGCTGCGCCAAGTTGCACCCCGTTATTTCGTTCCTGTATCATCCAAATGCGTGATATTGGGAGACTTTGGTTGGGGTCTCCATAACGCATCGACAGTGCCATTAGTCAGTGCTGCCTGCAACGTCTGCCCACGATTTCCCAACGCTGCCATTCACGAATTGTGGGCTGCTTTTGCTCCTATAAGAGAATCCTAAACATACTCTTACCCTTTTCTTGGATTATCTTAACTCCACGTACCTTTGCTACTCAAGTTAGTCTTTTTTCACATCCTATGCGAATCAATTTTGGGACGCTGGAAGCCGGTCAACTTTCCAAAGCGTGGTGCCACATAGTAATAGATGATTTGGCTGTAAATGTGCTAGCAAGAGATGACTGTGGCCAAGTCTAATATCTGTATAATGCTTAAAACACATTAATGGCATTAATTTAAGTTTGGCAGACATTTTCTGCACTGGTTGTGTTTTAGGGACACATTACCACGTTAATCCTCCAGTTTTAAGACGAGGAGAAGGTTCCAAAGGTGCCACCACTCCACTAGCATTGGAAGGTGGGTCAAATACAGAAGACGAATGGTGAATAATGACAATAAACAATGAGAATAAAGTACATTTTAAGCAAAATACTTAAAAAAAAAGGCTTAATCTTGGATGCCATTTCATTCCAGGGCTTTGCAAAATGGTGATAAAGATCCAATCGTGACCTCATTCTTGTGACAAAATGCTATATTTGTCAAATTGATATATCACCAATCACAAATTTCCTTTTGAATACAGCTCTATGCTCAAACTAAGACACGTTGGTCAGCCTAAGCAATGTTCTGAGTGAGTGACAGGTGGATTTAACCAATTGCAATGAAGAAGCGGAAGACTTTAGTGACCTCAAGGCGATTAATGGTGCCTTCACATCAAAATTGGGAGTAAACCAACACTGAACCCAAAACAAAACTTCAGGGCAAAACAAAGTCTTGAACAGGATCAAACCAAGTCAACATCAGGACAAAATTGAGGTCAGTTTAGGAGTAAATAACGACAAGTGAAATGCAATCATGTAAAAGATTTGTGATCAAATTGGAATTGATATTTTTTAATTTTTTAAATGGCATATCGCCCACTCATTTTCAAAAACGTGCTACAACCTCCAGTCTCCTGCCGTTAAATCCCTGACCAGTTATCCAATTACCCCAACACGACCCATCCTGTCGTGGCCCTCCTCGCACTTTTCCTTGCTGCGTGTTGTCGGATATTATTGTCTGGGGAGGCCTAATCAGCAGCGGCCATCTTTAACCGGTATACAAATGGCCAAGTTCACTGGTGCTGCCGTGCCATTAATTGCGGGGCCCATGATGTATTGAGTGAGCCGGGGTTACTGCACCGCGTCGATACCGGCCAGAGCACAACACGGCGTTCGTGCTGCCGTACAGCGGGATGGGGGGGGGCTGCGGGGGCTTATGTGCAGTTTAAGTTGGCTGAGAAGGGGCCACGGCGACGCCAGCATGGAAACGGTTCGAGGAAGAGCTTTAGAATGGTGCGTGCCGATCAGTTTTGCAGGGACTGTGTGCAAGGAAGTAATGCAATGTTTTCACGATGGACAAAATGGGTTATGGAGAGATTTTGGGTGATTTTGACGTTTCAGGCAAAGGGTAAAGGGCGAGATGGAGAACTTGACAACTGTTAATATTGTGTTGGATCGTATTTAGAAAAAGCATGTTTTGAAATAGAGTTTGATTGATTTTTGTGTGTATTTTTTTACTTTCATTTAAATGCAAGAAACCCTTCACTATCCAGCTTTACCATTTGGATGTTGGACGAAAATTTTAGCTTCCGAAATCACACTCACTGTTTGAATGAGACTTTTGCTTTGGGATTAGACACTGAAAATCCATTAGAGAATGCATTTGGGAAAGAAAGAAAAAAAAATGGAAAAAGAATGAACAGTCTTCTATTTCTATTGACTTTTCTCGTCTTTAGTGCGTCACCCAGGTTTATTAACACAAGCCTATTGATTGTTTGCGCTTGTTTATCCATGTTGTCTTGTTGGGTCTAACGTTGAAAGTGTCTCTGTCAGCTCTGGCTATAGTTACACAGAGATGCACAAGTAAAAAAAAAAAAAAAAAAAAAAGCAATAAGACGTGCTTTGCAGTTAGCTGAAGCAAACTTGTGCATTCTGACTAGTTTCTGCAATTTGGGCAATGCTGCTAGAAGGAATTTATGCAAAAATTCAGCACAGTCGATAATCATAAACATTTAAACATGGTTTCTTCATTTTTTAATTTGTTTTTTTTTTGCTCGGGAAACAAAATTGCTCACATTGGGTCAAAGGTTTTGTGAAAGAAGTCTCAGCATGCATGCAGATGGTTATGACCCTTCGCTTTTCTTGGGTCGGTGCTGATATTCCAGAGATTACATTGAGCTGGCCAAATGCGTGGTAAACAGTCATGATGATCTCGTCTCGTGGGACCTTCTTGCTGTGAGGTAACAGCAAATAATTGGTCTAGTTTACCAAATGAACAGTATCTGAAATATCTTGGTCTGTTTTTAAAATATGTGTGACCTAGACTTGACACTAAGGCTGCTTTTGGTGAGTTGTCCCGGTGTTGTCCTGGTTTGAGCCCAGTGAATTAGTTGACTGTTTATTAGGGCTGCAACAAGTGAATCAATTGATTGCAGCTAGCCGATTATAGACATGGAATAATCGTTATCTGGTACTTTAAACAGGCTCCAAAACATGCCATGAGCTGAAAGAAGAGGCTTTGGGACTGGGACAAAGCAGGAATCGCACAAAAACGACACGGGAAAGGTGTCAATGTTGTGTTTTTGACGAGAACACCTTTTAGTTTGTAAATCTTCTCCACCGGAACGTCCTCAAACAGCTTCACTTCAACTTTGTTTGAGTAAAAATGTTTTATTCATAGGCCTTTCGTGTTCTAAACAACTAATGACTAGTTGAAAGACAAATGGTCAGACTAATTGATCGTTTGTTGCAGCTCTACTGTTTATTGCTATTTAAAGGATTGATCAGAAAACAGCAGAAAAGAGAAGGCGTGCGGTGAGTTTGCTTGTGTTTTGGGAGTGACTTTATCACAATGTGAAAACACTGTTCACTAGTTCATATCTGTATACTTGTTTTTCTGTGATGTCTATTGAGTTTGTGGTCAGATACATGGTCAGATCATAGAAAAACAGAACATTTCAACAATAAACAAATTCAAAAGACAAACTCATCACGCCTGTTTTAGCGTCCCTTCAGTTTTAAAATCGAATTTTATATAATGCGAATCACTTTTAAAGCTCGTTTAGGTGTAGCACGAAGTTATATGTATGAACTTTTAACCCCGTACGCGCCCCCTCGTAGCCTTAGATCCTGTTCCAGAGTCGAGGCTCTGGACGAGGGGTGATAGAGCCTTTTTGGTCCGGGCTCAGGGGCGGACTTACCATTAGGCAACAGGCCACAATTGCCTGGGGCCCCCAATCTGAAGGGGCCCCCAATAAAATGCCCTTCCTCATCATTATAGACGCAGGGGTCTTCAAACTAAGCTAAATAGTCAACAAAATCT
Source organism: Rhinogobius similis (assembly GCA_019453435.1). NCBI lineage: Eukaryota > Metazoa > Chordata > Actinopteri > Gobiiformes > Gobiidae > Rhinogobius > Rhinogobius similis. The sequence continues at coordinate 40,156,244 of CM033619.1, forward strand.
AACATGATAAAATTGCAAATGAATATGATGTATTTAAATGAGCTCGAACACGTGTTAAAATGAAAGAAACGAAAGAAACGAAAGCAAAGTTATAGAAAATCACACTTGATGAGGAGCGCCCTGTACTTCATTTTAGTTTAGTTTAGTTTATTTCCAAAAGGGGACAGTGCAATTTCATAAAACACATGAATAAAACATGAGTAAAACAGCCAGAATTAGCCCAAAAGGCTATTTTTCATCTGTAGTCCCCCGGCCATGATGTCAAAATGGCAATAAAACGGACAAAAACAGACATTGTGAATAAAACACAACATCAACACAAAATATAATACAATATTTACAAAAATATTTGCCTTGGGCCCCCAAATTCCTAGGTCCGCCACTGTCCGGGCTCCTTGGCTTTGGAACGACCTGCCTGAGGAGATAAGGCGTGCGCCGTCAGTATCATCTCTTAAATCACTTCTCTAAACTCTTTTATCGAAGGGCCTTCCTTTAACAGTTTTAAATCATATTTTATTTATGTATTACTGCTTTCTTCCTTGTTGTATGTCTTCTCTATCTTTTGATTGTTCTCTGACTGTCTGACAGCGTTATCGTTCTCTCTCTCGTGTATTATTGGAACTCCATCATGTTCTGCTTTTATATTCTTTTTGCTGACTGTGCAGTACTTTTTAAACCTTTTTTGCAAAGTGCTTTGTAAATAAAAGTATTATTAGGGCTGCAAGATTAATCAAAATCAGATCAAAATCGTAATGGACGCAATTATCAAATCGCAAAGGCAAACGTTTTATAAGTAACAGATTTACTCCACAAACAACACAATCTTGTTTTATTCTGCTTAAAACCTGCTGATCCTGCAGTTTAGCTCTGCGCAAACATCTGATATAACAGCATTCTGAAATACAATGAATTTTTGATTAGTTTGTCAGTTTTTAATGTCTGCTTTGAATGAATGAAGAAAGGAATGCTGTGCACTTTGGGCTTCTCTCACCGTCTTTCCAGTGTGTTGCAAAAATCAGTTCTTACAATCTTTGTGTCAATTCTCCTGGACGTGTTTAAAATGTGAACTTTGAACTGAATGACTATTTTTAAAACAAAAATTGCAAATCTAATCACAATTGCAAAACAGAATCGGAATGAGATATTTTTTCCCAAATCATGCAGCTCTAATCATAATTATATTTGTTATTTTAAATAGTTTGTAGTGGTACAAATGACTCTCTTACCAATAAATATTCTGAGCATCCGAATCATTCAATGTTCAGTGTAGGGCTATAGTCGACTAAAGAAATTCTCGCTCTACTATCGACCGATTAATTGACTAAAAGGGGGTGTGGCAAAACAATGAAGCTGCATTTGACCTAAACTTGGTTAAAAAACAAACAAAACAAAACAGACAACTGCACTGCACAGGAAAGAGTGTATGTTAGATATAGATTAAACTCATGATTCACTCCAAAAATCTTCAGCTAACTCACTTCATATCTTCACTTTTTTGCTGTTTTTGTCGTATAAACCTGTTTAATCAAATTAAAAATAATCAGTCGCTCTAAAAAAATGTTGACTAAACGACTAAAAGACTACAGCCCTTCAGTGCCAAGTTCACATGCACGGTGAAGCTCTCTCTTTAGCATAATTAATTATAGATATAAACAACACACAGTGGTCTCATTTTCATCCCAAGAACATAAAACATAACTGTACTGGAGCAGAACAGATTTCACTTTATTGCATGAGAAAAATTACAGTACAGCCCTTTTAAGGCAAGACACTACAGGCAAAACTATATATATATATATTTTTTTGGTCAGTTTGCAGCATATCGGGAGCATATCATGTGGAAACAACAAACTTGTCCAATCTGCTCTTAAAAATGTTTTTTTCTTCCATTTAATCCACTTCATCCATAGATTTCTATGGGACATTATAACTTCAAAGGCTGTTTTTTTGTAAATGCTTTTTTCTCTCCTAGAGACACAAAGATCACCACTTAGAGTAGATCTTACACACACCAAACTTTACAATCTTGGACTCAACAAGATTTTGACGAAATGTACAGAAGGATTTTTTGATATCTAATTCTAAAACTGATTTATTGAAGTTTTAAGTAAAAAAAAACTTTACTTAAATACTCTGTAAATTTGTTTGTAATTAATATGTACAAAATGAACCAAGAAATTTAAACCTGGTTCGGTCAATTTTTCAGTTTTATATGTGCAATTTTGTCAATTTTTACACATAAAATGCCTTATTTATGTGAAAACATGACATGATAAAAAACCTGCAACATATTTTTTTCTTACATTTATGTGAGTAAACTAGAGAAGACATTTCAAACTGATATCTTTTGATTAGATTTTTCCCTACTCACCTGTAGTGTCTCACCTTAATAGTTTTCTACTCCAGCCCCTACACACACCTCCCGCTCTCCTCCACGTTCCTCTTGCACCGGGGCCTCTCCAGATGTTCAGGTGCCCGTCTCCTGCCCCGTCCCTATAGCTTCACGCTGCTGCCCACAATTATGCGATGATTACACAGAGCCGTGGTCCCAGTTAGCCACCGCCGTAGCTCTCAACGCCACGCTCTTCATTAACAGCATGCCGTGCACTTGTGCTTCATGGCCCATATCATAAGAAATCTGCTTGGTGGGAAGGGAACAGTGGGGAGGAGGCAATAACGGAGCGCCATATAGGGATTTAACTCCGGAAGTCAGAAAGTGATGATTATATTTAAATGGCAAGCTGCAGTTGCCCTCGTGTGCGTTAATTGTTCCACTGTAAAGGAGGGTTATGGTTGTTCCGTTTGTCTGAGCTCGGAGAGACTGCGCTGGGCTTCCTGTGGTCAGTACTTCCTGGAGTAGGCGGGGATTGTTAGCGTAGATGGAGTCGGAGTTATGAAGCCTTTCTATTTCGACACAAATTTGGCAGGAAACTAAAAAAGGCAAGACAAGTTTATTTGTAGAGCACAGTTCGTACGCATTCAAAGTGCTTTACACAACAAGAAAAAAAATGCATTAAAATCCGTGGGGCTGTAGTCGACTAAAGAAATTCTTGGTCGACTAAAGAGCAGCCCAGACCAAGGGTATATATTTATCAGTTGATGAAGTGTAGCAGAAATATATCAAAACTATACGTGTCTCCATGTATCTAACCAAAACTGCACTCAAAAGACCACAACTGCACAAAACGTCATGCAAAAACAACTATTTATACAGAAAGTACAAGTAAACAGTGTATTTATTTGTTAGATTTAGATGAAAGTCACTAAATTCACGATTCAGTCCAAAATCTTCAGCTGACTCACTCCATATCTACTCGCTTTTGCTTATTTTCCCATATAATCCTTTTAATCTCAATCAAATAATTAGACGACTAACAAAAATGTTGGTCGACTGGGACTCGATCGACCGATTAATCGACTAAACAACCAAAGGACTAGAGCCCTAAAAATCAGAAAGCAAATGAAAGCATTTGAAATCATACAAAATGCATATGCACATTTAAACAGAGCTGTTTTAGCCTGGATTTAAACATGGTCAGAGTGGAGGCCTGTCTCACATCTTCAGGAAGACTGTCCCAGTTTCTGCAGCATAAAAGTGAACGCTATAAACTATTATTAAAGCTATATTGCATAAGAGCACACATTAGTCATTGCTATCTTTATGGATTCAATTAATTAAAGTAATAGTGTGTAACTTTCTGGAGATGGCTTGACATCTGCATAATTCCATAGACAGAAATATAATACTTTGGAACTGTGGATTTGTTTTATGCCCTACACTGAAAAAAAAAGGTTACTAGCTCTGCATAAAAAAGATATGGAAAGCGGTTGCAAGCAATAAAGTCATGTTTTGGTTAGAGACAAATTTAAGTAATAAAATGGATATTAATACATGCCACGTGAGCATGACTTTTTAATGATCACAACTTTCAAAAACATTATGCTACTGCCTTACATTTTACTTATGCTCTCTGGGAATAGAATTGTATGTCATGTGAGCATGACTTTTATATGTTTAAAATTGTTGTTAATATATGCCATTCAAGCATGACTTTTTCACAACTAAACCTCCAAATAAAATTATGTTACCATTTCGCATTAAACTCAAATATTTACAACATGTTTGTTTTTACTTAATTTATTCTGAAAAATATAAATTCAGCAATACACAAAAATGTCATTTGTCAACAATAAAAAGTGTTCAAATTCATGCAAACACATACCAAACTCAGCAGACAAGTATAGCAAGGTCAAAGATATAACAAAACAGGTTGACAAAATGAAGACTTTTTTTTTTCCTGATAATGACATTCATCCAACCATTGTGTTAAAACGTCTTTAAACGTATTAGTTGACGTTTAATTATCAAAAAATGTCTGTCAAATTTTCAAAATGCATATCACATTATCCTCTAATTTGAAAAGTAAAAAAAAAAAAAAAAAATTCATTTTTTTATTCAGCTATTTTTGTTGCATTTGCACAACAATATACTCTGTATTCAAATTGTGCACATCTTCAAAACACCTTTTATAATAGTATCTACATTTTATTATATGACCCACTTCTAGGTGAGATGTCACAATCCAGTGCTCTATTCAACACTTCTTCAGCATTTAAGTTTTTTTTTTGATCGTGTGGATCCATTAAGTTCCATCAACACTTTTCTGAAGAACCTCAAAAAAGTACCTCCGGTTTGGTGGAAAGTCCATGTGGTGGAAAGTCCATATTCAATGCAGAGATCAAACAGAAGAGCAATGTCCACTTTATGACAACCTGGTCCTCCGCCCAGTGCAGACCTCGTCCAGGCTCCTCTGACCCTCACTTTGTCATACGGTAAAATCTCCCACTGTTCAATCTTCCACATGTCTCAAAGAGGACTTCATCGTTTCCCTAGAAAAAAGGCAAAAGATCATTAATTATTACGTTTGTATGTCCATGCCCTCCCTGAAAAAAGGACTTTAAAACATGAATTTCTTTAGAAAGAAAACACATTCCTCAAAAACCTTTTTACCTCATAGTTTTAAAATGCTTGCTCTACATCATCAAAACTCAATGTAGGACTTAAAGGTATATGAGCAAAATATCAACTTTATTTGGAACAATGCATTGTAGTACTTTATTACATTACAAAAAATATCATCAAGTATTATGTGGTGATTTTGAATTTAAAGAAATGAATGAATTGTGTATTACAAACTGATGTCTGAGCCTTTTGTATACCATTAGCTGAAAGCAGTGCAGTTGGCTAATCTGCCCAGGTGAATCGCACCTGTCGGCTCCTGTCTGCCCCTGCCTGCCTCTCTGCTCTGCTCTGTGTTTAGTCAGATGTTGGGTGTTTGAGGTCCTAGTGCTTGAAATGTTTATTTAATTCATTCATTTTCTACCACTTATTCCCGTTAGGGGTCGTGGGTGACTGGAGCCTATCCCAGTGACTTTGGGCCTTAGGCGGGGTACACCCTGGACAGTGGCCAACTCGTCACAGCAAACACAGAGACAGAGACATTGACAAACAACCATTCACTCTCACATTCATTCACTATGGACAATTTAGAGTTGTCAATTAACCTACACAGTCATGTCTTTGGACGGTGGGAGGAAGCCGGAGAACCCGGAGAGAACCCACGGTAACACGGGGAGGACATGCAGACTCCACCTAGAGAGATCGTGTGATGTTGGGGTGGCCCAGGATTCGAACCCACAATTATTTAATTGATTTCTATAAATTTATATTGGCACAATGAAATTCACATGAAAGCTTCAATTCATTGCCTGTAACGTCACAGAACTGGGGAATTCAAAGTGTTGTTGAGAGCTTGGGGAGAACTTTTATCTAACATTTATCATAACATCATCAAGTATACTCACCACATGCTTTGAGGCTCCTCATGAAGGTAAAGGCATAACCCTTTCAAAGGGAACTCCCATCCAATGTCTACTTCTTCATTCTGGTGACGTGGTAAAGACTTAATTAGAAACATTTCTTGACAACAAATATAAAGCTGTATAAGAAAGATGATCATTTCTCTCAGTGTTGAAGTCACTATCAGGAAAGCATTATGAAACTACTCAAATTTAAAAACGTCATTTTTTTTATCTCACGTGCTCAGTTCAAAATGTGGAACAAAAGACACATTTGTCACCACAGGGACCTCCTTTAAAAAATAACCATAAATACCATATTCACAAATGTTCTTTGCTCAATAAATAACAAAATTAGCTTTGAAAGGACAAAAAATATATATCACTAATCTATGTAGATTTCAGGCTCAGTTAAAAGTGGGGACCACTCAAGACTCTCGACAGCAAGTTTGAAGGTATCCAAAATTCTTTCTCTCATCTTACCTCTGTCATCAGATCTGTGAGGTTTTTCAGTTTTTGTCCCATGAGTCCTCTCCTCTTGATGGAGCTGGTCAGACAAAAAGTCTAACTGTGGACCGAACCGGGACTGGAGTGGGAGGGTTGTAATTTTTAAACTCCGCATTTATCTGAAAAAGACAAAAATGGTAAATGTTAAAATGTTCAAAATTGCAATAAAGGTGAATAGAATAGTAATTACTGTATAAACCAAGTTAGAAAAATCTAACAATGATACAGTCATTTGGTCAATAATAGAGAAGCAGTCTGCGTTATCTCGTGTTCTCTGTGGTCCAATCATTGATGAGGCACCAGCACATGTGGCGTATCTAAACTCTTTTTAAACTCATTTTATTTCTTGTGGTTATGAGTTGTAATTTCTTGGCGAACATGAGAGCGATGGCAAAAATCCATACCAGAGTCATAATGGAGGCTTGGTTAGCACACAGAGAAGCAACTTTCTGAACTGGGTGAACAGTGTTAACTTTTACCTCTGGACTGTGCAGAGCGCGGTATCGTCTCTCGTCATGGATGGAGCTCAGCGTCAGCAGCTGGTGTACCACACTGTAATGACAGTATCATGACATAAACGGAGTTCTGCTGTGCGCACCTTTAATCCAGTCCATGTCCAGTTAGCACAATACATTCTAAAATTAAATTAATTAATGAATTAAACATAACAGCTAAGTTACTAAATTTAGTAACACTCAAAAGGTTGATTTGTACACTTCAAAGTAGCAGGTGGAGCTGTTGCACCTAACATTACACCTGTTTAGTTAACATTAACCTTGACTTGGTTTGTTCCAATAGTTCTCAACTTACAAATGCTAACAGCTTAATTTTCTAACGTAGTAACGTTGCATTCCTAGGACCAAATAAAACAAGTTTACCTTTAGAAATCACGAGGACTCCAGGAACGAACTTAAACCAGTCGGAAAGTCCCAAAATACAGCAAAGAGAAGGAAAAAATGGCTGCTGCAGCTTCTTCTGTTAAACGTTTTTCCCGGTCACAGGAAGGGGAGGGAGTTATTTTTTGAAAAGTGGGGTGTGGCTTCACTGGCAGCATAACTTTTTCATGCAGCGCTGTCGTGATTAAAACATGCAGGTTTAGCATCGATGGGATTTATTCAGCTGTTTTATGACAAAGTCATGCTCAAAGAAGATCTTAAATAAAATATGAAATGGTAGCATGATTTTCATTTACAAAACGAGCAACCCCCTATTTTCCGTTTTTTCAGTGTACTGTGGAATATCATTTACCTGGAAAGTTCAAAATGATTTTTTTATACAGATCGATATCAGTCAGGTCACTGTTTTCATCTCCACGAGTTCAGATGGATGTGATTGACAGTTGGATTAGTCAATCAGGGACAACGAATATGGCTGCTTACGAGGAAAAAAGAAAGTAAAAGAAAAGAAATGTCACAGAGGACTGAAAAATATCTGAGATTTCTCCAGAATCAAAGAGCAAAGCATAAAACGCTGTTAATCTGAGACGAGAGAGTTTAAGTTTGTTGTAAATGACCGATGAGCTTCTTTGTTTCACTGAAATAAGGCAAGGCAAGGCAAGTTTATTTGTAGAGCACAATTCATACACAAGACAATTCAAAGTGCTTTACACAACAGGAAAAGTTGCATTAAAATCACAAAACACAAAAAGACACAGAATAATTTTAAAATAAAGCGCTTTAAAAGAGAAGAGTGCAGATAGATCTTTCAGTCGTACGCACATCTAAACAGAACTGTTTTTAGCCTGGATTTAAATAACCACACCTGATTGCACGGTTCTGTCTGAGTTTGCCTCGAGGGGCGATGAAGGAGTGGTGTGTGTTTTTCGGATCCCAAGCCAAAGAAACAGCATTTCCAGAAGGACAAGCTAGTGGAAGCTCCGTCAGGCCGAGTAAGAGTCAGGTTTGTGGACATGTTTGTGGACACATTTTCTGTGTTTTCAGTGGAAAAAAAAAACATTTAATCAATTATTAAATAGCTTAATTTGTTCAATCTTCCGTTGTCAGAAAAATCAGACTGATTGAGATTGGCGGTTGGAGAAGCATAAGCGTATGGAAGAGTCAATGAAAAATGTGTGAAATTGTAAAGTCAAGTTTAGAGAACTGATGCATTTTTAGTGGTGTGAAATATTACATAACTATCATTAACTATTTACAGTATATATTATTGATATGATTTTCTCAAAGGCTGATACCGTGAAGTAGACTTTTCAGTTTTGGTGATACAAAACAGAACATAAAGAGCAAAGTTAGACAATTTTACAGCGATAAATCAGCAAACAAATAAAACAATAAAATAAGAGAACATTTTTACATAAAAGTGCCAGCCAGGGGTTTTGGATCACAGTTTGCGCAACTATATAATTACTTTTTAACAACTTTTGGGTGACTTGACTTCGGAATTGATTGTAATATTTTACATAATTTTCGAATCTTGAGATTAGGGGTTTTCTTGTTACGGACTTTGGTGAATGTAAAACGTTGCTGTGATGATGAGTACATTTATAATATAGTGCTAATTATTACTAGCATGTGTTGTCCTTCAGACAGTGACATCATAGCAATGTTAAGTAGCTGTTTTAAGAAGCTCATAGCACCAGTCAGTGTGGAATAAGTACTCAGGTTACTGTTACTGTTACTCAAGGCAAAAGTACAGATTTTCTCATGTAATTGTAAAAGTATCACATTTAACAATTGACTTAAATAAAAGTTTTGAAGTCCCTATTAAAAAAGTATAAGTATTTCTCATTTTGGTAAATAATTAACCATTTATGTGCTTAAAATAACTAAACCAAATTAAGATTCCAGTTTGAGTCTAGTTCATGTACTGGAGTAAAAAGTACAGATTACTTTTCATCACTAATACCAAATTCAATTCCACTAAGAATAAAAAAAAAGAATGAAAATGTGTCTTTTTTTTACCTCTTTTCATTTTCAACACAAACTTACTTTTCAGTAAGTTACTTTCAGCAGTACTTTCTTTATGTTGTCTTACATCGGATAAAACTCAAGCTCATAAAGAACTTGAGCTTTCAGAACATAAAGATAAAGCTGATAAAGCTCAAGATCATTGTAAAACTATTCGGGAAAGAATTTTGTCCTGTTAATGTAAATGTTTTTGTATTGACCTTATTCTGTCCCGCCCACTTTTGCCGTTTTTTGCACTTTTGTTGTAAACGCACTTCCGTTTGACGAGAACTCCGTTAAAGCTAATGACGAACGAGGGAAAAGTCTCGCCGCTAAAATGTTACATAAAGTAGGTTGATTTGTGTAAAATGTTTAATGAACACGAGCCACAACAAGTCAACAACGCAACGATTTCCTGGTCAGTCTGAAAACTGCTTTTTAGTCCATGTAGAACTTATTTTCTGTTGAGCCCGTCTGCTCCATGTAAACTAATACAACGGAAACAAGACGGAGGCGCGTACGGCAACTTCCGGAATAAGGTGAATTGACACTAACTGAAAGGAGTATCTAGTTTCAATACTATTTTATGTTGCAATTCGTATCTAATTTTTGATACTTTTGACAACCCCACTACCTTGCCCAAGGACACAAAAATTGCTATTATTATTGCTAAAAATGTTCTATCTTGAAAACCACTATAAAACCCATGTTATTATCATCACACATCCACATTTGTGACAGATTAAGCCTTCGATGAAGCCTTCCGATCGTAAAGACATGACAGTTTCATTGTTGCTCCGCTCTGTTTTCCGAGCCCATATACAAGTTCAAAGTATCCAAACAGGTGAGGATGACCTTCTTGTGGGGCCTATATTATCCAAAGGGCAGCACGTTGCAAATGTCAGCTATAGCAGGAGTGGCAAAAAAGAAACAAGAAATTCTACAGGGCTTTTAAGAGTAGTTTAACAGCTATAGGATTTTCTATACTGAAAGAAGAAAATCAATAGTTGTCATTCCCTTAATTACAGTCTCTGGAAATGTCTTTGCTCTGTTCTCGGATGTGCGCTAATTTTCTGATCAATTTTCTCATCCATTTATATATTGAAGGTCATGGTATGGAGGGAAAAGATGGTGGGCAGCAGAAAAAAGAACGCTTTACTGAAAAATGCACAGAAAAGGTAGTTCCAAACAGCTGCAAACTCCACTGACTGTTTGAATCCAGTAAGTAATCATTTATTTGGAGGTTTTAAAAATCAAACATGAGATAAAACGCTGTGGCTTGAATGTGATGCATCAGGCTCTTTCCCCCGCGCTCTGATCAATAAAATTCTCAATATTTGAAGCACACGTTGCACCACGGTGTAATTTTGTTACAAAGTGCTTGCTGCTTTAACAATGTACTCTATGAAGTGAAAACTCATTTAACTCCACTTGCGCGAATCTGTTATGATACTGTCGTGAGAGCATTATGTTTGGAAAAGTACTGTATACAAATGTTCAATGGGTTTTGGGACAATAGCAAGCAGTAAATTGTGTTTTTACTTTAAATAATTGATCCATGTCTGATCTGCTATGTTGGAGCTTCCAGCAAAATACATTTCTTACTTGTATTCAGTGTATTTTATTGTATTTTTCTAACCAACTTTTCATCTTCTTTTACTCTTTTCAGTTATTTTTGTTTTTTGGTGGCCTTGCTCTCTCAACATTTCAGCTTTCATGTGGAAACAATAAATGTGCCCAATCTGCTCCTAAAGATGTTTTGTCACTTCATTTAACCTACTTCATTCATAGATTTATATGGCAATAGTTTAGTATAGTAGTAAGTTGTTGTTGTTTAGATAGATTGAATTTGGTTTTTGTATTTTTTTGTTTTCTAAATGCAGAAATGTTGACTGTCAAGTTGTGACTTGGACTCGAGACAGACTTGAGTTACTTTGCTGATGATTTAACACTTCTGTGACTCGACTTGGACTTGAAGACCAATGACTCGGGACTTGACTTGGACGATTTGATGCTTCTCCCCCTAAAAAATTACACCTTTTTCAAATTGTCGATAATTAGATGTGACCAGGACTCATTTAAAAGAAGAGCCATTCATAAAAAGCGTGTCAAGTGCAAAATTATGAGCTGCGTTTGAAGATTTGGTGAAATGACTTGAAAGGACTTGAAAACCAAAGTAGAGGACTTGGACTTGCCTTGGACTTGTGAGCCGTTGACTTGGGACTCTTCTTGGACCTGCAAAACAAGGACTTTCTCTCACCTCTATCCTGATGTACCCAAAAGAATCAATTCTACATCTGGCTCCAATGAACATTTAAAGGACACGTAATATGCTCTAGTAATTTTTTTTTTGAGCTTTTAACCAGCTTCTACATTTAGCTTCATTCACGCTAGTTTGATGAATCCTGGTTAGAAAATCCTCTCCCCTCCGAGCGTCAAAAGCACTCCCTACCGACTTCCCTCCATGACTGAAATTTTTCGCTCACTGACGTCACTCATTGGAGAATCTTTCACTGTTTTAAGTCCTTAAATCATCGTCAAACTCTCATTTGTGCCGACTAAACACGATCACTACAACTGCTGAGTCGCATTTCTTCATAAACGCATTTTTAGCTGTTAGCACCGTGGAAAAAAGCAACAGATACAGATGTTCATTTTTAGTTCTAAAACATGATGCCAAACAGAAGATACTCAAGAGCAAGTGTAAAGGCTAATAACAATACAAACTTTATTTGTATTTTAGATAGAACTCCAAATATCTCAGACCAAAGGGACATAATCATATGACAATCAACGAATAAAAACAAAACGCATCTGTAACACTTTATAATAACAACTCTTAACCCTTAATTAAGTCATTACTGAGCCTGAATCATGCTTAATTCAACGCCGTCTGAGTAAAATTAGCCTAATTTCAAACTGAAGCTCTTTCTGAACTCTTTGGAGCACAAACTATTGTCTGGTCTCTTTGTGAAGCTGAGACTCTGTAGTTTTGTCCTCTGATTTACTCTAATTACAGGTGGAAACAAGCCCTGCAAAGAGGAAAACCAAATTTAGCATCCGCCTGAATTTTCTTTGTGAAATATATGAAGAAGTAAAGCTGGTAGTTGTAGGTAATGACTGACTGACTAGTTTGGGCTTTTGTTGGGTTTTGACAATTCCTCTTTCAAAGCTTAAACTAATTTAACTAAAAATTAGTTTTAGGGACTTGTAACAAAGCAAAAAAGTCCAGGTGGAATCCATATAAAAGTCCTATTCATTTTTTATGAATTTTAGTGTAATTTTTTTTATTTGTGCTTTAGGAGTACAAACTGACTCCAAAAGTTCATCCCAGAATGATTAATTTGACTGAAACGAAGTGAGTTACACCCTTCTTTTAACATTCATTCATTCATTTTCTACCGCTTATTCCCGTTAGGGGTCGCGGGTGACTGGAGCCTATCCCAGTGACTTTGGGCCTTAGGCGGGGTACACCCTGGACAGTGGCCAACTCGTCGCAGGGCTGACACAGAGGACAAAAACATTGACAGACAACCATTCACTCTCACATTCACTCACTAGGGACAATTTAGAGTTCTCAATTAACCTGAACACAGTCGGTGGGAGGAGCCGGAGAACCCGGAGAGAACCCACGGTAACACGGGGAGGACATGCAGACTCCACCCAGAGAGATCGTGTGATGTTAGGGTGGTTCAGAATTCGAAACCACGATGTTGGGGTGGTGCGGGATTCGAACCCACGATCTCCTTATTGAGAGGCAGAAGCTCTAGCCGCTCTGCCACCGTGCACCTTCTTTTAACATGTCCAGTCATTTTATAGTTTCCGTTTATTAGATGGTGGATAAATTGGAATAAATCAACAAAAAGTCCATCGTCCCGCCGGTGGGACGCCAGAATAATACCAGGTTTGTTCATTATGAATTAAGTTTTCGAATATTCATGCTTTATTAAGGCTAATTAAGGTGTAGTTTTTATTGTAAATCAATAGCATAACAACACATATAATAATCCACAAATAAAAGCTTGCGTGCCATTATGAGTCCCTGCACCCCTGCTTGAGAAACACCACACTTAAGCTTCTTTCTAGGCGTTTTCTGCCTGTCACATTTGGAAGACGCTCGATGCAAAGACCCAGCTGGATAAGTGCTCATTTGGGGCCGAGTACAAAGCAGGGCTGAAGTGTCCTAACTCTCGCGGAGTTCTTTGAAGAAGTGAAGGCTAGCCAATTTATTTTCACTTTCCAAAAACGACCTTACACTTAAGATCTAAAATGCAAATGTGGCTGTGACAGAGATAAATGAACAGCGGTGACCCAACCTGAGCTGGAGCGCCTTGTGTCTTCAGCACGGACACGCTTTGGGTTCATAAATAATGGACAGTCTCTTAAACACATTCTTTCTTTTAATGTTTTTTAAAGGTTATTATTTTGTGCTGTTAGAAATTATGACTGAAGCAAATAAGGAAAAAAAAAGAAATATGTGATAACTATGCTTAGAATTGCACATAGGATATTATTGTGATATTTTGATAGAGATATAAATGTAGAAAATTGAGTTTTAATGACTAAAGTTAATAGTTATTGTTTATTATTCAGAGCAGCCGAAGCCCAATAAACTCAGACAAATGTTTTGGGCAAATATGTGAGACCCATTTTAATAGTTACCCCAAAATTATACATTTGAAAATACTGCAAACTCTGTTATTGTCATACAGTGCAGTGCTCTATGAAAGAAAAGTATATATAAAAAATAAAAATCATGATCTACAGAAATAGTTGTTAGATATTTACAACCCTGTTTTGCGAACCTATAAGAGAACAGTCACATATTGTGCAGCGTACAGTTTTAGTCGACTAAACAACTAAAGACACGATTAATCAATCGAGAGGTAAGATTTATTTGTCCCACAGTGGGGAAATTCCACATACTAATCAATGTGCCTCTATGATATGACCTACAATTGCACTCACAAGATCATAAGCTCTCAGGAGTTCATTAAAAAAAAAGAAAATGCATCAAAATAAGTGCTAATAAACTGCATTTGTCTAAAAAGTAGTTTCTCCCATAAAACTGTCTAACTGATGCCGTCTCTTTCCTGCTGTTGTGCATAAATCCCAATAAAAGAATTAGTCGACTGATAAAAATGTTGGTTGAACAAAACACCATCGACTGTCCAGTCACCTGAACTGAGCTCCCGGCTCTATAGTGCAGCACTGTCTTCACTCTGATATCTTTTAGTTTTTTGGTCAGTTTGTTCCCTCAACGTATCAGCTTTCAGATGGAAACAACAAACTTTTCAAATTTGCTCCTAAAGATGTTTAATTATTTAATTGAATCCATTTCATCCACAGATTTCAATGGGACATAGTAACTTCAAAGGACACTTTCTTAAAATGCATTTCTCTCCCACAGAGACATGTCCATTTGTCAGATTTAAATGTTAAATTTTTGCTGTTTTTCCACAGAAAATGCCTTATTTTTACATTAAAAATATTATATATTATTATATTACATTATAAAATATTAGACTAGACCTTTTAAATGGAGAAAAGTTCTGAAGATGTCGAGAAGAAACTGAAAGCCATGAATACTTTGCTCTTCCAGAAGAGACACACTCATCAGAAATGACAAATGTGCCCATCGACGTTGTGAATGTTGATACAAACTATATCCATGCGACTTCTGCTTAACTTTGGTTTGACTGAGAACATTACTTCATTGTCTTGGAGGCTAAATTTAAGTTTGGCACAAGTGCAACTGGCAAGTGCCCAGCTTTGAAGAACACTGTAAACAATTAGCTGGAATGTTGTTTGTTAATGTCTGTGTCACAAAGTTTTTAGTCCAAAAACACATTTAAAACCTAAGATGTGGGACAATATTTAGTTTATATCTTGTTTCAGGGTACAATTATATAAGAAGAACGCCATAATTAGCCCTAATTATACATTAACAAAAACATATTATTTCACAATGAACAAATAGTCTACAGAGAAAAAAAATGAAAAATCGGATTTTGTAAGTACTTAAAGGTTGAATGGAGGATTTCGGGCAACATATCAGAATCTAATTTCCTCGTGGGTAGCACAAATAACTGGTCCGCTCAGGTGTCAATCATTCATTTATTAGGAATAAGGGGTTTAAATAAGGACCATTTTGCCAATTGATTTGTTGATTGACTATTCTTTTGATTAAGAACGCAAGTCCCGTGATGAACAGATTTTTACTAAATTTGACGACAGACGAAGCTGAAGTGGATCGTAGAGGAGTATATTACACACACGCACACACACACACACACACACCACACACACACACATTAGTTGACAAAAATAAATAACGATATTCTGACCATATTATGTCAATCCAACAGAACTATGTTAAAATGTGTCTTTAAACGTATTAGTTGAAGTTTAATTGTCACTAAAATAAATATAGGGCTGCTACTAAGGATTATTTTCATATTCCATTAGTCTAGTGATTATTTTTCTTCTATCTTTAAATTAATTGATTCGTTGTTCATGCGAATTGAGATTTGAGAATTGAATACATGTGTCCGTAATATAATTTTTTAGCTGCGTAGAGCCTCTTCCGTGAGCGTTTCAGTCTGTGTTTCAGCTGCTCTGGGAGTTAGCGACAGCATTAGCAGCATCAACTTTGGATGAATCAAGATTAACCGAGAAAATAAACAGAAAGTCCGACGCGCTCTACTTTTGTCACTTCAATTGCATCGACGTATAACTTTTCTACCGCTGAGCATCACTAACAATCACAATATTATCAAAATGTGGTATACTACAGTCAAACAGTACGCATCAAAAACAGTAATTTGACCTTTGGAACCCGAGCAAAGCATTCTTGATCCCGCCCATCAGTTCTACTTACAGAAAAAAAAAACTCAATTCCAAAAGACGACAACAGTATCTGCCATACTCCTCTGCACTCAATCTAATCAGCTCCGCACAAACACGAGGCAGTGGCACCGGCGCACAATGCCGCTCTCCGCGTTGAAAAGGGGCTAACTTGGCAGCACGCGCTATCATCTCGCAGATAATTGCAGACTAATAAGACGGCTTAGGCTGGTCCGGGGCCGTCCTCTCTCCCTCCGCGCCAGCCGCCGAACGAGGCAAGCTTAAAGCGCGGATGCATTTTCTTTTTTTTTCTCCTTCCCGCCCTTGCTTTTCATTGACAAGTTGTAAATAGCAATGAGCCACTAGTGATCCTCTAAAGTGCACCAGTTAGCGAGTCCATTTGCCAAGTTATTAAGCTACATTTGGTTTTATTTTGGGTCAGCAGTAAAGTGCACTTACCCGAGCTGTGTCGCGGCGGCGGGGCAGAAATAGCAGCGGTGTTGTCTGGAGCTGTCTGTTACCCAACAATGGCTTCACTTTTTTTACGCAGACTCGGGCCTAAACTTAACCATCCATGAGAGATTTGAAATGACAACTGCAGGAAGTAAAGAGATGGAAAGGGGAATACAGTGTGCATCCCTGAAAAAGTCATAAGGGTTGTTCTTTTTGTTTTAATCTTAAATATTTAGCAAGGGAGTATTGAAAAAGAAACCTACGTGGATGAGTGGGGAAGTGTATTCGCTCTGAAAAACTGTGTACAATTGATTTTATTGTTGAAAGAATGCCTTGAAAAAACATGCAATCTTACAAAAAATGTTCAAATCCAGGCTAAAAACTGTCCTTTTTTGCTGTGCATTCAACTGAAAACGAATCTATCTGCAGGCTTCTCTTTCAAAAGCACAATTTATAACGATTGTATTGTTTTTTTTGTTGTTTTTGTTTTGTGGTTTTAATCCGTATTTTCCTGTTTTGTAAAGCACTTTGAATTACTCTGTGTTCAGACTGTGTTCTACAAATAAACTTGCCTTGACTTGGTCCAAACAAAGTAATGCACAAATGAAACATAAATGGGCCGAGGCATTGGACACATCCGTGAAACAAGCTGTGCATCATAAAAGCACTGCTAAAAAATGAATCATTTGAAAACTCAACATACTAAATGGCATCGAGTTGAAGAGCAGACCTTACTTTGAACTTCAGAGGAACAGAGTTTGACAAAAGCCTAAGAGCAATCACAGTATAGTCTTGTTTTGAATGATTCGTTCCTCTAAAGTGGTTCTAAAATTGTGGTTTCGACTTTTTCTGGGGAGTCTATTGCAGCAGTTCTGTCTGGAGAAGGCTCCACTACCTACTCGTCTCCATGTGGATCTTATTACTATGCCTGGAATGTTGCTCGGTATGGAATAAATCTTTACTATCTCCATGGAGACAAGCAGGTGACACCGCCTGGCTCAGTACAGGTCAGATCTGTGCTTATGAAAGCTTTATGATGCTTTTTCCTCGGATTTACTATTAAACTTAACACACACAGATCATGATTTCACTTACTCTTTATAAACTGCGATATTCATCTAAAATTGCTAAATTATAGAAACAGGTCCACTGGCAGACTTCCTCAGGCCTTACCTCCTCAGTGACATTTCACCACCTTTTTTTTTAAAAATTGCTATGAGACATTTTGCAACCCTGCGCATGAACTGGAGTCTCAAGTTCTTGAATAATTACAATCAAGTATAGAGCAGGATTAGTTCTAGATCTTGAAGGGATAGTCTGACATGATTTGCCAAAGTTACAAAGTTTAGGGTAATAGTTAAGGGTAAGGGTCGGAAAAGGATTAGGTTAACTTAACGACTTAAAACAGCAAAAAATTATCGGATAAGTGATGTATATGATCTGAAAAACTGTCACGGATCGAGGGAGTTCAGCAGGAAGTGCTCGGACTGGGGAGGATTTCTAATGAACATTCCTCAAAATGGCATGACTGCAGCTAAATGCTACTTCAGGTATGTTTTTGATGACGGAACATGGTTAGAACATGGTTAAAGCTCAACAAAGTCACTGTAGCAGAAAGTGTGTCATTTAACATAAGCTGCAATTGAAAAAAATTGTTATCGCTTACTAGTCTTATATCATCTTGTATATCATCTTGTACCATCAAACGTTAACTCATTACCAAGGCAACCAGATCACTTCCATCCCTCCAGACCCAGAGATAGGGATCTGGGAAAACACAAATCATCTGAGCCCTTGTGCCTCAAATGCAGGGCAATGCAGAATTTCTCAAACATGTGTGCATCAATCAAAATTAAACTCTGATTAAGGCTCATGACAAGGTTAAAAACACATAAAAGTCGATTTGACATATCCCATACATTCCTGACAAAGCAATAACATACTTAAAATCTTCCACCACAAAAGTTACACAGTGCACCTTTTAGTCTTGCAGCATTTTATTGACCTTTATATTACAAAGTGAGAACCCATCGAGATCGAGGGCGAGCTGGGCCAAAGTGACAGTATAACAACACACACATTTTAAAAACATTTACACATTTAAGAGACTTAATGAAATAATAAAACATCTACATTTAAAAGCACTGACAGTGTCTGAAGGATTTGCTTTATAAAATGGGTTTTAACCTGGTTCTGATCCATACTCTCACAAATTAGGTTTAGTGTCTTCCCCATGATGTGAAGCAGGACTCAAACTGTCAACCTTCAGATTTAAACAAGCTCTCTCTGTTTTAGAGTTTATTCCAATTTAATGTTTGATTTGAATCTGTTGGAAATGTTTGCTCATTTAGTCTATTAATAGGGGAATGAGGTCTAGAGCAGTGGT
This sequence comes from Rhinogobius similis, assembly GCA_019453435.1. NCBI lineage: Eukaryota > Metazoa > Chordata > Actinopteri > Gobiiformes > Gobiidae > Rhinogobius > Rhinogobius similis. The sequence continues at coordinate 40,175,198 of CM033619.1, forward strand.
TCTTAAACTTTTTGTCTGGGGACCCCACAAAAAAATCTTGTGAGGTCTGGCGACCCCACATTACTCCCACGCCGTTTTTGGGCAGACCTATAGTTATTGACACTCCCTCAAAAGGTTTTTGTCATTCCGTCAAACTAAATCAACTAAAAACCAACTGGCAATGTAAGAACTACAAAAATGTATTTCACAAGAAGTGGAACAAAGTGAACAAATAAACGCTGAATAATGATGACATTAAATAATACACTAAATAATGTTGTATTTATGTCTATAAAATACAGGGGTCACTAGGTCAAATGCCCTACAAAAAAAAGTACTGTGGGATTTTATTTTCTTTACCTCACTGTGCAGTAATTTGTTCACGGTCCCTAAAGAATAACTTATACAACCGCAGTAAAACTAACTTTCACTTGCACTTCACTGATGGCCTTATATCTGACAGATTTCAATGTCAACTATAAACTTACAATGCATATAAACTAAAACACTTAAAATTGTACATGAAATAATATGCTTAGAAATGTACATAAAACTGGAGAGGTGCAGGTCAGGCTGCGCAGGTTATAGAAAGTTAGTATTGGACACATCTCAGTCCTTGTCTGGGACAAGTTAGTTAGCACAAGGTAGTTAGGACGAGTTAGTTAGGATGAGTTAGAGATTGAGCTCTTCTCGTCGCTGCAGTGAGCCAGAGCCCTCTGTGATTTTGTGAAGAGAGAGAGAGAGAGTAAAAGGCGTGGACCGACAGGAGCCATGAGGCCCAGCCTCAGGTGGGACTTTGCTCCATCATCTGAGTGAAACTGTCTGGAGGATGTGGACAGGAGCGTGCGTAAAAGGCTGTGAGGAGCGGAAGACCTGAAAGCGCAGAAGCGGGTTTGAATGACGAACGCGCCCGTTCACGGACCGCACAAAGCCTCGCTCTGACCGCGCGAGCCCGCTCACGGACCTCACGAGTCCAGTTCACGCGAGCTCACGAGCCCGGCTCACGGACCGCCGCGAGTCCAGTTTACGGAGCTCCACGAGTCCAGTTCACGGAGCTCACGAGCCCGCTCATGGACCGCACAAGCCTCACTCTGACCGCCACGAGCCCCGCTCACGGACCTCACGAGTCCAGTTCACGGAGCTCACGAGCCCCGCTCATGGACCGCCGCGAGCCCCGCTCACGGACGCCGCGAGCCCGCTCACGGACCTCACGAGTCCAGTTCACGGAGCTCCACGAGCCCCGCTCATGGACGCCGAGCCCGCTCACGGACGCGCCACGAGCCCGCTCACGGACCGCCGCGAGCCCGCTCACGGACCGCACGAGCCCCGCTCACGGACCGCCGCAGCCCGCTCACGGACCTCACGAGTCCAGTTCATGGACCGCCACGAGCCCCGCTCACGGACCGCCGCGAGCCCGCTCACGGACCGCCGCGAGCCCCGCTCACGGACGCCGCGAGCCCGCTCCACGGACCTCACGAGTCCAGTTCATGGACCGCACGAGCCCGCTCACGGACCGCCTGAGCCCAGCTCACGGACCTCACGAGTCCAGTTCACGGAGCTTACGAGCCCCGCTCATGGACCGCCACGAGCCCGCTCACGGACGCGGCGCCTCTGCCCCGGGCGAGCCCGACTCAGCCCGACAGCAGAGCGGAAGGGGTCGGTTTCGGGCCGGCTCCGGCTCGGGACAAGAATTTAAGCTCTAGCGGCACACACAGCACCTAGGAATGCGAAAACAGCAGCTCTGAATTTGTATATATATGTTTTTTTCATAGTTTCACCTCACAAAATAGCACGTTAATTCCCGACTGGAAAAATAATTTGGCGACCCCACAAAAGTTTTTGGCGACCCCACTTGGGGTCGCGACCCCTAGTTTAAGAACCACTGGTCTAGAGTACTTCACTGCAGTTCTAAAAGTGTTAGTAATACATTTTTGCTATTATTTCTGTTTTATCTACTATTTGTTTCTGGTCTCATTGAATAGCCAGGTTATCTGAATAAATTAATCGTGGCAATGTTGGCCATTTTGTCTATCTAGCAAGGGATGTAAAATTAGCTGAGCAAGGCAACAGTTTCCACATACATAAAACAAATAAATGTGCTCACAAGACGTAACTTGCACCTTCAACCTGGGCGTTGGACTGGGGGTAAAAAGGGTACTGGTTTCCCCGGGGCCCAGAGCAGGGAAGGGCTCTCAAAAGCATGTGAAGGTTTTTTTTTTTTTTCCGCAGTTGCCGTTATCTATGGTTTTTTTCCCTTCTTTTTTTGTAATAAAATGCAATGTGGTTGAGTAAAGTCCTTGAAATGACATCTGAGGGCCCCATCACTGCTTCAAAAAAAATCATTGCTTGCATATTAGCCAAGTTGTTAAATAAAAGTATTCAATTTTACAGTTAGAGTAGTTTTTGAGCTTTTGTAAAATATAGACCAGTCGCTGTCTCTAAAGTTGCGATTTATTGTTATATGTGTGTAGAAACCATACAATATAATATTCAAAATGTGTATTAGGGCAGTCACTTCCAACCATCGGGTCGGGACACAAATTTGGGTCACTTAAGATTCTCAGGGGGTCTCCAAGATTTAGAAAAGAGGTCCAAACTAGATTGTGTGAATTTTATGAATGAAGGGATGACAAAGGGATGATGTTAATTGCTTCCTTAAAGTATTTTTTTTAATTCTTACTGTTCCATGGGTAAAATAGGGGTCGCTGGGAGAAAAAGTTCAGGAACCACTGTATTAGGGGATCATCAAGAAGGTTTGTACCTGGGACCCAAAAGCGATGGGAAACAGAGAGCGGTGGGCACACAATCAGTAACTCTCGAATGTCCTTTCCGCGACGTAACGGAGCCGCACACGAGAACAGTGAACACCACAGAGGGCGACCTGTCTTGCATCCCTTTGTGAATAAGATTAGAAGAAGGGGATGGCTTACGGGAACGTTAGCGCTCCAAGCTCTTATTCAAGTACCGGCGGTGTCAAGCAAGGTGCCATCTCTCCTAATAGAGTCAGTCTATTATGCACGTGGGGATAAAAGCAATAGGGGTTTGTTTCAGCAGCCTCCCGGGAAAAAAAAAGAGTCAAGCGGAGAATTTATTTTGAAAGAAGAAGACAGGTTTGACGCGAAACATCCTACGCGTTCGGATTTACAAAGGAGCGTCGCGTTTAGATGGTGTCGTATATGTCGTTATGTATAAAAAAGACAATCGGAGCGTTTCTTAACATGGCTCGCAGCGTTTGACAGCGGCGTATTTCAAACGACGCTAGCTAGAGTTTTCAAAAATGTTAAATAAACTATGGTTGAGGTACAAATTTGAGTTGAAGTTTGAAGTTAGATAAGTAGAATTCACAGTTTGTGTGTAATTTGATCTACGTGGAGTAAACTTTTTTGAAGGTTCCATCAGCGTGGGCATCTGGAGTCAAAAATAATGGTAGAAAATATACTTTGATGAATGTGGGGGACATCAGGTCATGTTTGTCCGTGAGCTTTGCATGAAAGAAAATGAAGCAATTTTGGTTTTGATCAGTCCTTCAACACACTCCGTTCCAAAATAAATTCTAAGAGTGCTGGAGGAAGGTTGTTGAAGCTGTAAAAAAGTCAGCATTGATTTTTATAAAGTTTCTTAGAAGCAGCAGAATAGATGCTTGTGTTAAGACATGCGATTTCAATTAAATTCAAGTAGAAAAACAGGCTATTCTTGGTAAACTGTTAGATTTTCGTAGTTTAATAACAGTGGGTTTACTTTGGTGCAGATGTCCTTGTTGAAGGAGTATAATACAAGAAGGGATTGATGGAAAAATTCTCTAGACCAGGGGTGTCCAAACTCAGACCGATTTTTTGTTCAGGATTTGTGCTAAATTGGTTGCTATCATAACCTAAATAACAAACATTCTGATGTTATACAAACCTAAAATGAATATTCCATGCCTTTTTGAAGGTGTGCTGGCTCACTAAAACTACGTCAAATGCGTGATGTTCAACGATTGACATCATTGCCATGTCGTCTGTGGCCTTCCGCTCTTTATTACATTTTTCAAAATGCAGCCCTCGGTGGAAAAAATATGGACATTCCGGCTCTAAACCCTTGCGGTGAAGAAGATGAGATTGAGAGCTGATGTTGCTCATGATTCTGCTGCTGTAGGAACAGTGGGAAGTCAGGATTATTTAGTAACGCATATAATTGTGATTATTTAGGTCACAAGATATACATATGAACCAAAAAAAGAACGATCATCAACAGATTTTTGAAGCATAAATCAATACGTCATTTCAACTCAATATATAACTGTTTATATCGCAATAATAACTTGTGTGATTTGGCGTCAGAGGTATATTTATTTAACCATGTGACAGAAAGTGAATTAAAGATTTCCATTTGTTTGGTCGCGTGGTCATTAGTTGCGAATAATCATGTAGTTTCTTTGCACAATCATCGCAACATTTGTCACATACTTAGTAGAGATGGATATTGGTTGGCCGATGTTTTGTTTGGACCTGCTTGAAGGAAAAGCACAAAGCTTTGTTTGAACAGTTTAGTGCAAAGAGGGCAGTGATAAAATGTAATTACACTGCTCAATGGTTGGTTGAGTCATAAAACAGGGTTGTGGATGTCTAAAATAATGTCTATTGTTATAATTTTCCTTAATTATACTCTAATTTTATGCAGAGCAGTTACTTAAAATCATTTCTGTTAGGGAAAATGTTTAAAATTGGCGTGAAAATATTGGTCGAGCTTAACGGTCTGGTTTTAAAAAAGCATCATTGGCCATGAAAAAACCCATACTGATCTGTCTTCAATTCCTAGATGGAAGGAGGAGTGGAGATAGAGTGCATTTAATGAATGGCTTTTGAGGTAATTACTTTGAGAGACAAAGATAGCGGGGTGGGATTGGCTGATAGTGACGGGTTTAAGAATCAAGGTTCAAATACATATAAAACACATTGTCTAAACTTGAGCTTGTTTTTGTTTTTTTTCTTTTTTAAATTGTTGATGTTGTTCTTGGCTCAAACCTCGAAACTGAGAAAAGTGTCCAGCGGCGGTGCCCAGACGCACTCCATCTTGCGATCGCTATTGTGTTGTCCATAATATTTACTTGAATGCACCAGCAATTGTTGGCTCCAAGATGAAAAAAGATGATTGATGTATGTGCCGGTGTAATCAATAGCCGGAGCGAATTATCTGTACAGTCCCTCGACTCGATCCATCTGTAAGGAATGATGAAAGAGTCTTCTGAAAACAAACAGAAAATGTGTCTCGCCCTTTTCTATTATTTTTTCCAAACGCACATCGATACGCGCACATACAATACCCATATGGGATCAACAGATGCTTGGCACGGAGCGAAATGGCTATGTTGGAGAGCATATGTTCCCTGATGCCTCTCAGCCACTTTGAGTCAGGGAATAATTTCAGACAAAACTCGCAATTACACAAAGAGGACATTTAGGTCTAAAGCGAAACTTCAAACCAATATTGCGTCTTTGATTTTTGTGCTTGTTTGTCAAAGAAAATATGGTGTTGTTCCGTTTCCGAGTGCCAAACCTTACGTATCGCATTCATACATACAAAGATATGGTGCGTATGAGTTTTTTATGCATATGAATGTGAAAGATCTGACATTTACATGCACTCGGAAAAACAGGATACTCATAACCCTGTTTACACACATGCAGAATCTGAATATTATATATATAGCGTTTTAGAGTGGTAACTATGGAAACTATGGCTCAGAAATGGCAGGAAGCTAAACATGCCACTGACCTTGATAACTTACGACTATTTAGTATGTTTCGAACAGCAAAAATTACTAATAAATAGGTAAATAAGATACAAGAGCACGGTCACAGCCTAAGGAAACGTTATTTTTAACCGCGGAAAAATGCGAGTTCTGCAGTTTCAGTTCAGTCCGAAAGCAAAACAGATTCTGTCACAGAGAGTAGTTTGATGTTAAAAGGTGGCTTTATTGTGCAGTAGATGACTTTATGGTATGATAATGGTAAAATATTACAAATAAAAAAGCCCTGGTAGGAGTTTGAGTTATTTTGGGAAATTAGCTGCTCCTGCCAAATGTGTTTCTCTTGTTCGCACATGCTCGGTACAGCCCCTATACTGCGTTTACATGCCACATTGTCGTGGATACTATCAGAATATCCCAGTGAGAGTTATGACAGAATCCAGGTTACGAGAAACCGAGATATTGGAATCAGGATAGCCTGTTTCCGTCAAAAAAGACAAAACCAGAATACTTAATAAACCTGATCATAATGGGATATTCGCATGCATGTAAACATCACTATCCACTGGTCTAAGCGGGAATCAAACTGTTATCCTCCTGGTTTGTTAGAAATACTGAGAGCTGTTTCTTGCGGTTGTCAAAATGTCAAAAAGATCAATACTTCATTGATCAATACAAGTACTAACTGGTACAAAACATTTTTTAAATTGAAAATAAATAAAAAAACATATTACACATATATCAGAACTAGTCTAAAATAATGGGCTAACATTATTATCACTATTATTACTTAGTGTGTTAAAAATGACTAAAAAGAAGTGTTATTTTATTTTCTCTTCGGTATTAAATTCGGTATCAAGTCTATATTTTCCTTATTGTCAAAATTGAGTTTGGAAATCATTAAATCATGACAGAATAATGAAATATTACTTCTATACAAGGACGATGTCAAATATGTGTGGTTATCTCATTGCAAGTTGAAAATCATGAACATGACAAATGTTTAAAGGTGCACAATGGATAGGTTCAAAATGGACTGTTTCAACATAAACATATCTATCCAGCGTCTATGTAATTATGAATGTTTTTATTGCTCAACATTGAACGTGACTGACCTGTAACTTGGTTCTAGAAATGCTAAACTATACAGTACGTGTAGTTGACTATTTCTACTTTAAAGCCAATGTTTAGTGCCCACAGAGAATCTCTTCATGTAATGGCAGTGCAAACAGCAATCTCACATCAGACTAGAGTAGCCCATTCGTCCTGTCAGCACGCTGCACCTTTTACAGGATAATTAAAGTCTTCAGCACTCCTGATCCTGACGTTTTCATCTCATGCGGCTCTTCTAATGAAACATGGGCCTTACAGAATTACAATGACAAATGGTGAAAAAAGAAATAAAGGTGATTCAATGTATGTTAAATGTATTGTAGCTCTGTAAAAACAAATTAGTGTCATGAAAAGTAACAAAGAAAGCTACTGACCACAGTATTGTATGTTGTTTTATATAACTGCATTGTATCTGTGAGTTCTTTGTTAAATGAAAAGAAAAAAAAAGAGATTGGATAATCTCATTGCAGAACAATAGCTTCACAGTATTTTACTTTACTTTCACTTGCCGCAACAAACCTAACTGCGTTTTTGTAACTAACTTAGTTGTATTCATAGAAACAGTTTACAGAAATGTGATTTTACGTTGCTACGCTCTGGCATAACCTTGGCTAAATGTGGGTCTATTTGTGTTTTAAGGCAATACAGTTTTGCGTTTTGGTCTTTGTCAAAAGGTTATACGGGTGACACTGATAAAAATGTAGTCTTTTCATTGGATTAAACTTAACAAATGTAATTGACACAAGTATCTGACAGTGAAATAAATTGTAAACATTTGATAACCCCAAAAGCCCTTTAGTTTTGTTTTGAAAGTGACTTTAAATATATCATCCCTGATTGATAATATGAGGACGCCATTTTTCTTCTGTTGACCTTCACCATGTCGTCTGTGTTTCCTTGATTTAAGAATGTTTGATGAGGTTAGATGTCTTTGTGAACACGAGCTCTGTTTATCACCAGAACAATTGATTGACTCTCATTGTACTATAAATCTTTGAATAACGATTTCCTCTTTTTGCTTGTCTACCCCTCACAGGCTCTGCTCTGCGGCGTCGCTGGCTAGTGGTCCAACTCCTGATGCAGGTGTGGCTGGCAGCGAACCCATCCCTGAGTGAGCGCCCGTGCCCCAAGAGCTGCCGCTGTGATGGCAAAATAGTCTACTGCGAATCCAGCGCCTTTCGCGATGTGCCCAAGAACCTTTCTGGAGGCTGCGAGGGCCTTTCTCTCCGCTACAACAGCCTCGCCAGTCTCCGGGCCGGACAGTTTGTTGGACTTAACCACCTTATATGGCTCTACTTGGATCATAACTACATTGCAACAGTGGACGCAGTGGCTTTCCAGGGAGTCCGCAGACTGAAGGAACTGATACTGAGTTCTAACAAGATCACCTCTCTCCACAATACGACATTCCACCCCGTCCCTAATTTGCGTAACCTGGATCTGTCGTACAACAAACTGCAAGCCTTGCAACCCGGACAGTTCCAGGGGCTCCGCAAACTTCTGAGCCTTCACATACGCTCAAACTCCCTGAAAACCGTTCCAATGCGCCTCTTCCAAGATTGCAGAAATCTGGAGTTCCTGGATCTTGGCTACAACCGCCTCCGCAGCATCACTCGCAATGCTTTTTCTGGCTTGGTCAAACTCACCGAGCTGCACTTGGAGCATAACCAGTTCTCAAAGATCAACTTCTCACATTTCCCCCGCCTCTACAATCTGAGAGCATTGTATTTCCAGTGGAACCGCATTCGCTCCATGAGCCAGGGCCTGACCTGGACCTGGGCCTCCATCCAGAAAATGGATCTGTCTGGGAACGACTTAACGGAATTGGACCCGGTGGTTTACCAGTGTCTGCCCAATCTCCAGACGCTAAACCTGGATTCCAACAAGCTTACCAACGTGTCGCAGGAGGTGGTTGACGCCTGGGTATCCTTGACCACCATTAGCTTAGCGGGCAATGTGTGGGACTGCAGCCCGGCCATCTGTCCTCTGGTGGGCTGGCTGAGGAATTTCCGTGGCGCCAAGGAGACCACG